>OX344846.2:17951628-19222418 GCA_947037095.2 Nycteola revayana | reverse complement strand
CTTATGCCTAAATAATTTCACGAACAGACAGTGGCGGATTTACCAGCAGGCTCAGTAGGCTGCATCCTACGGCGGCAGATTTTAGGGGGCGGCAAATTTCGCCCACATTTTTTTCTTACTGGAAAAGAAAATGACGTATACGTCTAAAATTTTCTAGATTTAAACATTTGAGACATTACATTATTGTAGTATTTTAGTACTAAGTAGGTTGGCTATATAATATTGAACAGAATACTCCAACGTCTGAAGAGTGCATCTGTCTCAACGTCAGCTTTTGGAATGAATTACCGCGTGCAGCGCCCCTTCCTTATACCAAATACTTTCAAAAATAAAATTTGGTATGGGTAACTATAGGTTACTAGGTTAAGGTCTGTAGGGGGCGGCAAAAATAGCCTACTGGCGGCAAATGTGTAAGTCCGCCACTGCGAACAGAAACTATTAATTTATTTAGGTACTATGACAATCTTTCTTTACCTTTGCTTGTTCTCACAATAGATTACGCGATATGGGAGACGAACTTACTAAAGTTTTAAAGGACTATGCGAACAATGAGATTGTCAATAAATCTTTGAGTCTGGGCTTAGAGAACCTGTCTACCACGCTGACTGCTATCGAGGAGTACCGGAACTGCGAGGTGCAGCGTTTGGAGGCTAAGGTATTATCTATTCTATTTACCATCATATAGACGGCGCGGCGTAAGTATGCTTCCGCAACTTGGCAGGCGCTTCCAGCGTTAAATATCTTAAGATAGATAACTTGAGAGAAGTGAATATAGGTAGGTATACTTATTAGGAAAAATGAGAGAGGGACTTGTACTTAAGCCGCAGTCAAATAAATACTCTTACAATTATTATTATTTCTGCGACTCTGAGTTATTAAGTAGGTAGGAATGGTCGCTAGTACCTACCTAATTGTACTAGTCAATGCGAAGGTGAAATTTGTTTATAATAATTAGAGGCACTGACAAAAATAGTTACCTACCTAATAGAACGATATCGTAGTTAGCTAGGTATATAAAAAAGGCCATTTAGTGGTTTATGTGTATCGGGCCCCTATACCTACAGAGCATTTTATACATATTTTTTTCGAAACATAAGTAAATATCAAACAGACCAGAAATAAAAAACCGCTCGTCTGGAATCTATAGTTTATGCTACAAGTTATCTCATGTTAATTATGTGTTGCTAGGTAATCGGAGAATTATGCCAATACGAAACGATTTGTAAACATGCGAGGGAGGAGTTGAAACACACAATGAACGTTCGCGAGAAAGAACTGGCACGCAAGAAAGTACTTGACAAAGCGAGGGAAAGGCAAGCTTTTAATAGACAACAAGTTGTAAGTAATTACTTCACGACATAATATGTACATTTTATATTTCGTTTAGTTCATTAGGTATCTTTCTTTAGTGTAGGTACCTGTATACCTGCCTCATTGCTATAGCAGTTATATAGTTGGGGGTGTTGCACCCGTGCCTCGGAGAACACATTCATACATGGGTTCCACCGTGGATTTTGAACGTAAAGGAAAAGTGTGCACCCGTGTTTGTGCACTCATTTGTGGGCTATTAAATGTCTTAGGCAGATGGCCAATCGAATTGGTATTTGGCCGGCGTGGTCGAAATGGGTCGGAAAGTCTATATACCTGACTAGCCCCCGCGTGCGGTTTCATCCGCAAAACTGCAGTTCCCGTAGGAATGATTGTTTGTTTGTTTGCTTGAACGAATTTTTAAAATAGAAGCAGTAGTTCCTGACATTAGTTATGAACTAATAGTCCGATTTGAAAAATTCTTTCAGTGAGGCTGATAGGCCAATTTAGTTATAAAGTTCCCACGCGGACGGGAATTACGCGGGTGAAACCGCGCGCGGGAAGCTAGTATAAGTATAAGATTAGCTCGTTCAAGCAAACAAACAAACTCTTTATGGGTATATATTTGCATAAATTAGTAGATAAGTATATCTATATGTATAATAATAATAATTAGAACTACACGGTAAATTTATTTCAAAGAAATTATTTAAAAAAAACAAATCATAGACGTATGCAGAATCGGAGTTGCTCAAGGCATCAGCAGATATGTCCCGCAGCGCCAAAGGTCTAAGCGAGCAGACCGAGTTCTTCGAGCGACGCAAACTCCAGCAACTGAAGACCCTTCTGTCAAACTTCGTTGTCATTGAAATGAGTTTCCACGCGAAAGCAGTTGAACTGCTCACTGTCGCATATCAACAAATCGGTGATATTAATGATAAGGCAGATCTAGAGGTAAGATGGCAGATCTTTGATTAGAAAAAATATTAAAAATGGAACACGTAACGATATGACCATGATTTCGATATAACATTCGTCACAACAGGGTTATTTCTATACATTTCCTATTTTTGTAACAATATTATATACATAATATTATGGTAAATTAACTTATTTTTCATGCGTGAACTGAATATCTAGTAGGTACCTATAGGTACCCTAATTATCAAAAACATTTTTATCCAATTCGTGGTGATATTGTTAAGTAGGTATAAATTGCTCCTAGATGTGTATCATTTGATGACTTTTTTCAAAATTACGAACATTCTTAAATATATGATGTGATGTGACCACATTTATAAAAGTATTGAAACCTACCTTCTAGGTAGGGTTGCCACCTTTTTTTTTACAAGAAAGAAGTTTAGTTAGGTCTGAGAACAATATTGAACAGTATTTAAAAAAAATAATGAGTATTTACATGTCACACTTGATGTCTAGAATATTTGACATAAAATATTAAAAAATGGGGTCTGCGTCTCAGTCCAATATAAAGTTTGTATATATTTTTTTTCAACAGTAAAAAGTATAATGTAGTGAAAACCCGTAAAATACTGTTTTTAACAGTAGGCATAGTTGGCAACCCTACCTACAGGGCTAGGCTGACATACTTTACTTTTGTTATTCCAGGCATCCAGGCCTATACATACTTGAGTCTATGCATATCTATAAGTACCTATGCTAAATAAAATATGGAACCACCATAAGCGTCAATTTAAATATTCAATCGTGTGGTATCATCTAACACTTGTCTTAAAATTCGTTAAATTTTCTTTAAGTGTGGGATAGTCTACGACTCATAACGTATACTTACTTACCTACTGATAACAATAACTCTTACTAATGAAATATTTTCTCTGTGAAGCGTTTGACCGCAGGTCTTTCAGATAACGAGGATCAAACGGTAATCATTGTTGAAATAATTCAATATGATAACAAAATACAGTAGGTACTCTTATAAAACAATTTCTTTACCTACCTACACTTTACTGTAGAACTTCAAGAGAAAGTTGCGGTCTCCGGAGAAGCCGGTGAGCACCGGAATATCAGCAAGGTCGTCGTCTCTGGCTTCTCTCATGAATCCCTCACCCAATCATGATGAAGATTCGATGGTTAGTAATATCGCTTACGTAGGTTAGTCGATAGCTCGCGGTGTGAACCGAAGTATGTAAAAGAGGTGAAACGATGTTCGCCCGCCTAGCTCGCTCTCCCGCCCGCTGGCGGTGTGGCCTGCGCTTAATGTCATGTGCATACCCACTAGTGATGGGTAACTCATCATTTTTATATGAGGTTGAGGGAGTACCTCATTTTGCCTCGCGAGGTCCTCACGAGGTACCCCTCATTTGAGGCGAGGAGTCGTATGTCAGCGTATCTTATGAGCCGAGCCGAGCCCGAGCCGAAATCAGCCGAATTCAGCCGATAGTCCGAGGCAGCGGGGCGGACGGTTGCGTCGACTCATAAGTACTCACGATTCTGATTTTTACGTCTCCCTCACTCACATAATTTTCTTTCACTCATGAATTTTTGACGCGTGAATGAGTAGTGAGGTGGTTCAATGTTGAAATTCGAGTAACTCTTTCAATTTGCGATCACGAGTACCTCAAATGAGGCACCTCATGAGTGAGGGACACATCTCTAATACCCACTTACCCAGACTCCGAACAACTAAGTACCTAGTTGTTCGGAGTCTGGGTAATTATATTTTATGAAAAACGGATAAGTATCCGTTGTTCATAAAATATAATTATCCCGGTGCAATCAATTACTATTCAATTTACTTGAATTAGCCCTATAATAATCGTTTGATTGTTATATAGTAAATGAACTTATATTTTTTCACCTATTTGTTTCAGAGCTTGCGTAAATTGAAGTCTCCCGAAAAAGGAAATAATTCGATGAACCGATCAAGTTCATTAGCGGCTCTTATGAATAATTCAACATCTAAAGACGATGATGAAACATCGGTAAGAACCTACTTACTCACCTACTCTTTGTTTCGTGGATTTAATGTTAAGTAGGTATGTTCCTAATCTAAGACATCGCAATTTTCTTTTTTAGGAATCTGAGGACTCAGAAGATCAAGACTCTTCCGAAGAGACTGAATCGCGATAGTTTATAGGTTGTGTTATTATAAAGTACTTGGATGTTTAGTAAGTTCTTAGTCTTAAAAGTCGAATACCTAAAGTAACGTTTTTCTGACTTCATGCATATAAAGGGGGTACCTATTATATTTTAAATGGTAATAGGTACCCTTGATTTGTTTTTAAGTACTATTAAGATATAAATTATGATATAACTACTCAGTATACTAACTCAGTCAGCTATTTATCTATCGAGTAAACAGTCTGACAAATTTGTGAACCCCATAAATTGCCTCCACTTACTGACACGCACATGACTTGAGATATAGCGTACCATCGCACACCAGGCACTACTTATTGATTACTACAGAGGTATATGGCCCCCATTGAACGATGTCGAGACGCCCTGGGCATCGCAATCCAACTTAGGGGAGTCCTGATTCGTAGTTATAAATAACTTATATTTAGGCAAATATTGTACCCATTATTATAATATCGTTTGTTTTATTTGGTTGGTGGTATTTTTCAGATCCATGATTTTGTAAATTAATTGATATTTAATAAATAAATAAAGAAATATTCTCGACTTTAGTCTGATTAGAATCTCTTTAGTGATAATAGTGGTAGTAAAAACAGTGGAATTAAATAGATAGGAAAATACTAATAAATACCCCTGAATTATTACATACTATGTGTATTGTAACCTTTCGTTTTCAACATTTTCACCCAACAAATGTTTCAGTAACAAAAACACCAGCAATATAATACAACACAATTTAATTACAAAATAAACAATCATACAAACAGTTGCGCAAACACAGATATATCTGCTGTGCTTAGTACAATCTTACTAAAAAAACCAATTCTCTGATCACTCCATATTGCTTCGGTATCAACAACCCCATAGATAAGACTACTAGCGTACTATATTATAACAAAAGTGAACACTATCAAATATCCTCACACATCATTGATATCTCTTTTAACATTTCATGTTAATGTTAAATCTTAATATGTAAACGAAGCCAGTCTAACTTTCGAGCAATGGTATGAAATGTAAAAGTATGCCAATAATTTAATGTTAATTTGCTATTTTTATCATGAAATCTTGTGAATTTTAGGATCTAAAGGTATAATAAACATCTTTATTATTTTTATTGGCATCCTGTATAATACAAACACACAAATTGAAACAATTTGAAGTGTGCATTTACTAACCTCATATCTTATACTTGTGTAAAATTAGGAACAATTATTATGGCGCCAATTTTTTTTGCTTCATGAGTGGATTGTTTGCTATTCTGTATTCACATCATAAGTTAAGGATAGTTCTTTGTCAAGTGAATATTGTCTTTTGTTTCGTCTTGCATGTGCATTAATTTATAGTATTAGGAGCTTAAGATTAGGATAATTAATTGCATAGTGAGTAGACATGTGGCAACAGGTAACCTCAATATACAAGGCATTTGTTATTCAAAAACCTTAAAAACAGTATATATTTACTGGCAAAGTGTAAGAATGAACATTATGTCGTTAGGTTATGTCAATTGTCATAATAATTAATTCACTGAAATGGTAAACTAAATTTAACAATATGAGTTGCACGAAATTTGATCAACTTACGATTCATATTATTTTCTGGTTACTTATATAAGGTGAAAAAATAATCATAAAAATTACAACACAGTATTACACAATAAGATCAGAATTACATGTTTTAAGGATTTTACATGACTTTAAAAACCAGTCTGTATATAATGTAAACATTTGTATACAAATGTACCAAGTATGCTAGTCTTTCTCACTATTATATTTTGTACATAATCTTACTTTTAATGCACAAAATATTATTTTACTTATTATTATTAGTATTGATAATGACATACACATAGCCAAAATTTTGGAATATAAAAAAAGAACTAACATCACATTACAAAATTTAAACATGTTTGTTTACTTCATAATTAAAATGGTTAAGATTAAAATAACTGAAATTTAGTTCTCAGTGGTATGTCTAGATGTAATAAAACATAAGGAGGTCCAAATATTGTTTTCTAATATTCAACAATATTTGTGAATGAGTAATATTTATTGGAGCTTCAAATATTAAATATTATTGGTGTCTCACAGAGGAATAACTTTCCTATGCTTTTACTTATATTGAATAATGGCATCTTAACTATAGTGGATAGTTACATACATAACATATACAAATACATTCATCATAACCAATACATGCCGCTATGGAGTGACATCACCTATACAACTCTATAGTATCATTTAACTCTGATATCAAATGGTTAAAATTACATGATTCAGGCACAAAACAATGTGGTGTGTTAGTTTCTTCTAAGGACATTGCAGGTTTATTTTTCGTTTTCGACACCCGCTTGTGTCATGAGGTCGGTTATGTTTTTCTCCAGTTCATCGACTCTGGTCCCCATCTCATCTATCCGGTTAATTATTTGGTCCGACATGCTCTGAAATTTGTCCTGCATGTTTTGTAGCAGTGATTGTACCTGGAAAATAATGGTTTGTTGTAATAATTATATTGTCACATAATATATAGATAATTAAATTACTCATAATTATATATATTATATAAAATATAAAAATAACCATTCACATTTTAATAAATACCTATATTTTTTTCTTATATTAGACCATGTGTGCCAAAAAATAATGGAAAATTGAGTATATTCAAAAATGTTTTAAGTAAGCAAAAATAAATAAATGGGGATTAAAATTATATTGTGTGACTTTATGATGTTTAGGTTAGTTAATTAATACATATATATAATAAAATTAAGACGTTCCTAACCAAAATAAGTGCATAAGAAAAGTATGTAGTTTTATTCAAGAATATTGAACTTACATATTGTGTAACCTCCTGCATATTTTTTGGATCATTCCCCGGTGTAGTGTAAGTGCTCTCTACGTCGGTAGTTGCGGTCTCAGTGTTTTGTTCAGCCATTGTTTAGGAATAATTGTCTAAACACTTAAATAACTTGTGTTTATGCTCTTTGATTAATACTCTAGACGTACTCCCAAAGCAATCTAAAAAGACTGCTTACGCGTCTAAATTCTGTTGCTCACTGACTCAGTCTACAACTGGCAAACTTAAAATTCAATGAATAATAAAAACTAAAACATTGCCTTGGTAGCGAATTGATTGACAAAACAGAATGACATGACATGCAGTGTTGCCAGTATGATTTCCCAAAAAAGGACGGTTGGCTTTCTGAAAAAGTACGGTTTTTAACTTCAAGGTACGGTCAGTTTTTTTTTTATTACTACTTTGACTTACTTAAGTAGCCCCGAGGCTTTTGCTACTTCACCGGGCATAAAGGCGAGCAGAGCTCCAGCCTTAATAAATGGTTTAAAAACTACAAACTAAGCAACCTGCGCAAGAGGGCGCCCCTGTGGGGCTTGGACCTGGGCTCAGGGTGGTCGCTGGCGATGATATTGAGGGATAATCCCTCAATATCATCGCCAGCGCCATCTGACCTTTAGTATTTTAGGGGAGTTTTGTGCAACTGCCGCTCTACTTTACAGTTCGCGGGCCTCTCAGACTTCGGGTCTACGAGGGCATCGGATGGTTCTTTGTAAACTAAGGGTCAGGAGGACGAGGGGGGAGGTACGGTTGGGTCGGGATACTTCTGCAAGAACTAGATCAGTTTTTTTTTTTGATTTGGCTGCCTTCGACCTTTGGTTGGAAAAAAAACGATAGGGAAATTAGGGAAACGAACAAAAAGAAATCTCATTTCAGTATTCAAAGTTCTCGACAGGGCGCGCTGGAGTTGTCTTTTGGAATCATTTTGAATTTGAAAATATTTTTAATATCAGAGGAGTATTTAAATATTTTTACATAAACAGAGAAATTGTAGATGTTAGAAGAAGGCAAAAATCGTTATTATTCATTAAGTGGGAATTTCATGTAACTCAAGTAAATATATAAATTAGCAACGAAAATTGTATGAATTAACTTAAATTAATTACTTAATTTAATTTAATTAAATTAGATATTTTTCCATTTTTCTAAATCTATTCAGATCTAAGTAAATTGTAGTCAATTGTAGATCTAAGTTTACCTGAATAGATTGAGATTGATTTCAACAAATGTAGATGTTTCTAAAAAAAATATTTGATTTAAGTACAAAGTCTTTTTAGATTTTAAAAATATCAATTTCCATCTAAAAATATCAAATAAAAAATATAAAAATATCTAATTACAATCCAAATTTTTTGACCAGTATTATAATACAATTAAACAAAATTATTGTAATTTCGTTTCAAGTTTCTGACAGATATGTAAACAACAGAATTTTGCACTATTGTTTAAAAACAATAAAATAAAATAATACTTTTTGTTCCTTTAAATATAGAGAACAGTATCACATAATATCTGAACTTCCTCAACACATTATTCCTAGGATAAATTAGGTATTGAGTATAAAAAAAAATTCACTGCATCATTAACGAATTTAATGACTTTACTCCATTCCGTAACTCTGTATTGATTTATAACCTCATTTCTATAATTGATTTACAAATGGATTTGTTCGATATTGGCAGTCAGTAATTATGTTCTACTTTACCATATCCTTTTGAATATTCGATTCCCTATCGCTTTTTTTCCAACCTATGGTCGCAGACAGCCAATTCGAAGAAAAACTGATCTAGTTCTTGCAGAAGTATTCCGACCCATACGTTTGCAACAATGTTGAAAAATTCTATAGTCTACTCATATTTTATTACAGGAGAAGGCGATTTTTTTTTGTTTTTTACCCTTTGTTGTTTGTAGTGAAAAATAAATCACTAATACAGAAAAGGTACGAAAAAGGTACGGTCTACACTGAGGTACGGTTATGGTACGGTTGTGTGATGAATAGTACGGAAAACCGTACTTTTTGGTACGGTCTGGCAACACTGATGACATGAAAGATGTAATGCGCGTAGTTGACGGCAAGTGAAATGCTTGATTAAAATAAATGTTCGCAAAATTACGGTTTTGTTTTATGTCTGATCCACACTATGGCTCGGTTAAATTCGTTATACGCAAAATTGATTAAAATGGTATTATTTCGGTATGGAACTATTTTCCATAGACAGTAATCATTATTGTCAAAATTGGCAACTGTCATGAACTGTCATATTGGTCGGTCAAGTTCCCGTTGATCTCGAAATTTTGATTCCGGTCCTACAAAACATACAAAAATAGTATCATATTTACATTGTGTTCATGTTATTAAATAATATTGATAATGCAGCCTTTAAACATTAACGCGAAAGTAGACACTCAAATTGATATAAATCAAGTCAGAATCGATATTTTACAAGGAATACGCGAGTGTACAGATCGAGGGCTTACACAGACTGCTAAATGGCTTGCAGAATTAAATTTTTCATTAAAGGATCACAAAATTACACCAGATTATCCTGTACATACAAGCGACGGTGGCATTACATCGGAAGAGAAAGAGGCGTATACTTTAGCCAAAACTTACTTTGATTGCCAAGAGTACGACAGAGCTGCTCATTTTTTAGAGAATTGTACCAGTTCTAAATGTGTGTTTTTGCACAAATACTCTCTATACATGTCCAGTGAAAAGAAACGTTTGGATAATGCTATCGACTTGGGCACTGAGAATACAGAGTCAACTCAAGTGTTATTAGATCTACTGTCATATTTTAAGGTAAGTTTAATTAATTATTTATATATTAATTGTATTCTCGTATTTATAAGCAAACTGCCACTAACAATTCATTCATAATTATTTGTTCTTTAAATTTTAGGCCAACCGAAACAATCTTGATGGATATTTACTATACCTAGAAGGTGTAGTCCTCAAAAAGTTAGATTTACGGAGTCAAGCAGTAACAGTGCTGCAGGCAGCTGTAGCGGCTGCCCCTACATTATGGGCTGCATGGGTAGAGTTAGCTGGCTTAGCCAATGAGTATGAAGCATTGGATTCTCTCCAACTACCCAAACACTGGATGATGTACTTTTTTGCAGCACATGCTTTTGTAGAATTGAAATTATCTGAACAGGCATTGGAAGCCTACATGGCACTGGTTGCTGCAGGATTTGGGAAGAGTACTTATGTGACTGCACAAATGGCTATTGCACATCATGATAGGAGAGGTAAGTAGAGATTTTTTTTTAAAGATTACTATCATAGGTTTTTTTACATTACTAGTATTCTTGTTAACATCTCATGCTAAGCTAATATGCTTGTGTTACGAGTAGGTTCACATTGATAATGCAATGGGTGGGAAACAAAACAGTGACCACTTGATTGTGTGTCAGACTCCTGCTAGGGCCGTTTCCAATATAACGGTTTTATTGCACCAGTCGCTCAGTGGTTAGGGTTAACTTCTGAAACCTGGTGTTTTAGGCTAGATCCTACGGTAGGATAGGATTCCTACCTGGGACAACTATGCTGTGCTAACCACAGATAGTAATATGTTGCCATACTACAAGAGTCCACTTAAAAAATAATTATAATTATATTTGGTATGTTTCAGATGTTGACTCATCATTGGCTTTGTTCAGGGAGCTCTATCAGAGTGATCCATATAGACTTGATAACTGGGATGTTTACTCTCACCTGCTGTACTTGAAAGAGAAACGGATGGAACTAGCTAACCTCGCTCAAAGAGCTGTCTCAATTGATAAATACAGAGTTGAAACTTGCTGTGTTATTGGTAAGACCAGTTGTTTGATGTTTGTTTCAAACATTATTTAAATCAATTTTACTATTTTGATTGTCTATATAAAAAAACCATCAGTAAATACATTGGAAACCAAAAGGCAGAAAAAAACTAAAAATTATAATTAGTTATGTTTTGGCAAGCAAGTAGTTAAATAAATACTGCAATATTTATGGTACTTATAATTTTGGAAATATACATGATAAAACAAAAATGATAAGAACAATAAATATTGCAATATTTATTTAACAATAAATATTAAAAATATTTTCTTTTATATACCTAATTATTTTTTTTATCTTCTCAGGATAGTTACATTCATAAATATGTGTAGAATCAAAACATATATAAATAATAATACTGCAAAAAATATAATAAAAAAGTAAAAAAAAGTACCATACTTTTAATTATCTTTATTTAAAAAAATTACAGGCAACTACTACAGTTTAAGGAGTGAGCACCAAAAAGCTGTGATATACTTCCAGAGAGCACTTTCTTTGGATCCTCAGTACTTATCAGCTTGGATTCTCATGGGGCATGAGTTTATTGAACTACAGAACTCTAACGCTGCAATACAGTGTTACAGACAAGCTATTGGTTAGTAGTATTTAGATTTACTTATTTAACATTCTATACTAAAACAAATGGATTCTACCATGCAAAACATTTTCGACAATATTCTAATTTTAAAATAAATAATATTTCAATTACTTTGTATTGGACGGACATTAACACAGATTTCATTTCATTTGCTTTTACATGTGTTGCTACCTCTTAAGAATTATTCAGATTAACACTATGTTGGGGCAACTACTGAACAATCACACTATTACTAAATATGTGCAAGATTTAAATTGTGCTGTTACAGTTCAATATATTCTTCTACATCATCTAGTTCAAATTAACATTACCCTTACAAATTGGGTCCAATCACTCTTCATTTTTTTAACAACCTTCCTAATACTATGGAAGTATTTATATATTACAGAAATTCTAATCGATTTTGGAAGTAATTACATTTATAGGCCTAAAGTTTTCAATAAAATTAAAAATAATTTTAATGATGTAATTTCCAGATGTAAATAGAAATGATTATAGAGCATGGAATGGACTTGGACAAGCTTATGAAATACTGGGACTGAATGGTTACTGTATATATTATTACTCAAGAGCCGCACAACTGAAGCCGGATGATTCTAGAATGTTGGTGTCACTTGGTGAAGCCTATGAGAAGATGGACAAGATACCCAATGCACTCAAATGTTACTACAAAGCTCACAGTACCGGAGATATTGAAGGAATGGCCTTATTTAAATTAGCTAAGTATGTGATACTTTATTTTTTAATTCAATTATTTAATTAATATTGTGCATGCAAGGATGACCATTCCATTCACATTTTTGGGATAATTTCGTTTTTAATTTATTATCAGTATCGTAATTCTGGATACTATCATTGAGTCCGATAGTTCATCAAATGTTTATAAATAGGACAATACAATGTACAGTTCATACATTGTAATCTGCAATTAAGCAAAAAATTCTTGTACTAACTACTTATAAAATGTAAAGTGAATCAAAATATGGAAAAGAGTTTGTAATGACTATGTATATTGACAGATTGTACGAGAGGTCGAACATGCCGAACAGCGCGGCGGCGGCGTACACCGCGGCGTGCCAGGACCCCGCCAACGCGGGCAGCAAGGAGCTGCCGCCCGCCGAGCGCTACCTGGCGCAGTACTACATGCGGTTCTCGCTGCTGGACCACGCCGCGCATTATGCTTACAAGTGCTTGGAGCATGAGAGTGTGAGTCTGCTGTACTATGATAAATTTATAAATCGATATATAAATATATCGATATATAAATGTTAATAATAAAATGTTATGGATTAAAGTAGGCTGTAAGAAATATTAAATACTTAACTTTTCAAAATCAGGTTTCTAAATACGTCATAATAATTATTTTTATTATGTAAAATAAATCACCGATGCTATGATTTTAAAGCACGACATACTTGTTTCAGACTAAAGAAGCTGGAAAGAATATTCTTAAAACTATATCAGAGAAGAGGTCTTCGACATCGGGGTCTCAGCCGGCCACCATACCCGAGGAATTACCCGATGCTATCAAAAACGCTTCGACAGTGTCGCTGGCACACGACGCGCCCAACACCCCCCTCGCCAGCCCTGACGTCACACCCGATAATTTCTCCACCCCCGTGTTCACGAGGAAAAGTAGCAAATACAAAATGTGACCGTCAGACGCAAGACAATGTAAAATGTGAAGAGACTGATAAACTGTATGCTAAGTGTACAAATGTAAATTTTAATAAATCTTACAAATATAAATGAGCGCATCCATTATTTAATACTGATCAATTATAATTATGGTGAAGGAGTGATTAGGGTATGAACAAAAAAACTGGTGTATAAAAATAATAGTGATTACTTTTATTTATACAAATTAACAGATCTTAGTGTTCAAATAGTAAAAAAAACAATTACATAAAGAACTAAATAAATAGGAAAGTGCATTGATTAGAAAATAATAAAAAAATGTTCAAGTTAGCTTGTTGCAAATTAAAATAAAACTGATTATAATCACAGATGAAGCACAAAATTTGAGAGCTCATTTTCTAACTGTCTAATTATAACTATACATGTAACCGATTTCAGTAAAAAAGGGGAGTATATCATATTTAAATTAATTCCATGACTAAGAAAAGGTTCAGTACAATTTTGTCAAGCAAAATGTTAAAATTAAATAACATTAAAATAACTTATTTCCATCTGTTATTTTACAAATGTAAATAAAAAGTCAACAACACAATCTATAAAACATGAAACAGTACAATGTCTGAGGCAAATATTCGAGCCTCTTTTCAATTGTGAATGAACACACGGATGCAAAATCAGGATCACAAGAAAAAGGCTAATATAACTTTCAAAACTGTAAATAAATAATCTAAAATTTAAAATGTATTTGCCATTCGTGTTTATTATATGTACAAATAAAAATCATGCTTAACTAATTTGTGACTGAAATATAGCATATCACCTAGCATTTAACTTAAGTTCCAAATTCAGTTAACTTAAGCTCCAAATTCAGTTAACTTAAGTTCCAAATACAGTGATGATATGGAGGCAAATATTTTCTTCTTAATTATTTCTGTAAACTACAATCCACATTTAAGCTTACCCAGTATTAGACCCTGTTGGGTAACTCTGCATCCATGTACACATTGAAAGTTTTACTAAAAATTTGATAAGTATAACTTGGATCAAAAATATAGATCCTCTACTTGCAAAAATACCCAATATTTTACCATTTATATATCCTTACACATTGTGTTAATAGTTTGTACCTTTCTATACAATTCCATCCTACCTTAGTAATACGATCAGTGACCTCGCGCCTCGCGGTGACATCACTATTACACCGCGGCGTTACACTGACTGACTCACTGAATACAAATACAAGGCACCACATCACTATAGAACAATCCATGGTTATAATTTATAATACCTGTGTCTCAATTTCATATATTATTAGATTATAATATAAGTGTAAATAACTTCGATTACTGGTCATTTCATAAAATACTATACTATCTAAATAATTTAGAATAAAGCTAAAACCAGCGTCGATCAATAATACATTCATACAATAAGCTTCATTCATACATTACAAAAATACTATCAATTTTACTAGAGATTGCAATATAAAATTGTTCGATTTACAGTGTAAATATTTAAATTCTTTAGGCATGTTGAGGCACTAGTATCAACCATTACAAGCATCTTGCATGGTGATTTTTGGACAGATTATGCAAAATATAGTAATACGTAAAATCACTTGTTTCTTAAATTGTATCTGTTACTTCTATAATTAAGTAAATCTTTGGTGTTTGAAGAGAAATACTGTATACAAATATTCCTTTTCCCAGATTTACCTAATTATTGATTAGACTCAATTAGTTTTGAAGTACTATTTTTATCCCACTATGGCAAATCAATAACTTAGCCAACTACAATACATTTCTTTAGTAACATAAAATTTGTAGCTCTTTTTGTGCTTTTTGTTACATAGTTTGTTCTAGGGTGTCTCACTTTGTTCTCTCTATGTCGTAACTAATTACGTACTGATCAGAGGAATGGATTCTTGGAGTTCATGAAGCCGCCATTGTTCGTAGAGGGCTGAAAATAACAACTAAATGTTAGTAAAAATGCTAGCAAATTTACTAAATCAAAATAAATCAGTTGATGGTCCCTTAATATCAGAGTTAGTATCACATCATTCGTCAACATAGGATACGATAAAAAAGATTAGAAGACAGATTGAGTTGTCATTAAATAAGGCTGGAGTCCTGCTTGCCCATATGCCCGGTGAAGTCGCAAGACCCTTGTAGAAAACGTCGGGTCACTCAGTGGGACCCATCTATACCTACATAGTTAGGTTGATTAATATTCAAATCTAATCGAAATTATTAACATTGACTCCATATCATACATAATCACATCATATAATGATCATTCTATACAATGAGTAATGTAGTATGAGTCACAGTTGAACAAAATAGTTTATCAGTTAGGTATATGAATTCCCCAAATAATATTAATTTAAAAACTACAACAATGATGTATCATTAACAAAGTGCTTTTATAATAAACACTAACATTATCAGTGTCAGTTTCCTGTGTTTTTACTATAGATATCTTTATCGAAATGGTTCATGAATGAACAATTGTACTTATATAAAATACTAGCTTCCCGCGCCCGGTTTCATCCACGTAACTCCCGTTCCCGTGGGAACTTCATAATTAAATATAGCCTATGTCATTCAGGGCGAATGTAACTTTCCAATGGTGATTTTTTTTTTTTAATTGGCACAATAGTTTTTGAATTTATTCATAACAAACATACATATTACATACACACAAAACTACAAATCTTTCCTCTTTGTAATATTAGTATAAATGTACTATGCAATATATAATAATAAAGAAATATTAAGTTTTCACTCAGTTTAACGTTAATAGATAGCTTTTTCTAATTACTATATTGTTAATTTATATTTGTCTTATAATCTTAAAAAGTACTAAACAGATTTTCGTTTTAGGTTTCAATCAATAGGTGGTTTAGGTACGTATTTATAATAATATATGAAGCTGAAGAGTTTGTTTGTTTCATTATTTGCTTGAAAATGCTAAACTCAGGAACTACTGAACAGATTAGAAAAATTGTTTCAGTTTTAAACAGCCCATTTATTGAGGAATGCAACTGGAGCTATGGAAAGCTATGGCTGGAGCGTGGAATCTAGTATAATATAATGATATAAAACCCGTGCAAAGCTACGGCTTGTCGTCCTATTATTTTGTGTATAGAGAATAGACCCTTTATATACTGATTTTTAAATATAAAATATATAAAGATTAATAAGCTAATTTTATATAAAAAATTGTGTTCTTTTATTTAATGTATGATATACTAACCTAACTACCTAAACTATGATACAATTTGAGATCATGGACATGTGTTGTACATCATTAATTTAATTAATATGCATCAGACATCTTCATTAAGATATAGACATAGACTTGAAAAGCTACAGTGTATTTAAATCAGACAGTCATGATGCAGGAACACTATAAACAAACATAACATGCTAATAAAATTATAAACAATCCCAAGGTCATGCCACAAACTTAATCATTCCTATCAATACTTCCTACTAATTTTATAGATGCGAAAGTTTGTATGTGTGGATGTATGTTTGTTTGTTACTCTTTCAAGCAAAAACTACTGAATGGATTTGGCTGAAAGTTTGATATAGGCTACAAAATATCACGCTCCGACCCATTGGAGCAGAGTGACGCAGGTAAAACCGTATATAATAAGGAAGAAATATTTGAGTTGTGCGTTTATTATTTGCAATGGATAATCTCTACAATTAAAACTTATTTTGCCAGTACCAGAGTTATATTATACAGGAATATCTCATCTATACTAATATAATAAAGCTGAATAGTTTTTTTGAAAAATATTGTGATTTCTAATATCATAATATTGAATTTGTATTTATTTTCATTTTTTATTTTGCATGGCAGCAGGGTATTCATCATTGCATTCATTAAAAAAAATGCTGAGCAAGGAATCTACAAAATAAAAGCAGTTGCATATATATATTTGACCTACTTTACTCATTGCTGTGTGTGCCTCTTATAGAATTTTAAACTTTAAATTACAGTGTTTATAAATAATAAAATATTAATTAGATGACTATCATTTTCAAGCTTCCAAAAAGCTGTTATAATTGACATAAGTCATTTAAAATGTGTTAACTCTTACCATAAAAGGGTTGACTGGAACAGGTGCAGGTGTATTGCCCCAAACTCCATTGAAAAAAGGGTTCTTATTGGCAAACAGGTCATTGGTTGTAGTGCTTTGGAATGGATTTTTATTATTTACATTTGTGGTTTCCTCTGAAAAATAAAAATGTATTAAATTTTTTATGTATTTATATAATTTATTGAGAATGTTTTAACATCTACAAACAGTACTTACCCATGTGTTTCATATTTTGTTGCCTTAAAGCCATATCTAAATCTGCTAAAGCAGCATACCGATCATCTGTAAAAATTTATAGAATTATTATTTTGAAAGTATAAAAAATAAAATAAATATGTTTATTTGCTGCCGCTACTTACTCGCAGGCAGCCCTGGTGGAGTGAAGGCATTGAATGACTGTGTGGTCATGGACGGAGGAGGTGGAGTAAAATTATTGTTCACATTATTATTGAACTGACTACTATTATAAATATTTGCCGTAGAGAAGTCAACAGGAAAACTGAAAATGAAAACATATATGTATTTATTTATACATTTATTATTATAAATGTATGGTATTGCAAAGCTGAGATACAAAGTACTCACTCAGGTACTGGCGCAGAAGCGGCGACGGGCGCGGGCGCCGTGTTGGCGGAATTTAGTAGCGGCGGCGGAAGGGTTTGCGCTGGTGGAGCCACTCTCTGAATTACATGGTTGGTAACAGGCAGCAAATTATTAACTACTTTCGCCGTTTGAACAACTGTATTATTGTTCACACTATTTTTCGAAGATTGCGGCGAAATCGATATCAAAGGAGTCGGGGCAAACGAGTTGCTTCCGGTCTTCGTTTTGGGCTTATTTTTTAAAGAATTTCCATTGACCGGCGCGTGACAGTTCGCCGCAGAGTCTAAATAATAACGCTTCTTCTCGTATTTATCGGACATAAAATCCTTAACGCTTTGTTCGTCGGTAAAGTTCACACTTTCACCCTCGTAGAGACCTAGCCAAACGCGTCTGCAGTAATCATTTCCTCGCGTTTTTATGAATTCTATTTCATCGGGCACAAATGTAGCCATGGATATAGACTTGACGCGATGAGGTGGAGTCAAGCCACGCCTGAAACATATCACAAATTGTATTGTTGATGATAATCATTTACTAGACAAAAGCACAATAACGCAAAATCATAACTTACAGCATTCCCGAACATTTTGAACACACGAAGGAACCAATTGTAGTATTTACGTACGTAGGTCCTCTTTGGTTACAATCTAAACAATATTTATTTCCATTAAGAGAAATAAGCTCACGTAAAATTTCTAAATTTTTATCGTCCTGCTTGCGACGATTTGCAGCCATTTTCGTAATCTATGTGTGGGTAATGTTTTTATAGATTTACTTGTATTTATTTGTGTGTGGGATTTTGTGAAGTGCGCTCCAAAGAGAATGTAATATATATCACAGATCACTTGCGTATATCGATAGAGAACATACTAGAACGGACAGTAGCGTAGTACACAAAAAATTCTGTACGCTGATCACGAACGCATTCTTGTTACCTTCGGCTGTCAAAATAAAAGAACTGTACTAATATCAACCCTACGGTTCAAAGGTTGAAAATATTTAGTTATTATTGAATTTAATCAAATCGTAACTTAAAGTTACATACATAACACCACGCCTCTTGTCTTTTGGTAGGTACTTTTAATCGTTTTTTTCCGGGGGATATGCATTTACGCATACCCACCGCCACTGCAGCGTATCCGCGCGCTGGCGGCGGGATATGTGGGACTCCCACTCTCCATAGCGGTGCTATGCTTTACTTATACCACAAGAAGAGGACGCTACACCACTAAGACCCCCCGGACACTCCTTCGATCTTAGGCCACACTGAGGGTACTTTTAACCTAGCCTTTCTTGAAAACGTCCTCGATTTGAACGTGCAACGTCCGCCTTAGTCTTCCCTCTCCTACACTTTGTTAACATTCACATTGCGTGAATTTGCAAAAAAGTATAAAATAGTACTACTGTACTGAAGTCAGCTTTTGCAACTTTACGTTACAGATCGATAATAACCAAATACTTGGAACCTTATTTCAAAAGGCTAGTTCACACATTTTTGAAATTGTTTTTGTACGGTTAAGAATGTTATTACTAGAACAAGAAAAATATGGTATTAATGGAAAAATGTAAAATAATAAAGACGAAACCGTGTCGTGAGTTCATTCCTGGACCAATGATGTCATGATGGATAAGGAAAAGATCGCGTACACAATTATTAAAGGGGTGAAACCGCGGCGCTAATATATGGTTGTGCACTCAAAAAAATAGTACCTATCACATAACTAGACGGGCAGAAAGTTCTTAAATAAAAGCAATAAAATTTTCTTTAGTAATTTAATTAAGTTCTGGTTATAAAATTTTCATAAAAGTTTTTGATAGATCACTCCCCTTTTCTTTCTTGTTTGCTATTCTTGATCCAAATTGTAAAGCTCGTTTTGGCAATACGACGGCATCTTTGAGTCCAAGATGGAAAGCAACTAGTCTCAGCATAAGCTTGTCGCCAATACCAACATCCAAATCCTCAGTTGGGAAGCACCTGTTAAAATTTCAAGAGATTAGTTCTTTTATCGTATAAATATCGGATATTACTATATTCTTATACACATTACTACAAACAAAAAGTACCGTTTCGGAAACAGTATAAATACATCAAATAATACCCGACGGCACTTATTGAAAGATAGAAGGTACCAACGTGTAAAGTAAAATGTAGTGATGTAGGAAGATTTACAATAGAAACATTCGTAGATTTGCCCACATAGAATCGTAAGTAGATACTGTCAGCTTCGGGGCGTCCTAGAGGACCCGGACGACGAGGTCACAAGTTAGCAGTACGAGCCTGCAAGAAATTAACACCACTACACAGAAACTACTCTATACGACCCATCGGAGAAGAACTTTCCGAAGCCCTCGTAAACCTGAAGTCCGAGAGGCCCGCGAACTGTAAATTAGAGCCCTTAAGGTGTAAGTCCCACACGTGCCCATTTGCGCAGGTTGCTTAATTTGTAGTTTTTAAAGCATTTAATAGGGCTGGAACGGTGCACGCATTTATACCCGGTTAAATAAAAAAAGCTTTGAGGCTTATGACGTATGTCTGAAAAAATATCTAGCAATCTACTGTAAGTTGCACTCTTGCTACTGTGGCTACATCAAACTCTAACCACTTCTGTCTTCAAGCTCTAGTCTCTCAGAGGAAGTGATGATGGACCATTAACCAAACTAATCCATTTCATCCTACTATTGCATGATTCAGAGTGACATATGGTAGGTATAAATGTAATAGTATGTTTAATTACCTCAACCATGGTTTTAACTGTAACACATAATCTGTAAAATCTTCATCAAGATATGGCATTCGTGGTTGCCTGCCATGGTCACATATAACTCTATTATCTCGAGCTAAGTTTCGAAATGAAATCCTCTTCCAATCCAATATGAGTTCTTTGTTAAGTCCTTGCCATCCCGTTCGTTTTAATGCATTTCTGTGTCTTATATAGCCACCAAATAGTTCATCAGCACCAGAGCCTAGTAATAAGACCTTAAATATTAAAAAATAGTTTTATCAGATAACATTATTAGATAGTATGTCTTTTAGCGTTTATTACTTCGCCTCTTTGCTTCAATAATGTGATATCTTGAAAAGTGGAATTTTCAGACTTATCACGTTATTGAAGCAAAGAGGCGACTTAGTTTCCTTTGCAAACTCATTTTTAAAGTATTAACTAGCTGACCCGGCAAATAGATGTTGGCTGATTCTCAGACCTACTCAATATGCTCACAAAATTTCATGAGAATCGGTCAAGCCGTTTCGGAGGAGTACGGGAACGAACATTGTGACACGAGAATTTTATATATAAGATACTATATGGAAAATTCTATAAAAAATGAATTCACAATTTTATACACTGTGAATTGGGATATGTATGCTAAAATACTTGGAATTATTAACACACCCTGCTTGTAGATGCTCCTTGGGAATCCTGTCCTTTAGAAGCAAACCATAGAGCTGTACCAAGGCTTTCATCTAATATAGTTTGGCGTGGATAAACAAGATCTCCTATGTTTCCCTCTTGATATCTATCAATTTCTTCTTTTGGTACATTTACTTCTCGAAATACCCACTTTCTGAAAAAAAGGCAATATGTTTGTTATTAAAAATATTTCATTTTAAGAAGGTAATTTTTTATAAATCATTGAAATAAATAAAAATACCTTGTAGGACACAGTTTTTTCAATTCATTTAGAGATTGCCTTCCTGTTAATCTGTCAGGTACGTCATATGAGGCCTTTTCATCTTTCTTGAAAGATACATTAATGAGGTCTATACTTTGTTCTTTACTTAAGTACTTATCAGCTAAAAGTGCTAGAATCGTACAATCTAAACCTCCAGAAAATAACACTCCAACAGTACAATGATTGCAAATATTAGTCTTATTCATTTTAACACACTCTTTGCATTTATTTGGTTGTCTTTTCAATCGCAATTTAATACTATTTTGTAGTAGTTCAGTTAGTTTTAAGACTGTTTCCTTAATAATCGGATATTCAAAAACCTTTTCTAATATTGTCAGTTTACAATTTGTACTTTTGGCAATGGTAGATATATATGTGACCACGGAGTCCTGAAATAAAAATAAACATACATTTTAAGAAACAACAATGTATAAAGATCCTACCTACCCTACCTTACAAGACTTTTATTTTATTGAGTCATTTTGATATAATATCTAATGAATAAGCGGCTGTAGCCCAATGGCTAGGGCGCCCAGGCGTCGGGCTTGTGATCTTGAGGTCGCTGGTTCAAACCCCACCCATTGTACTACTGACGTGAACCCACTCGTAATACAAGCATTTTAGCTTAGCACAAGGTTAACAAGAATACTAGTAGACTGCAAAAGGCTGCTAATAATGTGGTTAAAAAAAAAAGCTCTTGAGATTACCTCTTCATTGAGCATCACTTCTTCACAGTTAAACTGAAATTCATCATCAGGTACACCTTGTTGTTTCCTAAGATGTTCTATCCAATCATTTAGGTATATCTCTTCTGCAGCATCAAATCTTTCATTCCAAGGAATTAGCTTGAGTTTCTTGGTATCCAAATTTAAAATTTGAATATGATTGGCTGGTATTTCAACACAATCATAAGTCCTCCCTATAAAAAAATTACTAAATATAAGCGCAGGTATATTTTCAAATTAAGCAAAACATATTTTCATATTTTTTAAATATTATTCTTGTTCTAATTCCTTATTATTTTCAATATGTCACCAATTTTGTTGTCATTCAGTATTGTCAGGTCATATAATTTGTTATCAGAAAATATTAATAGTATTCATTCATAACATATTTTCATTTATTTACTATACAGTTTACCGCTTCATATCCACAGTTTTGAGACTTTTTCTCAAGGTATATTGGCATGGATTACTTACACAATACTCACCTAAGACATTGCTGATTATTATGGAATTATCATTTTGGTAAAATAGTAATGTACTTCGTCCAATTCTATCTCTAGTGAAATACATATTTCTTGTAATCTTGTCGTAGTATATGATGGCAAAAGGACCTTTTAATGACTTTAATTCATTGATGATTTTATTTTCATCCTGAAATAGTAAATATAATGTAATTTACGAATAGGAAAATCTGCTAAGAAAATAAGATTAACTTTTATCACTTACATTGCTGTTGGAGAGCCGTGTCATAATTAACTGAGTATCACTTATGTCTGTATCCCATGTCTCATCAAATATGTCTCCATTATACAATAGCACACTTTGTAAATTATCTACGGGTTGAGGAGTTAAACATGGACCTTGCATCCACAAGACAGAACCACAGAAAAATATATTTTCTCCATTTCCTATATTCAATTCTAAGTATTGCGTACAATCTGGACCTCGGTTTTTTATTCTTTGTAAAACATTGATATCCTAAAAAACAAAATAAATGGCTCAAAACACTTATATAGACAAAAACACATTGTACGAATATTACTTAAATCGTTTGTATTAATTACTTTTAGCAATCCCGAATTCGTGTTACATATTTCACAAAATATGCCACACATTGTAACACAAATTAATTTTTATTATAAATATATCTTTAAATACTGAAATGATAGTCATGAATTTGAAAGTAAACATAACCTACAAAAATCTTTGACATTAACAAAGAGAATATAATAATAGAATATACAGCTTGGCAAAAAAGAGTAGAAAATAATGGGGGCGCCACTGTGTTGTTTGTGTGGCAACCCGTTGCAACCGAATAGCATATAAACCCAATCTTGATACTTACCTGGTTTTTTTTTAGACATATATTTATTCCTATTTTATTTATGTATTATTTTTTCAAATCAATAAGTAATTCTACTTTGATTTTAATTTTGTTTATTATGAAATGACATTATTTTGGGAATGTTGCCAACAGACAAAAAATTAGTTCCGTTTCTAGACTTTTTTGCCAAGCTGTAGCCATAAAATGAACTTAATTATTGCTTTGATATGATATTTACCTAATATTTGGTAAAATTAAATGGAAGCTTTTCAAGGTAAATGACTGAAATTATCCAGTTATAGTCATCACACCTTAAATCATCCTCAGATTATATAATATACCTTAATAATTTATTTTAAGAATTGGGTACATCTAGTAGCTTTTGATCTAAGTTTTTTGTAGTGTTGTCTTCATTTGTCAATGTCAAAAAGTGAACAACAAGATTGAACAATAACAATTTTCGAAAAGCTGAAATTGTACACATTTCATGTTGATATGTAAATAGAATTCTGTTAAAAATGACATCAACTGAACAAGATCCAGAAAAATGTGATGAGGTGGCGGAGGCTTCGGCGGAAAATATGAAAGATGAGAAGGCCGAACTCGATGAATATGTAACTAACCTAGAATCCAGAGTCAAACAGAAAACTGAGATGAGAAACCAAAATCTAAATTGTGTAAGACCACCTGATAACTATTTCTCAAAACTGGACTCTGGTTTAAAAAAGAACACCACTTTTGTGAAGAAACTTAAGTCGTTCAGTGCCACCCAAATTGACGCTCTTTTGAAAGATTTCAACTCTTTGAATCTTACCAAATATATATCTGAAGTGGCGGCAGCTATTGCCGAGGCAAAGCTGAAGATGTCTGACATATCAGCTGCAATAAACTTGTGTTGTGCACTCCATCGCACTTATGCCGACTTTTCGTCTAACTTTTTTGAAAACTGGCAGAAAATTCTTACGTTTAAAGCTACAGATAAGATAAGCAACTTTTCAAAATTACGTGTGGATATTAGATTCTATGCTGAGCTGGTAGCTGTGGGTATATTCACCAATAAAACTGGATTGCCATTGTTGGGAAATGTCCTCACAGTGCTGATAAACATGGATAAAGAAGAACATAATAATATCTCTATATTACTATCATTTTGCAAGCATTGTGGGGAAGACTATGCTGGACTAGTACCCAAGAAAATTAGAGATACTGCAGAGGTAATGTTTTTCTCATCTTAAAGACTTATGATGATTTACATGTGAATAACTCTAAATTTATATTATAATCTTGTATTTTTTCTGATGTATATGTTACCGGATATGTATGAAATCTAGGAATTGTACACAATTCCTAGGAAATATATACCCTTCCGAGCCTACTTAGGAAATGTGTAAAATAATGTTTCAAAGATTCCTTAATACACACATTTCCTGTGAAATGTATGTATTTCCTAGGAATTGTATATAATTCCAATATCGTATCAGGAAATGTATAAAAAGAATGCTTTCTGTAATAAAACATTTTGCTTCAACGAGAATAATATTTTTTATTAATACAAATAGGTAACAATCATACCGTAAAATATGATTAATGTTATCTTTCCAAGTAAAGCTTCAAAAATCAACTAGGTATCTATTAACTTTTAAGGTGCATTTATCGGAAAATCACTGTTACCAGAAATTAATAAGAATCATATGTTGATCATCCTAGTTAGTTGATAAACGAGGTTTCGGGTGGTTATAAAAAAAAATAACCTAAACCTACCCATTGATATTTCCGATTGCTATTTAGGAAATGTATAGATTTCCTAGGAAATATGTCTAATATAATTTATTTCACACATTTCCGGGCGATTTTAGGAATTACATACATTTCCTAGGAATTGTATACAATGACGGATTACATACATTTCTGTTAACATATATATTGCTTATGTATATTTCCATCCATTTATCAAATTAATTGTATATAGATAGTGTAAACAAATCTTCCCTTTAATAATTTTGTAAATCTGCATTTTTTCAGAAATACAATGTAACTTTACCCAGAAACACATTCTTGCCAGCTGAGAAGCAGACAGTTGTGCGGACATTGCTCAAAGACTACTTCTTATCACTGACAAAACACCTGCTGGCTGAGAGAGCACAGCTGCAGGCTTTGCACGCTGCCAACCAAAGAACACTGCACACTAGAGGGGAACTGTCACAGGAAAGGAAGGATCAATTGGAACAACATCAGGTACTTCATTACTATATTATTAATAGTAATGAACACTATAAATGATTACTAGTCTCATGAGTATTTTGACAATGATGCACAATAAACTAATATAAGCAATTTTTTTAATTGCATTTTAGAAATTAGTAAGTTCTATATTGCATATTAATCTTAACAGACAATTGGAATATAGTTCCCTCAATATGTAGAACTCTATGGCATTGTAATAAAGATTGCAACCAAAAATTCTAAACATACCTATTTCATGTTTAATGAACTATTTTATTGTTATTCTTTTTGTACAGGCTACTTATGACAAGTTGCTGGTAGGTGCACAAAACTTTGCTGAAGTGCTTGGTGAAGAATTAGGAGAGGCTGGAGAACCTCCCACTTTATCTCTTACCGTGGCTGAGACCCAGGGCACTGTGACTATAGGTGGTACCGAGGACTTCCCCATGCAAGCTGGCACTGATCCCTGGCAAGATGAAGACACAAGGACTTTCTATACTAATCTGCCTGATCTCAAAGTTTTTATGCCCAATTACCAGTTGAAAGAGGTAAATGTTCTGGTTGATTTGAGATTAAAATAAGCATTTAGATTAATGGTTACCTACCAAATATAATGAAGTAAATTTAAAATAACTAGTGTATTTATATTTTACAATTTTATTTGATAAAAACATGTCTCTCTCAAGTTTTACTTGTTTTAGTTAGTAGGTATTTTATATTGAAATAATAATATTTATTTATATAATTCTTTCATGGCTTCCAAACAGTTGAAGGAGGTGAGTTTATTCTTTTTACTTATAATATAAGTAATAGATAATAACCTGTTCAAAATAGGAAATTAAGCAGGAAACATCACCATGCATGCCATTTTGTCCATTTAAATATACAAAAGTTTGGCAACTGTAAAAATCTATACATATATTATTATATAAAAATGAATCCCTATTTCCATTGGTCATGGTATCACGCTTGACCGGCGAGACCGATTTCGCTAATTCTTTGTTTTGTTAGGAGAAGGTTCTCATGATAGAAAAAAATAAGAAAAATGCGCTGAAAATTTGAGAATTTAAGAATATTTGTACACCATATTAAATTTTCGAATGTAACCTTAGCACTGTTTACACTATTAACTTTTTAATGTAACCTTATGGTATTACATAACATTGACAGAATACATGCTTTAAATATCAAAGAAATTATAAAAATGAACATAATTTAAAACAGATGCTTTGTTCAGAATTATTAATATAAATTCAAATTAAATATTTGTAGTTAAGACAGGACAATGTCTGTCAGGTCAGCATGAAATGAATGAATGAATGTTCATATTATGAAACAAAGCCATGTTGCTCCTGGAAGCCATTTTGACTTCAATTTTGTTTTGAAACATTTTATGCATTGATTTAGTGGTTTATTCGATAATTTTACCATAGATGAAATCATAATAATAATATGTTATTAATGATACTTCTCTATTGATGTTATTAATCCAGTTTCAACAATATTCTTTAGCAATCTACGAAAAGTAAGACTGAAACAGTTACTGAGGAGATGCTTGATGAGGACTTGAAGGAAGATGATCTGAGTGACAATGAGGCTCCATCCACTGCCCCTGATATGGAACAGGAAGAAGCACAGCCATCCAACGTCTCCAACAAGTTTGTGTATATTGTTTACTTTTATATTTTTTTTTAATACTAACACAAACTCTTTCTTGTGTGGTTATTAAGTTTTATTTTTGCTACAAAATTTACCTTTATTAAAAACTTATATTAAGTTGATTCAATAAAAGAAATCCTGGGTTTTTGCTATACTATTGAATCTGCTTTTCTGGGCGCTGCGCTGATGAGTCATACAAATAAGTTATCAATAAAATTGGTGCAGTCTTTTATGACTAACAAATAGCAAAACCAGCCTGATATAAATGTGTTTCTAAATGTTTATACCTAACGTTAAATTGCATTCAATAGCGATTTTTTTTAAGTTTATACATTTATACTTTTTTTTTTTTTAGGTATGCCTTGGATGCATTTATGAATGAACTGCCAAATTGTTTTAATAGAGAATTGGTTGATAATGCAGCTGTAGATTTTGTTTTGAATCTCAATACTAAAAATAATAGGAAGAAACTGACTCGAGTATTATTCAGTGTTGCCAGAACTCGACTTGATTTATTGCCATTTTACTCGAGATTTGCTGCTATACTATACCCAGTATTGCCAGATGTATGTAGCGACTTATGTCAGATGTTAAAACAGGATTTCAAATATCATGTCAGGAAAAAAGATCAGATAAACATTGAGTCCAAGGTAAAACAATTCTACTTATTTACCATTGTTTTTGACTTTTATTATTCTTTTATTTATAACTAGCTTCCCGCGCGCGGTTTCACCCGCGTAACTCCCGTTCCCGTGGGAAATTCATAATAAAATATAGCCTATGTTCTTTCTCAGGCTCTAGACTATATCTGTACCAAATTTCATTTAAATCGCTTCAGTAGTTAAGGCGTGATTGCGTTACAGACAGACAGAGTTACTTTCACATTTATAATATTAGTAAGGATTATTTATAATGTTATTTCCAGATAAAAGTGGTCCGTTTTATTGGGGAACTTGTTAAATTTGGACTTTACTCGAAGATGGAAGCATTGTATTGCCTTAAGGTACTTTTACACGACTTTAAACATCATCATATTGAAATGGCGTGCAATCTTCTCGAAACATGCGGAAGATTTCTTTACTGCAATCCGGACACACATCAACGCACCATGATATATTTGCAGCAAATGATGAGAAAAAAGGTAAACAATAAGATTATGAACCATAACATTTGTAAACTCATTTTTTTGAAATAAATTAAAACAACAATGTTTTCTTTCAGACTGTATCTGCACTAGATTCACGTTACGTGACGCAAATAGAAAATGCATTTTACTATGTATGTCCTCCTGAAACTCCTGCCCAACCCAAAGAAGAGGAGCCGGCCATGCATCAGTTCATTAGAAAAGTTTTACATGAGGATCTACAAAAAAGCAATGAGGAAAAAATATTAAGACTTATGCGTAAACTGAATTGGGATGATCCAGACACTGCAGCTGCAGCTATACAGCACTTAGCTGGAGGCTGGAGAGTGAGGGCCAGTGCAAGAAGAGCATTGGCGAGACTCACGGCAGAGTTAGCAGCCTGGCAGGAGACTGTCGCACCAGCTGTCGTGGATACGATCCTTGAAGAGATAAGAGTCACCATGGAAGATCCTCATCCGCGATACAACCAGCGAAGAATAGCTACAGTCCGATATTTAGGAGAGTTATACAATTATAAACTACTAGATTCCCGAGATGTTTTCACAATTTTGTATTCTTTCATCACATTTGGAGTGACTAACGATCATACCAATGTTTCCCCTCTCGACCCTCCAGACAATGTGTTCAGAATCCGGCTCGTCTGTGCTCTTCTCGAGACTTGTGGCGCTTACTTCAATAGTGGCTCCAGCAAAAAACGTCTCGACTATTTCCTAACATTCTTTCAAAATTACTACTGGTTTAAATGCTCGGATCCCCACTGGACCGACGACAACATGTTCCCAATTTATGTCAAGTATATTTATCAGGAATGTTTGACTACACTGAGACCAAAGTTAGTACTATTCACGAGTTGGCAACAATGTAAGGATGCCATAGAAGAATTGCGGCAGACTTTGTATCCAGAATTAGGAGAAGAGGACAATGATAACGATGACCAAGGTGATGACAGCGTAAATGAGGGATTGGACACTATAATCGAAACTGATGATGAGACAGACAACCCTCAACTACCAGAAGAAAGTTCAGATGAAGAACCTATTACAGAAAATACAGGAAACGATGATAATGACATTCAGACTAATGATGGCGAACCTAATGAAGAAATTACTATAGAACCAAGAAGACCTGCGCCTAAACCTGTAAGTCATTCCCAACATCAATGTTATAATCAACATTTTTTAATTGTATGTTAAAATATATACATACTATTTATTGTTTGTAGGTTGAAGATGTGGAATTTGAATCAGCTTTTGAGAAGATGGTAATGGAAAACATAGCAGAGCGACAGAGGGAGACACGGCCTCAACAACGAGATATAGCTGTACCAATGACATGTCGACAAACTACTAAGAAAACATATGAACAGTTATTGGTTGGTTGATAAAACTATTAATATGATTTATTTTGGTTTTAATTTCATCTAAGAACATAAATATGATTGTATGTAGAATTGAATCGATATAAATATGTTATGTTCTGTATGGTTCAGTCCTTTTTACATTTTTCCTAAGTTTTGGCTATCATAGAGAGATCGAAATAGTAGTGGAGTGAGAGTGGTTCGGTGAATACCCTTACTTTTTAAATTCATTATTCTATGTATTCTCGCACTTACTGATTAAGAAGTAGCGAAAATACAAAAAAAAAAAACCAAATAAGTTTTTTTGTACCAGTATACAATAGACTATGTGTATACCATATACAGTTGCAACAAGTATGAGCTATTTATCGGTTGAATTGTATTTTGTAACCAGTGACCTCTGGTTGCTTTCAATCGTATTTTGAAGTTCATTCGTCTAACAGGACTTAGTCTTTCCAGCAAGGCAAAGAGGGCGTGGAATTTGTGCTGATGGTGAGAAAGGGAACGAAGCCGCAATACAAGTCATTCAACGCACCACCTGAACTCGCCAGCAACCTGCAGCAACAAGCTCTAGCTGATAAACAAGAAATGGAAAGAATGAAATTGTATGTAATTTTCAAATAATCCTAATTTTTTAGTTTAATTGCTAATTAATAATTTTTATGTATACCCTATGGAACCTGAAAATATATTTAAAAAAAAAAGATTAACGATTTTACTAATAATAATAAAACGTATACACTCTTTAAAGTAATTCCTTGGATTTTGCTTATATAGACCAGCCCCCGTATTCTAATTCATTCGAAAAGTTCCGACTGCGGAATCAACGCTGCTGATCGGAAACGTATTGCATTCCGACGGAAATGAAAAAGGCTATTCACAAATCCGGACGGAATGATCTTCGGTAATCTTCGGCATTTTCCGATCGGAACCTTGGCGCAAACCGTTTTCAGAGAATGCTTTATGTTGGTAGAAAACGGGATCCTTGGTAGTTATTTAAAACAATAAAATATATTGGTAATAAACTCGTTAGTAAAATAATATGTGACTTATTTTAAATTCAAGTTATAGTTTTCAAAACAATTTATGTACCTATCTATGTTGTATTTAATTATAATACTTTACAATAATATTGCGTTATTGAAATCACACGTAAACATTCTTCGTAAAGCTGTCAAAATTGTCATTTACAAACAGTGTGACCATTTGTGGCAGATATCTGGCATTTGAGCAGATTTGGCTTCTAAATTTTAACTCTGGCGGAATAAGTTAACGTTTTGAAAAAAGTGGCAGATTTAACCTTTTGAACGCCAAAACAAAAACACATGAACCTGCCCTCAACGCCAAGCCACAAATTCTACGCAAATGTTTAATATTTCTTACTTTTTAATTCTCAATATCTATAATGCTATTTAATTCGTTTAATAGAAATAAACAAGAATTAGAGCTTCTATTTTAAGGTTATATAAATAAACAGGCATTAAAGTAATGTTCAAATTGTTTATTTCGGGTTTCTGTATACCACTTTTTCTGTCACGTATTTGTGTCGTTGGCGTCCAGAGACAGTTTTCGCTTGTCACGTATATGTGACAATGGCGCCCAAAAGGTTAAAGAAAATCCTTATTATTACTGAAATATGAAAAAATTAACATGCAATTATGATTTATTTGGGAGGAAATTTTTATGTCCCATACAAGATAGTACTGGGATTTCCCGTTTATTCTATTTTTATGTTGCTACACCATATGTTTGTGCAAGATTAATAAGGGGCGTGCAATAATCACCGTGATATTTTTTAACAACTTTTTAACACCCCCCACCTTCCCTGGTGATACATGATGAGATTTGAACAATTGTGGATTACTTACGCACTGATCGTGTTGGTATTTTGATGTTAAAATTTTCAAGTAGGTCACTATCAATTGAACAATTTACAATTTTATGCAGGCTGCACAAGTCACTCATCCATCTTCCACCTTCTATTATATATAAATTTTTCGAATAACATCTTTAAAAAAAAAAAATAATACACATGATAAATCACTCCCCCCCCCTGCCCCCATGTGATATTTTTTTCGAAACGCCACCCACCCACCTTTGGGTTTGATAGATCCAATCCAGTATTGAACGATGTAGATTTAAGGCTTGGCGTCGCCGTCGTGCTCCATCACTACGGTTAATTATTATTAATTACTACTTACTATACACTGAAACAAGTTCTGCGACAAATTGTCTCAATTTATATTAAAAAATAATAATTCGGAATGACTTCCGACAGCAAATAGCTCACGGAAATATTTCCGAGAAAAAGCCGCTGATTATCCGATTTCAAATGTCAAAGTTTCCGCATTCGGAAATATGAATAGCGTTTTTAGATTCCGTCTCGGAAACAGCTACTTTCCGATCGGAAAGGCCATTTCGAATGAATTAGAATACGGGGGCAGAAAAAAAATGTTGCCTCTGATATAGATTAAAAACACCAACCACTGGGGCAGAGTGGCATTTCAACGTGGATGGATATAAAGCGGCGCATCTAGATATAATAAAGCATATAGATATAATGTAATCTTTGATATTTCTGAATATAAAACCCTATAACAACAAACTACGTGTTTTTTGGTTTTCCAGATTAACTTTGAATATTTCGGAACGACAAGAAGAGGAAGAATACAGTGCCGAGAGTGGAGGCGGGTCCGGCGGTATTGGTAACCCCAACAGAGGACAACATGTGCGGCAAAAATATCAACACCCTAAAGGAGCACCCGACGCAGACTTGATATTCGGTCCTAAAAAGTTTAAATAATTATTAACTTTGAAGAGTTTCACTTCATACTCTTACATGTATATGATGATATTAAATAAAGAAATAAAAATAATTGAAAATAGGTAACATTAGAATCAGATTTTTGTTACCTGTTGTATTATATTTGTGTACTGTTTTCTCAGAAATAAATAGAATTTTTATTAAAAAAAATTTTTTATTTTGAATTTTTGTATTTCAACTTGTGGGGATAAAATACAAAAAATATTATAATATAGTTTTATACATGTACGTCCCCATACATTGCACCTACTCAATATTGAGCGTTTTTTAACCTCTCATCCAGTGGCGTAGCTAGGTGACCAAGGGCCCTGGGACTGGAACTGCCCCTAAACTGTGTAGGTTTTATTTATATTTATACATATTTTTAAAAGGCAAGAAGGCTAATAAGGATTTAGGTCCCCCCCCCCCCGGACTCAGGGGGACACATTCATTCGTTAAGATTGCTGATTCTTCTTTTAAAGTCCAAATTCCTTATTAATTCAAACTGCTAGAGTAATAAATAAAACAGCATATTAATTTTATGAGATGATAGTAAATAAAAGGATATAAATATCATCATCAGCCCGTACAACGTCCACTGCTGAACATGGGCCGAGGGAGGGTATTTGCCATAGTCACCACGCTTGGCAGGCGCGTTGGTGACCGCAGTATTATGTTGTACCACACAAGAAAACGCTGCTACCCGTACCTTAATATACCATTATAATAGATGATGTTATATTAATCGGGACCAACGGCTTAACGTGCTTTCCGAGGCACGGAGGGTAGTCCCTCAACCATCCAGACCCGGAAAGAAAACCTAGAATTTACACAAAGATTTCCTGTCCAGCGGCGCGGACTTCGCGCACATGTGGTGGAGCATGAGGAGCGCGATGGAGCGCGAAGAACGCTGCGGAGACGCACTTTGGGCTGCAGAAGTCGACGCGGCAGGGTTGGCAGCGAGTTCGTCGTTTGTGCGTATATCCCAAGATGGGACGCGTAGATAGATTCAGCCCCAGAATGGGGAGAGTGGGAAGCTGACACGTAAAAATAAACTGTAGGGAGTCAAGAAAGTGCGCGCGTGAAAGAGCCGAGAGTAAGTAGCGCGCGTATCTCCCGCGATTCGCTCCATATAACCGGAAGGTTGGTGGGAGCATGGGAAGGTGGAGGGTAAACGTGTCCAGCGGCGCGGAGATCGAACTCACGTCGAACCACGCGAACCACCCGCGCCATATATACAACGAAATGATTTTCTTTTGGTAGATTTCAATGTCTCAAAACGCTAAATAACTGAAGGTTTTATTAAGTCACATTTGTAAAAGAAGAATAAATGACATTTAAAAATGACAGTTGGCTTGAGCGCGTACCGGTCGTCGTATTAATTTTGCTAATAAAATATTTTGTGATAAATTTTGCAATATTTATAGTAATCCATGCTTGGTCTACACAATAGAATTCATTAGTAAAGTGATATAAGTGTGTTTTGAATATAGATAACCTAAAACGACACGATGGCGGACGACGATTTCAGCAAACTTTTACAACAAGCTGAACAATTAACAACTGAAATTGAGGGTAACGAGGAGCTGCCGAGAGTTGAACGTTCGTTGGGTCAAGTCCTTGAAGCTTCACAAGAACTTTATTCAAGAGTAATTCAATCTGGTGCCAATGATATACAAGCGTAAGTTTTAATTTTTGGTAATGAAAAATTGAAGCATGATTCTGTCACTTCTTATGGCACACTAACCCACTAATAAGTAATATTAATCACTATTGTTATGTTAAAATTTCAGACATCTCTTGTTTGGCTCAAAGGGAATAGATCTTCAACAAATATCTCAGAAACTTGAAACACTTAGCTCCAAGCGTACTTTCGAGCCTCTTCAACCCATTGCCGACTCTGATATTGAAAGCTTTTTGAAGAATGAAAGAGAAAATGCAATTTTGTCCCTAATTGATGAGGTCAACAAAAATGTAAGTAACATTTTTATTTAATAAACCCAACATTACTAAAATGTTAACACATAATAAAATTCAAAAGCTATATAAATATGCTTGTGCATTATTGGTTTTTATTTTATTATTGGTTCTTTAGTTTATTTTCCAAATATGTTTCAACTTTATTTATCTAATTCATGCATTTAAAATGAGTTACTGTGTAGACAATTAATTAATTCTTACAAATAGGTAAATCCTCAATTATTAAATTAAATTTTATTATACTTTCAGTCACTACAAACAACAGAAGATCAAAAATGGGAACACATGCAATCAGAATGGAACAGAGAAAAGATAAAACTTATGAATGCTATGATTGGTCCATCTCAAAATTGGCTAGACCTCAAACGGACCCCTGAACCTCCCAGCATTGCAGACACACCCAAGAAGTTTGGTCATTCAATGCTAGATAACATAGAGGCAGCATACGCCAGAAAAGTGCATCAGTATAATAAACTAGTATTCCAGGGAGCCAAGTCAAGGACAGCTTTGCATCAAAAATTTGCACAAGTTGCTGAGGAATTCAATGATCCAGTAAGATGTTTTTTTTTTCTTGCTCAAGTAAATAATAGTAAGTCTACTTTAAAAACATATATTTTTCTTGCACCATTTAAATCACAAGGACCAGTTCTACATAAAAATATATAATATTAAGAATTTATTAAGACTGACAGACTTCTAGGTCACCTGAAATAAATAACATAATTTTATAGTAAATGTATCTACTTATTTATAATTGATTTTGTATGCATTGTGAATTTTCTTGACCAGTACAAGTGTATGTAAATACCTAAGTGCTGAATAAATATTGCGTATTACAACATAAATTCCTATGAAGACAAAAAGAAGTAACCTATTGCATATGCAATTACATCCATAATGACCATAGTTTAACTCTACACTTTTTTGCCTCTCCTGTAAAATTAATATTTGTTGCCTATTGTTATTTACAAATTGTATATTAATTTATAAGAGTGTATTTTCAGAAAGTGAAAGAAATGTGGGAAATCATTAAGACAATGGCTAACATTCCTGCTTTAGTGAGAGATGAAGATCCTTTGAAGGCCCGAGGAAACCCAACCATCCAGCAGTGTTTAGTTGCACAAGGCAAGAAATATTTGGAGAAGAGGTAATTTAAAAAAAATGGTTCAATTACATCTTATATAGACCGGATAGACTGGAGTCGCTAGAGCAGCGGAGGGACTTTGGTTCCCTCAGTGTGTTCTACCGGCTTTTCCACAGGGAATGCTCTGAGGAACTGTTCGACCTGGTACCAGCGGCACCCTTCTATTACCGTACCACTCGGCGTCGCAACAGGCTACATCCTTTTTACCTGGATTCGTTTCCGTCCAGTACGGTACGTTTTCAGCGGTCATTTCTTCCACGGATGTGTAAGTTGTGGAATGATCTCCCTGCTGCAGTGTTTCCCTTGTGCTTTGACATGTCCTTCTTCAAACGAGGTTTAAAGAGAGCACTCCTATCACGGTAGGCAGCGGCTTGTGCAATGACAGTCTGCTTCCCTGGCATTGCTTGAGTCCATGAGCAGCAGTTAACACTTACCATCAGGTGTGCCGCTTGCTCGTCTGCCCCAGAAAGCAAGAAAAAAAAAAAGTTATTGCAGAGTACCGTTGATCTAAGTCTGGTCTTTATGACAATGATCAATTTTTCATACACCTCATTCTTTCATAATGTAATTTTTATATTAATAACAAGTACTGAAAATTTTTATTTATTTTTACATACGTATATACAGTTCAACCTAAATAGTTTGATTGGTAAAAGGACTAGTATAGTTTAAGTTCAAATTTCTAATGATATAAGCTTATAATTAGTTATTGATAAGCATTCTATTTCTTTTAGATATAAACAATACATGAGCGATGTCGTACGTGCGAATCCCGCAGCCGCCATGCGAGGTGGTGAACCAGGCACGTATCCGTTAGTTCGCGGCTTCGTGGGCCTCCGCCTACAAGGACAGAACATACAAGTGTTGGCTGATGGTGTTATTGACGAGAGACCATTATGGCCTATGGTGTTCTATTGCTTGAGAAGCGGCGATGCTAATGCTGCACTTCACTGTTTACGGAAAGCTGGGTAAGTAGCACATGCCAAAAGAAATGTTTTATTTGTGTAGATGGTTGTACAATGATTTCATATATTGGTAGCCTCGCACCATTGCGCGACCTATAATAGAAAATTCAATAGATATCTTTATGTTTGGATGCATGATCGCACGGTCATTTTAATCAAACGCATCTTACAAGCATCAATCATAGGTCAGCACCTTAGGGTTATTGCAATTTAAAAAGTATGTTAACAAATTATACATTTTATTTATCCTTAAATCTTGATGAATGAAGTTAGAATACAATGGATTTTTATTTTGCAAATATGGGTAATACAAAATAGTTCTTAAGATTACATTTATCTCTGCCATATTTTACCAATCGGCATGCAAAAATTTGAAATTATTTATGTCAATATTATTACACTTAGTTCTTTCTATTTACTTTGGTATATAAAAAGGTTGAAACTTAACTTTGTAGTTTCGTTTATCTTAGTGAAAGTAATATTATTACAGTACCATTGAGACACTCATTTTGTTTTTATTTCAGGCGCGATCATGAAGAATTCATATCTGCTTTGGAAGAGTACATAAAGAATCCTGAAAAGCCCCTCAGTGATAAACTGCAGACAGCTATTAACTTCCAGTATAGAATACAAGTTCGCAATTCCACAGACCCATATAAGAGAGCAGTAAGTAAACATTGTTTAAAAAGAAAACAATTGCAGTTATGCCGAGGTCTTGATCTCAGTGACCGGCGGCGACGGCGCGAGATTTGTATCGCGCGCATCGCTCTTGTGGCGCCGTCAAACAATGCCCGCGCCTCTGTCGCCCCGCAGTACGCAGTAGTCCACTGCCTTAGAGCCACAGAAGACAAGCTACTACTTTTAGCATCGGCGATCTGAAATTTTACAACTGTACCAATATATGACGTACCAAAGCTGCTAAATAATGCTAAAAGTAGCTTGTGTGCTTGTAGGTCTTAACCCATTCGCGGCCAAGCATCTGCGCACGAACGTGTCACGCCAGAATCCCTATAGAAAACCTTTTTTGATTTAAACGTTGACAAAAAAGTCTACTAAGAAAAATAATGCTTTTTGTATTCAAACCATAATACCACATATATTTAATTCTTAAAATGAAGGTAGTTAATGTCATTAATTTATATTCCACTTATCGATGTTAAAATGAGGATTTATTCATGACGCGTATGTGCGTCGCGGGCCTGGTAATCTGTTTGAACGTGACGCATACGTGTCGCCACGGGCCTGGAATGGGTTAACGGTTATATTGTCTGACTATTACTTATTAGTCTCTATACCTATAACCAAAGGTAAAAATTGTTGATACCAAACAGAGTACCATTGGATAGAGTTGCTACTGCTTTAATGACATTAATACATATTTTGATAATGTGCATGCTGCAAAAAGTAATTTCATATGCAGAAAATATGAAATATGATATGTATTTCTAAATACTGTCTGACAATCTAAGGTTTACCTCATATTGTGGGTGTGCGTGTTCCTCGAGCGTGTGTCATATGCGGTTATCAGGTGACGGGGTCGCAAGCTCCCGCGAATCCGTCGCCGAGAGAGATAATTTTAGTAGAATGTTGTATGAGGCATTGCTAGGAAACCCACTTAAAAAAACAAGTTATAAACCTTAATCCCTCCATCAGCGACCGCCCTGAGCCGAGGTCCAAGTGGCATAGGGTTGGTAGTTTATGGATCATTTAATAAGGCTGGAGCTTTGTTCGCCTTTATTCCCGGTGAAAAATAAAGCTAGAGCATGTGCTACAAATATTACCCATATTCTATTGGACAGGTATACTGTGTGATTGGATGCTGTGAGTTGAGCGATGAGCATTCCGAAGTGGCGCGGACCGCAGACGACTACTTGTGGCTCAAGCTGTCGTTTATCAAGTCGCGCGCCAACAATGAGGCTGACTCGTTCTCCTACTCGGACCTGCAGAAAATGATTCTGGAAGAATATGGTAATTATTATAAACTCCCTGTCATTCCTGTAAGTAAAACTTACAATATTACAAAACATATTGTATTCAAGATGATTTGTTAGCTTCTTGTTGTTATATTGTATAGAATTTCAGAATAAAATAAATATGTTGCAGTCGCAACTCTTAACCAGTTAAAATTACATTTAACTCGCAAAATCAGTCAAAACTAACCTAACCTAAAACTACTTTTGACCGATTTTGCTTGTCAAAAGTACTTTTGACTGGCCAAGAGTCTTGACTGCAACATATGCAACTCTAATGAGTTTATGTTTGCATCAACTTGTCTAAATGTAAGTGTACTAATAAATGAATAAATAAAAATACAAAAAAATATATAAATTAAATAATTTTTTTGTAAAGAAATTTTATTGTTCACCTAAAATAAATAATATATAAAATATGTTAAGATTTTCTTCTGAAAATGGAAGTTCTCTATTGTCGTTTCGTGTCGTGTGCTGCCTTCTAAACAAAGATGCTTTTTTGATTAAGAACAAAATTATGAAAACTATGGCCCCATATTTATGTTATATGTTAGTTATTTTGTACTAACTTTGTTTTTCTTTTCAGGTGAAACTCATTATCATGCATATGAGAAGCCAGTTGTTTACTTCCAAATGTTAACACTGACTGGACAATTCGAACCGGCTATAGAATTCTTGTCTAGGATACCCAGGTAAAGTTCTAATTCAAAACTTTGTTATATATATTTTATAGTCTTCTTATGTAGTTTTATTCGAGAACTCCCGTTTTCGTAAGAATCTTCATAAAATAATATGCTTATGTTACTTCCTGTTCTGAGGCACTACCTTCCGTACTGGATCTGATTGTTATAAAATCATCAATAACAATCATATACCAGGCAACGGGCAGAAGCATTTCCTAGTGTTCAACATAATTATGACAGCCTGTGTTCAGACGTGAATGATGTACAGGCTGATTTTATTTCTGAAAACATTTTCCATGTTTTTCGCGGATAAAGTCACGGGCAACAGCAAGTATATGAAATATTACTGTTTGTTTTTCCCAGATTCCAAGTGCATGGTGTACACATGGCTCTTGCCCTACATGATGTGTACATGTTGGGTACTCCGCGTAACGTACAAGCCCCACTTTGTAAGTATTATTCCTGTGATCAGCATGTTCAAGTAAATAAAAATAGATACTGCCGTTGTACTTGACAAGGCCGGCAAAAACGTGTGTGACCAATCGTCTTCAGCTTTATAATATATTTGCACTAGGTGGTAGTACATGATAAGTATAAACGTCTTCTTACTCTGTTATTTTATTACAGTGTCGGTGGACACAGATGACCCCACGCCACTGAGACGTCTTAACTTGGCCAGACTGCTACTTCTGTACGTCAGGAAATTCGAACTTACCGATCCCTCAGATGCTCTTCATTATTATTTCTTTTTGAGGTTTGTCTGTTTTTCTATTGTTAAAAAATATGTTTTTTTTTGTCAACATGCGGCCCACCGTGTGGTAAGTGGTTGCCGTAGCATATAAACGCTTGCGGTGACAGGAATATTACTTACATGTTGCTGATTTAAAATCCAATGTAACTTACATTGGCGGAAGGAGGACAGAATGCTTATTCTACCACACGGCGCCCACTAGTTCTACTGAAACCACCTAATATTTTCATATATTTTTCAAACAAAATATTGCAGGAACCTGAAAGACCCAAGTGGAAAGAACTTGTTCATGTGTTGCTGTACTGATCTCGCACTTGAAAGCCGTGACTATGAGCTGCTGTTCGGTAGAATGGACGCTCTCGGGTCTATGCGAAGTCCCGGCTTGTTGGATCAGTTCATTAACGCTAATATTGATAGCAAGGTATTCGCTTTCTTTCATTTGCATATTGTTGGTGATAGAGTAAGCGACAATAGCTAATATGCCAAATTCATACTTCCCCTTATACACATATAAAGAAAATATTTCTTAGTGGACGTAATTATATTTTATTAGCCACTGTTACTTACCACCCTATCAGCGATATTATTTAAATACATAGACATTTTAATGTTATTTTATTATTTACGGTGTTTAAATAATCCACAGGTCATAGCTCTGAATGTGGCGGAACAGTTAGTGAATAAAGGTCTCTTTGAAGATGCCATTACCATGTATGATATTGCTGGGGTGAGTAATTTATTTATTTATTGTAAGGCATGTCAACATTATAAAGTTTAAAAAATATGGGTGTGCTTAAAAACTTACGTTCAGGGTTCAAAGATGATGGGAGTATTTTTATACTAATAGAAGCCGCTGCACACCCATCAGGTGTCTCTTAGTCGCCTCTTACGACACCCATGGGACGATATGGATGGTTTATTTTAATCAGAAAACACATGGCACTAAGTTACATATAAATAAACTAGCTTCTCGCCCGTGGATTCACTCGCGTAACTCCCGTTCCCGTAGGAACTTCATAATGAAATATAGATTTCCCTGATAAATAATGGGCTATCTAACACTGAAATAATTTTTCAAATCGGACAAATAGTTCCTGAGATTTGCGTGTTTCAGCAAAGAAACTCTTTTTTTCGGACTAATATGGATACGTTTTAGCCACGAGCCTTAATACAAACTCTTCAGCTTTATTCTTAGTCTGGCCATAAATACTGTAACGATTAAAAATAAACAAAATATTACATTTGAATTTGGAATCTCATTTTCGCGCCATTGCATTGTCAAATAATTTGTGATATCAAATTTAAAGCAATACTATCGATAGTATTTATGTATTAAATAATCAATACTATCGATAGTTTGTAAAACTATCGATAGTATTACACCATCGATAGTTTAATAACCGCCGATAGTATCGTTTCCCAATTATAGCTTACCTATGTAGCAAGTAGTGTTAAACTAATCTCACTCACTGTGTCTTATGTTGTGTCACCGTTACTAGCAAAACTGGTAGCTGATTGTAATGATGGGTAAGTTAAACATATTTTAAATTAATATCCGTATGATTTTGTCAATTACCTAATAAATGCATTATTATTATCAATGACCATTTTTAATTTTATTTGATTTCATCATCATCATCAGCCCGTATAACGTCCACTGCTGAACATGGGCCTCCTCCCGTGGAAGGGTATTTGCCATAGTCACCACGCTTGGCAGGCGGGTTGGTGACCGCACGATTATTATAGATGATGTTATAACAATCGGGACCAACGGCTTAACGTGCTTTTCGAGGCACGGAGGGTAGTCCCTCAACAAACCAGACCCGGAAAGAAATCTTAGAATTTACACAAAGATTTCATGTCCGGTGTGGCAATCGAACCCACGACCTCCGAGATTCAAGGCGAGCCAAATACCGCTACGCTACGGAGGTTGTCTTGTTATTTGATTTAGTTTTCTTTATTTAGTAAAACTATCACTTGAAAATTTTGCAATTGGTATAAATTGAGGGCAATCTTTGACCGCTTTAATTATTTTTCTAGCTAAGAAAAGATCTCTAGTCATAATTGATACTGAATGTGAAACACAACCCCAATTATCTTATGATATGGGACCACACGGTCAACGCTGGGATTGAGATCAAAACGATTACTTTGAAGACGAAGATACTAAGAAATCTAAAGATTATGCACTTAAAAAGCTAAATGTCGAGAATGCAAGCACCCAAACGCCAGAATATAACAAAGTTATAAATGCTAATATAATAAAATCTAATGAGAGTTTTGGTGCGTTTGTAGCACAAGAGCTGTTAAACGTACCATTATTCAAAAGGAGACAGATTATGTCTGAAATTATACGCTTGTTCGAACATCGAAGTCAATAATCAGATTTAGTAGTACTAAAAATATCAGTAAAATTATTAAATCTGTGATTTATTATTAACATAAAAATAACATTGTTTGACTGTATAAATTTAATTAAAATATGATCAAAATAGGTGCAGCAGTTGTTGTATTGATAAAACCAATATTAAGAAATTACAAATTCAAATAACAAAACAATCAAATAAAGAAAAATAATCTTATAATCAAATTCTTGTTCCTCTATTCATGATAATTAAAAAATACAGTATCTGTATATAGGTACAGGTAACAATTTTTTTTTATTGAAAATCTTTGTGAACGAATTTCAATAATGATTAAAGAAACTGATACCTACTCAAATATGTTATTCGTTATAAATCGATACAAAATAACAGTATTATTAATCTGCCTTACTACAGCATTTATTTATTATTAACCTTGTGTAATAATACTTGTGTTTATATGTCTACTCTAGTTTGATTAAAGAAAATCGTACATTATTCAAATAAAGGTGTGTTTTGATTTATAAATAATAGTTCGTTAAGATGTTTGCTACTAAGGCGACTGCGACATTCGGTCATAATCAGACCAGCTTTGGAAAATATTCTTTCTGAGGGAGTTGACGTTGCAGATATACATAGATATTTTAAGGCTATTTCTTTTAGACCATTCTCATTCTCAGGAACCTCTGTTTTTGGGATGATAGGTTTTTCTACGTACTGCCTGATATCAACGATCGCATCAGCAGTTGAATTTGATCTCTGTGGAGCATTTAAAAAGTAAAGCAACTTATCAACTTTTGATTTTTTCGCTGGTGTATTTACCTCTTCTGCATTATTTATTTCAGAATTTTCTAAGCTATTGGAGGAAGAAAATTTTCTCATTAAATAACTAGAGTATTCTCTTTGGATACCAGCTATAGCCCTTTCACAATCAACTTCCGTCTTAAACCCCATTTTTTTAAAATGGGGATTTAACTTTGTTGCTATCATGCAAGGAGTTCTAACTTCATACGGTTTTAACCGCCTATTAATAGACTCTTTTATAAGTTGTATGATTTTATTCGAAATATCAGACAAGTTTTCCCTTTCAAGTTAGGCAATTTCTAATGATAAACCTTTAATTAACGGAATTATAAGAGATATGGTAGGATACATTTCTCCGGATATGGCAGTTGTACAAGCTTCAAGAGGATCAAGCATTTTTTCTATTTCTTCCAATAACGTATATTCTTCAGCGCTCAAATTTGAAGGAGCTCTCGAATTTTGATTTATTACTAATGTTACTTCTTCTCTCACCTTTCTCAATCTTTCAAGCGTATAAAATGAACTGTTCCATTCAACTTCTTGTAATAATTTCAGTTCCGGTTTATTCAGGCTTTTTTGAGCGGCTTTTAATTGGTCTGATGCCAATGTACTATGTTTAAAATACCTTACAATTTGTTTGCATTTGTCCATTAATTCTTTAAAGTCAGGCTGATTACACGTATCTTTATATACTAAGTTCAGTGTATGAGCGAAGCAGGGTAGATGACGCAACTTAATAATTTCGGCAATTTTTAACATCACAGCTGCATTATCTGTTACCATGGCCATTACTTTTTCTCTTAAGTTCCATTGATCTAAGACAGCAGCAATGACCTGAAAGAAAATTCGCCAATCATTTAATTATTTAGAAATATTGTAAGCTGTCAAAACCAAGAAAAAATGAAAAGACGAAGGGTCACAATCCATACAATAAACCGGCGCATCCATTCAAATATCCCTGCCATATAAAGCCAATTTAACTAAGTTAGACCGTAAAATCAAACAAACTAAATAGGTACATATTATTATATATATTATGTGTGTTAGTGTAAACACCGTTATCCTTGAAACAAGTGTTTAGGTTTCACTTACAGAACGCAAATTCAAGGAAAAAAAAAGATTTTTTTTCAAAATTATAAAAAAAACTGTCCGACACCGTCTGTAAATTCATGGATACTATGCGCCCGAGTTACGTAATCACTGCAAAGGGCGCTTACCTGCTGAACTGGCCGTCCGTTTTAACTACCTACATAAGTTTTAACTAACTACATTTCAATAAAACACAATATTACACATAACCTGTGATGTAACTTGCCCTTCATACTTTTCCTGGCTTAGGACAGGCCTACCACCTAGTATATATATAATACCAAATACCTACCTTGTGTTGCGTTACGAGTTCAAATGTAAGTTAGATTTAACAACAAAGAAAATGAAAAAAAAAAACAAACAACTGGGTAGGTATTTTAGGCGTATTTAAAAGTTAATGACATTTTGCCGGCACGGTGAACTGACCTGATCTGGTCTAGGTACATAATAGTGATGTAACGAATGCTGGATTTTTCACATTCGCGAATGCGAATGCGATTGCGAATATTTATCTTTAACATTCGCGAATGCGAATATTTTAAAACTTCAAAAAAACAACACAACACAAAATTTTGAACTTTACCAAAAATTTCCATCAGTTCACCTTTCATTCTATTGTACTTTCTGGGCAATAGTTTATCACTCAGTATATTTCTCGATGGCATTTCATAACGAGAATCTAATGCCCTTACGAATTCTTTTAATCCTTTGCGCTCTGATAGACGAAGCGGTTCCATGTCTTTGGCTACCATTTTAACAAATAAACAGTCAAGCATTTTTTTTCTTGATGAATTGTCACTGTACCGACCTGATTTATTTATGTCTCGAGTACTGTGAGTGTGACTGCAATCATCTGTTATTTCGTTACTATCGTCGAGTGATGAACTTAATGGGGGTACTAACTGTTCAGGATGTTTTCGTTTCAGGTGATCCCTTAAATTCGATGTATTGTTGCTGTATTTGAACCCTCGATTACAAACTTTACATATTACTCGCCTATCACCTTCCTTTCGGAAATGTATCCACATCACAGACTTTCTTCGGTCCATTTTGACTTCACCAAACTTTTTTAAAGTACAATGTGGTTATTTACCCGCTCGCAATTCACTGTAGTTTAAAAAGTACAACAAAAAATTAAATTTGAAAGGGCTAAGTGTTGCCCTGTGTAAATTTTTGCTTGTATTCGGGGATACTCTTTAGGATTATTACGTTTTCCATACTTAATATTTTTATGTAATTGCTAGCTATGTAATTGAATTTTGGAAGGCAATACTATCGCCGTTTATAAAACTATCGAAGGTGGGAGCTATCGATACTATCGATAGTATTGCTCCTAAACATGTGCTGGTCTTCGATAGTATCGATACTATTTTTGTATATCAATACTATTGCCTGTATCATACTATCGATAGTATCGATACTATTGATATGACGTCAACTATCGATAGACTATCGATAGTTTAGCGATAGATGACTATCAATAGTTTAGCGATAGATGACTATCGATAGGCAACACTAATTAAATTGGAGTGGAGTGATAAAGAGAACCGAAACGTTGTGATCGCATTACACAAAGTAGGTATGGATGGACTATGGAGCCATTTTTTAAACTCTCCATACGCTTGGTATTAGTCAAATGTTTGTGTGCCGGGCCTATCAATAGATAGGTACAATGAAACCTCCTCTGTTTGTGACAGAAAAAGATCTGGCCTTCCACGTAGTGTTCGTACAAAAAGGGCGATCAAAGCAGTAAGGGAAAGGATTAGAAGAAATCCTGTCCGAAAGCAAAAGATTTTATCTCGGGAGATGAGATAGTATCAAGAACCATGTCGCGTATTTTAAAAGATGACGAGACTTGTAGCTTTTAAAAGACGCACTGGTCATTTCTTAACTGATAATTAAAAAAAGAATAGGGAAAAATCGAAACAACAACTTAAGCGGTACGCAAAAGGAGGTCACTGTAAAAAATTGTTTACGGATGAGAATTGTTTTACAATCGAACAATATATTAAAAAACAAAATGATCATGTTTATGCTTAAAGCTCTAAAGAAGCTTCCCAATTAGTCAACAGAGTAGTACAACGTGGGCATTATCCGACTTTAGTGATAGTTTGGTGGTGGTAGTTGTGTGTTGGGTATGAAGGAGTGACTGAGCTATATTTTAGTGAACAAAATAAGAAAACATCGGCACATGGCAAAAAAAAATCTTTGTTACAATATTTATGTCAAGACTCAGTATAATGTATAGATAATATAATTGACTACATTGTTTTTTATTTATTTTTTTCAGAACTTGGAGAAGGTACTGGAGTTGTTCTGCGTGCTGCTGGCGCAGGTGGTGGGCGCGGGGGGTGCGGGCGGCGCGGGGGGCGCGGGCGGGCTGCGCGCGCGGCTGGGCGCGCTGGCGGAGCACGTGTCGCGCCGCGTGCGCGCGCACGACGCCGCGCTGCCGGCCGCGCTGGCCGAGGCCTACGACAAGCTGTGCAAGCTCTGCACGTTCTTCGATCAGTTCCACAGCGAGAACTATGAGGGCGCCCTCGAGGTCAGTCGTTAGATGGGTCCTGGTCATTTTAATCTATACTAATATTATAAAGAGATAATCTCTGGATCTTCTGAACCGATTTTAAAAATTTACCAATACAAAGCCCCTTCATTTGTGAGTGTCATAGGCTCTATTTAAAGTTAATGTTTCCACGGAAACGGGATCTATGCGGGTGAAACCGTACCGGGCCGGTCTCTATAATTTGCCACTAACATTTTAATTCTAAATTATTTTATAAATATGCGAAGTAGATACAAATAAGTATTACCTACTTGCTGAAATGCGCTTTGCTAGTAAAAATACTCATACATGATTTTGTACAACACATGTGTCAGCTAGCTATATGATAAATAAGTGCTTTTTATTGCAAACTCAGAAAGCAAGTTAAAATTCATTTTAATCTAAGAACCAACATGTATGAAGGCGAACTTAATTCAATTATGAATTTTCTTCATATCCATAGACATTTTTGATAAGGAGTTGTAGCTAATGTACGACAAACTAGTTTACTGATCTGCTTAATAAACTTATACGCTAATATTTACATACAAGATACATAAAGTATTATAGAATTCTGTACTTCTATTATATGTTCTTTAATTATTATAGAAATACCAATAAAATTATTACTTTCCAGACCCTTCGTTCATGCTCGCTAGTTCCCCTGAGCGCACACGAGCTAGAAGCGCGCGTGTGCGAAGCGCGTACAGCTCGCGGCGAGTTACTACGAGCATTGCCCGCGGTACTGCGCGCTCTGTGCACTATCCTGCTAGCGCAACGTCAACGTTTGCGCACACAAGCACAAGCCCAACCACTAGCCGCACAGGATAATAAGGTGAGGATTAACTACCATTATAATATGGTTACATATGCTACAATATACGTTTTATATTCACTGCTCTATTCTCAGAAATATGTATATCTTACTGATCCATGAGTTCGTATTCTTATGCCCATATTCTTCATTAATTTAAACATTCAATGTTATATTATTTTCATTAACCTTTTCGACGCCCATCTATATAATACGCGATGTGTCCTCCAGCGCCACGCTACAAATGTATAACGTATCTATAGTAAAACGTAGGGATGGGATTAATGTGCTATCGACAAATAATATTATAAGTTGAAATAAGTGTTTATTCAACAATTTACGAAACTAAATTAAAACTGATACCGTATTTTTATATTTTGTTTTATTTCATAAAAAAAAAAATATGAATACCTGGATATATTTCCCATAATAAAAGAAAAGAATTGTAAATTTGTTAGACGTGTGTTCTAGAAGGCACATCCCTATTTGTCTCCAAATGTAATCCTTCTACTTCATATCAAGTCGTTGGCGCTCGAGGCACGTCAAAATCCTTTCTGGATAGGGATGTCTAGATGTCGATGTCTATGGTATTTTTCTTTGATCTATTTACTGTGGTCGAGTTACACGTGCATAACCTCAACCGATTCCTGCATAATTTATTTCGTTTACTTACAACAAATACAACCAATAGAAGCTAGATACGTGTTTACTACGTGTTTTTTTTTTTTTAATTAAAATGGAGATTTTTTTTTTAACACGCTTTTATTAGCTTGGGTTGTATGTAACGGAATCTTTGAACTTAATTTTCACCAGTTTCCAGAAGTCTGATTAATTTGAAACTTTGACGTGAAAACGTGAAAAGCGTGGGGTGCTTGATAAAGTAAATGTCACAATCATTCTATTGGCAACTATCTATGAGAGGAGAGTTATGAAAAGTGGTAAAATGCACCCCACGCTTTTTACTCTGAATTGAATTATTCTGTTAATAACTTAAACTTTATTATAATTTTATTTTAAGGTGAAAATTATTTTCTATTTTTTAGTTCGGTTAGCTATATAAGCGTGTTTTCTTAGTTTTTTTAAACTTTTATTAATTTTTTAATGGTAGGTACAGGTGTCGCAAAATACTAGCACATATTCACCGTCGCTCATTTTTTTGTAAGAACACGTGCGCCAACGCAAGATTCAAGATGTAAACATTGCACTACACTAAAATGCACAAAGTCACTATGACCTAGCCACTTTGTAAGGATGGGTTATTTAAACGGTGTTTCACGATCGACAATGATTAGAAAACCTATTTATTCTTGATTAAGGTGAATAAAACGTAGTTTATAGTTTACAATATTTATAAAATATTATTTATTCACGTCATTTTCTTGCAATAATAGTATTTATGATCGTTTCAACGAGATGAAATATAGCGTGTCCCATCACTGGCTTACTTTATATCAAGTACTTGGCGTTGGGGGAATTAAAATATTTGCTGGCGTTTTTGTTTCTATTGAATATAAAACAAACAAGAACTTATTATGTGTGAAAAAGTTAAAAATATGGCTTATAACAGGGCAATTTTCCATGAAAACAAAATAAAAGGTCTTGTAAAAGTCGTAAATTTATTATACTTCTAATCAAGTAGTGGCGCTGAGGGCACGAAAATCTCGAACTTGTATAGAAGTGATTGGCGTTCAAAAGGTTAAATATTTTGATCCCTTTTTTTTGCCATTGAATCCCATGTTGCACTTTAATTAAAATATTCATAAAACAGTTTTTATCTTTGTTTCTAGCAAGTGGAATGGTTACGAGAACAAGCCCAAGTATTGAACACCTTCGCCGGTAATATTGCGTACAGAATGCCGGGCGACACCTACAGCCAGCTAGCCCAGATGCAGATACTGATGCATTAAATAAAACAAATCGCCTATAAGTTACGTAATAAAATATTTTTAATAATTAATACTGTTTTACATTACTTTCCATCCCTTACAAGTAATATCACTTAATAATAGTAAAATTCAGTCAATGGTACTTAAATTCTATGATATTTTGATATCATGTGTTAAACACTGTAATATATTCTTTCTGCAAGTTGTCTCCTCATTTCTATGCCGATGTACAAATCGTTTACATTATCCTCAGCCATTTCAGTAACTTCATTTATTATAGCCATTGGTTCTGGATCAATATATGGTTCAGGATCTGATAAGCCAGCTCTGATACAGAGATTATGTAATACAGCACATGCATTTATAATTTTCGCTGCTCTCTGAGGGGTATAATGCAGTGGTGTCTTGTGTAGACATTGCCATCTTCCTTTAAGTTTAGAAATGCATCTTTCTATACATGTTCTTGTTCGCCCTTGGAAGTGGTTGTATTGAGAATCTGGTGTACCTTGAGGGGCATGTGGAATAGGAGTCATTAGCCATGCCCTTTGAGGGTATTTGTTGTCCGCTGAAACAATATAAGTAAATATATTTGGATAGTTGTTTGTTTTGTTTAAAGTTCTGGTTCAGTGTTTAGAAATATATCAATTTATGTTATTCTGAAATGTATTTACAAACATGGGATGCACCCTTTGTTTGAGTGGCATTTAGCATGATGTTGAATCTGGGAGTATCAGTCGCATAATAAATTCATTGTGATTATCAGACATTGGGATGTTCCAATACCCCATAAGGTGTTAGACACACACACATATAAGTAGTACCCAAATCATTATTAGATACTGGGGATACATATCAGTAATCCTTAAATTTCAATACCTACTTATTATATCAATACTTTTAGAATTCACTTTCAAATAAACTAATAAAATAACCAGTGAAACAGCCAGAAATAAAATAATTAGATGTAATTTCTTACCTTTTTCCACCACTATTCATTGAGTTTTGGAATGCTTAAGAAAGATGGATATATTGCCACAATACTTATAGACATAAAACATTACATTTTGCAGTTTGGTAAAATTTCTCCTAATTTTCGATGATGGTGGTACCATACTAACATTGAAAATTAACACATTCACTATGTTTGGTTTCCTAAGATATGTTTGGACATAATAATGTTTACTATTGTTCAGTCACATTTCATACCAATAACTTTTTGATGCTAGTAATACATGGCATCAAATAAGTATTAAGTACTTATTTTACTTGTACATTGCTAATGAGATTGATAGACACAGTAGACAGGATTAAGGAGGTTATTCGGAAATAAGCACCATATTTATATTAACTAACCGGTTGTACTCACGATTTGTTATCATCGGATATGTCCAACTAGTTTCGAGACCATCCCGAGGTCCGTTCTCAAGGATTAGTCGACTCGACGGCGCGGCGCCGGGCAACTAACATATCCGATGATAGCAAAATCATGAGTACAACCAGTTGGTTAATATAATTATATATATATATATCCCACTCACATAAGTTTTAATTCTAAAATAAGCACCATGTATTCGTGCTAAAAAATGGTAGCAACTGCTGAGCTTGTGTTATGGTATGTGGTGTCACCACTCATACTAAAACTGATAGACGGAACCAAAAGTTGTTGCTATAGTCATCTAAGTGACAAATTTATAAGTATGTTATAAGTTAAATGCAGTATAATTAACACAAACCAATAAGCCAGCTCATTTCTCCTTGTCTGCTAATGTTTTCTATGAAGTGTCTTATGTTCATCTTACTCCAAATATAAGCATTACTGGCTGAACCACCAAATCTGCAGCATATTGCAATAATTCTTGTGTCAGCATCACATATCTGAAAAATTACATTTGCTATTAATTTTCTATTAAAATGTTATCTCATCTGTATATATATTTTTTATTTTAGACTTAAAATTTAGATACCTTACTTTAATTTACTACCACTCATCTTGTATATCTACAAACATTTTTACTCTTTCAACTAATTCAGGTTTGCAGTTTTCATAAGACACATATAGCATATTTTGCTACATTTCTTAATTAATGAAGTTAATACAGCTTCTTCTAGACTAGTTTAACTTTTATCTTAATCTAGTTTAACAGCTTTACATAGGTATATTTGAGACTTATACTTAGTAATAAATGTATTTTTTTTTTGAAGTCAGTATAATTTGTTGTAAAAGTTAGAAATAAGATTTTTTATTTTTTCGTTATAGAGCACTAAGTGGACAAAAAATATGCCTATAATTTATTTAATTTTATGCTACAACTTACAATTTGAGCATGTATTGAGTACTGCCCTTTCCTGTCATAGAATGCCTCTTCATCATCCCTTGGAGACACTATTTCCACATAAGTACCATCAAGACAGCCAATAGTTTCAGGAAAATGATATTTTCTGTAGAAACTGAAAAAAAAGAAAAACTGTAGTTACAGTTTGTAAAAGTAAAGCACCACCTCATTGGTGAGACATGAAAATAAAGCACAATAAATAATTATTGATTATAAACACTAAGTTATTAAAAAGTAAAAATAAAAAGTTTTTAAGGAATTGGTAGAAGAAAGGCCAGTAGCGTCCAAAGTCAGGAAACTGACAGCCTTGCCGTGTTAGATGACAATATCATTAAAGAGTTGAAATATTATTATCCAAGGGTCTATGCAATGGATGGAAATATAACAAAAAAAAAACAATCTTATTACCCCTCTTTTACTTGATCTCTCTGTATCACTGAAGCAGGAAACTGAACACAGTCATTGAGTACTACATTGAAGCCTTCCACTATAATCTTAATAACTCTGCTCACAGACTTTTGGGATATGTTTATATTGAAGTCTTTGCCAACTGATTTTTGATGTGAACCACTTGATAAAAAGGAAAGTGTAACTAGGACCTAATAAAAAAAGGAAAATTAAATTTAGAACCTTAGCAGAAATATATAATAAGAGAGTTGTGGCCAATTTATTCTATTGTAGATTGGCACAAAAGATTTTATATTAAATTCTATGATAATAAGGAAAGGTTCTTGTGAATTTAATGTTCTAGTTTTATTTACCTTGAGAGGAAATGGTATACCATTGGAACGTTGAGTCTTCGGTACTACAGGCTCCAATATCCTTAAAATGTGGTGAAATACTACGCTATTTACGCCACACTTCTTCAACAAATATGAGTCCGGTAAGTTTAAAAAGTTTGATAAATCAGTAAGATGTTTCCGTGCTATTCTTTCCTTGTTCGAACTGCCCCGTAACATTTTTAATTTCAAAAGTGTATTCATATTATTAATTTTAGTTTGCGAATTAAATGTGCATTATTAGCAGTGCTAATAAATGTTATGTATGATCTATATACTAAATGACTAATTCATCATTCACAAAGAGATTTTTGTATTATACGCCAATTTTTATATTAATACCGATATGAATAATTATTTAAATAAATATGATTTGTTTGTTTTTGTTTCGACAACAGTAAAGCCTCACAGTCAGTCACAGATCGGCTCACAGACAATAAACTCCTTAATACCATAGACTCATCATCAAAAAATGTTTGAAAGTCTAGCGCTGAACGGTTTAATTTTCATGTCATACGGATTCCGGTAGTACACATGTAACATGTAGTAAACGAACATACTGAGTACTGACTTTTCAATACGTGTAGGCTCACGAACGAATTATAGACAAAATAAAATTACTCTCATAATATCTATCCAACCAATATCATTAAAGTAGGTTTAGAGCATTTGGTCAAAATTGATTAGTCGTACGTAAAATTACAACAAAAAAAAACAGAATTGGGTTATACATTTGTATTGGTAAATTGTTGAAACCTTTACACAGATACCACTATTCACTCTCAAAGATAGATAGTCCGGTCAATCTACACATAAAATTGTAGTCAAATAACATTAATTCCCGGAAAGCTGAAACTTCTTGGAGAGCTTGGGTTTACCATGAGAAAGGAAGTTTTAAAAGTCCCCATTAATCCCATGTGCGCTTCCAAAGTTATTCGGGGTCAAAGGTCAAAATTTGTCAAAAAAATACTTTAACCAAAGTTGTAGATCTTAAAATTATCTACAAAAACGCTCCTATATTTTTTTTTCTAAGAGTAACCGTTTCTGAGATATCGCCCTTGTAAAATCGCGATATCTCAGAAATGCTGTAAGTCACGTTATACAATGACATGATAGGCACATATATGCCTCGTATGTACATTGCCAGGCACTTAACACAAATAAAATTGCCTATTTGTGTCTGTTTAATGTATACTATACTATAAACAATACAATTCTGAAAATATACACTCAAAAGAAATATATATATATATATATCTCAGAAATGGTGACTCTTAGAAATAAAAATTATAGGAGCATTTTTGTAGATCATTTTAAGATCTACTATTTTGGTTAAAATATTTTTTCGATAAAACTTACCATTGACCTTTGATCCCGAATAACTTTTGTAGCGCACATGGGATTAATGGGGATTTTTAAAACTTCCTTTCTCATGGTAAACCCAAGCTCTCCACGAAGTTTCCGAGAATTAATGTTTTTTCAAATGTTTATATTGACCGAACTAAGATATTAAGACTCAAAAAGCTAGACAAGCCAACACATTTTTCAAAAGTTTTAATTTGTTGTTATATTGACAGTAAGGATTGACGTCAATTATTGACGTTGACAGTCCTAAAGAAAACAAAACAAACACAAAACAGTGAAAAAAATGTTGAATATTTTATAATAATTATAGTTAAATTAACTGGAACTTGTTGTTTTCTGCAGCAATTTGAGTCATATGGAGGTCAGCATTTAGTTAAATAAAAGGCTATAATAGTTAATCGAGAGATTTACGTACATTTATTATATTATGGAACGGCGAAAAGCAAGTCCAGAACAGTTAAATATGCTTTTACATTTTCTTGAAGAAGACAAGGAATTAGCTATCGGGAAGTTTACAGGACTAGAAGGCAAGGTTCGGCAAACGAATGCGTGGATAAAAATTACAGAAAAACTTAATGCCAACTCTGGCTTTGGATCTGGTGCTATTAAAACCCCTGATAAATGGCAGCAGGTATGTCTCTTAGTAATATAGTTAATTTAGATGAATAAATGAAATAAATCTTGTATTTTAATGAAATACATTTATTTTTATTTCAGACATGGAGAGATTGGAAGTCAAATGTTAAGAAAAAGGCTTTTAAAATAAGAAAAAATAGGTTTACACCAGGTTGTAATGCCAATACACAGCTAACTGAAGCTGAAGAAAAGATATTGAGACTAATTTGCACAAATACTTCCGTATTTGGTCTTTCAGGAGTTCCTGAAACTTCAGTAATCAATACAATGGTAACATATCTTTGTGAACTAAACAACATAACTTTTATAATAAAATGGGAACACTATAGAATTTGTTTTTGTTTCAGGCTACAGCACAGACCACAGGACCAGGCGATGATAGCATATGCAATGGCAATCCATCTACAAGTAATATGGTAATTTTCAATCCTATGATTCTGTTAAATCATAACCATATGAAAAACATGGCAGCCACTAGAAACAAATATCAACATGCATTGGCATGGCTCCTTCTACATAAAAATTAAATTGTGTTTAAAATAATATTGTATTGATTTCAGAAATGGCCACCAGATGGCCAGCACTTTACAGCGGCAGACATAGAAATGAGTCTTTCTGACGGAGTGAATACTGACCCTGATACAGGCATGGGTCCAAATGAAGTGAGCTCTGCTCCTATCACTGGTAAACCCTTGTGGAAGAGAGGGAGACCTGTAAGTGAGTATTAAAGTAGCCTTACATTAAAATTTATTCTTTTTCTTTTTAAATACTAAGCAGCTATAAACAAAATTTCAAGTCAAAAATAAAATTTGAACATTATCAAATGCGATAATGTTGATTACTTTCTCATGTAAAATAATAGATAATGATATTTGAAACCAAATTTTCTAAATTACTAACATGGTAAAAATTGCCATTTTTAGTTGAATTATTAAAATCATATTACTTACAGGGCTAGTACATGACAGACTGCTTAATTTGGAGGAAGAAAGGATCAGAATTGATAAACAGAAACTATTAGAGAAGAAGCGCTGTAATAACATAAGACTTAAAATGGAGAAGGATAGACTTGAGATAGAGAGACAAAGAAATTTGTTATTGGAAAAGTAAGCAAAACGACTTCTAAACAATTTTTACCTTGTATTGATGACTATCTATTGCTTCATATTTACAAGAATACATGAAATAGAGAATACACCATCCTAGTTTCAGGACTCATACATTTTTTAATTCTAATTTTACTTTTTTTTATCTAGTTAACTCATGACATTTTCGATTCCTCCTCATTCAATGAAGACCCTAAATCGTCACACACACATTGATAACCAGTATTACATAAAATTATATTGATTTACATTGTGTTTGTTATTTATTTATTATTTTTATTAATTTAATACATTCTTAATTTAACTTTTTCTGTTTCAGACTTTTAGTTGCTGTAGAGGCGGTGGCGCATCGATAATAATAAGTTTATGATTATGATATTTGTCCAATATTATATTATATTTTTACAAAGTAATGTAAAGGATAAGCCATAATAATAATTTTCATAATAATTATAAATGATCTTCTTTACTTTTTACGATACCCCTCTTTACGGACCATCTAAAACATTATTAATGTAATGCATATTAAAATACGCTAACGAGTACATACGAAACGATTACAAACAGAGATCTTTAGATATTAATAATCCCACTCTATCTCTATAGTCTGTGGTATTTGTCCATCTCTAATTATAATTATAGTCTACGATTTTGACAGTTATTGTCAGAATCAAATTGACAATGACTTTAACCATGTGTGAACACCATGTTATTGTTTATATAAACTATTAAAGTAAAATTTAAGCTAATCCAGAGTAAATTAACTCATCAATTTTGATTTAATAATGGATGGTTCTAATTTAGACCATGATTTAGTGGCAGTACTTTTTCCCGGAATTGTGAAAAACGAGCAAAAAGCATTGGCCTATTTGGGTGGAATCAGAAATGTCTCAAATGTATACTATATTTCAGTTTCTTTAAATTAATTTTAATTTCAAAAGTGTGGTTAAATTGGAATTGGCATTTAGTTTCAATAAAGATATTGGTCAATGTAAAGTCTTAGATCTTTTTTAATATGACCCAACTTTCTTGCCCTGATATTACATTCAGTGTGTTTTGAATCTTGGAATTGACTATTTAATTAACCATTCTTATTTTTATTGTAATTTAAATTAGTTAAATATTTATACGCCATAATTGGCCTATTTGTCATAATAATAAACTGGTAAAATACTTGTAGCTGTATACCTGTAATAAATAAATAAATAATTTTCCAGGTTTATTCACATTCAGGTAAACAGCGGCTAGCCCTATCTTACCAGCCAGATAATCCATTTGTAAAGAAGATATTTGCAAGCCCAAAGAAAGCAGCAGGAGTGTTGCTTAAGGTTAGAGTGAAGAAGACCAAAGACGGCAATGAAATAAAGAGAGAAGTGCTCTCTACTACGGTTGTTGGAGCAGTCAAAACTATTTACCACTTTGAATGTAAGATATTCATCCAGCTAATTTGCTGATATGTTGTAATCTTTGTTTAGACTAACCTTGTGGTGTGCATTTAAAATGGTTTAAGATTGGTTATTGTTTATTCAATGGTAAAATATAATATTAGTATGTAAATGCTTGTTTGAATAAAAATAAATGAAACTTAATGAAAAGAGACTACCTACTTTATCTCATGTTTTTACTAATAAGGTTTTGTGTTTCAGCCATGTGTGATTTCCAATATATGCCTGTACACAGAGAAGGGACAGATGATTCCCTCAAGTGCATTAGGGAACAAATGTTACCTTCAGGAGTAGACACTCTTGAATACCTTTTGTAAGTATCTATCATGATACAAAAAAATTTCTATATATTAATACCTGAAAAAAATTATTAAAATTTGTTTAAGTATATAGAGTAGGGATGTAGAAAGCTAATATTTTTTTGAAATTATGGTCAAATTTCACCCACTGGGTGATTAAATATTTGTAGTATGATTTCTGTTGACTGTAGAAAGCACCTTAGGAGTATTTTTAGTACAAAAAATCCCTTAACTCCTTCCTTTATTATCTTTCCAAGACACATAAAATAGTTATGTTGACCAGATGTGTCGTTAGACAAGAAGCTTTTGGTATCTCACTGAGCATAACATTAAAAAGAAGCCATTATCCAATCACACTAATAACAACTAAATTTGTATTTTATATAATTTGTTATTTTAAAATGTGTTTCATCTTTTATTGACTGTCTCACCTCTGAACATTAAATATTTTAATATTATTCTTATCTATTTACCTATTGTCCACAGAAAACCTGCACCAATATTTCTCCCACCTGCAATCTATACAAGATTTGAAAAGCCTATATGGTATTCTTACACTGATAAAAAGTATCTAGAAAAGCCAGCTACAGAGGAAGGGGAATCTGTTCACAATAAACTGAGAAGTTTGCGAGGGTCCTTAGTTTCTCCATATGTGTTTAGTTTGACCAATGATCTGCCCACTGAACCACTAGAGTCATATGTGAAACAAAGGTTGTTGAAACAAGAATATAGTCCATGGGTAGCTAAAGATTATGAAAGTGTGAAAAAGGTATGTCATCATACTACTGAATGTCTATATAAAATTCATAATGAGGTAGGTGTGGTCACTGATGTAGTACTATATCAGTGGGTGGGGTAGACAGTCATAGCCACAATTAACATTTATTCAATACTAGCTGCGCCCTGCGGTAAAAACCCGCGTTACTCTGCTCCAGTGGGTCAGAGCGTGATTTTTTGTAGCCTATATGTTAATCGAGCTTATTAACTATCCCCATGTAAAATTTCAGCCAAATCTATTCAGTAGTTTTTGCGTGAAAGAGTAACAAACATCCATCCATCCATACTTACAAACTTTCATGTTTATAATATTAGTAAGGATTCTTTATACCTGTTACCTATTTCATATTTTAACAAGTTTGACTACCAAATAGTATTTATGTAATAATATTTTTTCATACTTATCAAAGAATATGAAACACTGGCAAATTTCAAAATGATTATTGTATGTTCAAGTTGCAAATGTTAATTGTATTGGTTACCTTTAGTAACAGTTAGCAAGTTCATATTAGAATCATACTGTTAGGGCTTGTTTATTAGTTGTTTCACAAAAACAAATAAATTTAAATGAGTATTCATTGGTTGATTTGTTACTCTTGATAGGAAATATTTTAGGAAATGTAATGTTTTAATTTGTTTTTCAGTTTAAGTTTACACTTATTTTCTGTTTTCAGATGTTTGAAGAGAGACCTATTTGGTCACTGAACATAATCAGATACCACACTAAGATAAGGTTGATATATTTAAAGATTATTATGCCTTGCATTGGGCTGTATATGAAAACTGGTCCATGGAGAGCCATGTGGGTTAAATTTGGATATGACCCGAGGAAAGAGCCTGCAGCAAGAATATATCAAACTTTGGATTTCAGGTTGAGGTACAATGGTAAGTCTGGATAATAAATGTTTTGTCTTAAAAGTAGCAAATTGTTATTTAATTTAAAGGAATTGATGCATAAATATTTTATTTTTGTTAATTATTACATTTAATCTTAATTAATTCTAATGTATCTACTTAATATAACATTTTTTGCCGAGATATTGAATAACTTGTAGGACTATTTCTAATTGTATAAGGTTATAATTTTATATATTATAACCTTATACATCAGTCAATCATGATGATGATGATGAAGGTTATAATTTTTCTTGTTATTGTTTTTTATTTGAATTGTCTTCAATTTTGTCTGCTTTTAAATCAAATAAAATATATTTGCTAGATTTTAAAACTTAATTTCCAGAGGGTCTCCGATCGATGATAATGGCGTCATCGTCACACGATTCAGCACCTAAAACAAGTGACAATTTGTCAAAGAAGAAGCACAGTAGTGAACCACCGCCCGCCGAAGACATTGCGGAAAGTAGCGTGTACTTCCGTACGGACACTGTTCCTACGCAGCGACATATTTTCTATCAGGTAAAATATTTATTTTCAAGTTACACGTGATTGACGCTGTGTGGTTTCCGGCTAAGATTAGACCATCCTATATCTGTGGATGTCGTAAAAGGTGACTAAGGGACAAACACCTGATTGATGGGCAGCATGTATCAGCTCAAAGATACTCCCATCTTACTGCGATTACGAATCCGCCTGGTAAGCGTGGTGATTACGGCAATGATCCTAGCTTACGAAGGTCTGTTAAAGAGGAGGACCATGTTCAGCAGTGGACGTAAACGGACTAATAAAGTAAGTAAGTAATAGACGATAGAAAGTATTTACTTGTTACAGAACATCAATCCTTCAGCATTAAAAGATAGAGAAAGAAATATTGATGTTTTGTTATAAGTATATGCTCTAGTTTATACTCACATTTAGATATAATATCGATCAATATTTTTCTCTAATAACTGTGTATCTAGATTTAAATTGTGATTAGAGAAATAACACTTATAGTAAAATGTAATTGTATGTTAAACTACACAATTTTTCAAGACAGTACCAATGGTTATGGTAGTTGCCTCTGAGACCTGGTGGTCTGGGTTCGATTCCTAGCTGGGACAAATATTTGTGTAACCACGATAGTTGTTCTGATTCTGGATGGATGTTCTTCGTGTCTGTGATTGTTTTAAACGTACCCCGCGATTCAGGGAACAATGTCTCTAGTGTAAGAGTTGTATTTTTTTTTTGTTTAACAACTATTGGATTAATTTGCTGATATTTAGATTTTTAAGAACAAAAACTTGCATAAGCCTGTGAAGAGCGTGACCGTAGGCGGTGGTCATCATCGCCTTCTTACGCCTTACGCCGCATAAAATGTATCCTTTATTTATTCGCCGTAGTATTGTGACATACACCTGCCAGAAGTACAAGAGATATTGGCCGCTGATCCTCCGCCGGGGTACCTGTGTCACCCGAAGCGCGGCTGGTTGCCTCCCAACACTGACGAAGTTTGTCGCGATCATATGTCGCGGTACGTCAAGCAGAACCTGCTGGCTTCTAACAACACTTTCAAGTTTGAGGTTTGTATCAATGTATTTTATTTTTTATTTAAGCCGCAACAAGCAATAATATACAGCAAGCTTACATAAGCCTTTAAACATGGAGTGTTCACATAACAACCAGAATATTTTAAACTCTATGGGCTTCTAATAAGGTCCATAACCAATTAATTCTAAATATTCTTGCGGCCTGTCTAAGTATTAAGTGATCTTTAGGTTCAGGTGAAGATATAATAAAGTGGTGGACCAATAGTTTCGAGCCAATTCATTTGTTTAAAATTGGTAAATAATGAATTAATAATGTGAAGCTCCTAATGCCTTGCCCATTCAGCCACGGCAAATATTAACGAACTAACGAAATGTCTCTATTCCGTTTCTATTAATATTATAAATGTGAAAATAACTCTGTGTGTCTGTTGCGTTTTCACGTAAAACTACTGAAACAATTGATCGAATTTGCTACATATATTGATTATATCTGTAGCAAATTCGATAAGATATTCGATAAGAGGGTAAAAAGAAGTGGCAAAGTTTGTATGAAACTTCTATAGTTTTAATAGTAGGTATGGTTTCCAAATTACTATAAAATGTAAATTATTTACTAGGGGGCTCACATGGGATAAGGGACGGAAGGGCGTAGGTATGCTAGTGTAATTTAGCAAACTTAAGCGGGGACAACCTCCGTAGCGTAGAGCGGTATTTGGCTCGCTTTAAATCTCGGAGGTCGTGGGTTCGATCCCCATGCTAGACAGGAAATCTTTGTGTAAATTCTAAGATAAAGAGGGAAGTGCCGTGCCTCGGGAAGCACGTTAAGCCGTTGGTCCCGATAATTATAAAATCATCTTTAATAATCGTATATCAAGGAACGGGCAGCAGCGTTTTCCTTGTGTGGTTCAACATAATACTGCGGTCACCAACCCGCCTGCCAAGCGTGGTGACTATGGCAAATACCCTCCCTCGGGAGGAGGCCCATGTTGAGCAGTGGACGTTTTACAGGCTGATGATGATGATGAGCAGGTGAAACCGAGTGGAACAGCTAATTGGTTATAATAAAAAAAAAATAAGTACCTCATCAATTAAAGTTGTCATGAATCTAGAACAAACTTATTTTCTTTGGACTGCTGCGATTTCTGTGTTAACTGAAACAATAGTGTAATAAATTATGCTGGCCTATTTTAACCTGAAAAGATAAAAGGATTATTTGTATTAGTTTATTATTTTATTATACATGATTACGTTGAATATTCGAAAACAGATACACATAAACAGAAACAATAATCCCACAGCGTGATTGCAACGGTGACTCAGTGGTTACGGCAGTGGGTTCTGACACCTGGTGTTATGCGTTCAATTCCCAATTGGGACATTATTTGTGTGAATAATGAATTTTTGTTCTGACTCTGTTTGTGCTTTGTTTCGGTGAATTAGGTGTTTGTAAAGTCCCTCGCGACACTGGGTTTTATTTCCCTAGTTGCCGTTTAAAAAAAACTGTTGTAATAGAAGTTGGTAGTCTATGGCAGAGGTCTCAAAACTACGGCCCGCGGGCCAAATTCGGCCCGCCAGTGCCAACATTTTGGCCCGCGCGCGACACCCAATGGCTTATTGCTGTGATAAGCTGAAAAAGAAAACACAAAATGATAACTACTCGGTTGCACACTTTACGAGTTGTATAGAAATAAGAGTATAGTTCTTCTTTAGAATCATCATCATCATCATCAGCCCGTATAACGTCCACTGCTGAACATGAGGCCCCTCCCTGGAGAGGGTAGTTGCCATAGTCACCACGCTTGGCATGCGGGTTGGTTACTGCAGCATTATGTTGTACCACACAAGGAAACGCTGCTGCCCGTTCCTTGATATACGATTATTAAAGATGATGTTATAACAATCGGGACCAACGGCTTAACGTGCTTTCCGAAGCACGGAGGGTAGTCCCTCAACCAATCAGACCCGGAAATAAATCTTAGAATTTATACAAAGATTTTCTGTCCAGCGTGGGGATCGAACCCACGACCTCCGAGATTTAAAGTGAGCCAAATACCGCTACGCTAAGGAGGTTGATAATATTCATACATATTATGATTATAGGTATCGAAATCATAAAATGGGTACCTACTTTTTTTCCAGGAGGGCGACGGAGGTAGTGATGAAGATTGTAATTCAGATGAGGGACCGCCTAATGAGATTGAAGATGCTTAAAATAAATGTTCAAAAGTAGTAATCTTGTTTTATTATCAAACTAAACTACTATGCTATGTCAGAGTTAGTTTTTTGGATGAAATTTTTGGCTAATATTTAATTCTAAAGGTGCAAATTTCGCACTTAAGGTTTGTAACAGGGAATTTGATGGAAAATTGCATTTTTTAGTTTTGAATGTAAAAGTCAAATAAAGATCTAAACTCGTTAAATAATAATTGCAAAAGAAGTCTAAGGAATTATAATTAAATGCTATCAGTATAAAATTGATATGAGATATAAACAAGACCGTTTTCAAGTTTTTGATGTAATGATGACTAAACATTATGTTTATTATTGCAAATAATAATCATAATAATATAAAATAAAGAAAGAAATTTACAGTTTGCACCTAAAGTGCAACAGTTTTAATTTAGCGTAATCCCCTTTGAAACATAGCATTCTGGAATAGTCGAGAAGCTTACAAAATACTTTTTTTAGTTACCCCTTTCGCAAACCAAACATAATTTAAATGCTAAATTTCGGCACAATCGGCTGAAGATAACTGCTGTGAAAGTCAGTTGCAACATACGGCCCGAACAAATATATACCTACAATTACATGATAAATAATACTTTTTCATATTACCGGAAATGTACTTATTTGCGGAAAAAATTATGAAAAAGTTTTACCTTCTTTTTATGAATTATATTTATAGTTCCTACTAGGTACTACTATAGATACACAGTACAACAATTAGGTTAAAGTCCGAAGGGACTATGTAGCTATCATAATATATTTGGACTTCAGTCTGAAGATGAGCCATCTGACAAAACAAACGAAGTATAAAGATGATTAATGTGTGTGGTATCGGTTTGCACAGTATAATATGCGCTACACGAAGTCCGCTTTTGTTAAATAGGTAGATACAATGCACATAAAAATATTTAAATGAGATAAGTGTTTTACTTTTGTGACTCATACCCGCATGTGTATGTATCTGCACTAATCTATACACTTATATATAAAACTGAAGAGTTTGTTTGTTTGCTTGAACGAGCCAATCTGAGGAACTATTGGTTCGATTTGAAAAATTCTTTAAATTATTGCAGTGTTAGCCCATTTATTGAGGGGAGCTATATGCTATATACTTATTTAATAATGATTTCTCTACGGAAACATTAGTTACGCGGGTGAAACCGCGCGTGGAAAGCTAGTATCCTACTAATATTATAAACGCGAAAGTTTGTTAGTATGGATGGATGGATAGATGTTTACTCTTTCACACAAAAACAAACGAATGGATTTGGCTGCAAGTTTGCACGCGGATAGTTTATAAGCTGGATTAACGTATAAGCAACAAAATATCATGCTCCGGCCCACTGGAGCAGTGACGCGGGTAAAACTGCGGGGCGAAGCTATTACTAAATAAAGATTCTTATGTACCTAACGGTTAAACTCAAAAATAATTCATTTGATTTTTTTCTTTCTTTCAACCAGAAATTTACATTATCAACGAGTTACATAGACTATATTTTAAGGGACCTGGAAGGTAATTACGTATCGTTATTACTATGAATTTGTTAAAATGTTAGCTCTACTCAATCTATTATGCATGCAAACACACATACATGTCCATCTATTAAGTAAATGTAGCTTCAATAATACAGTAACAATAACATAGGAAATGCGTGACAATAACACTACATTAAGTACCAGGTTCCAGAAGTGAGACGAGTTTCCGCTAACCCTAACAACTAAGCAACCTGCATAGGTTATGCCCAGTGAAGTAGCAAAAGCCTCTTGGCTAACTACATAATGCTACCTTGGACGGCGGGGCTTGGATCTTCAAAAACTATGACTTAGATTTATAGGGGAGTTTTGTGCAACTGTTCGGATAGTGTTATTCAACTTTATTTTAGGCTAGTAAACATTACTTTAAATAAATAATACATTTCTAGTTACGTGTTTTTGTTACCAAGATCTAGAAAACGAAATTAAACGAAGAACAAATTTTATAAAAACACCCGCCTCGGCTTTGCACGGGTGCAATGCGGATGTATCATATATATTAACCATCCTCTTGAATCACTCTATATATTAAAAAAAACCGCATCAAAATCAGTTGCGTAGTTTTAGAGATCTAAGCATACAAAGGGATGGACAGACAGCGGCAACCGACTTTGTTTTATACTATGTAGTGATTATTGTATTACTTATGATTACTACACGAATAAAACTCGAAGTGTCAGCATATATTGATAGCCTAGATGTCCTGCTTTAATTACTGTTATGCTTCATAAGGGCAATCAGCTCATTAGTTGGCGCATAATATTAATAATTCAGAGACATTATTGTACCTACTTAGACACTTATATGTTATCTAAGTTCACGGACCTAATCCATTCACAAACGATGGAAAGTTCCGCCATCGGAACCTTTAACTATATCAGTGGTTCTTAAACTCTTGATAGTGAGGGATTTACCTACATAATTTGTTATGAACTTCTCTATCTGCCTTACAAAAAATTTGGTGTTTCGTAATATAAGTAAAGTAAGTAGATTAATAAAGGAAATACATTCCCGTATTTTTAATATTTCCATACAAAAATCCGAAGCACCCAGGTTAAAAATAAAGCTGGAGCTCTGGCCGCCTTTATGCCCGGTGATGTAGCAAAAGACTTATGGCTAACTACGTATGTCCGTACGACACATTAAAAAGTCTTCGTCTTTCAGGTTTCAACGTGTAACGGTTTAGTCCGTTAGTTGTCTATAAGCCAGTTGCTGTACTGTCTTATGTTATGTAGGTATACCTACCTATACTTTCGGTTTCGACCACTGGTCCGCGGTCCAACAGTTGAGAACTACTGATCTAGCCCCTCTGGGTTCACCTCTTATCGGTTTGTCAACACTGTTAGTATAATGACACGTTAGTAAATGAGTCTTGATTCGAATCAAACCCTAATTTAAAGAAGCACGGGCAGAAAATTACTAGATTTCTTAATATAACTATAGCAACGTTTAAGTGGTGTGTCCCAATTTATTTATTACTAGCTACACGCGGCTTCGCTCGCATTAAAGCCAATGTAATAATACCTCCAAAAATATGTATACAAAGTTTCACGATGATCGGTTAAGTAGTTTTCGCTTGAAAGCGTAACAAACTATCTTATAGTCACATTTATAATATTTGTATATTAGTTTGATACCATTTTGTATAAAAAGTTGACATTTATTAACTTGGGGTTTGCTCTTCATATACTCTTTATCAGTGAACATCCAGAGGGCCTAAACAAATATCTTCGTAAATATTTTACAGGCATTAAGATATATAACAGACACCTGATCCTCACATTGCTTAAAATTCGGAAAACATAATACCTAAATAACGTATGTAAAACCTAGAATGAGATATTCAATGTGAGGAGAAATAAAGTGTATTATTTTTAGGTACCTATATTACTATTATTTTCGTAATCGACAACCTCCGTAGCTTAGCGGTATTTGGCTCGCTTTAAATCTCAGAGGTAGTGGGTTCGATCCCCACGCCGGACAAGAAATCTTTGTGTAGATTCTTTTGGGTCTACACTGACAGATGCTGCTGCCCATCCATCAGATGTTTGTCCCTTAGTCTCTTACGACACCCATGGAAAGATATGGGGTGGTCTATTCTAACCACACGGCTGAGTAATATAGTTTTGTCTAGGCCCCCTGTTCGGTAGTTACTTCTGGATATTTTAGCTTCTTTATGGTGAAAGATATTTTTAACCTAGTTAAGTAGGTAGTTTTTCTTAAAGACAAGCAATGATAAAGACTAATCATTTCTCTTTTAATATAATATTAATAAGTGCCTATATACACAATAACAAATCGAGAGGGTACCTACTTACGTAACAATATATCACTATAAATGACTTCATCACTGTAGGGTTTCTAAAGTACATTTCCTATGTTATTGTTACGGTACGGTATGTAAGATAAATTAACCTTAATAAATTGACATATTGAAATTATATATTTTATCGAAGTTACAGTCATATTACGTTACGTATTTACTCCCGATATCGTTATATGCTGTACCTACTTAGGATACCTAAATAAAATCTAGTTGTGATTCATTTTGTATATTTTTAAAACTTGGTATAAATAGTTTATTGCGACTTATTAATAACATATATTCTATATCTATAACTTTATAGGATTACTGTTTCAGGATATTTAATTTAGGAAGTTAATTTTGAAGGGAATATTCAATTTATTTATATATTTTTACTCCTTTCAAAATTTTATGTAATATCTATTTCCTTGAGAATACGGTCGCTGCCTGTCAGAAGACACGCAGCGACCGTGGTTACATAATTGACTGACATGGTTACAAAATAAAATACTCTTTCATTAGAACACGTTAACAATAATTACATTTTATCAAAGGCTTCGAGGACAAAGACGTTTGGGTAAAGGCAGCGATATGTAGGTAGTGATCATGTAGTGTCTTTGTGCATCCAATTGTGTGACTCATGCGTAGTGGACATTGTACTCTGTGCGATATCGACCAGCCTTGCTCTTTGAGCTATAGGTGGTGACAAACGAGGGTTCAGAGGCTATTTGAAGCAGTTTAGATTATTGAATATATCATAAGACGGTTAGTTAGTATAGTGCGTGTCTATGCAACTAAGTTACATTATTGATTATTGCCCGCCCTTCACGGCTTTGCTCCCGAATCTTTTTTTTTTATCCGTGGTATATGTCGTTTTGCATTCCCCGCGCCGCTGTAGCGTATCCGCGCGCTGGGGCGGGATATGTGGGACTCGCCCTCTCCATAGCGGTGGTATGGAGAGGGCGATTATTTGTATTACATAAGTGTATTGTTCATACCACGAGGAGAGGACCCTACACCACTAAAACCCCCGGGACACTCCTTCGATCCGTCGTTGGCGGGGGCCGGGTACGCACGAAGCAATCCGGCCCTACGTAATTACCCTCTCAATTTGTGTCTATGTACCTTCTTATTAATATTATATTCAAAAAGAGAAATTATTACTCATTGCTTGTCTTGAAGAAAAACTACCTACTTAACTAGATTCAAAGAGTCTTTAATCATAAAAAGGTAGGTACAGTACTTTAACAATAACAGAGTAAAGGCGTAACAATGACCCGACAGTAATGAAAATATTTATAGTCATATCGTTATGTGATTACATGACATTACTCCTCCTGTATCATTGGTGAAAACTGTATGAAATTTCATTGGATAGATTTTTAGTTTACTGCGTTAAGAGAGATAAGTAGACAAACGCTTTGGGGAGCTTTTTTTAATTTGCAGTGATATAAATCTTGCCAAGCGAGTTATAGCAGTTAAAGCAAAAAACCTTAGGTAGGTACCTACCTAAAACTGATCTACTATCGATGTTCACATGAGGTAATATATTAAGTAAAATATATACAAAGTATTATACACCTATTGCTTCTGTCATAATCTCTATCTAGAAACATTTACGTTTGATTACATAAGGACGGCTATTTCATATCATTTCCTATGTTAAGTGCCAGTCATCATATTTGATGCGTGTTTGCAGAAGAGTCACGCTAGATTATTTTGACCACGTCCCATGGAAATAATTGAAAGCTCGGTTGAAAAATATTGTATAATAATACTTTAGCCTGTAGGTGTCATTATCATCAGCTCGTCCACTGCTTAGCATGAGCCTCCCTAGAAGGGGTGTGGTGTACCATCCGTGGCTCCCATGAGCCTCTCAACAAACCAGACTCGGTAAGAAATCTTTAATTTTACACGAAAGAATTTTCGTCCAGAGCGGGAATTGAACCCACGACCTCTCTAAATTTGTGGCGAGTCTTACACCGTTACGCCACGGAGGTTGCCGCCTGTTTATATAGTTTTGTTTGAAACTTGTTTATTTTTTTCTTGTTATATTCTTTGCTAACTTGGCTATGAAGTTAGATGCCTACCTACTCCATCTCACATAAGCAGCTTTACTATTATTTATTTGATGGCCGAAATATTTTTCGCGTCAAATTAATCGGCTATCTTCACTTAACCGATTTATCTGACAATATCTTTATTTAAATTACTTAATCTTACTAATATTATAAATGCGAAAGTTTGTATGTGTGGATGTATGTATGTTTGTTACTCTTTCACGCAAAACCTACTGAATGGATTTGGCTGAAAGTTTGCACGCGGATAGTTTATAAGCTGGATTATCATATAGGCTGAAATAAAAATATTACGCTCCGACTGGAGTAGAGTGACGCGGTTAAAACTGCGGGGTTTACTGCAGCACATACTAAAGTACTTAAATCTATACGTAAGTATTCATATTTGAAAGAAAAAATGACCATAAATAGTACTGGTGTTATTAGGTTAAACTGCTACTTATAGATTGTTTCAAAACGTTCAAACACAGATACCGAGACAACAAACAGAGCGACAGGAAGACATCGTAACTGGACTGACTCGGATGGAGTTGCTATCATCACATCCGACACATCGATCATATCAATCCTTTATATGACACAATCGCTTGTGGCAACTGGAATCGAGTTATAATCGAATTAATACAATGTGTTCTATGGTCTGTAGGTCATGTTACTTCTATTTTTATCACATGGCGGCCTTATATGTAGGAAGGTATATATTTACTTTCCAACTCTAACACTAAACATAGTTCTTGGATACATTTTAATAGTGCATTAAAGGATATTTACTCGATTAGTGTTATATGACCTTTAGAGCAAAGTAGTTAAACGAGATTGTGTGTTTATTTTGGTTCTTTTTACTTCCAAAGGTCTGCTCCATAACTTAAAAAAATGTGTAGGTAAGGTAAATATTAATAATTAAAAGGGTCCTGTGCAATCAATACAATAAATATTAAGTATTATAGGTATGTCTATACCTATACATTTTAGTTCATCATTATATGTAGTAGTTATAAATTTACATAAACATTTATATTTAACTAGTCTGCCCAATTCCCGTGGAACATACATTATAACAAAAAATATTGGTGCATTATCAGTTTAACTTTAGTTGAATTTTATCTTAATGAGCCCTGACTTTATTAAACCAGTTGCATCATACATCATATTATACTATAATAATTGCATGTTCGTGTATCGGTACCTTTTCAAAAACAAAGGAAGTCTACCTACTCCGGCCAAACCCAGACCCGCGGGCCGAGAGGTGGCCTGCCAATGCATTTAAATCCCTCCACCGCGTTCGTTTGCCATTCTTCTTTTTTCGTGTTTAAATTATATACCTAGGTACTTCTCAAAGTAGAGGTCCAACTTAAAATTAAATTAAAAAAAACCCACCGTTAAAATTCATTGGTGGGCCTTGCTCTACAGCGTTTTTACTGGCCCCGTAAGAGTTTATTGTCGACTGTGTAGGTACAGTTAACCAAGCTGATAGGTTTACACCTTCTATGTCCATAAATGTAAATTAAATATGATTATGGCAGTACGCCAGCGGGTAATTATTTATGGGGGAGAGTTCGCTTCTTGCTGTGTACAAATATATATAACAGTGAACTCTTCTCATGGACATGGACAAATCAATTTAAAATGTGTTTCGCAATATGTAAACCTGTTTCCTTGGTCGACTGTACCTACTTACTCGTGTTTAATAGATAACTAGCGGATATAGGTAGGTACAATTAGATCAATAAATGAAGTGTAGTGTTTTGACTGACGCGTGGAAACCTAATCTTAATTTTATAGACTCAGATTAAATGTTAATCCACACATTTAATTTACGATGTCGGTTCTATTATACTACGTCGATGCTCACATAATTATGGATCCGATCATAGTAAGACACGGAACGGCTCTCAATTGTTATATTTAAGTTTGACGCAAATTACTTGTTTCGTGTTTAGGAATGTGTTTGTAACGTCATTTGGGACGTATATGGATACCCTTATCGCCACGCGTCAAAATCGTTCTATAAAAATACACTCTAAAAGCCATATTTTAGCTATAACTATAGCTTTTATGGACATACTTATTAGATGTCATCTGCCTCAACTTGGAACGCTGATTATACTGGATCACGCTTACTGCTTACCATATTGTATTACCTAGATTATATAAATGTATTGTACCTACTGTATACATTTGTGCACCAATGAAAATAAATAAATATACGCATATCAGTAAATAGATATCCTCGGTTTTTAAAGTCTCCTTTTTGATTATTTCCTGCACTTTTAATAATGAAATTAAATGAAATAGTTTATTAGTAACGTTGACGAATAATTCGCGTCATTTACAATGTATTAACATATCTAAGGCCCCTCGCCCACGGCGACTTTTTGCAGCGATGCAGTCGCGCGTTTCGTAAACGCGCAACAGCATCGCGACTGAATCGTGGTTTTGTGGGCGATAGCACACAGCTAATGACCGCATCGCGACTGTATCGATGCAAACGCGCGACATCATCGCTACTGCATCGCTGCAAAAAGTCGCCGTGGGCGAGGGGCCTAAGAACAATATTTTGATTGACATTTTTAAGAGTTATAAATAATAGAATTCCAATTTCAATTCCTTGTTAAAGGTGTGACATATATTCAAATGAAGATTCTAAATAATACAATAAAATCACTTATATAACAATAATCACATTAAACTATCTATACTAATATTCTTAGAAATCTTACATTTTACACATCATACGACGATTGCGGTGGAGTGGGGATCTATCCTTTGTAGGAAAGTTATTTTTTTGAACTTGTTTACCTACAAACGAGCAGACAGAAGTAAATACTTATGTTTACCTAAAGTAATTACCGAAAAGTCAATCCAGAGCGATGCATCACTCAGCGCCATGACAACGCAAGTTCACATCTACCGTCGGACAATAGAGTACCTACTTCAAGCAGTAATCCTTACCTACGTGGAAAGTTCAGGATCATTCACCCTCCTATTGTTGTGTTTCATTATTTTTTTAAATAAAGAAGAAATATATATTCTTTGTAAATGGTACGACACGTCTAGTTGAACAGGAGACAATATTTTAGGAAAAAGGAGAGAAGAGAATAAGAGTCAGGAACAGAACATCCTGAACATCCTTACTATTACTATGAATGCCAAAGTGAGGCGCCTAAACCAATTTTGATGAAAATTTGTTTATAACGAAACACATTTCCATTTTCGCGAAAATAAGTAAGGGGTGATAAGTAGATTAATAGGATATTAATGTTATTAGGTATGGAATTTAGACATTAGTGTAGATAAAACTGTGAAAATTGTATTCAGGTAGGTACTAGAAAACAGAAATGCTTTCCAAATTCATTAATTAATTTTAAGTAATTTTAATACTAAATTAAAATTTCTGTTAGTTTTATTTTCATCCACTCTATTTGAAATATTAAAGTAGAGTGAAACAATTAAAAATAATAATATAATAATAATAATAATAATATAATTTATTTCAAAAAAGTACAGATGAGGATACATATGTATGTAGATGATGATAACATTAGTGCAAGATAAATTAAAGATAAATTACAATAGGTTGGCTTAAGACTAAATATGTACTACATAAACATGCTGTAACTACAAGGTCTGTACATCAATTGGGTGAGCCCTGCCTCTTAAACTAGGGTGACCTGTATCTTAAGAGATAAATTGCGTTCTAGTACGTTATGTACTAGAACGAAATTTATTTTTAATTTTTTACATATTTTATTTATTTATTATATTTATTTAACAACTATATAACTTAGTTTAATATCATTAATAAGTTAACGAAGTTTGGATAACTTCGTAAACTTATCAATTATATTAAGAGATCCGCTATGCATAATGCAAAACAAAATGTGTGTGCTTTTTATTGCTAAGTTAATAAGGTCAATCTCCTGATGAACTAAAACCCTTGATGCGCCACATATTATTATAAGCGCCTCATGCTTTTATATCTAATATATAATTAAATCTAAATAGATCTTAGACCTTGGAACGAACATAGATGTCGAAATTCTGCGGTCATTATTTACTTTAACAAGAAACAAAACAAAGTAGTACTTCAAACCCTTTGGCCTAAGTAGCGGGGTAAAGGGGCACAAAGTAAGCGAGAGCTCTTATCGAGTCTATATAACAGGCGGGTTGCTGCGCGCGCGCACATTCGCTCACGCCTCTCACCGCCGACCGATCGATTTTCCGCCCTTTGTCATTTCCACCGGTGCGTGAATCCACGCGAGTGAGGTTAGTGCATTTTCACAACAGTTTTAAAATTAGTGGTAAATGGAACGATTTTGCAAGCATAAGTGAATGAATGTGATGTGCTGTGCGTACTTCGTGGATCGTATTTTGTTTTATTTACAAGACAAATGGATTAATTTATTGTTTTGTTTACAATCTTTGGAATTGTTGTTAAGTTTTAAATTAATGTCTTTGTTTTATTCAATATAGGTATTATTAGCAAGTGCTTGGGTGTAGAATAAAATGGTTTACATGTGTACATACAAGATTTAACTACTTATACACAGATAAATAAATAAATATAAAAAATAGTAGGTATAACTAATATAACATCTAAAAATTAAACTTTGTAATAATAATAATAAAACCATTTCTTAATATTTTTCATGAACAAATTCAATGATTTTGTTTACCTATCATTAAAAAAATTACTTAAGGACCTACCCAATTAACTAATTACATCAACAAATTACGCTTTCATAATCATGTAAAAACTGCATGATCAATAAAAACATAACTAAGTCTTATTTATTTTCCTAGAGCAATAAGTAAGTCATTATATTTATAGCTTATTATGTAGTAAGCGATTTATTTAGAACAATTGACGCCTCGTGGAAAGTTGATTGAACTGAACATAATGCAATAGATAATTAGTAGGTGAATAGATTTTCACCTGTTGAGTTGAGATGTTTCTGTACAATAAAATTTCCAGAGCTTGCATTTTTTTATTAATTCTGCGTAGCTTTTGAAACAATCTTATTTAATTCAATAACAACTTGAAGTAGAGTTCTAAAATTAAAACAGAGAATGCAATAAAAAAAAAATGCAGGTTTGAACTGCCTGAAACACCTTTTGCCTAAACACAGCTACAAAAGAAGATTGGATCCAAATGACCACGCAGGATATTATGTTTCACAATTAATTGTGCTGGGCTTTATTTTACAAATAAATAAATTAAATTAACTTTTACAAATGTAAGCTTTTCTGAATATAACTCGAGGAATTATTGTTCTTGGTGTAGGTACGTTTTTTATATAATAGGGAAAATGATAGATCTGTTTCGTATAAATTAAAAATCACAAATTTAACTCAATAACTTAGATATATTATGAATAAAAAAGGATATGTAAGTTGAGCAGCTGCTGGTTATTTATGCACTAGATATTTTTATTATTGTAAAAAGAGACAGTTTAAGGTTCAAGATAAAAGCTAATTTATTATTTACCTAATATTTATAGTATTAAAGTGAGAAGCTTATTTTTTTAAAATTAAAGTAGTTCATTGTTGCTCTTAGGTATTTATTAGAAACAGTTAACAAATATGTTTGTAAGAAGTTGAAGTTGATCGACATAATATAAAACTGCACATAAATGAAAAACTAGATCCACCCAAGGACTTTTACAAACGTTATGTAAACAGTTTTGAAACTAAATACAAAAAATCAAATCATCGAGGTCATTAAAAACATAAAAAATTGCTGATTATACAAATTACGACTTGGCGATTGCATAACAACCATTGCTTCATATGATCAAAATTAATATCTATTAGTTCAGCTTCTATACCTGTGGGTCATTTTAGCAACGGCTTGCAGTTGATAAATTTTTGTGCAATCGATCTCCAACGCAACGATGTTTTTAAACGTGGAGTCGGTGACACGTGCGCCGGCGCAGCGTGCTCGGAATCCACAACAAGTCCTTGCCTTGCGGCCAGTGTCATGTCGACTAACTCCGCTAGATGTACACACGGTGCTCATTGTGAATAATGATTCTATTAACCGTTTATCTGATTGATTAAGTTACGGACTTGTTGTCTCTGAAGTTGCAGTTTCTCTTCATTGTTGGATCAAGTGATAAAAATCAGACCAATCTACACCTCCATCTTATTGAGTAAATTACGTTTTCTTTAATTTTCTTTGTTATGTAGAAATGAGTATAACAGATAATGAAGCCTTTCATTCATATCAAATAACTAAAATTAAAAACTAAATCTACATAGCTTGACGACTTAATTAAGAAAAATAAGACTATACGGATTAGCACAACTTATTTTAACAATATATTTGATTTAAAAAAAAACTATTATACAAACAAACTAAATACTATACCAATATTCAATAATTTAATTTGTAATAACTATAGGCCCAATTTTTTTCTTACCATATTTTAACTGTATCATCTATTTCAGAACCAAGATGAGCACACCTGAATTCAGGTTGGAACGCAGCCTGGAGCTGTCTCCTGAAACAAAAGAGATCGCAGAGAAAGAGTTACGAGAGACGCCCGAGAGAGTGCGGGAGGCTCTTGAGAGGCTCCGGGAACTACTGAAAGAGAACAAGGACCTGTGTTACGGAGACGACGATGAATTGCTAACCATCTTCCTACGACCATGCAAGTGGTACCCAGAAAGCGCTATTGCACTTGTGAGTATTTTTTGATTATATATTACGTTTATTCAGTGAAACCGTAGTAGGTACGCTTTATTTGCCTACTTAAGTTTTTTTTAACACAAGTCTTAGGCTTGTGGCATCAATCCCTGTATCGCGGGGGACCTTACTAACATAAAATTCACAGATACAAAGCAACCCAGACTCAGAACAATTATCTGTAGTTCATCAAATATTGAACCAAGAACACCATGTCTAATAAGCAATACCACTGACCACCAGTGCTGACTCTCCCTCTCCTTTTCTCTTCCTAGTATCCGCAACAACAACGGTTCTTATAAACTTGAAATCATCAATTCCAATTGACCAATTGGTTTATTCTGAACGTTACGTCTGCTGTTAGTTTTATAGTTTTAGTTTAGGCGTTAATTTTATTTAACAGAGGATATTCAGGAAATAATTATAGATTGAGATGTGGAGCGACTCTATTAAAACTAAGTATGTACCTAAAGTAATCCTCGTAGTTAAGGGCTAAGCAATGGCAATATTGCGCAAACTATGTGAAATTAAAATTGAGCACTTCCTCTTTTTCTTCAAGGTCTTCATTGTCTTCAAGGCTTTTGTCTAAGTACATAAAATAGAACCGTAGTGTAGTAAGTAGTACTTTCGTATCATATAGTGTTGTTTTTTCAAGCATATTTTTTTCGTTCAAGTAGATACGAACGTTTCACGTCAAGTTCGAGATAACTTAAAGGGTGTTGTGCTATGGGTTCAATTGTAACGTAAAGATATTGGACGATTTGTCACCTATCATTGTATGCCCATCCAAGAAATCTTGCAAGTTTCTGACTTAAAAAAAAACACTTGATTACATATCACAATATTTATCAACCCCATCTATTGCATCTATACGTCTCAACTGGTTTCAATTCCTATTCATATTACTCAACATTAGTAATAAATTACGTACATTATTTAATCCTAATACTAATATTAATTTCGTAGCGTTCATCGGCTAGCTATTAAAGGTATTAGCTATAGTAACGCTTGATATACTCGTATCTTATAATACGAATGTGAGTAAGGTAAGCGGGTCATCTTGTTACAGCCTACTAAATTTGCGTAACTGCCACATTATACTGATGTTTGGCAACACTTCAATTACGGGCGGTTAACGACTGATTTCGTTGGACTTGTCCTAGACCTCGGTTATTATACCTATTTATATCAAGGATAATAAACTTTGATTGTAATCAACTTATATTTAATTGCCTATTCTACGTAGATTAGAACGTCTTCAACAACCAACAACCATGATGTATCGATAGATCGAGAGGCGTTGTTCAGTATTCAATATTATACATAAAATAAAATAATAATATATAAAATAAACTATTTATTCATATAAAATATATTTTCGAGTTTTGCTATAAATGCTATTAGCAAGGTCTAGAAAATTAAAAAAAAAAACGTTTTTTCAAATTTTGGTGTAGAAATTACTCCTGTTCAGTTTTGTATTGCGTCTACCTTTTAAATGGTGTAACCGTTTCAAAGTTAGAAAGATTAATAGATAATTTCAATATTTTGTTCCATGTGAAGGCAGGCGGATGCTATTGTATTATAATTGGTTACCCTCATTTATAAGCAAGCCATGAACAACCCTTCTTGTCTTGATCAATTAAAAACTATACACGTTGTGTCAGCCACCTTTATTTTATACATTTTGTGATAATAATGACAAAATGTAGATAACGTTAAATCGTAGAACCTAAATAAAATAAATAAAAATATTTAGTTTTACTATAAAAGTGCCATCCCATAGATTACATTTGTGTACAATCGACACATGGCGATACGAGTACTTTATAGCTTGAAGAATACTTTAAGGTTGCACTAGGTACGCGAAATAAATTACAATAATACTTATAATTTATTTCAATATTACAATAATCGAAAACATTAACAAGTTTCATTCGTACCTGACCGCTTCATATGGTGAGACTCCGATATGAAAATAATAATAACAAGTTATATTTTTTACGAGTCTATACCTAAATATAATGCTACAACAACTATTAATTAAACTCTTTACCTACGAGTTTAATTGATAATTGTTGTATTTATATTTTAATTTTTTTTTTATTATTATTCTTTTTATTATGCTTTCCGAATTTAACCCACATAATAAGTAATGTCTAATTCTCTTTAAAATAATTTCAAATGCTGGCACGCTCTATTGACCACGAAGCTTCCTGAGGCTACTAACTGGCCGCGAGTGCAGACCATTGTCAAATAAAATAATTTTCATAAAAAATACCTACTCCTCATGGAAAATTTATATGTACTCGTAAGTCGTGAGTGCAACACCGCGTGGGTGACAATAGCGAATAAGGTTAAAGATCAAATGACGGAAATTTATATTACAACACAAGAAAAGAAAATATTTCTAGAAAGATGAAATTAAATCTTATTATCAACTGTCACTTATGCGGTATTGCACTATCATCGACCATATGTTAAATTGTTACTCGTTTTAAATCCATGTTATTAGTTATGTTCAAATCAATATATACCTACCTATTATCAGCACACTGGGTTAAGAAATTTTGCGATTTATTACTGCATGCAATTAATTATTTGGCAAAAGCAAAGTGTCTATTGAGATTCGTAACTGTATTAAAGTTGATTAATAACACCAGTGGCGTATCTGGCTGAGCTGGCAGCCCTTTTAATTTATTAATAAATATTGTATATGGTATTCAAATATTGAATATTAAACTAAAATATACACGATATCAGTAAAAGTATTGATAACTACTTAAGTATAATTTATGAAAATATATTTTATATTCAAAGGATTGTCGTCTAGGCCCGATTTTCGCCTCGGCGGTTAATCTTGAGAGAGTTTACATTATTAGGTAAAGAGCAGGAGTAAAAGCTTACCTTGCTCTCCGAGGCACGGATGAAACTCTAAGAACTTTCTGACTTTGGGCTTATCTTGAAATTTAATAACACATTTTTTTGTCCGATCCGGGAATTGAACGTTGTCGATCATATTGCCACCGGACCAACGAGGCAGTCAGACGGTGAAGTTACGCCACTGAATAACACCTATATCGTAAGTAGGTACCCAATGCAAATAAATCATCGTTTCATTCATTTATCTAGTGGGCAATATACTGCATGCGTCTGAGAAGTGAGATTACATAACTGTGACAGTACGTTGTAATACTTGACAACGTTATACAATTAGAGGTCGATAACCACCGGAGAACGTTTTGTTCTTTATGGCTATTTATGTCGTGTACACTAAATAAGTAATCAACACTCTGGTTGAAATAGTACCTACCTATTTTTATGAGCCATGCGGATGTTGCTACTTCACCGGCCATATAAATTGTTACCGATTGGAACTGTCTTCTCTGTTTTAGACATGTAGGAGGTAATTAATTCAGGGACAAATCAAACTAATAGTTTTTACTAGCGACTCCTTTAAATGATAGACAAGATTGAAATGTTCGTATTTCCAAATAGATAAGTATTTCCATTGTAATCCACAATACTTGTCTAAATTAGCACGAGGGGTGAACAAGAATACTAGTAGACTGCAAAACTCTGCTAGTAATCTTTAAAAAAAATGAAAGTTTTAGATTGACCCGAGAAGGTAGAGCAATTTCTTATGATATCACTACTTATAGGGTAGAGACAACTTGACCAATAATCTTTTATTTTGATCTTACGTTTTGATACTTATGTGATATAAAGCTGACAGTTTTGTTCGTTTGCTTGAACGCGGTAATCTAAGAAACTACTGGTTCGATTTGGAAAATTATTTCGTTGTCAGATAGCCCATTTATCGAGGAAGGCTATATTTAATTAAGTAGTTCCTAAGAACCGGTAGGTACACGGATGAAACCGCGCTTAGGAAGCTGATAAAATAATACAAAACGTCCTGCCAAATAGGTATTTCTAACCATAAAAAACCACAGTGTAGGTATTATAATTAATATTTCGTGCCGTTTAGAGGCAATTGTATTTCTGTAATATAATGACACCACTATATTATTAAATTTAACTTGCGTTATCTGTGTACCACAGCTAAATGTATCCATATCATGTATACTGATCCCACACAAAAGTCACTAAGTTATCTTTGGGTGTGCAACAGAACAATTTCCTCTGTTTATAAATAACAAGCACATAACGTAACATAGGAATATGCCGGCCGAGTCGGGAAGGGCAGATAAGCGCCATGTCAAAGTGCAATGTATATCTTAATGAGATAGCATTATCATTAACTTATTTATTACAAATAGACAGCGCTTATTAATTAGAAATTATATTTTTAAAACATGAAGCTTAGAAGTGAATTTTCACATAATTAAGTATAACATAAATATTTATTTTATTGCCTCGATGTAATATATAAGTTCTTTCACACTACACGGAATGTATTTAGGAATAACTGTTTTAGAATGTTAATTTAAACAATTCAATAGTTATTTAATTGTTACATTTATTAATAACATACATACTTACATAATTATTAAATTAAAACATATTGATGAATATAAAAAGGATTTTATGAATATTATGTGAATTTATTTATTTTGATAGGTATTTTGGGATATTTACCGGTTTAGCAAGTACCTATCGATAAATAATAATTGTCCTATCCGTCTTCTGGTTAATGCAAATATTGCTTATGTGCGTATAAATATTGACTCTATTCAATGCCAACTACTTCATAAATTAGCACATTTGCAACTGTGTAAGACATATTTTATAAATATTTTTACTGCAATGTTACAAAAATACTATATAAACTTATATAAAAGAAATACGGATGCTTCCGTACGAAGATCTAGTCATAAACGAGATCCAGCCATTGAAAATATGTTTTACAAAGACAAGAAAAGTTATTACTAAAAAGATTAAAATAATACTGCTCGTAGACTTTTGTAGCGGTATTGTGAGTCTATGGTGCCGTCAGTCACAAATTAAAAAATGTACTTAGAGAACCTATCATCCTATCCAGTTTACTAATTTCTGTATTGTTATGTTATGCTTAGTATAAACCTTAGCAGTGTCTTTTATTCTGGACTGGTTGTACTTGAAAACGCTTTGTTGTGATTCATTAGCATGTTGTTTTCATATCGCAAATGGCAATTAGTAAGTATATATAGAAAAACTTAGGCGTGTAAACTGTACTTACTATATAAAATAAATATATAGTTATAAAGTCATAGATTACGAACATACGCGGTTGTTTTTTTTGTACAATGTATTTAAAATTTATACCACTACCAACTCTGTTTTAAAAATATAAACAAAGATTCTTATGGAAAGTACGTAATTGTTAATGAATTTATTTTACAACATAGGGTCATCGTTTATTCTCCAGGTTACTAATACAATAGAGTCGTAACTCCTAGCTAGAATTGTAGGTAGGTAATTTTTTTTTTTTTTTTTTTTTTTTTTTTTTACTACATATAGGCTTACGTTTGACCTTAATCTCGCTTGATGGAAGGCGAAGATAAGGCCTAAGATGATACACGCTTGCCTAGAAAGTGTCTGTTCACTTTAGCCTTAAAGATGTCCAGATTATTATTATATGATAGTTATATGATAGTATTGTCTCTTATAGCATATAGGATTACTATGATACTGATATATCATTTTTTTTCGTATTTCTTTCTTGTACGTATTTAAATATAGAATTGAATACGGGAGCATTCTTAATGTTAAAACGAGAGAGGTTGATTAACCAATCAGTGTAACGGTGTGTATGTAAGTGTTTTATCTTAAGCAATGCGGCTACGTTTAGCGTCTAAGTATGAATGTAAGTGCAACCTAGTATTTAGGAAAACCAGCTGGGTTTCTTAATATATTGCACAAACAAGGGGTTAACTTAAATTAAAAGTTAAAATAGTTTAAAAACTGTTTAAGGTTTTTAAACTTTCCTCATTTATACAGTTCCTTATTTAAAAATAGAAACAAAGGTACTAATCACGGACGTTTAAAAACAGTTCTTGCAACCGATACGGATTGCAAGTAATGTTTTTAATCGTCCGTACAGTATTTGTATATTAATAATGTAAATCGTTTATTTATACTTCTAAAATTAAAAAACGCGAAATGTGTGTATGGAAGCAAAACCTGCTGAAATTATGCACGGGAATACTTTATTAGCAGGATAAATATATAAGCTATAAAACATCATGTTACAACCTAGTGTAGCAGTCCATCGCGCGTAAAACCGTGTGGTGCAGTTACTTCTAAAAATGATCAGTGATCAGTAGATCAGTTGATGTAGGGTATATATATATCTCCCGTTTTTTACGCTTCCAATCATTTAATATAAAAAAAATGTATTCAAAAATATATTCATTGTTTTTATTTATTCTGTTAATATTGGATTATGTCGATATAAATGCAGTTTATGTTAATGAATGTACTGTAAAACTAGTCTACAGCTACATACTAATTGTTTAATGCATCGTTGCAAGTCATACGGAAGGCTCGCAATATACCACTCATAGTGCACGAGGCGCCGGGGAAACTACATGCCAAGGTTTCTAGCACACCAGCAATACATATATGAGAATCTATACTAATACTTATTATTAGAGTGAAATTTTGGATGTATGGATGGATGAATTGATGAATAGCTGGAAAGGTGGCTGGATGGATGGATGGGTGTTAGTCACTCAATCACACCAGAAAGGATCTATATAAGATTTTCCCCAGAGTTAGATTATTATAGCCTGGAATTTTGACGTGGATCGCACTAATAGTTGTCCTGAATGGGAATCGAACCCAAAACGCCAAGTCTCAGAAGTAATTACAGTAACAACTGAATTACCATTGCAATAATTTATGTATATTTATATATTTATTTATTGCTCCGTGAGTTACTAATCAGGGTGGCCAATGGAAGATCAGTAGGTACTGGATCAACCAAGTTAGTTTAAAACCCGGAAATGTTTTTAGATTGTGTTAAACTTTTATTTAGTTATTCATGTTTGTCAAAATACATCTGTTTGTTTCCCAAATAATAAATAAGCAAAAAATATATAAACGTATTTACTGGAATAAGGTTCCCGTGGATCCCATATTCCATCTCATAGCCTAAGGCACAAAAATATATTAGAAAAAAGTTGCTAGTTTTCGATATTATAGTTTTGGATATAACACTAGGAACTATTAGAGATAAGGGATCATTTTCTCCTCTGAATGAGTTTTATACGTATTAACGTATAACGTCATAGATTTAATGTCGAATATTTGGCATCCGATTTGATTAGACTGACATAGCGGCCAAGCCATGCGATGACTAAAATTATGATATCTCTATCAGTATGGTATCTATTTAATAACGTTAATCTAATGATGTAATTCAATAAAGCGGATTTTGTTACTTAATTTAATGTCATCTGAATTAGGCATAATAGCATAGGGTTAGCCGTCTGGTTTTCGGTTTTGAATATACCATCCCATGTCGCATGGGTGTCCCATGCTAGCAGCTTACTTTAGTCTGATGTATGCTAGAATCTATCAGCTTAAGGATACTTACTTTTTTTTACTGCGGTTACCGAACCGCCTGCCAAGCGTGGTGATTATGGCAACATCCCTTAACAATACTGGCTTGCTAAAACCTTTAAAGGGGCCTATGTTCAGCTGTGGTGCTCGTATATTTTTGCACAAACTTATGGAGATATAGAGCAAGATAAATAAACTTAAACACTGTCTTGTATTCTTCATCGTTTCGTCCCCACCGCCTTTCTTCCCCGCTGACCCTAAGATTGCATTGAACCTTCGGATGCCCTCGTAAATCCTAAGCCCGCGTACTGTAAAGTAGAGCGGCAGTTGCAGGAAACTCGCCTAAAAATTTACACGTTCACAACGCAACCTCTTTCTTGAAATAATCAAAGGCACGGTATCATACTAGTTGGTTGGCTTTTTTTTTAATATAATACAACAGTCAGTTTTCAATAAGTATTCCTTTTTCCAATGTTGGTTACTACTGCAAATAACATAACGGCGATACTGATGAACGTATTCGCTCTACGCATTTGACATCCAATAATTTATTGCCAGTTGATTACACACGTAGACACGTATGTGATGAGCATGCTACTAAGGCAGACGAAATTATTACCTAGTCACCGCTGTACGCCCTGTCATACTAAACATCTATACTGAGCGGTGTACTAAACACCAAGTGAATTAATTACCTATAGATACGTAAAGCAATGGTACCTACGTAACTTATGTAAGAGTTTAGTAATTCTTTACTTCTGTCTCTGAGGCACTCACTGGCAACGCCTTAAAAGAAAAAAATATACTTTAGTGGGTACTAAAACGAGGGCAGACTGTTCCATAGTCGTGTTGACGATAAATTATCCTCCAATACTTTTAAATAATTCTAAAATCAACCAACTTTTTTTTTTCGAACCGACATATTATTATGTAAGTAATTAGGCAGGAAGCTTTTATTACTTCACCGGGCATAAATCAACCAACCTTTTATTGCTACTACTACATTGTTTTTAACTTATATTTAAATTGTAACTCCGATCAGATCGATATCAAAAATAGTAGATGTTTGTGTGCTCATTAAACATGAATTTAAAGTGATCAAATGTAGATATCTAATCTTCATTCAGCTGAAACCTTCGCACCTAAGGTATTTAACTTATAATTTTACCGAATATGGCTTTTCTCTTAAATTAATAGATTATTTATTTTTGCCATATATATAATAATCTGTTCATATTTCGAATTCTCCGTTAAATACGTAAACGATCACCTTGCGAGTAAGATGTAATATCTTAAGGTGACTGTACATCTATAAAAGCTTATCAAAGTCATAATATACATTGATATACTTAGGTATAAACTTTAATTGACGACATAAAAAAGAATATTGAACTACAATAGGTATTGTGAGTACATATGGTTATAATTAAAGACCTAGTTAATTGTAACAAAGTAAGGATTACAAAACAACGGAAACCTTGGGACGGATTGCGATACATAAATTATCCAAAGGGCACGCTCATGATCTTTTTTGTGAAACACTATGATGCAGCTATTCTCAACCTGTAGGCCACTAGACACTAGACACTAGACCACTTGTGGTGGTCCATCTTCGAATACTAGTAAAATAATTATAAATGCTACTGTACTTATAAATAAATAAAAAATGTTACCGCAAATAGTTGGACCGACTAGGTATATGGGAAATTAACTCGGAAAAAATTCTGATTGCTTTTTTATTGATTGCAGTTTAAGATGGGAATGGTAGTTATATCTACCTACTTGGGTGTAATTCTATTCAGGATGTAAGTTCTAAATGTTGACGAAATGTTGTTGTAAGAGGTACTCCATGACTCCACCTTCCCCTCAATGCTCCATACACCACAGCATGTGAAGCCGTTAGTCCCGATTGCTCTAACCACGGTTCTAACATTATCTTGAGCAGTTGTTTGAATAGGGAAATGGACAACAGCGTTTCCCTGTGTGTGTTATTACATAAAACTGCGGTCAACCACCCGCCTGCCAACAACCCTCTCTCGGGAGGAGGCCCATATTCAGCAGTGGACGTTATAAGGACTGATGATGATGATGATGAATCCAGTATTTCTTAATTTATTCATAATTTATTAAAAATATTAATAAAAAGGCCCATATAAAATTGTTGTATATGTTTGTTATATTGTTCGGACACATTTAACGGGCGGCGCATCGGTCGGTTATCACTCGACCCGGACATAGCCTGCACTTGCTGATAGCGGCTGAACAGACATTCATTATTTAAACATATGTAGATATAGCGCGTCATTATTTGTGATATACATATTTATTGATTAGGTTATTTATAAAATCTTATAATGAGGTTAAATGTAGGTTGCACCGCAACACATGTAGAGCAAAAATTCTGAACACCTAAATAAAATTACATGGAATATCGTACGAGGAACGTATATTGTTACCGGGTATGTATTATTTACTGGAATACGTATATTTTTAAAGATACAGAGTCAAACATTTTACCACTGTACACTTTAAATGAAACATTTGCATATAACACACGCGCAATGAATTTGTATTGCCGAATACAAAACATCTTGAACGCAACTCTGCGACCTTGCATTTCAATAATCGCAAGGGTACCTACCACATACGTTCGTAATTACAAAACTTAAAACAACACTAAATGTACTAATTTGTATAAATGAATCGTTTGTAATAAATTAGGCAATTTTTATTACGTTGTGTAAGTTACTATGTAGGTATGTATATGACATACGTAGTAACTGATAGTATTTATCATAGTAGGAAAATGTTGAAATTCATATTATTATGTAAAATGAATCAGTCGGTTTCCATATCCGTAACTATGGAACTTTATTTCCCTTTTATAAAAACAGGATTTTTGCCAATCCTAAGTTAAGGCTTAATTTTCAATGGCCAGATAAAAAAACATCAGGAATAAATTTGAATTCTGTTAGAATTTTCAAACGAAATACGTAAAATTTATAATCTATTGATCATTTTTCTCTGACGATTAAAATAAAAAAGACCATTCATATAAAACTTCGTATGTATTACACAGAATCAGAGTCATAGAAACGGGTTGACACTAAGGGCAATTAGAAGTTATTAAATATAATAACAGAAGGGATTGGGCAAGCGCAGCACCGCGATGGTATGGTGCGCATTGCGGGCCCAGTACCTAGATTAACTAATAGTTACTGTAACTACGTGCCAACGTGATATTTGCAATCATTCGCTAACCGGTCAGTTTGCAATGTTGGCCAATCAATCTTACGCCTACATTGATTAAATTTTCTCACTTTTTAACATATTTTAATATGGATTTGTTATTGTTGTCTTGAATTTATGAAGCAAAGCTTTCGCCTGCGACTTGGTCTCCGTTGAATATTTAATTATTGGCAGTTTTTTTCCTATAAAATGTACCCTATCACCTAAATCTAGTCTAACGTATCAATATCGTCTCACTGGTTTACGGGCAAAATCGTAACAGGCGGGCAGAAAGAGTAAGAGCAGAGACTTTTGCATTTAAAATATTAGAATTATATACCGCATACGAGAAAACTGCTAAATGCAGGAACAACACTGAAATGCATTTTACTATGATGCTTCATAAACACAGTCCATCGAGAAAAAGACAACAACGTAATATATAATGATTATAATAATATAATTTTGCTAAATTCAGTGCAATTGTTTCGATCTCAACAACGTATGATTCACCTGTTATTTTTACAATTTTATTGTTGGTTAGTAAGTAATATGGCACATTAGTATATAACAAGGAAATGATTTTCCATTGTGTCGCAGATAATGTAAACTATTCGATATTATGATAACAAGTAAGATTGCGTGAGTTGTTTGAATCATCAATTTTTTTGTGTGTATTGTGTGTTCCGGTTCACTCATAAATCATAACGCCCGGATTTCACTGGGGCTGAGATAAGAAAATGTTTCAATTATTTTCAGAATGTTTTAATTATTGTGTGATGGAATGAAGACTTTCTTGTATAGGTACTCCTTGCTGCATCGTACGAATTTAGGTATATAACAGCTTAAAGCATTATGATGTTAAATTAAAAGATACTTTATTAGCGGGAGACAGTAGACAAAGAGTCAAAACATACTCACAACAAACGTTTCCTGAACTCCTTGATAGATTTGACATTTTGAGTAGACCCACAAGGGAACTCTTATTATATACATTTATTATATTAACTTATCTTTTTTATTCTTAGGGCCGATTTCTCAAACATGCAAACAACAAATGGACCTCCACTTGCTACGATCCCTACACACATCTTTCGCTTCATTCACTCTCGTAACATTCTTCATACAAGCACGTCGGTTTAGGGTGGAGCTTATTTGACCTTTTGCGAGGATGTCTCCGATTTGGTCAGAGAACGTTCGTCGAACGTTTTTTTAAGTGCTAAAATATCATTATTTCGAAGACACGGGCTTCTTTCAGAGCAGCCTTCTTCATTTTTTTCGATCATTATTATTTTATTCGATGTAGAATGTAGTAGCTACATATCAAGTACCTATACATGACAGTTAGATACCTACCTCTCAAACAAGTTTTGTGTTGTACCGACAACTGCAGCTGCTGTTGCGATTACAGTGGCAATTAATTATCACGTCTGGTAATTAATGTAAGTAGATCATTTAATTTTTCCGCAATAGTAACTGTATACATAAATGCGTGTCTTTTATATCAAAATATTTAGCAAATTTTCACAAAGCAGGCGAACAAGAAATGTTTGTGTTAAATTTTAGATTTCTTTCCGGGTTGGTTGAGAGAAAAGTTCGTTAGGCCGTTGGTCCCGATTGTTATAACATCTTCTATACGAAGTTTCTTTATTTGTTCTAACATATTACTGGGTCACCAACTCGCCTGCCAGCCACTTGTGGTGACTGTGGTGAAACTACGGGCTGATGATGATGATGTAGCTAATGTTGGTAGTAGGAATTATTTTGAAACAGACGATGACAACGGCTTTTGCTTTTGTGACTTGGTGTATTTAGTTCGAATCGCACCTGGCAGGACAATTACGGAAAAAATGGTTCAGATTTTTTTTTTCACATTAATCGCAATACGTCAAAAAATAACACATTGTCAAAGTAACGCATCATTTTGTTACGTTGATTTTTACCAAAAACACAAATTGTAGCTATAGTTGATAATGAGCCACCAATTGCTATGGGAACGCGACGTTTTTCGATTTATCTGCAAAATTATGAAAAAGCATCTGCTGTCGCATTGCTTTGGCAAGTTACGTAAACTGCGGTACATACAATGGACCACGGATAGTTTCTATAAGTGGGCTTGCTTAGCACCTATTAATTCCCCGCGCAACAAAAAGATGCATTTTCTAGTGCGGTAGTTATTTTAAAATAAAAATTTGTACGTTTGAGGTATATAAATAATATGAGATATGGCAAAAGAATAAAAATTAGCTTTAAACAGTAAAATCAAAACTACATTTCGCATTTAAAATTCTTTCACTACTTTATGATTGTGGATTTAAATTACGGCCTTAATTATTATTATAATTTAACTCATAATTAAATGTTATCGTGTTTCATAAGATTAATTCATATTTCTTAACATTGAACTGCTACATTTAATTGCTGTAACATTTAATATTTATGTGCTGTTTAATAGTAAAAATGTAGATAAAGATCTGATAAAGATAACTTATACGCCTTAATTAAACGTATAAATAAGCAGATCTTAATATAATTATAGTCCTAATGATTATATATTTTCTCTTTGAAAAGTCACAGTTTCTCTACGGGAAGCTTTCCATACCTGTCATTACAACTTGAGCATAAATTAAATGACTAATTTTACAACGTAGAAAACTTGCACCTTGCCGAACAGATTTCTCTAAAATGGTCCTAATTATGGATATTTTTTTAAATGAGTCTTGCATGTTGTTTTAAATAAATAATTTCTAAACAATATTTCTAAACTTTTATTTACTTAATGAAACTTGAAACTCGGTTAAGCAATTTGTCTGTAAGCCTTTGTTGCTAATGTTTCGAAATTCTTTGTTAATCTTTATACCACAAATGTGGATATGACTTTAGTTATAATATGAACTTTAACAAAAAGGGTTACAATGTTTTTACCGCGTAATATTTACATAGGTATTTTAAAATCGGGACCCATCCAGCAGTACAAACAAAAACTTACAAATTATCTCTGCATACATCAACATATATTTATTTTATTTGCAGCCGTGACATATGTAGGTGTGTTGACCTAGGTTTGGCTAAAAAACAACGTACCATTGTGATCGAACTTCGAAACCATACCGGATTCATTAAAACATTGCTTGTCTAGTTGCATTCAGATTGAAAGATAGAATGGATTTGGACTTTATATGTAGGATAGAAATGTATTTTTTATGAGAATCACAGTATCTAGTAATAAAGCATCACATCTTAAACTTTATATGTACCTAATAAAAGTTGTTTTCTTATTTCTTAAATAAAAATAACCATAATTTTTCCATGCAGGTTTTGTAAGTAAGAAATAATAAAAGCAACTTCAAATGACAATGTTTACGTTGATTTATATAAACAAAAGACAGCAATGTTCATATCATCATCGAAAACAGTAATAATAAGTAGGTAACATATTTATATCCAAATACACGAGTATGTTTGTCGGCCCAGATCTTGTTTTTCTAAAGTGACCTCCCAGACTTATTGCGTTGTTAGTTTTGTTACAAATTTATTATGGTAAAACACTTAGTCATAGTAGATATATTAATATTTCAACGTTTGCCTTTATTTAAAAGCCTTTCTTTTTTGTTGTAGCCGGGACTAGTTGTTAACTATAGCTATAATTTATGTTGGTAGTTGCTACAGCAACGACAAACAAAATATGTCGCGTTGCTCTTCTCTCTCTCTCTTCTTGCGTTCTCTTGATAATGCAACAATTTTTGACTTTTTGAAATTTATCAGCTAAATTACCGTTGTCACATATGTAATTAGTTATACTACTTATTCTAATGACAGCAGAAAAATAAGTATAGCCCGAGCCCGATAAGCGCCGTGGAATTTCAAAGCCAAATTTATCGTTACCTTGCTTGCCTAACATTTTTGCATATGGTTAGCACCAGTCGTGGTCACAGACAACGATGCAAACTCACTTAAGTGCAAACTGAATTCAAATCCTAGTTTTAGATTAATGCACCGGTGACTCATTGGTTACAGTAGTTGCTTCTGAGACAATCTGGTCTCGGTGATTTTCTCAGCCGGGATTTTTTTTGTCCCGTTTGAGAACCACGGGCAGTTGCTCCGACTCTGGCTGCGTCTTGTATACGTGGATTAAGTATGTGTAAAGTCCCCCGACAAAGGGATTAAGTTGGCATTTTCGAGGGTTGTTAGAAATGATGTAGTTAAAATATGACATGCAGTTAATAGTACATATGTTTGCAGATGCGTCGTGTAGCAGAATTCAAACGAGACAACGCATCCTTATTGGACGGATTGTTACCTGAAGATGAGAAGGAAGCTTTCCTCGGCCACCAGGTCGTCAACGTGATGAAGGGCCGCGACGCTAAGGGCAGAAGAGTTCTCATCGTGAATGCTGGAGGTAATTTATTATTGATAATATTACAATCTCCGAGGCGTGGCGGTGTAAGTCTCACATTAAGTCGCGGAGACCGTGGGTTCGATAATTAATTCGAATAAGAAATCTTTCTAGAACATCTAAGATTTTTCTCTGGGACTGTGTTTGCAGGACTCCCCTCCGTGCTAAGAAGCATGGTAAGTCGTTGGTCCCGATTGTTACAATATTATATATAAGTATAGCAATTGTATACCAGGGAACTGGCAGCAACATTTCCCTTTGTGTGTTTTGCCATAATACTGCAGTGCCATAATGCGGGAGAAGGCCCATGTTTAGCAGTGGATGTTTTAAGGACTACTGATGACGATGATGAATACTAAAATAAATAACGGCATCAGTAACTCAGGGGCGACTGGAGTTACTACTGAGACCAGAACACCAGTTCACCAGGTCATTTATTTGATTGACCCACTAATAACTGTACTGGGTCTAGATGTCCTTTGTGTCCGTGAATTATATGTTTTTGAAGTATTCCCGTAACACTGGAATTGATAAACCATTCGAAATTTATAAAAAAAAAAAATACCTCTCTGTAGATATACCAACAAAAATATGTTTTCGTGAAATGTTTTTTTTTACAAACAATTGTGTACATATATATATTAGTCACTATTATTTGTCATCGTACTAATTAATTTTCATACAGTCAACACCTACGGTTTCTTCATTGGTAAATAGGGTCATTCAATTTTAAAATGTAACAAATATTTTGTTTCTATTTTTAAATTTAAGTTTTGTTGTCAACACTTTAACGTTCATAGTCAAGATAACCCGAGTGTCGTTGACATCATAAATAGTTCCAAATAAACCTTATCAGATCAAAGATCATCAACATCCATAAAATGTGATTTGGTATCAAGTATCAACCTGTGCAGACACAATAAAACAATTGATTGATAAATATAAAACAGTCTCAGATGTATAATACCTTTAAACCTATAATAATAAAGTTTTAATAATAAAGTTTTATTGTTCAGAAAAAAATATACATTGACATGTTAATCACTCTCCTCATTGAATATGATTTATCATTCTGTAATGTACCTCTATATAAATAAAAGCGAAAAGTTTTATTTAATTTTGCAATCTGAGAAACTGCAAGTGCAGTGCAATCTCAATTTTTGCATGGGGTTTATTTTTAGAACGTACCTAAGTGCTAACAAAGACGTTTGACGAAATTCAAGCCCTAAGCAGGTAAAAGGGGGTGGCAAAAATTGTATGAAACTTCTTTAGTTTAGGCGCACATTTAATCTATACTTATATTAAAAAGAGGTAAAGTTTGTGAGTTTGCGACGTTGTAGGGATTCTTTACTAATAGAAAGTCATTTGTGAGTGTCGTCACTACACAGTATAAAACAAAGTCGGTTTCCTCTGTCTCTCCGACCCTATGTTTGCTTTAGATCTTTAAAACTACGCAACATATTTTGATACCACTTTCTTTAATAGATAGAATGATTCAAGAGAAAGGTTTATATGTATAATACGTCAGCATTACACCCGTGCGAATAGCCTAAGTTAAAGTTCGGCGGGAATGGGATCTACGCGGGTGAAAACGCGCGGGACAGCTAGTTTAAAATGTAACACATTGATTTATAATATAACAGAAATAGCATTTTCATAATCATCTTAATTTATTTGGTCCAATGTAGTTTATATGCGTAACTACCGTCTGAGCCGTATAAAAAGAATAAATACGGGGCCCTGGATACAGGGGCCTGAAAATATGTAAGCGCCTATATAAAAATGGTTCACTGTCAGGTTGAAGTTCCTCTTGATCCAGGTTTCATACATACCCAGAGCTCTTCATATCTATTGATATGTGAAATTAGTTATATCACAATAACTGTATCACCTACAGTTATATTATAGCATCGAATTGTATTCATATATACGTATTTATCTAAACCTTTCCAAACAAAGATATTCAAGAAAAATATTCTATTTTAGTCATTGATAAGAATAAAATGAGGTTAGTAATTCATGTTGTTAAACAACGTTGCGGAAGTATCGATCTAGTTTAAGTTATTCTTAAACTAATATTTTTCATTTATGCATTAAAATTTGGATGATTTCCATTAAACATTTAACAAAAATATCGCTACTTAAAAACTAAAGAGCCACAAATCAAAAACATTATTGGTACTATTTTTGCATTTCATTTGTTTTTAATTTGTGGATCTTTAGTTTTTAATTACCAACCTAAAACACTGTTTATGACCAGTTTTGCAATTAACGTTTTTTATATTCATTTGTCACTAATTATCAGATTCATAATACAAAAATGTTTTCGCCATCAGCATAATATTAAATACGAGTTTGAGCGAACGCAACGCATGCGCAATATTCGGTAGTAGTTATTGTTTGCTTAGTTTCGTAGGCGCGCAATAACCAACTATTCTCTGCCATTGACTTCAAATACTGCGCTCAACATTATTATAAAGAAAGCAGCAAAACATGATTTTGCTGCTTTCATAATTCATATGATAATTAACTTTAATATATGTCTACACCGTGGGTTCAGTGGGGACGGTAGTTGCTACCGAGACCTGGTATTCTGGGTTCGATTCCCGCGACAACGATTTGTGTGAACTTCATATAGTTGTTCGGAGTCTAGGAGTATTTTGTAAAGACCAAAAATGTTAAGCTTCTAATAGACGGTAAATTTTTCTCATAGGCTCATGGGACCCCAAGAAGGTGACAGCGGATCAAATGTTCAGGCTGTTCTACCTTATCCATGAGGCTGCCATGCTGGAGCCGGAGTCACAAGTCCGAGGCACTGTCGTCATCATGGACTTCAACAATATGGGATGGACACAGGTCAGTTGGTATACCAATTATTAAAGCACATAAAAAACAACCTACGTAAATACGAAAATTCCAGTATTGATAAATAAAATTTATTAATGACTATGCTCTGGGTAATATTTCTGGCCCAATAATTTCACTTGGTAGGGAAGTCTTATATGACAAGCGCGAAAACAGTCAAAAACTAAATAAATACTATTTAGTCATATTTTTTACTTCAATTATTCTATAATAGATGTGAAGTAATTAAAAAGAAAATAAGGACTTGCAGAAAATTTCGATAACGGTAATTTTCATATGATTTGCAAAATATCGCGTTTTGATATCACCTCACCTTTTTTTACGTTGCCATAGCAACTAACAACATAAATTGTTACATATTGGTACGGCGGGAACTCGACATTTTTGACGTATTGTAATTTATTGGATAGCTTTCCTTTATCTATAAATGGCAAAATTCTAATTTTTACAAAAATGCATCCGGAATATTTATAATTCTTATAAATCTAGGTAATGGTCCAAGGTAGACTTTCCCCGCTGACTCATGTATAAGTTCAGAATATAATTCTAGAGATCAGAAGCATAAGGTCGGATGTGCCTTTATCGTAAACAGGCACTTACAACCAAATGCTTCTGACGTATAATAGACAATCGTCCTTAAGCTTGTAATTAAATTTGATTATATTGTATTAAAAGAAATAAAAACACATGGTCCAAAAACAATACACAAAGCGTTATGTAAATAATGTCGTTTGTTTTCAGTTTATAATGATTGTGTTTAATGAATGTGTTGTCGATAGCTTAGGAAAAATAATCATTAAGTAATGCGCAAACAATTAATTAAACATGATATAATGGATTTAAATATGAAGTATTTATCAAATGAATGTGGCTTAGTGGTGAGTACCTACTTAAAAATAAACAACAAATGTTTGTTTTGGAAAACAGTCATATTCGTCTTATTTTTGTATTAGGTATGTTTATGGTTCTTATCGATTTATGTTGTAAATACTTAATAAATGGTTGTTTGTTTTAAAACAATAACAATAATTTGTGAAGATTTAAATCTTGTGTAATACTAATAGACAGTAACAATAAAGTAGTCACATGAAACTTGTATTTGACTTTCCTCCACTTCAATTATAAGATCTTTTTTTGTTATATGCTATTGATATTATTATCCATTACACTACATTAACTTCTCTACGCAAGCAAATCCGCTTGTAACATCTATTAAACATAATGAATTATGGCAGTAACGAAATATTTGGTCTATTTTTTTTTACTAAATAGCGTCGCAATATCTTTTAATTCTCGTGTCGCAAATATGATGATCGTGACGAGTGTAATTGAGCTCATATCGCGCGACTTTAGTTTTTGTCATCGCGTCCGTCAAGTGCCGCTTCTTTCTGACGAAATTGCATGTCGTTATTTGTGCCAACAAAAAATTGTCATCATGTCATGTCGTCAGTATCATCAATAGCTAAAACTAGTTTTCTAGTATAATATTACGGGTCAGCCAAAGTCGCTGACTCTTGTTGCTTTGCGTTATAGTTCAGTCTGGTTTGCACAAGTGTTTGGCACGCATATTCCTTTGTTTCTTCAGGAAATAAATAGTAGGTACATAAATATTTACATACCTATAATTATAGTAGGTCACTTTTAAAAATTTGGTATGAGTTTATTAATATGTGTATTAAATTTAATTGATTAAATGAGGGAAATATAAAAGTAGGTCATTCTTTCATTGTTGTCACAGTGAATAAACTGCTTTTTTTGTTAGATAAAAATGCATTCTTAATTATACACATAATGTAGACTGTCATTGGCTTATATCCAATTTCAATATACACATTTGGTATAATACAAAAGTGTGTTAGTAACCAAAATAATCTATAACAGTGTCAAATGTAGCGTGTGCACTTTCACTGCGCGTGCGCACCGACAGATAATTTGAATATTATATCGTAATGTATGTTGCTGTCAGTCGCTCTTGTTTTGCGATAAGTACTTGAAACATTGTATGTACATATGTTTTAACTTTGCACTACGACTCTGTATACAACTTCATCATATTATGTAAATTACAATTGTAAAACGATATTCTCATCCACTTTAGTTATAATGTAAATGCCGGATGTTTAAAAAAATATATTATTGTTCTTGTTTTTGCATAATATTCAGTTGCCAAAAACTGACTGATGATGAATAGGCATGAGTCACAAAGCCCCTAAAACAAAGTGGAGGTACCCACGAGTAGCTCAAAGTGCATTACACTGCAAGTCTTGGTATATTCCGAACAAAGAAAATGTAGGTATAATGTGTAATATTTCGTAGCGTGCCATCGTACTTTACATTGTTTGGTTTATCTTTGTTAAGTGCGTAGCACTAAACAACATAAAGAATATAGTAAAACAGCCTTGCATTTATACAAACACACTGCGGTTTTATAATTATCTTCTGTTTTGTTAGAAGCCTTGAGGCCCTTATTTTATCAATTTGTACGTATGTACAACCTTACCTTAGCGGAAGGTCTACAGAAGCAAAGAGCAACAATCATAGTTTCTGTAGACGGTCCACTCGGAATCTAATCTTTGGAAGGCTCTTATTAGTAGAACTAAATATTCGTGCGTAAAAATAAATCAGAATCTATGTAAGGCGTTGTACTCTTTATTTCCATATGGACTTCGATACCAGTTCAGGGTTAAACGCCTGTTAAGCTGCATGTTTTTAGGAGCACGTATGTAAGAGCAAGTGGATAGATAACCAACCAACTTGTTTCTAGTTAGATTAGTGTCCAAAGCAGGCAGCCCGTCCAATTTCAGGAGACTTAGAGCCTTAGAGCGTCAGCCACCTTCACTTACGTGCTCGAGTCCTTCAATCATAACCAAAATAATGTATGTAGATAATTAATTATACTAATTTTAACCAAGCGATATATTATAGTACCTCAATGAGTGAGCAAACGTTACGCTCTATATTTTTGCTTCTTAGGGAACGGCAATCCGGGTTGTAGGAAAAGCCCGCATCAACTATGTTTCAGAATTTCAAGTATGTTAATATAACATTTTAGGTAGGTACCTTTATATTTTTTTAGGTATTTGATTATAGTTATCAATAATCTAAAATGGGTGCAAACTCGGTCCTAATTATCTTTCTTACCCATAGTGCAAAGGTCGTATTTAATAAATAACCTAAGTGTATGTAAAATATTTATCTATGTTAATTTACCAAAGTTTACAAAACGACTTTGTTAGTACCTTTGGCCGTTATTCATGAGTAATCGATGATATATAAAATGTGTGTTAAAATACATGAACCAGGATCTAAGATATCTTATCAGGCAACAATCTTATCGATGTCATAACAAGGTATTATGATATAATCGACAATTGTAAGCTGAATAGGGTTGTTTAAAAAATTAAATGAAATTATTAAAATACATCTATATGTACTACAACTTAAAAGCTTAGTAAGTACATTTAATTTATATTGTAGGTTTCCTAGTTCCTCGATGTTCTAGAGTGGTTGCTGAATGACGAAAGAATATGTGGTAATACAGTACAATTACAGATTAAAAATCTAATGCCTTTTTTGTAATAATAAAAACCATTTCTAGCATTTCTACAATTTCTAGTAGCTAACGTGAATAAGTTTCTATATTTGCAATTCTATAAGCGAACTAATTAGAAGGTCGACGTTTGATATGACAAATAAGTCGCGTCTTCCTTCCGGCAATAAAATCGGAATTCGAACAAGTAAGGAAGTATTTCCAATAATAGCTTCGGTAGTCACAGCACGGATATTAGAGGTCACAGCTTAAGCGTTAACTGTTGAGACTTGGCTCATGACAGAATCTGCAAAATTATCATGAATTTCGTCTACTGAGCACGTAGGTAGTTCAGGTTCTGATTTGTTGTGAGAACATTATATTGATATCATTGCAAGCGTGAGAATTGTGACTACCGCGTTCGTTACACGACTAATATGAATCCTATTGTGGTGTATTATTTGGGTCGGGTAATTAAGAATTGTATGTATTTTTAAAGTATGTAAGCGGTATTGTTTCGTCAGTCTTTGAAAAGGAATAGCTTTTATATTAGTCATAGTTTTAAAATTAGTAAATCTTTTTCTAGTTCAAATTAAAGAAAAATTACACCTATTATGTTTTAAACTAGACTTATTGGCATAATTAGGTATTATGTATGGATAATGTATTGGGTTTTACTAGGACTAGTTTTTTCTAGGATAACACTATTATTTAAACAATAGAGTGTTATTTGTAAATTATATATAGAATTAAATCGAGATTAAGTTTTATTAATAAACAACGTATAATAAGTAGGTCACTATTATAATCATATTTATCAAGTATCATGAGATCTAAAGGGCAAAGGGAAAACCTGTGCTCAGGGCTCACTCTCAAGGTACATCACGTCCGAGGCCTGATGACTGATTTTTCCGGAGATAATCATAATTATTTATAGTCCTCGTCCTACTATGAATATCATGTTAACATTAATACAAAATAAAAACTGAACACAACCTCGCCCGGCCGGAAGGAAGATCTTCCCTTTGTGTGAAGGAACACCAATCACCTGTCCCTCTAATTGTCTTAATTATATGTATAAGTATCTTTGTTGATTTGAGATAATTTTATAGGATCACATCTTTTACTATAGTTAGGTCACATACCTACTTGTATTACAAATAGTCTGATATAATATGCTACCGTAAATATCTTGTTTCCTTCTAAATTGCCAAAAAGCCTCTGAGCTCGACGAGATTTCATACGATATTCAATTAGTATAGCTTGTTTATATTATACCTTTCTTGTATGTACAACAGATATATGTTTCTTATTCATTATGTAACATTAAGTTGAGTAGTGTAACATGAAACCTATTTTATGAATTAATCAAGGTAATATCCGAGAGTCCGAGCACCAAAAAATAATTACATCGAGCACTTATTACGAAAATCGTAGCGGAAATTGAGCAAACGTAACTGGGCTGAGATTAAACCTAATTGAGGGTTTGCCATTTTGTGGGGAATGCCATATAAGGACTGAAATAAGTAGGTATATTGTTAGGACTATTTTGTTAAGCAAACTTCCGTCTCTTGTTCGTTGATAATGAAGGAAATGGATTTTCCTTTACGTTTGTTAAGGAAGACGGTAAATACGGACGTTGTTGTGTAAACTATTGATAACGTAATTCCACTTATCGGATCCTTTATCCTACACCTTGACCTCCGCGGTCTCTGGTCAGCGGTCAGCCGCAATTGGGTCGAACTTCATTGCACTTGTTTTACAAAATATTCTACAGCGTTACCACAGATTTGTCAATGTCAAGTAGTTATATGTTATAATATAATTTATCATAAGAAATCTGTGTTTTTAATTGCTTAACAATGTTTTTTTAGTGTTTAGCAAAGAAAGGAAAAAAATGCAAGGCTTTTTCTTAACCATAAAAGATTTTCGAGATTTAAAAGAATGATTGGTGCTCGCCTAGGATGTTTTCTCTTATTAAGTCCTAGCTATTTACGGATCTAGGCAGTAGTAAAAGTAGCCAGTAAATAGGTAAGTATTTAAGCTTTCTGAAGTCGCGTCACAATTTATCATGTAAATCCGTCCTCTGCGATTATACATATAACATTGACACATGCAACGATGCCCTCTAAATAATCTGTGGACGTCACTCTTAAATTATTTACCCTTATATTTTTGTGATGAATTAGCAAGTATTATCTAATTGATCTATCATATCAACCCGATATATCTGTTACGTGATATAGTTATTTTAATGTGTAATATAGGTTACAACTTTATTGCTCTGATGCCTTGAAATCGTGGTTTAGAAGGATTACTAATATCTATATTTAATCCTAGTTGTTATGAAACAATAACATTGATAGTACCTATATGAATACAAGTATTAAAATATGTGTCAACACGACTAAGCTTACGTAAAGTAGGTAGGTGCTTAGGTACTGCGAGTACGTGATACAGGTGTGTTTCGTTTCATTTTATGGAGATGGATTAAGTAGGCAAGTTGTCTTAAGTCTATAGATAATTTATAATAACATAATTCAAACTAGCATTACGATAATTGATCATTAATTGATACTGTTAACATTTTATATTGTTTCGGTGGCTTATTGTATTATTAATAATAATAATTTATTTATGCAACCAATATTTTATATAATTAATTATTTATTTATTTATATTAGGTTATACAAGCTACAAGCTCCCGATACTTGGAGCCTCGAGAGAAAGATCTATTTTAGACTGTCGTAGAATCCAAATAGGTTATATACTTATTGGTTTTTGTATTGAAAGATATAAACATTTACATCTGAAAAGTGTGATATTGATTGTCGTTCACATAATTATTTTTTTACCGTTGAAGTACCTATGTAAGAAAAAAGTTTAGTTTAGGCGAAGACATATAGGTACCTACACACTGCATTGCTTGCAAGTAACAAATGTGAATGTTCTTTGCTTTGGACTGTGACGCGGTGACACGGAACTGTTACCACGTTGAGATGTCCCTTGCCAACTTCGGGGGCGTAGGTTATCATGTATTCGGTCACTCACCCAAATGTCGCGCGATTGACGCTCCAGTGACGAACAACGGCGATTAAAAATATAACCAATAATCTTATTATATTGACCAAGAGCTAATGATAATAATTGATATAATTTATTTATGTTATGCTAGAGATGGAGGACAACAAGAGAGTAGGTCATCAGAAGCTTATCTTCGCGAGTTATAAATCAACCGTATGATATTTATTTAATACTTATCTGTTTGACGACAGGCGTTATTTGAGAAAAGTAATTAGAAGTCACGGTTTAAGGTTATCTTGTAATCCCAGATCTATAAAAAAATAAAGCTAAAATGTTAGGTACTTCTGGATAATACAGCAGCGTCTTGATGGATAAATCGGTTCAGTACGTCTACCTTATCGTAGAGTAAGTAGGTAGAGAGATTATGACACACAAATATTTTTCTCTTTATAGCATTAGCTACCTACTCAGTAGGTACTTTAAGAATATCAGCTTTAAAAACAATGTTACTATCAAATTGTCCTACATGGTTTCAAAATTAACGGTTATAGGGAATTCCTTCTTCATATACGTATTTAACGATTAGCTGTTGCTTGTGACTTCGTCCGCATATACCACCCCTTCTCATTCTCTTTTCGAAAAACCTGCGGCATGTATATATATATGTTACGGCTAATAGCCGAAGTGCGGCTACACCTAGTTTGAGCCGGCTACAACTAGGTCTAGCCGACACTTGCGGTTAAACTTAGGTTAAGGTCTCAATAAGTCCCTATTCAACTCTGCTGCTGCATGACACAAAAAGATGTTGGGGTGGTTAAAAAAAAAAAAAAACCTAAACCTAAACCAATGGAGTTGAACAAGGACTTATTCAGGTTGATCTGAGTTTAACCGCATGTGGTCGGCTGGACCGGTAGTTGTTGTAGCCGGCTAAAACTAGGTGTAGCCGCACTTCGGCTATTAGCCGTAACATATACACCGCTTAATCCGATGATTGAAGAGTGTTGTAGGTCCCCCCTCGTCCTCCTGACCCTTAGCTTGCAAAGAACCATCCGATGCCCTCGTAGACCCGAAGTCCGAGAGGCCCGTGAACTGTAAAGTAGAGCGACAGTTGCACAAAACTCCCCTAAAATACTAAAAGTCATAATCCCTCAATCTCATCGCCAGCGACCGCCCTGAGCCGAGGTCCAAGCCCCACGGGGGGCGCCCTCTTGCGCAGGTAGCTTAGTTTGCAGGTTTTGAACCATTTATTAAGGCTGGAGCTCTGCTCGCCTTTATGCCCGGTGAAGTAGCAAAAGCCTCGTAGCAACATAGGTAAGATAATCCGAAAAAAAAAGTGTTGTAGGCTTTACGATTTGCGGTTTAGATTAGCGTTGATGCTTCAGTTATTATATAAGTACCTACACTAAGTATTTATTTTACGAATACAGTGTTAACACTAGTCATTATGGGCAAAGAAATTTATGTTATTTTAAATTTGTTTACAGACAATGGGTCTCACGCCATCTTTCTCCAAGCGGCTGCTGACGTTCATTCAGGACGCGATGCCCCTTCGGCTGAAAGAGGTGCACTTCGTTAAGCAGCCCATGGTCTTCAACGTTGTATGGAATATGTTCAAGCCATTCATCAGAGAAAAACTTAAGACCAGAGTATGTATTTCTCTTTATCTTGAAATGGTAATTCCCGCATTGGGGAAATAATTCTATGTGTCGGGTAGTTACTTTACCAGTACATTTTATACGTGCGGACAAATGCACATCTGAACTGCAAACGTAATTTGGTTCATATATTATGTCTGTTTGGCTAGAGTGGGTATCGAAGCCAACAATTGAACCTAGTTTCTGAAAGTATGCTTAACGTTGTCGAAAACTCTTGTTAACTGTCAAATGTTTCCGAAATGATGATTAGGTAATTTTATTTGATTTGAATATCGAGTCAGTTTATTTATAGTAATTAATATTTTCAGAATCGAATGATATACGTCATTTCGGATGTACTTGAATTTTATGACAGAAATTGTTGAATAAGTCGGCAGATTGCCATTTATATATATTATTTATATACAAACTGAATTTTGATTTGACAGCAAGGTTTCACTAAAATTGGTATATGTTACCTAATTGTTGCTTTGACTTAATTGAGAAACTTGGCAAGTATAAGTCTCAGAAGCAACAGTTACTGCTTATACTTTCTTTCAAATTTAAAAATGTTACAAGTCATTAATTTCTTTGAAATTACTGGTATTACCTGTAATTTTGTTTTCTTACTAATGATTCTTTGTTGTAATGTGTAGGTGGAATCCAGATTTTTTATTCGTGCGCACACTTTTCTGCGTATTTTACCAGTTGATGATGACTTTAAGCGATTATACTTACATAATTATATTAAATGACTGGTCATGTTTCTTTTAATCTTTTGTATCTATCTTTACCGTGTTTAATAAAGAAAATAAATTGTTTCCTTATAACCTTTACTTTTGCATACACTGAGAATTAATTCGTTATATGACATTTCTACATTATTTTTTGTTTAATTTATTCCTCTATACCTTAAGGTATGTATACTAAAACACTTTCATGGCGACGTTTAAATTATTCTTTCTTAAGTAAAAACATTATTTCTTTACAGATTTTCTTCCACGGGTCCAAGATGCCGTCCCTCCACAAGCATATGGCGCCCAGTCACTTGCCGGCTGACTACGGCGGCGAGCTCCCCGCCATCGACTACACGGGCGCGGAGTGGTACCCGGTCATCAACGACGTCCTCCCACATATCACCAACTGGAACAGCTACGGGTTCGCCAAGAACACGTAGGGATCATGCATTTTGTTTTTCGTGTATGTGACTGCTAAATATGGACAAAATAGAGTAAAGAAAGAGGATTAATGAGGGAAAACTATATAGAAAAAAAAATGAATAGGACTCTTAAGTCATAAGAGCAAAATGTGGAGCAAAGTATACCTGTAATTCCACTTTAACTATGATTCTGATTCACTGCATAATAAATGTAGATCGCAGATTGTAGTATGACAATTATAGCAGGCGCCATCAAGTTGTGAAGAAAAAATGTTTGATATTGCTCAAATTTGACCACGTTTAGAAGTCATGTATGTGATTTACTCTCAATGTTATAGATTTAGGTTTATGCCAAGACTTAACTAGTTGAATGTGTTCGATAATGAATTTAGCTTTCGAGTTCTGGCTTTGATACGATTGTTAGTAAGATAATGCCATGTGCCCGAGCACCTTTAGTATATTTGAGCATTAAGATTCAAAGCTCATTATTATATAAGATGGATATTACCAAATTTAGAATTTAAATGTACTAAAAATATGCAAAGAAAGAATGTTGGGAATGTAGATGGTACCTTTTATTTTAGATAAAAAAATAGCAGAGTGAATGCGAAGAGTAACAAAATTATGTGATAAATATAAATAAGGCTAAAATTTATATAACTATAATATATTATTGTCTTAACAAATTATGCAAGCTAGATAGATGGCTGCTGGGGTAGATATATAAATACATATCTATATATTTTCTGTAGAAACGTTTTTCTATACGTCGACCTATTAACAGTTTATGCAATAGCTACAACATAATGAAGAGTGTAATTTGCCACACAGTGCCTTTAATTCAAGATTTATATTTATAACAATTTGTAACAATTTTTGGGTACTAAAATAAGCAATTTTCATGACATGTAAAAACCTAGAAAATCTTTCCATGTACTAACATTTATTTTTGGGAGAATAATGTCTTAATTTATTTAGCGTTAAGGAAGGAGTATGTTACATTTTGGTGCACCACTAGCTTGTCGGTACAAAGGCTGTGATGGAATCGTATCCTGAACCATTAAATCACCAAATGTAGATTTTTTACTTCACATTTGTTTCCAGGTGTTTTACTTTAATAAAAGTAATTAGTGGATATTTTTCATTTAAATTATAAATTCTATAACCACAATTGTCAAATGTTAAAATAGTTAAGTACATTCTAGGAATTCTTGTGGAATATATAAGCATTTAATATACATTTCAATAACAAAAATCATAAATTGTAATTTTCGATGTGCCAATCCAATGCAGATATGAAAAATTAAGTACCATTTAATACATATGTATAAACTATACATATAAATACTATTATTAAGTATTAGCATGTTACACGTAGGTACATATAAATTTTTGAAGAGTTTGTTTGTACGTTTGTCAAGTAACATCGGCAGTTGTCTTGTGATGCCATGTGCCTTTAGTAGAAGCATTCCAATCATTATTTTGTATGGTTTTATAGTTGTATATAATACTGATAATGAACGAATGAAATACCTGAATTGCTCAATACATATAGATTTGATACGGAACCTGTTGCGTTCATGAAATGTTTTGTTTGACATTAGTTTTTAATTTTAATAAAAACAATTAAATGTGTATGTTGTTTTCTTGACTAATTTATTATAACCCTGCTTACTACATTGGTAAGTATAAGTTAAGCAAATATTACGATACCTACTAGTGTACTATATGTACATTACGATACGTGAAGCAAAAACATTGTAATGAAATAATGAACTTTATTCAGCACTTAGGTATTTACATACACTTGTACTTGTCAAAATTACACTGTATAACACTAAATCAAACAAAAGTATCACTTAAGTAGCTAAAAACATTGTTAAAATTATTTGATCTTACAGAATTTTTAATCAGTCAGTCCGTCTGTCGTGCGATTGACAAATGTACATATTATAGTAAGATGCTTTAAAGGTGACAGGTCTAAAATTACCTTCCAAGAATCCGGCCAAAGTCTAAGCGACATCCACCTGAGGGACCCTTAAGGGGTACGATCAACGCTCAGGGTGCCATTGGAGTAGAGTGGATTTACGAACAGTGGTGATGATCGCTGGCACGAGATCATAGTTCGGGGGATCCTACCCTAGCTAACCAGCAACCTTTCACTAGCTACGAGTACCTAAGTGGACCACCCGGAGAAGAAAGGAAGAAAGAAATTCCCGAGATTTTTTTTCGTCTCTTTTGCTCTGTTTCTTTTTTTTATATCAAGTCTTTTATCACAATCATGTAATATTGTACAATCTATATAATAATATGATGTGAGTGAATGCACGCACAATTCCATTAATTACCTGGTCAATTTATACCGACCAGGTTTTATTTTTCTTGCTCAATAAGACAAGAAAAATAAAAATTATAATACTTTAAATACTATAATGTAGATATTATAGTTTACTCAGGCACAGACAATCTCAACAACAAAGAAACCTACACACATTTACAATATGACAATTTACCCAAGTTCAACCAAAGGATATATCTATAATAATAATTAATAAACAATAACAAGAATGAATTAACAAAATAAAAAATAAAAGTAACATAACATATCCCCGACAACAGCCGACCAGTCACCACAAGCAGCACACGTTCACGAGTATGACGAGTGATGCAGCCATCGCCTCCCTCGCCATCTTAGAGGGAAGGTGGCGACCCGCGACACACCACCACCGCAAGCAATGACAGACAATGTTTAAACTGTTTCAATAACTGAGTTTACAATGTTGTCTGTGTTTCACTGATCAACCAAGCGTTATTGTCACTTAAATAGGCGTTTACTGTATAATAAGCCCTTTTTATTAGAATCCTCTTAACAGTTGACTTGAATCTATCATAAGGTAACTCCTGTAATTGTACCTATCCCTTTTTGAGAAAATGGCGCGGACGGAGTAGTATAATATTTCGTACACATAGGTGTACGAAACACTGCACTTATTATCTATATAAACTTTATAGTTTATATAGATAATAAGTGCAGTGTTTTTTTTATTATGGACAGATTTTGTTTGACCACTGGGTGACCACTAAGTAGTCTATATGTTTATAAACTCTATACACAAAGAAGTCATTAGTCGACCCCGCGAAGTCGTTTTAGATCTAAATAGGTGTACGGCAGTATACTTTAGCTACCTAAGATCCTTTACAGAATGTTCTGCTTTGATTAATTAAAAATATGAAAAATGTAGAGGATCTGAACAAACATATAAAAATTGACAAGGCGGTTAAGAAACTAAAAGGTTCGGAGACCTTAGCTATGCCTATGGTTAAGAAAAGTACGCTATATGCTTCCATGGATCTGAAGTAGTTTTTTGTTTGTTGATATTTAAAACCTAAAACTGACGATTCCATCCAAAAGAGTTGGCGCAGATAATTCCCTTAGGTAGCCTCTTGAAACTCGAGGTTGACACCGGTCTCGAAAATTTATGTCGATTCTTGAATAGAGATTTTCGATGGAGGGGCTCCTCCGATCAAGTTAGCTTACAGGCTAAGCTGCAAAGCAGTTTTAATTAATATGCTATTCAAACATTGCAGGCGCTAAGTAAAAGTTAAGCTATAAAATATTATAGTGCAAACTATAAATGTAGGTACATGTCCGTACATACACATGCTCAAGCATATTGCAAGCGGTGTAGCCATGTGCCTTTCTAACAAAATTACAAAATACCTCCTATGTCCTTGAAACGACAAAACTTCGATTTTACTGATTAAGCGCTGAGCCGAATGTTTGCCCTGCCAACCGGGCAGAAAGATAGAGACAACGGCTTGACAGTTCCTGCGATGGAATTTACTCATTTTTTTCTGACTTTTTTGCTACTTCACCGGGCACAACAAACTAAGCAACTGCGCAAGAGGGGGCTCCCTGTGGACCTAGGCTCAGGGCGATAGCTGGCGATGAGATTGAGGGATTATAACTTTTAGTACTTATTTAAGGGGAGTTTTGTGCAACTGTCGTTCTACTTTTCGCAGGCCTTTCAGACTTCGGGTCTACGAGGGCATCGAATGGAATTTACTCTGTTGTCACTGACATTGAGCAGTGCTCCAGGGCCTTCGAGCTCAGGGAGACCTCATAACCTTATTAGCAATCCTCTTATCGCCTATTTAAAATATGTATATATTTTGATAAAACCTAATCAGTTTTATCAATATATACACACAACCAAAAAAACAGATGCTACTAGCACCAGTTATTTTTCACCTAGCTGCGCCACTGTCTGTTATGCATTAGTTTGATACTGTAATTTTGTTTTCTTCTTTTTCAAATCTTCAATGCTGACATTAGAGTATTCAATTCTGCCAACTGTCATTCTGGTTTATTGATAATGTAGCAAAATTGATCGTACTTATTGTAAGTCAAATACAATGATAATGACAAAAAAATCTTGACTAATAAATTAGTTTAGTTACATTTCAAAGATAATATTATTAAATAAAGTTTACCAATGTTGTTATGGCATGTGATAGTCGCGTATTATAAATATAATTAGAATTAACCAGCGCGGGCTGGGATTAGGTCAGAAGCATAGAACGTGTCGCAAACCTCGCCTTGAGAGGACGACCGGACCCTATCCTAGCTTCCTACTGGTATTTCTCTATCTACGTTGTGACACCTGGTATGGAATAAATTATGTTTATTCCATACCTAAATATATTATATATACGTATTATTATTATGAATTAGAATAGAAACTGTAAGATTGACGGTCGTCATGAAATTATACCTTGGCAGGTACAATTTGTCCTCAAGTGAAGGTTACACTATTGACGAAACAGGCACCTATTACTTTGTCATCATATCATGTTAAGCGCAAAAAATCTAATAAAACATAAATGTCCACCCGAAAAGAAATAGTAATTATGCCTAACTACCGTAAACTGGAAGTCGAGTTAACTTAAATTGTTGACTAACTTTCCACGCACGGTTCCACCCGCGTAGCTCCCGTGCCCGTGAGGACTCCATAACAAAATATAAAGGTATGTATGGCCTATAGCATTCCTCGATAAATGAGATATGTAATATTAAATTATTTTTTAAAATCGGACTACTAGTTCCTGAGTTTAACGCGTTCTAGCAAGCAAACAAACAAACTCTTCAACTTTATATATAAGTATAGATAATCGTAATCTCAAACGCTTATCGTAATTAATTACAAAAGATAATAATGATATTTGTGGCTGTGTTATTAATATCTTTGGAAGTCGGTGGAAGATTTCCAACATTTTTAATAGTTCTGTCGGAATTTCAGTGCAATGTCCACATTAAACAGTTTCGTTTTTAACAAGCTGACAATTACTAGTGTCGGGTTTTATGTTTTTGGTACAATTAGTTATTTCAAGAAATATGTAATTGCTTGCTATTAGGGTCCGACTATAATGTAGAGCAGGTATTAGAATTAGGTACTGTTGTCACCGATAGTCAGTGGCGGGGCAAGATTGAAATTGTAAATGTGGTAGAGATACATTTGACAAGGCCCCCTGTGGTCTTTTTTCGGCTTTAGATGAGTATCTAAAGCCGAAGAAAAAGACCTGAGTAGGTCAGATTAAGGTTAGTCTATGTATTCTGCTCGTGGTTGGTTCGTAAGGTGGGCCTTTGAGGCGTGAAACCCTTACGCTGTAAAGGCGTAGGCGGTGGCCCACATCTCCTACGCCTTACGCCGCGCGCCGCTTCAGCCGACAGGTATTCTACCCAAATGGTAGGTGAACTGGTCCCATAAATAATTATACATTGGTTTGAAATTGCATTTGATAGCATCAAGTTTCGTTATTTGCTTTGAATATTAGGTTCATTCATGCCACACTTTAATATCTGCCTTAATATAAATATATTGCGAGTGATACCGCAATATATAAAATGTATAACAATATTAATGACTTATAAAAATGTTAGGATAGATATATAAATAACAGTTAACTACCTATTTCAAAAGTAAAAGTAGAAAATACAAAAGACGTGAGAAATTATTTACTTACTCTTTTAGGTACAAAAGTCTTTTCAGTGGCGGCTAGCTGGCTGGCTGGCTACACGTCATTCCAAGTTTGTGTTTATTTATACTAAAAAGGAAATACAACAAATAAGTGAGTGCAGAAGCCGCTACAGCCGTTTCCATTGCGTCGACGCAGTGGTGGGATAATGCTAAGATGTTATTGCATGAGTCCAATGAGCATAAGCAGTGTACCGCAGCCAGCGCGCGGTCGTGCCTCTTAAACACACAAATAAATAAACATTATATACTTACTTACATAGTTACAGAAGCTCCGCGAAATTCTATTTTTGAATTACTCAATGTTTAGTAACAACTTTTCAATGTTATACTAATATTTGTGCGTAAACTCCTACAAGTGAATGCTCCGAAAATTGTGCCAAGTGAAAATGCAAGTGAATGGTGTTCCACTAACGACATTCTGCTGACACGCACAATAACCATACATAGTCGTGGGGGTATTACTGACGAAGCATATAAAACATAATATATAATCATCATAATATAAGTATAAGAAGTTTAAAATAATATAAATATTGGTAAAATGGAGCTTGAATTCGGATCTGATGGTGTTCCGTTTATATTATGGGGAGAAAACAAGATACAATTAGAATTGGATTTGGCTGACGACGATGTTTGCAGAGAAAAGGCTAGGAAAGAGTTGAGAGAAACCCCAGAGGTGGTCGAGAAGGCTTTGCTCGAGTTAAGACAACAATTCAAAAGTAAGTAACAAGTTTAAAAAATCAAATTACCTTTTATATAAACAGCTGATATATAAAGCTGAAGGGTTTATTTGTGTGCTTTAACGCGGTAATCTCAGGAACTACTGGTCCGATTTGAAAATATTTAAGTGTTAGATAGCCCATTTATGTAGAAAGGAAATAGGCTATTATATACCTATGTTATATTTAATTATGAAGTGCATACAGGAACGGGAAATATTAGGGAAGCTAGTAGACTATAAGCTAGGTATAACATAGTAATCTCTTAACTTGTAATTGAATTGAATTAATAAAAAAATAAAATAATAATTTGAACTAATTAATAACAGTCAAATTTTGAGAATTGTATATATAAATATGCGGAAGTAGGTTTTTAAGACATTGCCTAACAGTTTAGTTCGTTGAAGTTGAAATGGGCAGGTAATATAGCACGGAAAACAGATTGGGCCGAAAAGTTCTCGAATGGAGACCGCGGATCGGGAAGCGCCTACGCTAGTACGTCCACAAACTAGATGGACGGAAGACCTGGTAAAGGCCGCGGGATCACGATGAATGCAGGCCGCCTTCAACCGTAGTAACTGGAAATCTATGAGGGAGGTCTAAGTCCCACAGTAGACGTCCTACGGCTGAAATGATGATGATGAGGCTTTAAAAAATCACTGTATTATGTAATGTATGCAAAAATAAAGAGCGGTGCCGAAGCACGACTGTGTAACAACTGCTTATCCAAAATACATGACAATGCGATACTGTTGACAATCTATTAAATAAAACACGTATTACAATTGTTGTATTTAATCATTTTATATAGATAAACTAGTTTCCCGCGCGCGGTTTCACCCGCGTAGCTCCGGTACCTGTGGGAGCTTATACTAATAAAATATAGCCTATAATCTTCCTCGATAAATGGGCTATCCAACACTGAAATAAATTTTCAAGTTCGGACCAGTAGTTGCTAAGATTAGCGCGTTCAAGCAGACAAACTCTTCAACTTTATCTATTATGGCAAACAACTCATTATTAGGTACCAATTCTTTGCGTTTATATACTCGTGATAATTTCTCAACGAAATGTCCGATTGGAATAAAACAAAAAGTATTTTACTTCTACATAAATACCCGTGATAACATAATGCTTAATTTGGATAAGAATTAATATTACGATACACATTTAACGTAGTTTCTTTCTTCAGACGATTTAATATTTTTTATGAACATAAAAGCGGTTATTGTGACTAAACTATGATAGTTAGATATGTGGTCTCGCGGACTTTTTTGTAGATCTTAATAAGACCTACAAACCCGTAGTAAATAATTTTGTTCTATTGTCAATAGTTTTTGCAGCGCATGCATAAATAGGTTTTCGATTTTACACCTTGGGTTACAAAATCGCAATTTTCTTACGGATCCCTATTTTTTTAGAAAATAAAATGTAGCCTATAACCTTCCTCGATAAATGGGCTATGCAGCACTGAAATAATTTTTCAAATCGGATCAGTAGTTGCTGAGATTAGCGCGTTCAAACAAACATACAAACAAACTCTGCAGCTTTATAATATTAGTATAGATTAGTATAGATTAATCAGTAAATTATATTATATCAGCACGGGTTTTTGCAGTTGATCGGACAAATATATAATCAAAATTTACGCGAACAAAGTCGCGGGTGACCTCTAGTATTAATAGAAGTCGCTGCTATTATATTTTTGTTTTTATTATTCGCCTTAGAGTAGGGATCCATCTATACTAATATTATAAAGCTGCAGAGTTTGTTTGTTTGTTTGTATGTTTGTTTGTTTGTTTGTTTGAACGCGCTAATCTCAGCAACTACTGATCCGATTTGAAAAATTATTTCAGTGCTGCATAGCCCATTTATCAAGGAAGGTTATAGGCTACATTTTATTTTCTAAAAAAATAGGGATCCGTAAGAAAATTGCGATTTTGTAACCCAAGGTGTAAAATCGAAAACCTATTTATGCATGCGCTGCAAAAACTATTGACAATAGAACAAAATTATTTACTACTGGTTTGTAGGTCTTATTAAGATCTACAAAAAAGTCCGCGAGACCACATATCTAACTATCATAGTTAAGTCACAATAACCGCTTTTATGTTCATAAAAAATATTAAATCGTCTGAAGAAAGAAACTACTTTAAATGTGTATCGTAATATTAATTCTTATCCAAATTAAGCATTATGTTATCAAGGGTATTTATGTAGAAGTAAAATACTTTTTGTTTTATTCCAATCGGACATTTCGTTGAGAAATTATCACGAGTATATAAACGCAAAGAATTGGTACCTAATAATGAGTTGTTTTGCCATAATAGATAAAGTTGAAGAGTTTGTCTGCTTGAACGCGCTAATCTTAGCAACTACTGGTCCGAACTTGAAAATTTATTTCAGTGTTGGATAGCCCATTTATCGAGGAAGATTATAGGCTATATTTTATTAGTATAAGCTCCCACAGGTACCGGAGCTACGCGGGTGAAACCGCGCGCGGGAAACTAGTTAGGAATAACGGACTGGGATCTGTTCGGACATGGGATCTCTTCGGAACAGCATACTAATTTTTATCCTCATTCCTAACGAAACCCATGAATGGGATCCGTTTGTAGGATACGTTAGGAACAAACCAAAAATATCCTATTTCCTATAAATTTGTTTTTCTTTGTGATAGAAATATAAGATTATATTATATTATATTGCACAAATAGACAAAGCATTAGTTGCGAGGTAGCTGGCCCTGGATTTGTAGGTTCGATGCACATCAAGGCTACAAATTAAATCATTTTAAAACTTTACAAAACAAAGCACTTGCTTTGTTTTGTGTTTGTAAAGTTTTTCATTGTACACGAAGCTGTTATTATGTGAGTCAAAACAGTCTCCGGTCGTAAACATAACTGTCCCAAAATCGGTTCCCATTTAAAAATCCATATTTTCATTTAAGTAATATTCTCGATGACCTTCACATCCTGCCTAATCTTGGTATATATTTACTAAGCTAAAGTTATAACCATATAGGTAGGTAGGTCTTACATTTATTTGTACTTTGTAGTGTTCTAGATAGTCTTAGCTTTAGATTTTGTAGAACTCATCATGCTCAAGTTCTAAATTATATACATTTTGGCAGTAAAATCTCCTTCGTTTGACGTTCTATAGTGGTTCTATCTAAAACTCTGACATTGGCAAAATTGTGGAAGTCTCCCCACAAAGTTCACAACCAAAAAACTGAACTAGGTAGGGAATCTATTGTGTCAGTAATGTTTCTAGTGGAGAAATATATGTACCTACATAATGACTCAATCAAAATAATGTTTATTCGAGAAATATCCGGAAATCAATACTAATCTAGATTATAATGGAACAATGTCAAGGAAATTTAAATAAAAATGTTTATATGGAATAAATACCTATGCAGAATGCTTACATTAAAAAAGGCTTGAGGGCAAATCTATGCAATAGGTTAGTTGGCACTTTTTTGAAATTATTTTTATATGGTCACGAATGGTTTAACTAGATCAAGAAAAAAATATGGCATTTATTTGAGATCTAGAAACCACTAAAATAAATATTTCAAAATTGGCTTGACATTTGGAGACGAAAACGATGTCAGACCTGTTGATCTATATAGATTACCTGTGTTCATGAGGAATGACGTCATGACTCAGAAAGTGTAATAGAAAAGGATCGCGTTCATGTTTATTAACAAGATGTATGACGTCACAAAACGGCTGGCGTTTTCGGAAGTTTAAGACATAGACAAAATAAATAATTTTCATATTGAATTATATTCAAGGTAAATAATAATAATAATTTCTGTTCGTAAGAACAGAAATTATTATATTTAGGTTCCATATGACAAATACTTTTAGTAGGTAATAAACATCATTGTAACATAATTTCATATGTGTCAACTAGCCTATTATAGTCCAACAAATAACATTTTAAACATTGTGGATATTTTTTGTAAGTAAATATATATATACCTACCTACCTTTATATTTTTATTTGCAAAATACTCCAAAATTAGGCAACATTAGGTAAGTAAGTTTAAGTAAGTTTTTTAATGTGTTGTAATTTTTGTCATAATTTTAAATTGCGTTTTAACTAAGTAGATATTTCTATTAGAGTAATCGGTGAAAAGGCAAAAGTCGAAAGCATCAATAATCATAGTAAATGAGAGATTTATAGAGCGATGATTTTCTTAAATATTTCTCCGCTATAAATATTAAAATTTTAACAACAGCTAGTTGTTAAAATTTTAATATTTATAGCGGCCCCGCAATTTTACTCGCATCTCCACTCTCGCTACTCTAGGTGGGACTGAGTGTGATGTATCATATGTTAATCCAGCCTATAAACTATCTCCGTGTCAAATGTCAGCCAAATCCATTCAGCGTGAAAGAGTAAGAAACCTCTATTTATTCATACATCCGTTCAAACATTCTCGTTTATAATATTGGTAGGATGACTAGTCCCACATATTAGAAATACCTATTTACGTCTACTTCAATGACTGACAGGTCTTTTGGGACGTTCAAGTAGTTAGACTTTGCTCCAGAATTATTGAATAGAAGGTATACGATCAAAGCAATCTGCGCAAGAAAGCACCTCCTGTGAAGGGTTACCATATCGCAGGATTAGTCCTGAGATTTCAGGATTTTTGGACTCTTCTCAGGATTGCGGACGGATTTTGCAAATCTCATGAAATCTCAGGATTTTTTGAATTTTCAATAACATACAGCTTACACTTTAAAGATCACTTTAATAAAAAGTTAAACAAACTAAAAATAATTTTCTTTTGGTAATAATTGCACGCGTGAGCGAGATCCGCAGTGTATAAAAACGATAATATTACGACTTTTAAAATTGTTAAGAACGTTTGAGAGAACAATGTCAAAATGTAAAAAATCTCAGGATTTTCCATGGAAATCATGCATTTTCTCCGGACTTTTGGTTTTCATCTGGTAACACTACTCCTGTGGGACTTGGATTTGGACGTTCATGTTTCTCTTGGACTAACATAGATTCAACGGCCAAAACTTAGGGTCAAGATAATACTGTCGCGCAGTAGAAACAGTGATGTTTAAAGAAATGAATTCAGTATTCGAATGAGAGCTCACTTTCTTTAATTTATTTTTTAGTACATGAATAAAATACATAATATACAACTAAAAGTAGCTAATTTGAAATAAAGTTAGTTTAACTTAAAACGCATTAAATAAAAACAAAAAGCATCATTTGGCGTCACATCGCTATCTCTGGAATCGCTATCTCTGGAATCGCTATTTGGATTCACAAATATTCAGAGCATATTTTGCTCTGAAAATTAGAGATAATATGGATATGACGCAAATGATGCTTTTGTTGCTGGCGAGTAAATATACTATTAAAAATTAGCCTCTGGTATATTAAGTTAGTTAAGTTATTATATATATTAATTAAGTTATATTAAGTTATTTGGGTATATACATTAATAAAATATATTGAAGATGAGGATATGCCGAATTTCAATATCTTATAAAAAAAATTATAAATAACTTAAACATTAAAATTCCGATTTGATTCAATTTAAAAAGTATGGGCCAAAGACAAGTTGCAGCGAGGTGCCGTAGAGAAAATAGCGAAGCGCGCAAAATGAAAAACAAAAAAAAATACATTTAAAAACTTAACAACAACCTGCAATAAACCTATCAAATAGTCCACTGCTTTGTTTTCATCTGGGCCTTAATAGCAATAGAGCAGAAATTTACGAGGAAAAATACAAAACTACAAGATGTGCTCTCAAAGCTACGATGCAATCGTAAGCTTCGGTCGTCGTATTCGTTTAGTGAAAGTTGTTGAGCCGTCTGGTGCAGGTAAAACTGATTTCTCTTTTGTTGTTTATCTCATTTCGTACGATTAAAAAAATATTATGCGTCACTGCGTTTTAAAATTTCTTTTCATTAGACACGTGATTATGAAAAACTGTTAAGATTTTAAATATGTGTGACTATGTTTGATTTATCTGGGGTCAAAGTACTTTAAAAGTGTATATACCTTTCATAATTCGACGGTTAAAAGGTAATAGGGTATAAGCGACAAAAAACAAATTGTTCAGGAGAGCAGTTTAAAGTTTTTGAAAGTTGAAAAATACGACATAACTTTTTCATTTATTGGCATATTGTGAAAATTCAAACAATTCTAGAATCAATTAAAAAAGAAGCATTAATTTGTACTCTTATTAACTCCATTCGGCGTTGTTTTTTGTAATTTTATGTCACTTAGATCAATTGATCGTATTTTTCTTGTGAAGTAATACGGCATAAGTCGCATCACCACAGTATAAAACTCAGAGTAAAGAAGACTAAGCTACATTTGATATTCTTATACCAATAGGTAATAGGGCATAAATGCCATGACTCTAGTATAACTTAAATGAGTAAAAAAGCATAAATGACGATTTGAATCATTATACCAAAAGGTAAAGGGGTGTAAAATACCTCTACAATGCTTAGCAAAAATATCATGAGGATGTCAGACATTAGCGACATTGTAAGTGGGTTGAAAAGAGGGTAATGTGGACATCCAACATAGGTTTACATACATTTTGTTGGTAACTATGTGGTAATGTGAATTTAACGATACATCCTAAAAATAGTAATTATATTTACAATCAACACGCTTCTCCTTTAAAATGTTACCCATCATCATTTATTAGGTTATAAAAATATGAAATCGATGGATTTAACAAAAAAATTGATAATCATCATTCATCATCATTTTAGCCGTAGGACGTACACTGCTGGACATAGGCCTCCATCATAGATCTCCAGTTACTACGGTTGGAGGGCGGCCTGCATCCACCGTGATCCCGCGGCCTTTACCAGGTCATCCATCCATCTAGTTAGTGGACGTTCTACGCTACGCTTGCCGATCCGCGGTCTCCATTCTGTTCTCCGTGCTATATAACCTGCCCATTGCCACTTCAACTAACTAATCTGTTGAGCTATGTCGGTAACCCGCGTTCTTCTACGTATCTTCTAATTTCTGATTTGATCTTATCTCGATTCGAGCATAGCAATAACTCGTTGAGCGACTCTGAGTCGGTTCATAAGGCCTATAGTGAAGCACCACGTTTCGGATCCATAGCTCATCAATGGCAACATACATTAGTTAAAGTCTTTCATCTTTAGGCATTGAAGTATTTTGGATGAAAACGTTGCAAAGTTTCCCGAACGCCGCCCTTCCGAGTTGGGTTCGGCGATTGACCTTCTCAAAGTTGGACCTACCTAATTGGACTGTCTGTCCTCAGTATACATACGCGTCAACAACTTCAAGAACCGTATAGGTACTCAACCATAATAGGGGTAGGCACAACATGGACGTTAGACATGATTTTAGTCTTGTCCATATTCATTTTAAGACCTACCTGTTGGGAGACTCGGTTGAGGTCTTCGAGCATTGTACTGAGTTCTTCCATAGACTTTACCATGACCACGATATCATCAGCGAATAGAAAGATGTATTAGCCGTTGATGTCCAATTCAGAAGTTGGAAGGTGTCTTCCAAAGTGGTCGTAAACACTTTCGGACAAATAACGTCTCCCTGTCTTACGCCTTTTTTCAGTGGAATCTTCGAACTCTGTTCTTGTACAAGGAACGACATTGTGGCGTTTTGATACAAGTACTTCAACACTTCGATATACCGATAGTGGATACGGCATCGATGGAGCGACTCAAGTACGGCCCATGTTTCGACCGAATCAAAGGCTTTCTCGTAGTCGACAAACGCTAAACAGAGCGGCAAGTTATACTCTTCGGTCTTCTGCATAATTTGCCGCAGCGTATGTATGTAGTCCATGGTACTACTGCCTTTTCGGAACCCGGTTTGTTCGGGAGATTGGAAGTCATCAAGCCGTCGTTTGAAGTGATTTGCAATAAGCCTGGAGAACAGCTTATAAACATGATTCAAAAGCGAGATGGGCCTGTAGTTCCTTAATAAGGTAGTATCACCTTTTTTAAATAACAACACCACCTTTTGTTCCATTATTCAGGCGTGGTACCTCCGAGCAAGGTGCTTCTGAAGGACTTTAAGTAGTGATTCACCCGCTTTCAGGAGCTCTGACGTGATTCCGTCCTCACCCGGCGCCTTGTTGTTCTTTAATTGTTTCAGGGCAATGCTTATCTCGAACAGGCTGATTTCCGGGATATCCTCGGTACAGTGTTGGGTCAGTTTGGCTCTTGGGTACAGACCCAAGCCTGTTTCCAGTGCGGCTACAGAGGCGCACTGGAAACAGGCTTGGTGACTGAAGCGTAGAGTAGAACTTTTCCAATTCCCGTTAACACTTCCGGCTTTGTCGACGCAAGACTTCCATTATTCCTCTTCAGCTTTGCCATCTGGCTTTGCCCAATAGACATATCTCTTGCAAACACTTTGGAGTCCTGATTCCGTTCTATCATATCTTTAATACGGGACGAATTAAAGCTACGAATATCGTGGATCCACAAGGATTTTTTATTTATCTGTTCAGCTGCCTCTGTGACTCAGCATCATCGGGAGATTGCAGTCTTAGCGAGCGTCGTTCAGCCATAATGTTAAGGGTGTATTCGGAGAGCTTCTGGGTTCTACGGGTACGGAAAGTCTTGAAGAACTTAGACACGACCGTATGGACAGTCTCTACGAAACTGTTATTGATCTCGTCCACTGATGCGAGACGAGAGATGCGTTTCGATTTTCTAGATGAGAACATTTAGACAATCGAAACGATTTGAGAGCTCGACTTGAAATCTCTCGGGATTCGATCTGAGCGCGAGTAGATCGGAGACTTCATCAATCGGGACCGTTCACGTTTAACATTCATATTCAATGTGCCTCTTATTATTAAGTGATCACTACCGGTTTTCACCCTGTGAATCACAGAGACATTCGAAAATCCATTTCTTGTCGGTCATGATGAAGTCGATCTCATTTCTCGTGAAACCATTGGGTCTCGGCCAGGTCCATTTAATGTGAGGTGGCTTCTAAAGAAAGAATTCATCATATAGAGTCCTTCTTTCTTCAGAAAGTCGACCAGCCTCTGTCCCCTAGGGTTCCGTTGCCCATAACCGAAACTCTCCCCTATCAACTCATGATAGCTTCTCTTGCCCAGTTTCCAATTCTTTTTTTGTTGTCCGGAGGGACATGCATTTACGCGTATTCGCGCGCTGGCGATAGGATATGTGAGACTTGCCCTCTCCATAGAGTGGTATGCTAAACTCATACCACGAGGAGAGTACACTACACCACTAAAACACCCGGATACTCCTTCGATCCGCCGTTGGCGGGGGCCGGGTACGCATGAGCAATCCGGCCCCCAGTTTCTAACCCTGTTATACTTAACACTCAAGAGTATATTTTAGATACTGCCATACTTATTAGTTATGCCACCGTGCTATTCACACTGTCGATTGTAATTATGTTGTTAACGAGGGACTTGTGTACGAGAAACCCGACACCACCTTGGGACAACCCCAAAATATCCCACCTGAACCTGCTCAATTCTTCTTCCAGCTCACCAATTTCGTTACTACTTTTCGTTAGTCCTTAAAGTGCGCACGTTGTGTGTTGCCAGGGCCAGGGTTCGTCTTTGGGATTGGTAGCCACGCGTCTCCCGGGGATCCTAAGCACCCCTAACCCCGGCGATACCATGACGGGAGGAGATGGGGGGCAACATTCTTACGCCGGTCGTGGGCACCGGCGTAAGAATGTTGCCCCCCATCTCGTGGAATAGAATTTGGTAATATTACTAATTAATGAGTTTAGGTCTGGTATAATGATTACATTGCTGAGGTTGAATAAATTGAGATGGTTTAATACTTACTACATTACTAAATTATATTATTCTCAAAACAAAAACAAGTTTTATTTACAATTTATAATGAAATAAAACAGGGAAGTTGTGCCTGGCATCTATATACTAACAGAAATACAATAGTAATTTAATGAAATAACATAATGTACCTACTATATAGTATAACATTACCTACCTAGGTATGAAGTAGGTAGTAGGTAGCATTATTATAGAAAATGTAAGTTGGTAATTGTGTGTTTCAAAAATAAAAAGTTTTTGAAACTTAATACAACATAGCACTACACTACACTATCAATACACTATCAATTAGAGTAATTTTATGTTTATTGTTCATTTTATGTTTATTGTTTCTTTTATTGTTTTATTATAAGCTATCGCATTAGGTTTCTAAACCTGTAATGATAGTTTAAGTGTTTTAAATAAATAAATAAATATCATAATGTTTGACTAAATAACAGACTTGAAGGCAATGGTAGAAGGGTATAACAGACATACGAATATCAAATTAGATTTTAGTAATAGCGTATAAGCAACAATTGTGTGGTAAACTTGTAAATGGTATTAGGGTATAACCGACAGTTTAATATCATATTACATTTTAGTAATTGGGCATAAGCGACAACTATATTGCAAACATGTTAATGGTAGTATGGTATAATTGACATTTAAATTTTTTTGAGACAAAGGTAAAGGCTCATTAGTGCCAGCTTTCAAGACAGGTGCTAAAGGTAAAAAGCATTAAGCGCCCGGTTGTCTTACACCAATTAGAAGTAAAAATGCATTACCGACTATAAACAAAAATTAATACCATATTTACAGAGGTATAAGCGCCCTTTTAATAAAAAAAGGCCTCAAATTCGGACGGTTATAACAAAATGACGCTTAGAAAAATCAGTTTTTTGCTTGGGCATAAGTGACAAAAAAATCATCGTAGAGCCATGGCAGTTAGCGCATTCGAAAGAGCGGAAAATTTTAAGTAGGATGGCATTCATAACTCATTTTGGAGAAAAAATGTCGCTTATGCCCTATTACATTTTAACCGTCGATATGTATAAATAAATAAAATTTAAGTGTCTGTCTGTAATGAAAATTAATGAATGTAATGAAAATGAATGATAGGTTTCTATTAAATGCATATTAATGTATATATACGGTAAGAAAAACACAATTAAAAAAATGTATCATGATCTTTAGAGATTCTTTGTAACACACAAAGAGATTGATAAATTTCGAACGCAAGATTCAGGACGGCTAAACACGTAAATATATTACATTAACTTAGATAATAATGTCTTCGCTACTCACCGTCCACTATGCATCATCATCATCAGCGTATAACGTCTACTGCTGAATATGGGCCTTCTCCCGGGAGCGGTATTTGCCATAGTCACTACGCATGGCAGGCGGGTTGGTGAGAGTAGTATAATGTTGTACCACACAAGAAAGCACTGCTGCCCGTTCCTTGATATTATTATAGATGATATTATAACAATCGGGACCAACGGATAAACGTGCTTTCCGAGGCACGGAGGATAGTCCCTCAACCAACCAGACCCGGAAAGAAATCTTAGAATTTACACAAAGAATTCCTGTCCGGCGTGGCAATCGAACCCACGACCTCCAAGATTGAAAGCGAGCCAAATGCCGTTACGCTACGGAGGCTGTCACTTCACTATGCAATGCATGCAAAAACTATTTTAAATAAGTCAATTTATTAAGTTAGTGTAGCTTTAATAAATACAGTAAACAATAACATAGGAAATGCGTTACAATAAGCCTACAGCCATTAAGACATTTTTATCGGTATAAATATGCATAGTCATATCGTTACGTTATTAGCCTTCCGGGGGTTTTGAATCCAGCCGGGGGTCTAAATTTATTAGTGCCATTTTGAAAAATATCAAAGTAGTTTACAAAAAGATCAAATATGTCCTCTGAATGGTACTGTAAAATTGGTACAATGTAGGTACGCCTGCATACCTATTAAAGTGTTGATGATTAACTGGGAAACTGTGTGGTAAACAGAATTTCTGTTTACGTATGAAAGTAATAAAAAACGACTGCATCTTTATTTATTTTTTCTTTTAAATACATCAAAGTAAATTAAGAGGTATTTAATTACAAAGTTATTGTCATCAGACACACTTGGTTATTAATTGTTAATGTTATTATTTTTTGCAGAAGACTCATCACTGTACATTCCTATCGACCAAGACGATTTTCTTATGAAGTTTCTGAGGCCTTGCAAATTCTATCCAGAGAGTGCTTATAAAAAGGTATGTAAATTAAACTAATAAAGTTGATATAAACTTTAAAGATACGTTGAGAATGTGTGTGTAGAATTTGTAAGCATATATATCTCCTCATTTAACCTCGAACTGATAGGTGCTGCTTCCCATCCATCAGCTGTACATCCGAAAGTCACCTCTTACGTCACCCATAGGAATACATGGAGTAGTTTATTCTAAGTATCATATCAGTATGTCTAAACTCACTATAATTTTCATCGGATGGACATATCATTGTCCAAGCGATGATAATGGATGATAATGCTGCCTACTGCTATGACGGTCAAAAAAACCTAATTTATTTAAACGTTTTTTAATGTTTTCGTCAAGGCCAAGGCAAATTTGAGCAAAATTGCAGTGTTGTTATTGTATATTCATGCTTTACCAAGCATAAAACAAAATGTTAATAATATGCTATATTATTAATTTAATGTAGCTTACCTAACACAACTTACCTAAAAAATTAAGTTTTTTACGTCAATTTTAGCCATTGATGGTATAGGTCGCTCTTCCTATCGTTTTGTGTTAAGTAATTTTGGCTAGCCAAAAACGATAAGACCTCCAAAGCGATCACTCCACAAAATGTCGTTTAATCTTTACCCTTTAAATCGTTATTGTTCCTAGTTCCAAACATATTTTTATTACAGATAGTAGAGTACTATAAGTTCAGGGCGTCGAATCCATCGTACTGTCATGATTTGCTGCCGTCTGCCATCCGATCCCCGTTCAAACACAACATAGTCTCAATCCTGGCGCCTAGGGATCAACATGGACGACGTATTATCTTAGTGGAATCTGGAGGTAGGATATATTTAAAGTATGTTTTTTATTGTATTCTCCCACTAGGGTTGCCACCTTTTTTTTTGTTTTAGATAGTACTTTTTAGTAAAAGTTTCTAAATATTTATAGTTGTACTTTTGGGAAATACAGAAAAAAAATTGTACACATTTAAGAGTCTAAGCATGTTAGATACATACAGTGCCGGATAAAGATTCTGTCCGGAGGACTGATGAGCTTTTTTTTTCATTGTTTTTTTTCATATGCGCTCTGAAAGTGCAGTAATTTTTTTTAAATGGGGTGAATTTTAGTTTAGAAAAAAAATATAGTACTTTATGTACTATATTATTTTTATATAATATATAGTACATTTGACTTATCTCCCACTTGATTGTTATAGTAAAGGAATAGAGATTTTGATTGATATCCCACCGAGCATAAATGCCAGCAGAAGGCTTATCACGTAACGACAAAAAATGTTTTCGCGATTCAGTATCTAAGTACTTTGCATGCAAAAAATGTATCAAATATGTAAATTTATTAAGTTAATGTAGGCTCAATACAATAACATATGAAATGCGCTATAATAACCCATAAGTAATTAAAAGCATTTTTAGCTACATCTTAGTACCTAATATCGATATCTATGATTGTGATTAACCTCGAGAGCCTCTTATGTAACGATTTAAACAGTACAAACTAAGCAACCTGCACACTTTGTGTTCACTCAGATGGCCAATCTACTTTGAGTTTTGCCTCCATGACCCTTGTCTATATCGTACCTACCCACTATGTTTTTAAGTTGTACTTGCTTTTTTAATACTAATTCAAACCCATTTTTCCTTATAATATGTGAGAATCATTCAAATAAGGGTCAAATTGTAGAGACGAATAACGATAGCACCAACTACTGCGTTAAGTGAATTAATTATATAAAATTTCACATTTTCGTTCAATTAAATTTCTCTCAATTTGTTACGTAAGTTACTGTAACGTAAACAAGTTATTTGAACCATAACGGAGGTTAAAGAACTGCTCGTATACAAATCAGATTCTTGCACTACAAGTTTCCGTGGTTGTTATGGGCTTAAAAATTTGGTCTTTTCTCATTATAAGCTTATATGTTGTTAGTCATGAGGCATTTGGTACTTCACCGGGCATTAAGGCGAACAGAATTCCAGTTCCAAGTATATTTTTATTGAATTTTTCGAGGAGAAATATACTTAGTTGTCAGATTACTTTTTTATTTAAATGTACAAATTTGTAAGCTATGTTCTATTTTCTATAAGTTCTACTAGCTGACCCGGCAGACTTCGTACTGCCTCAATCGATACATACCCTACACTACCCCCACCCTACACTACCCCTACCCTACACTACCCCTACCCTACACTACCCCTACGCTACACTACCCCTACCCTACACTACCCCTACCCTACACTACCCCTATCCTACACTACCCCTACCCTACACTACCCCTACCCTACACTACCCCTACCCTACACTACCCCTACCCTACACTACCCCTACCCTACACTACCCCTACCCTACACTACCCCTACCCTACACTACCCCTACCCTACCCCTACCCTACACCTACCTCTAATCTACCCCTAACTTTGTCTGAAAAATAAAAATAAAAATTTAGGGGTGGACTACCTCTAACATTTAGGGGGATGAAAAATAGATGTTGGCCGATTCTCATAGATACCGGATAAGCACAAAAAATTTCATCAAAATCGGTTAAGCCGTTTCGGAGGAGTATGGCAACGAAAACTGTGACACGAGAATTTTATATATTAGAAGATGTAAACAAATTTGTTGATAATTAACCTTAGACTTTAGGTTGGCAAGTGAATCGTTTTCACATTTATTATTTTAAAATAATCACCACAAGAAACTACACAACAATACTTTCAAGTATATGGGCTACAGATTGATCATCACAGATACTAAAAATGTTGAAAAAAAGTACAAATGATTAATCAAAGACTTTAAAAGATGACAAAAAGAATGATCTAGGAATTTCTTATAGTATTTCTTCTCCGGGTGTCACAACGTAGGTAAATAGAGTAAGACTCGTAGGAAGCTAGGATAGGGTCTGGTCGTCCTCGCAAGGCAAGGCTTGCGACGAGTTCTATGATTCTGACCTGATCCCAGCTCGTGTTGGTTGATTCTAATTATATTTATAATACGCGACTATCGCATTCCATAACAACATTGGTAAACTTTATTAATAATATTATCGTTGAAATGTAAACTAATTAATTAGTCAAGATTTAGTAGCGTTATAAGATAGAGTACTTGAGAGTAGCCGGTAGTTATGTTAAATGGTGACTTATTTTTAGTTTTTACTCTCAGTGCTCCAAACCCCTGTTAACCAAAAAGCGACTTTTCACCCGCCATCTTACTTTATTTCAGAGAGATGGAACCCACAGGAAGTGCCACTGACAGACGTATTCCGGGGGATACAGGTGGGATTAGAAAGCGCCATGGTAGAGCCTCGTACACAGATCTGTGGCGTTATCGGTATCATGGACATGAAGGGACTGTCCTTCAAACATGTCATGCAATTTACACCCTCATATGCAAAAATGATTCTGGATTGGATTCAGGTAAGACAAACTTTAGTTCATATTTTCTCCTTTTCTATTAAAATGAAAACTCCTGCACAAAGGGAAATTATTCCTTGTATCGCGGGGTAACTACTACACAAAAACGTAATTTACGAAAGCTGAGCACACTTAGGCTTAGAGCAACTGTGGTTCACACAAATAGGAAAAGTATTTAGGTTACTTACAAGTAGTTGTTATGAGGAAAAGAATGGATTCGTTTCCCACAGTCAAGTACTCAGAAAATAGATCCACTACCACACAAATACTTATATCTTAACTCTATATTTTCTCATTACCCATTATTTGATTTATAACTATTATAAGTACGATCGATTCGTCTACATTATCAATAATCATTTTCATTACATTTCATTTCCGAGAAATGTTATTTTACGGTTAAATATATTATTTGTTTTATTTGATATAGATTAGGTAGGTATATAAATCGTGATTGCATGTTGCTTTGTTTAAAAATAGGCACGATCCATTAGAGCATTGCTACCGAGTTCTAATTAATCGTTCCAATTAAATCTCCGTTTTTTAGATCTTTGTCTTAATCACAAAGAAGTAAAATTTGGTTTAACGTTTGACTATATATATGAGTAGAACTGATGAAACATCACGCTACGACTCACTGGAGCGGAGTAGCAGGTGAAACTGCGCGATAGGATAACTGAAACTCGACCTCGTTCAAAATAGAAACCAACGCAGATTGCCTAGAGCTCATTCAGTCTTTATATTCAATCAACTACCTTATAAATCTACACAGTTATTAAATTAAAAGTGTAAAATTATGCGAAATATTTACTACATACAACTTACTACGCTTATGATAATAGTCTCGGATTAACATCATGATCAGCCCGTATTACGTCCACAGAAAATCATGGGTCTCACTCAAAGGGTGTTTTGCCATAGTCACGCTTGGCTGGCGGTTGGTGACTGCAGTATTATGTTTAAATACACTGGGAAACGTTGCGATATGATATATGTTACGATATACGACTATATTCACGTCATATATGATGTTGCAACTATTGAGACCAACGGCTTAACGTGCCGAGGCAAAGAAGACAAACTACAACATTTATGTGGTGTTAGTAAAAGACAAACCTTAAACTTACACATAATGACTGTCCACTAGAACTAGAGTACTGTCAACGTGTGCAAGCGTACCCAACAAGGGACATTTTTTTTGTGTGTAATGCGAATGTAGCCATAACTTTCAAGGCAGTACGCTCGGCTAAAGGGCTGAAGTAAGGGATTCAAGGAGAGGGTGTGACCTATGACCAAAACAACTACCTACTAGAAAAGTGTTCTTCATTATTATTTTACATTTACAGGAATGCGTCCCGATCCGCCTGAAGGCAGTACACATAATAAACCAGCCATACATTTTTAACATGCTGTTTGCGATCTTCAAACCTTTCATGAGGGAGAAGCTTCGGTCGCGCATTTACTTCCACGGCAACAATATGAAGTCTCTGATGGAACACGTAGACCCGAAGGCTTTGAGGAAGAGGCATGGTGGCAGTCTGCCCGAACCTGAGATCACTGGAGATGTATTATGGGAGATGTTGAGACATTACGAGGACGATTTTAAAAGTGAGTTTTATTTTCTTTGCATAAATTAATACGACACGTTTCTTGAGTTAGCATAACTTTGTATAACACGCGGATTTCGAACGAATTCTTGTCACTTTCGACTTTCAAATAAAGCTTAGGTCATCTCATAACATCAACCTTATTACATTAAGGTTCAAAGTAGTTGTTACTATCGATTCGTTAAGTTGCCAAATGATTCTTTCGTGACGAATGTCAATTGTCAAGTCGCTCCACCGTAGCATGGCATATTTTCTAGGTCCTACGAACTGAAATATATATATCTATCTATCTATATTATATATATAAAAATCAATTGCTGTTTGTTAGTCTCGCTAAAACTCGCGAATGGCTGGACCGATTTTGATGAGATTTGGCAGTAATCATCGCTTTAACACAGGGAAGGTTTAAACGCAAAGAAAAAAAGGGTAGGTAGGGGTTAAGTAGGTGTAGGGTAGGTGTAGGGTAGGTGTAGGGTAGGTGTAGGGTAGGTGTAGGGTAGGTGTAGGGTAGGTGTAGGGTAGGTGTAGGGTAGGTGTAGGGTAGGTGTAGGGTAGGTGTAGGGTTGGTGTAGGGTAGGTGTAGGGTAGGGGTAGGGTAGGGGTAGGGAAGGGTAGGGGTAGGGTAGGAGTAGGTTAGGGGTCGGGTAGGGTAGTGGTAGGGTATGCGTAGGGTAGGGGCAGGCTATAAAAGTCCACCCGTGCGAAGCCTGGGCGGGCCGCTAGTTATATATATATTTTTCTTTTATTCGTGACTAGGTACCTGCGCGCGGTTTCATCCGCGTATCGCCCTTTCCGTGGAATAAAGTAGCGTTCTAATGGTGAAAGAATTTTTAAAATCGGTCCAATACCTAGTTCAGCTCCATACTCCTTACATCGCGTGCACTGCGAATACTATTGATTATAGAACAAAATAATGTACTACGAGTCTATCCGTGACCACGACTGGTGTAACCCATGTCGAAACGTCGGATTATTAAAAAGGTAATAATTTGCCTTAAAATTGTACCGCGATTGAGACCCGCGTCTACTAAAAATTAAATGTGCTACGACTTTGTAGAACATTGATTTTGAATATTCCTTTACCTATTGGCTATATTTTAAGTTAGTTCCCTCGGTAACGGGATCTATGCGAGTGAAACGCGCGGGACAGCTAGGTATATAAATCCGAGAAGATTAAGTATGACGGTTGTCCTTGATGATGTTGAAAACCGTTAATGCCTTTTAAAAAAGTATAATAATGATAATAGCTCTAGTCACGTGACGGATGTTCTAATTAGAACTGCCCTGATTGAGTTTGAGCGCAACCTGCGCATTGTTTCAGATCCTATTATGTTATTATTAGAATATAATTAATGTTTACATTGACCCGGCGTGAATGAAGTGTAGAATTATTACACTAGCTGCGAGGTGGGTATGACAAACCCTGATATAAAATTGTCGATTTTCATAACCGAAATGTATTCAAAATAGTATATATTAATTAACATAAAGGAAAGGAGATAATCAAGATTAGGAGATAATCAGAGTTCTTGTTATAAATCTATTTATCTTCTATTATATAAAATGAATCGCTGAATGTGTTGCTATGCGCAAATCTCGAGAACAGCTGAATCGATTTCGCGATTTCTTTCTTTGTTGTAATTGTTATGGTCAGGTTATTGTTATTTGAAATAACTGACAGATAGAAAGCCACATTATTTGTGAGTGTCATAGATTGTATTTTAAGACGAGATTGCCATGGGAATCTCGTCTTAAAATACAATCTACGGTATCTACGCGGCCGAAACCGCGCGGGACAGCTAGTATTTCTATAAAAACAAACAAGTAAGTTTTTTTTTACGCACCAATCTAAAATATCATAATATAATAAAGGATGATATAAATAATAATAAGTAGATATAATCAATCCAATGTGTATCTACTTGCTGTCATCATCATCAGGCCATATAACGTCCACTGCTGAACATGGGCCTCCTCCCGGGGAGGGTATTTGTCATAGGCAGGCGGGTTGGTGACCGCAGTATTATGTTGTACCACACAAGGAAACGCTGCTGCCCATCCCTTGATATACGATTATTATAGATGATGTTATAACAATCTGGACCAACGGCTTAACGTGCTTTCCGAGGCACGGAGGGTAGTCCCTCAAACAACCAGACCCGGAAATAAATCTTAGAATTTACACAAAGATTTCCTGTCCGGCGTGGGGATCGGAGGTTGTCAAATTACTGTCAGTTGTTTGAAATAACTGCCAACGATATCATCATCATCAACAGCCCGTTTACGTCCACTGCTGAACATGGGCCTCCTCTTAACAGACCTTGGCAGGCCAGGATCGTAGAGGGATATTGCCATAATCACCACGCTTGGCAGACGGATTGGTGATCGCTGTAAGATGTAAACCTTGAGCTAATAGATGCTGCTGCCCATCCATCAGCAATATGTCCCTTAGTCGCCTTTTACGACACTCATGGGAGGACATGGGGTGGTATATTCTAACGTCAACGATAGATATAAAGCCACATTATTTGTGAGTGTCATACATAGTATGTTAAGACGAGATTCCCATGGGATCGGGATCTACGCGGGATAGTTAGTATTTCTATAAAACAAAGATTTTTTACGCACAAACAAACAATAATTATAAAGTATTGTAGAGGAACGGTTGGTGGTGTTCCTCCACATAATATGAAGATCTTCTTTGCCGAGCGAGGTGTTGTACCCGGCGGCCGATGGCCATTTGTTTCTGTTCGGTACTTGTATATGGGCGGAATTTGTATATGTTCGAATTGGCTTGCGAACTTGTATTGCGCGATACAGGTTAGTTGGGATGCTAGGTAGTAGATGGCGCTGCTTGTCTTCTTGTAGGTTTTATGCGGCTACTGTAGATGTCGCTACAGTAACAATAAGTAGATATAAAGGGAAACCCAAACCTTGACTGTGTGTGTGGAGCGGTGCAGTCCATGGCTCATTTGGTGTCCTGTCACCTGTTCGCAGCAGGACTTGATGGAGCCACAAATTGTGCGGTCGAATTAGCTTAGTTCTGGGTCGGGAAGATTTAATTTATCATCGACACGGTAAGAAGAAGAAGAAGTAGATTATAATCAATTCAATGTGTATCTACTTGCTGTAGTCACTGTTAATTTAAACTAGATTGCTACAGATACTCTTTTATTTTAAATAGGTATACTAAATTCATTTCAAAATGCTTAATATAACAGATAAAAATCATCGTGGCGTACCGGTATAAAATCGCTTGCAGTCTCGGAGTTCTTGGGTTAGATCCTCACGCTGAACAAGAAATCATTGTGTAAAATCTTACGATTTATTTCTGAGTCTGATTGGTTGAGTGACGGCTAACCGTGCTTTCCGAGGCTTCTCGTTTGTTATAACATCATCTGTAACAATCGTATGCCTCAGAAGACGAGCAATCCGTATCCCTGCGGCTACCAACATTCTTGTTATGTGTGGTGACTCTGGTAAAACCCCCTTTTTTTCGGATAGACATTCGTAGTTAGCCACGAGGCTTTTGCTACTTTACCGTGCATAAGGGCCAGCAGAGCTCCAGTCTTAATAAATGGTTTAATGGTCGGCTCAGGGCGGTCGCTGGCGATGAGGGATAAAAAAAATCTAAAAGTCATAATCCCTTAATGCCTCAAAACTCATGTTCAGCTGTGGACGTATAACGGTCAGATGATGAAACAAATAAAACGTCACGCTTTTCTCCTGTTTAGGCAGAGATAAAGGAACGCTACATGTCTCGATCTCTTGTATGCTTGCTGATTACTGGTTCTTTTTGATTTGGCCCAATTTGGCCCATATCCAATGGCAAAAACGGGACCCTATTACGACTTCGCCGTCTGTCTGTCTTTTACCAGGCTGTATCTCAAGAACCACGATAGTTAGACAGTTTAAAATTAAAAAAAATACTAAAAATAAAATAAATATTTATTTAAGGGGGGCTCCTATACAACAAACTTGTTTGTGGCCTTTTTTGGATATCAATAACAGCAACAGGACGCTTGAAAACTCGCACTTGACCAGTTTTTAATATGTCGCCAATTTGGTCGACATATTTGTGCCTGGGGCGCCTTCTGCCGACGTCTCCGTTGATGATGATAAAGAAATTAATTAATATTTTAACCTTAATTAACGAATACTGCTGTATTCAGTATTATTCATATGTATTTTTTTTATTTCAGGGGCGAGCTCCTACGGGTTTACCAACAACAATAACAACAACAACGTAAAATATTAATCTTTATTTTATTTTTATTTTCTAACATTTTTTTACATTTTTAATGGCAATTTTGAAGTAGTATTTTGTAAATGGATGATTTAATTTAAGTACAAAATGTATATGGATTAAGATTATTGGTAGTCTTAGTAAATAAACATATTTTATATACATAAAACCTCCTTATTTATTTATAAATCATCTTATATTTATCTATAATTATAAAAAGTCTTAATTCATTAATAGTGTACGTACAAATTTTGTTATATATTAAAAACGAAAGAGAAATATTTAATTTTATGCAGGTACATATAAAAATAAGGGTCTTTGTACGTAGCTAGTAAATAAATATATACATTTTTTTCACATTTAGATATACCTACTTACCTAGTTTCATGAACTCTTTATTATAATTTAATGACATTGCCTCATTTCCATATTATCTTAATTAATAATGTCTTATAATAATATATAAAATAAATAAAGTGGGTGTCATTTACTATATTAAAATGAAAAAAAAAAAAAAATCCGCATAATTTTACATGAAACATATTAGTGTTCTAAGACTAATAACGATTTGTAAGAGACATACAAAGTGACATATCGCCGTAGCAAGTACCTAAGTCTATACATGCATTTTTATTAAGATATGTGCAATTTTTACGTTAAAAAACAGCTTCTAATTAACAATGTGTAGCAATTTTATTTACATTCTTAGACCACCATAATTTAAGCGAAATAAGGTGCTTTAAAATATATAGCAGTTAGATAATAGTATCGTGAATAGCGATAACGATAGTGAAAACAATTTGGTTCTTTTAGGGGTTCCGTACCCGAGGGGCAAAAACGGGACCCTAATACTAAGACTTCGCTGTCTGTCTGACTGTCACTAGGCTGTATTTCAAGAACCGCGACAGTTGTTTTTTTTTCAAATTATTTATTTTTGTTACAATAAAATAAATATGAAAGGGGGGCTCCCATACAACAAACGTGTTTTGTTATTTTAACTCTATATCAATAACGGCAACGTGCCTACAGCACTTGAAAATGGTACGGAACCCTTCGTGCGCGAGTCCGACTCGCACTTGGCCGGTTTTAATTTTTAATTTTTTTATATCACAGTCTCCTATAAGTTCCGGATAAATCTTTTACGCAGTTTAAATATTGTAGTTATTATAAAGCAGTAATTAGACGCTCAAATGAAATAGCTTGATGGACGCGTTAATTTGTTCTTTTAACAATGAAGAGATTTTAAATGGCATATTATAAATAAGACTTTTTCAGCTCAACGAGAGATATATTTTATGCAAATTACTTGTATATATGGTCCAATTTTATTATTCTATGAGTGAATCGACGGACCCATTCCTTATTATTTATATTTTTATGTACCATTGCATTTAATTATACTTAATACCTATACCTTAATTATATATAGTCAATGGCTAAGGCCCTTATATAAATATATTTTGTACATACAATATAATTTAAAAGTATCACGATTTGCTATATATCACATTGTATAAAATGATAAAATCCCTTAACCACTCAATGGCATAGAGTTCATTTCTTCTTGTATCCGTATGAGTTGATCGCTGAAACAAAAAAAAGTAAGTAGGTGTAATTATTAAATATTAATAACATATTAATTACATTTGGTAATTAAGACATTTGTACAAAGTGATTTTACGCAAGAAAAGATTTAATATCTTTTAATATGTTTGATAAAAATAAGGCTTTTGTTATTTCATCGGATGATAATCCGAGTGGGGCCGTTTTATTTCCTAAAGTTCAAGTACAAATCATAATATTCAGTAGGTACTTGAACTATTGAATATTAAAGAAATATAAATCTCTACATAGTATAAAACAAAGTCGCTTTCTCTGTCCCTATATCCCTAGGTATGCTTAAATCTTTGAAACTACGCGGTTTTTTTAATAGATGGAGTGATTGAAGAGGAAGGTTTATATGTATAATACATCAGCATTGGCGGGTCGCTAGTATATAATATAACGTGAAAGTTTGTATGTTCTTTTTTCTCGATACTATTTAGTAGGTGTTAGCAAAATAAATAGAAATAAATAATAGACCAATATTCTGTAAGGCGCTGTTTGTCGCTCGTACGATGATGTGCTGCGGCCAATGCAGAACTATCAATTCTGAAGTTTAAAAGTCCGATCTGCACGATTGCCGCCTGATAGCCATCGATGTTACTTTGAAGAGTCAACATGTATCTAAGAGTTGAAGAAACTGCATGTACTGGCGCCCGCACAGATTACTTTTGCATGAAACCATGTCATAATACCAGAAATAGCATAAGGTATATTTCTCTCTAGGAAATACATTACCCATCTCCTCCGCCGCCTCGGTGGGGAATGTGTGTCCTCTTAATCGAAATGATATACTACTCATACCTCGAGGAAAGATCCATAAACCCCGATGGTTCCCCCAAATACCAATGTTGGAGATACCAGGAACTGATGCAGTTCCTGTTGTCTCCATCATTAGTATTTGGTGGAATCATCGGGAAGGGCATTCGATGCAATTCTTGACTATTATGCATTAACGGAAAAAACGAAACGAATAAACAACAATAATTCAGAAACCCGTCCGGTATGATGATGGATGGATGGATATTCAATGAGCCGCCATATCAGTCCGGCAAGTACCTACTTGGGACTGATAAAGTCCTCAAATCGTTTTTTGTCAGTGCCCATTAACACTATCAATAATTTCAAGGAAAATCAAAGCCACAAACCTGTAAATTCTTGGTCGCACATAATCAATAACTCCAGCCACTGCGCTCCGGTAACATTCGGTATAGTTAGCGAACCACCATATTTGTCCGGCAAGCACTTGGGGCTGATGTACTCGTATAATAGTTTCTTATCACTGCCCATGAACACTATGCGGGAACGAAGCTTTTCCTTTAAGAACGGCTTGAATAGCTTGAACACCATGTCGAAGATGAATGGCTGGTTGATTATGTAGAGGCCTTTGATGCGGAGTGGGATGGCTTCCTGGAAGTTAAGTAGGCAAGATTAGGATAGTTGTTGCTGTAATGTTTTGTAATGGACCGGGAGCAAACTAAAGAATTTTACTTAAAAAAAAATAGAGTTGGTACTGTTCTTTTATGATTTGTAGGCTCGTATTTTAGGAGTTACGAGTAAAACCGTGTAAGACAGCTATTTCAAGAAGTTAATAAAAGTTTCTAAAACATAACGATTAGACTTTAATGATTGTTACTTAAAGGACAGATTTTATCCATCAGCTACCTAAATATGTTGTTTGTTTCTGTGTTTTCATCCTATGTTGACGATGTATGATCATAGTTAATCCAATTAAAATATTTACCTAATCGACAGATTCAATTTATTTTACTGTTTATTCATACTGCCCAAATTCTTTATTTAATCTTAACTCTAGTAGCATCTGAGTACTAAGTGGTACGCTGATCTAATGCAAAATCCCAAGTTTTACCTTTAAGTGTAATAAGGTAAATACTTATTTTCTGGTAGAATTAAAATTACAGAGCTCCAATAGCAGCTTAATTTCTAGTGTTTATCACTAAGCTAATATCAGTCCAGGCTTCCTTCAGGATGGACTAACCCAGGGTTGGATTAAGAAGGATGATTAAGGGGCCAAGCACTTTTAAAAGGATCTGAGCCTCTCCACACTTGTTTCTAAACCGGATTTTAGCATCAACCAAATGAGGAGTGCATTTTTCAAGATAAACTTTTATCTTGAAAAATTCAAACAAAAAACTAGGCTAACCTGTAACCAATCGACAATTCTGCTGGCAAAACTAGGCGTGAACTGCAAGACGTGCTGCATAGAGAGACCGTCCATGTCGAAGATGACCACCGCGCCACAGATCTGAGTCTCCGGCTCCAACATGGCAGCCTCCAGGAATAACACGCAGCCTTTGAAGACCTCGTCCAGCGAACACTTGCTTGGTTTCCATTTTTCTGGAAGATTTATTAATTTATTTATTTTATGACAAATCTAGTTTATTGTGGTATTTTTCTATAAATCTAAAAGTTCCAAGTAAAAGTTAAGTAAAATACTTTTTATTGTACACCAAGAGTATAAATGGCGGTCTTATCTCTGCTGCGATTTCTTTTAGACAACCTCAGCACGAACTAGTTAGAGAGAAATCATAGCTGGGTAGTATGAGTGTAGCAACAAAACTAATAACAAGATAACGTGATTTTTTTTAACACTTATTAACAAATTAAGCAACCTACACAAGAGGGCTCTGAGGAACTTGGACGTTGGAGGAATTATGCTTTAATTTCTTTTAAGAGAGTTTTGTGCAAATGTCACCCAAGTCCACAGAAACTGCTCATGAACTCTCTTCATCGTCAAGGGCATCGGCCGATTTTTTTTTGTCCGGGGGAAATGCATCGATGGTATCGGCCTGCTAAACTATGCTGAGTATGGCAAAAACGAGAGTGGCGGTATTTATACAGGTTGCACCGAATTGGGCAATTGTAGGAACATGGAATAAGTAATAATAACTGCATAAAAGAATATAGCAATGGCATTGTAATATGTTTTTGCTTTTAAATATCTCTCTGTATTTTGTAATAGGTGATCTATTATAAAATACAGACCTTTGAGGCGTGTGTTTGTATAACGCAAGATTTAAAAAAAAACTCAATTTATCTTCATGGTGTTTATTAAAATGATAAGGAGATACATAAATCGCGCCGGACAGCTAATATTGTTGTAAAAGCTTCGACTTTTTGTAGGTACTACTAGGCTAAGATTATTTTCGTTGTTGAGTGGAGTTTTTTGTATCCCAAATTCGATTTTAATCGTGTTTGCAACCTTGAATACTTCGTCTAATATGAAAAATTTCCATTAAAAAAATCGGTATACGGATAACAATTTTTTTACCCATCAATAAACTTTAATGGGTAAAAAACTGCTTAAGTACAACCACGAGCAGGTAAACCGATGTATATTTAGCAAACTTAATGATTAATTACATTTTTTCATATCAATCATATGCTCAGATGTAGGTAAATTAATACAACAATAATAAATTGACGTAGAACAATGATTAGCTGAATATACTAACCGTAATTTACTCTCGCTAGTATCTATTATTATTTACCTACATTGAATTATTGTGTTATTATGTTGTGTGCTGTTGCATGACTGATGTTAGACGTAATTGCCAGAAATCTCAATGCGATTGTTATATACTAAGTTAATACGTCAATATATTATATATATTTATTTGTGGTATTATATTAAATTGTTTTAAATTTGTTTTCATACGGCTAAGAATGGTTTTGCTACACCAAATATGGTTTTATTTTAGAAAGCTCTTAAATAAATATTTTAAAATTGAATGGTACCGTTGACACCGTTTTCTCTATAATTATGTCATATAGAGAAAACTGAGTCAGCCATCTTTGTCTATCTAAATATTATCTGAGTGGTGACGTTATTCCTGCAATAATAATGAAATGGCAGATAAGGGGAGGATCATCTCCAAATTTACATTCTTATACTGAGTTACTATAACCATGAATTTTACTATTACAGTAAATAATACTATATTCTTCTACGTGACTGCAAAAACACACCGATAAAGAGCCCAGATTAATTGGAATTAACAAGTTCTAGGCTATCGAGGCCTAAGAATGTTTTTTTTCACCTAGACCGTCTAGTTACCACTAGCGATCGAAAAAGCTCGAGCCTTTTAGCCCTTTTTTAAGACTCGCCGCTTTATAGCGATGGCTAGAAGGCTAAATAACTCTTAAGCCCTCGAGGCTAATTGTATTTATGGCTTTTGCTAGCGGTCGAAAAGGCTCGAGCCTTGTAGCCCTAAATTTAAAGCTTGCGAGTCTTTTTTAAAGGCGGACTCACAAAACAGTAGTTCTAAAAATGCTCACTAAAAAAGGCCTGAGGCTCTTTTTAGGCCTAGGCTTTTTTAAAGCCTTTTTAGAAGACGGGCATCGTATTTAGAGTTCTAGCTTTAAAAAAAACTCTTAAGCATCTTTTGAGGATCAGGTTAATAGAAACGTAATGAATTATAAATGAAAGTTTTGTTATGTTATTACAGTTTATTATATTTTAAATCTAATTACGACGCCAGTCTTCTAAAAAGGCTTTAAAAAAGCCTAGGCCTAAAAAAACCTCAAGCCCTTTTTTAGTGAGCAATTTTAGAACTACTGTTTTGTGAGTCCGCCTTTAAAAAAGACTCGCAAGCTTTAAATTTAGGGCTACAAGGCTCGAGCCTTTTCGAAAGCCTAGGCCTAAAAAAGCCTCAAGCCCTTTTTTAGTGAGCAATTTTAGAACAACTGTTTTGTGAGTCCACCTTTAAAAAAGACTCGCAAGCTTTAAATTTAGGGCTACAAGGCTCGAGCCTTTTCGACCGCTAGTTACCACCGATTAAATACAGTCTAAAAAATAATTTTCAAATTTAATTTATTTTCAGCAGTATCTTCCACTTTGATGAACTGAAATGATTAAATTTAGGTTCCTTAGGACAAATCCTCTCAGAAATAAACATAATTGTAATAAAATTTAATATGGGTCAAGAAGCCTAATGTTATGAAATCTGCAGTGCCAAGTCGCAAAAGTGCTATGCAGAACCAAACTGGATCACACGGTCAATAAGCGCTATATAAGTAATTATTCAATCAACGTTTGTCTCTTTACTTAGAGGTTAGGTTGACTCTTCATTGGGCGAGCGCGTTCTCCGCCTTAAATCTCTAAAGCCACGCGCCGGAAAAGAATTCTTTGTGTAAAAAGTGAAATCAAACATTTCTTTTCGGGTTTCTAGAAAGCAAGTTACGCCGTTGTTGTGTGTTGCGACATATGGGTGGAGATTATGGCATGAATAAATATCCAAATTTTCTTAATTTCTATACCCATATAAATATATATGGGTTTACACCTAGACAATATGTTGTTTATTGGTATAGACAATTAAGATCACGGGTGGGATTCGAAAGCCGCTAATGCCAAATACGGTAGATAAAATTTATCATTCTTTTTTCTATTTTTCATAAGACATACCGCACTTGGTATATTAATCCCTGTGTCACTTTACAAACTCTCAATTCACTGACACAAAGAACATCCAGACTCAGAACAACAATACGTGGCTAACACAAATAATTGTCCCGGTCACCAGTCACAACCACTGAGCCATCAGTGCAGTCGTTGATCTTATATATTCTACTAATATAAAAAGCTGATGTCTTTGTTTTTTGCTTGAACACGATTATCTCAGGAACTAATGGACCGATTTAAAAAATATTACAGTGTTTAATAGCCGATTTATCGAGGAAGGATATAGGCTACATTTAATTATGAAGTTCCCACAGGAACGGGAGTAACGCGTGTAAAATTGCGCATGGGAAGCTAGTTATTATATATATAGACTTACTTCCCAACTCCAGCACCAGCACACGTCGTCCAAGCTGGTCCCGCGTGGGCAAAACCGTCAACACGTTTTGGTTAAACACGTTCGATTCTTTGCTCGGCGTCAGACCGTCATAGTTCTTCGCATGCTTTAATTTAAAAGCGTAGTATCTTTTGATCTGGAATAAATGAAAAAGTTTATTATATTACGTACTAGTTGTGCCCTCGTCGAATATTGAATATTCATCGATACTTTCAACACCCTACAACCCTTTTATCGCTATAAAAAGTAGTGTCCTTTCTCAGGTTCTACGCTATCTGTGTACCAAATTCCTTTCAATCGTTTAGTTCTTTTGGCGCGAAAGGCCGACAGACAGACAGACAGACCGAGTTACTTTCGCATTTAAAATATTAGTAAGGAAAGTAAGGATAAAAGATAAATTAGTTTGTGTGACTGTTAATTCGATATTGATGAAGACGAATACCATACACTATTTAATAAATATTAAATTTAAGGCTTATTCATTAATTTAATTAGCTTGAACAGTGCCTTTGTGTGTGTGTGTCTACTTATAATTAAGAAGCATACATTAACTTTAGTATTTAATGTCTAAGTGGTAAGTAAGCCTTTGCTAAATAAATATACTTAATAATGCATACCTACATAAACTGGTAAACTGAAGGAAGTAACCAATCTATACTTATATATAAAGCTGACGAGTTTGTTTGTTTGCTTCAATGCGTTAATCTCAGGAACTACTAGTCCGAGTTGAAAAAATATAAACATAACAATATGAACTAATTACTTATTTTTTTCTAAATTTTATCATATTTGATAAAACAGCGATCATATAAGACTGATGATAGTTCGAACACATGGATCACAAAATTCCTGAATTCGGATCAAATTGAGATTTTACTTTTATGATTTTTTTACCGGTATAAGAACCGGACACCTGACTCCTGGACAACCTCCGTAGCGTTCCGGTATTTGGCTCGCTTTGAATCTCGGAAGTAGTGGGTTCGATCCCCACGCCTGACAGGAAATCTTTTGTTAAATTCTAAAACTTCTTTCCGGGTCTGGTTGGTTGAGGGGTCACCTTCCGTGCCTCGGAAAGCACGTTAAGCCAATTAATGGTCCCGATTGTTATAACATCATCTATAATAATCGTTAATCAAGGAACGGGCAGCAGCGTTTCCTTGTGTGATAGTCACCCTCCCTCGGGATGAGGCCCATGTTCAGCAGTGGACGTTATACGGTCTAAAGATGATACGAACCCTGCGAGTTTGTTAACACAATATATAGACTAATGAAAGAATGCTAGAACGGATAGGTACTTACTAGATCGTGGGCACTTTCGGGATAAAACTTGCAGGGTCTCAGGAACCTGACCAGCCAGGCATCGCTTTCCAACGGTACATGAAGCTCCTTATCGTCTGCAAATACAAAAGAAGAAAAACTGATTATCGTCTTGGAAATACTGCTTTAAAAGTATTTATAGATTAACTTAACTGTATAACAATGTCTTTATGAAAATAACCGGCTTACTTGAGGCATTTGCGCAATAGGATGTAAATACTGTTTTTAAACAAACTATGGTATTATTCGTTTGCTTATTCAATTGGCATCGTATGTTTGAACACACATTATTTTATATGCACTGGTTATTCACACAGTCATGATTATACCGGAATAGAGTCATTTGTTAGTCGATTATATTATTTACCTAATGAATTTCATATAATCATTTTTTTTTACTATTAACAAACCTATAATAAAATTAAAAATTAGGCGAATAGTGTTAAATCATAATTAAAGAATGTAGTTTGAGATCTCGTTTCAAATTTATAGTAGTAAGCAGCCTGCCTGATTTCTGAATCAGGTTTAACTTTTCCCCAGATTTAAAATATTAATATTAGTTCATACATCTTAATAGATTGGGTAAATCATAGAGCCAGATAAGTGTTTTATATAATTTCTTTAGCAAGTATCAGTATTTTTAGGGCTGAAATGTCAAGAACTGTGGTAGGAAAAGAACAAATAATGAAATAATGAATTTTATTCAGCACTTAGGTATTTACATACACGTGTACTTGTCAGAATTACAATGTATATATAATTCTTACTCTATAAAATATCCAACTAGGTAACTAACAGTAGTAGGTAGGCAATAGCAAATCATAAAAATCTATAGACTGCGTAGTCCGTCCGTCTGTTCTATGACATTTTTTGCAATTAACCAATCATTATTATTTAAAGAAGAAATTAAAACCGCATCCAAATTGTAAGTGGTCACACTATACCTATCTAAGTGGCACAAACCTGAGGGCACCCTTATAGGGGTGGGGTAGGGGTTTAGGACCACGACCCAGGGTGCCACTGAAGTAAAAAAGGTAGATATAAAGAGGATGTGATCACAGGCACCGACTACAGGCGCTCAATTACAGGGCAGGGGTAGGGGTGCAACGCGGTCCTCGCCGCCGGAATTCCTAGCTAACCTGCAACCTTTCACTAGCTAAGCTTAAATGGACGACCCAGAGAAGAAAGGAAGAAAGAAACTCCGGGGTTGTTCTTTTTCGTCATCTTTTGTTGCGTTTTAGTCTCTCCTTTTTTTTATCAAACTTATTAACTAAATCTTCTTGAATACATTGCAATTTTACCATGTGCGCTGATGTACGCTCTGAAACGTTTTCATAAGAAAAGGCGAAGTGTTTACTACATATCCTCAAGCAAAAGAAAAATAACCTCTTGCACATGAAAACGGAGGAAACATCCACGCACATTTTTAAGGAACAAACTACACGAGGTAAATATCTCGTCATAGAGGACACAAAAACTACCATCTCAAATACATTCATCAGCAAGACGACCAGCCACCGCAAGCAGCACTCGTTCACGAGTATGACGTGTGAACACACAGCCATCGCCTCCCTTACCATATTAGAGGGAAGGAGGCGACCCGCCTCACATTGCCACCGCAAGCAATGACAAACAAAGGGAGCATGACGAACTCACTGACAGTAGTATTTGTGGAGTCAATAATAATAAAAAAATATCTAAACTTTAACTCAGCATAGCATGTTCCAATAAAAAAAAACCCATCATAACAAAATTATAGAAAAGTATCTATGTGAAGAACGATAAAATGATTATTTCTAACGTTTAATATTTTAACGTATAATAATTGATATAACTAATATTTTAGTCGCGTTTTTGCCTATGCCTATGTATCGAAGTATACGCTTTGTGCTACATTGAAATGAACTATGCAAGACACTGATGCTTGTCGGTAAATACAAAGTATGTTATTAGAATGAATTAGTATAAAATACTCATAAGTACTATTAAAATATCGGTGTGTAGGCAACACACAACAACAACAACATCATACACAACTTTTTATAGGCATTTATATTATAGACGGAAAATATTTGTTAAGATTTATGATCGTTTAATATCTTTACAAACTTCCGCAAATACGTATAATATGAGCAGAATTTAAATTTATACATCGTTTTGTTACTAATATGAGCTTGAGCTAAATTTAACATTAGCAAATAATAAATTTATCTTGCGAAGCTATTTCTAATTTACAATCAATAAAATTAGCAGTTCAACTTTTTATATCATTTGAAGAAGCGTTTGAACAAAGAAACCGGGTAAACCCGTACTTTTGGACTTAAACAATAAGCCATAAGTAAACATGACCTTTGTCTAAATTAACGACGAAATGGAGTTTTGTGATCGACACGTTTCTTAGGTATTGGCGATTGTCATCACATCAGTGTTTAAATAACAAATATTAGTCAGAATATTTGTATAGTATATATATTATATTTTATTAGTTTAGGATAAGTACAGCTTAAAATCATAGCATAATAAAAAAGGTCAATATTTAATTAAGAACAAAGGGGACATTAGTCGAGAAAAAAAAAACTTAGTAAGTAGGAACGCAATCACGGATGAAACAGCATCATAATGCCATTTAAAACTTGCGGAAATGTTAAATATAACATAAGATAAGCTCAACTGACGATCCGTCACGGTAATATTGTACAACGTGATTTAGTCGGTTCTAATAACTGCCTGAACAATTTTCGATCAGTAATTCTATTGAAATATTACACAAAAATAAATATTTTAATACGGATTTTTACAATAAAGATTAAGGTGATGGCAAAATGAGCCTCAATAAAGGATAATCTAGGTTGTAGCAGAATACATTTTAATATTACCTAAATTTGAATATAATGCAAGAATTATATACAATAATTATTTCATGCTGAGTATTTGACACGACTAAAAGATGAGGTGTTTAGATGTATGATGATGAGAGTAATGTGATCCGACACAACGTAATCACAACATAAGTTCATTGTCAAGGCAAATGTCAATTACGTATTGTGCCTACAATACTTACCACATTGTGTGACCTACCTGATGATACTCTTGCCTTGTTTACTTTATAAGTAACTCTGTAATCACACCATCTAATGACTCGACTATGTTATTTTTACTTGAATAATATAATATAATAATGTACCTATACTAGCCACCTTTAAACATTTCTACAAAACATATCGCCTATGACACACAATGATAACTTTCTCAATTCTATAGGTGTTTTGTTTTAATTGCGTTACTAACGCGATCCAAACTCACTAGCATTCAACTCTGTACAATTTTACATAATAATATAGGTAATATTAGTATCAATGTGTAATTTATTTGAATGTTGCAAAGGTAAAAATACTTAAAAAAGAGAAGATATAAACGTCATCAACATTGACAAATTGTTTACACTACGTCATATTTATGACAATGAGCGCACTTTTCCTGATTCGGGATCCCCGTCAAACAGGAAACGTTCAAAATAGCAGTTTAAAAAGTTGTAGGTTGTCGACCGTAGTTAATAATAGGGCATTTCAGTTACATTTATTGTAATACAGATGAAGGACAAAAGTTTCTGTAGATTGTTGATATAATTATGTCCATATTTAGTTATCAACCTACTTGCTGTAATTAAAAACGGTAATTTCCTTGACGTAAATATGAAGTGTACGAGTAGGTAAGTACTCTAAACTTGATATTTGCATTACAAAAAAACTTTAGTACCTACTTAATACTTAGTACTTCAAAAGTCTTGTTGATTATTTTATACCTATCCTTTGTCGTGTATCATTTACAGATTATACTGTATTTCAATTTTGGAACTAAATTGAAGTAGGCTTCATGTGGCTAGCATAGAATAAACCACCCCAAGGGACAAAACCTGATAAATGGGCAGCAGCAGCTATGAGCTGATATCACTCACATCTTACTGCGATTACCAATCGGCCTGCTAAGCGTGGTGATTATGGCAATATACCTCAACAACCCTTTGACAACGCCTGTTAAAGAGGAGACCAGTGTTCAGCAGTAGATGACTTTTTTTTTTTTTGATTGGGCTTATTAAAGATCTCTTGTCCGGCGTAGGGATCGAACCCACGACTTCCGAAACTTAAAACGAGACTTATATCGCGACGCTACGCATGTTGCTAATAATGCTTTCGTTTATTAATTTTAATATTTCTGAATTAATATCTAAAGATACGTCTAAACAACTGGGACAATTTTTTTTTTATTAAAATAATTTTTTTAAATAAATTTTAAAGATACCTAAAATAAGTGTGATTACGAAATAAATAAATTTAGTTTTCTTTATAATATCATACATTTTAGATCAAACTTTGTGGTCAACACAACGCTATCAGGAGGATAGATCAAACTAATCGTTGTAATTAAAAATATTGCTGTCCCTCTCAAACACATACGAAACACGCGTGATCAGAATATTTACAAGACATTATAGATTGAATAATTTGGCACTCCACTTTGTTTACTCCACAAGGAGCACACTACAAGAATTCTATGAAGTACGAATTGCAAACAAGGTTATGTAGAATATGCAACGAAAAGTGCTTAGTATTGTAAGTGATATTTAAAAGATGACGTCACCATTTACGTCACAAAGAGAAAAGCTATTGCAACGAATGGCAAAGTCAATGACTGGCATTGAACTTGATTACGCTGTGTAGCATTGTAATGTTTCGGTTATGCCTTAACTTAATATCGGATGTTATTCAATTCCACTTGAATGGTTGCTGACTAACTATACAACTAAACAAGTCATCAATAGCTACTTATATAAAAACGTATATACTAATAAAAGTCATATTTTAGCCACTTGACCATATACCAAGCTAAGTGCAGCGATTTTTTTGTGAAACAACAAAATTGAATATAATAATATACTAATATACAGCGGAAGTGTGTTTGAAATAATGAAATAATGAATTTTTATTCAGCACTTAGGTATTTACATACTGTTGTGCTTGTCAGAATTACAATGTAAGAAGATAAATTAATAATAAAAAAAACTATAGCTAACAGATAATTCTTACTCTATAAGATGTCCGACTAAGTAACTGACAGTGATAGGTAGGCAATAGCAATCCATACAAATCTACAGACTGCAAAGTCCGTCCGTCTGTCCTGTGATATTTTTAACCAATTAAAAAAGAAAGAAAAAAAATTAAATCGCTTCAGGCATCGGCACACATCTGAGGGCCTTATGGGGTTTAGGACCACGACCCAGGGTGTCACTGAAGTAAAAAGGTAGGATATATAACTAACATGTGATCACTGGCACCGACTACAGGCGCTCAATCACAGGAAGGGGTAGGGGCGCAACGCGGTCCTCGCCGGCGAGAATCCTACCCTAGCTAACCTGCAACCTTTCACTAGCTACATAAGTGGACGACGTGGTTTGATTATTTTGTTTGTTTGAACTACTGGTAAATCTCAGGAACTACTGGTGCAATGTGAGAAATTATCTTAAATGATTTTAATATTTAGGAGTTCCCACGGGAACCGGAGAAACCGCGCACCGGAAGCTAGTTTTTCATATAAACAATAAAATAGTATTAAAATACTTGACTTCAATGTTTCTTTGAATAAAGTTATCCGGCTGTCCTTCTCGGTGTATCGTTGAGGTAGAGAAGCTCGCACTTGTATTATGTAGGTACTTTAATGTGACGTTAATTTTAGTAAAAATATATTTTCTAAAATAAAGCAAATTGTTTCGCAGAAATTTCTTATGTATGTTATTGAAGAAATTTCAGCATCCCTTCAAGCCATCTCTACAAATGTAGATGTGTACACTCCTGTCACTACCCTTGATACTATCTACTGTTTAAGGAATGACACATATTTTGGAAGCACCTTATTATACGTTTTATTAGAAACCCGAGAAATTTACTACTTTTAATTAATCTCGCTACTGTCATGGAAAACAAAAAGCTGTTCAGAAGCAATTAATTTTATTTAGTATTATTTACCTTCGAGTATTCTTCGGAGCTCTTCTACAGCAGGTTTGACGATTTCAGGAGTTTCTCTGAGCTCCTTCCGTGCGATCTCACGGACTGATTCCTTCGGCTCATCAAGTTCAAATTGCAGCAAGAAGTCACCCAACTGTACACCAGGAAGCTTGTCCAGGTCTGTCAGCATGTGTTGTGATACTGGAAAAAAGAAAACGATATGTTAATATTATGAAGCAAACCGTTGAATCAACTGTTAGGTCCCTGAATCAAATTTTTCTCCACTAGTTTTATTTTTACTAGGACATATGTCTACTGTATTCAAATTGGTTCAGACTTTGTGCTGGTATCACTTTATTGATCGATATTTAAGATTTAGAGCGGTTTCGCACTATATTCGATACGAACCCGTGAACATATTGGTCTAGAAATTTGGAAAGAAATCAGATGACGGAGATCGGATCTAGTGCGTAAATTACCATAGAAATAGTTCTACGGCTACTAGGTACCTACGTACCATATTTTCACGAGTCCAGATCGGATTCGGATCGGACGTAGTGTGAAACCGCTGTTATTGTCTTTGACAGAATACTACCTCTAAATACGGTGGTTATACTGGATTGACAATCATAAATTAAGAAATAACACCGAGCATGTAATATGCTATACGTTATATCTATCAAAAATAGTTTCAGACTTGTCTCGGTTTCCTATTTAGATACAAAGCTTCATTATTCGATATTACATAGCAAATTTACTATTGTAGGTATATAAGGAAAAGTGTTTTCAAGTTTTAATACCAAGAAAAGTTAAGATTAAGATTAAGATTAACTATAAATATAAGTAAAGACACATACCTAAAATATGGTAACAAGGACAAGACAAAAACCCCGGATTTTAGAACTCAGAACCCGGAAAACTGTTTTTAAACATAGGGGCCCGGGAACAGTGCGTTTGTCGCGGGCACAAGACATACGTTATTTAAACCCCGACTAAATGACGCCCCGCCCTGGACGCTTGGACAACTATGACAATTCATCCGGATGGAGTTTGAAGGTTGCCAACCTTAAATGTACGCATATCCATAGTCTTATCCGTAAAATAATTTAATCTAAGGACTACATTTTTTTACACTCCTTCGATCCGCAGATGGCGGGGGCCAATCTAACGACTACCTGACCCCATGACAGTACAGGTACTTTGATGATTTTCTGACTTGCGCTTATGCTTACGTCACTGGGTATAAATAAAGTCCATAACAGTATGGGCTCAGTAAGACGATATTTCATTGATGTCAGTCGTGAGTCATGGTGTATTATCGCCAAAACTTAATAATCTCAAGATTACGTGCGCAGTTTAATGTCTACTAATAACGCTAATTAATTTTACCTCGAAATTTTATTCCCACAGTTGTTTACAAAACAGTTTCAAGTTCCAACCAATAGGTACGTTATGATTCTATGTTTGTAGTAACATATATCGTCGGTGCTAATAAGGCTAATACCTAATAAGGTTGAAAATCAAATGTAGCAAATTAATTATTTTCTCTTTAAAATATATATAACAAAAATATTTCTTGACAGATGAAATTACACCTTATTAGCTACGCGGTATTGTAGTATTACCGACGATATAGGTAGTTATCAATACTATTAGGTACATAACGTCAAAGATGTTACGGTAACTTTATGACTAAAATTGATCGAAAAATTAATTTATGAGTTCATTGCCTACGCCAAAATAGTTTCGTACCCATAAATCTATCTAAATGGTTAAATAAGACTATGATACCGGTCATAGTCTTGCATGAACAGTGACTAAGTGATTAATTTAACTAATACGATATTAATAGCAGTGGAAAAATTGTAACATTCAAGATTAACAACCTATTATAAAACTATTCCAAAATGGTAATTAAAACGAAATTTAGATTGGAATATGTACGTAGGTACCTACTAACTGTCCTTCGTTGCATGTAATAAGCTGGTTGCGATTTGCAATTTAGACATTCCGGAAGACTGAAGATTACTAAAAAAAATTGGCCCGTATTTTTTATTTATCAAATCAATACTAACTATAAAGTTCAGGAGAGGGTGGCTTGTGACGTCACTACTATGTAAAATTGAACCTAGAAGTGATGTCACATGAAATTTCAACGCGCTGTATAATCGTCATTTTTTGTTCGAGAAACGAAAAAAAATACGTGTCCATAATTTTTTGGTAATGTAACTGACGGACTATATCATTTTTTTTAATCTACATGCCTATTACATAATAGGCGTGTAGATGTCTTCGTGTGCTGTGATTTATTTGCCTTATACAAAAAACTAAAAATACAATTAATATACTTACTTGTATTGTCCATTTCAATTTTGACACATACAACGGTAATATCCTCTACGGTCACTTCATAATTTATGATTGCATCATAACTTGCCGTCATATTCAAAAATAATAAAATTAATTTAAGACACGTGTATTTGATTGAGTTTATTTCAGAATATGGCTGAGTAATGCTTCATCAAACAGTGCATGTGTCTAGAATAGATTACAACGGATGTATCTACATGTAATTATAATTGACCAACATAACAATAATGATGCATAGCTTGTAGAGATATTGCACGAAAACAGACCTTGACTTCTATAGATTACAATTTTTTTAATTCTATTGCAAGGATTTTTATTGCACTGGTGTGCCAACGTTCTTCTTAAACATCGTGTTTCTTATGTAGTTACTAATCGATCTATGTGTTTAAATTTTTAATAGCTCCAAATCCAATACAGGTCAACAAAATTTTACTTTTTTCAAGGTGCAGAACTACTATTTTAATTGTTGTTTTAATCAGTATGAATTAAAAACTGAACAATAATTACAATTTAAGTATTTTGTTAATCTTTATTTATCTCATACATTTCAGTAGAGTCATTTTGTATGGAGTTTTTACTGATGGCACTCAAATGTTAATATTTTCTTAAAAGAACATTAACAGCAAAAAAAATATTAATGTTAATTGGATTTCAGAATAGCTACTTACAAAAACAGTCGTTATACAATTTTAATAATAGATTTATTAGTCTATTTACATAAGTATGTGTAAAAAAAGACTTCTACTTTTTATTGGCAAGTATCTCTTAAATTAGACGTGACAGAATATTTTTAATGACGAAACAATTTCCATCATCCTCTGAAATGACAAATAAATGTGTTTTTTTCTGTGAAACAAAAACCTTGTCGACCTGTGTTATAGATTAAAATGGCTTCAAACCTGTTTTGGGATACTCGTTATATAACGCACTTCAGTCCACCCCACAGTTTACTGGAAAAGTTATGTTTAAGGTATACAAATTGGATATGGGCCCAGAATAAGAGAGTTTTTTTTTGTCTTCGGACGGGCATATGTAGTTAGCCACGAGGCTTTTGCTACTTCACCGGGCATAAATAAGTGAGTAGATTAAATAAATGGTAGATAGTATTTATTGCACATAAAGAATAGCAAAGACTAAGTTTAAAGTATTATTATTTCAATATAACTTATTATTATTTTAATATAATATTATTATTTTAATAATAAAATATTATTATTTCAATATAACAATATAACTTAATTAAAAACAATGAAAGGAATCGTCTTGATGGTGTAATTTCTTAAACTTCCTCATTTCACCGTAGACCGGTAAATCTGAAGGACAACATTGTACACTTTGCATGTTGCATTCTCCTAAATAGATCGAAAGTTAAGTATTTATACAAAACTTAACCGACATTACTATGACTGATCAAAATGTGTCTTACTCAGCGTTTACTGCATGCAAAAAAAAAATTTATCACATCTATTCAAAAAGAGCTAGTTTATTCCTCGTAAACAGGGACCAAAATAGCTCATTAATCCCTTAGGGCCCAAAATTGATTTGAATTTGGAGTGTAGATATTGTTATTATATTTTATATCTTATGGTTCTTCATTGTACGTAAATAAATTCTTGTTCATAAGTTGCACTTACTTATTTTCTCATAGAGGGTGATAAAAAGTAGAATGTCCACCTCGGGAGCAACACTATTTTAAGCTCGAGTGACATACTTTTAATCCCTCGCTCCGCTCTGGATTAAAAAAAACACTCTCGCCTTTAAAATAGTTGTTTGCTCCCTAGATAAACAATCTACTATTTAATATGTCAAGTTAATGTTGCTTCAATAATACAGTAACAAGAACATAGAAATGCGTTACAATAACCCTACAGTAATGAAGACATGTTTATCGAAATCATAGTCATATCGTTACGTGGTTAGCCTCCTGAGTTTAAATTTTATGTTAATGTGTCATGCACTGTTGGTAGTCCCTATGTATAATTCTGCTCAATGTATATCATTGCAGTAACATTCAACCATCTTTAACGCTCTTTACTATTCTATACTAACTTCCTGCGTAGGTCCCGTACCCGTGGAAACTTTATAATAAAATATAGCCAATAACTTTCCTCGATTAATGGGCTATCTAACACTGAATTTTTGTTCAAATTGGACCAATAGTTCCTGAGATTAGCGCGTTCAAGCAACAATATATAAAGCTGAAGAGTTTGTTTATTTGTATTAGTGTAAATATAGATAGGTGTGATTATAATCGTCTAAATTGTCCATTGGTAACTATTACTAGATGCTATAAGACCAGTTAGAAGTTGCGATATACCGTGAATAGTGAAAGGTGTTGGAATATTTCACCAAACCAAATATCGAGGAGAATAGCATCTAAAAAACAATTTCATTATTCAAATTGAGGAATGAAACTTTTCAACATTTTTAGTAAAGCACTATTAAGTATTAATTAAAATTTGGCATCACGAAGTGACAACGAAAATATGAAGAGATGAATACCTAATTGGTAACACGAAAACAGTACCTACGTAATACGTACCATAAAAAAATTAAGTCAAATTAACAAAATATAACAATGGTAGGTATCATCAATTTATAAATAATGATAATGCTTATGAAATAAGTTGCTATTGTAATAATAGTTTACTTGGTTAAGTTAACAATTTTGTCTATCTATACGGATAAAGTTGTACTGCATAGTTAACTGACCAAGTAGCTTTTATAAGAAACTTCCAAATAACATTAAATAGCTGTCTGTTAATAAGTCAAAGCTTAATCTATACTATAAAGCTGAAGTGTTGGTTTGTTTGCTTGAATGCTAGAAGACTTTATACAACCGACTTCAACTGATAAAGAATAAAAAAGTATTAATAAAAAATTCAGCATAAGTAAAGCTCAGCTAAAGCCTTTAAACTGAGTTTAAGTAAAAACAACAGTCTACAAGCCTAAGTAAAGTTCTGTGTGCATGTCAAATATCTCTATTATGCAAATTATGATTTGTTTTGTGTCAGTAAAAATACAGAAAGAATATAGGTATCACACATAAACATTATGCATTGTATAATCAGCATTTTTATTAAATACATCTCTCAGGAATATTAATTATTTTATTTATAAATATTGAAAGATAGGAACAAATAGGAATAAACTACAACGGTAGTAATATTTATATAACATCGTGTAATATTGTAAAAATTAGTAAGTAATTGATAGAAAATCAGTAAAGATGTCACCGATAAACATACCAAGTGCCATCAATATTGTATTAATAAAAACAAAAAATACATACTACACATACAAAGACAAACTCAATCACAATATTAATAAGCAAGCTTTATAATACTCACTTTTTCCCATTGTTGATATTTGTAAAGATCGATCACACGTTTAGTCACCAAAGTTAACAAGCTAACAACAGTTCACTGAACGACTATGCAGCGAGCGCAATACTATGGGACTGGTAATTGGCAAACGAACATTTGCTTATATGAGGCAGGACACAAGCAGCCAGTCGAACATTGTGACTTGGCTTCCATTGCTACTTTTACGAACAATCTCATACAAATAAGTTAGTGTACACGTAATTCAACTTTCGGAGATCTTAAATGTCTTCCGTAGCAGTTATTTCATTTGGAGGTTACTTTTTATTTTATTCTCTTACGTTATTCTACCCTCATGCAAAATATATTGTGTTAACAATATTTAAAATAGAAAATAAGAGAGTATTGAGTATTCAAAAATCATTTAAAAATAGGGTTGAAATCTTATTAAGCAGTCCCAGAATGGAAAGTTTTCGAGAGTAATTTGTGGAACATTTTGAATGTAATAATAACCATTATTTTGTAAGATGATGCTTTGATTCCGTAAAGGGAATTTCCGCTGCTTAGTGCTGATATCCAATGTCGAAGTAATTTACGTTTTATTTCGACCAACGTCATGGTTATACATGATACAGACATAATAACATAAAGTTAAATTTAGATATACATATTTTTTGTTGCGTTGAAGATACGGCGTTGGAATGCAAAAAACGGGGAAAACATGATACCTGCCTAAATTTTGTAAGTATTTAAAAATGTGAGGTAAGTGAGCAAACATTAAGCAATAGCTTAGATGTACAATAATAATTATTATTAATATGCTAATTAGAAAATATACGTCATTAAAGATAACGGACGTAACAATCACCGTAGATATTTATAACAACTGCATTTTGTGTTTCTGTACACAAATTACGTTACTTCGTACCAAATTTCAAGGTTCTGAGTTCACGGGAAGTAACCTGTAGGTAACTCCTTGCGAGTGTCGAAAACTTGCGGAATAAACGGCTGTATCTGAGAAGTTTGATCTTCACAGTTCCAAGGGACAGTAGACCTGAGTATTTGATATAAATTTCAGCTTGATACCTCCCCGCGTTCCCGAGGAAGTGTGCGACAGACAGACAGACGAACGGACGGACAACATAGTGATCCTATAAGGATTCCGTTTTTTTTCCTTACGAGGTACGGAACCCTACATTTTTTTAACATGACGAATATAATCAGCATATAAAAGGTTAGATTTGAAGTGTGTTTATGTCATACTTAGTTTATACTATTGACAATTTGACATTGTAGCCACCCTTTCCCATAGGTCAGGACTGTAAAGAGGGTTTGCTACAATGTCAAGTTGTCAATCGTGTAACCTACCCACGTGTTTAACTTACCTAGACCTAAATAGTAGGTTAAACAGGAGGTATCAGGTCTTTAAAGGGGGGAGGAAGGGTTGCTATAACATCTATGTATAATAATATATGAGTTCGAGAGTTTATTTGTTTGCTTGAACGCCCTAATCTTGGGAATTACTGGTCCGATTTGAAATATTCTGTCAGTGTTGGATAGCCCATTTATCGAGTAAGGATAAATAGGCTACATTTTATCATGAAGTTTTTACGGGAACAGGAATTTCGAGGGTAAAACCGCGCTTCGGAACCTATTACATTCTACATATTTACTCAACAGGGACAACCTTAAGGCTTTAAGTGGTCGAACTGATTAGAACCACTTGAAACAAGAATATTAAGAAGCGCCAACATTACCGAATTAGTAGGAGCATAATGTAGATTTTTTTTCAATTTTGTGTGTTTAGGTTTAAATACTTAGTCAAACCTAACCGGCATAGCCAGGCAATTGGGAAAAGAGGTGGATTTTATTTTCAAGAGGGAGTAACTTCGCCCACATCGGATTGCAGACATAATTATTATAATGTTGTCAATTAAACAATTGATGAATATATAATGGGTAGGCACTACGACTGGAATGGGAATACTTTCTAGTAAGTAAATAATTATGCAATTAACCTAGCCGTATTTAGATAGTATATCATATATTGCTGAACATGGGTGGAGACCCATGTCTGATGTCTAATGAATCTGCTTGTCAACCCTCCCTCCTCTCCCGGGAGAAGTCCCGAGGGAGGGTTGACAGGCAGATTGCTGACTAGCACAGTATTATGTAATAACACACTTTCCGAGGCACAGAGGGTAATCCCTAAACCAACCAGACTCGAAAATAAATCTAAGATATACAAAGATTTATTGTCCGGTGTGGGGATCGAACCTACCTCCGACATTTAAAGCGAGACTTATACTGCTGCGCCAAGGAGGTTATTTAGCACCGTACACAAGCATACAATGATAGTTCACAAATACAGCGGAAACTTTGTGTAGAGTATTGTTTATGATACTTAGCGTACTGTCACAGTAACAATACATTAGTCACGTATTAATTTCTTGAGTGACTCATGTCAAGACTAAATATTTGACAGATTTTGTGACAGAAAAAAATTACCTAAAAAAATCTTCAGCATCACTTGGCAGGGTCGGTTCGGTCGGTTATTGAACTAACGCTCTTTAAGTAGATAAGTTGAAAGTATACGTGTCAACCGTAACGTTTTTGCACTCGTAGCGTGTTTTTGTCTGTGTAATTTATTTGCAACTAAACACATTTTACTATTTTATATGAATGAACTATAAAATGTTAATCCGGTACCTACTAATGAACGTTTTATGTCTTTAAGCAAAAAAGTATGTGCAGGTACTTTTAATGAACATTGTTTCGAAATGCATTAAGTAAATAAAATAACATGAAAATAATTATCTAAGACAGTATACTATCTTTCAATGGTAGAAAACATCATTTATCTGGAGACTAATCACGGATAATACTATGTTAGACTACTATACTACTACTGTACTATACTACTATAAGCAATAATAGTTTATATGTTAGGCATATAAACTATTATTGTTATATGACTATATAAAAATAATATATAAAATTATTATATACTATACTTTGAGCTAGTGAAAGGTTGCAGGCTAACTAGGGTAGGATCCTCGACGGCATGGCCGAGGACCGCGTTGTTGCTTATTCCCCGAACTGTGATCTCGTGCCAGCGATCATCACCACTGTTCGTAAATCTACTCTTTACTCCAGTGGCACCCTGAGCGTTGGTCCTAACCCCTTAAGGGTGCCTTCAGGTGGATGTCGCTTAAACTTTGGCCGGATTCTCGGAAGTTAATTTTAATTTTAGACCTGTTACCTTTAAGGCATCTTACTATAGATACCTAATGTGTACATTTGTCATTTATCGCTCGACAGACAGACAGACTGATTAAAAATTCTGTAAGATCAAATAATTATAACAATGTTTTTAGCTACTTAAGTGATACTTTTGTTAGATTTAGTCTTATACAGTATAATTTTGACAAGTACAAGTGTATGTAAATAAGTACCTAAGTGCTGAATAAATTTCATTATTTAATTGATAAAATGTCTTCGCTACTCAGCGTAACTATGCAAGCAAAATATATTTTAAATAACTATCTCAATTTATTAAGTTAATATAGCTTAAATGAAACCGCCATAATGACATAGCAAATGCGGTAGAATAACCCTACAGTAGGTAATTAAGATATTTTTATCAAAGTCATATCGTTACGTGTTAGGCTCTTGTACACTTGTACTATTGTGTATTCTATGCCTGTACTTTATATGTACGTAGGTACCTATGTATTACAAGTTTGAAATAGTGAAATAATGAATTTAATTATCTTCTGTCTAATTAACAGCACTTAAGTATTCACATACACTTATACTTGACAGAATTACAAAGTTATAAAATAAAAAATACTATAATTAACAGATATTTTTTACTCTAGTAAATATCCGACTAGGTAACTAACAGAAATAGGGAATAACAAAATTAAATCTACAGACTACATAGTCCGTCATAATCCGTGTGTCCTGTAAAAATGCAGCGAATAATTTTGTATTAAAAAAAAAAATATTATTTTATAATTACATATAATTGAAACTAGTTTAGCCCGTTGTATTTTTTAATATCAAGGCCGTTAATGTTTTTATCGATCGACGTTCTACACCTATCTCCATACCATTAGCGATGTATACTTATACAGGGTGTCCCAAAAGGTTAAGTAGCTGGGAAAGGGGGTGACAGGGGTGGACACAATGGTCACTAGAAAAATAAAAATAAAATCCGCTCTGGGTATTTAAAAAAAAATGGCATTTTTTTTAAACTTAAAATTTTACACCTTGTTATTTTTGATGTTGATGTTGATGACCTTGTTGTTATTGAAGATTACATAAAAGCATTTTTTTTAATACAGCCATATTTGTAGGTACAGTTAGCACAAGGTGTAAAATTTTTAGTCTTTTAAAAAATGCCATTTTTTTTTTAAACACCCATAGGGAATTTTTTATATTTTTCTGGTGACCCTTGTGACCATCCCTATCACCCCCCTTCCCAGCTACGTAATCTTTTGGGACACCCTGTATATTGCTAATTGTTTATTTCCATGGAAAATTACTTAACTTTTTGTTCAATTAACATTTGACACCAGCCTAATAGCTCGTAGATAGTTCATCGAATATAATTATAATCGATTTTATGATTATAACTATATTCGAACACGTAAGTTCACAAGAAAAACAATTCGAAAATAAGCTACTTAAAATGTTTTTATTAAACGGGAATATGTTTATATAGTTGTAAAGTGACTTTTGAGCAATAAGGTTTTTTTTATTACAAATAAAGCTTAAGACTTAAAAGTAAGTCAATAAATTTTGAAAAATCTTCATATGGAGCACAGACTTACGGAAAATAAAATCTTGCTTGCTTGTTAACTGTCTTCTCACTTCTATACTAATATTATAAAGAGGAGAGATTTTTTGTATTTTTGTGTGTGTGTGTGTGTATGTTTGTAATGAATGGACCCAAAAACTATTACACAGAGTTGAAAAATTCTTTCACCGTTTGAAAGCTACACTATCCCCGGATGACATAGGTTATATTTAATTATGAAGTTCCCACGGGAACGGGAGTTACGCGGGTGAAACCGCGCGCGGGAAACTAGTATTTAATATAGCATATCAAAGACCAGAAAGCTCTTTTTTAAGGCATAGTTAATTGACGTGTTTGATTCTGATAAACTGGATTAACATTGGCTTTATATGGACGGAGAGCTGACAACCGAAACGGCAAGGTAATTTGATCCTTCATAAAAACGATTTATCAGCTGAGCACGGACGCCGTCGTCGCGTGTATCCCCTCCACTTGCTCTTTTTTATGCCCCTTAGCTCTTTCTCGAGCAAAATACAATTTAAAATATAAATTTTCAATTACTTTTTTCGACATGTTCCCACCACTATTATTGGCTGGCTTTTTTTTCCTAGCCTCTGGGAATAATAAACTTTAAGCACAAAAAAAGCCAGCCTTGTTCTTATTACCTAAAAATATTTTTTTTTCCTAACTTTAATTAAGCCTGGCGATACCTTTCCACCAACCAAATGACGCCAGATTTTTTTTGTGTGCTTTGGGGAGGTATGCAAACCATTTGGCATAAAAAGTAATCCTGATCACATTACCTTTTTATTATTTTTTTCCCACCCCATAACTCCCACATCCACCACGCGAATCCTGCCAGGTCGACGTCTTTATGCTTAGAATGCTCCAGGTAAGCTGATAAATCATTTTTATGAATGATCAAATTACCTTGCCTTTTCGGTTGTCAGCTCTTAGTCCAATAGGTGTGCTTTAAAAGTAAACTTATTCTACTGCCTGATGCCTCTGTTCTTCTTTTATGATAAATATAGCCTTAGCAGTCAACAGATATTTGAAAGTAATTCTTGATATTATTGAAACATTGGTTATGTTTCGGGAAGCTCAAGAGTTAGGTATATTATAATATATCATTATCGTTATAAGCTCAGATCAGGAAACAAATGCGTTTGTAGAAAATATAAGGTTCTATTTTCTTTTTCAAAATGCATAGTATTTTTTATGTACATTTTTTTTAAAGATTACTAGCTAAGTTTTTTAGTCTACTAGTATTCTTGTTAACCCCTCGTGCTAAGCTAAAATGCTTGTGTTACGAGTGGGTTCACATTGGTATCTTTTTGTTTTTTTTTCTGTTTGAGGCCAGTTATATAAGGCTGTGATTCGATATGCAATGCGAAAAATATTTTTTTCTCTATTATTCCCAATAAATATTTACAAATAACTTAACTTACGATTCGACATAAAAATAAAGCCATATAGATAGGTAGGAAACTTTAAACATTAGTAAATAATTCTAAGTGGTGGATTTCCCCTAGGCGCAGTCGGAGCTAGTGCTCAGGGCGGCAGAATTTGGAAAGTGGAAATAAACTTTTAGTAAAATTCCAGTGATAGGGCAGCACTTTTTAGTGCCCAGGGCGGCACTTAACTAAGTTCCTAAGTAATAATTAAATAATAAATAAATTAAGCGTGAAAATGAATCAGCATCCAAATATACCTAATAATTGTATCAACACATTTTTGGGATTAAATTTTCATTTATATATATATATATATCTATAACTTCTAAAATGAACATCCATTACAATAATTGTTATAATTTATCAACAGGAAATGCGACGTTTTTCGATTGTAATTTCGTTTTGACATTATAATGTTGAATACCGGAAGAGTCAGAACGCAACAATGCCCTTTTCAAACCCCTTTTCCGGTTCACTTAAAGAAATCACATGTTAAGAAAAAAAAAGACTGAATGCGTCACAAAAAATAGTTATTGAGTTGGATCCGTAGCGGCATACTCCATCTACTTCCTTTATTTAAGTAGGTACCTAAATACTACCGCATTTATCAGTTAGTAGGTACTTGATAGTTTACCCGGCCCCCGCCAACGCCAGATCGAAGGATTGTCCGGGGGGTTTTAGAGGTGGTAGGGGGGACCCTACCCCACTAAAACCCCCCGGACATCCTCGCGGTATGAGTTAGCAATCAATGTTAGCATACCACGCTATGGAGATGGCGAGTCCCACATATCCCCAGTTATCCTTCAGTTGTAATATTTTTAAGATTAGATTCACTAAGTAATTGTTGTCCGCGACTTTGTCCGCATGGAACAGTTATTTTGGGTAGCTGTCCATAAAGGGTAGCTAATGCCATTTGCCACAAATATTGTGATGAATTGGACAATTATGTAGGTATTTAGTTTTAAATATAGCTTCAACAATACAGTAACAATAACATATGGCTACATAAACTAAATAAATTGTTATATTTTAAATATTTTTTTCATGCCTAGTAAACGATGAATAGCGTAACATTATTATTAAAGTCATACTCACACAACATTAATCAGTAACGATATTTTGCTGCGTCCTATTCTTTATGTCGCTACTTTGAGCTCTAGCTATCTTAAAAATATAATTTAGATGGCCATTGCACTTCTGTTTGTTTAATTTACTCGTAACCCATTTTTATATAAGTACTTGGCCTTAGCATTCCAAATATGCATTTTTTATTCATTATTACCTAAATATGAAAGCCCAAGGTTTATTTTGAAATTTTATCCAAATATTTACTAGTTCAAGTACATAATTATATTTTTAAAGTTGATAAAAAATTTTACTTGTAGTAGCTACTTGTAGTGACATCTATTATTGAAGTAAAGAACAAGTACCAAACCAGCTTAGTGTTACTACTCAACAACAGATGGCGCACGCTTGGTCAAATATAGTAAAAAACTGTGATTTGGTTTAATAAATTTTAATATTATATTAATAAGTATACTATTAATAGGTATTTCTCTAATAATAGGTATTTCTTGTTTATGGAACAAACATTAATACATACATTAAAGCAACCATAACTATCATAACTAAACATTATATAAAACTTGTTATATGTCTGAAAAATGCTTCAAATTTGCACGAAAATTGACAGAATAAGTGTAATTAAATTATAAGTTTTAATTCAATCCTAAAAAAAGAAGTAATGTAAGTTTTAATTCTTTTAATTTTAAAATCAGCATACAATTAGTAAATTATCCTTGAATAGGCGACCATAGGTTACATTACAGTAACAGTAACAAATTATTTAAAATTTTTGTTAGTCACAATAACTATATAAAATTTGGTCAAATTCGCGATATTATCACTTTTATCGCATTTTGGAATGCAGGATGACTGCACTGTCAGAGTCAAAACTCTTACCAGTCAAAAGTATACTTACTTTTAACCAGCAAAATCAGTTAAAACTAAGTAAACATAACCTAACCTAAAACTACTTATGACTGATTTTGCTAGTAAAAAGTACTTTTGACTGGCTAAGAGTCTTGACTGCAACAAATATACCGATATTATGCATCATAACTAGATCTTAGATAAAATATGCTAGTACCGTTGAGAATGGATTAAATATGATAATGCATATGCAAATGCATATAATCCGGTCCCTAATCATAACTATTTAAGATATTAGTAAATATGCATATATACAATAATACCAAGTTAACAAAAATAGGTACCTACAGATAAAAAATTGTCAATTTATGTAACGCGATGCATGAGCTAGGTACCTACCAACTACTACCAAGTACCAATATGTAAGTAGATTAATTTCCTAATCTACACTTCTTTTGTTGCGTCCAAGGACAATGCACGAGATAAAGAGATCGATAACTGATCAGTTGCATTATTATTTGTCACGTCGAGTCGGTCACGTACAGTTGTTACCTTCATACTTTATCAGACCCTTAACTTGCATAGCACAGCCTCTTGATATGATTATTAGGTATATTTAGCCTGATTGCTTCGTTGTTCTACGAATAATATTTTTACTGTAACTAGCGAGGCACCGGGATCGAATTCCGGTTTGGGTAAAAAATTGTGTCACTAGAAATCATAAATCTAAGGTACCAGCCCGATGTCAGGAAATTGGTGGTGTTTTACCCGTGCCTCCGAGTGCCCGTTAAACTGTTGGCCCGTAAGGCTAATCACGTAACAATATCGGTAAACTATGATTTCGATGAAAATGGCTTCGTTCTCTCGGCGGTTACTATGCATGCTAAAATATTTTTAACTAGCGGTCCGCCCCGGCTTCGTAGGCGAGTCTTTCAAACTTTTTTTTTAAGAACTGGTTCGTGGGGTCACGTCGTTAGTGCAATGGGTGGGGTTCGAACCGGCGACCTCAAGATCACAAGTCCGACGCGCTAGCCATTGGGCTACGGCCGCTTAAAATTAAATATAGCCTATATTAATCAGTGATAATGTAGCATTCAAATGGTGAAAGAATTTTTAAAATCGGTCAGTACTTTTTGAGTCAATTCGTTATAAATATACTTATACATACAAATCTTTCCTCTTTATAATATTAGTATAGATTAGCCTCATGTGTCTGTTCCTTTAACGGTCGTGACATCCTTGATCCGTGATATCCTTTGGTAGATGACCCATCTCTTTCCTTAAATCCAAATTATTTTGAGTTTTTTTTTGTATAAATGGTAGTATTGTATATGACACTAAGACTTAAAACAATTAAAATTACCTATCTATTTGTTCAAGTCAAATCATTTCTAGAAGTCAGGGGTGTCATTAATACAATGAAGTTTGAACTACGATTGACGCATGCGATTGTTTCTAACTGACTTTATTTATATGCCATCTGCGGTCGCGCTTGCGGTCGTGACTAAGTGAATATGTGGAACAATAACATATCTAATTAATCATCAACGCGAGCAAAGTACACTGGCTGACACATTTTTCCAATGATACAGCGACGTAGTAGGGATGTCGGTAGGCACATATATTTATCATACTAGTATCCCGCGCGCGGTTTCACCCGCGTAGCTCCCGTGCCCGTGGGAGCTTCGTAGTAAAATATAGCCGATAACCTTCCTCGATAAATAGACAACACAGAAAGATTTTTTGAAATTGGATCAATAGTGCCTGAGATTAGCGCGTTCAAACAAACAAACAAACTCTGCAGCTTTATACTATTAAGTAAAGATTTCGAAATTCACCGTATGGACTTCGAAAGTCAATACCTAAACTTTGTATCCTAATTTATTTAAAATGCCCTATGTAACTTAATTTATTTAAAATTTAAATAAAAATCATCTTGTGAACGACTGTATATATACGATACCTAATTATTTTATTATGTTCGTAATTATTAAGACAGTGTTAGTATAAATGAAAGAAAAAAATATAGGTCTACGTGACGTTGCTGAATTATTGGCATAATAATGAATAGTAATAAAATAGTTATATAAACGTTAAAGTTAGAGAAATAATAATATTATTAATGATATACATTGACATTTATTATTGTACAAGTATATCGAAGCTATTTATTGTTATGCAAAACAATTAAAATATATTAAAATGTTAGGTTCTTTTGTTATTTATCATTCAATGCACGTTATTAGAATTTTAAATGCTTCACGAAATTTTTAACTTATTTTGTCAGCTGCAACCGTAAGTCAATTAATTACGCCACGTGTAAGTGAATGTTGAAATCCAAATATCATTCGCATATAAAAGCAACTGCTTTTATATTGTTGTTGTTATCAATATATGCGAATGATATTTCGAAAAAAATAATGAAAAACATGGCTCAGTGACTACTGAGCCATGTTTTTCATTATTTTTTTCGGGGGAATTTAAATTCGTTGTTTTTAAAATTATGCTTCCCCAAAGTTGCCGCATCGGCTTGGTATGTAGGATTTCCCTCTCCATTTAGATGTGGTGATCATGCCACGAGGAGACAGTCTCCCGGGTGCTCCTCCGTACTGCAGTAATAACCACATTTTATACATTTCTAGGTTCAACAATGAATAATTAAATTCGTCTTTGTTATAGCTTACAAATGCCAATAAAAAAAGATAAATACCATTTAATATTAAACCGATGGGATGGGATTGAAAATAGCTTAAAAAGACATAATATTATTTTTATATTCGTGTTCCAACACAGACAATATAGATTTTTTTGTTGTTGCCAATAATTGGCAGGATTATTTTTCGGACGACCAGTAGGTTTGGAAATATTTTAAACCAATCTCATTATTAATTTAACGAAACATATTTAACGCCAATCTCATTACCAAAATCAATAAAAATTCCCTCTAAGGTTTTGGATTAAATTGTATGGGTACCTAATTTTGGATGCTCGATCGAGATCAAGATGTACCCAACATGCAAATTATAATAGGCAAATGTTTCAACATTTTTTTAAATAACTACCTTATGTACCTAGCTACATAGCATTATAAGCTAGTGCGTTGCAATACAAGATATTTTACATTGTACGAACGGGGTGCCTGTTATACAGATTCGAAGTTATTTTAATCTGTAATTTTAATGCTATTTAAAATGTAGGTTAACTACCAAAAATAAATAATTTCGCTGTGTACCAGCGCAGCGACTAAAACTTCTACTAAAACCATAAAGTCGAATGGTTACATATTGTAATCCTCGTCAAATAAACACATTTAACGCACATTTCAACCGCTAGCCGTTAACATAAAATAATATCACAATCAAACCAAATATAATCTCGCGTAACGATGTGTGATTGAATTTATTTTTAAATTAGACAATGACATATAAACTTTATTTGTATACAGTTCCTGATTACGTATTGTGTCCACGTGCTATCGGGCATTAACCTACTGTTCTGGCGACTTCCCAACCATGTGCGATGAATGCAATTCGTTCCTAGATATTAGCGTCATAAATTATTATTCTTATTTGATATATACGTCAACTTTCGTTATTTACCTACTTCCTGTTCATGCCCAGCGACGTTCCTTTACATTTAGGATTTTCCGTTTTAACAAATTAGGTATATACTTCATACAAACCTTGAAAACATCAAAATTATTGTTAATAATGTAGACGAATCGACCGTACTTTTTCTAAGTCAAATACAATGTTAATGACAAAAATAATCTTGACCAATAAATAGTTTACGTTTAAAGTATAATTGCTATTAATTATAAAATAAAATTATTAATTAAAATTTCCAATGTTGTTATGTCATGTGATGGTTAAAATGTCGAGTTATAAAATCAACCAAGGCGGGCTGGGATCGGGTCTAAAGCATAGTACGCGTCGCAAGCCTCGCTTCGTTAGGACGACCAGTCTAGGACCCTATCCTAGCATCCTACTAGCCTTTCTCTACCTACCTATGTTGTGACACTCGGAGAATATAAGAAACTCCGAGATCCTTCATCAGCTTCGTCATGTCATTCATACACGCAGCAAAGTAGCAAAATATTTTTATTAATATAAAATTGTATATTTTAATGCAATATATAACTAAACAACCTCCATGGCGTTAGCACTTTAAAGGTTCGATTCCAATTCCGAACAAAACATCTTGGTGTAAAATCAAAAAAAAAAATCCGGGTCTGGTTGGTGGCAGCGAGAAACCTAGCATAAGTTCACCTTACTAATTAAATATTATTTAACTAGAGTATAAAATTATGCTACTGTCACAGATTAATTGTTACAACTGTGGCGTTAGGCCCCCGGATCATACTCCCTAAACCACCAAAAAACAAAAAAAAAAGTTTTAATAAATAAACATCCTTAAGGCTCTTAATAGAGAAATACTTCATTAAGTATTCAAATATTATTCATAATCACACGTGCCGTAAGAAATTACAATACCACCTTCACCTCCTAATATTACAAAATTGAATGACCGTTACATAATTAATAACAAAACGATTATTTAAGTCACACCGACACTCAAATCGACGCTAAAATCTTATACAAACTAAACTCCATAATAACCCAAAATGACTAACACTCTGTAAACTATATTGTTATTGAAATTAATCATCTCGAAATATTTATTAAAATTAAATTACCTATGTAATCTAATGGTTTTTAAATTATTTATTTATTTGAATTTATTTAAGTACTAGCTGTTCTACGCGGTTTCACCCTAGTAAATCACAAATAATGTGGCTTACTATCGATCGTTGACAGTTATTTCAAACAACTGACAGTAGGTAATGTCAATTCATTACAAAAATAATATTGCAGTTTTCTAAGATTTTCTAATGGTAGGGTTAAATTTTTTATAATTTGGATGAATAATGCCTTGAGCACACCGGATGCGAATGCGTAGACGTAAGCGTAGACGTGCACGTACCGCAGAGTTGTAATGTATGGAACCGTATGAGACAGGACACACCGCTTGCGTAACGTAGCGGTGCGCGTAGACGTAATGCGTAGCCCTACGCAATGCAGCTCCCAAGGCACAAACTGACTGCGTGACCTACGCCGTACCTTACGCAGAGCAGAGCGGCAACGTTGCATGATGACGTTGTATTCAATGGGGCGCCTTATTGGACGTCACACCGAGCAGCAAAGGTACGTGCGTGTACACGCACGTACCTTTGCTGTGCGTAGCCCTACGCGCGTAACTTGCAGTCAGTTGTATTTTTTTACAAATATACTGGCACGTAGTGGTGTTTTGTATTGTTTTTATAATGAATAGAAAAACTTATTGAAATTGTGCGTATTTATGAATGTATCTACAATCCAAAAAGTAAATTCTACAAAAATGCATCGTATAAATATATATATTCCGCAGGATTATTCTGGCACAAAAGAATTAATATTGCTTCTTCCTCGTCATGTCAGACATCGTGCACAACACAACCTTCGAAAACAGAATAAAATATGGCTGCCGCAGCCGGGTACGCAATAGGCCATGTGCGTTGCGTACTCGGCTCGGATGCGTAAGCGTATGCGTAACCCGGTGTGACATCGGGTTACGCCGTAACTACGCGCGTGTCTACGGCGTGATTACGCCGTAGTAACGCATACGCATTCGGTGTGCTCGAGCCTTAAATATGCTCCACTTGACAATAAATCTTGAATCATATATCAGAAGCTATTAAGGTCAAAACTATTTTTTTACTATAACCATACATTTTCGATTAGTCTTCTACTAACTAATCCATAAATCAAATTTGGTAATCAACTGGTCAAGGTTGTATTAAGTGTCGTGGCATCCACTTTACTTTCTAAACCGAATATTTGGAACTCAATTTTAGCTATAGTATCAATAGATATTTCTGTACCATTTTAAAACTTACTTGTTGTAGTAGATAATAATAATAATTTGCTGTTTTTTAATTGGTAATCACAGTAAGATGGGAGCATTTCTTTAAGCTGGTAAATGCTGCTGTCTATCTATCAGGTGTATACCTCTAGGACATCTCTAATAGCATCCATATGAGCCGGAAACCACACGGAACATATATTATTATAAGATACAAAATTAAGTACTTTTCTAAATTCTACTTATTCATGTCACGGACCGATAGAGTAACTACTAACTACATTACTTTTTTACCGTAGAACACCTACTTTAATTCAATAACAGAACCTTAGTAGTCAATAACAGCTATTTATAAACAAAAATTGCCCGGTCGATTGTGTTAAGGCGAAGAAACATTGTTTACATTACTGTTCTAGTTATATCTTTAGCTTTACCCGATGCAAACCAGGGCAATTACAGATATAGTCCTCTTCGTTCTTATAAAACATTAAATAGATTAGGTACGTTTCATAAACAGTAATTCGTCTATCTCCATAAAAAAACAAATACTTATAATTTTAGGGCCCACAAATATTTTATATAATTATATTTTATTAGCTGCATGTGCCCGGCTTTGCCCGTCAAATATTCTGACACTTTCCGTGATTTCAACAGTTTCCCACATACAAACCTTGCTTCAGAATTATTAACCTAATAAATAACGAATCAGCCAAATCGGCCAGGTCGTTCTTAAGATATGTGCATACTAGTGATGTAACGGATATTCGCATTCGCATTCGCGAATATTCGCGTATTTTTCAATATTCGCATTCGCATTCGCATTCGCAAAAATTATGCGAATATTTAGCGAATGTTTTTAATAATCAAAAAGGAAATTATTATATGCATGCATATGAAATAATAATACAATACAACTTGCAATTAACATTTTCAGCATCACATATTGTCACCAGCCTGTTGTAGTCCACTGCTGAACATAGGCCTCCCCCATCGATTTCCAGCGGGAACGATCGCTAGCGGCCTGCATCCACCGACTTCCTGCGACCTTTATGAGGTCGTCGGTCCATCGTGCAGGCGGTCGTCCTACGCTGCGCTTGCCAGTACGTGGTCTCCACTCGAGAACCTTTTTGCTCCATCGGCCGTCAGTTCTTCGAGCTGTGTCCTGCCCATTGCCACTTCAGCTTGCTAATCCGTTGAGCTATGTCAGTGACCTTCGTTCTCCTGCGGATCTCTTCATTTCTGATTCGATCACACAGGGAAACGCCGAGCATAGCTCTTTCCATAGCTCGCTGAGCGATTTTGAGCTTTCTTATGAGCCACACAGTAAGAGACCACGTCTCAGATCCATATGTCATCACTGGTAACACACATTGATTGAAGACTTTGGTCTTCAGGCACTGAGGTATTTTGGACGAGAAGATCTCTCGAAGCTTCCCAAACGCTGCCCAGCTGAGTCGGATTCGACGATTGACCTCTTTCTCTAAGTTCCTACCTATTTGGATCGTTTGACCTAGATATATGTATTCGGTCACAACTTCGAGAATGGAGTTCCCAACGGCTATAGAGTTGGGCACTACATGGGCGTTATGCATGACTTTCGTCTTGCCCAAGTTCATTCTAAGCCCAACTTGTTGAGAAACTCCATCAAGGTCATTGAGCATCTGTCCAAGGTCCTCCAGCGATTCTGCCATGATCACTATGTTGTCGGCAAATCGAAGGTGAGTGATGTACTCGCCATTTATGTTGATGCCGTGTCCTTGCCATTCCAGGAGCTTGAAGGCGTCCTCCAGAGCAGCCGTAAAAAGTTTGGGAGATATAACATCTCCCTGTCTTACGCCTCTCCGTAGCGGGATTGCCTTCGTACATTGGCCCTGTACTCGGACCGACATGGTGGCGTTTTTGTACAAGCACTTCAGCACTTCAATGTACCGATAGTCGATACGGCACCGCTGAAGAGACCTTAGAACCGCCTAAATTTCGACCGAATCAAAGGCTTTTTCATAGTCCACAAACGCCAAGCATAGGGGCTGATTATACTCCTCGGTCTTCTGTATAATCTGCCGAAGCGTATGTATGTGGTCTATGGTACTAAAGCCTTTTCGGAAGCAGGCTTGTTCGGGAGGCTGGAAGTCATCGAGCCTGTGTTCGAGACGATTTGTGACGACCCTCGAGAACAGCTTATAAACATGGCTCAGCAATGTGATGGGTCTATAATTCTTCAACATGGTATTGTCACCTTTTTTGAAGAACAGAACCACCATACCTCTGCTCCATGATTCTGGCGTTTGTCCCTCGAGTAAGACGGAGTTAAAGAGCTTCTTTGGATTTGATCATCACAGGAAACGCTGCTGCCCGTTCCCTGGAATTTCTCTTAGTCGCCTTTTACGACACCCACGAGTAGAAATGGGGAGGTAACATTCTATGCCGGCACCCCACGTCCCTTAAATATCAGTTAAATTTGAAAAATAACATAAAACTAACCTCAAAACAAAACAAAACACAAAACTTTTAGAATAAACTTTCTGTGACTAATTCATTCATTTAACCAATATCGGCTTTACTAAGTTCAATTTTAACATGATCGACACGAAACGTCAAACCTGTCAAACATTTTAAAAGCGCTTTTTTTGAAATTTTAAAATATTCGCATTCGCATTCGCATTCGCGAATGTTAAAGCTAAATATTCGCATTCGCATTCGCATTCGCGAATGTGAAAAATCCAGCATTCGTTACATCACTAGTGCATACATAAAATTTAGCGATTCATTTTTATTTATATAGAATAATAATTTATATAAATTTAATACATAGTTGTTTCGACGTGTCCGACGCTAGTTCTACGAGTGCAAATATAATAGTCATAAAGTGCCTTATTTTATTTATTTACTAGGGTAGAAATTTATAGGGTGACTGGTAATTAGTGACCGATACCTAAACAACTTTTAATATGGCACCAAATTTAATATGGCTGCTCTCTACCATGTTGACGAGTTATGTGAACATGAATGTATGGAACAGCTGATTTTTTTTCGCGATTTCAGGGTTGGTACCATAGTAAAAGTTGTTTGTTATCACGAGCACAATCATGTGTTTAGGTATCGGTTACTAATTACCAGTCACCCTATATAAGGTAATAAAAAACATAAAAAAAATGACAACAAAATAATCTAGCTTTAAAAAATAAATGTTAAACCGTAGTTTTTCCATTAAAAAATGGTAATTAACTACTAAACTTCCGGTAAGTACCTAATCGAGGTTAGCCGAGTACCGAATTTGACCTTATATTTAAACAATGGTTCGCAAACCAATTGTGGTGACACGATGACGGCTGATGCTAATCATTTCCCTTTTCGATTTATATCAATTTATCCTGGGATATTTGTTTACCTCGCATCTGCCAGTTTGTAAAATGACAAACAACTTTCTTGTAACAAAACTGCCACACATATTTTGTCAACTCTGTGACTGAGTTCGAGACCTCCGTTACAAATTTAAGGTCGCTAGAAGTCGCAACCCACTCATCAAGACACGAATAAAAATCACATAATTGTCTTTTAGGTTTCGCATGACAAAATCTGAGCATTAAAAATATATTTGATGGAAACCTTCGATCAATAATAATGGAAACAGAAAAGATTAAGCAAGGTTTAAGTCGTCGTAGAATGTTCAAATAAACACTTGTTTTGACAAGTAAATAACACAATATTGGCTGCGAACCCACAATTTACCGTCGTTTATCCCCAATGGGTGGGGATAAACGACGGTGAATTGTTGGCACTACCGACGTAAACCCACCCATTAGTAACACAAGTATTTTAGCTAAGCAGGGAGGGTTAAGTAGAATACTAAGTGTGCAAAGAATCTGCTTGTTTTCTTAAAAAAAAAACCAAACAAATTAAATTTATTATTCAAGTTTCTGTGCTCGCTTTTACCGTGATGGAAACCGTAGAATAAAATATAGTCTATGTTATACCGGGATAAAGTGTATTTAAAAAGCAGTATTGTAGTTGTGTTTATTTATAACCGTTTTTAGCTTTGCAAAATAAAACTAGGTTCAGTTTTCAGACAAGATGATGACTGAAACTAAGGTGAAATTTGGAACAGATATCATATAGTGCTCTTTTATCCCGGAAATATGTACCCAAGTAGAGGCTAATCACGTAATGACATATCGGAGGTATATCACTATATAATACCTATAAAATAACGTCGCTTCCCGCTCTCTGTCTGAACGCAATGGCTTTAGATGCGGTTATTTTAATAGATAGAGTGATTCAAGAAAAAGGTTTATAGGTATGTATAATCACAAGTATAATAACATCAGCATTGCATCCTTGCGAAACCGGAGCTAGTCACTAGTATTTTATAAACAACATTTCGATTTCGCGCCTTTCTAAGTCTGTTGTCACTTATATGTGTCAATTTTTCATTATAACTTCGAGCCGTTACTGGATTATTAAATTATTATATAACAAGACGTGCGTGTAAGCCGGTTATGTCACTTTTATGCAGAAGTGGGCTACGCAAGTACTTGAATATAAATCTAAGGTCAGAAGTTATACCGGTCAAGAACATCCGTGGTCAGAATGAAAAGTTAATTAAACATTGAATGTAGGTATTGTTGTTTTTATTAGATGAAGTTAAGTTTCATCCTGATTTTTTATGCCCAGTGAAGTAGCAAATGTCTCGTGGCTGACTACATAAATGTTGGTCCGAAAATAAGTAAAGGTGCTGACTTTAAAAAATAACATGCACGGACGATGTCATTGTTAATGCTTCGAGCAGAGTAGCCAACCCTACAGTTTTAACTGTAGATCTACAGTTTTTTGGAAATGCTCTCAGTTTTTAGTTTAGACCTCGAAATCTACAGTTTTCTATTGAAGACGATGGCGTCATGTATTTTATTTTCTAATGTGTTGGATTAGCATAGCAATTACTAGTTTTTACGTAATATCATATTTGATACTAGCTTTCCGCGCGCGGTTTTACCCACGTAACGTGGAAACTTCGTAATAAAATATAGCCTTTAATCTTCCTCGATAACTGGTGTTGTCTTTCTTTCTCTATCTTCTTTTTGAATGTGTACATAAATAAATAAATAAAAATATAGATTAACTATTTTCTTAATTACTATTTGATATTTACAGTTTTCTACAGTTTTTTTCAAGCATATCTACAGTTTTATACTAAGATAGGGTTGGCAACACTGGTTTCGAGTATGATATTTTTGTTTGCTTATTTGACAATCACAATACTAGTTTTATATCATAAATACATAAAAATGTATTGTCTTAGAAAACAGTTTAATTCTTTTGTTGTGCACTTTGCGGAGAGACTTCCACAATTTTGCCAATGTCAGAGTTTTAGATAGAATGTCAAACGAAGGAGATTGTATGTTCACAAGTCAAAATGTATATAATTTAGATCTTGAGCATGATGAATACCACAACATTTAAAACTACAATTATCTAGAATAATACAAAATACAAATAAATGATTAAGTATACAATATAATATAAATATAGAAAATTATTAACTATAATTTAATTCTATTTAGGTATTCTAATAAATTTACTTAATAAATGTCTTAGAAAACAAATCAACGATTGAAATTTGAATGATTTGCGTAAATATTCTGAATTCAAACTTCCTAGTTGACATAATATTTTGACATTAATGAATAGTTAAAATAGAAAAAAAATGAGGCGTGCTTGTTGGCCTTGTGTTTCCGTAAAGGCTTATTATTTTTTGTTTCTTAGTAAAATAGCGACAAATTATATGAAAAAGTGAGAAACAAAAAACTCGAGCGTTTTTAGTTATTTTAAAATGTATAGAGGGGAATATTTTTAGGTAATAAATAAAAGTTAACAACTTCATTAGAAGTATATAAGTCTCGCTTTAAGACTCGGCGGTCGTGTGTTCGATACCCACGGCGGCGCGGCGGCAAATCTAAGATCTCTTTCCGGGTCTAGTTGGTTGAGGGATCTCAATTGATCTGAAGTCATAAATAAGTATACTATGTTAAATATGAATATGATTAATAAAATACAAATACCATTGAAATAAGTTAAAAAAATTAAAAGCTAACAATGAAAATAAAGTATATTTTCACATAGATACACACTCATACACATATTTTATACTTTACTTTAATAATAATAATAATGATCATCTGTCGCAATTAATAATTGTCGACCGTGCATTATAATATAAATAGGCTCCTCTCTCCTATGAATATTCATCATCATCATCATCATCATCATCAGCCCGTATAACGTCCACTGCTGAACATGGGCCTCCTCTCAATGGAGGGGTTTTGCCATAGTCACCAGGCTTGGCAGGCGGGTTGGTGACCGCAGTATTATGTTGTATCACACAAGGAAATGCTGCTGCCCGTTCCCTGTCATACGCTTGTTATAGATGATGTTATAACAATCGGGACCAACGGCTTAACGTGCTTTCCGAGGCATGGAGGGTTTTTCCTCAACCAACCAAACTCGGAAAGAAATCTTAAAATTTACACAAAGATTACTTGTCCGGTGTGGGGATCGAACCCACGACCTCCGAGACTTAAAGCGAGCCAAATACCGCTACGCTACGGAGGTTGTCTATGAATATTAATTAAGATTAATATCTAACTATGTTGCTGTGCCCGACAGGATTCATAATTGGTACCACTATAATGTTAAAACACCTGAAACACATTGTGAAACGCAATAAAGTATTGAGTATTGAGACATCAACGCGCCTGCCAGGCGTGATGTATGGCATAAACTCTCCGTCAGGAGGAGATCCATGTTCAACAGTGGACGTTATACGATGGGGCTTATGATGAAACATATTCTTTGACACTCCTTAGTAATTATTCAACCACGTGCTAACGGCCTTAATGAACCTTAATTACCATTGTAATTCATAGTTAAATGTGCTACACCATGCACATTTGGACCGTGGAAATGTCCCCAAAGTACACAAATTCTTCGCGTCTTTTTTACTTGCTTTATACTATGGGTAAAAGATTAATTTAGTTAAGAGAAACCATGTGTACTGCAGTTAAATTATTTATATTATAAATCCGTAATTTATATATAAATAAATAATAATAAATATAATATTAGTATAGAAGTATACTAATATTATATTTATTATTATTTATTTATTATGTATTATTATTAATTATAAAGAGGTAAACTGTGTGAATTGTTTGTCAGGTTGCAGGGGGTAATCTCTGAATTTACTGAACCGTTTTAGCCAATAGTTTTACCAATAGAAAGCCTTATTATTTGTGAGTGTCATAGGCTATTATTTTAGGTTTCCACGGAAACAGAACCTTCGCAGGTGAAACCGCGAAGTATATAATTCAATAACGCTCATCATGATCCCTTTTTTTCCGAGGGGAAATGCTTTAATGTTCCGCATCTCCTACGCCGTATCCGCTCCGGCGAAGGGGTACATGGGACTCGTCCTCTCCATAGCGGTGGTATGCTAGTCATACGACGAGTACAGGACCCTACTCACTAAAACCCCCCGGGCACTCCTCCGTCCGCCGTTGGAGAGGGGCCCAAAACCAATGGCTTTCTGAGATACCCTCTCATGGTGACCCTTAGTTCAATAAGCATATTATCCGTCGATATTAGATTCGTTTACTTGAAGAACTTTACCAAATTGCAGTGAAATACAATCGTTACAGTCTGTTTCAAGCTATTCGAGTCTAATCGATAGGTACTTCTATTGGATTCTCATTGATTTAAACTTTGCTAGTAACTATATGTTTAAATGATATTTTTGTTCTGTCGAACTTATTTGATGATGGAACCAGAAGGTGGTTTGTAGAATTTTTCTAGTAAACCTTTTATAATTTTGCTTCAAGCGGTAATGGCATTAGTCGTTAAGAGCGATGGGAATGAAGAACTTCCCTCTTCCCTCTATGTTTAAATGTATGACTGACGGGTTAGATCGCCGAGTCGGGCAAATAATTGTGTTAGTTGAAATTTCCTATTTAGAAGAAATTTCATTTTTGGGCATATTACAGTACACAAGGGAGTAAAGGAATAGATAGTGCACCTGTGTTTGCGCACAAACTTGTGCACTGTAATAAGCCATGTGCAGCTGACTAAAAATTGGCCACCTTGGCCAAAACGGCTGGAAGGACTACGTCTTCGCGTTCTCCGAATGACAGTAATGGAGGCGTCCGGAATTGCAGGTTCATAAGAACCAGTCCATCCTTTTCTAAGTTAGTATTAATAGAGAAGTTCAATCAATAAGGTGTTTTTGTATGTTTTTCGTTCACACTTATTATCTATACTATTACTAAAGAGTTTGTTTGTTTGTTTGATTGAACTACAGTGTAATTTCAAAAATAAAACTTTCAGTGTTAGATAGCTTATTTATCGTAAAAAGCTATAGGCTGTATTTAATTATAAAGTTCCTACGGGAAAGGGAGTTACGCGGGCAAAACCGCGCGCGGGAATCTAGTTATCTATAAATAACAACATAACTATGAAAAGTTTCCGCAAGTTAAACGGAATTCCCAATGAGTAATTTTTATCGGAATTATAGACTGGTTACATGAAGACAAAAAAGGTCCGCGATGCTAACCACAAAGTAAACTACGACGTTGTGTTTATCAAAGTGCAATTAAAATAATTCACTTTACAAAGTTTACAAAATATTTTTCGGTAATTTGAATAATTGATGATCTATGACTCTAAACTGGCAATTTCAGGATGTTTATAACTTATACGTCGTTAGCAGTGGGTTAGTGAACCGAATAAGTGTAGTGAATTCTCGACTGGGCCTGGATTAAAACTTATTAGAGAAGCCTTCTACCGTATACTGGTGGCGCTAGTGTTGTAAAAAAGCTCGAGTCGGCGCTTAAACGCTTGAGTCGACGCTCAAGCAGTTTCTGACCGCTCAAGCTGGGACTCGACTAAGACGCTTAACGCTCGAGCAGTGGCTTAAGGCGCGGTGAATAGATGACTTTTACGTATTAGTTTTGTCACCGTTGCTCCGCGTAGAAATGAAAGAGAAGCGAAGAAACGCCGCCATGGCGCAACGTTTCGTTCGACTCGTTCGACTTATTTAATACATTAATCCTTGCAAATATCTTATTCCAATCGACAAATAAAAACAACCGTTCCCTTTATTATTATATATTACATCACTGTTATTAATATTATCAAGATTTGTTCATAAATAATACAGTTACAATTGCTACAATTTCAATTTAAATGGTTATTTTATGGTTTTTTTTATCGAGAAAATTTACCGAAAACGTGTTTTGAACACAATGGTCCCCCCATAAATATGATCAAGATTAACATATACTTTTTTAGCTGCTCTAAAATGTAAACATTTGGCTAAAAAACTGTTTTGTGAAGCCTATTTTGACTAAGTACAGCGCCTTAAGCGTTATAGTGAAAAGTCTATTCCGAGCGTCGAACTCAGCGCTCGGCTCGAGCTTGAGCGCGAGCGTCTAGATTATAATCTAGCTATGTATTGCAGATTGCTACTTTAAGAAAAGTATTATATGGAAAATAAAATGGTTAAGTAAATTTTATGATAATACGAAAATGACAGTGCCTAAATTAAATATTATAACAATAGAAAAATACTTATTACTTAGTATACAGCTCAAACTAAAAAGAGCAGTGTTATATTGTAAAGTTAAATTCAGTATTTTTTTTTAACCATGGAGAAAGACACATTTATCACACTTAGTTATATTCATTGACTCCGTACTTAATTCCATGCATCTTGCTCATTTTCACTACTACCACTAATAATATCGCATTCGTTTTCCATATTATGAAATAATAGAAAATGGGCAATATATTTTATTACTGTTTCTGCTCGTTCACTTACAGGACTTACTTATATGAAAAAAGTCAACAAATAAATAATACTTACCGTACCGCCCCAACTCCTAAGATTTTTATTTACCATAATTTATATCTACCCGCATTTAAAAATTACAACGCTCGGACGCTTGAGCGCGTGACTCGAGCGTGAGAGTCTGAGCCTTTTAACGCTCGCAAGCCTTAAACGCTCAATCGCTTAACGCTCGAGTCTAAAATGCTCCAAAGCGTCGACTCAGCGCTCAACGCTCCACGCTTAGCGCTCATTTTTACAACACTAGATGGCGCCCTTGTTGTAACCGGTTACAAAGAAATCCCCCGGCATGGCATCACAAAATTATTTGAATGATAGCAAAAACCAGTAAATAGTGTGATAAACTATTGCGACTTCATTTTATTATATTTAGAAATTATTTGATACATATTTACTTCAAGAATGACGTTTAAGTTATATGTCGTAAAATATTCAATTAAATAAAATTAAAACATGTTTATTTGTATTAACAAGTAGTTTGTTAATCTAATGAGATTCATAGTTACTACAAATAAGGAAATTATAGGCTTGGCTACATTTCAAGGATACTATGCAATGTTCACTATTGACGATAATGATAATCCTTGATCAAATGGTTGACCTTCGATTAAATCTTGAAATACTTTATTGATCAATGCGTTTTGAATTTCCTTTCAGGCTACTTCTTCTACAGCCAAATATAATTTCTATTGCGTAAGGTTTGACATAAATGGAATTTTATTTCTGAGGATCTAAATATATTGGTCAAGTATGGATTGAGATTCTGTATGTGGGTTTATATTATAGTATTACCCTTAGTTTTCCCGGACGCGACGCATGCGTTACGACAATCGTGACGGCTGCTCTACGCAAACGTTTATCGAACGCCTGTGCTGGACTAACGCTAGTGTGATAGGTCTATAATATGGAAGTTGCGATAGTTTCACAAGCGAATAAGAAGGTAAATCGCATTATGGATTCTATATTTGCACAACATATGACCTAAATCGACTGAAGATTGATATAAGTTGACATAAAGACAATTTTCTCAACCTCGGCATTCTCCTTTCGAACCTAATAATGAAGGTTTACATAACAAAACATTTATGAGATAATACCGTAACATGAAATAGGAAACTACATACTAAATCTGTCCGAAAAAAATAAAACAATTTTATTAAATCTGACGAAAACCAGACTGTAAGCATATATACCTAATAGCCAATGGTTACGTTCAGTTATTGAATTTGTAACCCATAAAGAACGAAATGTAATTTTATTTCAGTACTGTACCTACTAGAAATTTTATGACCGACGCGAGACGTATGCTTCGGTGATAGCCTTCTTAAATTTGGAAGTTGGTTTTTGTCTGATTATTTTTTGTGGCCTTGAAGAACACAAGGCCTTCACCGGAGCCTGACGACAACTAAAACCGCTGGTTACGGCACTGAAGCATTAACTACACCAAAAGAAATTATTTAAACGTTGTTTATTTGTGACGCATTAACTGTTAATCAATTTAACAACCTATGTAGGTATATATATGTATGGGTCTTGCTTTCAGTCTCGGAGCAGAAATCTCTGTGTGAAAGCTTTAATTTATTTTCGGGTCTGGTTAGTTGAGGGACACCCTTTGTACCTGGGAAAGCTTTAATTTATAATAATTGACTATACTTTTATAAAAAAAATCTTCTCAGGGGTGGGATTTAAAACAATCCTTTGTTAACGGGTGCCATTTTTTTTTGTTTCCGGGCGCAAATGCATTTCCTTATTTCCACCGCCGCTTCAGCGTATTTGCGCGCTGGCGGTGGGATATGTAGGACTCGCCATCTCCATGGCGTGGTATGCTAACTCATACCACGAGGAGAGGACCCGACAGAGGCTGAGGACCTCCAGCCGCTCCTGCCATTTCCAGGGGGTTTGGCGACGGACCTCGTCCGCCACTTGTTATCACCCGATAACAAGTGCCTGCCTTATGTAGAGTATACCCTCCAAGTTTCAGGTCTCCACAATCAGGGGCTTAGAATGTGTGTTGATCCGTCAGATCGTCAGGACATAGTGTTTTATTAATATAGATATTCCATATGAAATTGAATTACTAAATAAAAATCGATTTGAACAGTCGAAATAGTTTAACAATATATCGTAAATTGATGTTCTGAATGGGGTTTCATTTAGTAGACGAATTAATGGAGCTACTACTAGTACTGAGCGTGTTATACATAGAAAGGTTTGACGTAATTCACTTGTTTCTTACGACTACCTTACTGTGGTAATATGTAACATATTGCTCTAATCTTAGAATAAAATGAGATAGTTTGGAATTTAAGCAATATTACCCCTCTTATTCATTTTTAAAATTTACACTTATAACGTTTTATATGCGTCAGTGTTGGTCGATTATTATGTACATTTTAATATCTATACCCAATGACTATGTAGATTAAAACACTTTGTACCTCCAATAGGAAACAAATTGCTGGATTCACAATCAATTAGATTGGCCACTATCTCACCCGATTGTAAGTGGCCTTATAGCTTACCTAAGAGGTGCATCTTCACTATATTCTTGAAGAAAACACAGGCGTTGGGGGGAAGCTTCAAAGCTTAGCTATATGTACTAGGAAGAACTGCCGATTTTTAATAGGCAGGTGAAGAAGCGAAACGTTTCGTTCCTAGCCTGGAATGTGTTTTATGTGTACTATTTGAGATTTGGAAATTTCCTCTCTCTTTAATTACAATGTGACATTAATATTACACTCATCCTAAGTTGAATAGTAAGGTAAAGTAGGGAATAAGAATTGTAACCTACTGTGCAATCTTCGCATTGCAGAAGAATTTTAGATTTATAATTAGACGCATTATTTGTTATCGGCTGTTACTAACGTTCTATTAGTTTTAACATAGTAAGTAGGTAGATGTGATGTTTGTTACGACGAGTGACTCATCGCACAGTACTCGCATAAGTAAATGACCGCTCGGCATAATTATGGGTTACGCTTCCAACCAGAGTACAAATATAAGCAACCATAGCCGCAAAAAACGCTTTCGTTATGTGCGGACAACTTCCTTCATATTCTTCTTTGTTTGAAAGAATAATATATTGTCCAGGCTTTTAAGAAAAGAAAATAGAACAGAACGAAATTTGCCGTAAATGTCTGCATAATTTTGACTTTTGTTCCATCAAGGTCTACGTAACCTTGGCTTAGTTGTGTCATCAGGCCTACTGTGTATAAGATCCGTTTAAGAATTTTTGGTTACATTTTCTAAATTTCTTTCTACGTATTTTTATATATATTTTTTGTGAAAAAAATATATGAATCCGATTGATTGCTTCTTCGAATCGCAATCTTTTTCTCGATGTTATTTTATTCTATGAATATTTAAAGTTGGCTTCGTTTACAGTCGAGTCATAGACTGAAAACGAAACCTGGATTTTAAAGATATTATATTTTTTTAATTAAATAAAATGATGCGGCGATATTTATATTTATGAATATTACTCCCAACGCACTCGAATGAAGCGCCATCCTCATACTCATCGCTTCCTCGTTTGTTTTAATTGTTTTGTATTGTCAAAGTATAGGTACCTACTCTATGATTCAAGCGATCTATCTATTAGCTGTTATTTTTATGGACACTAGCCTCATTTTAAAGGTTTTGTTTCATTTATTTCTTAGTTATATATCAACCTATATCATTAAGTACCTAACTAAACAGTTTCTATTGCGTATTTAAAATAGTACGAAGTAAGTTATTAGATAAACCATCATCTTTTATTCCATCAGATCAAATCTAGACCTCAGAACATAAGGACTGATGTACTGGCACTTACGACCAAATGCTTCTGAAGTATGCTTCAGAAGCATTTGGTCGTAAGTGCCAGTTTAAGATAGAGGCACATAAGACGAATAGTTCTGACGTATTATAGCACAACCGACCTTATGCTTCTGAGCTCTAGAAATACATGCCACTCGCTCACTCATACTATTTGACACTTCACACAAAAACAGAGTGATTTGGATGCCTTGAGCAATGATGGTGGCATCATAGTAACATCAGAACGCAATGATACCGTTACAAATATGCTAACACCGAGCGTCCACTCATCTCTTCCTCATTATATTATGCATTAGGTTAACGTAACTTGTCTTGTGGCCACTTGAGGTTAATACACTGGGGATCGAATAATGTTTATAAAACGACTATTTACACTATGACACTGATATTTATTTATAATATCATTATACTGTTTCAAATGGACGTCTCATAGGTTAGATCAGTGGTCGTTAAACTTTTATGATCAAGGGCTTCATATAACCTTGTCAGGTATCACTACGGGCCGCAAAAATTTATAGAATATTATTTTTTGATGAGGTAAGTCTTGACAACCTCCGTAGCGTAGCGGTATTTGGCTCGCCTTGAATCTCGGAGGTCGTGGGTTCGATTCCCACACCGGACATGAAATCTTTGTGTAAATTCTAAAGATTTCTTTCCGGTTCTGGTTGGTTGAGGGACTACTCTCCGTGCCTCGGAAAGCACGTTAAGCCGTTGGTCCCGGTTGTTATAACATTATCTATAATAATCGTATATCAAGGAACGGGCAGCAGCGTTTCCTTGTGTGGTACAACATAATACTGCGGTCACCAACCCGCCTGCCAAGCGTGGTGACTATGGCAAATACCCTCCCTCAGGAGGAGGCCCATGTTCAGCAGTGGACGTTATACGGGCTGATGACGATGAGATAAGTCTTTAGATAACACTTACAACTAGGGCATGCAAACCGGATACCCGGATAACCGTAAAAACCGGATAACCGACTGATTTGAAACCCGGGTTTTTTAGGATAACAAAACCGGATTTTTCGGTTTTTTCGGTTACGTTTCTCCTATGTCTGATTTAATAAAACTTTGATTTTCCCAAACAAAATATTAAATTTATCACTGCAAAACGTGTACAGGACGTTGAGACGGCGTTAGTTCCTATTTCGGCAACATTAATTTAGCTCCTTGTCACACTACTATGCCACGCTGCCGTCATTTTTAATCTTTTTTAGTCTGTGCGTTTTTAGTCTGTGCTTTTTTAGTCTGTGTGTTTTTAGATACAAGCGAGTGAGTGAGTAAAATCCGTAGTACTCTAAATGATGACTCTCTTGATGCACTTGTTGTATCCTTACGATCATTCTATCAATGTAAAAAATAGGAATTCGATTTAGCTTTGTAATTTTAATTTTGAATTTAAATAATAATTTAATTATTATTTAATTTTTATTTTGACTACCTGTAAGAATGACTGATTTATTTTGTTTAGGTTTATTAGGAATAAGACTTCTATTTTATGCGATATTCAAACATTATTTTGATCTCATTTTACGTGCTGTTGATTTTGCGTGTTCGTATTTTATGACAGTTAATTATTATTAAATATTCTGTGATTTTAGACTTTTGTATACCTGGTCTACCAAATGTTCCTAAGTTTGTATGTTAGGTACCTTAAGTTTTAAAGAATATGTTATTTTCCTAATTCTAAAGCTTTATGATTATTATTCTATTTTATGTATAAAGAAAAGAAACTTTTAGTATTGTTTTTTTAGTAGTTGTAGGCTGTAGCTTATTTCAATCCGTAAAAAATACATATTTTGATTAGACTTCAGCATTTTCATTTTTATTTAATAAAAATTTAAAAACAAACCCGAAAAAACCGGTTTCACCGGTTTTGTAAACAAAAACTCCGAAAAAAACGGTTTTTTTAAACGACCCGGTTTTTGCATGCCCTACTTACAACTTATAATAATTAGTTATTTACTAATCGCTAGGATTAGTTAATAACAAAAAAAAAGTTATAAAACTATAGGTAGCAATCATTCAAAAAAATATTTATTTTCCTTGTTATATGGCCACAAACCTATCAAAAGCAAACAGGCCAAAGTTACTTTAATAGAGATTAACATTTTCCATGATTAAATAAATCAAATAAAAAGTAAGATTTTTATTTTTATTTTTTTTATTTTAAAAAGACAACTCCCGCACTAGGGAAATAAATCCCTGTGTCGCGGGGGAATTTACAAACATTCATTTCACGGACACAAAGAACACCCAGACTCAGAACAACTATTTGTGGTTCACACAAATAATTGTCCCGGGTGGGAATTGAACCCAGAACACCAGGTCTCAGAAGCAACTAGCGTAACCACTGAGCCACCGGTACACCGGTGTACCTAAACCTATGTTTACGTACAGAGCTCCGACTAAAAATACTGCTATAAATATTATCAGATATTATGCTAATGGGGTAAGTGCCCCAACGTAGCGCACAGACTCGTAGCTACCATATTGCGAGCTTTTACGTAACATTTACAGTTTAGATCTTGACCGTGTCGAGTTTCACAGTAGGCAACACTTGTTTACTACCGACGTCAGACAGCGAGGGTTTCTTCGCTGGCTGGTACCAATGTTTTATGCAACAAGCGCGGCCTTGAAAACTATTTTGGCAATGTTTTGAAAGTGGATCGTAGATTAGTCGATAGAACTTTTGGGATGAGTTTAGCTTGAATTGTATTTTACGTACTGTTGATTTAAGATAGTAAAATTTTAGCTCAAAGACTATCTTTGTAGACTAAACCTGTACGTTACTGTATTGTATCTGTCCGTTTACGGACACTGCTACTGCCACTGCTGAATATGGTCTGCGTCTGAGCAGACCTTGGCAAGCCATTATCGTTGAGGGATATTGCCATAATCACCACACTTGGCAGGCGGAATAGTGATCACAGTTAGATGGTGATTATCCTTGAGCTGATAGATGCTGTTGCTCATCCATCAGCTGTATGTCACTTAGTTGCCTCTTGCGTTGCGACACCCATGGGAAGATATGGGGTGGTCTATTCTAAGCCGAGGACCATACAGCTGACCACGATACTTTTAAGACTACCTACCTTATGTAACGGTATTTCATTTATTACAATACAGTCCAATAAAATTTGCATCTCTTCAATATTTTTTCTATTAATCGTTTTTTTTATATGGACTTACTAATATTTGGAATTATGATTTAAATGTTGAAAACAACTATTTGTATTTGCTAGCTGTTTTTAAGAAATGCTATAAAACGTCAACGACTTCTGAAATAGAGTAGGTATCATTCTTTTTCGATAGGGACATCTATATGTAGGTTTTAACACTTTATTGGGAACAAAAGAGAGAAGGGTAAAGTCTCCCTAAACAAAGCAACTTGTCAAAGAGTGCGTCCACTTGTGGGCTTGAATTTCGCCTCAGTTTGCAATTTACGACTTTGAAAGAGTAGTAGCCCAAGACATTGCATTAAAAATTCATATATTGTAACTAATTTAACCTGTTAACTCATGCCATTGTTTTGTAATAGATAATGATTAAACATAATGTAATAGGTAATACTTACGTAAGCCGTAAAATCAAAGTAACCTAGTGGTGAATTTGATTTGAAATCACATTTAAATTAGCATAAAAGTTAGATGATTGTTGCTTTAAATATAATTTGTGAAACCAGTTTTTCTAATTCTAATTAATAATATAGCTGTCACAATGAAAAACTTAAAAGACGGTTTTACAAATGTTTTGCCTGATACAAGGTAGACGCTAAAAAGTGACCTTTCTAAGTTCAGAGCCACCATCAATCTTAATGGCGAGTCGAGGGTTCGGAGGTGAGATTCTGGAAGTCATCTAGCCTTCAAGAAACCTGACTCAAATTCATATGATATTTATTAAAATTAATGACAAGCTGACGGACGGACTACTTTGTCTGTAATATCCTACAATTGGCTTCCTGTTAGTTAAGTATCTAGTTTAATTCATAGAATAAGAATGATTGTGTAACATTGTGATTATGACAAGAACAAGTGTATGTAAATACCTAAGTACTGAATAAATTCATTATTTCATTACACAACCTCTGTCTGAAGTAACAATTCTGTAAGTACTTATTATCAAAAAATTATTGACGGGTCTGGTTGGTTGAGAGATTATCCTCCATTTCTCTCTGCGTTTACCTGTGTATAAGCTGTACATAATAGTACACAAACCCGCCTTCTAAGCATAGTTACTATGAACTATACTGACACCCCTATTCAAGTTCCGGCACTGTACATTATACGCCCGGGATGACGTTGATGATAGTTATTATCAACAGTAAGTTAAGTCGTAATTCCCGTATGTCGTTATGAGCACCGATTTTGAGATGCCATTAATTTTTGCATTTAAATAAGTATAAAGCCATAAACATGGATGGTTCTTCTCTGAATCTAATAAAATTGAGTAGTTAATATACGTAATAAAGATCTCATTCAATTGATAGTACAAATGATACTGATGAATCGAAAGCGAACTAATCGAAGAACTGGGTTATGCCAGTTAGCTTACTTGAGATAATTAGGAACTCGTGTACCTTAGCCTTAAACCAATAAAGGCAGCCTCTGTGGCGTGGCGGTATTAGTCTTCTTTAATTCTTGGCGGTCGTGGGCTTGATCTCTAAGCCGGACAAGAAATCTTTGTGTAAAATATTAGTTTTTTTTCCACGGTTGGATGGTTGAGGGATTACCCTGTGCCTCAGAAAGCATGTTAAGCCGTTGGTCCTGATTGTTATAATATAATATCATCTATAACAAGCGTACTTAGCGTACCTATACCAAGGAACGGCTAGAAGCGATTTCTTGTATGTTACAACATAATACTGCGGGTACCAACCCGCCGGCCAAGCGTGATGACTTTGAAAAACATGGGCCTGTTCCCTACCTCGGGAAGAGGCCTGTGTTCAACAGTGGACATTATTTGGGCTGATGATGTAGGTACTATTAAATACTAGTAATTTGTATTCATTTTAAAATATTTACATTGTAATTCGAAGTAAATTATTCGTAAATTAACATATGTAACTCAATTGGTACCTCACTAAATAGCATAACGTCTTTACTTAAAATTAGTTACGGTGTCTCGTCTGTCGTTCATTGTCAGAAAATGTTAACGAATTAACTATAAATTTTATGCTGTTTACGTAAGTTTTTGTATTGTATGCCATGTTCAGAAACATATCAACTTTATAACTCTGTTCATATATTTTTTTTTACTTGCGTAAGCAGTTACCAGAAAAAATCTATTGGTGGCCAGATGTTGGTTCAGTTGCATCGTCAGTACATGCCAATCATTGTATATTGCTTCATTTAATAGTGGTTAGTTTTATGAGAACAGCTTTCGTAACTCATAAATATAGTATATGAGGTGCTTTCAAAATATATGTCATCCCTTTAACAGGTAATAGTCTCCTGTATAATGCTTATATTAGTTAAGAAATTTTATTTTTGGAATCATCATCAATAGCCCGTTTACGTCCACTGCTGAACAAGGGACTCCACATAACATTGAGTTGATAGACGCTGCTGCGCATCCAACAGGTGTAAATTCCTTAGTCGTCTCTTACGACCCCCATTTAAAGACATAGGGTGTTTTGGAAGACATTTTATCTCTTATTTTTAGATACCAGAAATAAATTGGTACTAAATATGTTTAATTTGAATAGAGTCATTCTCTTATACTAACTGCCCAGCCTTGCTGTACCTCCCAGGGTATAGAGAAGGGTGAAGGGCCTCATCAAGCGTTTGTATTGTGTATTTAAAAAAGTATTATTCTACAGAAATTTCTTCACTTACGTAATCACTACATATGATAGTATTTACAGTTAAAGGCATATAGAATGGTTGCACCTTATATTTATAATATACAGTAGAGCAACGTTCAGACTTGATAAGCATGTTAGATTGAGTAAATTTAACGTCACTTTATTCAAGGTTAACATAATAACATGGTAATTTGGTGCGTAACTTGTCGAATTTTGAGGAAATTGACCACCTATTCCAATATGCAGGAGACAAACTATTAAAACAGAACTATCCTCAGAACTTTTAGGATCAGGAACTAAATTATCACCATATTTTTAGCCGTTCGGCGTCCCAACTGGACATTGGCCTCCCTCATAGTTCTCCAGTTATTGCGGTTGGAAACACCTTGGTCCCGCGGCCATTTAATTGGTGGCTGTCCTACGCTACGCTTGCCAATACGCGGACCCCATTCGAGAACTTTTCGGCCCCAACGGCCATCTGTTCTCCGAACTATATGTTCTGCCCATTGCCAATTAAACCAATAAATTTATTCTACTTATCTCTTCATTCCCTATTCGATCTCGTAAAGAAACCCCGGGCATAGCCCTCTCTATAGCTCGTTGAGCGACTCATACTCATAGCGAGTCTGATCATAAAGCATATTATGAAACACCACGTTTCGGATCCATAGGTCATCACTGGAAACTCACACTGGTTTAAGAGCTGAACACCGCTAGGTACCCTGGCGTTCGGATAAGCATCCGCGTGGTTTTAGAGGATAGACACTCTCCTCTTGGTATCAGCATATGACTGATATTGAGAGGGGAATCTTACATACCTCGACGTTGCTGTGGTCGGGATGCCTAATGATACATCGAACAAAAGATATGCAATTCAAATGCTGGAGCTTATAACTATGCTGCAATGTAGATTGAAATTAATCTACATATTGCATACGGACAACTAATAAAAAGTAATTTATCGTAAATTGTGAGATTGTGGCGTCTGCATAAAATTTTCGTGATAACTTCCTCATAGCCTAGTGCAGCTGACAATGAATTGAATTGATCTGCGTGACTCACGACACTAACAATGACGTGCCAGCCATTGCCTGCGCTATTGTGATCGTGTTATGCCACTACAGTTTTATCAATTTGTACTTGCATCTAATAATGCAACTACAGTTTTATCAATTTGTACTTGGACCTTCTGCCAAATCATTTTGTACTTGGACCTTCTGCCAAATTATTTGGAAACGTCATCTACAAGATTTTGTCTGCTAAATTTTAAAAAGTTTATTTCATTACAATTTGATTGTGATAGAATAGGCTAATCACGTAGGTACCTAGGGTTGATTACTATAAGATTATTAGGTAACGCATTTCTCATGTTATTGTTACAGTATTATTGAAGCTAAATTAACTTAAAAAAGTACAAATTTAAAATTTATTTTGCATATTGCTGAGCAGCGAAGACATTTTTATCAGTCATATCAATTTCATTACGTGATTAGCCTCCGTCAAAATCAAATTTAGAATGTAAACAATTACTTTTATACAGTTCTGCATTTGTACCTATACTTTAAATAAAATTAAATATTTCAATACAAACATTCCAAGTTCTATGAGATTTATTTTGAAAAAATATAATACCTAACAAAATGCTTTCAGTCCGTTCAGACTTTTGTAACATTTTAACCTTGTTCATTTGAGTCATTATTATGATTTGAAAACTAATTTGCTAACCATGTCGGTTTCTAATATTTAATTTTGTAACATTTACTATTTATTTTTTAGAAGTGACGTGTGGTATGTACGAATCATTAGTCCTTGTTTCTACATCTCGTGTTGATATTAATGTTGGGCAAGGGGCGTCGTCCTATCGTATTCATTCGGAAATAGGATGTAAGCAATGATAACATAATATGACATAGGTACACTGCAAACGCGATTTTTTTTATTGCTACCGCTTCGTAGGTATTTCGTTATTGTTTGCAAAAATGTTTTTTTATTGATACATTATTTTAACTACTTCAAGGCTGGAAACCACAGGTTCTTCATAATAAATACAGGTTAATGTATGTATTACTACAGCTAATGTATTACAGGCATAATATATTAAAAGTAATTAAAACTATGTGTACTTACTCTCCGGTGTAACATCTCGAAGCACGATCCTCGTTTCCACTTCAGCCGGCATTTTTTCCACAAGTTTGATTCAAAAGCTCTAACAATTAGTGCAACCCTCTATTAAATTCACAGAAGCGACGGTCCTTGACACGTTTTGATAGTAAATAAAATATGTAGTTGGATCGCGTGACTAGAATTCAATAACGAATGAATTTTATGTCATGTTTTTGTTCGGCGGTGGTCGCTGACATGTGTTGACGCGGAAAGCTCGGCGCTGACTGGTCGTGAATGCGCGCGCCTGCTCCATGTCTTGTGGTACACGTTGTATTGTGATTGTAACTAAGATAATAAAGCTTGTTGATTTGTCATATTCAAGAACCATATAGTATACGTAAGTTTAATCATCTGTGCTACTGATGGAGAATTCTCTGCGTCAGCTGTAGGGTTTTTTAAGTATTATGTGTCTACCTATAAGTTAAGATAGATATACATCTTGAATTATGTTATATTTTCCAACGCATTCTGTAAATACCACACAAAAAAAATTAAGGCGTTTGGGCCTTTTTTTTTTTTTTCAAGTTGGTATATACCTATTATATGCACCTGTTACTATTGTTTGTGGTGCGAGAGTTATTATAGGGTACCTTAAAACGCATAGGTATAGGTATAAGTTATGCGCACTTCATATATACTTAAAAATTTATTTTAGTAGCACCTAAGTACTTATTGATATATATGTTACGGCTAATAGCCGAAGTGCGGCTACACCTAGGTTTAGCCGGCTACATGCGGTTAAACTTAGATCAACCTCAATAAGTCCCTGTTCAACTCCATTGGTTTAGGATTAGGTTAATTTTTTTTTTAACCATCCCTACATCTTTTTGTGTCGTGCATAGGTATTGTTTATTTAATTAAAACCTAGTTCTAACCGAAGATAAGTAGGATAGGTACATCTAAGTTTAACCGAATGTGGTTGGCTGCACCTAGTTGTAGCCGGCTAAACCTAGGTGTAGCCGCACTTCGGCTATTAGCCGTAACATATACACACAATTCCCAGCAGCTATAAGTACTTTTAGTGGTACCTAATTTATATTATTTTTGTCTGTTGGTATTTGCTCATGTATGTACCTATATAGGTAAATATAAAACTTAAATGAACGGGGTAGCACCTAAGTGATATCCTACCGCTCATTTAATTATTACTCTACTCTATTTTGCGATTTTATCAAAATAAGAGGTATTTTTTTTATTAAATACTGTATATGACATATACAGTATAATAATCTGTTTATGACATTCGTTTTAAAGGCAAGTTGTTCTTAAAATAGCTTTTATGTGAACGACAATTTTATATTCTAATAAAATTCTCAGTTTTACTTTTAGAATTGAAGTAGAGCAATAAACTAAAATAAGACTTCAACATGCTATACCTACAAAAGTGGAGTTAATGGTATCGTTGTATAAGTAGGTGACAGGCGTTACAATATTGAAGAACTTACAATTAACTGAATAACTGAAGGACAAATTTGTGTTATCCAGCGGTCTACATTTTTACAGGCCTTGGACCCTGGCCCACAAAAATGTTGTACAGAAGTGACAGTGTGAATTTAGTTCAATAAAAATTCAACTTCAAAAAAGCGCAAGAAATAAATTTACATTACAGTAACTGGACGCAATACCATCTTCATTGTTCGCAGGTTGCCGACCACTGATCTTACTTACTGCCTACAATCGAAATATTTTATAGATATTATTGTATGGTTTCAAGCTTACTGATAAGCAGTGCAATGAAATTTGTATGACAAGGGGATACAAAAATCCGTCGGTGACCCTACCAAACCGGGTGAATCAAACGCTTGCGACTTAAAAATCGGAACTTACGCCATCTATTTCCGCAAGCGGTAAACTTAAGTACTAACACTGCAAACATTGTATTCAAATATCGAATTGTTCGTGAACACTTACAACAGACCACCCATGGATCCCGTAAGAGGTACTAAGGGAAGTAATCAAGCTGAAGAAGACAACTTTTATAAAATTGTTATACAATTTTATACTTATAGTTGACAACCCTAGTTGACGTTTCCTTCGATGTTATGTTAAATATTTCTACATGGCAGAGTTTCGATTAACTAACGAATAGACCGTTTCGATTTACTTACGAATAGACCGTTTTGAAAGGATTAACTTATTTTTAATGGTTATTTAGCAATATCCATAGTAATATTAAGTTTAATTGAACTTTTAACGGAACATTTACAAAAAATAGTTTTACTACAGGAAATTTGTCAGATACCTTTGTATAACTGAAGTATAACTATTAGTATGTGAGTATAATTATTGAGAAGTAGGGATTAGATTGTAAAGTCAATTTGATAGTATAAAATATATTTTGGTTTCAAACAATTTCGTTTAGTACCTAAGAAAGGAAATAAAAATAGTTTAATAAGTTCGTCTGTACATACAAAATTCGGGTGATAACTGATGTCTCAATTAATCTATATTCTAAGTATAAATATAGAATATTAATAAAATAAACCAAGACTATTATGGAGGTATTATGGGTTTTACATATTAAGGATGCAGATTCGAATGTCGTCGTCGTCGGTGGTGGTCTCATTTTATTATCATCAAATTTAAAATTTGATATAATATAGACTACACTACATTATTTATTGTAGGTAATCTAGATATGTATATTTTGTTAATTAGAAAAGGTAACATTATGCACTACCGGAGCTTTAAAATGTTATGAATTAAATGTGTTATGCTATGTTATAGAAGAGCGGAGTCTCCTATCACAAGCTTTATTAGCTTAAAAGTAAACTTCAAAAACTTAATTATTTTATGTATACTGTTGATGCATAATAAACTATTTGTATTTGTATTATTTAGACCGTATACTTAATACTTAGCTTGCTTTGACCTTCTATTTTTCTTTATCTGAAAAGATTCATCGGATTGACATCAGCCATATTGTTAAATCATTTTAACTGGTAGCTGTGCAAACTTCGTGTCACTCTTTTTCTTTTTTCGGACAGGATTATGTACGTACTTAGCCTCGAGGCTTATGCTACTTCACCAACCGCTATTTGTGGTCAAAAATGGGTACTTTTACAGTTGGTACGCATTTTTGACCACAAGTAGCGATCATGATCACCATTTTAGTTGAGTTGACTGTACCTATGTATGTACGAATATATAGGTTATCAGTAACATTGAGTCACTGTACAACCGGTTTCAACAGATGGATGTGAATAAATGAAATCAGTCAACCCAAATAATAAAATATTGAGTAATCGAGATGAAGCATCGGCAATTAAAACATAACATATGAATAATTACAAAAGTTAATTATATATTATAATAGGGATGACGATTACAAAAAATCTATTCGGACATACTCATATCATTTTAGGATAGGGGGTCCCGCTAAGTGTAGGCACATAGTCAGACTACCCAAAAATATTTAACGCGTTTTTTTTCCGAATCCAAAAATGACGAATATACACAGCTACAGCGCGTGAAATATCAAGTGACGTCACTTCTAGGTACAATTTTACCTAGGAGTGACGTTACACGGCACCTCTTTTGAACTTTGTTGCAAAGAATGGGATAGAAGATGTATACATCTATACATGTATATCAATAATGCAAAGGAAAAACCACGGACAAAATAACGCCCTTACGGATTTCCCCCTTCGTCCTCCCGACCCTTAGTTTGCAAAGAACCATCCGATGCCCTCGTAGACCCGAAAACCCCCTAAAATACTAAAAGTCACTGAGCCGAGGTCCAAGCTGTCTTGCGCAGGTTGCTTAGTTTGTAGTTTTAAAACCATTTATTAAGGCTGCTCGACTTTATGCTCGGTGAAGTAGCAAAAGAATCGTGGCTAACTAAGTATGTCCGTCCGAAAAAAAACACCTTACGGATTGTAAATGAAATATATTTCATACCAGCATTTCCAGATATGAATTCCCGATATTGGCGGGATGGCCTGATTTTTATATCGAAATTAAGAGTTACGCGCGAGACGGTCTCGCGCGACCAACCGACACGACCTTTCGCGTGTTAATTGACCACTTACGAGTAAAAAAACATGGTTTCTCTCGGTCTACGTATATTGTCTTCGCTCTTTTATTAAACACAGCACGGACGGGAACGCTGCCAGTAAAACTGAATAACGTTATGCATTACCTAGGGGTTTTTATTAGATGCCATAACCAAAAATTAAAATATGCATATTACCTATATGATTACGAAATTTCTTGCAATAGGTATGTCGATATTAGTTTACGTCACTATAGATAAAATAATCAATTGGATGCTGAAAGATCACGTTTTTCTAGATACATAATCAAAACTTTATCTAATTATAGAGTTTCGATTATCTGTCAGTATATTAATAAAATACGAGATAAATTACGTAACATCATCATCATCATCAGCCCGTTTAAAGTCCACTGCTGAACATGGGCCTCCTCCCGACGGAGGGTTTTTGCCATAGTCACCACACTTGGCAGGCGGATTGGTGACCGCAGTGTTATATTGTGATACACAGGGGAAACGCTGCTGCCCGTTCCCTGGTTCGCTTGTTATAGATTATGTTATAACAACCGGGACCAACGGCTTAACGTGCTTTCCGAGGCACGAAGGGTATTCTCTCAACCAACCAGACCCGGAAATAAATCTTAGAATTTACAAAAAGATTTCTTGTACGGTATGGGGATCGAACCCATGACCTCCGAGATTTAAAGCGAGCCAATTACCGCAACGCTACGTAGGTTGTCGTTTACGTAACGTGATATATTATCGAAGTTATAGTCATATTGGTACTTAATTATAATCTTAATACCTTCTTGGTATTATAAGTTATTTATTTCATTAAGACTGCACCGTTTGTGGCTCAGTGATTACGGCAGTGGCTTCTGAGACCTTTTTTTTTTCCCGGCGGGACATGTCCTGGTACTCCTCCGTCCTCAGTTGGCGATGGGCCCAGGAACACATGGCTTTCTGGGAAACTTCCCGGCGGCGCCCGCAGCCTTATTGGCGCCGCGGGTTCTCCTCGACTATCCTAGTGGCCCGTTTAGCCAGTTACAGGAACGCCCGTAGTACCAGGGCGTCCCTACTTCACATTGATCGGCTCTGAAGGGAGCGGGGCCCATGTTCCCCACTCCGGCCTAGCCTAGGGCGGCAGGAGGCGGGTCTCAGCCCGCCGTCTGCGGAGCTGGTAGGCAAAGGGATCATTTCCCTCTCTCGCTCCCCTTCCTCCTTCCAGGAGTAAACGCGCAAATTATTTGTGTAAGCTACGAAGAGTTTTTAACGAAATAAACTTTTGTGACCCCGCGTCACAAAAGTTTAATTCGTCAGTGCGGGAGGTTTCTTAAAAAAAAACAAAATGTAACAACAAATAATAGAAGTATTATTTTCCTCCATGGAAATGCAGAAGGTCTCTCCATCGATGCAGCGGCGGCATATAATAGCGATGATGGAGAACCGTAGAGTTTAGACCCTCTTCTCGGTGGTCCTCTTGACACTAAAGCTCGGGTGCTCCTCTGAACGCCAGTAATGGGAGGATCGGGATCTGCTGATGCCGATCCGGTGCACATAAAATATGACCCGGATGGAAGGAAGGGTTCAACGTTTAAACATCACTATGAAGGCTGTTAAAGCAGAGTAGCGGAGTAGTCTTATTTTTTCAACAGTTTTACTTTTTTGATAACCTTCTTTTTTTTCAATAGTTTAACCTACTTTATATTTAATACTTATTAAATATAAAGTAGGTTAAACTATTGAAAAAAAAGAAGGTTATCAAATACCACCAACTACCTACTTCTATAACATTAAATAATGTTTTAATTTTAATTAAACATTATTGTGACGAAATCAGGGTTAAGTTCATGTCGGTGGTGTAGGGTTACGGACTTAATTTCCCTTTTTTTTGGTTTTATACGGTAGTTAGCCACGAGGCTCTTGCTACTACACCGGGCATAAAGGCGAGCAGGAGGCTTCACGTTATGATATTGCTATGTCTTCGATAGTCAGCGTTTACTATACATGCAATTTCTTTTTATATAAGGCAATTGTTTAATTTAATGAAGCTTCAATAATACAGTAACAATAACATAGGAAATGCGTGCGAAAACACTATGGCAATGAAGACACTTTTATCAAAGTCCAACTCATGTCGCTCCGTCTCAAGATATATAGCGAAATCAGACTTTGTTTAAAATACAAAAATCGTTTAATTTAAAAGGTTTAAAAAAAATGTAAATTATTTATTACTTTATTTCAACGGCAGTTAAGTGTCGTATCGTGACATCTAGCGTCGAGTAGTGAAAATACACAACAGCCTTCGGCCTAAAGTTACCAACGCGGCAACGATGCCAAGAGGCTCGCTTGCTTTAAAAGCAAATAGTCCTAAGATTTTCCGCTGTGGCGCTACTAGTACAATTTAGACGAAGGCAATGAACTTTGTGCCGATACAATTAAGAGTGCTAATTATTAAAACTAGCCTTCTTGGTCGTTTTCATCTACGTTACTCCCGTGGAAATCATTAAACATAGCTTATTTTCCTCTTGGACCCCTTTCTAACGGTAAAGAATTTAAAAAATCGGTCAATTCTTTTTTAAGGTTTCCGAGAGGTCTCTTATGTAGGTCTATATGACTATGACTGCGATAAAACTACCTTAATTATTGTAGGGTTATTGTTATACTTTTCTTATGTTATTGTTACTATATTATTGCTACATTGACTATATTTAAAATATTTGCATGCATAGTTAACGCTGAGTACCGATGACATTTTTATATAAGTCATAGAAATATAGTGATTAGCTTTCTGTATTTTGTCAAATGATTATCTACTTTTAAAGTATTAGGTTTGCAAAGCGAGATGTTTGTCAAATGATTATAATTTTATAGAGTTACTTTTAAAATGATCAGTTCTTATACGTTTTTAGTGAAACATTAGCTAACCACTTTTTTAATTAATTTATTACTAACATAGATTATAATATTGTAGTATAGATAGTAGGTACTAGGTATCATAAATATTTATACGTTCTAATATTACCGCTCAGTTTCACCCGCGGAGCTCACGTTCCTGTGGTACTCCATTTATTAATCTTAATATGAATATGTTCTGGGATTTTAAAATAAATACTGTCGATAATTTTTATTTATTAATTATGATCCCTTTTTTACAAGAAATATTAAGATATATACTTATATCAGAGGCCCGTATAACGGCCACTGCTGAAAATGACCTCCTCTCGAGGAAGGTTTTCGCCATAGTCACCACGCTTGGCAGTTGCCAGGTGGATTGGTGGTTGTAGTATTATGTTGTAACATACAAAAAGGCGCTGCTGGTCATTCCCTGTTATATGCTTGTTATTGATGATGTAATAACAATCTAGACCAAAAAGCTTAAAGTGCTTTCCGAGACACAGAGCTTTTGCTATATTTTATTATGAGGTTTCCACGGACAAGAGAGCCACGCGGTATAATTGTGTTGCTGTAATGTTCCAAAGTAAAACATTTGCATTAAAGTAAATAAAACTAAAAATAAAGTATTTCGTCAATAATAAAAAAACTGTATTATTATATCCTTTACTAGCGACTCGCCCGGCTTCGCACGGGTGCAATGCTGATTTTTGATTTGATTGAGATATAAACCTTCCTCTTGAATCACTCTATCTATTTAAAGAAACCGCATCAAAATCTGTTGCGTAGTTTTAAAGATCTTACGCATACATAGGGACGGACATACAGCGGCAAGCGACTTTGTTTTATACTATGTAGTGAAGTAGGTAATTTTCTGGTTAAAAGTAAAAAAAGATCGTTTAAATAGTATAATAGGTATATCGCTAAAACCGATAAATATCAGTAAAAGTAAGATATTCCACGTTAAAACACTAGTTGCGTAACACGTTTAAGCTTGTTATTTAAAAAATACCTACCTACTCGTAGAATAAGTAGGTATGTATCAATATTAAAATGTTCCTTTACTACCTAATCAATAATTCAAATGCATTGACATCTATTAAACAAATATATTTGATCTATACACAGTGATTGACCGACTAAAGTCACATTGACTGGCAGGTTCATTACGTATGCTTAGCGACCAACTGACTGTTCCCAGTGACAGTTGCATGTGTTGTGTTAAATGTGTCTTTCGTATGCTCCACAATTTTATAAGAAAACATTTTTTTGAACGGGTCCGAATGTCTACGAGGCTTTTGCCTGCGAGCTGTGCTTAAGCCTTATTAAATGGTATATATAAACCACGACCTAAGCAACCTGCGTCAGAGGGCACCGCCCCCTGTGGGACTTAGAACCTTGATTGAGGCATTAAGAATCTATACTATATAATATTATAAAGCTGCAGAGTGTATTTGTTTCTAACTAAACTCAGGAACTACGGGGCCTATTTCAAAAAATATTTCAGTGTTGGATAGTCCATTTATCGAGGAAGGTTATAGGCTATATTTTACTACGAAGTTCCCACGGGAACGGGAGCTACGCGGGTGAAACCGCGCGCGGGAACCTAGTTATAGATATTTTGCGGAGTTTTGTGCAACTGTCGCTCTACTTTGTAGTTCGCGGACCTCTTGGTTTTTGGTTCTACGTTGCCGGGTGGTTTCCGGGTTAGAGTAGACCATCCTTTCTACCCATGGGTATCGTAGGAGGCGACTAAGAGACATAAGGGTAGCAGCATCTATCAGCTCCAAGTTAACATCTTACTACGATCATTTATCCGCCTGACAAGCTTGGTGATTATGGAAATATCCCTCAACGATCCTGGCTTGCCAAGGTCTGTAAGATGTGGCCTATGTTCAGCTGTAGACGTAAACGGGCTCTTGATGATGATGATTCCAAGTGTCGGAAGGGCAATAAGAAAACATTAAACTGATATCCATATGAAGGTATGAGTGTTTGTTTTGTCTTAATTAAAATAGTATTTTATTAATGTTTATTTATTTACTAACACTTATCCATGTTTGTGCGTTGTTCCAGGCCCATAAAGATTTTCCTCATTCACGAATTCAAAAGGCCAGTACTCTTGTTTGCTAGTAGTAGTCGCTACACGACACTGATAGAAATTGTTTAAGATTTCAACAAATTGCCAAATAAAAAGAAAAAATCGGATTGCTAGTTGCTGAGCATACGTAATCACCACGCAGGATTTGAGCCTATTAGCCCTATTATTTTCAAGACGGTTAAATAAGGCACCCAGTATAGAGACAAAGGAGTGCAGAATGCAATATTGTTAAAAATTTTGGTCGAATTTCGATCGCTGCTTTTCTCACTAGTTCTATTTAATGTACTTTAATTATTCCCAATTATATTTAATTATTTTAGACATATTAAATAAGTATGATGCTTATCCCTTCTCATGTACACCCTTATTCCCCAAAACCTACAAACATATTTTATAAATAATGAAGAAAAATATTATATAATGAATACTTAACTCTGTTTGAAGACCTATATACCTACTTCACCTACTACATTTATAGATTAAATAGGTTCTAGTATTAGAACTAAAGTTGCTAACTTGCAGGTAGCTTGATTAATTTAAGATTTGTGGCTTCAAGAGCAACCCACGCATAGCTGTTTTAGAACCTTCTACTCAAATATGAAATTAAATGAAATAGTTTATTAGTAACGTAGATGAATAATTCGCGCTTGTTATACGTCATTTACAATGCATAAACACATTTAATTACATTATTTTTATTTACTTAATTAAAAACCATATTTCTATCATTATATAAATGATGAATGGTATTACTTATAAGTTAACTGTATATGTCACTTCATACAAATCGACATCACTTCATCATCATAATCTTATTTTATAAATCATTAATAATAATAAAAGTAAACTTGGCGAAGCATTGGAAAAAAAAGAAAAATTCTCGAGAATATTTGAGTACTTTCACATGAATAAGTACTAGCTATCTTTTTTCTTGTATGTGATCTTTATAAACTTGCTTACCTGTGTTATTTAAGATTTTAATAAATATTACCAATAAAACAAGGTAACGCGGGAAATATTCATTAATAAACACAACAACACAAACGCACACACAACACATAACACGAAAAGTAAGGGCTGTATTGGAATATCATTTTGAATTATTCACTACTGAAGTTTAATAGGAATTGAATAATATCTCACTCCATAAGGGGCGCCCGTTCGTACAAGCGAGATAATCTTGTATTATAAGTCTTTATAAGGCACTACAAAGATGTAGTGCCTTATAAAGACTTATAGTGCCTTATAAAAAAATATAAAAAATATGACTGCAAAGTAAGAACTTTGCAGTCATATTTTTTATATTTTTTTATTTATTCATTTACTTTAGACAATTACAGTCCATAGTTCACACACATACACTTAACTTATAAATTACTTAACATTTACAACTGACTAACTATATTCAACAGCAACAGATTAATTAAATTAATTAAAAATGAAATCTCATTAAAATCATAAATAATTATACTTAAAATTGACAATATTGAGGAAGGCAGTACTTTTAAGAAAAATATGTTTATATAAAATAAAAATGTTTCGACAATAAAAATCTAATGGTTAATCATCCTGCAATTATTATAAAATACAAGTAGAAATAAACTAACCAACAGTGCTACAAATAAACACTAAATATAAAAGATAAGATAAAGTAGTGTAGCAACTAAAAACAATCATTTTATCATTAAAAAGGTGACCACGTGAATTGTATTGTTAGAAATCCTATTACTTAATGAAAATCGGTATCTGAAATAAACGTTTGAAATGAACGTGATTTTATTTTGAATGAGACTTAAAAGTGCTATTGTGTCTGATCTATTTTTTCAATGGTCTTATTTATTTTATGTCTACTAGCGACTAAGATTCGCTTCGCATACTTATATATAAGTGGACCTTATGTACCTAAGTATTTCTTTTAAGACGAAGAAGTAAAGAATGAAGCAGATTTCATCTTCTTCTCATTTTTTTTTGTTTTATCGCGGTACGAAAATAACTAAGTAGGTACTTATGTTCTTTCGACAAAAACAGGAAATGTAAGGCAATGAAATAAATTATACTTAACTTACAAAACTTGCTATATTATAGTATTTAGCAAGTCCTTCAATTAGAAACACGTTTATATTATATGATGTGTATAGTATGTACCTACGTGAACCGATTTCGGTAAGTGATCTCTAATAATATGTATAATGTATAATATGTATAATGGTACATACCTACATTATACATTGTACATATCTAAATTATACATCCAATGTTGGACATAGCCATAGATACCTATGTCCAACATTGGACAAACTATTTGATATATGATGTTTGATACATATTTGTTATCTATGATTTTTTATTAACTGGACACTATTAATTAAGATACTGAATACTATTCGGCTGACCCACATTAGGCGTTCCACGTGACTTTGAACAACGCGAACAAAACGAGCACAGAGTTCCCGTCCCCGTCACCTACTTCTCCTTGCCGTCGCGTCGTCCGCATGTAGCAAATGCTCGAGAAACGCGCAAGCAAAGTGGGGTCACCCTTAGGGCCCCTTTTATTTATAACAATACTTGTAAGATTGATAAATCTGTTCAATAAGCAAATCATTGCCTGGATTTTACTTTGTAAAGTGGTTACTGTTTTTAAATTAATGTTTTGGATTATTTTTTCTACATTTGTTATAATTTAGTTAAGTTAAAATCAAGTTAATTCTACAATACTAGCAGGAAAGCATACGTTTCATTGAAGGCTGTAGTTATACGCAAATAAAATGTTAAGGCCTTATTAATTAGGAAGTCGTCTAGTTCCCGTACCTAATTAAGAATTTATTAAAATAAATTACTAAAAAAATGCCTATGAGCTTAATAATTGTGCGATATTGAATCTAATTGCGACATATCCGGCAAATAGTTGTTATGCACATGTATACCTAAATTGGCTAAGTCTATACATCTGATAACCTTCCGTGACGTAGCGGTATATCGGTAAGAGCGTGGGTTTGATTCCCGCTCCCAACATGTTTTTTGTGTAAATTAAAGATTTTTTTTTTGCCTGGTTGTTTGAAGGACTATCCTTCGTGCCTCGGATCAGGCAGAGGGTGTTTACCAGTGTATATGTTGTACACAATACTGTGGTTACCAACCCGTTTGCTAAGCGTGGTGGTAATGGCAACATTCATTTCGAGAGATGCCGTTTTTTTTTTGCCGTTGACTTCGCACTTCTTATGGTGATGATCTGACAGCGAAAAGGTTGTAAGTGTTGTAATGAGGATTTTGTTTTTGCGGTGAAGTAATTATGTTGAACCATAAAGTTACATAAATATATTCATAAAGTTAATTCTGTACATACATAAAATATATTTTCATAGGAGAAAAGCTTACAAATTAAAATAAATATCAATACTGAAGCCAAAAATAAAAAAATACTATTTAAATTTAACTAGCTCAACATATAAAATGGATTGCGCAAAAATTTGGCACGCAAACAATTATTATAACGTAAGCAAAGATAAGATAAGTCCGCTAAGATAAGATTAATCCAAAATCAAACCCTGATGGATCGAAACGAAGGTCCATAAATAGTATGGAAAATCGGAATCTACGAAGACGAAGTCGCTAGCAACAACTAGTTCGTAATATGATATTTTTTCAGTTCGGTACTCGAAACTAAAGGACGCAGGGTTTGAGGGGAACATATATTGTTTAGTTTTTAATACACATATAGCTAGTTTGATATTAAGGCGTAGGGATGGCATGCATAAGACGAAATGAACAAAGAATAATGAATATGAAGATGATACATGGATATGTGGAAGAGGAAGGCCAAAAAAATATGGATGAATTGTGTGGAAGATGACATATGTAAGAAAGGTGTGAGTATGTGATGGATATAAGGCAAAAGCAAATAGAAAATTTAAACTATTTATTTTATAATAATGAAATTATTGAAGTACTTAAATGACAAAACACAAATTATATTGACGAGAGAGCGCCACAGACAAACGTTCTACTGTCATGTTCATAAATGGAATGTTGCTATGATATTAAGTCGCGTCTCATATTCTCAACAGTAGGAAAAAGAAGTGACATATTGCGCTGACCCCAAATAATAGGGCACAGGTTATATTTTTTTACACCGCAACATTATTTGGTAATTTAGTTAATGGGATTAAAATTGCAGAGATGACACCATCGTCCAATGAGAACACATAGAAACTTATCTAGTTTATAATGGAATATAATAACAGAGGAGATATTTTGTTTTGGTAATTATTTAAAAATACTTTATGTACTGAACTCATTTATGTACCTAGTATTTACATATTTGACTTCAAATCTTAGCGTGGTGGTCATCTAGGTCATTGGCTTTTATAAACCGGTTTAAGTTTACACTTAGGATTTACATAACATCTGGGAGCAACATGCGATTTGATTACTATTCTTGGTCACTAAATGAGGAATTATATTTTATATAGGTACTTAAGTCCACAGCTGACCATAGGCTCTCCCTGACCCCACAGGGAAAGGTTAAAGTCAAGTCAATAATTTCTTTATTCATATACACACAATTAAAAAAACTTAAGTTCTGTTCTTATGAGGCATTTCTTTTAGGCAAGAAACTCAGAGCAATCTTTTTTAAGCTTATCGTCAGCAATACTGGAGTACCGCATAAGTGATTGTAGCTGTTAAGGTTGAAGATGCAGCGAATTGATTTATTTTGCCCTTCACAACACAAACAAAGAGAATATTTCTTGACAGATGAAATTATACCCTAGGTATATGCAACTGAGGGGTCGGATCGCTTATGCGTACCCGGCCCCCGCCAACGGCGGATCGAAGGAGTGTCCGGGGGGTTATAGTGGTATAGGGCTACGCTATGGAGAGGGCGAGTCCCACATATCTCACCGCCAGCGCGCGAAAACGCTGCAGCGGCGGCGGTGGGAAAGCGTAAAAGCATTTCCACATGGACAAAAAAAAATGGGGATATGCAACTGTCAATTGCGCGGTTTTTCGATAAACATTTAGAGTAATTGCACAGTGAGTGAGTGTTCCATGTAAACAAACAATCAAATCTTTCCTCTTTATAATATAAATTAGTATAGATAATAGATAGTATAGATAATTAGTATATATAAATAATAATACAATTATAAAACTACAGGAACTGAATTACTGTAATCCTCATGGTCACATGGTTATTTTTTTTTATGAAAATTTATCAAGACAAATTAGGTAGGTAATTAACGTCCAGTTTTTTAATACGCAAATTAGCTTAACCTATGTATATACAGGGTGTCCCAAAAGGTTAAGTAGCTGGGAAAGGGGGTGACAGGGGTGGACACAATGGTCACTAGAAAAATAAAAAAAAAATCCGCTCTGGGTATTTAAAAAAAAAATGGCATTTTTTTAAAAACTTAAAATTTTACACCTTGTTATTTTTGATGTTGATGTTGATGACCTTGTTGTTATTGAAGATTACATAACAGCATTTTTTTTAAATACAGCCATATTTGTAGGTACAGTTAGCACAAGGTGTAAAATTTTTAGTCTTTTAAAAAATGCCATTTATTTTTTTAGACACCCAGAGGGAATTTTTTATATTTTTCTGGTGACCCTTGTGACCATCCCTATCACCCCCCTTCCCAGCTACGTAATCTTTTGGGACACCCTGTATATTCAATGATTGTCATTAAGTTGGAATAAAACGATTTTATATTTGGCCGTTTGGAAATTCACTGTTTTCATATTTGAATCGTTGAGTTGCTCTCTACAGCAGTGGTTTCTGGGACCTGATGTTTTGGGTTCGATTCCCAGCCGAGACAATTATTTGTGTGACCCACAAAAAGATGTTCTGCATCTATGTGAGTTTTGTGTCTGTAAAGTTCCCAGCGACACTAGGATTTATTGCCCTAATGCTGGACTTGTCTTTTTTTTAAACACAAATTATATATTTTTCAATTTATCAGGGAATAAAATTATTACATACGTTAAAAAGCTTATTAGTTATTTTTATTACACATGTCGACTATAATAATCATCATCATCACAACGTCCACTGCTGAATATGGGCCTCCTCCCGAGGGAGGGTTTTGCCATAGTCACCACGCTTGGCAGGCGGATTGGTGACCGCAGTATTATGTTTTAATATAGGTGCAGGGAAACGCTGCTGCCCGTTCCCTGATATACGCTTGTTATAGATGATGTTATAACAATCGGGACCAACGGCTTAACGTGCTTTCTGAGGCACGGAGGGTAGTCCCTCAACCAACCACACCCGGAAAGAAATCTTAGAATTTACACAAAGATGTCTTGTCAGGTGTGGGCAGGGACCGAATTACCGTTATTTTTTTTATAACGATACCATTTACCGTTACGTTAACGATAAAAAAATAACGATATTAATAACGATACCCATAGGTCAGTTAACGTTATCTAATTACCAGTATTATTACCGGTTAAAATTGCAATTGTTATACCGGTAATTTATACGCCTATCTCTTTCTAACAATGAAGTTGGGGAGACTAGCATATTTTGGTGTTAGTTACGACTAGCTAAAACTGGGACCCTATTACTAACACTCCGCGGTCCGTCTGTCTGTCTGTCACCAGGCTGTATCTCATGAACCGTGATAGTACCGTATTTCTATTGCCGCTATAACAACAAATACTAAAAACAGAATAAAATATTTTTTATTATATATTTATTATTATTGTTTATTATATAATATTTTTTAAGTGGGGCTCCCATACAACAAACGTGTTTATTTGCCGTTTTTTGCGATAATAGTACGGAACCCTTCGTGCGCGATTCCGACTCGCATTTGACCCGTTTTTTTAACTTAGGTTTCTAGCGTCCACTAAGTTGCAATTAGTGGGTGATATAAGATATTGTATGGGGTAAATTAGTTCCAACTACAGAACTTTGCATTGTGCGTGGTCTGACATGAACTTGGCCGATTTTTTATTTAATAATTCCTCTATCCTACTGTAGAAGTAATTTGAAAGATTTTTATTTGTTTACATTTTTATTTATTTATTTGGCTCTCCGACAACCTCCGTAGCGTAGCGGTATTTGGGACAACCTCCGTAGCGTAGCGGTATTTGGCTCGCTTTAAGTTTCGGAGGTCGTGTGTTCGATCCCCACACCGGACAAGACATCTTTGTGTAAATTCTAAGATTTCTTTCCGGGTCTGGTTGGTTGAGAGACTACCCTCCGTGCCTCGGAAAGCACCTTAAGCCGTTGGTCCCGATTGTTATAACATCATCTATAATAATCATATATCAAGGAACGGGCAGCAGCGTTTCCTTGTGTGGTACAACATAATACTGCGGTCGCCAATCCGCCTGCCAAGCGTGGTGACTATGGCAAATACCCTCCCCCGAGAGGAGGCCCATGTTCTGCGGTGGATGTTATACGGGCTGATGATGATGATGATATTTGGCTCTTCAACAATGAGTACACTGTTACATTAAAAAAACAATTATATTGTAAACTTAAGTCTAAATGTCTCACTACTTACAGAAGAGCACTGCATGCACTATAATATGAGCAAAAAATAATTATTATAAAATTTCAATACAATTAACATATTAAACTAAGTTGGATAAAATTGTCTTTCAAATTAAATTAAAATAAAATATTTAATAGACAATAATAATAATTAAATTAGATTACAATTTGATTAAAAAAAATTACAATATACCTTTACATTAAAAAGGTATTTTATTATTCATCATCATCAGCATTTCAGCCGTAGGACGTCCACTGCTGGACATAGGCCTCACTTATAGATCTTGTTGCGGTTAGAAGCGGCCTGCAGCCACCGTGATCCCGCGGCCTTAACCAGATCATCCGTCCATCTAGTAGGTGGACGTCCTACGCTACGCTTGCCAATCCGCGGTCTCCATTTGAGAACTTTTCGGCCCCAACGGCCATCTGTTCTTCGTGCTATATGGCTTGCCCATTGCCACTTCAACGAACTAATCCGTTGAGCTATGTCGGCAACCCGCATTCTTCTACGTATTTCCTCATTTCTGATTCGATCTCGTAGAGAAACCCCGAGCATAGCTCTCTCCATAGCTCGTTGAGCGACTCTGAGCCTGTTTCAAAAGGCCTATAGTAAAGGACCACGTTTCGGATCCATAGGTCATCACTGGCAACACGCACTGGTTAAAGACTTTCGTCTTCAGGCACTGAGGTATATTGGAGGAAAAGACGTTGCGAAGTTTCCCGAACGCTGCCCATCCGAGTTGGATTCGGCGATTGACCTCCTTCTCGAAGTTGGACCTACCTAATTGGACTCTCTGTCCTAGGTATACATATGCGTCAACAACTTCAAGAACCGTATTCTCAACCATTAAAGGGGCAGGCACAACATGGACGTTAGACATGATTTTCGTCTTGTCCATGTTCATTTTAAAACCTACCGTTGTGACGTTGGGAGACTCGGTTGAGGTCTTCGAGCATTGTACTGAGTTCTTCCATCGACTTTGCCATGACCACGATATCATCAGCGAATCGAAGGTGAGTGATGTATTGGCCGTTGATGTTGATGCCTAGTCCTTTCCAATTCAGAAGTTGAAGGTGTCTTCTAAAGTGGTCGTAAACAGTTTCGGAGAAATAACGTCTCCCTGTCTTACGCCTCTTTTTAGTGGAATCGCTTTCGTACTCTGTTCTTGTACTCGAACCGACATTGTGGAGTTTCTATACAAACATTTCAACTCTTCGATATACCGATAGTCAATACGGCATCGCTGGAGAGACTCAAGTACGATGTTTCGACCGAATCAAAGGCTTTCTCGTAGTCCACAAACGCTAAACAAAGCGGCAAGTTATATACTCTTCGGTCTTCTGTATTACTTGCCGCAGCGTATGTATGTGGTCTACGGTACTATAACCTTTTCGGAATCCGGCTTGTTCGGGAGGCTGAAGGTCATCAAGCTTTCGTTCGCGACGATTCGCAATAACCCTGGAGAACAGCTGCTTATAGACATGACTCAAAAGCGAGATGGGCCTGTAGTTCCTTAGTAAGGTGTTATCGCCTCTCTTAAAGAACAACACCACATCGTTATTGTTCCATGCTTTAGGCGTGGTGCCTCCGAGCAAGGCGGAATTTAAGAGCTTCTGAAACGTGAAACGAGACTTTAAGTACCGGTAATCCACACGCTTTCAGGAGCTCTGATGTGTTTTTTGCAAACTAATGGTCAGGAGGATGAAGGACAAGTCGCGATCACGGGCGCATTCTTCTCCTGTGGATCGGATAGAAAGCTTATATCAAAACGAGGCTAGTTACTACAATATAAAATTTATTAACTACCAAACTGTACGGTAACTTTTTAAAAGTCTATAAAATACAAAATTTGCGTTATTTATGAGCTTAAGTTAAGTTTATAAAATTTTAACCAATAGTCGCATATTTAATTGTTTAATTATAACCATTGGTTTGCCATGATATTTAATAACAGATAACATCGCAAATACGTACATTATACTATCTAAAAATGTATAATTTTTTTCATATAATTCATATAGTAACAAAACCGACTCAGATACAACACAGCTCGCATCTAACCAACAAAAGCATTCAAAGATTTCAGAAACAATTAAAAATGCTTCATATTAGGCGTTCGCTCCAGTGGGTGTTAGTTTTTTAAAACCATAGAAAAACGAATCAAATCCACATAACTACTCCCAAATAGGGCAATGATAGAAATAATATCCTACTAATATTATAAATGCGAAAGTTTGTATGTGTAAAGTATGTATGTTTATTACTCTTTCACGCAAAAACTAGTGAACGCATTTGTCTGACAGTTTGCACGCATACTTTATAATATAAAGAGGAAAGATTTGTACGTAAATATGTTTGTAAAGAAATGGCTCAAAAAGTACAGGACCGATTTAAAAAATTCTTTCACCATTTGAATGCTACATTATCAGTTATCACCGATAAATATAGGCTATATTTAATTATGAAGTTCCCACGGGAACGGGAGTTACGCGGGTAAAACCGCGTGCGGGAAGCTAATAGTTGACTAACTGGATTAACATATAGGCTATAAAACATCACGCTCCAATCCACTGAAGCAGAGTAACGCGGGTAAAACCGCGGGTCGTAGCTAGTCTATAATAATATTATAAAGAAGAAGATTGATTTTTTTTATAAAAGATTACTAGCAGAGTCTTTGCAAACTACTGTTATATATTACTATATTCTCGTTAACCCCTCGTGCTAAGCTAAAATAACTGTGTTACGAGTGGGTTCGCGTCAGTAGCGCAATGCGTGCGAATCGAACCGGCGACCACATGATCGCAAGTCCGATGCCCAGCAATTGGACTACTTGTCCGATTTCAATAATTCTTTCAATATTAGATAGCCCATTAATAGAGGAAGGCTATATGAGATGGCACACTGAGGCCAATACGAGCTGAGCACCAATAAAGAATCTTTTAAAATCAGAGTTAGCCCAAAGTAACTATTAAACTGGCTAGGGCGTCGAACTTGTGATCTTAAGGTCGCCGGTTCGAACCACACCCATTGCACTACCGACGTGAACCCACTCGTAACACAAGCATTTTAGCTTAGCACGAGGGGTTAACAAGAATACTAGTAGACTGCAAAATGCTGTTAGTAAGGTCAAAAAAAAAAAACTTCGCAGTGTTATTGTATCTATATTTTTTGTATGTCAAACCACCTGCAAATGTACCTATATATTATTCCTGCGAATATATAATTATGATTATGATTATGATGAAGTAGCAAAAGCCTTGTGGCGAACAATCCGAAAATAAAACTCGATGTTTGTTATGATCACTAAAATAAAATGACACGCGTGAGCGCGAGCCGTCTCGTACTCATATTTTTGTTGCCGCTCCGCTTAAGCCCCGCCCAATGCACGGCGCGCGCGCGGCACTCGTTTCGGTTTGGCAACGTCGCACCAGACGTTGCTAGATTTTAGCGAAATAACGCTATTAGTAACGCTATTAAAATACCGGTAAATCCTGCGATACAACGTTATTTTTATCGTTAAATATTTAACGTAACGGAACGAAATGTTTTGGTACTTTTACCGGTATTTTTTTGGTAACGGTAACCGTCCCTGGGTGTGGGGATCGAACCCACGACCTCTGAGACTTAAAGCGAACCAAATACCGCTACGCTATGGAGGTTGTCAACTAAAATAATGAAATGCTAAAAATAAATGTTAATTATTAAATTACACCATCTCGCTCAATGAGAAAATTTGCGAAGTTTTTATCATACAATATGTTTTACGCAACGGCGGCGTTCATAAGGAAGTATCGTTTCATACAAAAATATCATAGACTTGTTTTACATACAATAATTATAGGTAATATCGATGTAATATAAATCTGTATCGCGCACAAGTGCTATAATTTCAAAACGAATTTAAATAAAATATTGTAAATATAATAGACGTATCAAAATTAATATTGAGACGAAATAGAGTGGAGTTTCCTTCTTCTCCGGGTCGTCCACTAAGGTATCTAGTGAATGGTTGTAGATTTGCGTCTGTCAGACGTGTCAGCGATCACTTCTTCATATTTATATATCGGTCATTTTATTTCACTGACGACCAACAAGCTTTGGTTCTATTCCATATAAATACAATTTAGTACGACTTGGTCGACTTACCTAGTATATTATAAGGTTCTTATCATTTCGTTCCAAACTACGCAAATTAACTTCATCTACTTAATATTGTCGGCATGTTGTTGGTAGAGGGGACCAAATACAAGGACTACACGGCTAGTGCTACTACAGTAGGTTTTAGGGTTGCCAACTTTACTGTTAAAAGCAGTATTACACTGATTTTCACTACATTATACTTTTTACTGTTGAACAAAAAAAAAAGTATACAAAATCCTGTTTTGAGCGTCAAAATGCTTAATATTATATATTGGACTGAGACGCTGACCCAATTTTTAAATATTTTATGTCAAATATTCTAGACATCAAGTGTGATTTGTACATACTCTTCAGTTTTTTAAATACTGTTCAATATGCTTCTCAGTTCTAAATATACTTTTCTCTTGTAAAAAAAGTTGGCAACCCTAGTAGGTATGTACAGCACTAGTCACCCTTATCCTGCCAGCCTTTTGCCCTTACACCCTGTGAGCTCTGAAGACCATACTAATGCATAGGAACACAACATTAATAAATAATGTTGTAACTGTATCAGTATTTTGTAGATACTTTCCCAGTAGATCACCAAATAGAGCGAACTAATGTTCTTTACTTTTAAATTAGAATATTTTAACTATGATTTAGATAGTTGTGAAGCGGAGATTAATCGAAGGTCAAGGCACATCGGCGTCGACGCGCGAGTTTTGCGCTTTGTAAATAGGATTTGGTTCATTATTATTTATACTACCTAGTTAGATAAATTACCGTCTGTTGTGGTTCTATATTTAATTTGACTTCGATACCGGTTCTTATCGAAGAACCTGCGAAACATCTCTGCTTTCAAATAATCGACTCTACTTTTGGTCGTAAGTAGGTATATACCCCACGAAGCGGCGACCGTTCATGAGCTTGGCGCTTCATTTCAATATGATTTAGTATACCTTAAAAAATCGTAAAATGTTGAAAATGTCAGTGAACCTGATTATTATGCTAACGTGCTTTTCTAAGTCACGGAGGGTAGTCCCTCAATCAATCGAACCCGGAAAGTAAGCTTTGAATTTACACATTATTTTGTCCGGAGAAGGAATCGAGCCTACGACCTCCAAGGATTAAGGCGAGCCCCTTAAATCTTTTATTAATTATCACTTATGTGGTGGTATTGCACATCTACCGACGACATACGTTATACATAATTTTTTAATTTAAATATACAGTTTACACTGTGCCTTTATTGGAAACAGTAATTAAAATTTCCTTCCCACAATAATAATAGGTAATATTTATTTGTAAATCAACAGCGAAGGTCACAGGTTTTTACAGAATTGTAATTAGAGGCTTTTTGTTACAGATTCTTTTAATCGAAAATAAAATCCATTCAGGGTGCATTGCCCGACAAAGTACAGTTCTTTGCGGATGTCAACATCCTTTAGCATACAATGTCCCGAGCAGTGATACACATGATAAGTCCTTTGCACTTATTTCGGAAATTTGCTAAGGGTATTTATTAAGGGGACAGTCGTCAATTTAATACTTGATTTAGGATCTTTGATACCTAACGATGTGTCTGAACTTGTGTCTCAGCGCTCACGATAGTTGTTTTTAAGCAAACAAATGACCCACCTTGATGTTGACCACCTTGGTATCAGAGGGATCCTAATACAAGGACAGCTCACAAAATGACTACACCGGTGACTCGGTGGTTACTTCTGAGAACCAGACCCCAGGTTGCAGATCTAACTAGCTTCTAAGACCTGGTGTTTCGGCTTGGATCCCCACCCGTGACTATTATTTATGTAAACCACAAATAGTTGTTCTGAGTCTGGGTGTGATTTGTGTCCGTGAATTGAGTGTTTGTAAAGTCCCCCGCGACAAAAGAATTAATTTACATAGTGTGGGATTTTTCTTTACGCCTTCTTTGGAGGAGGCATGAAGATCGGAGTAAGACCTAGTATTTTATGTAAAACATTGACATAGTAGGTACTGATTGTGGGTTGCGTTTGTGTCCATGACTAATGTATGACTGTTTGTAAAATTTCCGTGACAAGGGGATTTATTTCCCCGTTGGAATAAAAAAAAATCAGTGCCCATCCAGCAGATATATGTAATATGTTATGTAATGGACAGTTAGTGTTTTGCACCAATCGATTCAGACCGGTTACCCTGAAATGCAACCCATCGCCCACACATTCATTAACCATACATACTCGTATGGGTCGCCGAGGTAGTAACCAAGTTGGCTGCACATAACGGTCAATGAGCTGTTCATGTGTGTAATACGACCGAATAACTTTCCTTCGATACATACCTTAGTTGTATAAGGAATAATTAAATTTGATACACTTTTAATGAAATTTTTGGAAGAACGCAGTTCAGTGCCCAAAAAGAAAGTAGTTGTAAACTTGTTACTGAATTAGACAGACACAGTTCTCGCCATAGTGACACCTTTGTCCTCTTTGTTTAAGAAACAAAACAAACTCATATGTTTACTAGTGCTGGTGAAATAGTATAACATATCGATAACACCTTTCGACCTAGATATTAATTTAATAATATGCATGTACATTAATTATGTAAATACAAATTCAGTTTCTGAAACATAAATGAAGAAAAACACCTTGAATAGAGCTACAGGGAGCAATATGGCGCTACGACTTTTTTTATGAAAGACGTTTGCAACTTCAGCATTTTTCAAATGTTTTATTTGATTAGGAATGAATAACATTTTCATATATTAGAAACGAAGGTTTTGCTACTTTACCGGGCCAAAAATCGAGCTTATTATATGGTTTAATAACTACAAACTAAGCAAAATACGCAGGACAGCACTCCCTGTGGGACTTGGGCCTGAGCCCGCAGTGGTCTCTGGTGGTGGATTGAGAATTTTAAGTTTTAGATATATTATAGGGAAGTTTATTGCAATTAACGCTCTGTTTTACAGTTTACGAACCTTTCGGAATTCGGCTTCACGAGAGCATCGGAAGGTCAGCTAAATTCACAATCGCTTTTAGCGGACTAGAAAGAACTTTCGAAAGGTCGAGAAGACCTTCGAAATTTCGAAAAGTCGAAAATTCTTCGAATGAGAATAAAAATGGGATACTCTTTGCTATGTACCTATCTTTGAACTAATAAATTTATGCAAAATACAGTAGGTTTACTATTGTAGACGACAGATTTACCTTGTTAAAATAAAACTTTCGGTGAGCCATAGCCACTATTTTTGATGTTTGATTTTATTGTTATATTTAAAAATTTTGACATTATCTTTTTGTTCCGTGATATTCGCACTATTAAAAATAATGATTGTTCTTTTCATTTTATTATTTCCGAAAATAGTCATCGGAAACTCCAGCATATACCTATGTTTGTTTTTATGTGGGAAACGCCAGCGACCGCAATCGTCTACAAGTATCTTTTATATCGCGCAAAAATCAAGAGATTAATCACTTGAATTCTTAAAAAGCAGGTTTTCTATAGGAAGTAATAATAAAATTTGCAAATTTAAAACAATAACAAAAACCTGCTCTACAATCGTAAGATACTTAACATAGTTTTACCGAAAGGTTTCACTCGTTTATCGAATTTTATATGCAAATCATCTTTATTATATTACATCAAAATGACTACAACTACCTTTGGCTCTTGGTGAAAATCATGTGAAAATTCGAGCAGACCGAGTCTATAAAGTTCAGACAAAGAGATGCGGGTGGGGTCTCCTATATCTTTTCGAATTAGTGCTGATCTAATAAGTTTTCTTCAATTTTTTTTTTCATTTATTGGTCAGGTTTTTGCTACTTCGCTGCAGACTCCAGATCAGACGATAGTTTGGTTGATTGCTAGATCGGTATGAAGGTGTATGGAAGGATGCACATTAAAACAATTCGTTCCGACAAAAAAAGTTTGATGATTAGATGATTGCCTTCAACTAAACCGTCGGTCAAGTAGCCCTATGGACTCATGGGCTTTGGGTCAACAAGAGCATCTAAAGACGCGTTCGCGTTCGTAGTCATCATCATCAGCCCGTATAACGTCCACTGCTGATCACGGCCCTCTACCCGAGGGAGGGTATTTGCCAAAGTCACCACGCTTGGCAGGCGGGTTGGTGACCGCAGTATTATGTTGTACCACAAAAGTAAACGCTGCTGCCCGTTCCTTGATATACGATAATTATAGATGATGTTATTATAATTGGGACCAACGGCTTAACGTGCTTTCCGAGGCACGGAGGGTAGTCCCTCAATCAACCAGACCCGGAAAGAAATCTTAGAATTTACACAAAGATATCTTGTCCGGCGTGGGGATCGAACTCACGACCTCCGAGATTTAAAGGGCACCAAATACCGCTACGCTACGGAATTTGTTCGTAGTCATGGTATACTCGAACTTTTGGTAATCCTAGTTATATTTAGGCATAACAATAGCTTACGCACATTTTGTTAAAAAACAAAGTAGACCATAATTTTTTTAAACATAGGTAATATTGTTTAAGCAGAACATTGAAATGAAACAGTTTAATAATAACGTAGACGAATAATTCGCACTTGTTATACGTTATTTACAATACATTAACATATTTCAGCACACTATTATAATTATTTATGTAGACATTTACAGACACTGGCTACTACTACTCAGTTAATGTATCTACTACTAGTAGATACATTAACTTTTATGCAAATAGGGTATGTATTAACTGCCGTGTGGTCTCCGGCTTAAAATAGACCACCCCATGTCCTCCCATGGGTGTCGTAAAAGGCGACTAAGGGACATATGGCTGATGGATGGGCAGCAGCATCTATTAGCTCAAGGTTTAAATCTTACTGCGATCACCAATCCGTCTGCCAAGCGTGGTGATTATGGCAATATCCCTCTACGATCCTAGCTTGCCAAGGTCTGTTAAGAGGAGGCCCATGTTCAGCAGTGGACGTAAACGGGCTGTTGATGATGATGTATTAACTGTATGTGTATCAATTCATACAAATCGTCATTATATAATAAGTTGACCTAAAACTATTTTTATAATCTTATTCTAAACTCATTAATAATAATAAAAGTTGCGTGGTTTAAGAAATTATTTTTAAAATCATCCAGCGCCATTTATGCTAAGGGAATTACGAAGAACATTTTATGACTAAAACAAATTGATAGTGTAGTAGATCTAAACTATCAATTTTAAAACAACATACAAATTACAAATAGTTAAATAAACAGTGTATTTTTACTGTCTTAAGCTATACTATAAAATCTGTTTGCAGAAAACGATGTATGACTAATCCCATTTATGTTAAAATTATAAACCTACGCAAATAATCAATATACGGATATGTTTTTAAGATATTTTAATATGAATACAATTATTGCAGCAATCGTTTAGTTTAATTATGTAGTTCTTAATTAAAGATTTGACTTTTTGTCAATTATACTTACTTATAGAAAAAGGTTCAAATTAATAAAAATGACATATAACCGGACAGAGCAATTAAATTGATTATATCTTTACTTCCACCGATATCGGCAACAGCGGCCGATCTTTATATACGGTATAAGTCTTGCTTTGAGACTAGGAGGTCGTAGGTTCAATCCACACATCGGCCAAGAAATCTTTATGTAAATTCTAAGATTTCTTAGAAAGAAAGACGACTACAGAAAGAAGACCTTACCCTCCATGCCTCGGAAAGCACTTTAAGCCGTTGGTCCCGATTGTTATAACGTCATCTATAACAAGCGTACACCAGGGAATGGGCAGTTGCGTTTCCCTGTGTATTACAACATAATACTGCGTCCACCAACCCGCCTGCCAAGCGTGGTGGCTATGGCAAAAACCCTCCTTCGGGAGGAGGCCCATGTTCAGCAGTGGACGTTATACGGTCTGATGATGATGATGATGACCTTCATAAAGGTCGGCCACAAATCATAATAATATACACACGTGTATGCGCAAACACAGGTGAAATATATATTCCTTTACTATTAAAATCTGATAGGACATGTTACCTACACTAGCGGTGAAATATTAGATCGATAGCTTAACGAGTGCTCCGAGGCACGCGTAAATCACAACCTACTTCCTGACTTCGGACTAGAAGGTACTTTGATTTTTTTTTTAAACAATTCTAAAAACACGATTTTTGGTAGTACCCGGGCCCAGAGACTCCATCACAGGAGCTCATTAGTTACTGTTGAACATAATTAACGCTAGATCAACGAGGCATGTTTGCTTTAAAATATATGTAAAAAAAGTTAAAAATAAATGTTGTTTAGTAGGTCCGGATGTGTAGTATGTAGTAGTGTATTTGTAGGTCGAAATAAAAAGTGACATTGCTTAGAATTGAACTAAAGAATAACCTTGCGCATTCCCAAAAAAAGAAATACAATAATGTTTTGAAGTGACCATATAACCAAATAAGGGTAAAGCGGGCATTAACTTGCATTATTTTAAATGATAATGTTTAAATGTTAAAAGAGTTACAAATATTTTTTCATGCCCAAGGACATGCTTAGATTTCGTAGAATGGGTCTCTGTCCTCGTTGTATGACTAGCATAACATTGCCAATGAAGAGACGAATCTCATACACCCTGCCGCCAAAGACGTGCATGCATTTCACGCAAAGATATAACATCATTTCTGACTACAATTCAACTTTTAGGATGCTAAGTACTTGCCTTTAGTTTGATAATGACTTCTTAGGCCGGGACAACCAAATCGCAGTCGTACCAATGCGGCCCCAGCCTAAGTCAAAAACCTAATGTCTATGAAAACATTCGATTGTGTGTGTCTTTTATTATAAAACAGATGAAGAGACTCGTGGAAAAAACCGTAACCTATTTTTGTCACGTTCATGATTAGAAAATACGTTGTCTATTATTATTAAAATATTATTTAACTATGACTACTTGACACCGACGGACCAGATTTACAGTGAAACAAAATTAATGAGTATAACACAAATATATCACTATAACACATGTATCCTTATTCACAAAATTCTACACAAACATATACATACACAAATAAAATTTATCACAAAAAGACAGACACAAAAACGCACCTTAAGACGAGTATATAAAAATAACATACAACTTCAAAAACATAGAACTAATTATGGTAAGAAAAATATTATGCACGAGGGAGCACAACTTTATAATAAATTGCCAAATGAAATAAAAGAAACTGAATCTATTAGAAAATTTAAAACTTTGTTAAAAACTCATATTTTAAGGGGCAGTGTACTATAATAATAGTAATAATTTTAATTAATTCACACATGTATTTATATAAATAATATTATGAACACACCTAGTTATCCCATTGTTATATTAATTACAATAGCTATTTAAATATTGTTTACTCATAAACAATCTCGGACTGTGTAAACGCCACTTTATAACACACGAGGAATGTGATTCGGTAAAGCGATAACTCTGCACAGACGAAATAAAAAAAAAAAAAAAAAATATCTATGTACCTACATTGTAAATAATAATTATTGTTGTTAATTATTTTTCGTTTGCTAAACTTGTTATATTATTGGTGTTGTTAAATTAGGTAAGTCTCATCTAAACGCTTATAATTTTATTTAATAAGTAGCTGTGCCATTGGGATTATATGTACTACGTATACCATTATCTCAGTGCCATAAGCTAACTTAATATAATGTATTTCTCGTAAGTGATTTATTGTAATCTTTGAGAAATAAAGATATCTTAAACCGTAAACCGTAAAATAGGAATAAAAGGCAAGAATCAGTTTCAATACAGGCAACATTGTTAACGAAATCTTCGTGGGTGGATGTGTGGGTAAAAAGTCACATACACGGATGCATTCGGAGTGAAAACTGGTGTTTCGAAATCAATCCTTCGCTGGCTATGGGCCTCCCTCGAAGGGGGTGGTATAAGTACCATGTTTGGTAGGCGGGATGGTGATTGCAGTATCATAATAATCATATGGAACTAAAAGCTGCTACTCATTACCATTATTATTACCGTATTAGACTGTTATAAAAATGTTTTAACAATCGAGACCAACGGCTTACCGTGCTTCAGGCACGGAAGGTAGTCCATCAACCAACGCCAAATTCACTGGGACGCGGACGTTACTGCAGCAGTAAGCTTATTTTATTTAAAAATAAAAATTTAAGCTCGACCGATACGACATGTGTACGTAAAAATAAAATTAAAGTTTTTGTAAGTTGGATTAAACCTAATCTTTGAAACTACTTTTATATGATTTTAAAATTGTTTCACCGGTAGTTATACTTATAACATTACGATGTCACTAGAAGGACCAGTTACATTTTATGAAAAGGTTACTACGAAGTTCTGGCCTTTACGATCCCATTCCGGCACGCCCCCGGCCAGTATGCACCCACAGAGAAAATAAGACACTTGAGCAATTAACTACTGTTGTTATGATGAAAAATGAGTGCACCACGGGAACGGAACTTAGGTACGTGGGTGATAATGCGCGGGAAGGCTGTATTAACATTGATCCAATTTTATATGATTAGACGTACAAAAATAGCGTCAGTATATTTTATGATGTTACAAGATTAGCACTCTATTTTTCAAAATATTTCTTAATAACAGTTAATTAATGAAGATGTTAACGAATCTTCGATGTGAAATTAAATTCACTTATTTGTCATTTGATTCTGAACGAAATTGTTATTTGTTAGTCATTAAATCAAATTAATTAATATTACTCTCAGACACTAATTTGACTTGACTAGAGTTTTGACAACTGTTAATTTATTTTAACGTTGGACATCCTTTTATAAGCTCAGTGTTAATTTTAAGTTTTTGTATGACTATAGGAAAAATATACCTAGTTTGTACTTAAAGGCACGTTCCCACTATGTCGTAATGATTAATTAATCACTCCAGCGTTCCCATTTCATTGTCAGTATATAAATTTCTTGACAATCTGTCGTCACTGCAAAAAATCCACGGCTAAAAATCCTTGACAAAAAAAATCCTGTATCATGTTGTCCTAAATCTGAATACTTCAATTTAAATTCACAAACCATATCTATAATCTATACTAATACATAAAATCGAAGAGTTTGTTTGTTTGTTTGCTTGAACGTGCTAATCCTAGGAACTACTGGTCCGATTTTAAAAAATCTTTCATTGAGATAGCCCATTTATCGAGGAAGGCTTTATTTAATTATAAAGTTTATACGGGAATGGGGGAGGAACCGCACGCGGGGAGCTAATACATACATAATGGTAACGGAGATATTAACTTAAGGGACGATACGATTCACTGTCATCCACAACTTTATTTGTAGCGCTTAACTGTCAAGGAATTGATAAAAATGCGACATTATGGAAAAAGTTAGATCCTCTAGTCGCGCATCGAAAAAAATATTGAGTGTCTCGACATTGTGGGCACCTGCCCTCAGCGAACAAAGTATGTGTAGGATGACATACTTTGTTCGCTAATCTAGTTCGCTAGTAATCATGAAATAAAGAAGTAAATTTGTTGGGCAAAGATGACTTAGTACTAACTGCAATAGAGAATCTGAAATTTTTCCTGGACAGTCTAAATTAGCTTTTAAATGTATCGTAAAAATATCGTATTTTATAATAATTAACAGCAACATTTTCTTATTACGGCAAGTGTAATCATTTGTGTCATAACAATTAAATATTGCGAATTTAGAAAGTTTATAGTAAATGTTTGTTTTCGCATAAATGTTCATTAACATTTCAATTACATGGTTTCTATTTTTCGGTTAAATTGACGTGTGTAAAAGGTCATGTTTTTCCTTAAGGAAAATACGGGTATTAACAATTTCAAGTCTAATTTGTGCTCAGCATATAGAAGAAGCCTTGGCCCACTATTTTTGTGCAGTGAGCAACAGTATGCCTGAATAAATTCTAGATAAATAAAATTATATACTAAACTTGATAATTAAATAACACCTATCGTCAGTGAAACGGTAATACCCCGTAAATGACAATAGCTAATAAGATTGAAAATCAAATGTAGCAAATTGATTTTTTTCTCTTTAAAATATATATAACGAAAACATTTCATGACAGATGAAATTACACCTTATAAGCTACTGTCACTTACGCGGTATTGTAGTATTACCGACGTTATGTGTCTCGGTTGGCAAACATAAATACATAATTATTGTAACTGGTTTTAATAAGATTTTTAACAACTGCCCGTTTATGACTACTCTTGAACATAGGCCTCCTTTTTACAGACCTAGGTGACCTAGGGTTGTTGAAGGGTTTCCCCCGCCAACGGTGGATCGAAGGAGTGTCCGGGGTGTTTTAGTGGTGTAGGGTCCTCTCCTCGTGGTATGAGTTCAGCATACCACGCTATGGAGATGGCGAGTCCCACATATCCCACCGCCAGCGCGCGAATACGCTGCAGCGGCGGTGGAAATGCGTCAAAGCATTTCCCCCAGGACAACAAAAAAAAAAAAGAAAAAAAGGGTTGTTGAGGGGTATTTCTATAATCACTGCGCTTGGTAGCAGGAGTCGTGATCGCAGTAACGGCAGTAAGGTGGGCTGATAGATGCTGCTGCACAGCCGTCAGCTGTATATCCCTCAGTCGCCTCTTATCACTCCCATGGGAAAACATGGGGTGGTCTAATTTAAGCCGGAAACCATACAATATTCATTGTTAATATGGCAATACTTATTGTTATTAAAGATGACTTCACTTCAAGTAAGTGTTTTTTTAGAAAATCAAATTATTCTATATTATTATTTTTATTATGAGCCTACGTTGTCGATTGTAGGCCAGTCCTTCAAAATGAGTCCAGCTCATCTCGCCATCTTCTGGGCCTGCCGCGTTGACGTTTTCTGCAGTTGGGCTCCGTTCATTGACGGTCACCGTAGCCTAGTTGGTAGTGCTCCTGCCTACGAAGCTGGTGGTCCTGGGTTCGAATCCCGGTAAGTGCAAATATTTGTGTGATGAGCACGAATATTTGTTTCTGAGTCATGGATGTTTTCTATGTATTTAAGTATTTATCTATCTATATAAGTATGTATATCGTCGCCTGGTACCCATAGTACAAGCTTTGCTTAGTTTGGGGCTAGGATGATCTGTGTGACATTGTCCCTAGATATTATTATTATTATTCTTCTATACTTCATATACTACATCCATACATTCCAATTATTCTATATACTAATATATTAAGCTAAAGATGTATGTTTGCTTGAACGCGCTTATCACAGGTTTGATTTGAAAATTCTTTCAGTGTTAGATAGCCCATTTATCAAGGAAGACTAAAGGCTACATTTATTTATTTATGAAATTCTTACGGGAACAGGAGACGCTGGGAAGATAGTTATTTATAAATGATTTAACACATACAGTAATAAACTTAATATGTTCGACCTTCTAAGATTCCGGAGTTATATCGATTCACGTAATAATTCACAGAAACATGTATAGCTACGTATTTGTCAATGATTTTATTCGCCAATGAAACATTACGAAAACCAGTAAAACTGTGTATTTAAACAATTTTCCAATGGGCACGTGGAACCAAAGCAATGATGTTATGGAACTGACATAATGAGCATTGGTAATCACTGCGCCAGTAATTGGATTTGTTGAGTAATCGATACATATATTTATGGTAATGTCATGTATACCTACTCTTTTATGGAATATCCCATTTTTTAACGTAATTAGTTAGAATCGGATTGTATTATCGGATTATCTAACTGATATGATTGGGACCTTATTAGTTGCTAGTTTTTATTGACATATTTTTGAAAGACAACGAAAAAAAGAGTTTTCGAAAAATTCGTTCGGCATACAAATTCGTCGTTCGGAAAACACACAATCGTACAAATAGTTCATAAATTAAGTAGTTATCTATTATTTTTCGATTTCTATATGGTATGCTATGAAACATGTCATTGTGTGCATCATTGAAAGGATTTTAAGCTACGAATAAGAATGAAATTATGCTCTCAATGAAATTGTGGATTATCAATAGGTTTATCACACATATTTCTAACGATGCATGTCCTAAAATATCCTAAAATAAGTAAAGGGCGCCGCATGCAACAGATAAAATTAAATACTACGTGACTAGATTTAAACATATAAAATGCATAACTGACACAGTTACGCTTGTCCTTTGCAAATTTCATTACCTACCTATATTGTAATCATTTTATGTATGTATGTGACTACGCAAAAGGTTAGGTATTGACATAATACTTCTTACCATTACAAAGGGTCAATCTCGGACCTTGTACTTAAATACAAATTTATATTTAACTAGCTGACAAATAGATGTTGGCCGATTCTCAGACCTACTCAATATGCTCACAAAATTTCATGAGAATCGGTCAAGCCGTTTCGGAGGAGTACGGGAACGAACATTGTGACACGAGAATTTTATATATAAGATTATAATGTTAACACGTTTCTTATTATAACATTTACTTTCGTTGGTACTATGTAATTATTGACGTAGTGAATTTATATTTGGCATTCATCGATTCACACACGTGGAGTGCAGAATGCAGTGTGCCAAGTATTCCTCGTGTTATATGTAGCGTGAACTTGTTAATTGTATAGGATAGAGTTGTGCGAACGAGTGAGCAAACTCGAACAACGGATAGGGTTTGAGTTGACTCAGTTCAAGTTCGCGTGCGCAGTCCTACCGGCGCAGTTGTGTTTGTGCCGTTTCCACGCGCGGGCGCTTCTTTGTTTGTTTTATTGTTATTAAAAGGTAAGAATTATTCTTTTGTTTATGCACTTTTTTATTATTGATAAAGTATTAAAAGAAAAGATAAGAGGGTCTCTCATTCATGACATTTGGGTTTAGCACGTTTTTGGACGAAATTTGTGTAGGTAGGTATGTACCTAATTTGTCTTTGTTTTTACAATCAATCAAATGTTTATTTGTTTTGTTTGTCTATCATAAAGCAATAATAATAAAATTGTATGACAAAAAATATTGTGAGCTATCTAAATAAAGAAATAAATTATTGTTGTGTTTGCCATTGTTGAAAGAAAACTTTTGGTAAATCCGGAGGGAGGGTCAGAAAATTGGATTGGCGACGCCGGGTGACTAATTATTTATATTCTTCATAATGGTTGAGCTTTGGTATTGCGATTTTTGTTCTAATACGTAAAATAAACATAAGTGAATTTAAATTTGAAATTGGATAACTTAAATCAAAATATAGATTATGAAAGAATACATTGTTCCTGCTTTGGTGAAGAAATAAAGGTTCCTGTGTAGCATTTATTCTTGGTGCAAAAATAACAAAATTCAATGTCTTGCCGAACTTAGTAGATGATGGACTATTAATAAGATTGAAAATCAAATGTAGCAAATTGATTTTTTTCTCTTTAAAATATATATAACGAAAACATTTCATGACAGATGAAATTACACCTTATAAGCTACTGTCACTTACGCGGTATTGTAGTATTACCGACGTTATGTGTCTCGGTTGGCAAACATAAATACATAATTATTGTAACTGGTTTTAATAAGATTTTTAACAACTGCCCGTTTATGACTACTCTTGAACATAGGCCTCCTTTTTACAGACCTAGGTGACCTAGGGTTGTTGAAGGGTTTCCCCCGCCAACGGTGGATCGAAGGAGTGTCCGGGGTGTTTTAGTGGTGTAGGGTCCTCTCCTCGTGGTATGAGTTCAGCATACCACGCTATGGAGATGGCGAGTCCCACATATCCCACCGCCAGCGCGCGAATACGCTGCAGCGGCGGTGGAAATGCGTCAAAGCATTTCCCCCAGGACAACAAAAAAAAAAAAGAAAAAAAGGGTTGTTGAGGGGTATTTCTATAATCACTGCGCTTGGTAGCAGGAGTCGTGATCGCAGTAACGGCAGTAAGGTGGGCTGATAGATGCTGCTGCACAGCCGTCAGCTGTATATCCCTCAGTCGCCTCTTATCACTCCCATGGGAAAACATGGGGTGGTCTAATTTAAGCCGGAAACCATACAATATTCATTGTTAATATGGCAATACTTATTGTTATTAAAGATGACTTCACTTCAAGTAAGTGTTTTTTTAGAAAATCAAATTATTCTATATTATTATTTTTATTATGAGCCTACGTTGTCGATTGTAGGCCAGTCCTTCAAAATGAGTCCAGCTCATCTCGCCATCTTCTGGGCCTGCCGCGTTGACGTTTTCTGCAGTTGGGCTCCGTTCATTGACGGTCACCGTAGCCTAGTTGGTAGTGCTCCTGCCTACGAAGCTGGTGGTCCTGGGTTCGAATCCCGGTAAGTGCAAATATTTGTGTGATGAGCACGAATATTTGTTTCTGAGTCATGGATGTTTTCTATGTATTTAAGTATTTATCTATCTATATAAGTATGTATATCGTCGCCTGGTACCCATAGTACAAGCTTTGCTTAGTTTGGGGCTAGGATGATCTGTGTGACATTGTCCCTAGATATTATTATTATTATTCTTCTATACTTCATATACTACATCCATACATTCCAATTATTCTATATACTAATATATTAAGCTAAAGATGTATGTTTGCTTGAACGCGCTTATCACAGGTTTGATTTGAAAATTCTTTCAGTGTTAGATAGCCCATTTATCAAGGAAGACTAAAGGCTACATTTATTTATTTATGAAATTCTTACGGGAACAGGAGACGCTGGGAAGATAGTTATTTATAAATGATTTAACACATACAGTAATAAACTTAATATGTTCGACCTTCTAAGATTCCGGAGTTATATCGATTCACGTAATAATTCACAGAAACATGTATAGCTACGTATTTGTCAATGATTTTATTCGCCAATGAAACATTACGAAAACCAGTAAAACTGTGTATTTAAACAATTTTCCAATGGGCACGTGGAACCAAAGCAATGATGTTATGGAACTGACATAATGAGCATTGGTAATCACTGCGCCAGTAATTGGATTTGTTGAGTAATCGATACATATATTTATGGTAATGTCATGTATACCTACTCTTTTATGGAATATCCCATTTTTTAACGTAATTAGTTAGAATCGGATTGTATTATCGGATTATCTAACTGATATGATTGGGACCTTATTAGTTGCTAGTTTTTATTGACATATTTTTGAAAGACAACGAAAAAAAGAGTTTTCGAAAAATTCGTTCGGCATACAAATTCGTCGTTCGGAAAACACACAATCGTACAAATAGTTCATAAATTAAGTAGTTATCTATTATTTTTCGATTTCTATATGGTATGCTATGAAACATGTCATTGTGTGCATCATTGAAAGGATTTTAAGCTACGAATAAGAATGAAATTATGCTCTCAATGAAATTGTGGATTATCAATAGGTTTATCACACATATTTCTAACGATGCATGTCCTAAAATATCCTAAAATAAGTAAAGGGCGCCGCATGCAACAGATAAAATTAAATACTACGTGACTAGATTTAAACATATAAAATGCATAACTGACACAGTTACGCTTGTCCTTTGCAAATTTCATTACCTACCTATATTGTAATCATTTTATGTATGTATGTGACTACGCAAAAGGTTAGGTATTGACATAATACTTCTTACCATTACAAAGGGTCAATCTCGGACCTTGTACTTAAATACAAATTTATATTTAACTAGCTGACAAATAGATGTTGGCCGATTCTCAGACCTACTCAATATGCTCACAAAATTTCATGAGAATCGGTCAAGCCGTTTCGGAGGAGTACGGGAACGAACATTGTGACACGAGAATTTTATATATAAGATTATAATGTTAACACGTTTCTTATTATAACATTTACTTTCGTTGGTACTATGTAATTATTGACGTAGTGAATTTATATTTGGCATTCATCGATTCACACACGTGGAGTGCAGAATGCAGTGTGCCAAGTATTCCTCGTGTTATATGTAGCGTGAACTTGTTAATTGTATAGGATAGAGTTGTGCGAACGAGTGAGCAAACTCGAACAACGGATAGGGTTTGAGTTGACTCAGTTCAAGTTCGCGTGCGCAGTCCTACCGGCGCAGTTGTGTTTGTGCCGTTTCCACGCGCGGGCGCTTCTTTGTTTGTTTTATTGTTATTAAAAGGTAAGAATTATTCTTTTGTTTATGCACTTTTTTATTATTGATAAAGTATTAAAAGAAAAGATAAGAGGGTCTCTCATTCATGACATTTGGGTTTAGCACGTTTTTGGACGAAATTTGTGTAGGTAGGTATGTACCTAATTTGTCTTTGTTTTTACAATCAATCAAATGTTTATTTGTTTTGTTTGTCTATCATAAAGCAATAATAATAAAATTGTATGACAAAAAATATTGTGAGCTATCTAAATAAAGAAATAAATTATTGTTGTGTTTGCCATTGTTGAAAGAAAACTTTTGGTAAATCCGGAGGGAGGGTCAGAAAATTGGATTGGCGACGCCGGGTGACTAATTATTTATATTCTTCATAATGGTTGAGCTTTGGTATTGCGATTTTTGTTCTAATACGTAAAATAAACATAAGTGAATTTAAATTTGAAATTGGATAACTTAAATCAAAATATAGATTATGAAAGAATACATTGTTCCTGCTTTGGTGAAGAAATAAAGGTTCCTGTGTAGCATTTATTCTTGGTGCAAAAATAACAAAATTCAATGTCTTGCCGAACTTAGTAGATGATGGACTATTGAAATAATTCAGTGTCCGATCATAGTTTGTTCAAGACATGATAATCTTTATTAATACAATCCTCCTAAACTTATATCACAACTTCTCTATAAAGTGTGGGACGATTTTGAAGAACCTTTTTGAGCATATTTATAGTCTTTGGGATGTTTAGATTAGTTATTAATCCAGAAGTTATATAGGTGTACCTATGTTTAGCCAAGTGGTTAACGGCGTAGTATACACCACCTTATGTCTTCCTATGGATGTAAGAGGCGACTGACGATACCTGTCATCTAAGGTTATTTACCATCTTACTGTCATCACTACTCTACAACTAATCTTAAGTTTTACATTAATTACCTTCTTAAATAATATTGCACTAAATTGATTTACACGATTTACATATCTGCTTCGGTAGAGGTTTATAATAATAATAATATATTAATTTATTTAGACAGGTTTAGACTAAGCTTATAAAATGTGCATTGTTATTCTCATGTAAGTGGCTATTTCTTTTTGTTTTACGAGAATGAATGATTTTTAGTAGGCGGATTGATGATAAGGTTTATCAATCCGCATACCAATTTTAGTCATTATGACAATTTCCTCCAAGGACACTGCCTTTAACTAACATTTCTCGGAATAGTTTTATATATTATACAACATGATTAGTCATTTAAACAATATTTAAAATAAATATTTGATTGGATGACTCTTATATATTCAAGTGTGCAAGTGCAAAGTATAAATAGTATTTTTTTCTGCGAAGCGATTCATATAGATGATGAGTTACTTATATTGTTTCAGAGAAACAAATGTAATAGGATAAAAATAAAACTAAGCCGAACTCCAATTCGTCATGAAAGAAAGAATAAGAAAAAAAAAGAGAAACCATAGAATAATTATCCTATACCCTTATTTTTTTGTCGTTGCTTTTTTTATAATTGGCAGGGCGATTTGCCATCAGTATTACTATCGAAACGTAACATTAAAATTTTAAAATAGTCATACATACATATATGCATACATTCACTCCTCTTTCCTATAGGCAGAAACCACAGGCTTCCACTTGCCCGAAAGTGACAAGTGGAAGCCTCTTCTAAATTATCCTGCTCAAAAATAGTCCTCAAAATCACAAAATCTAGACCTCAACAGCATAAGGAAGTATTGTTTTTTTTAAAGATTACTATCAGAGTTTTGCAGTCTACTAGTATTTTTGTTAACCCCTTGTGCTAAACTAAAATGCTTGTGTTACTAGTGGGTTCACGTCGGTAGTGCAATGGGTGGGGATCGAACCGGCGACCACAAGATCACAAGTCCGACGCCCTAGCCATTGGGCTACGGCAGCTTATACTGTTATCTTCAGAAACATTTGGTCGCAAGTGCGAGTTTATCGTAAAGGCACATACGAATAATGTTTTTGACTTATAATGGCACATACGACCTTATGCTTCCGAGCTGTAGAAAACAAACATTGATTGTACTAATAATAAAAATCATTTACTGAGAATTAGCAACAACTGATAAATCAATGTGTACGTAAATAAATATAAAAAATATTGTCAAATGTTTATACCAATATACTGAATGGGTCATGACTGAGGTTAACGCATTAATTTCATTGACATTTTCTTAAGTAAGACCATGAAAATTAATAAAAAAATAAATTAAAAATAATAGAGTTATTTTTCTTCAGACGGACATAATTATAGCTACGAGGTTTTTGCCACTTCCGGGCAATATAGGTGAGCTCTAGAGCTTCAATCAAATAGAGCCAAATAGAGCCTTAATCACATCAATATCTATCAAAAAGTATTTACTTGATTTATTATGCTAGTTTCCATGTTTTTGTGCTTTAAGATATTATTTTTAATAGATTAAGCTTAAATTAGACCTAAGCATTTAGTTTGGTTACAAAAAAATTATAAACAAAAAATACAATATTATTTTCCTGACTTATTTAAAAGCAAGCAATTTTTTTTATTTCTTTTAATTTCTAAAAGAAATAAAAAATCACCAGAGTGGAAATAAGTAATGTAAAAGCATTCATTTATTCATTAAGTATTCATTTATTGCGCACCATATTATTATGTAGGTATAATAAGTTGTTACAAAGACAAGACCAGTACAAAATCTGGACTCTATCGGGCACGGCAATTTAGAAGAGAGGTTATTCTTTCTTCACTTTTATTTTGAATAAAGTTATTAAATATCAAATTTAAACTTACTTATAAATATAACTTATCACAACAATAAATTGCAATACCAATACTCAACCAATTATAGAATATAAATAGTAAGCAATACCCGGCGTCAAATATACAATTTTCTGACCCTACCCCTGGATTTACAAATTGTTCAAATTTAACTAAAATACAAATTTGAAATGTAGCAAATTACAAATGCTTGTTCATTAGAATTGGGATTTTGATAATTAGGGAAAAAAGTACTTAAGAAATAGGACTCACCCATACGTAAACGATAATTTATGAATGCGTAGAAGTTAATGATTTTTTTTCGAACTGACATATTTATTTCGCCCCGAGGCGTTTTTTTTACTTCACCGGGCATAGTGTCTATATGAATAAAGAAATTTTTAAATTGGCCTTTATGTAGGTCGAAATAAGAAGATTTTCAAAACATGCAATTAATAGCTAGGATGTATATAAGGCGAAACTAAAATGTTATTTCCATGTCATTTGTTTATTTTTTAAGTTTGTGATTGGATATTTAACCACATAAAAATATGGATTCAATAAAAAAATTCAAATATAATAAATGTGACATACCCTGTTCTTTGTTTGTACCCTTCATATGATATCTCGATTGTTTTGCACGTGGTGTTGCACGATATTTAAATAAAAAGTACTTGAATTTTACATTTTTGGTAACAAATTACAAAAAATCCTCGCTAATTTCTGTTAAGTCTTTTTATATACATGCCGTTAAACGTACCACATCAAATTGACGTAATTGATACCACGAGACATGTATTGTTATAGGTATTCGCACACGTGTAACTTTTTGCCTAGTATGATTAAATAAAATTGATGTTTTGTGTCTTGGTTTGGAAAATTGATTAGCAAAAAGTTTATAGCAAAAATAAAATCTACCAGACTAAGCAATCCGGTTGATATCTATGTTTTTGTTTTTAAACTGGTTTCTCGTGCGCAGTCACTCACGTGGTCCTCGCTCCCCTGGAAACGTGAGCCGTAGTTTCTGAGATTAGCGCGTTCAAACAAACTAATTTTTTTTTGACGTACATTATGTTTTTGTCCGGCAGGCTTTTGCTGCTTAATCGGACGTAAAAAACTAGCAAACTCTTCAGCTTTATACTGGGTGATTTTTTTACCGTCTAGATAATAATATGGTGTGTTTTGTTAGTGGAATAGAATCTATAGACCACAGTTTATTTGTACTGGTATTTCGATAATAAGAGTTGCGAAAATCTCATAAATTACTTAAAAGAAATACACCCCCCTACATAGCGCGTGCATATTAATAAAATAGGTGCCTATCATAACTAGGCCGCAATCACACTTGAATGATAAGAGTGTGCGAAATAGCGTACAAATTTTTACCGTAACGATTTTCACTTTATGTCAGTTAAAAAAAAGATAAAATAACTATGCCTTAGGCCTTAGACATCTATTTCATATACATACCCTATTTTTTACAAGACGGTAAAAAAAGTCACCCAGTATATATAGGGGCTAGCTTCTCGCGCGAGGTTTCAACCGCTTAATTCCCGTTCCCGGAACCTCGTAATAAAATATATTATAGCCTATAGCGTTCCTCGATAAATGGACTATCTTATACTGAAATATTTTTATAAATCGGACCAGTAGTTCACGATATTACTAGATTAGACCAGTAGGACCTAGCCTTGAAGATTAAGTAGGTGTTCTGTGATGGAGGAAATTTTAATAGAGATTAGATAACATATGTTGAGCACCAGCTTAAATCTCGGATAACGTATCGAATACCGCTCCGGACAAAAAAAAAAGCGTAAAATCAAAGATTGTTATTCGGGTTTGGTTGGTTAAGGAACTACCCTCCGTGTTTCGAAAAGTACATTAAGTCGCGATTGTCCAACGGCTATGGCAATCATATATCAGGTAACTGGCTGCAGCCTGTGTACTTATATGCATAGTATTGAGTTGAGGAGTAAACGTAAAGTGCACGTGATACGTTTACTTTTTGTTGCAACTGAATTAAATTTATATTGTGTATGAATTAAATTTAAAATAAAAATACCTACTTATTATTGTCACAATTGAGTAAATAATGTTTAAAAAAATGTGCGTATCTTAAATTATACTATTGGTGTCTTTAAAATGAAACGAAAGTCATCTCGCGCTTAAATCATCTTTATATTAGTCATCATTTTATATCAATTATTAAGGTGTTATATGTGATTTTTAAATAAATAGAGAACCTTAGTTCGCTGCGATTTATTTTAATTATTTTTATTTTAAATATCATTAACATAAATTAAATAAATACAGATTGTAACTTTGGAAATTATCGAGACGTGACACCAAAGCTATGTGAATAAAGATGTTTTTTACAAAAAGAACTTCCTCAAGGAGACTACAATGATATGAGTACACATGGCAAAATGAGATCTAGTATCTTGCAATACAGGATAATCTGGGTTATATGATTAAGCGCCCTTAACACAGGTTCAAAGTAAATTTAATCTGTAGTTTTAATGATACAAATACGATAAAAATAATACATAGATTGATTTTAATGCCAAAAAGAAATAATTTCATTAAGCAACAACTAAAATATGACGTTGTATAGGTACTAGGCTTACTTATTAAAATATATACGTATTACGAGTTGTCCTAGAAAATGTGTGTTAATAAGATACACTCTGTACCTACAGCTTTGCCCTTTTAATCTATTAAATGACAAGTTGTCATGTCAGTAGTTAGATCAGGCGCAAGACCGAAGGAGGTATCTACGCAGCTACGTGGTGTAGTTTTTGTGTCACAGTTTCTGAACACTTACAACTTTTGGCACGTACTTATAATTATTTGAAGATCATTCGCAGAAACCAAAAGTAAAATAAAATATATATAGTAAAATATTCTATCATATTTATTTAAAAAAAAAAGGCCATACTGTGATACAAAAGATGACGAAAAAAAGAAGCCTGGAGTTTCTTTCTCCCTTTCTTCTCCGGGTCGTCCACCTAGGTAGCTAGTGAAAGGTTGCAGATTAGCTTGGGTAGGATTCTCGCCGGCGAGGACCGCGTTGTACCCCTACTCCTGCCCTGTGATCCAGCGCCTGTAGGCCGTGCCAGCGATCACTTCCTCTTATATTCATAAACCTGACTTATATATCAGTGGCACCTCTGGGTTGTGGTCCTAACTCCATAAGGGTGCCCCCAGGTGTGTGTCACTTAATTGTATGCTCTTATAAATTTTCAATTTATACCTATACCTAATAATTAATGTAAATATGAACTTATTATGAGTAGAGGAATTAATGACACACGGACAGACGGAGTAAATTTGTCTGTAATGTCCTACAATTAGCAGCACTCACAGGTTGCACTTGCTAGTTATAGTTACCTAAGTAGTTTTATTTATAGAATAAGAATAATAACCTATTAATTACAGTTCTTTTTCATTGTGATTTTGACAAGTACAAGTTATGTAAATACCTAACTGCTGAATAAATTAATTATTTCATTATTATTTCACTATCAGAAATATACAATGAGTTTTAATAGCAGACTTACATGCGTGAAAAGTAGTTTTATTGTCCCGCGGTAGCTACCTGTGTGTTTTCGTGAAAAGGCTGCAGTGGCATTATAACACTACGAAATAAATATAAAATGATTAAAAGAAACGAATTAAACAATATTTATTCAGCACTTAAGTATTTACATACAAGTGTAATTGTCAATTCTACACAATTAAATAATCTCAAACGAAATATCGCAACTAAAATATAATAGCTTATCACCTGTCTGTCAGTCTAGTATCACGTCATAGGTAAAGTAATAAAAATAATCAATTCTATGATTTGAATCTTAATATCATTTAGCTATTTAGAAAGGAATTTTTAAACAATATTTTATGTATAAGCGACACATGCCTGAGGGTCCCTTAATGAGCTAGGTCCGCGGATCAGGGCATCACAAAAGCTATTAGAAATATTACTGTGACAATATTTATATAAAATAGAGGACGTGATCACTGGGCACGGACTACTTACAGGCACTGGATCATTTGATTGGGACAGGGGGGCAACGCGGTCCTCGGTCTGTCCGGCGTCCCTAGCCTAGCTAACCTGCAGGTTTCTCTAGCTACCTAAGTGGACGGCAATATTCCTCAACAACCCTGGCATGCTAAGGTCTGTTAAGAGGAGACCCATGTTCAGCAGTGGACGTAAACAAGCTGATGAAGACGAAGAAGAACATCCCTCACTACGCATCCTTGCTCATATATACAGGGTGAAATTTTAATCACCAGCCAAATTTTGATATGTTAATCTTTAGTAAAAATCATTGAATACGTGTTTTTTCATTTAGTATCACTCAATACAAAAATATTGAGAAATCACGTCACAAAGGCCCGCGAAGAGGTGCGCGTGGCCGACTAGATCATAGGTAGTGCCGCTCAGGGGTAGTGGGGGCGGGGGTAACGACGTGCGCTCTCATTGATGTTCGCGCGGCACGTAGTATTATTAACATTTTACTTGGTGACCACGCAGAGCGGATAATTCCTTCGAGTAAATTATAAATTATGAAAATTTTAGGTATCGTTTTTTTTTTCAAAATTGGTGTTAGTGAATGATACCTAATGCCTAGAAAAAATTTGGCTGGTGACTAACATTTCACCCTGTATATATGGTGGTCATCATCATCATCATCAACAGCCCGTATAACGTCCACTGCTGAACATGGGCCTCCTCTCTGGGAGGGTATTTGCCATAGTCACCACGCTTGGCAGGTGGATTGGTGACCGCAGTATTATGTTGTACCACACAAGGTAACGCTGCTGCCCGTTCCTTGATATACGATTATTATAGATGATGTTATAAAATTCGGGACCAACGACTTAACGTGCTTTTCGAGGCACTGAGAGTAGTCCCTCAACCAACCAGACCCGGAAAGAAAACTTCGTATTTATCCAATCTTTTCCTGTCCGGCGTGGGAATCGAACCCACGACCTCCGCGATATAAAGCGAGCCAAATACCGCTACGCTACGCTTTGGACTCAAGCTCAATTAAAGCAGTAAGTTTAATAATAGCCTATGGTGTTATTCCAGTTCGTCTTTATTCCACATTTTATCCAGATAAATTCTGGTGCCATTGGGCAACCATCCATCCAACTATCAAATAATGTTGAAACTTCAAATACGTTTTTATCACGTCTGATATGCCGATAACAGTAATTACGTATGATAATTATTAATAATCAATGTAATAATGTGAAAAAATTAATTAGTGTTAATTCGACGTTTGGTGTTTAATCAGCTATATTAGTGAAAGTTATTTTATTAGTTTCAATTATGGTACGTTTTTATAGTAATAATATGTTATCGTTAATAGTGGATAATTTTTGGTCAAAGTTCCATTATTTTGAATTTAGGTTTTAATCTAAGTGTGTACCTTTATTATTATAAAATCTTTAAATTATTTATATCTTTTGTGATAATAATGATTAAAAGACGGTACTGAATTCTTTTTTTTTTTTTTAAGATTACTAGCAGAGTTTTGCAGTCTACTAGTATTCTTGTTAACCCCTCGTGCTAAGCTAAAATGCTTGTGTTACGAGTGGGTTCACGTCGGTAGTGCAATGGGTGGGGTTCGAACCGGCGACCTCAAGATCACAAGTCCGACGCCCTAGCCATTGGGCTACGGCCGCTTGAGCGGACCCAAAATAACAGAAATTGAAGTAACTTTATTTTCACTTCAAAAGTGATATGAAGTGCTTTATTAAACGTGCTTACAATCGACGCAGCGCACGCACGTTTGCTCTATAGATTTATTCTAAGTTGTATTCTTTGTTCATCATCATTTTATGAGTGACCCGTATAACGTCTACTGTTAAACATAGGCCACACCTGAATGAAGTTTTTGCTATATTCAAATACTTTATACCAATAAGTATACTTTAACTATAGATATCCCAGAACTAAATTCTACTTCATCAAGATAATTTCATTCCATTTATGATAATGTAATAGTGTCTCGTCTAAAGTGACGTTGTCGGGGAATGCGCGTGCGCCGACCTTGGGTATATTACTTACTCACGTTACTGATCTACCTTCCGTGTGGTAATATTGTAATGAATGTCAGAGCCGTGAATTAATTCCAACTATACACTAGATGATGATTCAGTAATTATATTTAGTATTGTAACTATAATTCCTCGAGTATTGTTTAGAATGCAAAATGACTGTTAGATATATTTTTTCCTATAATAGCTGCGCCCGCGGTTTTACCCGCGTTACTCTGCCCCAGTGGGTCGGAGCGTGATGTTTTGTATCCTATATATTGATCAAGCTTATAAAATACCACTTGCAAACTTTCAGCCACATCCGTTCTGTAGTATTTTTCGTTAAAGAGTAACAAACATACATCCACATCTCCATACATTTTTACAAAGTTTCGCGTCTATATGTAATAAGTAGGATTTTGGAAAAATTGACATTTTCGACACTAAGTTTGCTATGAACTCTTTCGTTGACATCGTAGAACCGAAATTTGCACTTAACTAACAAAATTGTAAGCCATAGTTCCTTACCGCCTGCATGCGACAGCCGTGAGACTAAGTTCAAGCCCTGTAGGAGGTGCCCTTTTGCGCAGATTGCATGTAGTTTTTAAACAAATAAGGCTGCAGCCCTTATCGCCCTTATTTCCGGTCAAATAGCTAATTATAAGCTAAGATATTATATTTCTGTATATACCTTTTAAGTTTCATTTATTTTTTTATTTTAATACGTTATAAATAAGGTATCAAGATAAAAGGTAGTGTATGTCCATGTTTAAATATAATTACTTCGTTATATTTTTAGTTATTCATAAAGTGCAATTTAAAGGCTTTTACGACTCTATGACTATACCACCGTACATCAAAACAATGTATTCCTTTGCAGGAATACATTTGATATATTGAATAAATTTTTAAATTAATAGATAAATGAAAGGATTATTTAATTTGCCTACCTAATAACATTCCGTTCCCTGGTAAACGCTTATTCTAGATAATGTTATAACAAGCGCGACCAACGCGCAATGGTTTAACGTGCTATGCTAGGAATAGAGGGTAGTCGACCAACTAGACCCGAAAATAAATTTACACAAAGATTCCTTGACCCACGTCCTCTAAAACTTTCGCGCTGAATTAAGTTTGGTTAGCCATTAACTATGCCCTACCACAATTTTACAAAAAGCTTTCCGATGCCCCCATATAGACCCAAAGTCAATAAACTCACAGGTTACAAAACTCTCTTCAACAATTAAAAATCCAAATCTCTCAATATTTCCGTCGGCGACCGCCCTGAACTGAGGTTCAAGTCACAGGTTCAAGGCGCAGGTTCCTTTCTTTATAGCTTATAAACCTTTTATTAAGGCTGGTGTCCTGCTCGCCTTTATGCTCGGTAAAGTAGCAAAAGCCTCGTGGCTAATTAAATAAATGTCAAAAACAAAAACCTACCACAAAAACGTCTTCTACAGGCCATGGGCCTATGGTATTTATAGCACAAAGTACTTATTTGTTACTATGTGTAATAGCGACAATGACTCAGTAAGCGGCGGCAGACCTGTTGTTTAGTTTAAAAAACACGTGTAACTACATAATCATAAAGTTACGTCAAACGTTCGTATCACACCTCTTTCATACAATAAAATTATGGTACATTAAGACCGTTATTTATGTTAATTCATGTTTTGATGTTGTTGCTGTCAGCGTTGTTAGGAACTTTATAATATATGTTTGTAAACAGTGTACAATGTAAAAAGTTGTGAGTTTGACTATAGTGCATTTGTGAACTGTATAACTGGTGTTTATGATCATCATCATCAGCCATTCAGCCCATACAACGTCCACTGCTGAACATAGGTACCATACTAGAACCCAGAATACCAGTTTATACCCCCATTTGCCACTTGGTGACTGCAATATTATGTATCTATACTATATTAAAGTGGTAAAATAAAAAGTTTGAGAGTTTGTGAGGTTCGAGGGTGTAAATCAAGCTAAAATAGCTAAACGGAGCTGCTGTCAACTACCGACTGTCAGCGCTCATTAACCTCAAATTATTGTTTATTGGAATGATTCTTGCATAAATCGGCGAGTATTATTTTCTTCACTAAGATTCGACATCTACACATAACAAATATTCGATTCACATTGTGAGTAATATTTGAAGTCAATAGAAAAGATATTGAACACAATAAAATATTTATGTATATAATACGGGTGCTATGTTGATGTATTATCTATATAAACCTTCCCCTTCAATTACTCTATCTATTAAAAAAACCGTTTCAAAAGCCGTACTTTTAAAGATCTAAGCATACATAGGGACAGGCGGCGGGAAGCAACTTTGTTTTCTACTATGTAGTGATATGGAGCTAATCTATTCATATTATTAGGTAAGTATTTTTCCTCTATTGTACCTTCATACAATGCATTGTGTGTGTTTTCAAAAGAATTAAGTTAGTATGGTTGTAAATTGCGCAATTTTCACAACCAAGTTCTCACCATATTGTACGTGTCAGCAAATATCAGTTAGTTAACATTGTATAATATGGTCATAACGTGTGAAAATCGTTATATTGAATAAGTAATATAATACATTTGTAATTCCATGAAGAAATTTCGAAACAGTATTTAACAACAAAGCCTTTTGGCGTTTACCTCTTCAACAGTGATTAAGTGGATAATGAGTTGCTTAAATAAAATAATTTAAAAATAGATTCAACTATTTATAATGCTAGACTTTTGAATAAAATAAACGACAACCATTACTGATAAATTTGCCAACACACAGCTCGAATGACTGAAATTGCTCTGAAGTTTTGCACGGAGACAGTTATCATGACGTATTTAGGCTATGAAAATATCAGACGGAATACGACTTTTCTTAATAGATAGGTAACCATAGCAAAGTAGAGCCACAGCTGCATAACACTCCCCTAAAAATCTAAAAGCCTTTTCTCTCAATTGCTCCGCTAGCAACCGCCCTTAGCCTACTTCTCTTGGAGTTTCGAAACCGATTTAATAAAGCTGGAGCCCTGATTGCTTTCATGCCTACTAGTAAAAGACACTTAGATAACTAAAGAAGTGAGTGATTAAAAAATGATTAACATGGATATCGGATATACATTATATTGTCTACAGGCAAAAATTTATGACTTAAACGCTGAAGATTTCAGTTCATTCATCTATGATGTAAGTGCACCCGCGTATATAGCTCCCATTCCTGTGGCAACTTACTGTTTCTTACTCCTAGATAAAGTAATTTTCTAAGAGTGAAAGAATTTTTGAAATCGAAAAAGTAGTTCAGGAACTTATTCAATGCAAAAAATTAAATATTTCCTCTTTATAATATTAGTATATGTTTTGTACAGTTTAACAGTTCATAATTACAGTTTCTGTTATCGGCAATGTAATGGCAGGAAACCACAACAATGTTCACTTTGACCGAGTAATATTGATATGTACAAAGGGACGGCAAATTGCAATCATGTCATTTGGATATAGGAAATAATTACAGTTATTGTTATGCTCTAGCTTTAATTGTATGTACCTATAGGTATATTGCAATAAAGTTAAGTAGATACTTTTCAAAGAGATGTTAAATAAAGGGATTTGTTCGCACTATTCCCATCTGGTTCTTGAGCTTTTGAATAAAATGATGAACATTTTATTGAAACCTTCCTTTGCATAAAAATATCAGAAACGTTATAAAATTCCCAGCGTTCTTTAAAATATAGTCATTTTATTCTATCTGGTATAATTCTTTTAATTTTTAAATTATGTAACTGGCGTTCCTATAAAAGGAATCACTGACGTTGATGGTAGTAGTCACTCCAGCCTTAGTACAGTTAACCTAGTTTCGGAATCAGGGGTCAACTATCTTAGTATTAACTTTCCAGTTAGACCCATACTTAAAGAATGTTATGTTTATTTATGTAGCTTGTAAAATTATGTGGGTTATAAATAAAGGATTATAATTGCATCTGTAAGTATTAATAAGGATTGGAAATTTAATTGAGGTATGTGTCACTCAATACTGTGCTAAAACTGATAAGTACCTATCACAGAAAATCGTCACTTCTCAAAGCTTTTGTTATATAACGGTCAGTTGGTTAATGCGTCTTAGTTCATTTAATTATGCGAGCATATTTCAATAATTTTTATTTACCTGAAAAATATATAAAGATAATATTTTCATGTTTGCAAATAGAATTCTCTTTGATCACTGTGTTCGATTCACTTTTGCCTTTGACAGCGTTTGAGCGAGGCTTATAGATGCATCTTTTCTGCCGGTAGTGCGAGGGCGGTTAGAGCTGGTTGTAGTTTGCAGTTTAATCTTACGTAATAACACCTAAATTAGACCAGAACTTATGCAATAAAAAGAAAAATTATGCAATATACAAAAAGTATAATAAGATGTTTTTATCGGGTATCAACGCGACAAAACTTGTCTTTTTTATTTCGCCCACGTTCAAGCAGATCATTTTAATGTAAATACACGAACGTATAAAATTAATAATAAGTTTAGTTTCAATCTTGCAATCATTGTTTAAACAAAAGATTTTAATGTAATTGTAATATTTTATAACCTTGGAGGTAGTTTATATTCTTATAAATACTGCATGCGTATTTTAGTTAAATTACATTGTTGTTTTTGGCTTAAGGTTAGATCCTCGACTAACTACATTAGCAACATGAACCTTCAAATGTATTTTTTCTACCAACCATATTATAGAGAATAATGATAGATATATAGATAAAATCTTTATTCTACACTTTCATGAAAAAAAAAATACACAGAAGGACTTAAAACTTACATAAACTTACTTAAGTTTTACATAAGGTGGTGTTACACAAATCAATTGTAAATAATAGGTACGGTATTATTTATAATAGTCGGAGGGTTACTTCGTCAGGTTATAGTAGGTACGGTAGTTTAATGCAAAATAAGTGAACATTTCATGCAAGATGATGGGACAATATCACTACATAGTATAAAACAAAGTCGCTTTCTCTGTCTCTATATCCCTATGTATGCTTAAATTTTTAAAACTACGCAACGGATTTTTGATGCGGTTTTTTTTAATAGATAGAGTGATTCAAGAGGAATGTTTATATGTATAATACATCAGCATTGCGCCTGTGCGGAGCCGGGGCGGGTCGCTAGTTACTTATATTTTACAAGTCGTTAGAATAAAAAAAACCCTCCAAAGCTTTGGGTTTTCAGAATTAATGCTTAGTGAACCCGAATGTAGCTACCAATGCAAAGAATGGCGATTCAGAAGTGACGCAAGCTCATGGCAGCTTTTCAAAAATACAGAATAATCGATATTTTACAAAAATTCTAGCGCTTTAGATTTTTATACAGACGAACATGGCCTGACAAGGTCCTTCGCTTTATAGGTATTTAAATGCCGGTGCCGTAGTCACTACGCTTAACAGGCGCATAGACAACTTTGATATATTTATAACATTTTACATTAATGAATAAATTACATATTACCTACTAAAAGTAGCTAATTTAAAATACCTCAAACTAATTTATAAAATACTGCTATTCTAAATCTATCCTATTATTATGATATAGATTGTTGGAGCTTACAAAAATGTTAAAGGCCTGTTTTGCCGACTTGAACTATTTTATCACTGACATAAATTTACGCAATTATTATGCCCATATACATAATAGCTAATTCAATTTATTCCGACTCTAATGCCAGTGGTAATTGTTTGAATTGAAACAAATACCACTGCTATTAGAACGGAATAAATCGCTATTTGTAGGGTTTGATAAGATTTGCTACCAAAATCTCAGCGCAAAATTCCGTTTAGTCAAAAACAGGGTGCTATAAGCAATCTTTTGGTTGTGAAAAGAGCAAACAGTCCTGCTTCTAAAATACTACGCTAAAATAAAATAAACAAAGCACGAGTACCTCTGGACACTGGCTTGTTTCGTTCGTTTCATTCGTTTTTTCACAACCGGTCTTTCTCCACCCGTGTTCTTCGAAGTAGTTTAGTGGATGTTAAAAATGATAACAGGTCGCTTTGTATGGTTGGTTCTTTAAGTGATTTAAATTCACTATATGAGGTGTGTCTAAAATATTATATCCCTTTAACATGGATAGATTTTAGATGGACCCCATAGGATAGACCAAACATTTTTATACAACATCATTTTTGTACCCTGTGTTCACAAAATTAATAAATGGATTTGAATTTGAATTAACAATAGATAGAAACAAATCTTGTTATAATGTTAGTAAAGAAATTTCTATGAAACATTTTATTTTCCTAAATTTTATTTACTTGATAGAAAATTGCATTAAAATATATACAAGCTTCTGCACTTTACACCGGAAATGTGATCAACACAACTAGCATTGGGGACGTGTTTGTTCAAAAGAAACATACCTAATACCTTATTATATTAATTATCATTATATTTTATGTTGGGAATTTTTTTTTATAAACTATAATATATTAAGTTATATAATACATTAACTATTTCGAAGAATATTTACCACTGTTACTTGTTTTTATATTATCTACGGTTAAAGCGATGACATTTATTTTTGTTAATTAATGTTATAATATATCGCACCCCTAGATGAACACTCCGGCAACTCAAAAAAACCTCATTTTTCAGAAATGATGAAAAACAGTTTTTAGAGTATATAAGAAATATATCAAAGCTACTAACTCAAAACTCGTAATTTTTGAGTTAGCGGAGTCTTCATCTAGGTGTGCGATATATTTAAATGATTTTTTTTACCATATACTATGTTTCAAAATTGAGACTAATAAAATTCGACCACCGACAGGATTCGAACCTGCATCTTAGGTTCAGCTCCTAATGCCTCAACTAATTAGGCTACGGTGGAAACACAGCCGGTCATTAATTTATTAATCCTTTGTATTGCAATAATCTTTGTATCCTTTGTATTACATTAGTGAAGATTTTTTTATTAAAAGTGAAAGAATTATCGAAATCCGTTCAGTAGTTTTTGAGTTTATTCTAAACAAACATACAAACATTTCCTCTTTATAATATTAGTATTTAACAGATGCGAATGTATTTTCTTATCTGCTTCCATCACTACACAGACTAAACATATTAATTCAATAAATGTTATTCTTAGAAGGATTAGTTACGTCAGGATCAAGTTCGCCTAAAGCGGAAGCGACTCACGAAAGCGGATTTATCTACATTAATTCACTTTATGGCTGTGAGTTTATTAAAATGCACTTCACATTAACGTATATGTTAAGTTTTCAATGTAAAATCTTGTTACAACAACGGCTAGAAGCTAAATTGCATTTTAATACATCATGAAGATATGATTCCGTTACATCTGAATCTATTTCTTAAACTATAAATTAAAAGATGAAACCCTACTTAAACGCAAGACACTATAGGATAGGCCAGTACAGTTAGTGATCTCTTCCATATATTATATTTCTTTGGATGATAAAAGTTATGTGAAATAATTAAAAGTTAGGTTTTTTTTCTAATTAAAGTAATCCTCAATCCTTTTGGTAGCACCTTATGTATATATTTTTCAACATAAAAGTTTGAAGGGCAACATTTATACACTTGTACCTACTTGTCTAATTAAATTTTACAATGTGCATATATAAAATTAATTATAAATATTACATACTAGCGACCCGTACCGGCTTCGCACGGGTGCAATACTGATGTATTATACAAATATATATAATATAGAAACCTTCCTCTTGAATCACTTTATCTATTAATAAACCCCACATCAAAATCAATAATAAATAGGTTTTTTTTTAAACGATGATTAGCAGAGTTTGGCATTCTATTAGTATTCTTGTTAACCCCTCGTGCTAAGCTAAAATGCTTGTGTTACGAGTGGGTTCACGTCGGTAGTGCAATGAGTGGGGTTCGAACCGGCGACCTCAAGATCACAAGTCCGAAGCCAGACAGCGACTTTGTTTTATACTATGTAGTGATCTTTATATATATATAATTCTTCTGTGAGTGTGTATGTCACTGAACTTCTCTCAAACGACTGGACCGATTTTGATGAAATTTTTTGTGTGTGTTCAAGGGAATCTGGAAATGGTTTAGATTCACAATTTTGTCCGCTGGACAATGTTTTTTTAATTAATTTTTAATTTATTAGTAGTTGCCTGAAAACCCCTTAAAACAGCCTTTTTCTTCTTCCCATACAAACGTTTTCTAACTAAAATGTAGAGTCAATTTGAGCTTTATTTTTTTGCTAAGATTTTTTGGGGTAGGTGTAGGGTAGGGTAGGGGTAGATTAGGGGTAGGTGTAGGGTAGGGGTAGGGTAGAGGTAGGTTAGGGGTAGTGTAGGGTAGGGGTAGTGTAGGGTAGGGGTAGTGTAGGGTAGGGGTAGTGTAGGGTAGGGGTAGTGTAGGGTAGGGGTAGTGTAGGGTAGGGGTAGTGTAGGGTAGGGGTAGTGTAGGGTAGGGGTAGTGTAGGGTGGGGGTAGTGTAGGGTAGGGGTAGTGTAGGGGTAGGAGTACCGCATAAACGAAGTCTCTACGGCCCAGTTTATTTTATACAAATGTTTAGGTCTTTTATGTATCGATTGAGGCAGTACGAAGTCTGCCGGGTCAGCTAGTTATTATATAAAATTATGTAATAGTTAAATTATATTTTAATATAATACAGATATCCTTCGATGTCTGCCAGTCTTCTATCAATCAATAAGTTCTTAGTATTATTGCTATTAACTATTTGCTATGTTTATAACCTCAGCAGGCTTGATATCTATTCATGTTACTATATAACTTGTTATTTACTATTCCACAACCGTGGAAAACGTGACCGTTGAAGTAAACGTTGTTACTATTGTTACGAGCAATGAAAGAAGTTTCCCACTGTAATTGTAGGTATCTTGGATTTATACATAAATATGTATTAATTCAAAGATGTACCTACTCTTGAAGAAGCCAAGTATTTTGCCAAACTGTATCTGATGGAAGTTTTTATATATGTATGTTTAGTATATGTGCAGTTGCCTATAAATATGATGGAGCCTTGGAGCTCACCTATATTGCTAGGTGAAGTAACAAAAACCTGGTGGCTAACTACATGTGTCCGTCCAAGAACAAAGCACAGATGCCTAAGCTATAATAGGATCAAGCAGCAAAAGGTTTACCTCAGTTCATTTTTGTTCTAAAATGATAGTCAAAACACTGACTAAATCAGAAATTAAAAAAAATAACTTGTCTTGACATTGTTTTGTCTTTCTCTGATTAAATTAGAAAATTTTACTTCTTATTTTAGGGATTTATCATGTAAATGTGTAACATTTATTTTTGCGAACTCGTCAGTTTATTATAAATTTTCTTTATGAATTATTTTTGTACTTTTTATATTGCCGTTATTTTTGTACACTTTATTTCATACTAAATTTAAATTTGTTCTCATTTTACATTACTCTTAACTCTTTAACACTAATTTCAACTCTCATGTAAAAAACGATTACGATGAAATAAAAAATAAATCACGAATTACAAACATTTGCACGTCACATTACAACGCCTATGCAGTATTAAAATACACACATAGCTAATTCGAAGGTCACCCGCTTATGTCTTAGATCGACCCGTGTCAAATCAAGACCTTGACGGTTGATTCTAGTCCGTACATCGGTTGGCGAAGGTGAATAGCCACTAAAGCTTGTATTATTTAATTTTATAAATCGCAATAAGGAAGTGTGAGTATAATGTTGCAGGTGTGATTCACGTTTTTCAATTTCAAGGACAAGTACGTTTGGCTCCAGTTATTTTTAAATTATAAAGTATAGTTGTTTACTTTGTATTAAACCTAGAAGGCTGACACTGCATACTTATATTATTTTATTAAAGCGTTCCCGTTGTATCACCAATTCTTATGTCACGAAAGTTATTCCTCTTGTATCACCTTCTGGGAATGCTTCATTTTATAGACATAAATTAGTAGTAGGTACACACAGCTTTAAGATTTCATTAACTTTATCTGTGGTGCAGGAACTATGTATAACAAATCTATAAATAATTTACACCAATTGAAATACACAATTGATTGGTTGACATTAATTGATTCAATTGATTGACATACACATTTGAAGACAGTAAACGATTGATTGATTAAAAAAGATAATATTATTCAATAACAAAGAAAAATAACATTAAACTGGAAGTTCTTTATTTAAATTGTCAGAGTAATTTGAACTGGAACTCTTCCCATAGATACCTACTCATAAGTTGAAGCCGAAGTAGGTACGTTGAATGAACTTTGGTGTCCTTCACAATTCAGTGACTTAATTTAAGAAATATAGTTTTTTTAGAGTATACCTTTGTTCTTTCCGTTTTATTCCATATCTAGTATGATTGTGTACATATTTATATCGACGTTCTTTTAGCAATTGTTTAATCGCCGAGTAGGAACATAGTCGTTTCTCAGATATATTTAACCTATACCTATTTTAAATAATCCTTATGAAAATTATTATTGTTATATCGTAATTTGGACCTAATATATATCTACACTATCCCCGAATGACATAGTGAAACCGTGTGCAGTTATATAAATAAAATACTTAATAAAATTAAAAATCAATACAACATTCTATTTCTGTACGAGTGTACGTTCAACATAAATTCGAATTGAATGCTTTTGCCCGAATAAAATACACTTAACTGATAAGAAAAAATAAACCAGTTAAGTCGTCAAGGCTTCATATTATTATTTGCTTTAAAATCGTTTTGATTTGACTGAGTTGGTATTTACCTTAGAGTATATATAAACTACTGAGTATGAACTGTAAGCACTAGTATGAATGACATCGTATCACTGTGGTGTCTTGATCAAATAATAGTAATTATACTTATACTAGCGGCCCGCCCCGGCTTCGCACGGGTGGACTTTTATACCCTACCCCTGCCCTACCCTACCCCTACCCTAACCCTACCCTACTCCTACCCTACCCCTACCCTACCCCTACCCCTACCCTACCCTACCCCTACCCTACCCCTACCCCTACGCTACCCCTACCCTACACCTACCCTAGCCTACCCCTACCCTACCCTACCCCTACCATACCCCTACCCTACCCCTACCCTACCCTACCCCTACCCTACCCTACCCTACCCCTACCCAAAATCCTATATGTATGTATCCTATGTCCTTCTCCCAGTTCTTAGCTACCTCCCTACCAATTTTCAGCCACATCGGTTCAGCCGTTCTTGAGTTATAAATAGTGTAACTAACACGACTTTCTTTTGTTTTTATGTAAATGTATTCTGCTATTCGGGACGGAAACAAATCCAACAAATCAAAAACCATGGCAATCGGTCCAGCCGTTCTCGAGTTATAAGTGTTGTAACAAACACGACTTTCTTTTATATATATAGATAAAAAAAGTCATTATAATCTTTTAGGTTAGAAAACTCTTGTTTTAAAATAATCAGGTTATAGCAAACATGCCCAATGTTTGTGCTTAGGTGAAGTTAAGTGTATGTGTGTGAGCGTTTGTGGGGTGTGTGTGAATGACGGACGATATTAAGTCGGCCACCTATATTTTGTGATAATTATGATGAAACTGGCTTCCCGCGCGCGGTTTTATCCGCGTAGCTCCCGTTGCCGTGTGAACTTCATTATAAAATATAGCCTATGTTCACCGCAGATAGTGTAGCTTCCCAACGGTGAAAAAAATGTTCAAATCCGTCAAGTAGTTTCGGAGCCTATTCAATTCAAACAAACAAACCAACAAAAAATCAAATCTTTACTCTTTATAATATTACTTTACATGCACAGTACTTAGTTGTGAAACTGACTTACAGAACTAAAATAGAAGAGCCCGAAATATTTATTTTCACGATTGTGTGTAAGTGTCATGCCATACATTGCGCTTGCTCACAATCGACACAACGCACCGCAGCGATACGCGTGCCCTGTATTTTAACGTATACTTGGACGTTGCACTAAAGAGGTGCATGATCTAAGATAATACTGCTTAGGGTCACGAGTTCAACATTATTGGTCAAGTGTTTCGCAATCAATCCCAATCAATCGCAGACCTCGAATAAAGAAGGCTCTTAGTATAAAACTGGTTTCAAAACTTAAATTAGGTATCCAAGTTTATTTTGGTCGTTATTCGAGGAATATATTGCAAGTTAACGTAACATTATTTACTCTTTATACCGTTTCAATTTTTACTTCGAGTCAATTGAGTTTATTATCTCCAATGTTCGAACGAGGTTCGTCATTATACGTAAATTTTACAATAATTGGCTGTTCTTTATGTAAATATTGCATAATATTCATAAAGAAATATCAACAAATTGACCATTGAAATTATTCATTGAAAAACTGCGTTTCGGAATTTATGTATATACGTTGCATGGAACCATTATAATGTATTGTTTTTATTTGCTTTAAATTGTCATCAATGTATTATTCTTCAGTAATGAAATGGGTGTAACTTTATTATGTATTTACTATCATCATCATCATCAGTCCGTATAACGTCCACTGCTGAACATGGGCCTCCGCCCGAGGGAGGGTTTTGCCATAGTCACTACGCTTGGCAGGCGGGTTGGTGACCGCAGTATTATGTAGTAACACACAGGGAAACGCTGCTGCCCGTTCCCTGGTATACGATTGTTATAGATGATGTTATAACAATCGGGACCAACGGCTTAACGTGCTTTCCGAGGCACGGAGGGTAGTCCTTCAGCCATCCAGACCCGGAAAGAAACCTTAGAATTTACACAAAGATTTCGTGTCCGGCGTGGGGATCGAACCCACGACCTTCGAGTTTTTAAGCGAGCCAAATACGCTACGGAGGTTGTCGTATGTATTTACTAAGAAATGTAAAAAAAAAACAAACTTTTATTTTTTTGTTGTTTGTGTTAAATTTATAAAAAACTAGCTTTCACCCGCAGAACTCCCGTTCCCGCAGGAACTTAATAACTACATGTACCTTATAGTCTTCGTTGTTAAATTGGCTATCTAACACAGAAATATTTTTTTAATCAGACCATTAGTTCGAGAGATTAGCGCGTTCAGTTCAAGCAAAACAAACTTTCCGGCTATACTATAAGTATATGAGTATAGACTCAAAAAGTTAATAATATACTTGCATCTAAAACTGGTCAAGGTATTTTTTTTAGAAAAGAAAATCATCTCCAGTTTGACACTTAATTTCTAAAAGGCTGATCAACGTTGAAATTTGCTATGCAACTGTCAAAAGTCGCAAATGAGTTTCCCAAATCACGGATAGATAATATAATTTGATTTGATTCTCATGTTAGTTAATCTATGTTTACATATTAATCTATGATTATAATTTGGGATGTACCTACTCTTTTTTTTTAATCTATACTAAAAGGAAAGATTTGTATGTCAGTATGTTTGTAACGAATTGGCTCAAAAAGTACTACCTAGACCGATTTTAAAATTTCTTTCACCATTTGAATGCTACATTATCAGTCATTAATATAGGCTATATTTAATTATGATACGGGAACGGGAGTTACGCGGGTGAAACCGCGCGCGGGAAGCTAGTTATATAATAATTTGACAGCAAAATGAAGTCAACAGCATTGTTAATTAATTGCCTTTCAGAAACCAATAAAAAAAATAAAAAGGCTTACGGGTAAACGACTTTTTTATTTTTATTTAATTCAATCTTGTCGTAAATATAAAATACAATAGCACTTTAGACATCGCGTTACAAAAACAACCTATAAGCTACAATTTACTAGTCTCCTTTCGCTAGCAAACTGCAAGCTATACAGACATATGAAAGCTATTCCCGCCCAGAAACGGGCATCGTGACCAGTTCGCCAACTACTCGAGCCAGTTCCTTGTACACTTTCTCTAATACCCTGACTTACCCTAAACAGATTTAACTTGCGATATAACTCGCAAAGGCAACGCTTTCCTTAATAACCAGTTGAATAGACGCAGGGTTGCCATTTCAGAAATTTGATATAAAATATTATAAGAGAGGAAGCAATGATGATTGCGGTCCATTGCTTTATTCTTATTGCTATATTTCTCATTCTTGGAAAGCAATCAAAAGTGAAGTGCAATATGTACACTAGCATGTATGACTGCTATATTTATAGCAGTTTGATTATTTTTTATGAGAAATTCTAAAAATAATTAAGAAGATATAATATAACAAATACAGAACTATTTTTTTACGCAAAAGTTTTGTACACCTCAGACCTCAGCCTTATACTCATACATACCTATTGAACTTTCAAAGAATGGTACAATTCTACTTCATTATCAGGTAAGCTACTCGCACGTCATAGCTAATTAAATTACATTCACATAGAACAGTTGATCAGATAAGTATTTATTTTATTTCCACGTACGTGAAAGAAATACCTATTAGTGTTAGATACAAGTGTTTTTGCATAGGTAAAAGGTTTTATAAAGTAATAGTATGAAATTGAACTTATAATAATAAAATAATAATAATAATAATATAATGTTATATCTGTTGTTATACATGTATACTTAGTAAAACTACTTTTTTTTTCGAACGGTAGTTAGTCACGAGGCTTTGCTACTTTATCGGGCATATAAGCGAGCAGAGCTCCAGCCTTATTAAAGCCAAGCTCCAGCTCTAATTCAAGTTCTTTTGTGTGAAAAATAAAGCCAACTAAAATTACCAACCCTGCGTTCATAAATGTACTGATACAGTTGTAAAATTTACTTACTTGCTATTTAATTACTAAAATGCTGTAATCGTTGAGAGGGCAGTAAATAGTATTATTACTTCATGAAGCTGTAGTGATGTTGCTTCGAAGCGGTAGTTTATTACACATAAAGATTGCAGCATGTTTAAACAGGATGCAAAGTCTTAGAAAGTTTTGAGAGAAATTCTAACAGTTTTATGTGATAAAGAATATATGATTCAACAGCTAATATCTGCAGTATATTTTAAGCTACCAGCTCTCCCCGACTTCGCCTGAAGTAGTGTTATTGAGTAGAATTTTTAATTATTTAGGCAAATTATTTTACAACTTATTTGTAAAATTATTTGCCTAAATAATTAAAAATTCTAATTCACAAATCCACATTTGTGTATAGCTACATTTTCTTAATTGCCAGTTTGTAATGACTCCGTAAATATCACATCAGAATACCTCTAACATTTTGTCTCTTGTCGCAAACTTATAAAACATTTACATAAATATTTCCCATACAGACTTTTATCCCCTACACTTATTGTTATTTTAACTCCTTGAAAATATAATACTTTTATATTACTATATTTTTATTAACAGTATAAAAATAAGTTTCAAACTTAATGCTTAAAATTTACGATACTTGCATACCTACAAACTTCGTCCCCTGGTTTCAAGCCTATTTTTCAAAAAGTAGCTATGTTAGTAAGTAAACAGTAATTTTGGTGTGATAGGGCGACCGACAGACGACAGAGTTTCTTTCGCATTTATAGTAAGGATTAATATAACCACATAAATTAAGTTCAGAATCAGATATAAATGCATATTATGGTTAAATTAATTTATTCAGTTTTTTTTAAAGAAAGTGTATATATATATATATATATATATATATATATATAATACTTACCATTTTTTTTCCGACGGACATATGTAGTGAGCTCCGAGACTTTTGCTACTTCACCGGGTATAAAGGCAAGCAGAGCTCCAGCCTAGATAAATGGTTTAAACACAGAAACTAAGCAACCTGCGCAAGAGGGCGTCCCCTCTGGGACTTGGACCTCGACTCAGGGCGGTCGCTGACGGGGACATTGAGGGATTATGGCTTTAAGTTTTTTTGTAGGGAGTTTTGTGCAACTGTCGCTCTACTTTACAGTTCTCGGTCCTCTTGCAAACTTACTACTTAGCAAACTAAGGGTCGGGAAGGATAATAGGATAGATAGGAATAATATACCTAAATAATCGTAAAAACATATTTAATATTGCAGTTGTAATTCTATTGTATATATTATTGTGATATAACCGCTAGATCGATGAACAGTTACTGTACCATGCTTTTCAAGTGCAAAAGTGATATTTGCAAATTTTTATGGTAATTATCAGTTTGATCTTTAATTGATTAAATATTTGTTCTTCCAGGCCCATACAAGTATTGGCAATTTTACTATTCAAAATTATATCTACACATTGTATCCTTTAATTTTTCTGAAATCCATCTAAATAAATCTCTGAAATATAGACGATCATTGAAGTAAGTCTAACGGTTTCGCCTATGCGCTGTCAATTATAATTAGTCATACTATATTCTACCTTTCCTATATGTATAGAAAATAATTGCAATTGACGGGCGATTCCGTTTTATACATATATTATGGGTAGAATATAGATTATTCCTTATTTAATTGTAGTTTCTACCATAAATGTCATCGGATAGAGATCGGATTGCAATCGTTACGAATCGTTCCTGATATCGTGTTTTAAATCCGTTTTTACACGGTGCTGTAAGGAAAGACGTTTATGCACATCTAGGAAACGGCGTTAGACATATTTGAACATTGAAATCTTAAATAAACGCGAATGGGTGGTTATGTAACAGTTAATGGGTACTAAAACTTCTGTTTGTGTTCATGTAACTTGCCGGTAGTTCAATCTGTAATTAGCATTGATTTAATGAATGAATTGGTGGTTCAACGGTGTCAGTCGTAGCCTTGTGTTGTCTGTTCGATTTTAATATTGAATACCTAAGTATTTGAGACATAATTGTGTGATACAAATGGTAGATTTGTCCATTAAACTAACAAAAATCGCAATTGTTTAGGGCATCACTTCTTTGGTGGCGCTCCCAAAAGCAGTACAAATGTTATAGGAAACTAGTTTAGTCTAAAAAATAAATTATAGAATATATTATTAGTACTAAGCTTGCATCACTCTTAATGTTGTTGTCACGGTACTAAACAATTAACTTTTATTTTATTAATTACTAGCTTTCTGCGCGCGGTTTCGCCCGTGTAGTTCCAGTTCCTGTGGGAACTTTGTAACAAAATATAGCCTATGTTACTCAGGGTGAATGGTGAATTCTTTTCTGAAATCGGTACAATAGTTTTTGTGTTTATTCATTACAATTATACACATACATACAAAAATACAAATCTTTCCTCTTTATAATATTAGTATAGATCATTCAAAAAAGGAAACATAATAATTAAGAGTGTAGCAAACACTGAATGATTAAGGATTTGCAGTTTTTAGGGTTCCGTAGCCAAATGGCTAAAAACGGAACCCTTATAGATTCGTCATGTCTGTCAGTCTGTCTGTCTGTCTGTCTGTCTGTCTGTCTGTCTGTCTGTCTGTCTGCCCGTCCATATGTCACAGCCACTTTTTTCCGAAACTATAAGAACTATAATGTTGAAACTTGGCAAGTAGACGTATGTTGTGAACCGCATTAAGATTTTCACACAAAAACAGAAAAAAAAACAAAAGATTTTGGGGTTCCCCATACTTAGAACTGAAAATCAAAAAAAAATTTTTCGTCGAACCCATACGTGTGGGGTATCTATGGATAGGTCTTCAAAAATGATATTGAGGTTTCTAATGTCATTTTTTTCTAAACTGAATAGTTTGCGCGAGAGACACTTCCAAAGTGGTAAAATGTGTAATGTGTCCCCTGTAACTTCTAAAATAAGAGAATGATAAAACTAAAAAAAATATATGATGTACATAACTATGCAAACTTTCACCGAAAATTGGTTTGCACGAGATCAAGTAAGTAGTTTTTTTTTAATACGTCATAAACCGTAAACCACAGTTTACCTTTTTTAATTCATTCAACTATTATTAACATCGATCAAAGTTACAACGAACTACAAGAACTTTTATACTATGTTACTTGTTGTATTCTTGATATCAAAAATAGGTAGGCACTTGCAACTAGTACGGAACCCTTCGTGCGAGAGTCCGACTCGCACTTGGCCGGTTTTTTTAATTATTAAAGTCAATTATAAACTATGATTAAGAATAATATAATTAAGTGTTGTGGGTTTAATATAATATAGTTTGGTTTTTATTAATTATATAAATTCTATGTTAATAATTGAATAGTATGTATAGATACGTTCTAATTATACACAATTTACCTTAACTAGATAGTTATCATACAAAATGTGTACAAAAAGTTCATTGCGCTCTTATAAGATGTCAGTAAAAAATAAAGTATATTTCTCATATAGTATCTCAACAATGGATTGGCCCCCGTCGGGACCACAATGTCAAATGCTGCTTCTGTGGGCTGGCCCCCGCGCTCGAAATTTGTCTCACAGACGACCCTTAAATCGTGATTTTTTCTTCTCCACAGTTGAGAGGATAATCGAAAGCATTTATCTATACAAGTATTAGTAACCAATAATGGTACAACTCGCCAATTATGTAAAAAATCTGAAATTCATTCTAGTCTGATGTCATGTTAACTCGCACCAGTTATAGTTTCGACAATTAACAGTGTTATCATACGGTCTAAAACGATAGCAACTTAGATTATTCTTATTACTTAATATTTGTGCTAAGCAATAAAGACTCAAGTAACAATAATTCATATTCTAACACAGACAAGTCAAAGTACAATCTTAGGATACCAAGAACAATCTCATGATTTCCACACAGTTATAAATGTAGGGAGTGAGCTAATCCGAGCTGTATTAAGTAATAGGAAGACAAGGCACAAAACCATTGCATTATACAGCGCGGTAGTTAAACAGTCTTTGTGTTTCTATGAGTTTCCTAATGTCGACAAAGCTACTATACATACTAGGATTTAGCCATACTGCAGGGTGTATAAGTATAAGCGATTCATGCGGTAATCGCACTCACATCGTAAAATTGAGTAAGTACTGCTTTACCATTTTGCCGGCAAAGAAAGTTTTTTGACAAGATTAATATTTTTTTCAATTTAGTATCCACTAAGGCTGATTCCGCATTGGGCGTGCGTGACCCTCAAGCGTGTTTCACATGTGGACAGTGGCAGGGGTTGCGCCCTCGACACTGGCGTCCATCGCACATTTGCCAAACAAATGAAATGAATAGCTAAAAATGTGTATTAAACTGTATAATTTACTTATTTAGTACAATTAAGAATTGGGAAACTGTAATGGTAGTTTTTATTTAATAATTAAATAAAAACTTAGAACACCAGATCTCAGAAAGAACTACTATAACTACTGAATTATCAGGACAGTCATAGTAATTATCGGTTGGAGCTATTATTAGGATAGGATATTTGACACTCACCTACTCGTACTTGAGTGAATTATACATATATTAGAAAATCTATTATTCTTAAAGAATAATCTGCGATTATAAATCGTTTGTAAAAACTGATCGATTTCCCTACAGCGGTAATAATAGATTTATCTATACAAGTATTATAAAGAGGAGAGATTGTATTGTTTGTTTGCATAGAAAAAGCTCCAGAACTACAGGACTGATTTAAAAAAATCGTTATTTACGCGTAAAATAGGCTAGGTATCTAATAATGAAGTTTCCCCGGGAGCGGGAGCCACTCGGATGAAGTCGCGCGTGGGAAGATACTATTCAAATATGTCAAGAAAATAATATATACTCAGAAAGTTACTTTCGTTTACGTTCATATAACAATACTATGAATGCATGAAAGCTTTCCGTATATTTTCTTTAATACTGCAATTTACTTTGCTTTAAATTGCAATTTATATGCCATCACCATTATGATTTCAATATTTATATAACGGCTAGCTTACATGTTTGCTGACCTTAGGTTAAGTGGTTTTTAATTGTCATTTTAACATTAGTACTAAAATAATACATTTAATATGTGTTTATTAAACTTTAAGCTGTTTAAACAATTTATAATATTTCGACAATATAATATAGAATATACCTAACATATATTCTTATCGCGGGCCTCGGAGGAGGTTGTGGAACGCAAAATGTGCAATGTGGAAATAAAAATGTTAAAGGAATATCATTTTATTTAGTACTACATTTACCAATAAACGTTTAAAATTTTCTACCGAATGCAACATTGTAGATATTTGTCGAGTTGTTCGTATAGTGCACACGCTCGAAGTGCACGACCAGTATGGACTCAGCCTAAAAGTTAAATTTCTCATCAGATGAATTCTGTATTTTCTACGTATTAACCTACATTGTAATAATGTTAAGTAAGCAAATGTAATGTCTTTGTTTCATATTGGGATCATCTTATTATGATATTCATATTGACTTTACAATATTTCAGAAAATGAGGATAGACGACATGTTTGTTTTATTGAATTTCGTACATTGAGGTTATGTTTGTTAACTGATATATGACTTCTATTCTTGAACCTTTTTCCATTTATGGGAATAGTGTTTATAAATTATGGAATTATTATAAAAAAAGACTAACTTTAGAAATACCTTAAGAATTTTACCGGTTTCAAACGAAATTAATACTGATAAATCTATTTTGACCGCATTCTGTAAACTTTGTCAAGTAGCAGAGATTTAGTATATTTAGTTTTTTATGAGTTAGTTTTAATATAAAATAGTAAATTAGCTACTTTCTACAGTTTATTTATTTATGTAAGATTTAATGCACATAAAATCGAACAAAGGCCATCAGAATGTTCTGACTGTCAATCTTAGTGTGGTGGTTTATAACTAAATATCAAACTTAAAAAAAAGTTAAACAGATGACACTCCACGTACCTAACTCTTGTTCCTGTAGTATCTTCATAATTAAATATAGCCTATAAAAGGTTCGTTATCTAGGAGCTTTGTAATGGTGAAAGATATTTTCAAAGCGGACCAGTAGTTGAGCTAACCACGTGTGCCCTTCATTTACCTTCAATGTACAGTCACTTAGGTTGCCTCTTTTGTTTTGTCAATGTATAGTTAAAAACTACTTAAATTATTCATTTGACAAAAATAATATACTACCAAGACAACATTATCTATTGTTTTTCATAAAGGTAATTAATCATTGATGACTAGTTAACAGCTGTGAGGCCATTGTGATAATCAATACGAGGCTAACACACTTAGGTATAATGCTTGTTTTGCACTTGTTCATAATTCAGAAGTCTAATTTATGGATGCATTATTTATTTTCTTCTTAAATATTAGTGTAACTTCAACAACAATAAATTTAGTTCAATGTAAAAAAGTAACATAGCTACTATTTTATATTGAACTAAAATTAGGAATATCTAAATGGATCCTTTTAATGCATTTTTTTTCTTTTTTCTATATTTTTCTTATTGTGGCAGTTAGATACACTAAATGTTTTTTAATAGGTATGTATTATAATATGCTATGTATTATATTATTATGTAATGTATTAATTGACTTTAAAACATTTTTGCATTTTATTTGACACATTATTTGGTATGTAGGTCCTTTTTCATCAACAATTGTGAAATGGTGTCGTAAATAGTTTGTCATAAAAAACCGTAGGGTTATAGATACGTATGGACCTCTGACGATTTTTAGTCAGCTTACTAAAATATATATGGCATTATTTTGTGGGGTAATAGTGTTGATGCTATAAAACTATTTATTCTGCAAAAGAAATGTGTGAGAATTCTGGCAAATATAGACGCCGTGGAGAGTTGCCGGTCTCATTTTAACAAATTAAACATCCTTACTCTAACGTGCATGTTTAATTAATTAATGATAAAAAAATAATATTATAATTTAAATTACTTAAAAAAAAAAAAATGACTTAATCAATTACGACCTATTGACTGCCAACAATGATATTATAATCGGAATGCCATAAATTAAAAAGGTAAATGTGTGTATTGCTAAGTATTTTAGTTGAATGTCTTTTTTGAATTCATATAATTGTATTTTTTTTTAGATTTTAAGGCGCTGTACTTAATCAAAATAGGCTTCACAAAACAGTTTTTTAGCCAAATGTTTACATTTTAGAGCAGCTAAAAAATATATGTTAATCTTGGTCATATTTATGGGGGGACCATTGTGTTCAAAACACGTTTTCGATAAATTTTCTCGATAAAAAAAACCATAAAATAACCATTTAAATTGAAATTGTATTATTGTATTTATATATATATTGTAATTGTATAAACTGTATTATTTAGTCCTTAAAAAAAGACAACATATATTTAGTGATGTAATATATAATAATAAAGGGAACTGTTGTTTTTATTTATCGATTGGAATAAGATATTTGCAAGGATTAATGTATTTAATGATAAATAACTCGAACGAGTCGAACGAAACGATGCGCCATCGCGGCGTCTCTTCGCTTCTCTCAAATACGTAAAAGTCGTCTATTCACCGCGCCTTAAAATGATTATCGAAATTGAATTAGGATTAGAAATAAGAAAATGCCAAAATCTATAAAATAATGTAACTATTTAAATTGAATGTAACTTTATAACCCCTACTGTAAATTTATAACCTACTGTTACTGTGCCCTAACAGGGTTCATGTTGGTAACATTATATTCTACCTATAACACGTATTATAAACCCATAAAGAAAGCAATAAATTAATTGAATTGAATTGAATATATCGTATTGGATGTGAATTTGCTTCTCATACTGAATTCTATATTTACTGAATTCTATATAAACGTCTCCTAGGTAATTTTTTTTGAATAATTTATGATTGTTTTTTGTCTTCAGGCCAAAATGCCTACTCCAGACTACAGTGTGGACCTTGAGTTGGGCCAGCCGCCACCGGAGATATTGGAGTACGCTCGTCAGCACCTCGGCGAGGACCCTAACACACGTCTACAGGCCATCTATGAGTTGAGAGAAATGATTTATGGTAAGTAGTTATTTCTTTAACACCAAATTTATTTATTCGGTATAAATAACGTTGGAATGAACGTGAAAAGTATTAACACAATTGGATTTTACGCCTAGTATTTCGGTAATAATTGTTTTTTGCTCAGACGTTTTTAAACACATTAACAATATCTTGTAAGTTTCCCATTTGAACAACCACTATACGGTAAACTGACCGTCAGAATATCCCTTGTTCTACGGTTTAGGAGAAACGGTGCTAGCTAGGCTGAAAGGCTAGGCCGTAAAGGTGTCTACCTATATGATGTCGATTCACTAACTAACTATGAGTGTAGCCCGCTTCTAGTGGAAGAATATAAAATTGCATCACAACATTGAGAACTTGAATGTAATGCAACAAACCTATCTTCTATGAGATATTGTGTTATTTTTCTTTATGACTGACCGCTATCTGAGATTTAAAATTAAGCCATTGTTTTTTTTTTGTAATTAAACATTATATTTAATGGAATCAGAAAAGGGTGATTGTTTAGAGGACAAGGATGTCAATTTATAGGTTAGCAAAAAAATATATTTTGACTTCTTATTGTAGGTAAATACAATATTAAATATTTATAAATCAACTCCTGAAGTTTTAAGTATAGCACCACTCTGATCTGAGTAGGTATTATTTCTTAATAATTAGGTACCCGGCATGTGCTACTAGGCTAAAAAATAATACATTCCTATATATTGGAGTTTCTGGCACATTAGTTGGATGGTTTCAAGACTATAATTTAGACATAGGTAGAAAGCGATTTTCCCTTTGTCAATATTTATTTTTTACATATTTTATGTTCATTATTTATTTTTTCTTCAGTAGGTATTATCAAAGACATCAGTAGGTATTATCAACCACATCTACTGCTTAATTATACAAACATATAAAATATGTTTCATATGCCTATGTGTTATTTTTAGAGCGAGGAGAATGTACACCACATAGAATGGACGACGAGTTCCTGGTCAAATTTCTGCGTGCGCGCAATTTTATACCACAAAGGGCACATCGATTGGTAAGTAAACTTGATTAACCTTCAATTCACAATCAATAACTTAAATAGTAACCAACATGCATTTATTAAATACTAGCGGCCCGCCCCGGCTTCGCACGGGTGGACTTTTATACCCTATCCCTGCCCTACCCTACCCCTACCCTACCCCTACCCTACCCCTACCCTACCCCTACCCTACCCCTACCCTACCCCTACCCTACCCCTACCCTACCCCTACCCTACCCCTACCCTACCCCTACCCTACCCCTACCCTACCCCTACCCTACCCCTACCCTACCCCTACCCTACCCCTACCCTACCCCTACCCTACCCCTACCCTACCCCTACCCTACCCTACCCCTACCCTACCCCTGCCCTACCCTACCCCTACCCTAACCCTACCCTACTCCTACCCGACCCCTACCCCTACCCTACCCCTACCCTACCCCTACCCCTACCTTACCCCTACCATACCCCTACCCTACCCCTACCCTACCCCTACCCCTACCCTACCCCTACCCTACCCCTACCCTACCCCTACCCTACCCTACCCCTACCCTACCCTACCCTACCCCTACCAAAAGTATCCTATGTCCTTCTCCCAGTTCTTAGCTACCTCCCTACCAATTTTCAGCCAAATCGGTTCAGCCGTTCTTGAGTTATAAATAGTGTAACTAACACGACTTTCTTTTGTTTTTAAAATGTATTCTGCTATTCGGGACGGAAACAAATCCAACAAATCAAAAACCATGGCAATCGGTCCAGCCGTTCTCGAGTTATAAGTGTTGTAACAAACACGACTTTCTTTTATATATATAGATGTTAGCCCATTGACGTCCTTCAGCTGTGGACGTCAACTCCTCTTTAATAAATTTTGATCGTAGATGGGTGTATCTTTGAGCTGATAGATGCTGCTACCCTTCCATCAGGTGTATGTCCCTTAGTCACCTCTTACGATATCCATATAAAGATATAGAGTATAATAAATTTATTTATTATCACCACATCATCACATTCATTTTGTACATATGATTACTTAATGTGCTAAAACATACCGTAGGTATAAACTACTGGAACAGTTTAATATCATAGGTCCATTACGATGCTAGGTCATATAGATTTGTGTGGTGACTAGCATCTTACCTAAGTTATTTTTAAAATAACTTGTAATAAAGATGCTAGGCACAAATCCCTGAATAACATACTGACATCGGAAGCTAATAGTAGTTTTTTTTTTGTTTTAATTTTCTAAACCAGAAACCGCACGGCTCGTTGTATAAAAAAATGTAATAAAATTCAGCTCTATAAATGTACATAATAAAGTATGCTAAATATTTGGTGGTGCTGAGACTGTGTAGTATGTGAACATAATTTATAGTGGAATATTCAGTTCAAACAATAACAACAACAATGTATGTTTATTTACAGGTTGTGAATTACTACCAGTTCAGAGAAGATTATCCAGAGTTGTTTGAGAACATATTTCCTCTGGATTTAAGAAACATTGGCGATTCTAACATTATGGCAGTGCCGCCGTACAAAGATCAAAATGGACGAAGACTATTGTTTTATAGAATTGGTAATACGCCGTTTTATAAGAACTTATTAACTTCCAAATTAAATTTATTAGGAAGGATGCTGTTTCTGCTTGTTGACTGTGTAAATAACTATATGTATAACGTCCACTGCTTATGACGTCCTAGGAGGAGGGTAAGGCCATGGTCACCACGCTAGATCTTTTTAGGCGCTCCTTTAACGCCAATAAGTGAGGGTGCCAGGTATTGGCAAACGCATCACATCTGCTACCTCCGGCGGCACTCGCGGCTTCTTAACGGGATCTCTTTGAGGCCAATTAAAGCCAATTTATAAAGCTAGTCTATCCTAACTTTAGGTATTTGTCCCAAATAAACTATTAGATTATTGTCACCCGCTGCGTGCTCCCAAAATTCCAATGTGAAATTCATGTAAATATTTACGCGAGTCTATCAAAAATGTCAGTCGCAAAACTATTTCTCATTCAATATAGAGAGTATCTAAAATACATCTAATATTTTCCGTGAGTAGTTTTAATTACCAAGCATTAGATACAGCTTGGAGCAAAAACAAATCCGCAACAAGTATACGAACTTATAATTGTTTATCTAATTCATATTAATAGCTAGGAATGATAACTTCCTGTTCATCACTATATTTAAATGCTATAAAATCGACATACCTTGCAATATATAATTAATTTGAATAAGTTTCATAAGATGTTATTAAACTTTATTGTATTGTTTTATATTTTGCAATAAAGTGTACTTCTTCTTCTTCTTTAAAGTATCTCCGTAATTTATTGATGATCCGTGAGTTAAACGAACATAAAAAATGTTGAATATTATTTGAACTTAGAACGCCGTATTAGCTCATTGCGAGTTTAAAAAGAAAGTAATTTTTTTATAGGTTGCTGGGACCCGAAGAGAATTCCTATAGAGGATTTATTCAAAGCCACCATCCTTGCCTTAGAGTTGGGAATGCTGGAACAACGATCACAGATCCTAGGTGGATTAGCGGTGTTCGACTTGGAAGACATTGGTACGCAGCATGCCTGGCAGATAACACCCTCCGTTGCGGCGAAGATGGTTAAACTGATGGTGGTGAGTACTCATGTGATACTTTTCTTAAAGAAGACAACTCCTTTGTATAAGTAAGTGTAAGTAAATTGTAAGTTAATATATTGACACTGGGAAATATTTCTCTAGTACCAACTACAGAAATATTTACCGGTGTCACTATACTAACTTACTTGGGGCCCGCCCCGGCTTCGCACGGGAGGTTTTTTATAGCCTATGTTACTCAGAGATAATGTAGCATTCTAATGGTAAAAGAATTATCGAAATCCGTGCAGTTTTTGAGTTTATTCGAAACAAACATACAACAATACAAACTTTTCCTTTTTATAATACTATAAGTATAGATAATTAACTTAAATTATTTGCTGTTTCGTGTGTATGTATGTTTAAAGACAGTATGAATCAATTAGTTGTCAATTAAAATATAAAAATCAAGACCCGTTAAAGCAGTTTCAAAGTGGAATAGCGTAAAGTATGTTTACAAGACCTATTATATCCTAAAATTTAGGTTATTAGATTATCCCGCAACGACATCGATCCAATATTTACTCTATCAAAAGTAGATCTTACGAATTGGGATCACAATCACATCACAAATATTTGATTTCTAGCATTATGAAAACGGTAACACGTTGTAAGATCACGTTGGAACTGGAACGTGGCCTGGGGGATTACGAAGAGGATGTTCGAGAACCGCTCGCCTATATAATATTTAGGAGCTGTTCAAATGAACCAGATTCACTAATCTGTTTACAAACATGTTCTCAATCGAATGTCCTCGTTCAGGATTAGGGATTTTGGTACATGAATGCATTTATTAAATGGGTTCATCTCACCAGTAATTTTTTATGTTACATATAAAATATTGTATATTGTTATAGCTATTTAAAAGACATCTAATTGAGTTCTACTTTTTCTTCCAGTCCTGTTTCCCGGTGACGACGCATGCCATTCACATAATCAATCATTCCTGGTTATTCGACAAGATCTACAACATCTTCAAGCCGCTGCTTAACTCCAGTATGCGCTCAAAAATCTACTTCCACGGCCATGACTTGAGTTCTTTACATAAACACATTCTTCCAGAACATTTGCCCGAACGCTACGGAGGCAATTGGCCAGACTACTCTTATACTATTTGGCTACAATCGCTGAGAAAGAACTTCAGTGTGACTAAAGAAGTGCTGAGCTATGGATATAAGTTCCGGGAAGATGAAGTGGACCCTGAGGTGGTGAGACAATTGAAAGATAAAGGAATTAAATTATCTTGAATTAATCGATTGTTAAGGCTTAAAAATAAAACTTTAGCCTGGAAAGTTGTAGTGTAATCACGTTATAGGCGCGATTTGGGCACAGTTGGATTTTTAATTATCTAATAGAAGTCAATTACCATTTAGTACATATTGAAGGATTAAACAAAATATGCTTGGTCCTGCACGTGTTTAAGATGTTATTTATTAAAAATATAGTCTGAGACACTTTTAATATGTCATTGTAGTAATTTTTATATGCATTTTTTCACGTCTACACTTTTTCATGGTTTGTACCGAGCTCATGTTTGATTTATTTAGAGATGTTTATAATTTGCTATAGCGTTACTAGTTTGTGTGGCAAATAATTTTACTTATTAAAGCTGGCTTATTTTTGCTTCCGAGATAATATTACGTTGATTGGGTAATGTACCTGATCGAAATTAAATGTTTGTACCATTAGATTTCATAGTGTTATTGAATTGATTGCGTTTATCATTGTAACTATTAATTATTACTGTAAGCACATATAATTTTACTCTATAAAATATTTTAAGCAATGTCACTTCAACGACATAATTCGTCAAAACCCTGTGATAAAAAGTGCTCTTAAATCGCACCTTTAATTGTAAGTTTTTAATGTTAAATATATATTAGGTTTTATATTTTAAAATAATTATAATATGTTAGCAATAGGTATCTTAGTGCCTTTAGAATAACATTAATTTCACAATAGATAGTAAAGGAAATATACACGTGTATTGACAATATTAAATCATTACAAACCGTTTGTAGTTATAATTTGGATACGTCCTTGTGCATACCACCCACAAACTGAGTTATTTGAGCAAAATGCAACGGATTTAATATAATTTTAACTTTATAAATAAATAAGTTTAAAGTACAATTATTGTATTTCAATATTTTGTAAGTATTTAAAATAAAACAGATACGTGTCTTAATTTACAGTCTTTCAATTGAGTTTTTGAATATCAACAAATGTTTTACCATGTATGTAAAAGATATTAAATATTTTTATGTTGCGGGTATCAATTGCTTCTGCCAGGTAGTCGGTGATCTGGGTTCGATTCCTACCCTAGAAAACTATTTGTGTCAACTACAAATACCTAGTTGTTTTCAGTATGAGTGTGCTTTCTGTCCGTGAACTATTCAGTAAAGTTGTATGAATGTCCGGTACGGTTGTTTTAATTCCGTATTTCTATTTTAGTAAATTCAAATAGCTATTGCCATTTAGGTATATTTTCCAAATGAATGGAAAAATGGAGATCATAAAATGTTTGAATGCGCAATACTTTGTTAATTATATTGAGAAATACAATTAACAAAGTATTGCGCATTGTATGGCTGGAACTTTCTTTTAATATACATGATAGGGTTCCGCTCCAGTTTTGGACAAGAGTTATCATAAATATTCTTTAATATTAACAAAATTCAGTCAAATGTCAGTTTGGCAATCCAGCTAGCATTATGGAATTACTAATCTATGAGCATTTTACATAGAAAAACAATGCTACACATTCTTCGGTAGGTATACAGTTGTCGTTATTACGATGACAACCTCCGTAGCGTAGCGGTATTTGGCTCGCTTTAAATCTCGGAGGTCGTGGGTTGGATGCCCACACTGGGCAAGAAATCTTTGTGTAAATTCTAAGATTTCATTCCGAGTCTGGTTGGTTGAGGTACCTACTACCCTCCGTGCCTCGGAAAGCACGTTAAGCCGTTGGTCCCGATTGTTATAACATCATCTATAACAAGCGTATACCAGGGAACGGGCAGCAGCGTTTCCCTGTGTATTACAATACTGTGTATTATAATACTGCGGTCACCAATCCGCCTGCCAAGCGTGGTGACTATGGCAAAAACCCTCCCTCGGCAGGAGGCCCATGTTCAGCAGTGGAGGTTATACGGGCTGATGATGATATTACGTGTTCTAAATGAAAGTTGCGATCTTCCGAAATACTCCTACAAGGTTAATGCCCATTAAACACAATTACCCTAGTAATTCCTTATAAAACATTTAACATAGAGAAAGGAAAGTGCCTCCACTTAACTGAAAACCGCTACCAACCGGAGATCGTTAGAAAGGATCGGTAACTTACATGTGACACACAGTCTGAATGGCTAAGAGCCCTTTCTGACTATAATACCTTCCATAATAGTCATGTGGACTAAAAAAATCTATTTAGTCCGTCAGTTAGATTACCAAATTAAAAATAAATAATTAAAAATATTGGACACGTATTTTTTTTTTCGTTCCTCCAACAAAAAATGACAAAGATACAGCGCGTCGAAATTGTGTGTGACGTCACTATTAGGTACAATTTTACCTAATAGTGATGTCACAAGCCCCCCTCTCCTGAACTTTGTAGTTTGTTTTTGCTCTGTATCTTTGTCAATTTTTATTGATTTGATAAATAAAAAAATACTTGTCTAATATTTTATAATAGGTAATCTAACTGACCGAATAAATATATTTTTTTAGTCCTCATGCCCATTCCTTCGTGGTTAACTCTGCTTGGTAAAATATCTATCATATCAGCCCAATGTAACGTCCACAGTTCAACTTGGGCCTTCCTTGAAGCGGGCTTTAGCCACAGTCACTTGGTAGCCGGGTTGATGACCGCTGTATCATGTAGGTATATTTATAATTATATAGACGAGAGTAAACGCATTTGCCCCTTTCTGATATTATACGATTGTCATAAATTACTAGCTTCCCGCGCGCAGTTTCACTAGAACCCGTTCATATCTATCTGAAATTCTTTCAGTGTTAGCTAACTAACACATCTATAGAATTCATCAATGAATTTGATTTGAAATTCCACTAACACATCTATATAATTCATTGATGAATTATATAGATGTATTAGTTAGCTAACACTGAAATAATTTCAAATTGGACCAGTAGTTCCTGAGGTAAGCGGCTTCAAGCAAACAAACAAACTCTTCAGCTTTATACAATATTAGAATAGATATAATTTCAAACGGAACCTACGGCGTAAAATGCAATATATAATAACCGTTTACCAGGGAACGAGCAGCAGCATTTCCTTGTGCGTTACAACTGAAACTGCGGTCACCAAACCGCCTGTCAAGCGTGCTGACTATGGCAAGATCCTCCCTCGGGTGAGGACCCATGTTCAGTGGAAAAACGATATAAGAATTTGTATTCAGTCAACTAACATGAGATCTTGATCTATAAGAGAAAAGTAGTTGGTTAATTATGATGTGTATGACAAATGAGCGGTACAGGAAAAGTTTGGTACCATCTATCATAAAGCAGGAACTTTAGTGTACTACGATAGTGGAAGGGCAATAACCGCCACTCAATGACGTCACGAGACGCGCCCCCAAGAGACGGATGTAGTAGGTATTTAATGAAGGGCACCCATTATGGCTTCTTTGGCATTTCTTCGATTAAGTTGGCATAGTTATCTTAGATCTAATGAGGTGGGTATTGAGGTGTCTATTTTGATATAATTTTTGTCAGGCAGTATTATTTTTTGTGAAGGACTACCTTGTTGATGTAGCAGACGAAAACATACTGTTCGACCGTAACTAGCGAGGTCCCGGGTTCAATCCCCAGGACGTGCAAAAACGGTCTTGCGATGTCGGTAGAACCAGCCCACAATTTTAAGAGTAAAAGTCATCGTGGGCTTGCTCTTTGCACACACTTATGCACTATAATATGTCACCGTGACCGAAATCAGTCGGGAACATGTCAAGGAAAACTGAACGCTTGGCAGGCAGAATAGAGAGTTTCATAATGTTATAAATAGGAAAATTTATGAGAAACTGACTTCTTCTATGGAATAACACAATGTTTGACTAGTTTAGTCTTCAGGTAGATAAATGAACCAACTAGCGATGTGTAAACTAATGCCATTTGTTTCCGGGGGAAATCCTTTACACATCCCCACCGCCACTGGCAGGTATTGTAGGACACCTTTCTCCATATCGATGATATGCTTATCATACCACGAGGTGAGACAACTCGCTCCAAACGCTAGCAATTGGGCGCTTGTGTGCTTTCGTGGTGTGGTGTAGGACGTAACGTTCTCCAAAGACGCGCTGCAGCTTTCGTCTGTGACATTCCTACCGCAGAATGAAGCCACCGCCTCAAACTACCTCTTACCTTCGACTATTTTGGAAACGATGCGTTGGTCGGCTGCGAGAGATCGTTACCCTTGCCGGATACTCCTTGAACGTATGCTGCGCCGTATCATCAGTACAGGCACAGTTGTCACACCGAGTATCCAGCTCTCGAATTGCCATTTGTAGGTAGTGGTGAAAACATCCATGGTCAGGAAATATCTGTGCAATGTGGTATGTCATGCTTTCGGGCTTTCTTCCGGCCCATTCCTGAAGTTGGGGCAGAACACCTCGCCTAATGCCTACCAAGTGACTTTACGTCATATCTCAAAGGTTTATGGTCAGTTGACTTATATATTGGTGTTAATGACTGATGACCACAGTCAAAAAAGTTAACTATAGTTACTCTAGATGAAAATTTTGTATTTTAGGCCCATTAAACCCAATTGATAAACGGGAAGCTGCAGTTTGATATAGTACTTACTTATACATATAATAGATTAAGATGAAATCACGGTAACCATATATACCTATGTGTATATACAGTGATTTATTTGCGTCATTCGATGCCTATAACGCGTGGTTATGAATAGGATATAAAATGTTATGTATTTAGTTTGCAATTAAACAGATTATTTAAATAAATAACTAATATTGGAATGCTTTCAACATTATATTACATAGGTAAATGTACTGCAAGAATGTTGTACCACAATCTTTAAACCGTTACGTACGTACCAAGAGTTATTTTACTCGTTCAGATAATTTATTTCCAAAGAACTTTTCACTGTATGTAAAAATATAAATAAAAAATGTGCTCAGTTTTCTTGTAAACAGAGCTTTCTTTACTCAATGTAAACTTGATTGTATCTCTTTTCCATCAGCCAAACAGTCTTTTGAATTGATAACGGCTTGAACTTTTGAGTGCTCAATATTTTTTTCTTCAGAAATTTCAAGTAGGCATGACGCATGAAGGTTGTTCCTTCGTGTACATTTGGGAAATTTAAAACTCGATATATATCAAGTATAATTATCATCACTATTCGTGTCTGCGTGCATGTTAGAGCGGTTAAATTTTTGGAAAGTTTTCCGTAGTCTTGCAAAAAATCCTTCTTTACTAGATTTTGGGAATGGTAAAACTTGTTGCATTGATAAAGCTGGGGTAGCCGCTGATTTCCTTTGATGATTATCAACCGCAGCATTATTTGAATGAAAAACATCGTCTTTTGTGTATCTTTCACTCAGATTACAACAACTTTGCGTCGTTTCTTGCGTTTTGGGTGGCTTATGACTTTTTTCTTCAAGACGCTTTCTAAGGAAATGTACACTTGCCGTATAAAACAACTGTTCATCTTCTGGTACAGGAAGCGCCACAGGATTAAAAAGTTTACGATTAGGACTTCTAGATCTCACATCATTTCGACGCTGCATAACTTGCTAATATAGTTCATCAACTTTGTAACTGCAGACATGTTCATCGATTACAAAATATTTGACTAATTATGCTAAGCTTAGTTATAAAAAAAAATACAATTATAATTTTATAGGTTACTCATGTGGATCAGTAATATGTCAAAACACAAATCAATATTGTCAAGTGTCAACTTTACTTCGTTTTTTAATTGTTTATTAATTGCAAGTGTTAGGTGCCTTTAAATGACACACCATCCTATACACTCGGAGTAACTATACATTACATAATCTGGATAATCAACTTGTATATTTCATGTAATAATTCCATTATTAGAAAGTAGCCACTAAACATATATTCAATTTAATATTTTGCACGCCTTTTTCTACTTATATTTATTAAAATAAAAATAATTATTAATTTTAAAATAAAATAACACACTTAGGAAATGTTCTGACAGTGTTATGCACAAGGTTATGAAAGAACTTACTACCTACTTGACTTTAAGTATTCATTTGAGTAAGTAGTGTCTCATTGTCATGGTCTTTATTGCTAAGGTACCTATAGGTATAGGTAAAATATTAAAATGACAACTGACATTCCCAAGTAAACTCATAGGCTCAAGTGTTGTTCTTACATACGGGGTTGAGTTTACATGCACAAAACATCACGTACGAATCCAAAATATAATGCATCTGTTCTCACCATAATCATTAATCTGTATCATCGTTATTTGTGAAAATCGAGAACAATCAACAACAGAAATACTGTACCACATCGTTAGCATAGTTAAATAATTATAGACACATTCCTTTTGTAGCGACATCTACAGTAGCCGCACACAAACTACTAGTAGATGAGCAGCGCCATCTACAACCTAGCATCCTAACTAACCTGTATCGCGCAATACAAGTTCGCAAGCCAATTCGAACATATACAAGTTCTAACAGTAACAAATGGCCGTCGGTCGTCGGGCATACCACCTCGCCCGGCAAAGAAGATCTTCATTTTCTGTGGAGGAACACCACCAACCGTTCCTCTACAATTGGTGACCCCGTAGACTACACGCAACCGGCTACTCCAGCAAGCTACTCCTCATCCAGCTCAACCACAACCAACAAAGCAACTAGCTTTCCGCAACACGGCTCCACCGACTCCGGCTACAGCACCACGGCACTGCGCACACGACCTCACACGCACCGGTCTGCGCAGCAATGCCAGCTTCTCCGCACGCAGTCACAGCCACAACGGTCCCGACTCACTGGGACCCGCATCGATTCCGACTCACTGGAATCAGTTCCGACTCACTGGAACTCCTACTCAGCAGAACGACTTACAGTCTCGGAGGGGAGTACTATAGCGACATCTACAGTAGCCGCTCACAAACTACTAGTAGATGAGCAGCGCCATCTACCACCTAGAATCCTAACTAACCTGTATCGCGCAATACAAGTTCGCAAGCCAATTCGAACATATACAAGTAACAAATGGCCGTCGGTCGCCGGGCATACCACCTCGCCCGGCAAAGAAGATCGTCATTTTCTGTGGAGGAACACCACCAACCGTTCCTCTACACTTTATTGAAACTAGTTATTTTCATTAAAAAAAAAACAAACATAATCTGACTCACTCACATCCGCAATTGCAATTCTCTTGCGTCATTTAAGAGTAAAGTAAAAGAATTTTATCACTCCTCTTTCACATAATGTACGAATAAGTATGTATTTAATATGTAGTTTATTCTGATGTTGTATATATGAATTTTTGTATATTTTTAGTCATTGTATGTATGTAGGTATATCTTACTTCGTAGCGTAGCGGTAATTGGCTCGCTTTAAATCTCGGAGGTCGTGGGTTCGATTCCCACACCGTTCAAGAAATCTTTGTATAAATTCTTAGATTTTTTTCCGGGTCTGGTTGGTTGAGGGACTACCTTCCGTGCCTCGGAAAGCACGTTAAGCCGTTAGTCCCGATTGTTATAACATCATCTATAATAATCGTATATCAAGGAACGGGCAGCAGCGTTATCTTGTGTGTTACAACATAATACTGTGGTCACCAACCCGCCTGCCAAGCGGGGTGACTATGGCAATGCCGTCCCTCGGGAGGAGGCCCATGTTCAGCAGTGGACGTTATACGGGCTGATGATGATATCTTCCTCCACACTTGTAAATTCTTCTATCTTTCGACTGCTCGTCTTGCAGGTCTACTAGAAGAGATTTCTTTAGAAATAAGTAATAACTTTGTACATAGCTTTCGTTTTATTTTATGTGTCTTGTTTGAATTATGTTTATTTATTTATTTATCTAAATAAACATAATTCAAAGAACTTTAATATGACTGAAGATAAAGCATTAAAAATAAAGAAGCAATATGTGATACTTTATAGTGACTAGTTTCTTAGTAAACAAGTTTCCAAGAAATTAATGAAATACGAGCTGGAAATAAAATCCTTCAACTCTAGGAAAAGCACCGACAAGGTTTCTGCAAGGCTATTATATAAGAAACTTACTAAGTTTTATCTTATTTTCAACAACTACTTTGCAAAACAATTGGTTGTAAGCTGTCTGGTCTTTAAATTGTTCCCATAATAGTAATTTTATTTATTTAATAACCGGAGCATTTCTTCAGTTTAACGTGCATAATTTTTACGACCGAAATAAAAAACAGCTTCGTTAAGTGTATTTGTAGAAATAAATGTCAAGACTTTGGATAGGGTTATAGAATGTTATGTGGATTTGAACACGCAGTTCAATTTTTTATTATTCTACTTGCCCTATTACTCCATCATCGGGTATTTTGCTTTCGTCAAAGGATGGTGATATTTCCTAGCCTGTTCCAAGATTAAAAGTTGATACTTCTCCTAAAAAAACCCTATTCATTTCAGAGATTTCAAATAACCGAAATATAATTTTTTTACATTAGTAATAATAATAGTAAGCCCTGTGCTAATGTTCAATGTTGAAGTTTAATAAGCTAGAACAAGTAGTCTAGGTACACATCATTCAGAAACCACGAAAGCTTTTGTGTATGCATTTACTTTTTCACGCAAAAACTACTGAACGGATTTTACTGAAATTCTGAACGGAGAGTTTATTAACTTTACTTCTTCGATGTCTACGATTTCTAGTCGAAGTACTATTTGTGTCTTTAAAAATAAAATTCGAACACAACGAAATTAGTGTTCGGTGTCGGCCGTCATGAAAAATCTTTTCCGCTTGATTTCATTTAGGTACTAATAATTACGAACACAATTAATTAACAATCAGCTGAATTAATCAAGTCATACTTAAATTCTGTTTAAAGGGATGGCCTATATTTTCGAAGCACCTTATTTAAAAATAATTACTTCTCAGCTAAGTAACTCTCTCCTATTAATGAACTTTGAGTTCCAAGTTCTAAATAAACGATGTCATTGATCGCTACTTCATTTAAATTAACGCTACTGTAGTAAAACATCACCATCCAATCCCATCTAATAATAAATAGACAAGAGTACCTACAAAAGTTTAAATACCTATATAAAAGGAAGTATTGCTTTATTGGATCCTCCAAAGGCAAGATTCACACGTCTATCATTCATAACTACTGAACATCGCAGCAACAACTAGCGCGAATGCGTATTTTGTAATGAAAATTGACACGTGTCATTTTGTCACCGACACTTTTCGCTTGTAATCATTGCTTGATCACATTTTGACACCAATGTCCGCGTAGACCCAAAGGCCGACTGGCCCGCCAGCTGTAAAGATGAGCAACATTTGCACTATATTTTCCTTAAAATTGAAATCATCATTTCTCAATCCCCCCGCCAGCAACTGGCCTAAGCCGAGGTCCAAGTCCTACAGGGAGCGCCTACTTGCGCAGGTTGCTTAGTTTGTATGTAGTTATAAACCTTTTATTAAGGCTGCTCGCCTTTAAGTCCGATGAAATAACGAAAGTCTGTGGCTACTACTACACATTATTTGTCATCGTGTGGGTGTGGTACGTGTGATACAATTATAAAAATACAAACCTTAACCCTAGATAGATAACCTTTTTTTCTCCATACACTAAAGATAACCTACGTCGGTTCGACGTGTGCATTTTTGGATAGCCCTAATTTCAACTTTTGTGCATATTAAGTTTTATAACTGTTATTATTTGTTTATTTTACTTAAGTTTTTACATAATAAATGGAAAATTCTGAATTCGAATACTTCATTTATTAAAATATCTTGTAAAAACTTAACATGGAAATTTTTACATAAAACATACTTAACCATTCTGAAATCCCTACCAGTCTAATAATTTTAGCAATTATCTTATAAAAACCAATGTTTTTTACTGTTAACAAAATAAGGAACCCTAAATAATATTTTTTTTATCAATTTTGGCCTCCAGGGCAGTTAGGCATGGTGGTAAACTTGTGGTCTCCACAAATTGAATTTTTGCAGCTGTTGCACATTGTGTTTGTTATACTTCTAATTATTGAAGAACAAAAGGTACTCTCTTTTCTTTGGCTGAGGTGTTGCCTGACCTTGTTCCATAGTTTCAGCGTGTGTTTTTGGTGGTATGTTTCGACTTTTTTTCTCTTAGGTTCATGTAGAATAGGCATTTCTTTTCGTGTCTCCTTACACAGAGGCATCAAGCATTTGCTCAATTACTGAAAAAAAACCATCCTATTGGTTATTATTTTTTGTTTGTGATATAAAATTATCACAATGAATTATCTATGCATTTATTAACACCATATTCATTATGAAATAGAACATAGCCATCTCTTCATTTTACGATTGACGAACAATTTCAAGCGCATTTGGTCGAATCTATCGACCCCGCCTTTAGCTATAGAAATGAATTATATTTGTTTTGGCTTTACTTTCGTCGAATAAACCGTCCCTTCTGCATCGCAAGATGATAAAAGGTATACCATCTTGCTCGGTTAGGATTTGTATAACTCAAATATCAGTGGTCCATCGTAACAGAAAATTTCCTTCACAATATCATCGGTGATAAATATACTGAAGCGCTATATCAGCTGATAAACGCATTAATTTATCCTGGTAGTTCCACTTGATGTCCGTGTAAGAGGACATCCTATCTCAAGATCTTCCCTCAGTTGCCGTCCAGCGATCACCATCTTTACATCTAGGAGTTAGACGCTATATTCGGTACTAGAACTAAATTCAGTACCCTGGACGGAAAACTTTCAGATGTTCAGGTTGATCCTGATCCAAGCCAAGATTAACCTCAGTATTTGGAAATTCTGAAAGACTCACCTCGGTGTCCTGGGCGTTACTTTGTACTTTGTCTTGAAGTAAGTTGTTATCAAATTCTTTGTCCGACCCTAAAGACTCTTCGTCACTTGTTTCCAGCAATAACGGAGAGATTTTTTCGTGTTAAGCATGTTTATATACCGCCATAGTATTGTTTTATCATATCATAAAACGAATATAAAATCTTATAAATACATCTACACTTTTGACATAAATACGTCATAACATCCTACCCTCACTCTAGTCCAATAAGTTACACTAAAGATAACCATACGTCACTTCGACGTGTGATAGGTAAATATTGACGAAAATATTGCACTTACCTGAGTGACATGGATGTCCTCGGCTAGCTTTACACGCTAGCTGAGATGGCACGAACGGTCAGTGCAGTATAGCAAATGACAAATGAGAAATAACGATTTTTCAAAATCCGACACGTCGATTCGACGTAGGTTATCTATCTAGGGTTAAAGGTTAGATATTATCCCACTGAATGAAAAAGTTACTTAATTTGATATTTTATAGAGTTATATGACCTATGTCAAATCTTACGATCGTTAAAGTGCGCAAAAACAAAAGTGACCTTTCACGCCCATACTCTACTCAATTCTAAAAATAGATAGAATCGGAAAATAAGTATCTGTAATTATTAAACACACTATAACACAAATTAAAGGGAATTAATCCTTCCACTGCGGCCAATCTCTAAGTAGTTTAGCCATCTGCGCAGGACATATTATAGTGCACAAGTGTATTCGCAAACACACTCTCTATTCCTTTACTCTCAAAATCCAGCAGGATGGTTCTTACCGACCGGTAAGAGATGAGTCGCATGATCGGCAGTTTGATATGCTTTACGACGCACGGGTAAATGCCACCAGCTTTCAGACTTCGGGATGGTTCTTAAGCTTTTCTCAATATAACATTTCAAGGAATACAATATTTGGCCCGATTCAGGCATCTAGTACCTTGCGAGTTACAATTGAATATATTACCGCTAGGCCAACGAGCCACCATTGAGCTCACCCTTCACCGGACATCGCTGGTGACGCAGGCCGCGGGACATGTGTCCCCTAGTGTATCCGTGGCTTTATTCTCTAACTTCTATAAAATAATAGTATCAAGATTAAAATAACCGCCGTTGATAAAAGGAACAAGTTAGATCCTCCATCTATCATATAAGATTCCGATATATTTATCTCATGTTACTGACAATTTCGCTCAGTATACATCTCACGGGCGTACGACGTCATTCAATGATATATTCGCACCATAAAGTTCCGGCTGCCCTATTATAGCACACTAGTAATATGAACTACGGCTATTTTAAAAGTTGAAGGAATACAAAAACCCTTTTTTTATAAGCTAACGTGACCTTTATTTCGTTATACATGTATAATTTGGTAAAATTAAATCAATTCGGAAACGTTTTATGTTGTTTTTTGTCTTCCTTGTTCCTTGCGAGTAAAATACCTATCACGGAGGATCCAATCAAACAAAGTAAAATATTTATCAGATTTATATAATACTATATATTATATAATTCTATCCCATGCGGTTTTACCCGAGTAGATCCCGTTTTCGTGGAAACTTTAACTTAAAATATAGCCGAGTGTAGATTATTCCGCAACCGACAGTAAACATTTTTTCTAAGGAGGAATGCATAACACGTCCTCTCCGTCATCACACCATGGGTTCATTATCTAATTTACCAAAATATCTTTTTTTTTCATATTGATAAGAAACATACGAAAACGCATTACTTTAGTTAGATAACTCAAACATATGAACATTTCTCTTTTTTAATTATTGATATTACTAAGAAGAGCTTATAGGTAAAAAAGTTGATTGGATTTGTAAAGTTTGTTCAACATAAAAATCACAGAAAACGGTTTAACTTGGAAACTAAAGGAATCCAAGGGCCACGTATTATTTTCAGGTGAAAATATTAGCATATGATCTGCTGTCGAACAGTGGTAAATAGTTAATAACAACAAAAAGTTTGTTCCGAAGTTGAGTAAGTTATAAACTATTGGTAACGTAGATAAGATGAGAGAGTTGTATGACTAGTTCATTGCCCTACCGGGGGCTGCGGACTTTGACCCTAAACGAGCCTGCATCCTGTTTGTCGTTAGAATCGGAGCTAACGCGGCACTCTTTATAAATTAGTTCAAATAGCGACATCCGGATTTCGTGTTTCAAAGAAAATAAGACTACGGTGAAGTGCTACTCACTCAAGGGTAGGTACCCTTTAGATCTTTCAAAAGAAAATATTACTATATAAGGAAATGATTTTACTTATTTCTGCTCAGATATTACAATGAAATAAGATAGGGCATTGACATTAAGGACGATAGTTGCTATTATTATACACATTTTAAACGTTGATTTAGATTAATTACCACACATATGAACGATGTCTTGAACTAGGTTCCCGCGCGCGGTTTCACCCGCGTACCTCCAATAAATGGGCCAATAAATGGGCTACCTAACACTAATAGAATTTTCCACATCGGAACAGTAGCTTATGAGATTAGTGCTTTCAATCAAACAAACCAACTAACAAATTCTTCGACTTTATATACTAGTATCTATTAGGTCCACACATAGCTTTTATTACATGAATAAAATATATCTATTCTACTTGGTAAGGTTCCCAGAATGCTGGCAGCATTACCCCATTGAATGGCAGAGTTTACCCGCTGTGTACAACACATAGGGATAGTCTACACCTATAAGTTCTAGTCGTCTCCCTTGTTGTATGAAAATGCAAAAGAGAAAAACTTAGAACTAAAAATGTTTATTGAGTACATATAGTATTGTTAAGAAGTTGATAATAATGATGATGGTATATACAATTATTTATTTCAATTTAGATTTATTTTTTCTGGTGACACAGTCCAAAAACAACAAAATATTAATCCATGAACATAAATTTGCAAACGGGAAGAAAATAAAATTAATATAGTAATAATAATGTTACTAGCTGTTGGTGTCTGACATCGCCTGTCATAGCATTTTGACAATGTGAACTTCTCTTATAGAAACCTTGTCCTTATAGTAACAACAAATTAAAAAGAATCAGCCAAATTGGTATACTGGTGTGTAATACTGTATTTTACCTTGGTTATTTATATGCTACTCTGTTATTAATTTTGTTTTCTTTTATGTAATTTGGGTGAACGTCCCATGTACATATATTGAAAGAAATACACAAAATTTTGCATTTTAATACTTCAAAGCTCCTTCATTGAGGCTTCGTAAATTCTATTATAGGCGTCGGAGCATATACAAAAAAACATACGTCTTAGAACATTGATTTCATTTTCCGCATACGTTTGAATGATATTAAAATATGAAAAAGCTTATAAGTCAACATACTGTATTCATTTCTTTTGGTATTTTTTATTTACGGTTGTGTTATTTTATGGTTGAGTTTGTTGATCCTGAACTGAAAAAGTTATATTCAATCAAAGTATTATTATTACTGAATATAAGTTGAAGTTATAATAAACTTGTAATTTTGCCAAATTATAGATGACACATTATCATATTGGGATCGTTTCATTTCTTTGTAAAACAACACAGATAATTTTGTTGTTCAAAAACTGGTATTATTGAATTTGTGGTTCTTATTTTTTATAAATAATTACGGTCTGTTGCTAATAACCGACTATGATCTTGTACGCTTGTTTGTGACATTCTATATCATCATCAGCCCGTATAACGTACACCGTTGAACATAGGCCTCCTCCCGAGGGAGGGTATTTAGCATAGTCACCACGCTTGGCAGCCGGGTTGCTGACCGCAGTTTTATGTTGTACCACGCAAGGAAACGCTGCTTCCCGTTTTTGATATACGTTTATTATAGATGATGTTATAATAATGGGACCAACGGCTTAACGTGCTTTGCAGGCACGGAGAGTAGTCCCTCAACCAATCAGACCCGGAAATTAATCTTAGAATTTACACAAAGATTTCCTGTGCGGTGTGGGGATTGAACTCACGGCCTCCTAGAATTAAAGCTAGCCAAATACCGTCACGCTACGGAGTTTGAACAGTCTATATGAGTATCTATAAAAAATGGGAAAGAAGAAATTTTTTGAATCAATGTAATTGATGTTTTTTTAGATATTTAAGCGGCCGTAGCCCAACGGATAGTCGCCCCTAGCCGTTGGGCTACTGATCGGACTTGTGATCTTGTGGTCGCTGGTTCGATCCCCACCCATACAACTACCGACGTGAACCCACTCGTAACACAAGCCTTTTAGCATAGCGCGAGGGGTTAACAAGAATATTTAATAGACTGCAAAAACTCTGCTAGTAATCCAAATAAAAACTGATTCACTTAGATATAATATTGAGTTCAAAAACGATAATATTTTGTTTGTATTGCGTACACAACTATTAATGAAAAAAAGTATACCTTTAACATTCATGTGAATTCCGTTATTATATCTTATTAATCATAGTTCCCGTTGAACAAATACCAAAGAAACACTTCAGTTAATGTTACCTACAATATGGAATAGTTTGGTTTAACACAAGTCCTTCTAATAGCAAAATACACGTACCTTTTTGGGTGAGCTAATGTCAAAAATAAAAAAAACAGAGTTTTAAATAATATTTGGCTCAAAGAGAGTTTTTTTCAAAAGTCATAAAAGAAAAGTTGTTGATTATGATGTTAGTAACGTAGTTCTGAGAGGTTACCGGTGTTTTACAAATAACCCTGTAGACAACTAAAAGTAGGTAATTTAAGAGATGAGAGAGTTGAAATAAAAATAAATGCTATATCTAAAACATATGAAAATCTATTCATATAGATTTCAAACATATCCCAACACAGAATTCTATTGAACATTGCCCTTCAAAGTTCAGATGTCATTATTAAATTCCTACCTATTTCTTCATAGTACCTCAGTGGAATGGTAATGACTTGAAGAACGGTATGACCCTTCTTTGACGACCACGTGAAGGAACTCGAACGTCAGTAATGTGATGTTATGATACCTTTACTATTGAGGTAAGGTTGATAACCCCGATCTCGGTTATTGTTTGTAACGTTATACTAAAAGATAGTAAACTATAGTTATTAATAGTTTATTTATTAGCCCGTTTACGTCCACTGCTGAACATGGGGGAACATTGAGGTATATTGCCATGCTTGGCAAGCAGATTGGTCATCGCAGTAATCAAGTAGTATCATTGTACTGATAGATGTTGCTTTCCATCCATCAGCTGTAGGTCACTAAGTACTCGCCTCTTACGACAGCCACGGGAAGAGACGGGTCGGTCTATAGTAAGCCGGAAACCACACGGCTTTATGTAAATTAGAATTAAATTTGTAACTATTACAACAGTTAAGCTATCCCCGAAATAAATTCTATTGAAAACCTTAGACAACATTACATTTAAAAAACTAAAAATAATAAAAAAGTACCTAATATACTTGGGCTTCACCAAAAAAAAAACAGTATACTTTTTAATTACGCAATGAAACAATTGAACCAAAGGTGCAAGCAACCCAATTAACTTTTCACCTTTTTATGCATTCAAAGACCCCGTAGTACTAATTCATAATCTTGATCATAAAATAAAATAAACTTCAAATTGATGTGCCTACTTAATTATCTAAAAACTGTGTGGATGACAATAACATTTATCATCTTAAATGTATAAATAGATTTTCATTTAATTTTTGAATTCATCTGAAGTATTTCTAATTGGTAAGTATCTTAGTATTTGTCAAGTTTGATGTTATTATAGCATTGAACATGAGGTCAATATCCTACAAACTAAGGGTCGCTTTTAATTATACGATCCCATTGTTGAATTTTAATGGTTTATATACTCCAAATATATAACGATCTAAATTGATGCTCATACTTGTAGATCTCTGTCCAGTATATAATGCTTGGTTCAGTGAAAACTTGTCCTCGGGTATAGTTAAAGATATGCCATCATTCATGGGCCTCCATCTAATAGACTTTAGCCAGTATAGGGGATATTCCCATAATCATGTAGTCACCGCGCTTAGCAGGCGGATTGATGATTGCAGTAGGTATCAGCAAATGTATCCTTGAACTGATTGATGCTGCTGCCTATCCATCAGCTGTAGTCGCTTCTTGCGACACCCATTATACGATATGGGGTGGTCTATTCTCAGCCGAAAACCAAATGGTATGGGGCATTTTATGTTTAGTCGACTGTCGTCTCTAAAGCGTGATTTAGACGATACAATTTTCTTGTACATTCAAGTGCAATTATTGAATGCAATAAATTAAGTGCGTTAATTGCCCTTCAAGAATTGTACGCAACTGTTTACACGTGGATACGAGTAAAATGAATGCAAGTCTTGACAAAAAATAGTTGCAAATGTCTTCTGTTTAGACCAATACAATAATGTTTAGGAGATTATTGCTTTCAAGTTTTGGCTTGTCTAAATAGAGAGTTGTATGTGCGTGTACCATTCATTGGCGGGTTGCTTCAAGTATTGCACGTATTTGCGTTGTCAAATTTTTCATTCAAGTGTTGGAAGGTTTTGTAACGCTCCAAGAACTCTTCTTGCTATCCATTTTTTGATCCAACACCTCTTTTTACGACGATTTCTCAATATTTCTTGTCTCAGAAGAGCAGCAACTTGGGATGGCCAAGTGGGAAAGGTGGAATAGCCGGATTAACCGGCTATTCCACCTTTCCCACCTGGGTGGAAAGAGTGGAAAAAATAATCCACATTTCCCTCCCAGGTGGGATAGGTGGAAAAGGATGATTTGAATTGTTTCTCTTATCCCACCTGGGAGATTATTGACGCCACTCTTCCAGGTGCCACCCAGGTGGAATAAGAACAACGATTCTAGTCCACTCTTCCTACCCCAGGGATATAATAATACACTAATATCGTCCCGTTAGCTTATGCCCTGCTTCCCAATAAAAAGAAAGAAACGTATATGATTTGACTTGACCTGCTAAAAATAAAACAAAAAAATACCACTTAAAGGCTGATTTTGTCATAAATAATTACTTTCTGAATGTTAATTGTTTGAAAATTGTTGATTATTATTATACTTAAGCACGATTTATGTTGTTTTTTGTTGATTATTGTTAGCATGATTTATGTATATGTTTTTATTACGAAAGTTTTAAATAACAGAACTGTATTCAAAGGCTGTTTTTTGTAACAATAAATGATGTTTGTAAATCAAAAAGGATTTTTCTTCAATTATTACATTTAAAAAATGTTTGTTTGACTGTACATTTTTTGATTTCAGTTATCATTTATCATCAGTGGTCCCAGTCGCCGGAAGAAAATAATTTATTTTTTACGGATCCGTCGACTTGGACCGCGGTCCTAGTTAATTGCGGTCCCAGTCGCCGGTAACCTCAACATAGATCCTCCGATCTTCACAAACTTTCGCGTTCTAAAAAGATAAATATTATTTTAAATGATTATAAATCAAACTTTGTAATTAAAAGAAAGATCATATCTTTAAATTATTATATGTATAAAAGGTTTATGTTAGAGAATCAATAACCATGAATTACTCGTACAAACTACGCTAACCTCGATACGGCGCATAATTTAAATACTTACTCTATACACTGTGTTAGTGAAAGTGTACCAAAAATTGTAATTTTGTTTAATTTTATGAACATTGGCAAAGTTTTAAGTCTAAATGCAATTTTAGCGTGTAGATTCAGCGTCGCGTATAAAATATATATTGCTTTCATCACAAAATGCGGTTAAAGGTCAAAGCTCTAAGCTTCTAAACTAATATTATAAAGAGGAAAGATTTGTATTTTTATGTTGGTATGTTTGTTACGAATAAACTCAAAACGGATGGACAGATTTCGATAATTCTTTTACGATCAGAATGCTACGTTATCCATGAGTAACATAGCAAAAACATTTATTGTTGAAGTTTCTACTCGGGGGAAACCGCACGTGGGAAGCTAGTATATAAAATTTTAACTATACCCGCGCTCGTTATATTCAAAATAGCCGTTTTTATTAAATCATACAGGTTTCATCGCGATCGTTATTTATTTTATTATATTTTCGGTCGTTATGGTGTCATCTACACTTTTTACTGCTCCCGTGCATCAAATAAAAACACACATTCAATCATATTAAGATGAAGATCCACTGATCTATTTCTCGGAAGCATAACCCTAAACTAGTGTAATCGTTAAACGTAACACAATCCGAGAGCTCGGCGCTGCGCGGGCGCACCACAACAATGAGTCACCGCCGCGTGGTGAAACCAGGTCAGCTGGCCTCGAGGAAGGCCGACACCGAACGAGCTTTGATAATGTACTATACGAGTACTACGGTATTTACAAACAGTAAGGGCTTCATGGCTCAAGGTTTTTAAAGTTTCGTAAATTGTTTGGCGGCAAACGAAAATCCAATTCAACTACAATATTTAATTGTTCTACTGTTGCCGTTTTGTTCTCTATTATTTATGTGTTATTATTTAAAACCATACTAACATAGACATAAGGAGAGAATACCAGAAGGCAAATCACGTAAAGATATGAATATGACTTCTATAAAAATTTCTTCATTACTGTAGGGTTATTTTAACGCATTTCCTATAGTAATTATTGAAGCTACCTTAACTGAATAAATTTACTTTCGCTGGGTAGCGAAGACATTTTTATTAAAGTCCTATTACTATAAAATATGTGATTATCTCCCCGACCACTTATGATTTAAAACAAAGAAAAGCTCCCTTTTATTTGGAGATAAACAGCTGCATTCACCAATGAAAACTAAATCTTGAGATATTAATCTAGCAACATAATTTGAGCAAACCACTCCTATTTAGTTTGCCAAGATTCTAATTTGGATATCTAAACACAAAACATTTCCGTTAAAGTTACACAATTCTCTAACGTAGGTATTCATTATGTGAAAAGCTGTTCATTAATGAAATGAGTCACAAATACATATACGTTTAGTGAGTGACATTGTCATTTTCTTGGCTATTCGGATACCGGCAGCTGTCATTCTTGTCGCTAATTACCTGTAAAGTGATATCACCAAATGAGTTTCACCACATTTTGGCCTCGGCATGCCATTTAAAAGCTCTCGAAAATGTTATTGACATTCACTGTTCGCAGTTTTAGGGTTCCATTTGTTGTGAAAAATATAAGAGAGGGGTTGGTTTATATGAATAAACCTTTATTATATAGAGCGTAGAAAAAGGTCTTTGTGTGTGTAAAGGTATTAAATAAGTAAAATTTTGTAACAGATTATTGTGTAAAGAAAAGAAAAAGTGTTATAAACAAAATGTCGACTAGTAGAGAATCCCTTTGGCATTAAGTCCGCCTTTGTACCATGGTGTGCATAAAGTTTTTAAAGAAATATATATATACAGTGCGGTTATTAGCTACAATTACAAAGAGGTTGTCGCAAAATAATGTTTATTTCCACTTCAGTACATATAGGGTGACTGGTAATTAGTGACCGATACCTAAACACAAGATTATGCTCATGATAACAAACAACTTTTTCTATGGGACCAAACCTGAAATCGCGAGAAAAACATCAGCTGCTCCCTACCATGTTGACGAGTTATGTGAACATGAATGTATGATACCATTTGGTGCCATAGTAAAAGTTGTTTGCTATCATGAGCATAATCTTGTGTTTAGGTATCGGTGTCTAATTACTAGTCACCCTATATAATTCTGTTAATAAACTTCATATTATGTCCATATCCTTCATTACACGGAACCTAATTATTTGAATATAATTTCTGTTTATTTCTTTAGTCCACAACACTAACATCGTCGAACTATTTAAATTAATTCAATTTACCGGTACATATAGTACTTAACTGTGAATAATTGTTTTATATAGGGATATTATATAAGGATTATTTATATCGTCGGAAAAACTGATAACATTACACTCTTTTTGAAAAGTTTACATCTTTTACATTACCATAAGGTCCACTTTGCAAAATTAATAAATATTAGTGTTATTTCGGTACTATCTTTGCTATCCAGATAATCACATGCCAACCCAAATAACTGCTTCAAACTTTATCCCTTCCTTGAAGATTCTCTGAATCCAAGAGCCAAGAATTATTAACGTCCACGCCAAGGATGCACTGTCCCGCAAAGTACTGCGTTAATTTTATGTTTGCAAAGTTTTCCATGACAACTGACACATGGATAGAGTTATTTCATATGCCGCTTTTCAACACAGTTTATTTCCTTAGAACGAGTGTTAAATATAAAACAAATATGAATAGGGCTTAAGCTCTGCAGAACGGAATGTTACGTACAGATTGAGGGAACTTATAAACGGAAACGAAGACAGTTTCTGCCACATATAAATAAATTATTCGACCAATCTTTCTTGCTTCCTTGTAAATCAATCAATACTTTGAGGGAATAACCTTGTTCGTCCATCAGGGCTCGCAGCCTTGGCCTGCAAGGTTCGTATGCACATTACTGAGCCATAAATCACAGATATAATTCGAGAATGTTTCTCTTTATAATAAAGTAAGCTCGAATGTCACATGTTCATGTCGTCGGTTCTGGCAGAGAAAAGTGGACATCCGTCTGCAGATGTCAAAATTTCATACAAATCGTAAATGTTCTAGGTAATTTGATTCACTGCATCAATTTAAGTGCATTTAATGTAACTGGAAATATAATTTTCATATTTAAGTGGTGACTGATTTAATAATTATACTCATATCACATAGTTAACTTTATAGGGTGTCCGCGAAAATATATTTAATTTAATCGTATTCTTGGGATATTGGAGAATGTAGTAGGTATTTGTTAGGTATGCATTTTAATGTGATCGATAAAAAAAATGGTTAAAAGATAGGAAGTATACATCCAGTATGTATATTTACTCCCTTTTAACTAGTTAAAGTTGCATACAGTACATGCCAATCAATGTCGAAGCAATCATGAACCATTTTTTTTATTTTTTTTTATTTAAAACTTTTTGCACAACACTGTACAGTGGCGGAGTTAATGCCAAAGACATTCTCTACCAATCGACCTTAGGGTGATGCAGAGAAAACATGGTAGGTGCACTTTGTGTATGATAGGTAACCTTAATATCATAAAAATATCATACTAAGTAATAATATATTTTAGTACCTTAAATCAATAAATAAAATACACGAATACTTCTATTGACAAACTACTAAATATTGAATATATAAATAAGTAAATACAAATACATACTTACATAATAATGTACAATAAATACAAATAAGACTAATGAGATTCTGCCGATGATTTAAATAAGTGTTCGCGAACTTTCTTTTTGAAGGAAAAGCGACTCTTTGCCATTCTGATTTCGACAGACAATTGCCTTGACTGATTCTGACAATTCCCTTGGACTTTTTCTTTTGATTAGTCTGACATTATATATTTTATTATTAATCTCTATTATTGAACCACTGCGTTGTGTAAATCCCTGTATTTACGTAAATTTGGGTGCTATCTTAAAATTGTTCCTCAGAACCTCCAGATGCCCTCATAGACCCGAAGTCCGAGAGGCCTGCGAACTGTAAAGTAGAGCGACAGTTGCACAAAACTCTAGTTGTACTAGTTTGTAATAAATATGTATCTCTCTATGCTTACAAAAAAGTATCCGTAATTTTACAGCAATTATAAGTAAATGGTGTTTCAGCTGATTTTTTATTTGTTCTCCTAACATATGATGGGTGAGGTACCTACGCCTCGTGGAGTCACTGATTTTGACAGACCAGACAGTGCTGTCAGTCTATGTAATATAATAGGGAGTTCACCCATTGTATATTAGGTTGCTGTCAGAAACAAAGGTTAAACACATTCTGCTTACCGGTATCAACGCTGAATTAGCAATCATTAATATTATTGTTGATTTATTTAGCTTGAATAATTATTTTAAATGTAATTATCGTCATCAACATCAGCCCGTATAATGTCCACTGCTGAACATGAGCCTGCTCCTGAGGGACGGTATTTGCAATAGTCACCTCGCTTGGCAGGCGGGATGGTGACCGCAGTATTATCTTCTACCACACAAGGAAACGCTGCTGTCCGTTCCTTGCTATTCGATTATTACAGATTATGTTATAATAATCGGGACCAATGGCTTAACTTATTTTCCGAGGCACGGTGGGTAGCCTTTCAACCAACCCGACCCGGAAGGCAATCTTATTCTTAGATTTTCTGTTTGGCGTGGGGATCGAACCCACGACCTCCGAGATTTAAATCGAGCCAAATACAGCAACGTTACGGATGTTTCATAACTTTTGAATTATGATGCAGATGATAAATGTTTTAGTACTTTTCATATTTGATGCAAAAATGGTCATGACCTCAGTGCTGAGTGTACCTAACACTCAGCACCGAAATATTTGGCATTCCACAAATGAATGCTAACTCATAATTACTAAGGATTTAGGCATCCGACTATTTTGTACGCACAAGTAATAAATTGGATGTACCCTTGATGGATGATTTCTTTGCTCGTAAATACGAAAAACAATAACATTTAACATTGAACGATTAGATAAAAAGCATGCGAACTTTTTTGATTGCCAAAAAATATGGTAGCATTTTACGACACATTTCGCTCAAGGTTAAAATATAGATAATGAATGAGTCAACGCTTGTAAAACACGGTGCTAACTCTAATTTAATATTATTATGCACAATAGCTAAAAATGATCTAGATGAAATGGACTGAATCATGCTTCAGTTAGTCCGTAACTGTTTGACGATTAGTTAAATTGCGTTGGTTAGTGAAGCTCAAGAAACATGGATAGCGATCACATTCTAACGGGCTCCCGGCATCCGGCGACTGCACTTGGCAATGCGCCAAATATGCGCATACAAGAACACAGCTAAACCGCTGATGAATCTACCGGGAAATAATCATTTTACAACCTATATCACACATGATGTCGTTATTTTCCAAATACTCATTGACTAATTATTATTGTATTTAGTTTTTTGCAAACAAAGCTACCACGGTCACTCGGGCAGTAATGTTTGACCATCTACGATTTCCGTATACTTAAATCCTACGCGAAACAATAAAATATTGAACGCGTTATTATAGTGAATAAACTAAACCATGAGTATGTTATAAACATTTTCTTTTAGTGTAGGTAGGAATTCGTCATTTTCTTGTTATGAGTTTAATTACGGAGTCTTATGAAATGATACTTTGTAATAGTTTGGCATTATAAAAAAAACCTAATAGAGCATTGTTTTGGCAAAGCTGATTTAGATTTCGATGAAACATTTCTCGGAAGAATAAAATTATTTACAACTCAGACTGCCTAAAATCATTTTATTACATATTTGATCTACAAATATCGCATAGAAATAAATATTATTAAATATTTACGACAGCCTATTTGAACCTAACATATTTTTGCTATCTACGCGAATCCTAATAATTATAATTATATTTTACTAGAATAGTAAAATATAATTAATATAATAATTAATATAAGTAAATCTATAGAAATAAATATACACTTAATATTTATTTCTATAGATTTTATCCACAACAAAACCGTGGCTTCTGCGCGTATGCATCCAGCCAGCATCGGCGCCAACTGGACGAACTATAACACTCAAGACATCCCATTCGATAGATATTTTTAATATCATTAAAAGATTAATTCGGGACACAAAAACATTAGGGCTTGAAATATTGAGTGTTCTCAATGTATTTTTACAGAAATATCACACACTTAAAATGTTGTATAGTTTTTAAAAGTTTCTTGATGGTCTATAAGATTTAATGAATCGTTTGGCTTACAAATTTAGTTGTCGTCAAGCGGTATTCATGTGTTATATATCGAAAATATATCTTGAATTAGCTTATATTATATCACATCACATCAACAGCCCGTTGACGTCCACTGCTGAACATGGGCCTCCTCTTAACCGACCTTAGCAAGCAAGGATCGTAGAGGGATATTGCCATAATCACCACGCTTGGCAGACGGATTGGTGATCGCAGTAAGATGAAAATGTTGAGCTAATAGATGCTGCTGCCCCCCATCAGCCATATGTCCCTTAGTCGCCTTTTACGACACCCATGGGAAGACATGGGGTGGTCTATTCTAAGCCGGAAACCACACGGCTATATTATATTAGTTTATAATAAAATAATTTTGTTGAGGATTTGAATTTATACTGTGCACAGCCGTTAGTGGCCCATATTCAGCAGTGGAAGATAAACGGGCACATGATAAAAAGTTATTTTATTGTGCAACTTGCTAAAAGTAACATAATGAAACAAATAGATACCGCTGTAACTTTATTACGCAATATCAAATTTCAAATTTCTCATGACAGAAGTACCTGAATGAAGTAAATCAATACAAATATATTATAGAGTTTATTGGTTCAATAACTTCGAATCATATCAAATAGATCTAGTTGATTTATACATTGCTTTACAGGATTTCTATGAAACATATCATGAGATGCCGTAATGGAACTGTAAACTTATTATTTACAATATTACTCAATATAATTGAGAAATATTTAATCATTCAACTTTTTTTTTTTGTAAGAACAGTTATAATGTTAATAAAATATAACAAATATTTCTAATTTTGTCTGTAATTTTTGTACACTTTGAAACCATTCATCCAACGTGCCATTAAACTTTTTTTTTATAAAAAAAAAGTTTATTCTTACGTTTGACCATAATCTCGCTTGATGGAAGGCAAAGATAAGGCCTATGAAGATACACGCTTGCCTAGAAAGTGTCTGTGCACTTTAGTCTTAAAGATGTCCACTCCACTCCTTAGCCATCCGCATTACGAAAGAATAAGCAAATCGTTTCGTGCGTATTGAAGGAAAGTCAACAACAAAAGAATGAAACCGCTAGCCGCGCCTAGTCGTCCGGTGAAGAAAAAGTGAAGGGGGTATCAGGTTATGCACACTCCCCGAAATGTAACCGATAAAAAACCGATAGACAGGCTGCTTGTCTACGGTGTTCGAGGCTCTGAAGACTTGCCTCCAGAACTGAGTTATTGCCTATGACCCTCTTCGCTCGGCGCTCCAATGAGTCCAGAGCATCCAGCTGATATCTAGAAAACCCATCCCAAAGATGAGAACAGTATTCAATTGAGGAGCGAACTTGAGCTCTGTAAAGACTTAAAAGCTGCTCCGATGTGAAGCACCGCCTCACCTTGGAGAGGAACTGTTCCTTAGAAGGTTTTAGACCACTAAAACAACGCACAAAATGCAAGTAGGTAAATATATAACAATTGATAAATTGTCGTCGGTTTTTGCAACTATCTTAATAAATTCTTAAAATGTATATATTATTGGGTTTGGACAAAATTCTTTAACTAGCGTTTGAAAAAAAGGGCAGTGATATTTCGTTATTATAATTTATCAATAACAGTAATATAGAAAATGAAATATCGATTCCGGGCCTTCTATGAATAGGAAATTTTACTAATCATATTATGAATATGTACCTATATTACAAGAAAATATAAAATAGTCAACTGGAATAAAAATAACACAATACAATACAATTAACTTTCGATGTCAAAACTTTTTAATCAAAACGGTATCGTTTACTAATGAATTCTCTTGACTGATATAGATAAAGTGATTATTTTAAAGCTGAACGTTGAGTTCACAACATTAAAATAAATACAAATCTAGAGCTCAGAAGCATAATGTCAGATGTGCCATCACACATGCGAAATATTCGTCGTATGTGCCTTTATCGTAAACTGGCACTTACAACCAAATGCTTCTGAAGTATTAATGATCGGCAAAATGTTAACGAGACATTGATTCAACATTCCAAAGAGGGCAGTAACTATAGAAACAAATTGTCGGCCTTTAACCCCTTGTACACGCTTAACGTGGCTTGGCCAAAGTTCAATTTTTGAGTGAAATTATTCATCAATGTTCGGGGTTAGCTAACGCAATTACGCTTAAAACAATAATCAATCACCGAAACGTAAATGGTAATATTTTTGCTTTTGCTTTTTTTTTATTACTGATAAGGATAAAGACAGCGTAATAAATATTGAAGGGCTTGCGTTAAACTCTACTCTACTCTTCTCGTTATCAGATTTAAAAAAAAGTATATGTCATCGGCTACTGTAAAATTAGTTTCATTAAATTAAAAAATATGTAAAGTAGACGATGAATAACGGCGATATAGCTTTTGTAAAACTAAGCTGTAAATATTAGTACATTCATTTGATTCAATACCATCCTCCTCCTGACCGTTTTCGGCCACGGAGGCCAATCTCTAAGGAAATTAGCCATCTGCGCAGGAAATATTATAATGTAAACACAGTGTGATCCTTAGCATGGCTTTCTTATTAAACGAATCGTAAAGTTACATCCGTATATAAGTCTGTTTAATTTGAATGTCTTAATATTTTGGCGCCATGCTCAAAACATTATTGTTGTACTTAAGCTTTTAGCCCTTTTTTATATCCTTTGTTTTTCTTAAGATTCTGGTTAATTACTACCGCTTCCAAATTCTTTGTGAAATACTTCTTTTAATTTGGTACAAAGGAAGGTCGTGCAATATTCAGAAAAAATTGAGTTTAATTAAGTTGTTATGTAATGCTAATGCAAATGAATATATTTATATGACTCGATATTGTAAACTTTTTACCTGATAATTATTCAATAGTAACATAAGAAAAAGTTTCTTGTACCATTAAAATAACAAGATTGGTTCTTGTGATTTTAATGGAACAAGAAACCTTAAGTCTAAATGCCATTAAGTCCTTTAAAATATATTACTTTAATTGAGTTTGTAAAGTCCCTATTAAGCTATAATAATTTATATGAAACAAAATAACCGGCCAAGTGCGAGTCAGACTCGCGCACGAACGGTTCCGTACCATTTCCAAATGTCTACCTGTGGCTGTTATTGATATTGATCAAAATAGGGCAAGAACCAGTTTTTTTGTATATTAATTTTAGTATTGGTTGTTATAGCGGCGACAGAAATACATAATTTGTGAAAATTTCAACTGTCTAGCTATCGCGGCTCTTGTGATACAGCCTGGTGATGGACAGACAGCGAAGTCTTAGTAATAGGGTCCCGTTTTAATCCTTCGGGTATGGAACCCTAAAGATACCAATCGTATATGGCATTAAATTCAGTGATAGTTTCTGAGGGATCAGTCCCATCAAATTTAATAGAAAAGAAAATCAAAACTCTGTCTGTCTGCTGCTAAGAAGCATCTAAACTGATCGAGGGCATACGGATACATGGTTTTCGACTGCCGACGTTTGACGCCCCCTAAACATTATTTTTAGTCTGGTGTTCAAAGTGTAAAAGCTTAATATTTCCGTAATCGAAAATCAATCAATTACAAAATCAATTGTCATCACTATTAAAGATTTAACATTTTATAACTCAACCGATGTTAAAAACTAGAATACAAACTCTAAACTCTAAAAAACTGATCAATCCGATCGATTAGTTTTAAAAAGCTGTATGCTTTTTAAAACTAATCGATCGGATTGATCAACGTTATATATCGACATACAAACCCCAAAAAGAACTATCGGATTAATCCCACAAATATTTGACACGCCAAAGTTTGTTTGGATACGTAAGTACCTATATGATAAATCTATCTCTCAAAAAAAAATACCGATCGATTTTGATAATATTTTCAACAAACATTACAGTTTAACAGCTTAATTAATATATAGAATATATAATAAAACTTCAAGGGACCAGAGTTTGTACTAGGTAATAAATATTTATAACAGGTAAAGTTTCTGAATTTGAATATGACACAACACAACTGATCCGATGTATATAACTGTTTCTTCATTAAATAGTAGCTATTTAATCGTGAAAGAATTTCATCAAGGACATAATATATTTTAAGATCCGGTGAAGTTTCGTCAACGGAATCCATGAAACTGCGCGAAATTATTTTCGTTAGTACTATTACATTAACTTCAGAACCAAATTCGACACTATTAGTTGTAAACACGTGATGTCGATAAATTTAATACAGTCCTAAATCAACACCATCTAGGTTTAAGTACCTTATATTATTTCTAGACATTTTCATAACGCCATAAAACAACTTTACAGTATTCTCAACAGTTTTCTTACAAATAACTCAGAGTAAGCTCTACAAATGCCACTCAATATTCAGGTCAATCTTGTATTTGTGATATACATTTTGAGTAAGAAAACATGAATAGTTACGATCATAAGCTCCAAGCTGTCTGTAACAAATTTTTTGTTGGAATATGTACGTGCGAATGGATTTTTACGAAACGAAACATAATTTTCAATGTGATTCTTTTATAAGGTCGGGTTGTGTGTAACTACTGTTGTAAGTTAATCCACTGACAATAAATGTAAAATGCATTGTGTTCAGTTTTATTTGCTTCTATACATAAAATACACTACGGAAATTTTCTCCTCTCCACATCAAAGTATTTAATTTTCAACATTAGTACGGAAGAATTTTGACCTATTAATTTCTTCACTCAATATAACGCGATGTGAAATACTATAATCTTACTAAGTGGCCTACGTGGACCACGTGTAAGCATCATGTTCCGTCACATCATTCATTTGTTCTCTTATATGTAAATATATGGAGGAATTTCCGCGAATAACATTCCCTCACTGTATGTTGATTATGAATAAAATATTACCGTGGTTTTATGTTTCAAAGAAATAATATTTTTACAAAAATTTGGTTGTTATAGTACTAAATGCAACAATCATTAGATATTAAACCTTACATCAAGTCACCGTTTAATACCACTAGATGAACTAAAAAAACACAACATGAACTCATTCGAAATTTAACCTTACACCAAGTCGCCGATATGAGTATTAGGAAATACTTAGTTATAGTATCAATCATTAAGAATAAAAAAAAATATTATTGTCACAATAATACTCTTTGCAATAGATCACATGACTTTGCCAGTCAGCTAAGGATTTTTACGGTGAAAAAACCAAGGAAGGCAACATCTAATAAAAATAAATATATATATACCACCTCCCGCGCGCAGTTTTACCCGCGTAACACTCGTTTCCGTAAGAACTTTATACATAAATAGAGCCTATTAGCCTTCTTCAATAAATGAGCTTACAAACACATAAATAATTTTTCAAATCGGTTTAGTAGTTACTGAGATTAGCGCGTTCAAGCAAACAAGGTTATATTTTAAATAACAAGCGACCCGCCCCGGATTCGCACGGTTGCACCGCTGGAAGGAAGGTTTATGTGCATTAAACATATAAACCTTTCTCTTGAGTCACTCTCTCGATTAAAAATAAAATACCGCATCAAAATCCGTTGCGTAGTTTCAAAGTTTTAAGCATACATAGGTACAGACAGACAGCGGGGAGCGACTTTGTTTAATACTATGTATTGTTTATGAAGTTATTACGGGAACGAGAGATACGCGGGTGAAACCGCGCGCGGGAAGTTAGTTAGTATAGATTTGTGATGCGATGATATCATTAACTTCAAATAGCCAAATTTGTTACAAATATCGGAACTTCTATTGTTTAGTGGGTTTTGACAGGGATGATTCATTGCTGCGTTAAATCACTAGTGCTTTCTGCACTAACTCTGTGGTTACAAATTGATTGCGTCTATATATACCTATTTTGCAAATTCAATCCTCACTAGAGCTAGAAATTATAATTAACTAGTTTCCCGCGTGCGATTTCACCCGCGTAACTCCCGTTCCCGTAGGACCTTCATAATTAAGTGTAGCCTATAGCCTTCCTCGATAAATGGTCTATGTAATATTGAAACTATTTGTAAAATCGAGCTAGTAGTTCCTGAGATTAGCGCGTTCAAGCAAACAAACAAACAAACTTCAGTTTTATATATTAGTAAAGATTAAGTCCCTAAAGATAAAAGAACTTATTTTCCGACAACGGGTTTGACTTATGTAGGCTTATCCAATATAGCATTTATTTAGTTTAAAATATTTTAAAAGATAATTCCGTTAAATTACTTTAGTTCGCCTTGAAACCGCAGCCGTTAAAACATTCTTTCTTGTTTGTTGCACAACAGACACGACGTTTCCTGATCTATTTAGGTTATTGTTCTACACGAATACTATCATATTTCAAACTGCCGAATCCCTAAGAAAGTTTGAGAATCACTTGTAATGATTAACGCATTTATAACGGCGGTTAAGCAAAGATTTATGTATCTGCGGAAGAATAGTAAATTACTAAAGTATGTGTGTTAATGTTTCAGTTGAGGAAGTATTATAAAATGTAATAATTTGATAACAATTTATGTATTTGATAAATAAACACAGGTTCTGAACACATCGTCGAAGATACACACGTCACAAGATAGTGTCAGGGCAGATCTGCTGCACTGAACAGTACTAGTCACCATCATCCTTACTTCTTCCTCATCGGCGTGATGCCTGTCATTCGCCCCGAGGCTGCTACTCCACCGGGCATAAAGATGGCCCTTTCCTCTTACCCCCGTGATCTCTGCCGATTTATATTGGTTTAAACTGCGGTATTGACTAGTTATTTATATAACTATACCTACCCAGTGACCTTTAATACACATGCTTATGAAGAAATAGGGCGTGCTAAGGTGTCAACTATCTATCGACTTCTATTTCTATTCTTGTAGCAAGCCCTTAGATCATGATAAGTAGGACACGTGCATTAAATAGTGGCGTGCACAGGTATAAAAACAAGTGTATTAAAAAATATCTACTCGAATTTCATTGAGAGCTTATAATACTGGTTTATATGGCCCGTCACTGCAAACAACAATAATTTATATTATGCTGGAAAGAACAGACCTTTAATATATCTCTAGCAATAGGTATCCATGCATTGTAAATAAACTAAAAAAAGCTTACTTTCAATGTATTTTTAATTAATGAAATGTCAACGAAAGACCGAATCAAAGACCGAAGAGTATAACTTGCCTCTCTGTTTAGCGTTTGTGGACTACGAGAAAGCCTTTGATTCGGTCGAAACATGGGCCGTACTTGAGTCTCTCCAGCGATGCCGTATTGACTATCGGTATATCGAAGTGTTGAAATATTTGTATAGAAACGCCACTATGTCGGTCCGAGTACAAGAACAGAGTACGAAGGCAATTCCACTAAAAAGGGGCGTAAGACAGGGAGACGTTATTTCTCCGAAACTGTTTACGACCTCTTTGGAAGACACCTTCAAACTTCTGAATTGGAAAGGACTAGGCATCAACATCAACGGTGAATACATCACTCACCTTCGATTCGCTGATGATATCGTGGTCATGGCAAAGTCGATGGAAGAACTCAGTACAATGCTCGAAGACCTCAACCGAGTCTCCCAGCGGGTAGGTCTTAAAATGAACATGGACAAGACAAAAATCATGTCTAATGTCCATGTTGTGCCTACCCCTATTATGGTTGAGAATACGGTTCTTGAAGTTGTTGACGCGTATGTATACCTAGGACAAACAGTCCAATTAGGTAGGTCCAACTTCGAGGAGGAGGTCAATCGCCGAATCCAACTCGGATGGGCAGCGTTCGGGAAACTTCGCAACGTTTTTTCCTCTAAAATACCTCAGTGCCTGAAGACGAAAGTCTTTAACCAGTGTGTGTTGCCAGTGATGACCTATGGATCTGAAACGTGGTCCTTCACTATAGGCCGTATGAACAGGCTCAGAATCGCTCAACGAGCTATGGAGAGGGCTATGCTCGGGGTTTCTCTACGAGATCAAATCAGAAATGAGGAGATACGTAGAAGAACGCGGGTTACCGACATAGCCCAACGGATTAGTTCGTTGAAGTGGCAATGGGCAGGCCATATAGCACGGAGAACAGATGGCCGTTGGGGCCGAAAAGTTCTCGAATGGAGACCGCGGATCGGAAAGCGTAGCGTAGGACGTCCACCTACTAGATGGACGGATGATCTGGTTAAGGCCGCGGGATCACGGTGGATGCAGGCCACTTCTAACCGTAACAACTGGAGATCTATGAGGGAGGCCTATGTCCAGCAGTGGACGTCCTACGGCTGAAATGATGATGATGATGATGAAATGTCAACGAAAGGAATAAATCTATAACGGTTATATTACGGTTACAGGTTACATAGACATTTTTCATTTTTTTTTAATATTACGTTATATTATCTAACTGGCTAAATAAAAATAAACTCTTTGTTTTTTTTTTCTTACGACCAGTTTTGGAAGTAGCGACTCTGAAAACAACTGGCAAGAAACTCAAAGGAATCCTTCTTTTTATATTTGATATTACAAAAAGTTTTGCAGTATTTCATCAACTTATACTGTTGTAATATTTCACGACTCTAGTCCTCATTTGTTCAGGTCATAAATTTAAGCGCAATGGCTAGTTCAATAATGTTCGTTGAAATAGAAAAAGTCTATTGACCAACTACATGCACGCTCGGAAAAAAGAACAGTGTAGTTAATATGATGGTTGCAAAAATATTCCCAGTGTCGAAATACTGTGACCCTTTTCTCAAGCTTCCGTGTAGGGCGCCACATCACAGACGCCCAGACATCAGTAGAAACATGAGCGCAAAGTTGGCGAGTAAAAATATATTTTAGGTCGGTATACACACACTGACTGAACACAAGCGGATGCTTAATATCGTATAGTTCTTAAAACAATACAACTTCGAATAATATTTATTTTTTTCTATTTGTAAAAAAAGTAAAGAATTTTCAACTTCTGATTTGAATTCTTCAACTTATTGAGGTCAGCTCGCCAGGATTGATGTGAGCGTCGTAACTACAGCAGTTTATCTGAGGTTGGTTGAGTTATCTAAAAATATAACTTTTTTTTAACTGTCTTTGAAATGATAATATCGAACGAGAAAGGAGGGCGCTGTCGGTGAGGGCGAACATGATAGCTCGCAGGTTTGCTCGCAGCTCCAAGGAAGATCACCTTGTTTCGAGCATACTGCACATCATTTTATACGAGCAGCCTGTGGGTGTCATACTCGCAGAAGTCCTACAGCGCTCTCCGAGTTTAATATAATAATGCGCTAAGTGCATTGTTGCGGCTGCCTCGCTTCTGCAGCGCGTCGGGGATGTTTGCCAGTGTGCATGTGGACTGTTTTTATGCCACCATGCGCAAGAGGGCGACCTCCATAGCGGGCAGGGTGCGGGGTAGCAGCAACAGTCTCCTGGCTGTCGTCGCCGACAGGTTGGACGGGCCATTTATGCGGCACTGGCTAGCCCTACATGCACCAGTGTATCAGGAGTGGGGCAGATAACTTTTAAGTAATTTAATTTTTATTTATAATTGTGATTTTAATTAATTTGTAATCGTTATTTATAGTTTTTATTTTGTTGCATTTTTATTTGTAAACTTTAATTAATTGAATTTTTAATCTTTATTTAATTGAATTTTTATTTATAAATTTGTATCAATTAATTGTATATTGTATTTGATGTGATATTTGCTGCGTATGGGTGTTATTTGACTGAATAAAGATGATTTTATTATTATTATTATTATAATATGTGATTCGACTGAGGCATTATACACAGAAAACTACGTTAACTTATGAAAATTATATATAGTAGCCGAGAAATGCGACCTTGTAGGGCTACTTTGCTCATTTCGTAGATATGCATTAAAATAAACATTGACAGCAATTTCAATTTTAAAAGAGGAAGCAAAATATTCAGACTGTTTACATATTACAAGACAACCTCGACCGTGGGAATTCATCTTAGAAAGCATATCAATAGTAGTTTTTCAAAATAAACACTAAACAGTTTTATACGCTTCCTAATGTCGGCACTAAGGTCTTTCAATGAACACACGATGATATATGAAAATAAATAAATGTGTAGCTCGATAGCATTTTAATAGGTTTTAATCATATAAATAGTGTGTTTCGTTTGCTGAGCCTAGAAAGCGCGTAGTAAAACATATAAGTTATGCTGCTGCATACTAAATGATTTTATAGCCGCTTCAACATCAATATATTAATATTATTATGTCTATAGAGAAATGTGTTCGTATAAAATTGTCGACAATATTTTAATTGCTGCGTGAACATAATAGGCAGAATAAAACGGTAGAATATTAAAAGGAAATTGAGTCATCGATTGCAATGCTAAACGCAGTAATCGATAATTGCTGAACACGTTCATAGAGCCCCAGGATTAAGTCCAATTACATAATGTCATTTATTTTCATCATCATCATCAACAGTCCGTTTAAGTCCACTGCTGAACATGGGCCTCCTATTATCAGACCTTGGCAAGCCAGGATCGTAGAGGGATATTGCCATAATCACCACGCTTAGCAGACGGATTGGTGACCGCAGTAAGATGTAAACCTCGATCCAACAGATGCTGCGGCCCATCTATCAGCTAAATGTCCCTTAGTCGCCTTTTACGACACCCAGGGCAAGACATTTATTTTCATTAATCGTAATTTTTTTTTATATTGTACTGCAACAGATGAAAGATTTAATTCCTTTAATAACTTTATATTCGGTACGACTAACTGAAATTTCCCGCATGACTCGACTAAGTACTATATTATTACCTATTAAATCCACTGGGAGACAAATTTGAACTCAACGCTGGACCTGAACCTAGCACTGCAAAAAAGAACACATTGCTTGGACTCATCGCTACGTAATATAGCTTGTTTAAAAATACCAATAAAAGCAAGCCCATTTATTTTTAACCATCAAATTTTTACAATTTAACAATCAATTTTAATAAAGCTTCCAAAAATAGTTATACATCAAAATTTATGGGCTGAATAATTAAATTTATGTGTGTACCTACAGTGACCAAAATGTTTTGATATGCCAAAACATTAGTGTGGGTTTTTCGTTCTGCTATTTTTGGTAAAGTTTTATGCACCTAATTGTTTCCGTTTACGCAAAACAAACGTCAAAGCTAACTTTGTGGTAAATATAACAAGTTCCCAGCTACATTTCTTCTGAAAAAAATCATTGTTTTTTTTTCTTCAAAATACCGTATTTTTAAACCGGAAGTTTTATATAACACGCACTAACGCACACTATTCAGTTTAAGATACAATTGGCTCTTGAAAATCAGAGCCATTATAGGCAATAGCCACTTATAACATTGTACGATCCTTTCCAGAGTGTATGTTTTGTAAGTTGCCCTATTAATAAATAAATAAATAGAACGGTTCCCCAAAACCTACATTTGAGGAAGATGCTTTAACACTATTAAGAGTACCTGCAATATTGTTTAAATTAAATATGAAAGCTATAGAAACAATGGAATTCATCAATAATGTTACAAGTTTTATCGTTGTAAAATTCAATAGGAATTCTTTCTAAAGTCGAAGTTTTTTTATATATTTTACGTATAATAAATAAATTGATTGAGATCGAATTTTGATATTGAAGATATTTTGAAAATTTTAATCGGTGGCAATTTTTTTATTATTTTTATCTGTTTGTAGATTTAATAATTAATTATTATTTATATATTACTAGCTGACTCAAGCAAACCGTGCGCGTAGCGTAATAATTTTTGACGAAGGTTATGTGATGAAACGGGGGTCCAAAGTTTGTATGGAGGAATCAGAATTGAAACAGATAAAGTTGCGGCGGCAGCTAGTTACAATAAAGTTACAATAGCAAATATGAATTGTGATCGATAACGATATCCTCTATTAAAAGATAACGTTTATAAGGGATGTTTATGGATAATTATTTCAATCTTTTTATAACATTAGTGTGCATAATAATATACTATAATACACAGAAAAGTTTTAATTTACAAATACAAAAGAAACAAAAACTTTGTTTTAAAAGTATGATAGGTAGTATATTTCTTTATAAGTAACAGCAATTTTAAGAAATATATTTGCACTGCTACTGCAACACGCGGAGTTCTCTAATTAATTGCTACTAATCAATGCAAATTAAGTAAAATTTTAAATACATATCATATTGTTGGTCTATATCATAATTCTGTCGGTATTAATTCATTTTATGTGAAACAAAGCAATAACTGTAGCTTACGTATATTTATTATAAATGCCTCGCCAGGTTTCTAAAATTACTCAATCCTTACTCAAAAGGTATTTTACCAAAATTCGCACTCTTAAAATTGAACCCAGAATGATTTGAGCTCCATAAATTTTACACGCTATCTACGAGTAAGTTTAGTGATGGAGATGTGGGTAGCGCGGTTCTCATTTCTTGCCGAAGTAATCTATACTTCAATAGTATAAGTTCATTAACATCTGACTGAACTACTCGCCAGAAACAATGTACCTATAGGTACATTAATAAGGTTGTAAATATATCTTCATTTGAGTTAATGACCTCTTCTCATTTTACTCCAAATTACTATTATTTTTTATTAATGAGGTACAAAAGTAATAATAACTAATATCATAGACCAATATTAAGAGTATTATAAGAGCTTATGGCTAATGTAATTTATCTTTGCTTCCTTCCAACACCATCGACATAAAAATATTGCCTACTAGCGGTATTCTAAATAATTATAAACATGATTCAATTAGTTCATTTTAATACCTATATCTAATGGTGGTTTAAATTTTGAAAGTCATTGCGGTAGCAGCACCGAGTACCTACATAACATTATTTTGAGTAATACACAATACACCCATTCATGTAGAATAAATATGCTTTAAAAGATTCATATCTGACAGTTGAATCTTGATACGATTCGAATGATGATACCTACCTACTGAGATTGTCATATAACTGGTTGGAACTCTATTACAATAAGATATAAGACGAAGAACGGGTGTTATTTTTTGCAGAAATAGCCTCACCTTTCTGCAAAATGAAACGTATCTCAGTCATCCTTAATATAAACATATTACCTCACACAATATCCGTTCTTATATAATGTTGAAATAGAACACAATTTAAAAACAAATTTAACCTAATTCTCGCATTCGCAAGATTGCAATATCATGAAAGACATCAGTTGTCTTTAAGATTTGTTAACTAACACGCCTGTGAAAATAATCAGACGAATGTAGGTCTTTCATAAAATAAGAAAATATATATTGTAAATAAAACAAATGCTCGACCAGATTCCATTCATAAAATTTTCGCTCTGAGAGTGTTATGTAATCAAATTATAGTAAAATGAGGTCGCTAACTGACATTATGTATTACGACTGTTTTTAACATTAGGAATAAAATGTGGAATTTGTTTATTTTACAATTATAGGTACGGCATATGTGGTGTAGTTTCTAATTATGTTCCTTCAAGTTGTAGAGAAAACAAAAATGAATTATACCGTCAGTATATTGCGTAAGTGGCAGTGGCAAATAAAGTGTAATTTCATGCGTCAAGAAATATTTTCGTCGGAAAGGATGAAATATCATTTTGCTACATTTGATCTTCAACCTTATTAGCTATTGTCACTTACGCGGTATTGTATTACCGACAACGATATTGTAGAAGATGCACAGATTATCTTTGCATTATTTTTGATAGAGTGTCCTTTTTTAAACTAATAATGTGATTGAAGTCCATGCAATCACAGCCAAACACCTTAGGGATGGATTTACAGTTAAAACAGTAGGTATAGAAAATTGAAACAAACAAAAATCTGTCATAAAATAATAAGAAAGTGTTAGGTTAGATAATTACGTAATTGCTTAAGACTGAAGGTGCCTTAGGTAGGTACTGAATAAATTTACCGAATTGGTATGGACACCCACTTGGATCTCACAAGATATTATTGTAAAAGAACTGAGTTGTGAGACTTGGTTTTTCTTTTTAAATTTTAATCGATTTTACAATTAGATTTGAACGGCTTTGTCCGTCAAGGCTCCCACTAAGGCCCTTCCACTTCGTACTGCTGCTAAGTCGATCGATCAAATTATAGCTCGTATTCACCTTGATGAATTTCATGACTTAATCATAGAATGTTTACAAACTCCACAAACTACCGGACACGCTATAAATATTTGTTTTACTAACAGCTATGCAAATGAGAATAAGAATAACCTGGTTATTTATACACTGATGAATAAATGTTTACTTTTGATTGGCCGGCGAATGAATGAAAACTTGAAAACAAAAAAAAGTTTAATTTCAGATAATGAGTAGAGAATGAAGAATTTCAGATAATGTTTACCAGATCGGTAAACTAGTTTTGTTGTACACTAGCTACCTTTTTATTATATATCTGTCCTTGGAAGGTTTGCTGGAAGATAATTCATAATTGAATTAAGTTCGCCTTTGTACATGTTGTTTCTTTGTCAAAAATGTATTGTTACTTGTTTTTCTGTGTGTACAATAAAGAATAAGAATAAGTATAGGTACAAAACATTTCTAGAAAGTTGAGCTTCTTCGTATTGTTTTATTGACATTTAATGGTGCCGCCACTGAGGTGCCGCATTTGTCGCGTAACTCGTAGAATCAAAAAATATTTTAACATTATGCACGTTCTAGTAGTTATTAGATACAGGAAAAATAGTTCTACATCCAGTGGTTGTCACGTATTGTTCTTCGGTGATAGAATTAATCGCTTGCATTCATTCAAGAATTGCGTTGCATTTCAAGATGTGGATCGCTAGACTTTGTTAATGATGCGATAAATTCCCGTGGCGATGGCACTCAGCCATTGGATTGCACAATTTGTTTAGGAATAATGACCACAGCTTCGCAACTGCATGTAATACAAATTATTTAAATAATTATATCTGAATGCAGGCTCCGCAGTTAACTATCGATTTATCTGTAAATAAAGTAGGTAATTTAAATACGAAATGCTGACTCCATGTTAAAGGAAAATTACATAAATTGATGAATGTATGGTCTTTAGTCTATACTTCTAATATTATAAAGAGGAAAGTTTTAAATGTTTGTTTGTATGGAATAGGCTCCGAAACTACTTGACTGATTCGAAAAATTCTTTCACCGTTGGAAAGGTACACTATCCTTGGATGACGTAGGCTATATGTAATTATAAAGTTAAAAACGCGCGGGAAGCTAGGTATGTGTAATCTCACAAGCTCCGGAACAGATGTCAAAAAACGTCCCGTAATTTATACCTTAAGTCATTTTTTTTAAGAGAGGATCGTTAAAAAATATTTTTAAAATATTTCACTTTTACAAAATTACATTTTATGAAAGAAATGTTATAAAGATGTTGCCGCTGAAAAGGGAGTTACGCCAATAAAACAGTATGGGAACGCTGATATAAGCTTTAATTTGTCCACGCGGCACGTTCTCCGAGTGTTGGTTTTTACTTTGCAAAGCATGTAAGCATTGCCATTCAACGGGGTAGTGCTGCCAGAATTCTAGGAACCTTGCCAAATAGACTAGATTTAGAAGAGTAGTATATTATAAGTTATTTTTATTTTAAATTAGCAACTTTTAGTTGCACATATATATTTTATTCATTAATGTAAAATGTTATTTAATAAAATAATAAAGTTATCTGTCCTATTGAAATCCATTCAAGAATCTGTGATTATTAAGACGTTATATTGTGTCTTGCGTACACAATATAATATCGTTGGGTTTGGAGTAGTCTGGTACTCAATATATAAAAGAAAAAGGTTAACGAACTAAATTTGTGTCATTCCAGTTCAAGGTGCTTGTTATGCTTTTCTTTAAGTGAAAGAAAAACATAACAAATATAATAAATAGTTTGTATATGAATACTCCAACAAAGTTGCTTAGCTGTTTTAATTTTGTTCTAAATATATGTTCGGTTTTTATGAGTCTTACAAGTGCATACAATCATCGAAGGTATATTGAATGAGTAAAGTCTATAAATCAAGGCTAAACAAAGGTAAATCGTTTCTTGTTTTGCCACAGTATTTAGCTGCGGAATAACTGTGAAGGCGTGAGATATTTACAAAGTTTAAGTACCTAAGAGTACTAACAGCGTATACATTATTTGTATTACTGTTATAACCGCGCTTTTGTTTTGTTTTACCAACATAAAGTAATTTTATTTGGCAAACGTCTATACAACCACTGTGGTTTAGCAGTATAAGTCTTGCTTTCAATCTTGGAGGTCATGAATAGTAGGTCTTTGGGTAAAATCTAACATTTATTTCCGCATCTGGATGGTTGATAGAATACCCTCAGAGCCTCGGGAATCACCTTAAGCTGTTAGTCCCGATTGTCCTGGTAACTATGATCTATAATTAACCACAAAGTTTTAGCTACTCTATCGAGAAAAGAACTGGGTTCCTGTCTAATTAATTCAATGGTTTAAAAACTACAAATTACACAAGAGAGTCTCCGTGAGACAGGACAGTCCCTTGCGGATTGCTGACTATAAGCATCAGGAACACAATCAGTATACCACTTTTAAAAAATAGAACACCATTGTACGCATATCGATTCATAATCAGATAAAGTGAAACACAATGAAGGAAGCTGAATAAAAGAAAGCTAGCTAGCTGTTTAAAACAACATTTAATGAACTGCGCCAAAAATAAAATTAAATACAACATACCGTTTCTATAAACACCTGTAAATCACCATATTGAATGAGATCAACCTAATGGCAAATAAAAAGTGTTTTTAACTGATATTTATGAATCCATTCATTGAATGAGGTTTCGGGAGCGGATAAATATATTGTTATGTTCGTGTCACTACAAATTATAGGGTCATAAAGGGTTCTATCCAAGGCGTGGAGACGAATAAGAAAACCAGCAAAAACCTAACTTTTAATTATGAGACGAAGGTGCATTAAAAGTGCTCGCATTATTTTCTATCGCCTTTTTTTGCATTTGCCTGTCATGTAGATGATGGTTATTACAGATTTGGGAACTGCTTAGTCAATATTTCAAACTTTATTTGTGAACGTATTGTAATTTTTTATGAACAAAATTGCCAAAACTTTAATGCTACGTTTGAACTTTGCTAAGGATGGAATAAGGAAAATGTCTGAAAACTTAAATAACCATCAACAGTACTGAAATAAAAAAAAGTTGTTATTATTTCCGATGAGTCACAAAACTGACGGATAACTCCTACCTACATTTTGGCACGGAACCCCAATGAAACAAAACAAATCCCGAGCATAATGCAGCGTCCGAACAGCTTGATGTTCTAACTAAATATTAGATCGCATATAACGTAGTAACAAATGTTTATCATATTCATTTATTCTCAAGCCACCGGCCTCGATCCATCACGAGCAACCTTGTCCTCTACGCATCTTCATTCATAATCTCTGGAACTATACCGAGCATTTGTAAAAGCGATTGTTTCATACTATCTGAAATTTTAATAGTTTTCCCACGAAATAATGTTTTCTTGATGGCAAAAGCGATGTATTATTTTTATTTGATTCATATTAAAAAGCGCCAAATCTAAAGTCCCTCCAACCGCCGAACTTACATGTACCTACCTACATTAATGTGGATGAAGCGAAAAAGGTGCGTTCTTTTGTCTTTGCCTGCCCCTATGGGAGACAGGCATATACTTTTTAATATACTTACAATAAATGACATGTAAACCAAAATAAAATAAAAAAGAATCTCTATGTTATTGATACGTTTGCAGTACAATGTCCACGATTAATTGCAAACTTGTTTTCATTTCAGTTTCCGTGAAAAGTCGCCTTGAAGGAGGTCGTTAATTAATAGACATCTCGGATTAGCGATTAATTCAATTTATACCTACTGTCACTCTATCTTACAAACATTTTATTTAAAACTAGTTACTCTCGCAAGGTTTCATCCGCGTTTCTCCCGTTCCCGCTTGAACTTAATAATTAATTGTAGCTTATGTTACTAGTGCATAACGTAGCTTTTTAATGGAGAAAGATTTTTTTAAATCGTCCATGAGTTCCAGAGCCTATTCAGTGCAACCATTCAATTCTGTATCGACAACCTCCGTAGTGTAGCAGTATTTGACTCGCTTTATGTATATATTTTTATTTGACGTTTGGCATGCGTGGCGACAAAACTGGGGCTGGCTAGAATACCAGCGCTGCGCAATGATCTTTTAGATTTTTGATGTAGCTTAATTCTGAAGCCTGTAATACTATTAATCATTTTTTTAAGTTTTGTTTTCCTTGTATGTGCCGTGAATAAATTTATATTCTTTCTTTAGATATTGGAGGTTGTGGGTTCGACCTCCATGCCAGACTGGAAATCTTTGTTTAAATTCTAAGATTTTTCTCCGGGTCTGGTTGATTTGATTGAGGGACTACCCTCCGTGCCTCGGAAAGCACGTTAAGCCGTTGGTCCCGATTGTTATTACATCATCTGTAATAATCGTATATCAAGGAGCGGGTGTGTGTTACGACATAATACTGCACGGTCAACAACCCGCCTGCCAAGCGTGGTGACTATGGCAAATATCCTCCCTCGGGAGGAGGCCCATGTTCAGCAGTGGACGTTGTACGGGCTGATGACGATGAATCAATTCTGTCCTCTTTATAATATTAGTATAGATACTGCTGCCATATTATAGATATTTTTCGCTAATAGCTCATAAAAAACTAACCGTGTTACAACAAGTGTAAGTAAAAGCTAAATAACAATAAATTACGAAATTTATTCGTATTTTTAAGTAGTGATTAGGTGATTGGGTATTTCTGTCCTCCATTTTCACATTTATTGCTACAAATAAACTTATGCGAATGTAAAACGGTAATATACGTTTCCTACTAATTTTATAAACGCGTGTTTGTAAGGATGTTTGTTACTATTTCACGCAAAAACTATTGAACGGATTTGGCTGGTATTTTTGATAAAGAATAGTTTTTAGGCTACAAAACATCACGCTACGACCCATTGCGGCAGAGAAGCAGTTTCACGCAAGTAAAACACCAGGGCGCTGCTAGTATATTTATAAATGTAACATTGCTATATTTTATTTTCATGGGCAATAAACATCTAAACTTTAAATAAATAAGTGAATGAAAGTTTCGATGACTTTAAGGGACATACATATTAATAACTAGATGTATGTGCCCGTTTTAACCTTCCAAAAAACTGATATTTTACGTCGATTTTTTCAATATTTTTATTTATACAAACCTTAATTAGAAACAACATAAAAAAGAATGAACCAAATCGATCATGTCTTTCGCGCATTATGTTATCCGCATACTATTATTAAGCAAGAAGAATGTCTATATAATTTTTATTTACTTAGATATTGAGCTTATACAATATATACTTGTATACGTCCAAATATTGCTTTTCTGGCTATTTATTATTATAGTTACCACGATTTTCAGGCAGTACCGCTGCAGTATAGTGCATTTCTGTAAATAAATTTAAAGCCTTTGTCAAAATCTGACTGTAAAAAAGCCTAATATTAAATCTCTGATTATGCTAACAACAAAAGGGCTTGGGAGTGACTAACTTTGACGAAATAATGTTACCCTTATTATATCAAACAAAATAAAATAAAAAGATTTCTCTAAGTTTCTTGCCACTTTTTTCATAGATGCCACGTTCAGATTTGGTGGTAGTAAAAAAATAAGGAGAACGCAACGTAAAAACATTACTTTTATTTTTTTTAAACGTGGCTATGTAATGTCAATATTTACTACATATTTATGCAATATTTACTACATATTCGTTGTTGATTCATCGTCATCAGCCTGTTGCAGTCCACTGCTGAACATAGGCCTCCCCCATCGATTTCCAGCGGGAACGATCGTGGTGGTTTTTAAATTATAGACCATATAGCCATAGATGACATTATATATACCTGTAGTAATTCATTTGCGACCTTGCGGTACAAGAACGCAACGGCATCGTATGCCGGAACTCATTTAGGATGCGAGAGAGCTATTGTTATTGTACACGGGTTACATTTTCACGGTCGGGAAAACTCTTACGTGAATGAAATGCCGAGTATTGAGAAGTCATCTGATATTGGCTGATAATAAACTTAATTATAACCTACTAGCTGTAGTTTCACATGCATAACTCAAGTTCTCGTAGGAATCTAGTCAGCCTATTTACTTTCCGATAATGTAGCTTTGTATAAAACCCCCTAAAATACTAAAAGTCATAATCCGTCATTCTCATCGCAAGCGACCGCCCTGAGCCGAGTTCCAAGGGGGCGCCCTCTGCGCAGGTTGCTTAGTTTGTAATTTTTAAACAATTTATTAAGGCTGAAGCCCTGCTCGCCTTTATGCCCGGTGAAGTAGCAAAAGACTAGTGGCAAAAAAAAATTGCTTTGTATAAGTGCAGTCAACAAAAGATATAGGTTTACACAATCGGTACAAAATAATGTAAAAAGATATGTTTATGTCAGTACAACAGCCGGTAATCCTTTATAGGTGAAGAGTTCGCTGCTAGCTGTGTACAAATACACATAACAGTAAACTCTTCTCATATAAATTTAAAATTCGTTCCACAATGTTTAGGTAAACCTATCACTTTTGTTAACTGTACCTACTTAAAAAAAATAGAATCGGTTAAGTCGTTTTTGGTTCATTTATATATTTATAAGTACGTTAGATACGTACTCAAATTCAAGTTCAAAGTTTATTTAAATTCTCTATATTGTAAATATCTTGAAAATGTTTAAGGGCAATGTATTATTGATACTGAAGCGAAAAATGTAATTTAATTATTTTTTAACTATCTATCTGTCCTTCGTTTTACGCCAAAACTATTATTTATTTCTAAAATTGTCGATAAAAAGAATAATGATTACTTTATCGTCCTTTGGTTTCCGGCTTAGACTATACGATGTCTTCCCATGGGTGTCGCAAGAGGTGATGGATGACCAGCAGCATCTATCACCTCAAAAATATTCCCATCTCACTGCGATCGCCAATCCGCCTGCCAAGCGTGGTAATAACGGCAATATCCCTCGACGACTGTGGTTTGCCAAGGTCTGTTAAAGAGTAGGTTCATGTAAGGCAGTGGACATAAACGGACTGCTTAAGCGAATAAAACATAGAAATAAACTATTACAAAAAAAAAAAAAAGAATGAATGAATTCACCTTTAAATGTATTAATAATAATAATATTATTGTTATTAAATTAAGCAGGGCCATCGTCCTATTATCAGATAATGTATTATAAAAATGCCTTTTTTATCTCATTGTTCATTTATTTATACGTGGCTTGGCTAGTAATTTCATATTAAAGTCGCTCAGTATGTCACCTTTACGTTGAAGTCTGGTGAACCCGCGACCCTATTGTCTGTTGAACATTTTATTTGTGCATCAGTCAGACATATCAAATAAATATTTCTGCGGGTACAAGGTCTGCCTATATTCAGCAGTGGACGTAAGCGGACTGTTGATGATGTAGTCATGAGGATCGACGCGAGTTAGACCAGGCGGTAAAGCTAGTTGGGCCGGATTGCCTCGTATAACCGGGTTTAGTGGTGTAGGGTTCTCTCCTCGTGGTATGACTAGCATACCACGCTATGGAGAGGGCGAGAACGCTGTAGCGGCGGAGGGGATGCGTAAATGCATTTCCACTGGACAAAAAAAAAGCGGTAAAGCTAGTCCTATATCAAATATACCATTTAAAAATCTCAAAATGTAAATCTATTAATTTTAGTATCACACACCGTGTAAGTTTTCAAAGCGCCTCGAAACTTGAATCAGGCTTAAAAATTACTCTTTGCTATTTAGCCTTAGCTAAGTCGCAATCAATTCGAGTAATTGCGATGTCTGCACGTGTATCGCTACTATCATTACTCGATAGACTTCCCTTTGAGGGTTCTATTGAAAAGCATTTAACCAATACCACGTAACGATGGGCCGGATGTTCGAGTTTGCACAAAGGTTTAATCCCGTTGTTTTGTGAATCCCCACGATTATCGCGCCGCAGCTACAAGTAGGTTATCACTGGTGTAACCCATTTACTATTCTTAATACTGTACGTAGTTTTAAGGGATATGTAATAGATAAAAATAAATAGGGTAATACATAAAAAAGGTCAAGTGCGAGTCGAACTCGCGCATGAAGGGTTCCGTACCATTTTCAAGCGTTTACCCGTTTCCGTTATTGACATCGAGCAAGAAAGCCCCGCTTAGATATTCATTTTATTTTATTTTAAATATTTTTTATTATAGCGGCAAAGGAAATACATCATGTGTGAAAATGTCAACTGCCTAGCTATCGCGGTTCTTGAGATACAGCCTGGTGGCAGACAGACAGACAGACAGACAGCGAAGTCTTAGTAATAGGGTCTCGTTTTTACCCTTCAGGTACGGAACTCTAAAAAAAGTTCAAACCTTTCATAAAAACTCCTGTGGGTTTAAAAAAAAGGCGAGTAAGTTAACTGTTAAGAAATTGTAACAAATCTGAAGCTGTGATTTATTTGATTTGATTTATTATATTTATAGAGTATTTAAAAAAAGAGTAGATGGTTTACCAATCTAAACTAACAATCCTAAAGGGTTAAATTATAATAATATGTAATTTTTGGTGAAAATATCTGTTAAATACCTGTGCAAACGTTTCACCTAGTAATGAGGTGAACGTCGCGTCGTTGTAAAAAAATATTAGGTAAGTTCTTTACGAAGCCACATTATAGCTATATATAGGCCTTTTTCATTACATCTATCTGTTTCAAAATTGCTCAGCGACAGAAAAAACAGTATGTTTTCTTTATAAAAATTAAAAACAGTTTTTGTATACAATTCCTAAGATATAATCAAAGTTATTTGTATACGGCTTATGTTTAACTTACCATCAGATATAGTAAAAATGATCACCAAAATTAAACCCGCATTTTAATGTAAAATTGTAACCAAAGTTTTAACATTTCGCTATCGTATTTAAGCAAAATGACTCCAAATAAATCATTGTTAACCCAAAAGTAGATAGTAAATGATCACCAAAAGTACCTAAATGTTTTACTAATTTACTATTCGGTTCTGGCACTCGCCGGCCGCTGCCGCGGCACCGCTCGCTTCGCTCGCTCGGCTCGTGCGTTGTATGGCCGCAGCTCTAACCTAACCTAACCGATTGTCATTTTTCATTGATTTTATTAAGGTAGAAATAGCGCAATAATTTGCTCGCTAAGATTTGGTGATCATTAACTACATTTGGTGTTCGAATACAATTTGAAGTGCAGTCGTGACTAAAATAGCTAGTACTATTATAATTTTAGACTTTATTTTTCTGGTGTCAAGTATATATTTTTGGTGGTCATTATATTTTATCCCTTTGTATACCTACACGTGTGTAACTAATTCGTGATGGCTGCTCATTTATTAGGTCAGAACAGGGATAGACCAGCTTCTGATACTAAAGTTACAAAATTTACCAATAAAAAAACACTGATAAAACGTTTTAATAGTTTAGCATTCACTTTGTTTCAAATATATACGAGTAAAAGACATAATTATAAATAAAATGTATCCTACACACATATTATTACACTTCCAAAAATAATAATTAATGAAATATATAAAATCGATTTGTATTTACATTTATTTATTTTATTCGCGCAACCATTTGTAAAGGTTTTGGTTGTAAAATAATAGTAGGTATTTGCGAATAGAAGTGGAGAGCCGCAGGTTGCCGACCCCTGGGATAGTGTATCAATAATAATATGATACACGTGCTTATGGGATTATTCTATTTATCTGAGAGAAGTTCATAAACAGTGTAAATAATCAGGTATGTCGGTTAATGGTATCTGAACTCGACAAATCAGTCCCTATTTGGCACAAATTGTATTCATACAACCTGGTAGCTTTATGTAATTACTATATTTTTATTGTTTCATCCCGCAGTTTTACACGTGCAATGGTGTTATTTATTTTTTGCAGAACCTTTATTTATTCTCTTCGCTTTTATATAAAGATGCAGAGTTTGTTTTAAATCGCTAATCTCAGGAACTAATGAACCGATTTGAAAAGTCTTTCAGTGTTAGATAGCTCATTTATCTAGGAAGCCTATATAGGCTTTAGTTTTAATTCTAAGTTCCTACGGGAACGGGAAGTTACGTGGGTGTAACTGCGTGGGAAGCTACGTTTTCTTTTATAAAAAGGTATGTTTATGTTCAACAACAGTTAAACAATTTTAAATGACGCATTACCAATGTATCGCATAAACATGTCACAAACACGATTAGTTATGATATTCCCAACAATTTTTTTACATTTTCCTTTTTTCAAAAAAACATAATCCGTAGGTATGTTTAGTTAATAATTTTAATCATTTTTTTTTTGACGTATTTATAACAATTATTTTGATAGATTTGTAGTTTATTAATAATACTTTACTTATAAAAGTAAGCTTTATTATTCAATGTAAAATGCATAGCAGTAACTACAATTTATACATAAAAATAAACGATTTCAATCATCGTCCTATAGATTGGAAATTTTATAGCTTGTTAAACAAGAAACTGTTTGAAATGGGAATAAAACAGGAATGAGAATAGTCAATAGATTGCTTATATAACAATAAGTTTTGCTCTAGGGATTGTCTTTAGTCCTTGACAAGACGTAAACAGCCGAAGGTTTTATTTATTTTTAAATGGATTTCGATTCGATTAGCTACTGTTACATAGCTTCGGAATTTTTTGTATTACGATTACACCGATATAAGAGGGTGGAAGTTTTTGATTCAATTGTAAACAACAGTATTTTTCAACATAAATACGTTATTTTTTTTCCTTTTTTTAATTAAAAAACCATGTTACAACAAACAATAGATATAATACCATCTTCCCGCCAAACTGTTACGTCATTATCTTGTACATGAACTAACTACTATTTTTATATATATTACAATATCTTAATATAAGTTTTAGGTATGTTTATTGCATAAGTTTTGTTATTTTTAATACAACAGGGGTTGGTAAATATAAGGACTTGCGGGATTGAAGGTTAAGAATAGTAAAATTAAAAGGGTTCTGCGAATTTCGTACGTCTTTAAGCGTATACTGGAACACAATGTCCTACTTATTTAAAGGTATGTAAGACAAGAAAAGATTTTGTCTACCGATTGTTAACTTTTTAATGAGGTAAAGATTTAAAAACAATGACTCTCAATGACTGTAGAAATTTGCTCGCTTTTATTTATTTATATTCCGCTTTTATTGAATCGTTTATCTTGGTATGGTCATGTGAAGAGAAGGGATGAAACGCATGTTACTAAAAGAGTTTTAAGTATACATGTGGATGGATGGAGAGGGAGAGGAAGGCCAAAGAAAAGATGGATGGATTGTGTGAAGAGTGATATGAAAGAAAAATGAGTTAGTGATAGTGTGACGGGTGGCAGGACAGAATGGAAGTAACAAACGTGTTGCGCCGACCCCAAGTAATATGGGATAAGGGCACGAAGAAGATATTCAGCTATTATTCGCGACTGCATATGCATAGATTTTGATTTCTCCATACTAACTACATCCCTTTCATCTTTTTAGGGGTTAACTTGTAAAAAATAATTTCTTAACATAAGCCTACGTAATAATTAATTGCGTGTGATATGACATTTCAACTAAATTTTGATAGTTCAGTCACAACTTTCACTAGTTCGTCGGTTGCCTCTTATTTCTATAGCTTTCTATCTAATTGACTGCACCGGTGACTCTGAGGTTACGGCCGTTGCTTCTGAGAGCTGGTGTTCTGAGTTCGATTCCGATAGCCTGTTCTGAGCCTAGGTGTTGTGCCCGTATATTTAATGTTTGTAAAGTTTTCCTCGACTCAGGGACAAATTTCATTAGTGTGGGAGTTGTTTAAAAAATATATATATATATCGGTTTATATTTTCTTATCGAACATCATACAAGTTAGAAATGAATAAAACATAAACAATTGAACGTTAAGTTGCGCAACAAAATAAATAAACTATAAATATCCAATATTATCGTTTATCGAAGCCCTAAGGTTACCGAACAAAAATATAGTTGGAATGAGTTTGTTGCGAAAACACAGCAACATTACAGTTATATAATGTTGCAGCGTTATGCGATCCTAGTCACCGGGGGATTGTATACTATTTTCATCAATGATTGTTATTGTTGGTGAGGGTCATATAATAACACATTTTTTTTCAGAGTAGGTATGTAGCCACGAAGCTTTTGCTACTTCACCGGGCATAATATTAGTTCTAGCGACGCTCCGTGATATTACCGATAAAGAACTGTTACTCTACTCGATTTTACTGTTATCATATATAGCCGATATTTTTGTTTAGCTTGTATATTTTAATAACAATCTCAATGGCATAACAGTTCGGAGGTCGTGGGTTCGGAAAAAAGACTTAGTGTAAAACCAAAAAAATACACAAACGGTTTAACGTGCTTTCTGAACTACCCTTCGTGCTTCAAAAGTACGTTAAGCCGTTGATCCTGATTGTCATAAAATCGTCCACGAGGTAATGGGCAGCAGCGATTACCATAATATGTTGTTCATAATACTGCGGTCACCAACCCGTCTGCCAAGCGTGGTGACTATGGCAAAACCTTCTGGCCGATGGTGATTATTATTTATCTTATGAAATGTATAATAAAATAACTTTCGTGGACTAGCGGTATAAGTTTTGAAGGTCATTGATCGAGCCATACAAACATTCGTTGTGTAAAATCAAAGATTTCTTAAGTTAGTTTTATAGAAGAAATTAATATTTCTTTCCCCGTTTGGTTATTTGTGGGACTTCCCTCCGTGCCTCGGTAATCACGTTAAGCCATCAGTGTCGATTGATATAACATCATCTATGACTATGATTGTTAGGATTATGGTATTACAATTTTTTAAATTACGGACTCTTTTTTCTAACTGTAACATTTTCGACCGTAACTAGTGAGGCAAAAGGTTGGAGTTGTTAGAAATTTTCTAAATAGAAAAATCTTATTAACAGCCTGAAGTCAGGAAGTTGGTGTTTCTCTCGTGCTTTGGAGTGCACGTTAAGCTGTCAGTCCTGCGACTGATCTGTCACAAGTCGTATCGGTAGAACTATCCCACAGGATTTCAAGAGTAGAAGAATACAGAGTGAACCTGTGTTTGCACACTCTCTTGTGCACTATAATCATAAAGTGAATCCCCTTAAAGTTCCAACATTGCCGAAATTTGTTCGGAAGAATATACAATGTAAGGAAAGTAAGTTTAATGGAATTTAGTTCATGGGCGTTGCAATTGCCTAGGGTAAAGTAAACCAAGATATTTGTGTTCATCAATGGAATTTCAATCGTCCATTCAGTAGGTACAATTGTTTTTGGTTTGTGATGAATGTGCATTTAAATTAAATTTTCTAGAGTAGTGTGTCAGCACAGTTCTTGTCTATGTATACGTTGTGTTACTTCTACTAATGTTAAACTACTGAACGTGACCGGCAAAATATGCTATGAAATGACATTTTGTCGAGGTAAATGAACATAAATGTATGAAACAGCTGATTTTTTTCCACGATTTTAGGATTTGTCCCATAGTAAAAGTGGCTTATAATCATCCGTACTTTCACCCCTTGAAAGGTTGTTAATGTTTTTAAAATATCACTGTATGTACTAAATCAGCCCATTTACATCCACTGCTGCCACATGGGCCTCCTCTTAACAGACTTTGGCAAGCCAGGGTCGTTAAGGATATTGCCATAATCACCACGCTTGGCTGGCGGATTGGTGATCGAAGTAAGATGGTGAGTATCCTTAGTAGTTTCTTAAACTTCGGATTAAGTCATCATCAACAGCCCGTTTACGTCCACTGCAGAACATGGGTCTCCTCTTAACAGACCTTGTCAAGCCAGGATCGTAGAGGGATATTGCCATAATCACCACGCTTGGCAGACGGATTGGTTATCGCAGTAAGATGTAAACCTTGAGCTAATAGATGCTGCTGCCCATCCATCAGCCATATATGTCTTTTAGTCGCCTTCTACGACACCCATGGGAAGACATGGGGTGATCTATTCTAAGCCGGAAACCACACGGATTAAGTACCTACTATATATAAATTGTATATAAAACTCACTGACTACATTAATCGGTGTAATATAACTTGCAATGTAGGAATACCTATCTTTAAAAACATTGTGTATCACTTACTCAGAAACTACGATAAATGTAGATATATACCCAAGCAAAAGTATCTACATTGACTTGACACGTTTGCCTTTATAAACTATTCTAGATTTCATAAAGCCTCCGTTCAGGTCAGGAGAATTAATTTTAAACATCGAAATGTCAAAGGTTATCTGGCTGGGCTAGCCTTCAGTAGAATACAACGCATCAATAATTGTAGGTACATCAATAAACTACGGACATGCGCTTGGCAGATCAGTACCGGCGCATCAGGTGCGTTGCACTCGATGCGGAACAGTGGGCGACACCCCACAGTAACGCGGCAGTATTGCTTTTACTTTCTCCGTTTCACTAAATTTGTTTGTAAACTATATTCTATTTACTTATAAAGTCGGACTAAACCAAGTCGGGTTTGTTACCCAATTTGTAAATCGTGAACGGATGCTTCAATTTCAATTATATAGGTAAGTTTTCGTTTTTAGATTTGCCTAATTTAATGAATGACATTTAAGTTTAATGTTAATCCGGGCGCAGGCGAATCTAAAACATCAAATCAATTTATATAAATATAGGGAAAGTTCACTGGAAATATAACAAAAACGAAAATTCATTTTCTTAAAAAATGTATACGGAAACTCCGAAAATTTTCGAGATAGTCTGACAGTTTCTAAAAATGGCGTCGTAAATCGTATTTTCCGTATAAAGTGTCCTTGTTGTAGTGTTTATATATATTTATAAAGGGTTTTGCTCCCATCTGTATATGAATATTAAAAATATTTAACTTTTATCAAAATAAAGGAAGAACTTTAGATATATACATATTATTATATATATTTAGATATAAAATTGTGTGTACGTCAGTGGTGAAGTTAGCTGCCAACAGGCAAGTTGATCTGGTTAAGCTCGGACGTGCGCCTACACATTAGCTGTGATAGTGAGCCAGTGATAAGTGTTTAAGGACCCTATACGTCACGTGCGGGCTACTAGCGCTAACGGACGTGTAGGTCCTGGATACTGATGATATTCTAAGCCTGTGCCCCTAAAAATGGCGAATAGTCAAAAGGTAAGTGCAAAAACTATATTGCTGTGCTTTGAATTTTCTTGAAAATGTAATAAAAGTTATGATGGTACCCATACATTAAACAAATTTTGGTTAAATATATTTCCAATGGAAAGACACACTCAGTCTAAGATAGTAAATGTATTTTTCAAGCACAGTAGGTACCTAGTAATTAATAAAAGTCAAATCGTAAATTAGTTTACATTACGGAATAGACATATATTTCTACCAAGCAAAGAATGCTGTGCGAATCCATATTTTTACATTACATAGATAAACAAATATATCTAGTCTCACTGTCAGAAAATTACTAGTAAACGTTTGGACTTTATTATGTTCGCCCCTAAGGCTGACCAAGCGTTGTTCTTAATAAACATATTTCGTATTATATTAATAGTGACATTATTTTTATTGTATGACTTTTGGCTAACTTCACACTCCTGTCAATTCAAAGATGGCGGTCTCGTACCAGTAATCTAACGGTATAAGGAAGTTTTTTTAATTGCTATTCTTCTGAAGTGATTTGTTAAGTTTTGTGAACTGATTTATACAGTATTACCAGAGACTATATAATATATAGACTGACAAAGCGGAACAAAAAAACGTAACTCGATTTTAGGGACCATGGATGCTAACAGATACAGATGTCGCCCGTAGTAGCGTTCAAGCCTGTTCAAGCGATAATAATAATGGTCATTTGTCGAAGTCGAATGGCATTATTATAGATGGCGCAAATGCTAATTATTGAAATGATTTTTTTTTATTTTAGTTTTGTTATTTTACAACAACAAATATTACGATATTCCGATTATCATTTTGCGATTGATGCAAGAAAACACAAATAAGTAGTTAAATTTGTTATTTATTTAAATACAAAAATAACACTATTAAAAAGGCCGCCGTCTGTATGTCTAAAAATTTATTAAAGCTGTTACTTAAATCAGACTTAAAATAAAAAATATAAAAAACAATAATAATACTATAATATTATTATTGTTATCTACACTAATATTATAAAGAGGAAAACTTTGTTTGTTTGTTAATTTGGTTGTAATGAATAGGCTCAAAAAGTACTGGACCGATTTAAAAAATTCTTTCACCATTTGAAAGCTACATTATCCACGAGTAACATAGGCTAAATTTTATTTTGGAAAAAAATAGGGTTCCGTAAGATATTTGGGTTTTTCGGACACAAGGTTTAAAAAATCAACCAGAAAAGTTACTTATTTTGCGTACGTAGGCAGCGTACGCAAAATAAGTAACTTTTCTGGTAAAAATAAGTAACTAAACTATAAAAGATAGAACCATAAAATGTTCTAATTAATTGTAGATCTTATATATATCTATAAGAAAGTCCGCGACATACTTTACCTATCTATGCCGAGTGAGGCGCAACAACCATTTTTTTATTTAGAATATTGAATTTTTTTTGGACTGCATTTAGAAGCATTTATTTTATTCATGCTATCCTTAATGCTTATCAAAATAAATTATTTCATCACTAAGAACAGTTTATGTAGATAATATTTGGTATTTGAATGATTAAAATTGGACGTTTGGTTTTGAAGTTATGGCGAAATTAAAATATCACGATTTCTGCTGCACGGCCCGTTGCGAAGTCTAATAATTTCCGTGCGATTTTTTTTAGATTTCGTTCTTAAAACTACACCTACGCAAAAGTTCTTCTCAGAGCTAATCAAAAGTTCTTCTTAGAGCTAAACAACAGTTCTTTTCAGGGCTAACCAACAGTTCTTTTCAGGGCTAAACAACAGTTCTTTTCAGAGCTAGAATATTACACCCTATTAATATTTTCTTGAACATTTGAAAATGCCTATAAATTACATTTAAATATTTTCATCATTAACAACTTTAACATCCACAGAAAGACAATCTGTGAAGCCTGCGGATAATGTCTGCGTCGTCGATGTTTGTGTCGGTGTCTGTGAATTGACCTTTGTTACCAATCGATAGAACGATTCTTCCGGAAGGTTTACGTATATAATTTGTGTAGTTTATGTGTACATTTGACTTATATCTATATATTGATATTTGTCATTGGTGTCGGAAAAAATTAAGCCAATTGGAAGCTTTCAACGAAAACGCTGCCTAAACCCTATGAGATATAACAAAACAATGTATGGCGGAAATATGTATTCTTCTTTTTTAGATCTACAAAAAAGTCTGCAATAGCATATGTCTATCTTTCAAGGTTAACTTGCTATATCCATTATATCTTTTAGAAAAATGATCATTACTAATGCGGTTATTGTAAAGCTAATCAGACGGATTCAGTATATATCCTTATCATTTTAAATGAGTTAATATTGTTAAGCATTTTATTCAGATTATTTGACCCCTAGACTATATACTTTAAATGAATAACTTAGAAGTTATCGCAAAATAACAGCGCATGTTTTCGCAGCGCAGCGAGTGAGGTAGGCCGAATGCGCGCTCGATCCTTAAGAATTATAGGGCAAATTTTTTGTTTTGTGTTCGTTGTAACTATGATGGATAGATACTTGAATATCTATTTATTTAGTGTTTGTTGTATTGTTATTCCTGAAGAGTATAGGTATTTCATACGATAAAAGTATACCCACCTACTTATTTCACTGAGTTTTAGTAGGTACCCATATTAATTTGTTTCTGTTTGTTTTGACCAAGTCCGCTGCAGCGCTGCAATAATAAATATTCGCCTAATTAAAGGGCTTAAACATGCAGCTCTAAAGCACTTCTTCTAGCGCACTGATTTCCGACTAAAAGGTCGGAAGCGCCGTGATTTGGACCTCGGCTCAGAGCGGTCACTGCCGATGAGATTGAGGGATTATGACTTTTAGTATTTTATGGGGGTTTTGATGCAATTGTCGCTGTACTTAACAGTTCGCGGGCCTCTCGGACTTCGGGTCTACCAGGGTACCGGATGGTTCTTTGCAAACTAAAGGTCGGAAGAACGAGAGGGGACGCGTCATGAACGCGGACGCACTCTTCTCCGGCCGGTCGGATAGAGTGGTCTGTGGGTAGTGTTGCTAGGTCCTTGTAGTCTTTTTAATGTTAGTTGGTAACCGACGGTGATTACGATGCTTTGTGGGCGTTTACAGCATTCCAAATCGCCTTTCATTCTGCATTTATAGATCGGAAGCTGCACCTATCACTAATATTATATATATATAATATTATGCACACAGCAGATCAAAGAAGGAGTACAATGAAGCATTTTAAGCGATCTTTGCTTTTAGTCGGTTCCAATCACCCAGCGCTAGGGTAAGTTCGCCTGTTCGCATGCATCGCCCAATTCGCAGCGACGCATTTGTTGATAAGTTTTTTATTGTTTTATGTGAATTTTAGGATACATAGCTAATATAAGACTTTTATAGTGAAAAAAAGAATAATATTAATTATTAATTTGATTATGTGTTTATATTTAACACTTAAAATAAGGTGGGCGCGAATCATCAAATTTACAAAACTTCCACTGCGTCCTCAATGGACGCAAACTGGGTAAACGCCTATTTCTGATGTTTATCTATTTAAATAAAAACTCAACATGTTTCGAACAAAACTGAAAGTTTATCTTAAAAAACACTAATATAATGACATACATTTTTCATAGAAATTAGTGCTGGAACATTTTTACTATCGCCGTCAATATTGCCAACTGCGCTAAATGGACGCGAACAGGCGAAATGACCCTATTATGTGTCTTCTAAGACACACAGCGTTGAGATGAAGAAAGCTGATGTAAATTTGCCCTAAATTGTTTATCTATGGTTAAAAACTTACCAAATTGTCCATGGTTTTATACCTGTCTCTCTTTTTCACCAGCGTGCGTCCCTTTCTTTTAGTGAAGGACGCTTGACACGAAGCTGTCAATGTCATAGCGTTTGTAAATTTTGCCGCGAGAAGATCGCAAAATTTTCAAAAGTTTTAAAATTACAGAAATTTGTTTTATTAAGTGAGCACACAGCATTTATTTAAGTTGTGAGAGTGTTTATTCTAAGTGATTCGTGTTTTCGTGATGAATCCGGACGAAATTACGCAGGTGAGTGTCGGAGGTGAACGAGTTTCAAATGTTGATGCTCCGGATGGAGATTAACATGCGAACAAATCGAAACCTGATGACTCGTCGTCATCATCATCATCTTCATCCTCGGAGGATGAGGAGGGCATAGCTTCACCTCCACCCAACAAAAGACGAAAAAATTATAAGTACCGACAAGTCCAAACATGTTCGGACCCGCGTGTCGAGACACTTATTTAACAAGTGGGATTCATATCTAGTTATTTAACTAACTTGCCTTTTCTACCGACTAATCCTAGTCAGTAAGAACAATTGCCTGAACAACAGGAAAACGATCCGACCCCATCCACATAAAATTTTTTGCGAAATCCGACAACTTCACTATGTAAGCTCTCTTTAGGTGAACATGGTACAGAATTTGACGAAAAGACAATTATTCCACACGCTGACAAAGATCGTTTACAAGAATTAGTTAACCTTCAGAAGTTTGATACCCCTTCTTGGAAGGGCATTCGTTACAAAAAAGCGTTACAATCTTGCATTGCTAGTCCTGGTTTTGTAGGTCTTAAAGTTAATGGAGAGTTGAGTCATTTTAAAAAGACTAAAGATTTTTTAGCTCCAACTGAACAGTTATTAGCTGGTTTGTCTAACAACATTTTAGAACAGAGACAACTATTAAAGTTAGGTTTACAGGATTTGCTTGACTGGGCATCGGCAAACCCTAAAGATTTAAATATTAACACATTGTATGAAAAGGTTTCTTGTACTTTTGGTCCAGGGTCCCCTTCATATAAAAATTTTGAAACTGCTATGCAGATTGTGTGTGGTAAAAGAGCAGAGTGCATTGAAGTGAGGCGGGACCGTATTTTAAAAGAAATTGCAAATCAAAATTTGAAAGCTACATTACAAAATGTTCCACCGAGTCAGGAGTATCTATTTAGCCGAGAAGCTTTACACCCTATCATAGCTTCTTTAGGTGGATTTCAGGTTTGGCTGAATACTCCAGCTTACATTAAAGAGAAAAAAGCTTTTACCTCTTCATATGTTCAGAACAAAAAACATCATGGACCTTACAAAACGCAGAGTAAGGATTACACGTTAGAAAAGAAAAAATTTAAGAAGAATCAGCCCTTTCGTAAACATTACACAACAAATAACACACCCCCCAACACCAATAATAAACACTTGTGACCATCAAACCAAGTCTTTCAGTCGGGTTTGTCTAAAGGACCATGCTCATTTATGGCAGCAACGGGGAGCAAACAATTATATTTTAAAGTTAATAACAGGTGGCCGTATTCCATTTATAAAGAAACCTCCCCTTCGGTATTTAGATAATCATGTATTAAAAAAGTTTGCCACCCCGACGACAAAGGCCATGACAGACATGATCCTTCAGTTAAAACAAAAGAAAATATTAGAGACACCGCCAATTCTCAACCCGGGGTTTCTACGTCGAATGTTTTTAGTAAAAAAATCAGACGGAGGACAACGTCCCATCTTCGACCTCAGGGGTCTCAACACGTATGTGTCAGTGAAACATTTCCAGCTAATTTCACAAACAGATGTTGCAAATTTTTTGCAGACAAACGATTGGTTAGTGAAAATAGACATTCACCAGGCCTATTTCCACTTACCAATTGCAGAAACACACAGGAGGTTCCTCCGTGTGATTTACAACCACGAAGTGCTGCAGTTAACAGCCTTACCTTTTGGCCTATCATCGGCCCCAAAAATGTTTGCCACAGTAACCAACTGGATTGCGGAAATCCTACGAGTGCAAGTTTTCCGCATTATAGTCTATCTGGACGATTTTTTCGGATCGTACAGTACTGGTTTCTCAGGTTGCGGAAACTCTGAGAAGAAATCTTAGGATGGCACATAAATTATCACAAGTCTGCTCTGGAACCCTCTCAGGAGGTAGAATATCTGGGCCTTGTATGGAACACTCAGCAAAACTGGGTAAAGCTTCCTTCCAAAAAGAGAATAAAAATCAAATTAATAATTTCCAAGATGTTGAGCAATGGAAACTGTTCTATGCGAGATGCTCAGAGTTTATTAGGTTTGCTGAACTTTGCAAATCACGCAGTGGCAGGAGGTCGACTACATTGTCGCAGAATGCAACTCTTTCTAAGATCATTCAACCAAAACAGACTGCGAGAAAAAAGAATTCCTCCTCTACCTGTTCAACAAGACCTAAGATGGTGGTTGATAGCCATAGATCACCGTGCAGTACCAATAGTCAAGAAAAGTGTGACTCACTTCTTGACTACGGATGCAGCAGACTCAGGGTGGGGAGCCCAATTAAACAGCATTTATCTATCGGGAAGATGGACTCCTTTCCAAAGACTATGGCATTCAAATATAAAAGAAATGTATGCTGTATTTGCAGCCATAAACAGTCAGCGGATGACCCTAGAGGGTGCACACATACTTATTCAGTCCGACAACAAGACTCTTGTTGCATACCTCAGAAACGAGGGGGGGACACATTCCCTTGCATTACTAAGGCTGACAACCAGGCTCCTAAAACTTGCAGAGCAGTTACATTTAACTCTCTCAGACACTTATCTCCCGGGGAGTCTAAACGGAATTGCGGATCGCCTATCAAGGAGCCGCAAAGTTACAGAGTGGCATCTTCTACCCCAAGCCACGGAGGCTATATTCAGAGTGTGGGGCGTCCCAGACGTAGACCTGTTCGCGTCAAGAGAAACGGCTGTCGTACCAAAGTACGTAACGTTAGATTCCAGAGACTGTTACGCAGATTTTTGCGACGCTTTCAACCGACGATGGGACTATCAGCTAGGCTGGGCATTCCCCCCACCCAGCTTAATACCAAGAGTGCTGTCTCATTTATACGGTGCGAGAGGAACGTACACTCTGATAGCACCACAATGGCCCAAATGCTTTTGGCTACCCGACCTGCGAGCGAGAGCCATAGCAGAGCCTCTTCCGATAAAGAACCTGCGGAAGGTATTAATAGATCGGAGCACAGGCAACTGCCCAGCCCAAGTGTACAAGTTGACCCTTCTTGCTTGGAAAATTGGGGGTGGGCTGACCAAGTCTCTAACTGGACTGTAGAGGAACAAAACTTGTTAAAGAGTAGTTGGCGGACATCTACTCTAACAACATATAAGGCCCCAATTAAAAGATGGTTATCTTGGTGTAACATTAATAAGATTAATCCTAAAACACCTGAGGGTGTACAAGTTGCTAGATTTTTGGCAAAACTATTTTTAGTAGACAAGCTAGCTTATAGAACTATACTCCTTCATAAGTCAGCTATCTCAACTTACTGTGCAACATCAGAGGTAGACATTACAAAACATTTTTTCTTTCACCAAGTTTTAAAGGCCATTGCACTTGCTAAGCCAGCAGTACAAAAGCTACCAGTATGGGACACTGCAATACTATTTAACTGGCTAAAGACATCTGAAAACTCAGGGTCCCTGTTTGAAATAGCTAGGCGAACGGCATTAATACTATTGCTCGCATCAGGTCGTAGAATCCATGATCTGACATTACTAGAGAACAGCCCTGATAATCTTATTTCTACCGGAGATGAGATTAGTCTTTGGCCAAAGTTTGGTTCAAAAACAGATTCAAAGACTCACAGACAGTCAGGTTGGTTGTTGCGGAAGCACCCAGACCATCGTGTCTGCCCTATTAGACACATCCATAGCCTTATAGAAAAATCTGAAGATAGAAGAAGTACAGACAGGACTGTCACAAGTTTATTTATATCTCTATCAGGGATATTTAAACCTGCTTCAAGAACAATGATTGCAGGGTGGATACGTAGTATTTTTAAAGAAGCTAATATTGATGCTATTACACCTGTTCAAGAAATACTTGACAGAGGAAACTGGAAGAGTATTAAAACTTTTCAGAAATTTTATTGTCGTCCAGTAAACGAAATGGACAATAATAACTCAAATGTTGATTTATTGCAGTAAATTTTTTCTAATATTGATTAGATAATTAGAGTGTATATTTTTTTATTTTTTGTATGATTTTGATTCAAATAACCTGTTTCCTTGATAAGGATATAATTTTGTTATGTCTTTAATGATTATATTGTTGATTTTTAAAGTTACCAACAGAGTAAGAAGTGTTATAATTGTTGTTACCTAAAGTGTGTTAATAAAAGTGATTTATATTCTAAAAGAGTATTATAATTAATTCATCATAGCGTTTGTGTTTTATAACCAGCAGATACCAAACAGGTCTTCATCTCAACGCTGTGTGTCTTAGAAGACACATAATGTGACTGTTTTGCATTCCAACAAAACAGGTATTATGTGTTGAATAAGACACATTCATTTAAATCGCTTCAGTAGTTAAGGCGTGATTGCGTAACAGACAGACAGACAGAGTTACTTTCACATTTATAATATTAAAAAATAGTAAGTAAGGATTTTTTGTATCACGCTATATATATAAATATAGCGGATCACTTATTCCCAAACTAGGTTTATACTTGTAATATGGAAATTCAATGTTCCTCCAACATTGTTTAGGTATATAAAAGACTAGCGGCCCGCCCCGGCTTCGCACGGGTGGACTTTTATACCCTACCCCTGCCCTACCCCTACCCTACCCCTACCCTACCCCTACCCTACCCCTACCCTACCCCTACCCTACCCCTACCCTACCCCTACTATACCCCTACCCCTACCCTACCCCTACCCCTACCCTACCCCTACCCTACCTTACCCCTACCCTACCCTACCCTACCCTACCCCTACCCTACCCCTACCCTACCCCTACCCTACCCCTACCCTACCCCTACCCTACCCTACCCTACCCTACCCTACCCTACCTATACCCAAAAGTATCCTATGTCCTTCTCCCAGTTCTTAGCTACCTCCCTACCAATTTTCAGCCAAATCGGTTCAGCCGTTCTTGAGTTATAAATAGTGTAGGTGTAACTAACACGACTTTCTTTTGTTTTTAAAATGTATTCTGCTATTCAGGGCGGAGACAAATCCAACGAACCAAAAACCATGAAAATTGATCCAGCCGATCTCGAGTTATAAGTGTTGTAACAAACCCGTCTTTGTTTTATATATATAGATATAGATTAAAAACTATTTTATAGGTAGTTAAATGGTCTTGACCATAAAATAATTTATTTGGATAAGGATTAATATAAACACATAAATAGCATGGTTTGAATTTGGTTAGCATTTTCATTAATGTTTAAAATGAAAAAAGTTGTTGTAGTGACATAACTACAATAGTTGGACATATGCTACCGCGGAGTTTTTTGTAGACATTATGATGTTCTTCAATATTGTTGTACATTATTTTGTTCTATCGCTAATAGTTTCGGCAGCGCATTCGACGAAAGACATTTTAAGACTCATTTTTCTACACCTTCGGTTACATTGTTCAAATTTTACCAAGAGTCCCTATTTTTTTTCAAAATGAAATGTAGCCTATGTCAAATTGGAAAAATGTAGCATTCTATTGGTGAAAGAATTTTTTAAATCGGCCCAGTACTTTTTGAGCCTATTCATTACAAACATACAAAAATAGGTACAAATCTTTCCTCTTTATAATATTAGTGTAGATTGGGGAAAAAGTTTCTTCGCATTTTTTAACAAAATTGTAAAGTATGTAGGTACCATCTTGTTCGATAACTTTTTGCCATCTTGTAGGCAGGGACATAATCCCATTGCTATAGAAATTTTGAAACTTTTGATCAACATACCGCGACAAGTGGTTTTGGCAGTCCTCTCGTGATGTTAACCTGACACTGCCTAAAGAATTCAGAAAAGACCAAAACAGGTGGAAATCTGAAGGTATACGGCGGATGCATTAACACCGCCCAGCCAAACTGTCTTAATTTCTGCTGAGTGGTTAAAGATGTGTGAGGTCTAGCGTTATCATGATGAAAAACCACACCCCTTCAGTTGATTCATTTTGGCCGCTTTCTCTCAACTTCTTGCTTTAAACTCATAAGTTGTTCGCAGTAGAGTTGAGAATCGATGGTCCTGCCTGGTGGTAACAGATCATAATGAATAATGCCCTTCCAAACCCACCACACACACAGCATCACCTTGCTGTGAATTAACCCGGGTTTTGCCACAGTCTGTGAAGCCTGACCGGCCTTTGACCACGACCTTTTTCGCACGTTCTTGTCGGACGTGATCGACTTTTTATCACCAGTTATCAGCTTCTTCAAAAATGGTTCGGTTTCATTACGTCGTAATAAAGAATCACAAATGAGTACACGGTTCATTAGGTTTTTATCAGTAAGCTCGTGAGGTACCCAAATATCGAGCTTTTTTATGTACCCAGTTTTTTTCAAATGCGCCAAAGCTGTTTTGTGGTCAATTCCCAGTTCTTCAGCTACGTCGTAACTACTGATATGCCGATCTTGCTCCACTTTTTCAAAAATGGCATACTTTTTATCCGTAATAAAATGGATGCCATTTTTTAAGTCGACCAGAGCGACGTGCACCTTTGAGTGTGCGTTCGCCCAGCAAAAAGTATCACCTTTTTCAAGAATTTAATGATGCAGATAATTAGTGCCTTATATGATGTAAATGTGCCCGAAATTTTATATTTGTGCGTCCAACGGCTTCAGAGTTATTTAAGAAAAACGGATTCTGCTGAACGAACGTTCGCCCAGCAAATTTTTTTTTAACTGATGGTTCTATCTGTATATTAAATATGCAAAAAGATGGCTTACATGAGAGCATAAATGTGCCGTAAAAGCCAAATTTGTGCCTCTTAAGATTTCAGAGATATTTAATTTTTTGCTGTGCGAACGTTTTGGCGATTGCTATATATCACAAACGGCTGAACGCACAGTTATGATTTTTTTTATACAGATACAGTAAATTTGTACATATTTGTGCCGGAATTTTGATTAACGTGACTAGCATGGTTCAGGAGCTATTATTTTATTTCCTAGAAAATGGAAAAATGCTCTGGCTCTCGAACGAACAAGAGGAAGGACTTCGCGTTAGTGCCGATTGGTACCCATTATATATTCACACGATCCTGTAAAGTTTCACCGGCCTACTACATATCGTTGGCGAGATCTTAACGATTTTGTCTTGTTTTTGAGGTTATCTGGAGTGAAATTATTTAGAATACGAAAACACTACTTTTCTGTGAGCTGGCTTATTACATGCTTCAACAATAATATGAGCACTATTTTAAGAATACGTATGCAAGTGCAAGTATGCTGGACTTATTATTTCTTTGGACTTCCATCAAATTGGCGGTATGAAATTATGAAATGATATAGCATACTCACTTTTAATTTTAAAGGAAGCATACAAATTTTATATGATAAATAATTCCATAAATATTCTATTACTATTTTTGTTTCCGTTGTTAAACCACCAACATGAAAACATCATCTTTGAAAATTTTAACTGTATCACGGTTCATGAGGTACAGCTTGGTGACAACACGTATCCGTTATTACAATACGATTACGGAACCCTAAAAACTACTCAACGCATAAAATCTGTTGACGTTTCAAATGACAGTATGTATATGATCAATTCAAATGAAATAAATATCAATATAATATAAAAAATATCGTAATAATACTGTAGAGAAACGGTTGGTGGTGTCCTCCACAGAAAATGAAGATCTTCTTTGCCGGTAGAGGTGGTGTGCCCGGCAACCGTCGGCCATTTGTAATTGTTCGGAACTTGTACATGCTCGAATTGGCTTGCGATCTTGTATTGCGCGATACAGGTTATTTGGGATGCTAGTTGCTAGATGGCGCTGCTCGTCTATTGTAGTTTGTGGGTAGTACAAAACAATTGCCCGAAATCCACAGACGCAAAGTGAGGACAAGTAGCTAGATCATAATATTAAACATTTTTTTTAATAAGTTTTTTTTTTTTTAGAATATTACTAGCAAATTTTTGCAGTCTACTAGTATTCTTGTTAACCCCTCGTGCTAAGCTAAAATGCTTGTGTTACGAGTGGGTTCACGTCGGTAGTGCAATGGGTGGGGTTCGAACCTGCGACCTCAAGATCACAAGTCTGAAGCCCTAACCATTGGACTACGGCCGCTTATATATAGGGTGACTGGTAATTAGTGACCGATACCTAAACACATAATTGTGCTCATGATAACAAACAACTTTTACTATGGCACCAAACCTGAAATCGCGAAAAAAATATCAGCTGCTCCCTACCATGTTGACGAGTTATGTGAACATGAATGTATGGAACAGCTGATTTTTTTTTTCAATTTCGATTTCAGGTTTGGTGCCATAGTAAAAGTTGTTTGTTATCATGAGCACAATCATGTGTTTAGGTATCGGTCACTAATTACCAGTCACCATATATATATATATATATCTATTAAACAAGAATTGAACAATAATTTAATATATCAATGTGTGTAGATTAAATAATTTGCGAAATGAGTAAGATGAAACAAAGGTCGTGGAGACCTTTATTGTCTTAAAACAACAATGACTTGAGTAACAGTATTCCTGATTTCCGATCTTATTAGCTAACAAATAACTTATGAAATAACGAAGAAATTATGTAATTAATCTTTATCTTTGAACCAACCTCAAAGTCAAACATAATTCTTGTCTGAGTTAGCAACAAACAGTGTCTACACCGACTGTTATGTAGCAAATTAACATTATTTGTATAACCTAAATATTTTCACAGTAGATACCTAGTTTTTTAAACTTTTCCTCGTCTTGTTCATGGCCCACTTTTACTAAATAAATGAATTTATTGAGCTTTATTGATTACTATATTTGATGGTAGTTAGATGGCTTACAGATTCTATGTCGCAAGTGTAAAAAAATATATTTATGAAATAAGATACCTTCACCAGTAACACATAAACAGTAATATGTACAAGATTTGCCGATAAATAAAACAAAAAAAGTATACGCAAACACCACGAACTGTTTGACTTCGAGCTGGTACCTACTTATAATTTTGAAGTACGTCAATTTTTTGCCTGACCCGGAAATCGAGCCCGGGATATCGCTAGTGACGGTCTTACATTTACTACTGGACATCGAGGTATAGTATATGGATAAGATACTTACTTCGATTAATACAAATAAAAAACATGAAAAAAATTGTTTCATACAAAACGGCAATTTCATAGGTAAAGACGTATTATATATATATAATTATATATATATATATATATATATATATATATATATATATATATATATATATATATATATCGGCGCAACCACATAAAATAAGCATAGCAACAACACTTCATTAATGATAAACACATAAATACAATTACTCGTCTCATCAAAATAAATAAATTGTGAATCAATGCATGATTTGATAGAAACACAAATATGTTCATAAAATACTAGACTAATAAATAAGTATTCAGGATCAAATTATGATTTGTAAATCGTTGAAATATTTGTAGAAATAATTATCTGTTCACATAGTTTGAAAATTATCAAACTAAATTGTTTACTGTTTGTGAGCCGCTCGTTTAGTATAAATACGGCCGGCGGACCGATTGCAATGCAGTCTCGCTCGAGCTGCCGGACTGTACGGAGCTCCTCAATTTACTGGAATAAAACTTGAAAACCATATTATGGAGTTTTGCTGTTACTATGGATCAACAACCCTCGATAGAGAACCATCCTGATGAATGTGACGTCAGCAATGATGACGTCACACCTTATTAAAAACAACGATGCTCGTCCTTCCTCGTCATCAGAAGTGGGACTCGAAGTGATCCTTGGAACTGCTTCATCACCACCTGTTGCGTCTCAACCTCAGCTTCAAGCAATGGGGTCTACGCAACAGGGGCAACAGCCGATGATCAATGTACCTATGCCCAATACGTCCATGGGTGGGGTGCCACCTTAATTCTTCATGCACATGATGCAAATGAATCAGCAAATGTTCGAGCGTTTATGCAAGAGTTGTGGGAAGAGGGCGAACAAGAAAAGTCGCTCATGATCAAAAAAAAAAAAATGCACCTCTAACATCCGAGGTCTGCACTCCGATCTCATACCGGTCCATCACCACCATGAGACCGAAAAACCACATCTGCTGTTCCTCATGGAGACGCAAATCAGATGTCTGGCTGACGCAGCATGCTTGCGCCGCCCGGGGTACACCCTGGAGCACAGTTTTAAGCCACGCGCTGGCGCCTGCGTGTGTGCTCGCGATGACATCTGCTGTCGGTGTCTCCGTAACATTGAGGATTCCAGTTTCTCGCTTGGAGCAGATACTCTATGCTGGTGTCTATCGGTCGCACACCGACAACATGGGGACAACCAGGTTGTTTCACTATCTTTCGGACTCTGCTGAACTGGCTCAGTTCAGGTGCCCATCGGTGCAGCTGGTTGTTCTGGGGGACTTCAATGCCCACCACCAGGAGTGGCTGTGCCCATGCCGGAGCACCGGCCATGCTGGGGGATTGGCGTGTGCATTCGCACTGACGCTTGGTCTCTCCCAACTGGTGACTGGACTGACACGGGTGCCCGACATTGATGGCCATGCGGCCGGTTGCTTGGACCTTCTGCTGACAACTGATCCAGACCCATGTCAAGTCGCGGTTTCCTCGCCGTTGGGTGGCTCCGACCACTGTCTGGTGAAATCTGTGTCTGTCTGCTCGCCACCCGATCCCGATCTCAAGGGGACTAGGCGAGTATGGCGATACAAGTCAGCAGATTGGGATGGGATGCGGTATTTTTTCGCGTCTTACCCTTGGCTGCGCTTATGCTTCTCTTCAGACGACCCAACTTGCTGCGCGGAGGCTGTTTCTGGGGTGATATGCCAGACTATGGAATATTTCGTTCCATTTTCTGATGTCTCACTCCGAGACTAGGCCCGTTCATGGTTCGGCGCTGAGTGTGATAGTACTGAAGCACATAAGCTGCCAAGTCTTGCAAACGTGCGCTACGCAGGGCCCGCTTTGACCATATTGGACGCATTGGAGCCACACTAGCATCTTACCCATCTGGGAGTAAAGCTTTTTGGTTTCTTGCCAAATCGGTCGAAGCCTATTTCTGTCGGTCCTCTTTTCCGCCACTGCAGGAGCCGAACGGTTCATTAGCTCACACCGCCAAGGAGAAAGCAGACTTATTTGCATCTCTATTTACTAAGAATTCACAACTAGATGCTGCTGGTAAAAGTCCACCCAGGTTACCTCATTGGACTTCTACATTCGGCAAAAAGTGGTACTTAAACATTCTTTGCACTCTGGATGTGAATAAGGCTGGTGGTCCTGACGGCATTCCTCTCCAGGGTGGGGCGGTACTTCAAATCTTTCTATCTATCTTCAGATATTAGCTGGATGCTCTGGATGCATTGGGGCGTCGAGCGAAGAGTCATAGGCAATGGCTCACTTGTGGAGGCAAGTCTTCGGAGCCTCGAGTGGCCTGCCTATCGGTTTTTTATCGGTTACATTTCAGGGAGTGTGCGGAGGTTCTACATAACCTGATGCCCCCTTCACCCTTCCATCACCGGACGACTGGGTGCGGCGAGCGGTTTCACCCTTTTGTTGTTGACATTCCTTCGATACGCACGAGGCGATTTGCTTCCTCTTTCGTGGTGCGGACGGCTGAGGAGTGGAGTTCTCCTGCCGGGGTCAGTTTTTCCGGAGCGCTATGTTCTGGAGGTAAGCCTAAATTTAAACTTCGTCGTGCATCACAACCTGGTGATCAGGTAACCGTATCGGCAGAAGATGAGCCACTACCATCACCTGAAATAGAAATAGAGCCCCGTACCAAGCACATCAAGTGACGGGTTGCCTCAGCAAAAACTACGAGATCAAAGTGAAGAAGATTCATTGCCACAATAAACTGTGAGTTGAACATATTTACAAAATATTACCTTGAATTTAACTCTTTTAGAACCTGTTTATAAACACCTTCAACCTAGTTCCATACTCCCAGTAGAGCCTCTGTGTACCACGGCGAACAGGACCGCCCAGAGCACAGCATCATTCCATCCCCTACGAGAATCTCCGAGAACCCTACGAGAACCTCCGAGAACCCTACGAGAACCTCCGAGAACCCTACGAGCACCCTACGAGAACCCTACGAGAACCTCCGAGAACTCTACGAGAACCTCCGAGAACTCTTCGAGAACTTCCAACACCTTACACACCTTATTAGCATTGATATTCCTAGACTAACATAGAAATGCATGTTTTTGCATAACAACAACAAGTTGCTCACAGATACCCAACTCAGAGAAAGTTATTTCTAGTATTGCAGATTTCGCGAAGAACCCTACGAGAACCTCCGAGAACCCTACGAGAACCCTACGAGAACCTCCGAGAACTCTACGAGAACCTCCGAGAACTCGTCGAGAACTTCCAACACCTTATTAGCATTGATATTCCTAGACTTACACAGAAATTACTATCTGTAATAATAAAAATAATACTCCCAAATATTTATTTAGTTCTGTCTTTAAATAAATTATTTAATCTGTTTTTTAATGAAAACGTAAATAAAATTCGTATAAAGACAACCGATTGGTAAATTGTGAATGCCAATTAAATAATAAAAGTAACTGGACCAAAACTTCTTGGACATGCCCATCTGAGTATGTTTCGCCGGATCGTCTCGATGAGGCCGCGTTGAAACCGGCAGTAGAATAACTCCACTGAGTTTGTTTCGCCGGATCTTCTCAGTTGGGGCGTATTGGATCCGGTGGTAGCACTAAAGCGCGTTCGTCGAGATACTTATGGTCCGTCTAAATAATAACATACTCAAAGGACAGAACTTAGATTTAATCATAGATGCAAAATAATAAAATAAAATAAATAAAATTGTACAATTACGCGACGAGAATCAACGAGGCTGGTGCAGAGCGCGCACCGCCTGTCAGAATGGCCGTATCGGCGCAACCACATAAAATAAGCATAGCAACAACACTTCATTAATGATAAACACATAAATACAATTACTCGTCTCATCAAAATAAATAAATTGTGAATCAATGCATGATTTGATAGAAACACAAATATGTTCATAAAATACTAGACTAATAAATAAGTATTCAGGATCAAATTATGATTTGTAAATCGTTGAAATATTTGTAGAAATAATTATCTGTTCACATAGTTTGAAAATTATCAAACTAAATTGTTTACTGTTTGTGAGCCGCTCGTTTAGTATAAATACGGCCGGCGGACCGATTGCAATGCAGTCTCGCTCGAGCTGCCGTACTGTACGGAGCTCCTCAATTTACTGGAATAAAACTTGAAAACCATATTATGGAGTTTTGCTGTTACTATGGATCAACAACCCTCGATAGAGAACCATCCTGATGAATGTGACGTCAACAATGATGACGTCACACCTTATTAAAAACAACGATGCTCGTCCTTCCTCGTCATATATATATATATATATATATATAATAATATCTAGGCTGCACACAGGAATGAAAAGAGTGGGCAAAATAGCGTAACTTCTACTTAGGTAAGCATTTTTACCGTTACGATTTTCACTCTGTCAGTAAAAAAAAGATATTTTATAGGTATAAATATCACACCCTATTATTTTAAAGACGGTAAAAAAGTAGTATAGCGCAGATCAAATAAAAAGTAAATACGAAGAGCTATGGAAAAATGCACTGAAGCCGGTTTTTTTGTGCATTAGTATGGGTAAAAATGAACGTTGAGCTTTCATTGGCTTTAGGTTTCCCTATCACGATACCATTCGGCACTTTTGTTAATAAATAATAATTAAATTTACTCAACAAGCCAGAGAAAGTTGAAGAAAAGAACTTTCGCAGTAATTGACATTTAGATAGAAACACTAACTCGGTAATCAACCACGGGCCCTAGAATATAATAGTAATTCTAGACATCTTATGTCATCAAAGTCTTAACAACCAAGTTACAACATAAGAGCATTAACCATCATCATTACGAGGCATTCAGAATAGTTGTGATTCACTGCATAAGGCCGGTACTAAGGGTTAGCTTAAATCAAGTATCGATGCGGCACAGCACGTGTAACCTCGGTACACGTACTAACCTATACCTAGTACCACCGATTTATTAACTCGGCTACTGGTGAAACAGTTTTTAATATAAGTTAAAGCTTTAAGTTCATAACTAGAGTTCATGAAAACTAGCTTACACAGACTCGCTGCATAATGGAAACTTGGATTTCTTTCTTTCTTTATTTTTCTTTTTAAGATTGGAGAGAGAAGGAGCAGTGTTTTTGTACACTACTGGGTATTCTTGTTAACCCCTCGTGCTGAGCTAAAATTCTAGTGGGTGAGTGGGTTCACGTACATCGGTAGTGCAATGGGTGGGGATCGAACTGGAGATTTTAATTTAGAACGCTTAATACTCTTTAAATGCCAGTTAACAGACAGCGGATGTTAAAATATTGTTTAAGACATGTAGTGTCCAAAACGTGATAGTATAACTTAACACACACGTGCCAGCTTAACAACAAGCCTTAAAATATTATCTTTGAAAGCTGGGATAAAGGAAAACGAATGTTAGCTCAAGGCATTTTGGCAACACGGGATACCAAAATAGTTATAATTATTCAAACAAATAGAGTTAATGTTACGTAAAAAATGGTCATAGTTATCTTATTTAGGGTAGTCGTTTGAAACTAATGTTGGACTTTATTAAAAAAGTGGAGTTGTTATAATCATTACTATTAATAAATGCGAAAGTAACTCTTGTCTGTCTGTCTGTTCGCTTTTCATGCCAAAACTACTTAACTGATTTAAAAGAAATTTGATACACAGATAGTGTAGTCTAGAAGCTTGAAACTTAGTTTTAAGACTGTTGGTTAGATATAAACAATTTTATATAAGGTCCGGTTTGACTCACGCGTGTAGTTTTTGGCGATTTCTCGACCACGGTTTCGGCTCCAACCGAGAGCCTTCTTCAAGGAGCAAAACTCGATATAAACTGCTTATCAAAATCGCTTTTCCACGCGGACGAAGTCTCGGGCACGAGCCTCTTATATATAAAATAATGGTTCGAAGTTCTTATGGGTGAAATTCAACTGTATTTTTTTATTCCAAATAATATCATACAACATCACTGTAAATAGTAACGCCGCCGGCACATTTGATTGTGAATCATAAATTAATGGGTCATGAACATCTGCAATGTTAAAAAACTCACAGACCGCTGCCCGCCGAGAGGTAAACGCTTAGTCATTATTTTTTCATCAATAATAAATTAACAACTATAGGTAATAAGTAATTAAACGGATTGCCTTTTTATGTGAAGAAGTTTATTCTTAACTTAAAATGTAGAAAGTGAATGAGAAATTATGAGTTTTAGTGCCGTTTGAGAGGTCCGTAAAAAAAGGGTGTCGGCGGAAAACACTCACAGGTTCCGTATGTCAACAATCTGTATATAAAAACTTTGGTGGATGAGATTACATTGCTCATAAGAGCTCCAAATTAATCTATTTTCCCGCGCTAAACAATAAATCTTTGTAAAAAAATTCTTACCGGGTCTGGATTGTTGAAGACTTTTTTTTCAGAAGGACTTACGTAGTTAGCCTAGAGGCTTTGCTTCTTCACGAGCAGAGCTCCAGCCTTAATAAATAGTTTAAACACTACAAACTAAGCAACCTGCACAAGTAGGCGCCCCCTATGGGGCTTTGACCTCGGCTCAGGGCGGTCGCTGAGGATGAGATTGAGGGATTATGGCTTTTAGTATTTTAGGGTGTTTTGTGCAACTGTCGCTCTACTTTACAGTTCGCAAGCCTCTCGGACTTCGGGTCTACGAGGGCATCGGATGGTTCTTTGCAAACTAAGGGTCGGGAGGAGGTTGAGGACTACCCTCTGTGCCTCTAAAGCACATTAAGCTTTGGTCCCAACTTTTATAACATTATCTATAACAATCGTATATCAGGAAACGGGCAGCTGCGTTTCCCTTTGTTTTAAAACATAATTACAAATGTCAGCGGTCTGTGTTCAGCATTAGACGTTATACGGGAGGTAATTAAACTAAAAAACTATAGGACCCATTTAAATAATTATTTCACTATTGGAAAGAAAATATAGTATCCAGAAGTATTATATTTCATGATATGTTTCTCAGGTAAATGTGTGATCCACACAAAAAAACATTGGTACGCTGATAAAACTGCGCGAGATAGGCAAGTACAAGAAAATGAAAAAAAAAAATCATATAATCACAATTATACTGCCTATGTTAGGAGATATAAATCTATATCAAATTGAAATAGATTGCTGAAGCAAAAGTATATATTCTATTTGATTGTATATTTTACACCTACGACTTGCACTTAACTTTGTACCACTGTACTGAGTTGAGATTAGCAATAAGCTTTTTATTTCGATAACCCCTTTATTTTTTTTATTCGCTTTGCAGAAAAACTGCGGGAATTTCCAATCCCACGTTTTTTTTGATTTGTGATTATAACATAATATTTAAAAAGCGTTATATTTTATATTCGATTGAACTTTTGATTATCTTCAATCTGTTACTTATTATGGTTTTTATGGCTTGTATAGTATGTTTAATGGTATTTATATATGAGTCATCATCATCATCTTCAGCCCGTATAACGTCCACTGCTGAACAGTGGACGGGAGGAGTCCCGGGGGAGGGTATTTGCCATAGTCACTACGCTAGGCAGGCGGATTGGTGACCGCAGTATTATGTTGTAACACACAAGGAAACGCTGCTGTCCGTTCCTTGATATACGATAATTATAGACTAGCTTCCCGCGCGCGGTTTCACTCGCGTAGCTCAAGTTCCCGTGAAAAATTGATAATTAATTATAGCCTATGTTAATCAAAAATAATTTAGCATTCTAATGGTGGAATAATTATCAAAATCCGTTCAGTAGTTTTTAAGTTTAATCGAAACAAACATACAAAAATACTTACATTTCTTCTTTATAATATTAGTATAGATATATCCGGAAAGAAATCTTGGAATTTACACAAAGATTTTCTTCCTTTCCCAGATTCAAAGCGAGCCAAATACCGCTACGTTATGGAGGTTGTCAGTATGTTTTATTGTATTTAAATACATATGTGTCTATTTTTAAATTGAAGTAGTAGAATATGTATTCGTATTGTATCATCACTTGACACATTTACATAAAAAACTTTTATGATGTTTATGTCACAAAGTTTATGTTACGCGTGGTTGTCAACAATCTCTCCGAGACCTTAAAAAAACTACGCAACGCATTTCATGCGGTTCCTTCCTAAAAATATAAGATTGACGCCAGCTCTCGGACAATTATCAGACGGCCCGTGACAAAGCAGTTATTATGTAGCGGTGGTATGTATATTAAATGAAATGAGAGGCTTATGGGTTAATCAATATATTTTTCAATATAAACTAGCTTCCCGCGTGGAGTTTCTCCCGACTAGCTCCCGTTCCCGTGGGAATTTTATAAGTAAATATACCCTATGTCATACTAGAATATGCCTAGTAGCATTGTAACGCCAAAATATTTATCGAAATCCGTCCTGTAGTTTTTGAGTTGATTCATAACAAAAATACAAATCTTTCCTTTTATAGTTTCGTCATGTCCGTCCGACTGTCTGTCCGTCGGGGCTCGTACTCCGCCGTTACTGCACCGATTGCCACGAAACTTGGTGGAGAGATGGACATTGAAGATCCAAAACTTGGTTTTAAAATATTGTTTGATGGTCAGCCCCCATCCCTTACTGGCCTCCATCGTGTAGGGTATCGTTGGAAAGGGCTCTTGTAATGCAACAAAAACTGTCTTGAAACGATGTAGATCACACCCCCCAGTCTCGAGATAACCTAATACAAAGTTAAAATTAGAGCGTCCCCCAATTAACTTTTGAAATATTACTATTTTATTTTATTTTATTCGGGACAACAAACAATTGCGTAATAATATGTTACATTGTGTACCTTATTTCTAAAGTATGGGGCATTTCACGTGAAGCGGACAGCCAAAAAAATATGAGGTCGCGAATTCCATCTATATTTACTAAAATAATTCTGAAAAAACGAAACTAAAATTAAAGCGGACTCGGTATCATAGATAGATATTTTTATACAACTCGACCAACTTATGTAGTTACAGTCGTCCAAACAAAATGTATGGAGTCGACCGCAAAATGAAACTTAAATTTATTAATTTAAAAAAATAGGCATTTATTTTTTTCAGTATTTGTTGTTAACGCGGCAACAGAAATACATAATTTGTGAAAATTTCAACTGTCTAGCTATCGCGGTTCTTGAGACACAGCCTAGTGACAGACAGACTGCGAAGCCTTAGTAATAGTAATAGTTCCGTTTGTACTCTTTGGTTACGGAACCCTAAAAAAGACATTGAACCTCAACCCAAAAGCATGTTAATTACATATAAAAAATCATATTGCCCTTTAAAATATTGAATATTATTAAAATAAATAGAAAAAATATCTGGTAAGAAGGACAAAATATTATAGAGCATTCAAAGGGTAGCTTTTTCTGATACTAAATAAAAACACTTATTGGAAAATTGGCTTTTAAAATATCGGTTACCTAGAAACACAAGTTCAAAGGTGTGAGAATAACCTATTTATAGGTAGACCTAGTAAACCTCGAATTAAGTGGCAATTCACATATAAAAATTTCTTGTAAGATTTTTTTATATCGTTATCGTCATCAGCCGGTACAACGTCCACTGCTGAACATTGGCCTCCCCCAGGGAGAGGGTTTTTGCCATAGTCACCATGCTTGGAAGGCGGGTTGGTAGCCGCAGTATTATAAAGATATTATGACAATCAGGACCAACGGCTTAACGTGCTTTCCGAGGCACGGAGGATAAGTCAAACAGACCAACAAAGTTGGTTGGCTCAACCAACCAGACCCGGAAAGAAATCTTAGAATTTACACAAAGTTTTCCTGACCGGCGTGGGGATCAAACCCACCTCCGACCTCCGAGATTTAAAGCGAGCTTAATACCGCTACGCTAGGGAGGTTGTGTTTTTTTTTAATAATACGGGCGTTCATTTTTTTTTTGTTTCTGAATATTTTACAGTAATGCTTAGCACATTATAAATTGAAAAAAATAATAATTTTATTAATTATTATTGGATATCAACAAGAGCGCTATTAATTAGGTGCAAAAATAATCTAACATTTTTGGTAGAACTGTCTGTAAACATGATACAATTTCATTTACATTGAAAAGTTTCTAAGATTAGCTTAAAGCTTTAGCATAGTGTTACATGTCCTACTTAGAATGCCAATCTCCTTAGAGTTGGCGGCAGTGGCCTAAATCGATCTGAAGAACTATTATTGAATTGTGTGAACATAAGCTATAGCTTATGTGGAGTATAGCAGCAACCATAACTTCCACAAGTGCGTCGTAGCTACGAGTAGGTACACCGATGACCTTGATTTCGTGGGCGAGCGCTACGAAATTGTTGCCTAATTAGGGTTAATCATGTTTTTACTGCAGAACATACTAATAAGGAACTGAATATTTCGTCGAAGGTGTTAAATAAGTGGTATCCGTTCAGTGACGTTAAACACTTTTCACTACACCACCGGTGGCTCGAATTACAATAGTTTTTTAACACAATCTTCGTTATAAGGATTTGTGTTACAAACATTTAATTCACGAGCACATAGCATACCAATTAAGGAAGGAGTCGTGAATGGTGTATTCTGGGGTCGATTACCATCCGGTATAATTATCTGTGTCACATCAAGTAAAGTTACTTATTAATAAGAATCATCATCAAAGAACTACTAATTCAGTACTATCACTTTTAATAACAAGATAAAATCAAAAGTAAGTATCTCTGTAATCTGTCTATAATTATTTGCATAAGACTTTGAATATCGTTACTATTTATTCGATAAGTCGGGCAGCGTATCATTGACCTCAGTTAGGTCAGCGATCATTATGATTGGATCCATCCAGAAGCAGTGTCAGGAAGTGTTTGATCGTACTTGCGATCTGGTTGCCTCTTTAGATAAGCTTTAATGCAAATCCTATCAATTATAAACTAATCATAGATTCCTCGACAACTCTAGGTCAGTTAAGAAGGCCGATAATAAAGTTTGCCTCGATTATTTTAAAAATGTTATTTCAGTCGAGGCTGCTGATAACATGTTTTTCAACAAGAACTTCGTTTAGTTAATCAAAATAAAATTGAGATAACAATCATTCAAAAGTAAGGTGCGGCAATTATGTATGAAAAATGATATGTGAGAAATGGCCGCGAATACAGATGTTGCTTTCTTCTTTCTTCTTGAGGTCTCTAAGCTATTATATAATTTAAAAAAAAGATAGACTAGCTGCTTATCTATATATTAATAGGTACGTGAAGAAAAAACTTTGTACTCCTTTTTAAGAAAATTGTGCGGACGGCGGAGTATGACTTACCGCGCACTTATCTATATCTATCTATACATTATAATAAAACTGTAGAGGTCGAATGTATCATATGCCTGTACATAGAAAAAAACCCGGTAAAAACAGAGTCAGGGAGATGTTAGAAGTGAAATAGAACACATCCAGTTTTATTTTTTTGTTTCTCTGTCCGTTTGTCTGCTATGATGGTTGTATATCTCTGAAACTGATGGACCGATTTAAATGAAATTTTGCACGAAACTCATCAGCTTAACTTAGCCTCGCTACTCATCAGCCAGGTCTGCAATTCATTGTTGGGGTATAGTAGGGGAAATACTTATGTGACAAGTTTTTAGCTTGCCACAAATACCTACCCAAAAACTGGAACCAGCTCTCTGACTATAACGATCTAGAGATATTTTGATTTCTTAAGCGCGGTGACTATGGCCAATACCCTCACTTGGGAGGAGGCCCATGTTCAGCAGTGGACGTTACACGGGCTGATGATGAAGACGATGAATCATATATAAATACCATGAAACATAATTTACAACAACAGATTGAAGATAATCAAAAGTTCAATCGAATAAAAAATATAACGCTTTTTAAAGTTTATTTTATTTTATTTTATTTTATTTATTTATTTATGTACACACAAAAAATATAGTAAATAAAATGCAAAGAAAAGGCAATGTACAAAGGTACTACTTATTTCTAACGAAATCTCTTCCAGTAGACCTGCGAAAGAAGATATGAAAACAAGGAAATAAATAATAGTGTGTAGGTAGATATACATACATACAATAACTACACATATACTTAAATACATACATACAATGATAAATAGTTATAATACATACACTAATATTAATATCTATTATTACGAAGAGGACAGATAGTGTTCTTTCACTCTTTTTTTGAAAAGAGAAAGGGTATGGCAGTTACGGATATTAGCGGGTAGCGAATTCCACAATCTGACTGCATGGACTGTAAATGAGTAGGAATAGAAATCAGTTTTGTGGGAAGGAAATCTAAGGAGTGATTTAAGGTGTGACCTGCAATGAGCATCGGGAGAATGTACAAAGGAAAAACGTTCACGCAGGTAGGAAGGATATAAGGGATTGTGCAGGATGTTGAAGAGGAGACATAATATTCGAGTATTTCTGCGAAGGCGGATAGGGAGCCACTTGAGATCCTTGCGAAACTGAGAGACATGATCAAATTTACGAAGGTTGAATATAAAACGTAAACATAAGTTTTGCAAGCGCTCAAGCTTATTCAATAGCTCCTCATTGGCATCTAAGTAACATACATCGGCGTAGTCCAAAATGGGTAGTATGAGAGATTGAGAGAGAGTAATTTTCGTTTTCAACGGCAAGAAATGCTGGAGGCACCGCAGAGAGTGAAACGAGCTATGGACCTTTTTGCTGACTTGGTTTACCTGCGCCTTCCATGATAAATTGCAATCAAGGGTAATCCCAAGGTTTTTAACAGTTTCATGGTATTGAATAAGCACACCATCTAGGAAAATCTGGGGAAGTGACGAGGTGTCTAATGCATTGCGCAATTGCCTGCTGCCAATGATTATGGCCTGAGACTTAGTGGGGTTAATACACAGACCATATGATTTTGCCCAGTCATTGATTTTATTCAGGTCCTGATTTATACCCTCAATTGCAGTTCTAGTTTCATTTAACGCAAAATGTCGGTACAACTGCAAATCGTCCGCGTAGAGATGGAAACTGGAAGAAATTACTCGAGCTACGGAGTTGATGAAAATGGAGAAAAGCAAAGGGGATAGTACGCCACCCTGAGGCACGCCTGCAGCGAGAGTACACCAATCCGAGTAAGCCTCATTATGGTGGACACGCTGAGAACGACCCCGAATATATGAGCTGAACCAGGTCACAGCCTCCGTGGAGAAGTGATGTGACTTGAGGATACTTATGTTCTAATCACAAATAAAAAAAACCGTGCGATTGGAAATTCTATGAAAAAAATAAAGGGGTTATCGAAATAAAAAGCTTATTGCAAATCGCAACTCAGTACAGTGGCACATAGTTCCATACACGGTCAATATTTTAAATCTCTTTATCACAAAATGTTTGTATGTTTATCTACCTACACGTTAAAAATGTTTATCAAAGGAATAACAAACGCCACGCGGATTAAGTCGCTACTTACATATTTTTTTTATTATTGCCAAATATCGACCACTGTGCGATCACTAGTTTACTATAATTACTCTTCTCCGGTTCAAGAACCACGAGTAAGATATCAAAAAGAAACCTTTCAATAAATATAAAACGATCTCGGAAGTCTTGAAGAAACTCAAGGTTAGGAAAACATTTCGCAATTTGAATAACAGATGGAAAATTATATAGAAGCAACAAATTAATTATAACTTATTTATTTAATATGTTTGTTGGACTTCGATCTGTGACGTTCAAGTCAATTTATTGATTACCTCACGTGCTGTTATCATAGGTATTCTAGGCAACGTGATATTAATTTATCTCAGAAATCACAATTTTAAGACTCAACAAGCATAAAACGAAGGTTCTTTGACCTAAAATTGGTAGCTTGTACTAATTGAAAGTTGTGATTAACACATTTTGGGTAGAAGAACTTTGAAACGAACATATATAGTACCAATATATAGCAGGTACCTGCTAAACTAGAATATTTACAGAAAGCAGACACTTTACAGGAGTCTTTGAACCTCTGTTGTGTATCAGTATTAGTCACGACTTTCGGCCCGGAGATCGTGGGTTCGATTCGAATCGAAATCGAAATTCTAAGATACCTTTCTGGGTCTAGTTGGTTGAGGGATTATGTCCCGTGCCGGAAAACACGTTAAACCGATGGTTTGGATTGTTATAACATCATCTGTAACAACCGTATACCAAGGAACGTGATTCACAAAAAGGTTTACTAGGTAATGAAACAGTCGTGAGATGAATTGTTATAACATATAACCAATAACAATCGTATACGCACAGCAGCGTTTCTCTGTAGGTTACAACATAATACTGCGGTCACCAACTAAATTCAATTTAACTGCCAAGTTAAGTAAACAGTAACTTGATTTTTGCTTTAATGGACATTGGAGAAACCGGGTGTTAATCAAACAAATCTTTATAATTAACTTGAACCTAATCGTCCTTCAGGGAAATCTGTATAATATATAATAGTAAGTCATTGTAACTACCACAAAGCATGTTACAAACAGTGTATTGACTTGCCACATAATAGAAACACTTTAAATCGAATATTTTCACATACAATAGACTTATTGTTTACAGTTTATGCTAATAGTTTGAATGGCTTTAACATTATGAAAATTATAACAATCACAAATCAAAAGAAAAATTGAGTTCAAATATTCCGATTACCATGAATACCGACTACGACGTAATATTTGAACTATTTATGCAATAAAATTATATTAAATTGCCTAATCTTCTAAAACAACTAGCACTAAGAAAGAATGAAAGAAAGAAACTACATTTATAAAGCACAACCCCAAGATATTACACAGCAAACATATAGTTAATGTACAAAACAATAGGACGCCTTGCATGTTCTGCCGAAAAAGTCGCCACCTTAGCATAGGATAGGCGATACCTAGCTCTGGTTTTCTCTTTCACTAGGTAAAATTTATCCTTGTATCACGGAAGGCTTTACATACTAGCAATCCTCGGACACAAAGAACACCCAGACTCGGAACAGCTACTTGTAATTCACGAACATAATTGTCCCGGTTAGAAATCGAACCCAGAATAAAAGGTCTCATACGCAACTACAGTAAGCACTGAGCCACTAGTGCATTAAAAAAATGGTAAAATTGTAATTTCAGACGTCATGGCCTTATTTTATTTTTAATGAAGAAACTTATCGACCGTCTTAATATCTTTATGCAAAACACACGAGTTACGATACAAGCGCTCTTTAAGCGTTTTACCTACACTTAGATACCCGTTTCTCTAAGCGCAATTAGGGTTATAAGCCTGTGTAAGTGTGAGTGAGCCGTGAAATAAGCTCCTTTGAGAAAAGTACGTTACCATGCGTTCTGTGTAAGTGTTCTTGTTGAAACGAGGTTTAGCGCTAGTCAGAAAAACATCCTAATATGACATTAGCCGAGATGTATAAGGATCTTCATCATTTCAGCCGTAGGACGTCCACTGTTGGACATAGGCCCTCTCATAGATTTCTAGTTGCTATGGTTGGAGGTGGCCTGCATTCACTGTGATCCCGCGGCCTTTTGCAGGTCATCCGTCCATCTAGTTGGTGGACGTCATACGCTACGCTTGCCGATCTGCCATCTATTCTCCGTGCTACAAATGGCCTTTTTTTTTTTTGTCCGTGCGGAAATGCATTGACGCATTCCCACCGCCGCCCGCTGCAGCGTATTCGCGCGCTGGCGGTGGGATATGTGGGGTTCGCCCTCCATAGCGTGGTATGCGAGAGGACCCTACACCACTAAATCCCCCGGACACTCCTTCGATCCGCCGTTGGCGGGGGCCGGATACGCATAAGCAATATGTGCTATATATGACCTGCCCATTGCCACTTTAATGAACTAATCCGTTGGACTATATCGGTAGCCCGCGTTCTTCAACGTATCTCCTCATGTCTGATTCGATCTCGTATAAGGATCTTGTTACAAGAAATAAAAAAACGTTCTTTATTTTTTTAATACTATTTGTAGAAAGTTGCAACATATCGTTATATCTATGGAAAAACGAACACCTAAAACGAGGTTGAAGAATAGCAGTTTAAATTAATGACGAAAATTACCCGTGAGATATTTTATTTATTTACTGTATTTTTTTTCAATTTGTATTTGTATAGGTATGAAATTGTTTATAGTTGTGATATAATGATAGATATAAAATGAAATAAAATAGTTTATTAGTAAGTAAGAAGAATAATAAATAATAACGTTTTACACTGTTTACAGTTCATAGCATTTTTACGTCTAGTGCTAGACAGTGCCTCCCATAAGCTAATGTGTAATTGACAAATTCATAGAATAAGAAAAATTTACAAACAAGCTAGTAGTTTTATAGGAAGCAGTTTCCTACATACGCTTAGTCAGATCGGTTGTATAGTTAATATAAATTATACATACATGTTTTTATTTACTTTTTTTATGGGCTCAGTGTGACACTTTGAGGGCGCCAGTCTGCCTCAGTGCAACAGGACACGGAGTCATCCGCCAAACAACTCATATAATATTTATACTGCAACAAGGACGTAAAAAGTCAGTACCTATTTCAATTTATTTGATTAAAAATAAATTTGTTTTTGGAAGACAAATTCCAAGAAATAAAAATATTCATCATTCAAAAGAAACATCTAATTTTATGGACCCTCTTCACAGCCGGATGTTGGCGGTGTTTTTGTCAACCGCAGCTAGATGGACTGCAATGATATATTTAGCGCCACCTAATCAGTTTTATAACGTCTTTAATATTTTATTTGAAAGTGCGCACACAAGAACGTTTTCATCTCTGTACATCAATGATGAATATTTTTATTGCTATATTTAATTGATCTGCGGTTTGCAAAAGTAAATAATCAAAGTTATAAAATACACATTAAATAAATAATGGTGAGGTGCGCAAATATCAACGGCGTCAGTTCTAAATAATGAAAATTATATGACGTGCTTATCTCGGTTGTTTTGCAAGTTTATACTCATTACTAGCTGAGCGACGCTGCATGTATTCATGTATTTAAAAAATCGATACTTATAAGTTAAATCATGTCCATTGCCTATACTTTTCACTTTTATATATGTCAAAATGATATTAAGCCAAACAATATTTAAATGTAATCTAAACATTCATTTTTTTACTATAGGTATTAGTTGAATCATAAATAAATGTTGCTGTGAAACTTGCGAAAGTTATTTATATAATAAATACTAGCTGTGCGACTTCATCCGCGTGGAATTGTGATTTTTAGTAGCAGTTTTAATTATGTAGGCATAACGATACTTCCATACAATCTTCATCCCCCCTTTTCAAACTCCTACAACCCTTTTTCTCTGTAAACTGTAGCCTGTGTCCTTTGTCAGGTTCTAAACTATCTGTGTATCAAATTTCCTTTAAATCGGTTCAGTAGTTTTGGCGCAAAAGGCCGACAGACAAACAGCCAGAGTTACTTTCGCATTTAAAATATTAGTAAGGATTATTACAATGTTGTGTGAGTCTCGTAACTCTGTAATATTATTCAAGCTTAAAATTGTGACAGTATCATATCACTCGGTAAACGGAGATTCCTGAGATTAGCGCGTTTAACGTCTCATTTAACGGTTTTATTCCACGGACTTTTTCTTACGGTTTTACTATCACATTTTATTTCAGTTCGGTCGCGCAGCAAAATCCCTATCTCCTCCAAGCCTGCCGTAAGGAACTTCGTTCCAATAATAAATGATAATGCAAATTAAAAAGACAAAATCTGTAGTGTTCATTCCACTCAAAAATGTGTCTTAAAATAGGCTCTGCCTTCCTACCCGCAAAAAATGTGCAGAATATGCCGAACGGACAATAAAAATATGCTAAACTACAACTGGCAGCCGAATTTCATCAGCTAGTGCAAAAAAGCATCTCAGCATTTAGGGGATTTTTTTTAGCGAAACGAACACTAGAAGCATTGTCTTTTTAATTTATATTAGAATGGCCGTGTGGTTTCCGGCTTAGAATAGACCACCCCATGTCTTCCCATGGGTGTCGTAAAAGGCGACTAAAAGACATATATGGCTGATGGATGGGCAGCAGCATCTATTAGCTCAAGGTTTACATCTTACTGCGATCACCAATCCGTCTGCCAAGCGTGGTGATTATGGCAATATCCCTCTACGATCCTGGCTTGCCAAGGTCTGTTAAGAGGAGGCCCATGTTCAGCAGTGGACGTAAACGGGCTGTTGATGATGAAGCAAAGTAACACTTGATTCTCCATATTATATAAATGATTAGCTTCCCGCGCGCGGTTTCATCCGCGTAACTACCGTTCCCGTGGAAACTTCATAATTAAATGCCTATATTAATCAGTGATAAAGTAGCATTCAAATGGTGAAAGAATTTTTAAAATCGGTGCACTACCTTTTGAGGCTATTCGTTACAAACATACTTACATACAAGTCTTTCCTCTTTATAATATTAGTAAGACAAATATTATTGACCACTGTTATAGCAGATATTATAATTTCCAAATTATAAACAAGACATTCATGTACTTAAATAATCGTTTATTAATACAAGGGTCAATTGATTTATCAATAAATACCAACAGAAAAAACTTTCACAGAATTACTAACTTTCATTAGTGAGGTGGAACATTTCCGATGGAAAACTTTCAGTATAAATAGCCAGTAAGCAGGAAAATTTCAGACCAGATATAATTAGTTCAATCAATTTATTTTGGTTATTTATTATTCTGGGAAATCAACTGACCTATCTTGTGATGAAACGAAAATGCAAATTATATTGTTCACTAACCACGCCCGCCACTGAGTCTCCGTACTATTCGATTTCTTAAGGATCATCGGTCTTCGTTGGAAGTCGTGGGTTCGATCTTGACGCGGAATAATACGAGATGTGATGACCCCATCGCCCACTGGTTCTTACAGTGCAAACAGTCAACGCAGGGCAGCTTATGGCGAGCTGTTGTGAACTACCGTCCCCACGGACTCGAGTGCTCCCGGGAAAAGCTCCTGTTCCTCATCTCCGGCTTGCCTTTATTTATTTATTTTTTATTTTTATACTTTAGTACATTTTATATTGTACATTGGTGGACTTAATGCCAAAGGCATTTTCTACCATAGGGTGATGCAGATCAAGGTAGGTGTACTAAGTAGAAATTAGAATCAGAGTCTAAAAAATAATATCCTTAATAACAAATGATTAAATATATACATATTTTATATAGGATACTAATATGATATCAATACTATATTCTCTAATACTATACGTTATTATAGCTACAATATAATACTATACTATATAATACCATAATATAAATGCAGAAATGAAAGTTAATGTTGAGTTACTGCCCTCCATTTCTTCCTAATAAAATCTTTAAATGAAAAGCGACTCTTTGCCGTCCTGATTTCGAGAGGTAGCGAATTCCAGAGAAGAATAGACTGGATAAGAAAAGAAGAGTGAACGAAGTCAGATCTGTGATTTAGACAATGGAGCAAACGATTGTGCGCAGAACGTAGGCTTAAGTTATGATTATCGCAAAGAAACTTAAAGTGGGGAGATAGATAAGATGGTGAAGTAGGGGAGTCAAGTAGGTTAAACAGTGTAGTTAGAGCCCTGGAACATCTTCGCTCACGGATGGGTAGCCAGTGAAGTTGAGTACGGAAAAGAGACACATGATCATATTTCCGGAGATTGAAAATAAATCGAATGCAATTATTCAGAAGTCGGTCCAATTTTTTGAGGAGATCTGCATTCAGGTTGAATTAGCATACATCACCATAGTCGATTATAGGGAATATTAAGGCCTGCACCAGTGTCAGTTTAACTTTACTCGGTAAGAAGTTCCTAAGCCGATAAAGTGAACGCAAAGCATATGTGACTCTCTGGCAGGCATAGGCCACTTGGCTTTGCCAGTTTAAATGTGAATCTATAAATAACCCTAGATCTTTCACGTTTTTACTGAACGGTATTACAGTGGTTAAACATAAGCGGAGGCAAACCAGTAATATCCACATGACTCATCATACGAGAGCTACCTACAATAATTGCTTGGCACTTTGACGGATTGACAGTTAAGCCAAATTTCTCGGACCAAGTTTGTAAGTACTCCAAGTCCCTATCAAGTTTATTTATGGCTTCTGCCAAATTTTCTATTCTATCCTGGGTATAAAGTTGTAAGTCATCAGCATAAAGATGGTACGCACTCTGAAGGTCACGAGTTAAGAGATTAATGAACAAAGAAAACAAAAGAGGAGAGAGAATTCCGCCTTGAGGAACGCCAACGTCCACGTTACGCCAACCAGTTGACGCGTCACCCAGGTGAACCGACTGCTGGCGCCCCGAAGATGAGATGAGAACCACTCCAACGACTCGTCAGATATCATAAGATAGGAGAGAATAGATAAAAGGATGTCATGACTGACATTGTTAAAGGCATTAGAGAAGTCAATCAATACCAAGACTGTAACTTTGGTAGTATCCATAGCCTCTCTAATGTCACCAGTCACCTTTAGGAGTGCTGTGGTAGTACTGTGTCCAGGCCTAAATCCGGATTGTAATGGGCTAATTAAGTTGTTTTGCAACACAAAGCAAGATATTTGCCTATGAACACAGGACTCCAGGACTTTGGAAAGAAAAGGAAGGATGGAGATAGGACGGTAGTGACAAGGAAGTGTGGGATTGGAAACTTTAGGGAGTGGGAGAACATGGGCTTTACGCCAAGAAGAAGGGAAATTGCCAGTATTCAAGGAAAAATTTATAATGTGGGAAACGGCTGGAAGAAGTTGATCTAGGATAGGAATTATCATGCGTCGGCTGATTGAATCACAACCAACCGCGTTAGATTTGATGGATAGGAAAATCTTCTTGATATCATCCAAGTCGACTGGAGTAAATTGAAAACGATTAATGCTGGGTCGAGATAGACTATTTACATAGTTTATTGTATCCAATTTGATTCGATGATCCATAGGTTTGGAGAGAGTAAAATTATCGATAAGATCATCCAATCGAACTGTGCAAGGAAGATCCAATTGTCGTGGATGACCCACTCCGAGAGTTTCTAGAAATTTCCATATATTAGCAGGAGTTGATTAAGAAATATTATCTGAAATGTGTCGGCGTTTAGCATTACGTACCATCTGATTACACTTATTCCTTACAACCTTGAAGTAGTTCCAGTTTTCTTCACAACGGTCCTTTTTAAACTTGCGGAAGGCACGGTCTCTGCGTCTCATAGCCATCTTGATGCACCTGGACATCCAGGGCGCAGCAGGGCGCTTAACAGAAACTCTCTTAACCGGTGCATGGATGTCAAATAATCTAAGGACCGTTTTATTGAAAGCGTCCACCTTGTCGTCTACTGACTTGGCATCATATAGTTGCTGCCAACTAATCTCCGATGCATCCCTACACAGATTATCCACGTTCAACTTGGCAAAAGAACGCCGGTACAGTAGTACCTTAGGTTTGGGTTTAAGAGGCTTAAGAATATAGGACAGAAAACTCAGGTCGTGATGGGAGAATCCTGGAGCATCGTGCTGTCCCCAGGACAAGGCTAAAGGGGGATTATAGGTTAGGATTAAATCGAGCCAAGTATCATCACCTGAGATATTATGGTGGGTAGGTTGCAAAGGCAAATCAAACTACTTGACTGGACTATGTGTAAGAGTTTACGGGATCGAGGAGAGTTGGGATCAAGGAGGTTGGTATTGAAATCGCCCATGATGATTTGGTGAGCATACTCCGAACCCAAAGATTCTAATACCAGTTCCAAATCGGTGAAGTAATCAGCGTTAGGAGGACAAGTAGACTACGCCAATAATGGTTTTGACCATCTTAACGGATACCTCAAGAAAGAGGTACTCCGCCGAGGCTGAGTAATGAGATGGGGACGATGCAATAATTTTATAAGGGAGATCGCTCTTCAAGTATATGGCTACACCTCCTCCACCTTCACCCATTCGGTCATTTGTTGCGAATGAGTACAAAACCAGGAAGAGAATATAGAGTAGAGAGAAGATGTGGTTTAAGCCAACTCTCAGAAATCAGAACAGCATGAACATTACTTTTTTCGAACGCCTCTAATAAGTCCGAGTGATGACTCGGAATGCTTTGAGCATTGAGGTGGCATATGTTTAAATAGAATTTATTGTTTCCAGTGAAGTGATGACATAAAAACTCCCCTAAACTGCCGCTAATAGAGCAAAAACTATCGTTAACGGAAGAAATACCTGAATTATTGGCAGAATGAAATGACTCATCATTAGAGTTTATAGACATTATTATAAATAAATACAAATAACTATAATTAAATAATATAAATACGTATAATGAATAAAATAAAAATTAAATAAAAACTAGTACCTAAGGTATTAAGAGCAATCAGGTATTAAGATCCAATATCAGGGGCACACACTTTTCGTTATCTCTCTCCAGTATCCCAGTGAATATTAATGCCTTCCGTCGTTGCTGCTTCGAACGTTTACTTATTTGGTTAGCTGTCAAAGCTCAAACAGTAACAACTCAGTGCCAAATTTCTTAGTGCTAAAAATATAAATCGGACAGTTTTCATAGTGAAATTAATTTTAAACAGTGTTAAACCGCGAAATATTTCATTGTGAATAATAGTAACTGAAAAAAACATTCAATTAGTGCTAAAAAAGTACAATTATAGATCACGTTTTGGATTTAACTACCCTTATCCAAATTATTATAGTGTTTGACAGATCTGACACTACTGACAAGAAAACCAGTGTTGCCATATCCAAATAACAACTTCCCCGCATACTTCTAAATGGGGTGAATGAAAACAGGGAAAATGGAAGTCGAAACAGACGGCAATAAAAAAGCTGGGCCAAACATCAATACCATAAAGAAATATGGACACATCAGATCACACAGTAACCCACCATCTACTGCAACATATTCAAGCATGTTCAACCAAAATTTTGACAAAGTATGGCATGAAGGACTTCTTTTTAAAATCAGATGTTGCCACATTCATTCTTTCTTATTCTGAAATCATACATAGAAAACAGATGCTATGAAGTTAAGTTGAATAGAGAGACATCTGACATGATTAAAATTGAATCTGGAGTGCCACAAGGGAGTGTTCTGGGTCCTGTTTTGTACCTCATATTTACAGCTGATCTTCCGACATCTGAATGTATGACTGTCGCTACATATGCAGACGATACTGCTCTTCTATCAGTCCATGACGATCCAAATTCTGCATCTGAAAACCTACAAAACCACCTTTCCTCCATCGAAGATTGGCTCAAAAAGTGGAGGATTAAAACAAACACAGACAAATCAGTGCATGTCACTTTGACACTCAGGAAGAAAACATGTCCACCTATTAGGCTTAACAATGAGGTAATTCCACAAGCAGATGATGCCAAATATCTTGGAATGCATCTAGATCACCGTCTTACCTGGCGTAAACATATTTGGACAAAACGAAAGCAGCTCGACCATAAACTCCGTAACATGTACTGGCTAGTCGGCCGTAAATCACATTTAATGGAAAGCAGTAAAATGGCTATTCACAAAACCATCATCAAGCCAATCTGGACATATGGAATCCAGCTATGGGGTTCGGCTAGCCATAGTAACATAGAGATTCTAGAAAGATTTCAAAGTAAAGCTTTCGTACCATGTTCACTATTCCACCATATATCAGTAACAAATACATCAACCAGGACCTCAAACTAAAGACAGTGAAACAGGAGATTGAGCCATTCAGTCGAAATTATCAAAGAAGGCTTGATAGACATAGGAATGAACTAGCAGCACAGCTACAGGGGACAGGAAGCCTACAGTTCTCGAGACTAAAGAGACATGGTATATCAAACCTGGCGGAGAGATTCGTTGACATTGACTGAGGGAAACATTGCTGAATGTGGTCCTCAACACCAACATATTTTCCGGAGTTATCAGCCAGCAGATTAGATTATTGTTTCCGAACAGATTTCTAAGTTGCAGGACATAGAAAAAAAAAAACTTATTTGGTGACGCAGGAGACTCAATATGCTGTATGTAAGCTCCTTGAAAGAACGGAGTTCCTTAGCGACTTTGGCCACTGTGTCCTTCTGTCCAGTAGCACCAGCAATCTGCAGTTGAGCAAAAAGATCATCAAACCGTCGTGCAATGTTTTCTTCCAGCTTGTGTTGTGTGGACAATATGTCATCGAACTGAGCCATTATGTTGTGTTTTTATGTGAAGTGCTTAATGTATTGTAGATGAGCTGGCAGGTGGTGTAATTATGGGTAATAGGTCACATATAATATGCTGCCTATGTAAGTACTATTCTTATAATTATTGGGCACTCCAAATAAATGTAAAAACTGTTTACAAAACTTTTAATTTAATTTAAAATCACAAATTGTTATTAGAAAAACGTGTTGTACTTTTCTTCACCTACCGCCGAAAAAAGGTGGAGTGGCTTTACTGGCCGGCTGGAGTGAACAATGATGGGGAATAGATCTCCCGCCTCCTGCTTGCCTTAATTGGCCGGCTTGAGTGGAGTCGCAAGAGCAGAGATGCTCGGAGGAGGAAGCATCCCGTAAGTGGTTAGTGGGCACGTGAGGCTGGACTCTCAGGGAGCCAATGATCGGGTAGAATGTCCAGGGGTACCTCTGCTCCTCTAGCCCCTCAGACCATGTTGCCCCTTTGTTGCTACATGCTAGCGGCCGTTTTCGAGGGCCCATCTATCGTGTCATTTTTACATGATATTATCATAGTTTAGGCAGGGGCCATAGTCCTTCTAAAGACCCAGTTTTCTTCATTCACTAGCACCCATACCCATAAACCAACATATTATGCAATAACATTATACTAACCGGGGATTGTCCTTGGGTGCATTTTTATGTATGTACAGGGATCATCGTCGGTTGGTGTCACACAACATTTAGATTAAACTTGTCTAAAGGGCCTCTGCGAGTTGGCTTCGGACCCCCGCATGCCATCCAAAGGTACGGAGCTCCATAGCTCCGAGATAATGGTAAAGACGTACAAATTATAATAATAATAATAAACAAGATATAGTCTATATAGTACCCATAGTCCTATCTACAACCGGAGTAATACCTAAGCCTATACACAACAGCATCTATTAGCTCAAGGTTTACATCTTACTGCGATCACCAATCCGTCTGTCAAGCGTGGTGATTATTGCAATATCCCTCAACGATCCTGGCTTGCCAAGGTCTGTTCAGCAGTGGACTTCAACGGGCTGTTGATGATGATGATGATGATACACAACAGCATTAAGTTATTAGATCTGAGACCATTTCTGTACACAACTCTTCAAAAAGCCGCTATCCTAAACACCTGCAGAATCGTAAGAAAGTTCATGCAAACTGACGAACAAACACCGCATACATAAAATTACACACCACATGCCACATTTACTTGGTCTTCGACCCGTAAATGTGGTAAAATCCAGCCTAGAGCTGAGTCGAACAAAACCACAGATAATAATAATAATAATAATTTATTTCAATTTAAGTACATTATAAATGAAACATATCTTAGATTAGCTTATGGTACTAACAGAAATTCAACAAGACATCTGTGTCTGAACCAGATAAATTAATATCTGTATCTCAGACAACAGCGCTCTTCCCTTAAAATATACATTTAAAAGCTTAAATGTTCACATTTATTACTTATATACATATTTTATTTTTATTGTTTTTAAATCTATTTATTCATTAACTAGTGGCAAATGAAATAAGAATACAAACAAAGTAAAATGAAATAAAGTGGAGTAGGGACTTCCTTTTGTGTCGACATATAAATGAGTGAGTGTGTGTAGGAGGGTGAGTAAATGAACTTATTGTGGTACAGTCAACAGGTTTTCGGTTTCGTCATAGGTCAGCATTTGAAGGTGCTCTATATACGAATAAGAAATCTTAGTATTAAATATGAGATTACTATGCGGATTTGATTGGTTGAGCATGGAAGGTAGTCCAGCTTCAGTACGTCGACAAGCTTGTTAAGCCGTAGGTCCCGATGGTTGTAACATCATTTAGCAATTGTATACCAGAAAACGAGCAGCAGCGTTTCCCTTACATAATACTGTGGGTTACTTTGTCACTTCCTCGATCGAAACAGTTCTATGTTCATCAGTCGTAATATATTACTTATACATTGTACGAGTGAAATAAATTAGCGTCTTGTTGTAAAAAAAATATATTCAGTGTATATTTGTATATAAACACGTGTACAAACGGAAAATTTTGCAGATTGCAAGGATAGAATATCTCTTTAGATAGAACATTGGGGCACGTTCTTGTCACGTGTTGGAGGATTGAATGTTATCTCTGCCGAGCGTACGGGTGTTAAAGACAGGTACAGATGACAACTAATTAATTAGCTTGTTATTTCAACGCACTGTAGCACAATGCAGAAGTACTTATTGTTTACAACAATATTTTTATCTATAAATGCTGACATATGTATAAATCTACACTAGAATTGATGAAGAGATTTAATTTTTGTTTTCAAATTCAGAAAAATATCGATCGATTTATAAAAAATGATATTATAAATCTACTTTATACAAGAACGACAAAGACACAAACGATAAAAACATTTTATGCAACTACAATATATATGTTATGGAACTACAACATATTTTATTATGATATTTGTACGGGAACGAGAGCCGATTTATCGAGGAAGGCTATATTTTATTATGAAGTTTTTACGGGAACGGGAGATACGCGGTTGAAACAGCGCGTCTTTCCTTTTTTATCTCATCCTCTTCATTAGCCCGTATAACGTACACTGCTGAACATGGGCCTCCTCCCGAGGGAGGGTATTTGCCATAGTCACCACGCTTTGCAGACGGGTTGGTGACTTTTATGTTGTGCAACACAAGGAAACGCTGCTGCCCGTTCCTTGATATACGATTATTATAGATGATGTTATAATATTCGGGACCAACGGCTTAACGTGCTTTCCGAAGCACGGAGGGTAGTCCCTCAACCAACCATACCCGGAAAGAAATCTAAAAATTAACACAAAGATTTCCTGTCCGGAGTGAGGATCGAACCCACGACCTCCGAGATTTAAAGCGAGCCATATACCGCTACGCTACGGAGGATGTACTACTGCGGTATTTTTTATCTAGTATAAAATAAAAAGATTTGTCATATATAAAGAACAGCAATACGAGCTCCTTTCCTCCTTTCAAGTCATAACCACATTTTATTTCTTCGAAAACAATGTCTTTGATTCGTGAAGAGCATAACATGTTTATTAGAACAATAAAAGTTACTGTCAACGGTGCTTCCGTGACGAAAGTTCATTCACCTATGTTTTATAGAAATAGATAATATTGAACCTAACAATGTTTATTAGTTCACGTAGCGTCTTTCATTTGAATTTCAATATACATATCATAAATTGGCATGACGTGAGTAGGTCCAGCCTACATTATTCACAATTACATTGTGACTTAGCCCATATAGTATAACTTTGACATTATAACATAATAATATGTTAAGCGATCTTAACATATTTTTGGTTGTTAAATTATGTAATATATATAAAGGACGTTTCAATCCGTCTCGATAGGACCAAACAAATTATGGTGGTGAAAGTATATAATATATAACGGTTCAGATCCAGCTTAATATGCCAGAAATGAATGGTGATGCGGACTGTAGGTAAATTGTGATGTCTGGTGGCAAAATGCGGAGCGGGAATGCAGGATTAACCGTTTTCACACCAATGATAATTGCGTAACTGAAGGAAGCATGTACTTACCAGTAAGCCAGTTATTCACAGCGCGGCTATCGGCAAATGGACAGCCTCGTGGTTCAGCGCGAGTGATGTGAAGTAGCAGGATCCAAGCACTTAATGTTTATGGGTACCAGACACCAAGCGTTATCACACACACACGGTTAGAATCCGACATGTGAGGATAAAAGTAAAATGCGGTAAGAAATGCAGTCGTAAACTCGACCACACGTTTATATTATTATATATGAACAGCAGCGGGCGCGCGGCAATGCATCGCAACGACTAAAGGTTGGCCAACATAACAAACTTAAAGGTTCGTACAATGCGTCCTCAGGTGGCGCGACTAAACAATTGGTATGATAAAAACGGCGTAAACAATTATGTTCAAGTCAAGTGCCAAAGATCATATCTTTTTGGTTATCTTTATATATTCTTCTTCTAATTATATATTCTTCTTCTTAATTCTTCTGTGAGTGTGTATGTCACTGAACTTCTCTCAAACGACTGGACCGATTTTGATGAAATTTTTTGTGTGTGTTCAAGGGGATCTGGGAATGGTTTAGATTCACAATTTTGTCCGCTGGACAATGTTTTTTTAATTAATTTTTAATTTATTAGTAGTTGCCTGAAAACCCCTTAACACAGCCTTTTTCTTTTTCCCATACAAACGTTTTCTAACTAAAATGTAGAGTCAATTTGAGCTTTATTTTTTTGCTAAGATTTTTTAGGGTAGGTGTAGGGTAGGGTAGGGGTAGATTAGGGGTAGGTGTAGGGTAGGGGTAGGGTAGAGGTAGGGTAGGGGTAGTGTAGGGTAGGGGTAGTGTAGGGTAGGGGTAGTGTAGGGTAGGGGTAGTGTAGGGTAGGGGTAGTGTAGGGTAGGGGTAGTGTAGGGTAGGGGTAGTGTAGGGTAGGGGTAGTGTAGGGTAGGGGTAGTGTAGGGTGGGGGTAGTGTAGGGTAGGGGTAGTGTAGGGGTAGGAGTACCGCATAAACGAAGTCTCTACGGCCCAGTTTATTTTATACAAATGTTTAGGTCTTTTATGTATCGATTGAGGCAGTACGAAGTCTGCCGGGTCAGCTAGTAAAGGTATAAATAACAGATTGGCAAATTCAATGAATTACGTCGATCCCAGCACAAACTTTACAGAAAACTCATATTAGAAAACTTTCGACCGCCGTCAGAAACCGCTTTCCATGCTTTAAGCCTCGCTTAGATTTGTATGCTGAAAGCTTTTACAGTCGATAGTACTCTCCTTATGATCCATTACCTTGACACCTACTGCCTAAGCCCTTCCACCGTGTATACAAAGTATTTAATAGTTAGCAAATATTTGAGAGAGATTAAACATATATTTTTGAACTGTTTATGGTAAGCATTAACCGTTATTCATGCACTTAAGCAATGCCAAGCCGATGCCTACCGCAATAGGAATTGGCCTGAGAGCTGACGACCGAAACGACCAGGTAATTTGATCATTCATAAAAATGATTTATCAGCTTACCTGGAGCATTCTAAGCATAAAGACGTCGACCTGGCAGGATTCGCGTGGTGGATGTGGGAGTTATGGGGTGGGGGAAAAAAAAAAGGTAATGTGATCAGGATTACTTTTTATGCCAAATGGTTTGCCTACATACCCAAAGCACACAAAAAAAAAAATCTGGCGTCATTTGGTTGTTGGAAAGGTATCGCCAGGCTTAATTAAAGTGAGGATTTTATTTTTTATTTTTAGGTAATAAGAACAAGGTTGGCTTTTTTGTGCTTAAAGTTTATTATTCCCAGAGGCTAGGAAAACAAAAGCCAGCCAATAATAGTGGTGGGAACATGTAGTGGTGGGAATAATTGAAAATTTATATTTTAAATTGTATTTTGCTCGAGAAAGAGCTAAGGGGCGTGAAAAAGAGCGCGTGGAGGGGATACACGCGACGAAGGCGTCCGTGCTCTCTCGGCGCGTCGTTCATGTTCGGTAAACCGAATGCGCCTGGCTGTCCTCGTCGTACTCGTTGAGCGGAAAGAGCCGAACGTTTCCGGAGCGCCAAATGTATTCTCTGAGCTACGTTTGAATACGAAAATGCTATAGCGCAGGGAAAACACAGCAGCAGTAACAAATATAGCTTGTAGTAAAATAAAATTAGACATTTTATTGTATTATCTTATTTATTTAGGCTTCCCAACATTTGTTTACGCTAACATCTAACTAAAAATACTCATATACAAAATAATGCGCAAAATAATTATAAGCAAATATTTCATGCATCATTAACTACAACTAAGTTAAACGATTAAACTAATACAGGCGCAGAAAATAAAATAAAATAAAGAGTAATTTAGGAGTTGAGATATTAAAAAAAACAACAAATTTACACTGTGTATTTTTATTTTTTTGTAATCAAGTTTCGTACATTGTTTTTTTTTTCTATAGCTTTCGGAAAAGTTGATTAATATCAATAAAAAAATCAATTTTGACAGAGTCACAAAAAAAAGATTATCTAAAGATTGTCAAAAATGTTCCAAAGTTTTGTGTTGCTAAACGATTTAATGTAAATTTGGTTGTGGAAGCAAATATGCGGCCAGTGACCCTTGGGAAAGGTTGCCCCAAATATTTTTACCTTTTCTTTAGATAACAGGATATAAAATCCTTTTGTCCTTCCTTTACATTGTTCAAATAAACAGAAAATAATAAATAGCTCTTTTAACGTCCGCTGCTGAACCATGGCCTCTTCCCAAAGGAGGGATTTTGCCATAGTCACCACGCTTGGCAGGCGGGTTGGTGACCGCAGTAACACTCAAGGAAACGCTGCTGCCCGTTTCCTGGTATACTATTGTTTTAGATGATTTATTACAATCGGGACCAACGGCTTAACGTGCTTTCCGAGGCAGGGAGGGTAGTCCCTCAGCTCAGCCCACCAGACCCGGAAAGAAATCTTAGAATCTATATAAAGATTTTCTTGTACAGCGTGGGGATCAAACCCACGACTTCCGAGATTTAAAGCTAGCCGAATACCGCTACGTCACGGAAGTTGTCATAGATATATAACATTTCGTAGCGTGTGTGTTTTATGACATTGTAATTAAAATGCTTTAAAAAAATTTGCTCATAACATGAAAGGTACTTGAACTTTTTTTCGTGAATAAATTGTCGTATTACATATTATTATAAGGTTATGGAATGTTAAAACTAACCTAATGTGTTGACTACTAAACTGGATACGAAATACATAATTTTCTTTATTTTGTTAATATACTACAAAAACAGTTACTTAATCGAACAAACAATTGTGTAACTAGAAATTTTATTTCAGTTAAAGTTCGTAAGTCAGGAAAAGGTTGGAGTTTTACTCGTGGCTCGGAGAGCAGGTTAAGGTCAGTCCTGCACTTCTGTCCTTGCGGAAAGAGTCTGCAAGTTCTGTGTTTGCGCACACACTTATCCTGCGTAGTTGGCTAATCTCCTTAAAGATTGGCCGCCATGACCAAAACGGTCGGAGGACATATAATATGATTCACCTAAATATACACATTTGTTCTCGTTCAGTTCAGAGTTCTATTGATTACAAATCCAATGAAAATATAGGTATATTAATGCGACGCCGATGATCCATGTATATGTTATAATTATTATAAATCAACAAAAAAATATGTAAATCTTTAGTATTAGATTTTCAATTAATTCCAGCACGTAAGCATTGTCATTCAACGGGGTAATGCTGCCAGCATTCTGGGAACCTTGCCAAGTTGAAGAGATTTAGAATATAAGTATTTGACAAGTTAGTTATATTTCAAATTAACTACTTTTAGTTAGTGATGTACAAGCCTCGAGGCGTCGAGCGTTATTTGTGAAGCCTCGAGGCGGAATCGCAAGACTCAGTGAGCTCGGTAAGCTCGGAGTCCCGAGCCTAACCGAGCCGCTATCTTTTTGAGCCAAGCCTCGAGCCTTCATAAGAGCTCGAGCCTTCAAAGAGCTCGAGCCTTCAAAAGAACTCGAGTCTTCAAAAGAGCCTTCTAACCCGCAACTGTCGGTAGATGTGAACGTGGCGGATCTTGACCGTTGGAAGTTCAAGCGATAATAGTGCTTAATTCCTTAAGCAATAATAGTTATTATTGTGTGAAGTCTGTGCCAATTACAAAGGATAATTCTACAAACACAAGTGAATAGTGGTGTATTGGTCTTTGACTGCAGCGTGCGGGGTACCCGCGCTCCTCACCGCTACGATAAGAGATAGTAGCCATAATTGCTGTCTCGGTCTAACATACCAGTGCGTGTGTTTGAGTTTCGCTTTAGTGCACTTGTACCAAATTATCTTCAACATGTTATCCTGCGTGGTTTGTAACTCGGATATTAAAAACGATGACTTTATAAAATGTCAACTCGCATTTTGCCTATTATTGCAGAATTTACTTATTTAAGTTGTTTCTTTTGTTTTCCCTCGCTACTTTCTAGTTAACCTAGCTTTATGAATGCCGTGAAACTCTGTTATTGGCTTACGAGATAATTGTCATCATCTCGCTATCACTAGGGATTGCAATCCAGCGGCGTTTTCAATCCAGCTGGATTCTTGCTGGATTGACCTGAATCCAGCTGGATCCAGCGCGGATCCAGCAAAATTTGGAACAAAAATAAAAAGACAACATTTTTAAGACTTTTTTTATTAATTTGTACTTCTTACGATAATCTATGAAATCTTTCACTCATTTGGTGATTTCTTATATCAATTAGCTTTGGTTTCTTAATCATTTGAAATCAAAAGAATCAAAGTAAGCAATATCTTATTACGTTTATGTTTAATGATAGGATGACTAATCAGTATCAATCAGTCTTACAAATTATTTTAAAATTAACTATAAAAAAAGGACCGTAATAATAATACTATTTTAATCTTCAATCAATTTTTGTATCAAAAGAAGCTCCGAAATAATCTTCTCTTCACTCGTTAATCGTTAATAATAAGGCAGTTTAAAATCTGACGATAAGAGACTGACTTATTTCTCTTTTTGAATTCTCTGAAAGTAAGACCTTAGAAAACAAATTTTATCTATAGTCTTGCCTCCCAACCTGCTTCGCACAGAACTGCTTATGTAGCCGGCTGCTGAGAATGCCCTTTCGGCCTCTACACTGGTCGGTTTTAGGGTCATTAAATACTCATAAACCATAGATAAATGTTCACCTCGCACTCGTTCGGTCTCATAAACGCTCATTTCTTTTTGCAGGACCTTTTCGTAATATAATTGACCACTTGGCTTTTGTTTATTACAGTTCTCCTTCTCTCTTTTAAGTTTAATCTCAAGCTCTTGCTCTAAAATCATTTTCACGGGTTCTGCGTCATCATCTAGACCATCCTCTTCTAACTCCATGATATCTTTTTGCACCGGTTCTACAATGTGTTGTTTATTTACTCGTTTTAACAAAGTTTTCATCTCCTGCCGCATCGCATTCTTTTTCGGCTAAGGAAAATAGCCAGGTTTTTTTACTGCTTCTTCATACTTTTTTGGATTTTTCAATTACACTAATGTACCAGTAACTTCGGAGAGGCGCCGTTCTGCGATTCTGTTGCGTAGTGCTTCAGCTAGCTCGGCGCTTAGGGAAATGCCCTGGCTATATAGCTTGTCTAAGACAAATTTCAGGGTTGTGTCGGCAGTTGTCAATGTGGACTCTCTTCTGCAAAGAGCTTCTACAGCCAGTTTCATTCGCACATGCGGCGAGTGCTATGCTATGGTGACAGAACGGCAACGTTGCCGCGCCGTTTTGAAAATGGCGGCAACTCAAAACTAAATAATAGAAATTGATACGTTTGCGGATCCGCATCGCTGGATCCAGCACTGTATGCTGGATCCAGCATGTTTAAAAAGGCGCTGGATCCAGCTGGATTGCTGTATGCTGGATCCAGCAATTGCAATCCCTAGCTATCACTCAGCAGTGTATGCAAACTGTAAGATGCCGTAACTTTGACGCAGCTGTAGTTTTTTTTGTTATCCGGGGCAAATGCATTTACGCATTCCCACCGCCGCTGCAGCGTATTCGCGCGCTGGCGGCGGGATATGTGGGGCATGCCCTCTCCATACCGTGGTATGCTAAACTCATACCACGAGGAGAGGACACTTTTTTTTTTGTCTAGCTTACGCGTTTTTTGTCGCGTGCCTAGCTTACGTACAAAAATCGTAAGTGGCCACTTTCGCGATCAGTCTGCTTCGGTGTACAGCGCTAGTCGGACGTCAGTTAAAAATATTAAAATGGTTAATTGTGCGGGTAACCTTCCGATGCCCTCGTAGTCCCGAAGTTCGGACTTCGGGTACTGTAAAGTAGAGCAAACTGTAAAGTAAAGCGACAGTTTTACAAAACTCCCCTAATAATAATAATCCCTAAATCTCCCCGTCAGCGACCGCCCTAAGCCGAGGTCCAAGTCCCAGAGGGGACGCTCTCTTGCGCAGGTTGCTTAGTTTGTAGTGTTTAAACCATTTATCTAGGCTTTAGCTCTGCTCGCCTTTATGCCCGGTGAAGTAGCAAAAGCGTCGGGGCTAACAACATATGTCCGTGCGAAAAAAAGATTAATTGTACTGTTATTAATTGTAAAAACTGTTCAAATGCTAGGAGAAAAAATAAAGAGAAAAAATAAAGTAAACGTTTCCTTCCATCGTTAAATCATTTTGTGACTAAGATTATGCGTAATTAATTTAAAAAACAATTATTTTTAATCTAATACCCTCAGTAATACCTGGTAATACTAAATCTGAGAAAAATAAAACATTCTTATTACATTGCGGCTTTGACTTGGAGCGGTTGATGAGACGTTTTGTTTTAGCAAGTGATGAATATCGAGACAAGCTAAACTATCGTATATCGCTTTGATTTTGCATTACAGGGACTTAAATCATTTTTCTGACAATTTTAGCGATGAGTGCCCCTACCCCTACCCTACCCCCACCCTACCCCTACCCTACCCCCAGCCTACCCCTACCCTACCTCTACCCTAACCCTACCCTACCCTACCCCTACCCTACCTCTACCCTACCCCTACCCTAACCCTACCCTACCACTGCCCTACCCCTACCCTACCCCTGCCCTACCCCTACCCTACCCCTGCCCTACCCCTACCCTACCCCGACCCTCCAGTGCGCTAAAGAGAAATGCTTCGAATCGATCAAGCGCTCAAAGGGCTCGTGCCTTCAAAAAGGGCTCGAGTCCTCAAAAGAACTCGAACCTTAAAAAGAGCTCGAGCCTTCGAAAAGGGCTCGAGCCTTCAAAAAGGACTCGAGACTTCAAAAAAGCTCGAGCTCTGAAAAAGACTCCCGAGTCGTCGGGCGCGATACATACGAGGCGAGCCCTGTAAACGACAACGAGCTCTAGGCAAAGAGACTCGGACGCCTCGAGTCTTGTACATCACTGCTTTTAGTAGTGTAAATGTATTGAATAAAAACTTTATACAAGTAAATTCTCCGTCCGGTTTCTTACCTAATGCGACACTGACATCCAATTGTGTTCCTGACATTTTATTCAGATACACTATTCCAGTGACTCAACAACGTGACACAAGTACAAGTGCCACGATATCTCAGTAACACACACATAACAAAAATAACATTTATCGTTTTCTATTATACTTGTGTCAATGTAAGACATCTACATAATCGAAGGAATAAGATTAAATCATGTAGTAGCCTATTGATATATAAACTAACATTTCCGCGCAGTTTTATCCACGTGTTTACATTCCTGTGGGGACGACTTTATGGATTGAGTGAGTTTATTATTTTAGTGAGTTGCTGTATGACCACCCTTTTTTATAAATGACTAGCGATCCGCCCCGGCTTCGCACGAGTGCAATGCTAATTTATGATACCTATAAACCTTCCTCTTGAATTACTCTATCTATTCATAGACGAATCAAAATCCGTTGCGTAGTTTTAAAGATAGGACAGGTAGACGGCGGGAAGCGACTTTGTTTTATGTAGTGATTAAATTAGTTTTTTTTCCTTTTTATTATTATTGCTAAACTAGATATACGCTAGGAGACAAATTTCGTTTGACCAAGTTGCCAGCAAAGTCGGATAAAGTGGTATCATGTTCGGACTTTTCTTGACAAATTTGATAACATCAAGCGACAGATGCCGTCGCTACGGACATAAGTCGCGGTGTAACCAGATTGTTGGCAGATTTCACCGACACAATGTCGTTAAACATTTAAATCAACAACGTTTACGTGCTAAAATATATGTTATTCGATTAAAAATAATATTTTCCTTTATTCTATTATTCTTAATACTCACTCGGTTATATTAAGACACTTATATAATCGGAGCAGTTTTTTTCACTTGAGTAGTTGAATAACATCTTACTGAATAATAAACGCGTTATATCGCGCAATTTCATCCAATTCGATAAGATGATCATAAATATAATGGTGATGAAAAATGTGTCCATGTGAATGTAATTTTGCGGTATTCGCAAGGGAACAGCTTTATAAATTACCTTTGGTATAACTAGTTAGCGTAGGTTTCTGGTGGTTAAATATTTATTTCGGATCTATCAATTTGTTATTTAAGTTTTTAAATCGATTTGTCGATTTCCGTGCCTCGGAAAGCACGCTAAGGCGTTGGTCGTCTATGTCACCAACCTGAGTGGTGACTATGGCAAATACTCTCCCTCGGGAGGAGGCCCATGTGCAGCAGTAGACCTTATACGGGCTGATGATGATGATGAATCGATTTGTGGCAAACAAAGAACTGACATTATCTCTTTCTCTTATGGAACATAAAGTTACTTAGTTCAGTTATAAGTTTCTTCACGTCATCACCCCCACACGTGGTAATGTGACCCTTGAGTCACAAATCACTGAAACGATGAACTTTCGAGAAGCTGATGACCCACAGAAACGTGATGACAAATTATTTGGAAGAACACACGTGAGGCGGTCACAAAGACACTGCCAGTAACAATAGACGGGCACGCTATTATTAACAAATTAGTTCGTTATTGTAGATCTTTATAATATAAAGCTGCTTTACTAAAATTCTAAATGTTAATAAATAACGTAGCTGTCACTAAAATAACATTCTGTAAATAAAGTATGCCTTTAGATGCATTGAAGCTTGTTGGCCTTTTAGAGGCAGTTTATTTTAATTCTGACTGCAATGACAAAGAGTATTTTTTGGGGGTAGTAGCCGGGTATTTAGCCACGAGGCTTTTACTCGGTACGGTGAGCAGAGCATTAACGCTATTAATTGATTAATATAGTATACACGAATAAAATTACTCGGTTTTACGGTACGGAACGGTAGTAATATAAATATTTTAAATGATAAATTTGCCACAAGACATGACCGCGGTTAAGGGTTAGATTTGAAAATTTATGTGAGTAAATTCACAAATTATAGACCCGATTGAATTACAATAATCCGTATTCTACGTTAATCCTAGATAAACGTAAAATCTATAAATGTTTGAATATACTTTAACAAAACTACATGGTTACGTTAGTTAATTATATTCCTATTCTATTTTATTTTACTTATAAATATAATTCAAGGAGCAATGATAAATATAACTTTATTTGCGCCAAATGTAACATTCTACTTCCTTAATACTTTGGCCACGTTATGTTTATTGGCAACGAAGGGCGAGCCATCGTTTCATATGAACCATAAATTATCTTCTTATTACTTTACCTACTTTACTAATAAATATTATTTACATTTATGACAAAATTATAATAGTAAGTAATTCTGTTACAAAATTTACTAAAATATCAATAAATCAACATCTTTATTACTACTTCATCTATTTTCTAAAATACAATTGCAATATAAAATGTACGTCTGACGTGAGTATGACGCTTAAACGCCTTCGAAAATAAATCTTCGAGTGTACACAAATATTATTTTAGCACTATAATCGAATCTGCCATCTGCCAGGCATCTTATATACAGCCTCATTCTCAAGCCTACATAATAGAGCATTATTATAAACACAATCGTAGTTTGCACATATTTACGGTATTGTTCCAACCATGTTATTTAAATAGAGCAGACTGTTTCGTAAAAGAACCGTTTCAGTAATAATCCGTCACGTTTACAAAACAAACACAATAAAATTTCGTACATAATTATGTTGTTGTGTTCTTGTCTATGTTACAAGTTATGAAGCCAGTTACAGCTGCTACGGCGTAGACATGCCACGGTAAATGCTACGGCGTAGTCATAACTGTGCGTCGTAGAGGCACAAGTAAACAACAAACTATGAAGAAAGTAGCTTTATAATGTTTATGAATACCTATACAAAATTTAGTTGCCTCCGTTTTATAAGCTTATATTATTTGCTTTATTAAAACTTTTTGCACAGAAAAATAGATATTTACGAAATGCATTCAAAATAAAATAAAATATTTTTTTTATTGTCTAAGTCAAAAAAACAATGCTAAATATGAAATTGATTGTTTGTGTTAAGAAGTTTAAATTTACAAAAGTTTTACTTCAAATTAATGAATAAGTTCATAAAAAATAACAAACGTCAAAACAGTTCAGTCACCTCATAATAACAAAAGACTGTCGTAGGACTGAATCGTGTGATCTTCTTTTGTTATTTTAATAACCTAATTACAATTTAATTTGGAAGTTATGACCTTTTTACAGCGTCTTTGAATAAAATGCTTAAAAGGAAGTGTCTTTTGAATAAAAGGTGTCATAATTCTAGCAAATAAAAGGGAAATATAAATGCTTGCACATTATTTATGTAGCGAGGAAGGGTTCTGCGACCTAAAAATGTATTCAAAAGCGATGGATTTGAACAATGCTTCTTTTATGCTTTAAATTTTTAATTCGTATAATAATTTATGATGTACAAAATATAAGTACTACAGTTGCCGTGTGGTTTTCGACTTTCGGAAGAAGAAGTTACTATAGAATATCAATATTACTAACTTATCAAACAAAACTACAGAATATATATTTTGTTATCTGCCAATTTTTTTTCGAAAGCGACATTTTTTTGTTTTAAGGCGCGGGCAGTTACTTGTTATTAAAAAGTTTGAATTTCCGCCTTCATTCAAAATTGTCTTATTGTTGACATGGCAACCATTCGATAGGAATTTTACCAGGAAACAGCTAAAATTACAAGTAATAATAAGAATGAGTGTTATTTTACGAAAAAAAATATAACTCTGATTAAACCGCACGGGACAACTAATTCGTATAAAATTTCATTGCGATATCGTTATTATTACGTAACATTCAGTTAGAAACCTTTTCAGTTGACGATGAGTGCAAATCTTAATTGAAATTTAATTTAATAACCAAACCAAATTACAAACTTTGTCAATACATTTTTGTAAGCAGCTCAAATGCGTTTGTATAACATTAATTACTAAAAGCATCTTATACAACTCATAGTTACCGAACTTGATGAGTCACAAAAACGCTCGAGTACCTTAACCTATACTAATATTATTTTATATAGATATATAAGAGGCAAATTTTGTGAATTGTTTGTGAGTCTTTAGGAGGTAATCTCTGGATTTCGTGAACCGATTTTGAAAATTATTTTAGCAATAGAAAGTCGTATTATTTGCAAGTGTCATAGGCTATATTTAAAGACGAGGTTTGCAGGGGAACAGTATCTATGTGGGTGCAACCACGCTACAGCTAGTATTTAATCATTTTTATTTATTTGGAAGTTGAGATTTTACTTAAACCTTTTCCTGTAACTGTATCGATTTCTAAAGTGAGCTCAATAAAATAAAAAAAAATCATTTTTATTTACGTAAACCTATTACAGGCACTTGCAAATAGTCAAAACAATAATTTATTATTAATCTATGTATAATTTTAACATTTTTAAATGAGCATATTAAGCAGGTATTTTAGTTATTGTTTTTAATCATTTTAGTCTTAACTTTATTATTTTACTATATTGTGTCCGATAGCTTGTTCTGTCTATATTAAATTATATTAAGAACAATTGTCATTATTTGGGCGGACCATGAGTATATAACGACGGACGCGCTTTAATGCTACCACCGGATCCAATACGCCCCAACTGAGAAGATCCGGCGAAACAAACTCAGTGGGTTATTCTACTGCCGGTTTTAACACGACCCACATGAGACGGTCCGGCGAAACATCCTCAAATGGGCAGAGCGTGGGTTTTGGTCCAGTTACTTTTATTATTTATTTGGCATACACATTATTTTCCCGAACGGTTGTCTTTATAATATTTGATTATCTATTAATGTTTTTATATTAATAAAAGAAGCTAATTTGAGACAGAACTAGCGGTCTATTAATGTAACTCATTAGGCCGATTACAGATAGTTCACAGAACATCACACTATTATGCTTACTATTTTACTTAGATACAGGGTCTCTAGGAAGTGTTACGCAGGATGGTTCATGAGACCAAACATCTTTATCCTCAATATAGTCCTTAACGCTATAGTAACCTTTAGATACAAGGACACGTTTAATATATGCTTTAAAAGTTGTATCAGGCAAATCAGTAACACGACTAGGGAGTTTGTTATAAAACCTAATACCATTTCCCATAAATGATTTATTGGTTCTACTTACTCTAAAACCGGGTATGGCAATTTTATGTTTATTTCTTGTGTTAACATTATGAATATCACTTTTTTTACTATAATGATCTATATTTTTTCTAACAAAAATGATATTTTGGTATATGTACTCAGAAGGAGCGGTAAGTATATTTATCTCTTTAAACAGGGTACGTAAGGAGTCGCGACTACCTAAACCGTAAATAGCCCTAACTGCTCTTTTCTGTAATATAAAAATACTATTGACATCAGCGGCTGAACCCCAAAGCAGTATTCCATAGGACATAATGCTATGAAAGTACGCGAAATACACTAGTCTAGCAGTTGCTTCATTTGACAATTGCCTAATTTTCCAGACAGCATAAGATGCGGAACTGAGTCTACCAGTTAATTTTTCAATATGAGGGCCCCATTGCAGTTTTGAATCTAATGTTATTCCTAGAAAAACTGTCGATTGAACTAGGTCCAACGTTTCTCCATTAAGTGAAGCAATTGAAAATTTAACCGAATTTATTTCTTCATCCAAAATTCATTGCGTTTTCGATACTATCGATACTAATATTAAAAAAGGAAAGATTTGTATGTGTGTATATTTGTTATAAATAAACTAGGAAACTAGTGTGCCGATTTCAAAAATTATTTCACCATTGGAAAGCTACATTCACCCTGAGTGTCATAGGCTATATTTAATTATGAAGTTCCTACGGGAACGGGAGTTACGCGGGTTATATATACACGCGCGGGAAGCTAGTATATAATCATGTTGGGAAATAAACATCAGTTAGAACTGTTAGACACAGTATATACACACAGAACAGTTAGACTGACTAGACTTGGGCTCTAGAGTGCCAAAATCCATTTCGCGATGGGGATTCGTGTATTAAAAACTAGCATCACGACGGTCGCTTTTTGACACATTTGGTACTCTTCTAATCGAAAGAAATTATTTTGACGTCGCGGTGATATTAGCGCTTATTTTCATTTATAATCAATTCATCAATCATTATGAAATTAAATGTGTGTGTTTCGTTATTTCTACATTTTAGAGTCATAAGGTGTCATAAGATGGGCAGCATCATTTATCAGTGCAAGGCTATTAACCATTTTACCAATCCGCCTGCCAATCGCAGTGATTATTGCAATGTACCGTAACGATCATGGAGAGCCAAGATTTATAAAGAGGTCTACGTCCTCTCCAAATTTAGGAACCTCTGCCCTAGCATTCACGAGGCAAGCGACATGCATTTTCAACCATCCATTTATGTTATACGTACAGCTTAACAAACAATTCGTTACACGTGCCACTATATTTTAAATGGTGTAATATTCATCATAACTTGATCGGTCACGAGCGTTTGTGACAAACTACTGGGGAGTTTGTTTATTTTGTGTTAAAATATACACGTGCTGGATTACAATTACAAGGTGTGATTATAAGTTAATTGTTTTTGTTTCTTGTCATCATCATGAGGCTGTATGGGCCTCCCCCGAGGGCAGTTTGCCATAGTCACCACGCTTGGTAGGCGGGTTGGTGACCGGTATTATATTGTACCACAGTGAGGTATGCTGCTCGTTCCCTGATATACGATAATTATGTAGTAGATGTTACCAACGCCTTACTCGGCGTAAATTTATATTTCTTTAAAGGTTCATTTTTAAAGAAAGGTATTATTCAAGCCTAAGGTCTATGTCGTTAAATCTATCGTGCCAATTATCAAAATTCAATCTTTGGACTATTACCTACTTTTTTACAAAAAAAGAATGAATGATATCGAAAAAAATCTTAAGGAAGATCACAATGTATAAATTTTCGCTTTCATCCTCTCTCCCTAGCGAATCCGGGATAGCATGCTTGTAAGATCCTGCTTCATAGTATGCACAATAAGCATAAAAAGTTGCATAGAAAACCATTCAATAATATGGCATGATACGCGCTTAAAGAATCAGACATACGAGGCGAAAATCAATTTGATCTTCAGCAGTTTTACTATATATAATTAAAATTATGTATTATTTAATGTTGTATCAATCCCAAACAGTGGTTTAACGTGTTTTGTCACCATGTGCTATATGCCAAAGGACGTTAAATACAGCATATAACAGCATATAATTTTAATTTATTCATTAAGTAGATGATGATCTTTATAGTTTTTTATTTAAACAAAAGTTATTATTAATATATCATTTGTGTGCGTTTATTGGCTGAAATTTAACCGTTATGGTGAAGTTTTTTGTATGTTTTTAATGATTAATTGTTTTAATTAATTATACAAATCAAAATAATATATAACAATATTTTATAGTATTTTTACAATTTAGATTTATAAGTCTTTATAAATAGTAGTCCTCCAAATGTAAATGAGAATCTTTGTCAGACCAGACAGATCCGGTGCAAGAAAGTTCAGTTTCAGGTGAAATGAATGGCACGTTTAGCCGTCGGAGCTTAACGTAGCCATCGAGGGACCTGAAACACCACCAAGTGCCTGATTTCAGGCTGTTATTTGGACATTTCTACTAACACATTTTTTTCGCGACGCGGGCCTCAAACCCGAAACTAGTTACGGTCGAAAATATTATCACTAATCCAATGAGACAGCCAGTATCGCAGACTAATAGATATATGGCTTTGAGGTTCACTGCTTAAGTCCTTCGAAGTCCTTTTAATGGTATAAAAAAGATTTCATAAAAATACTAAAACGTTATTAACGTTTTTTAACTTCCATAAACGTTGCATAATATTATATTTTATTATACAACATCTCAAAACTAATTCAATTTGTCTTTAATTAAAAGTTGGCAGCATTTTCAATTCTTCAACGACAATCATACGGCTGTTTGGCCACAGATTATAGGTATAATATTAGCAGCACGAACGTACATCGTTTTCGATTCGATTGAACGTACATTCGAAAGAAACTCCGTCTGTTGCGTTGTTAGATAGATTTTAAAATAGGACATATTATGTCCTTCTATACTAATATATAAAATGGAATGATTTGTATTTTTGTGTGTGTATGTTTGTAATAAATAAACACAAAAACTACTGTGCCGATTTCAAAAATTCTGTCACCGTTGGAAAGCTACACTATCGCCGGAGAACATACGCTATATTTTATTATGAAATTCCCACGGGAACGGAAATTAAGTGGGTGAAACCGCGCGCGGGAAGCTAGTTTAATATAAAATTCTTTTTTTGTGACATAAAACCAAACCAAACCAACTTTTCGGTAGTTAGTTTTAGTCACATGATTTTACAGATCAATTCACGTTGAATTATTTCACTTTATGTCGTGCCACCATGGAATTTAAGCAGTGATATACATACACATTTTATTGCGAAAAACTGCCAAAAAACTATTCCACGCATGCAAAAACAAATAATTTATATCTCATCTAATTTACTGTAATGCTTATGTAGCATAGTGAAAACACTTACATGAAAACTTTAAATATTATATTAAATTTTTTTTTTTCTTTTCTGACATTATTTTCACGATGAAAGCTTTAAATTGTTCTAATATAATAACGCGTGAGGTTTGTTTGTTGCAACGACTAATCTCTGAAATGACCATTAAAAATAGTTTTTCATTTAATAACTAATTTGTTGAAGAAGTTTTTACGGTAAAGGACGGTGTAATGGTTAAATGAACTGTGTGAGAGATATTACATTAGAAGCTCTCAATAAGACTGTTCTCATTTGTGCGTTGCTCTCGAATCAACAAAGTAGCTACTTACCACATTAAAATGTTGTCATCAAGAACTCAAATTGTAATTTCCGCTCTGTTGTGTCCTCTCATGTCTGAACCATGACAAAAGGGACACTTCCTAATCGAATAAATAAATAAAAAACAAATGAAGTGCCAAAGTTCCGAAAACATAAAGAAATAGATATTTGTAAAATTTGCTCAATACAACCCAAAGGTCGACACGAGTTACCGAATCATCGTCTGACAAAGATACTCATTTACATGACTCATACTCGCAAGTGTGTAAATTTCAATTTATCTTTTTTAATGATTTGCTACAGCCATCAACGTTGTTACTTCAAAACAAAACGTTAATATGTTTAACTGTCGCGGTCGCCTCAATGCCCTTTACAAAAATGTAGTGGGATACTAAACAAATGTGGGCGATGGCGACGAATTACCTTCGGTGACAATTTGTTATATAAATGAACAACTGCGCAGAAAAATATTGATGTTTATCAATTATTATCATCCCACTCTCATAAAATATGTCTATATATTTATTTGCATATATTTTTAATGTTCTGAATAATAAACATTAATAAGCAAGTAAATACTATGTTTACCAACCATCCCTCCTGTATATGCACGTTTTCTAGATTATTGACTTACTTTTGACTTTTGCACAATATGCGTAAAAGTATTACCTAATATAATTTTCGCCAATTTAAAATACATATATAAACAACTGAAAGTAGTTATAAAACACTAAGTACTCTATTTGTTATTTTATTAAAAACGACTACATACATAAGTGGACATGCATGTCTACTTACTACTGATATTTTTCATACTTTATTTTGTAGTACTTACCTAAGTTAAGAACTTAGTACTACTAAAGAAAGGAAAATAAGATATAACTTCTATATTAAAACTATTGAGTTCGATAAACCCTGAATAAACACTATTCAATGACAACATCCATGAAAGCGTATTTTAAAGTAGACTTATCTCGTTATTTTTACCAAGATTCTTAGGTCATCGACCAAAGTTATAAAGTATTTGATTCTAGGCTTCCAGACGACATAAACTGTCTGTCTGCAAGGAAGTAGGGCGTAACACGTAAGTCGAAGTAAGTTTGTCAGTATAGGTAGTACGTAGTACAGGTGAGGTTTTTGACCGCGGTTTTGACATAGCTTGGATGCTTCACGGCGCCCAACAAATTAGGTTGGGGAGATTAAGATGTCGCGTAGGAATCCGGCTCCGCCGCAGTGGAACGACCCGCGGCCGACGGGTTACACAGTATGTCTCGTTTACATACAGAATGAAAACTTTTTAGGCTAAGTTCCCGCATTTTTTAGAAATAGAGGCATATTCAATGATAAACTTATAGGAGTAAAGTGTCTCTCACTAAGTGTCTCAACAATTTTGTGAGAACTAGATTTTTGCTGAACACAGGCATTCATTACTACAAGTATTTTGTTTACTGTAACAGGATTACAAAGTCGAAGAAGATTGATGTTCGTCTGTGGAAGAACTGTCGTTGCATGTAAATAATATGTAATAGTGTAATTATCACAAACCCACTTCTGAATTTTTACTCTTCATAAATCATGTAATTTAACTTATTCTCTGTAATGTTGCGGTAGTTTTAGTCATGTTACTCAGTTTTTTATTTCCATGTTATTGAAACAGTTTTTTTATTTATTATTGGCTTACGTTTGACCATAATCTCGCTTGATAGAAGGCAAAGATAAGGCCTTAGATGATACACGCATGCCTAGAAAGTGTCTGTTCACTTTAGCCTTAAAGACGACCAGATTATAGCGTTCCGGAAAAACTGACCCCGGCAGAGAATTCCACTCCTTAGCCGTCCGCATTATGAAAGAAGAAGCAAATCGCTTCGTGCGTATTGAAGGTTATTCTTGCTTTACTGTGGCGCAACACTTTATTTCAACGCATTTGTGCGAACGTAAATGCCAAAATAAATGATACCCTTTATTTGTATTTAGGTATGTAAACTTGAATAAATGTGGCGACTTTTTTCTGTCTACATCATATTATTTATTAACTACCTACGTGTTTCTAAGGTACGGAATCCATTCACTAGAAATATACAACGTTAAAATTATTGTCATTGTATGTGTTAGCTATTAATGACAAACGATATATCATTTTGTAAAAATCCAATAAAGATTATAAGTAGGCGGCTATTAAGTAGAAACCTACAGGTGATTTAGCACGTTCAATGAATCGTTGTCTTAAAATAGAGCGACAAAAGTAACAACTGTTATTTCAAAGAACTAGCTAATCTCATTAAAATACCTTATGTAAATAATGTTTTCAGTGTCACTATTATTAAATTTCAGATACCTGGAAAGCATTTTTTTTCACAAACCGTTAGTGTGATTCAGTCTTTGGCCGATATTGTGGGCGCCGTATAATCCGCTTTATTTTTATATTTTGACTTGTGATTCAATAAAAAGCTAATATTAGCAACTTTACATGTTTCAATTCTTGTTACACTTTATTTGAGTACAAATTTGCTTAAATATAAAGTGAAGTTGGTACCAAAAATTTGTGTCGGTATGAATATTATCCATCCGGCGCGACGCGACGCTTTCTCGCAAATTAGTATTTATTTATATGGCATTATTTTATACTCAGTCGACCGTGTCGCTATAATATTTCAAGTTTTTAAGTACTTACACCAATTAACTTACACATATTAATAATCCACAAGTTCAAAGGATTCTCGCTTTGTAGTCGGATGTAAAATAATTCTTACAAATATTATGACTACTTAAAATTTGATCGTAATACTTAATAATTGGTTTCTTAAATTAAATTATTAAAAAAAATATATACACGAAAAATGTTGACATTATTATTGGCGTTGTAGCTTGAGAAACGTAATAGATAATATATTATCAATGTTACGTTGACATTCTGTTACGTTCAAAACTGCGTTTGACGTAGAAAGCACTTTTGATGGTATTTACGCCATCTCTGACATCTTAAGCGTATCTAACACGGATATAGATAGACCTAGATAACACAAGAGCTACTACTTCGCGTGCCTAGCTTACGTACAAAAATCGGACGTCAGTTAAAAATATTAAAATGGTTAATTGTGCTGTTATAAATTGTTAAAACTGTACAAATGCGAGGAGAAAAAATAAAGTAAAGGTTTCCTTCTATCGTTAAGTTATTTTGAGATTAATATTATGCGTAATTTATTTAAAAAACTATTATTTTTACCTGGTAATACTAAATCTGAGAAAAACAAAACATTCGTTGCGGCTTTTACTTGGAGCGGTTGATGAGACGTTTTGTTTTAACAAGTGATGAATATCGAAACAAGCAATACTACCGTATATCACTTCGGTTTTATAGTACAGGGACTTTTATCATTTTTCTGTCAATTATAGCGATGAGTGCTGTTCATCGTATGCAACACAAATCGATTTTCGAGAATCGATTTCGGAAACAGAGGAATGATTTTGTATTATATAAGTACTTATTATGTAGACAATTTTAATAAATAATCTTTCGTGACTTTTTTAGTTGTCCCTATGAACCCAATTTAAAGCAAAAATGGATTTAGGCGACGGGAAACAAAGGTTGGTTCCCAACAAAGCATAGCACTATTTGATCAATTCATTTTGAGGAAGGAAGCTTTGTTGTCAACCTCCGTAGCGTAGCGGTATTTGGCTCGCTCTAAATCTTGGAGGTCGTGAATTCGATCCCCACGCCGGACAGGAAATCTTTGTGTAAATTGTAAGATTTCTTTCCCGGCATGGTTGGTTGAGGGACTACCCTCCGTGCCTCGGAAAGCACGTTAAGCCGTTGGTCCCGATTGTTATAACATCATCTATAATAATCGTATATCAAGGAACGGGCAGCAGCGATTCCTTGTGTGGTAAAACATATTACTGCGGTCACCAACCCGTCTGCCAAGCGAGGTGACACAGTCCAAAAAATACACGACTTGGTAGCGTTAATAGAATGCTTAAAAAAAAGATAATCAATGATGAACAAACTAATGTGCTTAAAACAACCAACGTTACAACACAAGAACTTTATTTTAGACAGTTGAAGAACAAAAACGTAATCAGTACGTCGAAGTATACACCAGCATTACGAAATACTAACAATGTTGTAATAAATATATATTCCTAATCTTATTACTCTGTCATAAAATCGATACATAAATCGATTTGAATTCTTATACAAAGGCGAACTTTATTTTAAATTGAGTACGCCTTTGAATCGATTTGATTTTCCCATCACTAAATAGTGCTTGTGACGTCATAATAGGTATTCAAAAAATGGCACGCTTGGTTTTCATACAGATCGTGATACTCGTGTTATCTAGGTCTATCTATATCTATGGTATCTAAGCAAAACCAAGTGAGAGATATGAAATGAAATAGCTTATGATATCGTATTAACATATAATACGATATCATAAGCTCCCGCAATCCTCTATGTGTCCATAGGGTTTCATTGCTAACAAATAAAGTTATTTACTTATTATTATTTTTTGATAATTAGAAAATATCACATTTAGGTAATCTGTATATTATATTAAAAGAGAAGTTCCCACTGACATATTGATGCACGCACAGCTATAACCGCTAATGTAAACGTGAAATTTGGACAATTAATTGTATTAATTCAAAATGCGGGACGTCCACTATGAAGGGATTTTTAAAACTACGATTTCGATATTAATAAATTGGGGATGCTCTTAAATTTAATTGAATATGTATTTCGTGGTTTATTAGAATTCACCTACTAAGGGTTCAAAATGGGGTTTGAAAGTTTCTAAGGAAAATAATTAAAATATGCGCCAATTTATATGACATTTATTATCCGAGCTCATAAATATAAATAAAAAGAACATTTGTTTTCCGCTTCTTTGAAAAACACCCCCAGGGATAGTAAAATAGAGGTCCATAGTATGTATGGATACTATTTAAAAAAATGTTTTAGACTCGAGAACTACCAGAACAATTGATTAATTCTCTCACCATTAGAGAGCTAAGTTATTCAAGAGTAACATAGGCTATATTTAATTATGAAGCTCCCACGGGAGCGGGAATTAAGCGAGTGAAACCGCGCGCGGAAAGTTAGTAATCTAATAAAAGGGCGGAATAGTTATGCTTAAAATTGTACCGTGATTTGAGACCAGTGTTTCATACAAATGATGGGTAGGAATAAGTTGCAAAAGTTTATAAATATTGATATTTAAGCATTGCTGGTATTCACGAAAACTTAAATTATTAATACTTACGAAACTATTGGTAACAAATTGTTAAATATTCATTAAATACTTTTCATATTTCAAGGTGGAACCGAAACCATTTGTTCATTCACAATTTTACACCTAAATGAAAAATATTTAAATAAAATTGCCTTATATCTATTATTAAGTAGAAATCAAGACGTTTCTGATTATTCAAGGAGTACAAATTAATAACCTAACATTCTGAGAACACAAACTTGTCATTCCGCTTAGAACGGGCGAGAGGGATCGTTACGGACTTACTATATGTGAACTCCAAAAGAAAAACTAAAATACCTACCTTGATTATATTTATTTTTAGTTATTTTACGTTGATCCAATCGGAAAAATTATTGCACCGATTGTTTTACGTTCCCTTAAGTATTTCAGTGTAACGTTTTTTGCACTTAATGATTTTTTAAAGATATATTCTGTTCAAATATTTTCTGGTGTCTTATCATCCATACAATGGCGATATTTTGTATAGATGGCCGACTCTTCCCCTTCCTCTTTGAACTCTGGCAACGTTTCTCACGCACTAAAGCAAATTAATTAATAATGTTATTTGGCTGTGGATTTTTTTAGATAGAGGTAGTTCACAAATACATCAACTAAATGAACGTACTAACGAGCTATGCTCTGCCTCCATTATACATATAAGCGATGTCTCTCATAGCAACCAATGTTTGACTACAATGTTTAAGTAGTTAAGCCCGTCCTTCAGACAGTGAAGATAGAACGATTCAGACGCATAGGTACAATGCTAAAAATAACTTATTATATAGGTTAGATTGTTTCCATAAAGCTCTCGCTTCGATATCTGTATCCATGTGTAATTAATAGATAAGATTATTATATAACTATTAATATATCTTATCATCCATAAATGTGTGTGATGATTGATTGTATACGTAACTATACTAATTTTATAAAGAGGAAAAAAAAGTTTGTATGTTTGTTTCGAATAAACTCAAAAACTTTTGAACGGATTTCTAATTTTTTTTCATCATTAGAATGCTACATTATTGCTGAATAACATAGGCTATATATATTAGCCGCTAGTGTTAAATAAACTCGAATATAAACAAATTAATTCAATTGTTTTATAAAATTCGCCTTAATATTATTTTTATAATAGGACTCAGTTGGGACATAAGGTATGTACCTACTAAGTCCGTTTAAGTAATTATGATGTAATTAAAATGCTCTGTTTATCTAGTTTCGAAATACCAGAACAACAGATAATGTCAAAATTATCTTTATTATTTTTAGATACAAAAATCTTTTTGACCAATGTTACAAGTTAAATTAATTTCAATGACTTTCGGACAAGGCTAGGCTTGCGTCGGTAGATTTGATCGATTTGCATAAATAATAACACATTGATTACTGTATTATTTGTATATAATACCAATTTAATACAAATAATACAGTAATCAATGTCGGGCATATCTTCCGTAGAAAATAATCCCCACTTATATAATATTATAAATGTAAATGTCCGTTTGTTTGTTACGCTTTTGCGCGAAAACTACTCAACCGATCATCATGAAACTTCGTCCACATATTGTTGGCTATATCAGAAGTATCAAAGGATACTTTTTATATAAAAAAATTGCGAGCAAAGCTGCGGGTAAAAGCTAGTAATATATATAACAATGCATGGTTTAGAGGAAGTAACAATTACAATAACTGCCTCCATTTTGACGTCATCACCTAGTATTATTTATATACTCTATTTTAGTCTACACCCATTGACAAATTCCGTTCCATTGACTATATTTAGAAAAGTCGTGTTGTACACAAATATTTTGTCATTTTATTTACCTGCCGACACCTTTTTTGGTCCAATATCAATTCTATTCTAAAACAAGTGTCCTTACAAAGGGAACCGTAGACATTCATATAAATGGTTGTCAACACTTTTTTGCTTCTAAAAATAAAGTGAGACCAGGATGGATCGAAGGGCGAATATTAAAATAACTTGGTTCATCCTGAGACTGGGACAAAGACATTGTATACTGGAATATTCATAATGAACGATGTTTACATTGATTATGTTCTAAAAGATTGTAAATCTTAGTTTAATAATGATTCAGCGTAATGGTTCCTTGTGTCTGTAACACACATCATTTGTGTGTGTCCTTCACATAAATACCACTTATAAAGAATGTTTGACTTATTTAATTTAAACAATATTTATATTATTGTCCTCGCCATTTCGGCCATGGCAGCCAATCTCTAAATATATTAAACATCTGCACAACAAAGATGCATTCTCTATTTCTTTACTCTCTACACCCAGTGGGACAGTTCTACGGTGAGAGATCGGGCGCAAGACCGACAGTTTAACGTGCTCTCGGAGGAACGAGTGAATTACCACCAATTTCTAGACTTCAGGTGGGTATTTAGACTTTTGTAATAGAGCAAACTCTAGCTACACATTTTTTTTTGGCCCACTTGGGAATCGAACCTCTCTTGTTACCGTCAAAAACATTACCGCTAGGCCAACGAGGCAGCCATTAAAAATATATTATATAAGAATAATTTACGATATGAGTATGATAATATTTGATTACAGGAATTAATGACAAACGCACAGGAGAAGTACATTGACTGACAAATTGATTACATTCGTGAAACTGGTTGAAGCGTTCCCTGTGAATATTCAAGATGAAACGGCTAAAGCTTGGCAGAAGTAACGGTAAAAGTGGACAGGTAAGTTGTATAATTACCTGTCCAGTTATTTTTTTTAATAGTATTTTTTTGCATTAAATCGATACGTCTACCCAATTATTCGTTTGTAGAACACTGTAGGTCTATAATACTACTACGTTAACGACTCGTGTGCGAAGAGCCTAAATAAGAATTTCGTTCAAAGACCTGCCACGGGATATCCTCGTAAAGGTCTTAGCTCCCACTTGCGACTCTACTATGATAGTCGTTAGTTTCGTCTGACACTTCAGTTGATTGTTTTCTATTTTGGAATAAATGGTGTTAGCATGAATTAAATACAATTAATGGTAAGTTACAGCCCGCTATATTTAGTGTATCAATGTGTGTTTTGTGTAGTGATTTAGCGTAATTGTGCGTGTAGATGAATGGATGTTTAACGGTGAATCAACTATTTATATATACAACTTAAAGCTCATTTACTATATTAACATATTTATTCAGTAAGGAATATTTTTTAACAAACCACTTTTCATATTTTTATTGTGTTCGTGACCGTCCTAACTTGAACACCGACCTCTTGGCTCCGGAAATAGTCATTGTATTTTTTGTTATAGAACATTAATAATTTCCGAACCAACCAATCTTCAACATAGAAGTGACGGCTGCTAGAGCAGAAAGGTTCTTGAGTGGAGCCCACGAACTGACAAGCGCAGCGTGGGACGGCCGCCTATACGATGATATAAAGGTCGCAGGAAGCCTTTGGATGCAGTTCACTAACCATCGTTCCCACTAGAAATTGATGAGGAAAGCCTATGTTCAGCTGTGGATGTCTATGATTTGATGATAAATCAATAATTTGAAACTAAAACTGAAAAACCGGCCAAGTGCGAGTCGGACTCGCGCACGAAGGGTTCCGTTTCAGTTACAAGTGCGTACCTATTTATGATATCAAGAATAAATAAAAAAGCGTATGTTTATGAAATGAAATGTTATTTTATATTTTTATATTCGAGTTAATTGAATGAAAGCTAAATTGCGGTTTACGATTTATGACGTATTAAAAAAAAACTACTTACAAGATCTCGTTCAAACCAATTTTCGGTGGAAGTTTGCATGGTAATGTACATCATATATTTTTTTTAGATTTATCATCCTCTTATTTTAGAAGTTACAGGGGGATGGACACATTTTACCACTTTGGAAGTGTCTCTCGCGCAAACAGCTTAGAAAAAAATTACATTAGAAACCTCAACATCATTTTTGAAGACCTATTCATAGATACCCCACACGTATGGGTTCGATGAAAAATTTTTTTTTGAGTTTCATTTCTATGTATGGGGAACCCCAAAATTTATTGTTTTTTTTTCTATTTTTGTGTAAAAATCTTAATGCGGTTCACAACATACATCTACTTGCCACGTTTCAACATTATAGTTCTTATAGTTTCGGAAAAAAGTGGCTGTGACATACGGACGGACAGACAGACAGACAGACAGACAGACAGAAAGACAGACAGACATGACGAATCTATAAGGGTTCCGTTTTTTGCCATTTGGCTACGGAACCCTAAAAACGAAGATAGCACATCATAGCATCACTTCTAAATTAACAGTCAATAAGAAAGAAATAAATAAGTTTTTTAATGTTAGTTATTATTTTTTTTCTAGACTTTAAAGTGTTTCCGTGGCAATTAAATCTAAAATTGCTAATTTGGAAATTTCGTTTCAAACGCCGTAGTATAAATCCTAAATTATTTGTCTGCGGTTTGGGACCATCGATACTACACCACTTATTGATAATCGTTTGCCTTTAACATGTCAAATCCGCTTTATTACAAGCAGATCACATAGACTGCAAATTTCAACCTGGCGAGTTCTTTATAATTGTAATATGCAGTAACTGAAATTGTAATGTTTTAATTGTAAAAATATAAATCAATTCTACTACATCAAAACTTTGTGCAAATAATAATATGGAATACAAGGCCGACAGATGAATGAGATCAAAATATATTATGTTCCGTGTTATTAGCTACTTAATTATATTTAATTTAACACAAATTTATGAGTACTAAAATGTAAATGCCAAAGTGCTGAATCACTTTCTTATAGATGTCTGCATATATTTTGTGACTCTAGTTTAACTATAGTTTTTCATTACACAACACTCTAAATAGACGTCCGTTTTAACGAAGGGGACAAGTATTTTTTTTTTATATCAGAATATGAATAGGGCCCGCGATGGTAATTGGTTACCGTACCGCTTGTAATCTATAATGATATTATAAAGAGTTAGTTTGTGAGTTTGTGACTTTGTAGGGGGTAATCACTGGATCTTCTGAACCAATTAAAAAAATTATTTTACCAATAGAAAGCTACATCATTTGTGCGTGTCATATGCTACATTCTTAGTTAAAGTTTCTATGGGAACGGGATATACGCGGATGAAACCGCGCGATAGAGCTAGTTCGAGATAACTTACACATTGCCTAAACTTATCCTCAACCCTCCAATTGTGCTCTGACCGCATTACTCACGCATATACAACAGTCATTAATAATTTAATTTCGCTTTAATTTAATTTATAAGGCAGAGTACATACGCATTATAGAAAATTAAAGTAAAGTTAAGCTAAGTTATATAATGTAGGAATTTAGGTACATACTTTACGTAATAAATATGAGAAATATTTTAGTCTGAAACAAGGGTCATGTATATATTACGAATTATAAAAGTAAAACGAAAATGTTCCATCGTAAGATGTTACCGAACATCCCTTTTTGATAATATAAATATCCCCGATATAAGGGACCTTGTTGTGACGTGACTCGTATTTTAAGGCACAAATGTGTGAATGGAATTCCATCAATAGATGGATAGAAAATTTGTTATAAATGATTGTTTTGTAAACATAATGATGTAATCAAATAAGGGTAGATATTAATGTGGGAAGTAAAGTTGGACGCCATTATGCGATACAGAACCAATTCTCGGTTGTAGAGGTTAATCTCGGCATCTACTGAACCGATTTTGAACATTATTTTACCAATAGAAAGCCACATTATTGTGAGTGTCATAATTTATGTCTCATAGCTCATGCAGAAAAAACAAAATATGCATTAATTTCCAAAACTCTCTACTACTACTCTCATTAGATTAGATCGGCTTTGACGGACAATAATATTGCATATAAAGACTATTTTTTATTCTTATTAAATAAATAAACAATACAAAGTATTGCAAGGATCATAACAAATATTGTTGACCGGTACTACAGTAAATCAAGATTATAACGACTGACTTTGTTGGGTGAGGCCAGGTGAGATTCATAAATCCATTTTTCGTTACATCCATATTAACAAAACGCTTTCTCCTGACTGAATCACGGATCAACGCACAAATTAAACCGCTGATCGTCGAGTTATGAAACTTGGGGCGTGTATTCTCTATATGACTTAGACATCCGATAAGTAAGGATTAAAAAAGGCACCCATAGTAAAATTAAAAATATTGGCAAAGTTTGTATGGAAAAATCCAATGGCGGATTCGCCGGCGAGCATCCCGTTCCAAAAAAAAACAAAAATAGTTAATTTGTGTCATAAAGAATGTACTTAAATTATTGTTATTATAATTTTTTGTTGTTTTTAAAATAAATAAGTTAGTCTCTGCAGTATTAGTAACTACCTACCTATGTAACTAAAGCCATATTGATGTACAGAGAGAGAGGGGTATTTTCTAATAATTAATGAATTACATACATCCACGACGTATGTGGACGAAATTGCAGGCAACAGAATCTCTCAGAATAAAAGTATTTATATTATAGAATAACTAAGTTAACTTGACTTGCAATGTCGCGCAATTAATAAATTCCGTAATAAGCTAGTCTCAGTTTTTTGAAACCAAACAAAGCAAAAGTAACGTATGATTTAACTTATAAACACTACCATCGTATATCTACACCCCAAAGTGACGAATGACTTAATATAGAATTACTCTCGACCTCGATGTCAGTGGCGCAATCTAATATTTTAGCTCGGGTCACGCAATCTCAGTAACTTCGACACGCTTTCGATATCGACCTGTAACGTGACCACGAGTCGACATTCGAGGTGTGCTCTTTTAAATTAATTATAGAACACAACGCCTGCAATAGGATAATAAATTCCTGTCTTTACAAACAGGTATTTCATAGATAGAAGACACCCTGACTTAATACAACTGTCAACGTATAATTGTCAAGAGTGGAATCGAATCCATAATATTAGTTAGATGAAAGCACACTGTTTTGACTCTCCTCTAAAATATGCGTTTTGTCGCATAATTTTATATATCTGTCACGTAAGGTACAAAAATATGACAAGCAAACTCATAGAAATTTCGCGGTTACACTCACATAGATCTCGTTTCAGTAAGAACCTTGTCTTTTTCGTCGAATTTGTAGAACAAGAGTACCCTAACAACCAGAAACTTTACCTCAATATTCGTATCCATTATCAGTAAACAACTCGTATGGAAGTCTTGGTATGCATACAGTTTGCGTGCTCTCCTGGGCGTCAGCGTCAACGTATCCCGGATATCTAGTTTTCCTTATTTATAGTCTAAGCAACGTCCATCTAATAAACCTTGTTTATCAACCGAGTTTTTATTTGACCCAATGACCAAAATTTTCCCAAGAAAGTCTATTCGCAGAGGACTGCCAATAAATGAGTGTTTGATTTATAATGTACCGGATATTTGTTATGAATTACCATGGAGAATTGTTGTTTTACGAGATACCTTTAATGATCAGTGAAATTTTATTGGACATGGTAGGACGGGTAATTGAATAACGTAATTAATTATTTATTGGTGTGTTTGATTGGCTAATGCTTACATAATGCAGGCAGCGCGGAGAGATCGGATCGACCAGGTAAAGATAGGGTAAGGTGGAAAAGGTCGAAAGAGGCTTATATCCAAAATAGAGTTCATATCCCAAATTAATTTGATCTTACTGAATTAGTTTAACTTTAAATAACATAAGTTACTAAGTAAGTATAAAAAATACTAACAACATTTGAAATGTAAAATTGAGGATAATGGAATGGAAATGTATAAACACTGTATTCTTATAATGAGTACAAACAAAAAAAAAGTCAGAGTACATAAGAACCCACACAATACACATGTTTATGTAGTCCTATTAATGTTTATTTATTTTTAATTTAGATGATTCGAAAAACTATATTTGAAACAGTCAAATTAATATATACATATATTGAAAAAATGCATAAACATTAAAAATTGAATTCAATACATTACTAAAGGTTTTAATAATGATTAATCCCAAAATTTTCTTATACCTTTACTACAATAATAATTGTATCAGAATTTTCCGTCCTTCCTAAATACCAATTATGTAACTTACACTAATACTATCGTGACGCTTTTTAATAAATTCTACATATATATTAAAACTAAATCTAATTCAAAATTATTTTCAACAAATATTGGCTCATAAATATTTAATTCTATTCAATAACAGTCGAACAATTAATAACTTAGTGGTCAACCGCAACACGTTTCTCCTAAGGCACCAAGGTTAGCTCATCAATTTACATAAAAGCCTTCAAACGTGAATCTACACTAACAGATCTTATTAAGTAAACTGTGTTAAATACACTACTGTATTCTGTGCTAGTTACCTAATTTTAGGGTATAACTGGATTAACAGTAGGTAGACCTTAGGAAAAGGGAAAGGACAGACCATAATAATATAGACTCTAAATACTCATTTAAATGTTGGCACTAGCACTAAGAATACACAAGGTCTAAGAAAGTTTAGATATTGAATGACAAAATATTTTAATTCCATTTTGCACGAGTAAAAAATTGGATGTAATTCAATGTGTATTCATTCTACCCGTCTCCACAAAATCAACAATCTAGTCTTGTGCCTGCTCGGTCATTTTCAAGATCGCTCCGTACTAGTTCATTTCGGACAGTGAACTAGTTCGTTCTATAAGCTCTAACAGCTCTATTCGGTCTTTGCGCTCGGTCAGCATTTCCATATAGGACAGCGCGGACCACAGAGTAAATACGTTCTCTAGGAACATTGTTAAGTACTTAGAGCGTATTTGCGGACCACAGAGCAGCCACCAAATCACCACGGTGACCAAATTATGGTTACTATTGTAATAATTTAACATATTTGATTTTCCTTCATACTTGAACAGGCTTAGGACTCAAGGACTGTCATTCTGATCAACCGCCTACATTATTATGAATGAATTCGTATGACGTACTTGTCAAAAACAATCAGTCAGTTTCATTATTCGTTCTCGCTCGCACTTATACGATCTCGCGGTTTACAATGTACGAAGTACGAAAGGAGCTGTTTGACCTATTAGACCGATTACAAATCAGCGTTCGGAAACGTTTCTTCTAGTACAGTACGAAGATACGGCTCCTATTCGTTCATCGTTCACGAACTACACAAGACTACAACAATCTTTTGAGGGGCAATGTATACGCTTCTACAACAAACTTCCTAATTAGTTAAGAGATATTTCTACGAACAAATTTAAACGATATCTCAAAGATAAAATATGTAAATGTAAAGTTTATTATAAAATTTCTGATTATGTCAATGACAAAACTGCTTGGGAGTGTGTTGCTCTGAAACAATAATGTTTTATTAATAATTTTAACATAACATTTATTTTAAAAAGGATTTCTCTGAATTTTTTGCCTTTTCTTCTCAGAGTTGCCACGTCCAGAACTGGTGGTACAAAAAGATAAGGACGCATATACGCATATGATAAACGATGATTTGGATTTGGATGAACATAAAAAGAATTTTCGACTTTTGACTTTGACTTTCACTCCACACATGCTTAGAGAGATCTTATTTTTAGGAAAGGTAGCGGTAAGCTAGTGGATGCAAAAAATCTATGAGAGAGACCTATGTTTAGCCGTGGCCACATCCTATCATCCTCAGACTTTTATTATATTTAAAGTTTCTGTCCAACAAAAATCGGTAAAAACCGGTAAAAAGTCTGAACTATTTCCCAATATACCAATTATGCAATTTAACGAACATGACCTTTCCTACTTCAACCTGTCTAACTTGATAGCATTAAACACTTCTATAGACACATAGTTTGGAATAGCAATGAGTGGACTTTGAGGCATAGATAGGAAAGTGATGTGTGGGTGGTCACAGATAGATTACCTAATACAATCCAGTATTTAGAAGGAATGATGAAATTGTGTGCCAATATTATTTATTAGTAGCTCGTGCCCGAAATCGACGTAAAAACTTTCATCCTCTTAGTGGAGGAATTTTAAAAAAAGCCTGTCTTATCGGATGCTTACGTCGTGGTTTAGAAAATACTCCCTCCAAGTTTCCACGATAAGCGGTTTAGGCAGTGCGTTGAACCGTCAGGCAGTCAGAACAAAAAGTTTTATTAATTAAGAATAAGCAATCCATGCGATTTTCTTTATGGGGTAAAAACGCGAGTATTTAATATATACACTGCATATAGTAGTTACATTAGATTAAAAAAAATAAAAAACAAAAAAATAAAAAAAATAAACGAGTGATAATTCCGTTAATTTTATAATTTGTATTATGGAAGAACTGAACACAAACATATTCTTCTAAGATCTAATTAGGTTCCTATTTCAACCAGTTAACATTGTAATTAAGCTAGGTTATTGTCAGTGTGCCGTCAGTAGCATTATAATTTGGCATCGCTTCGAAAAAAAAAATTGTCAGTGCAATAATTAGGACTGAAAAAAAAAATGTATTGACATCCTACGATATGTAATTAGCCTTAAATTAAAGAACCAATTATCTTACTACAGTAACGAAATAAATTCATTTAAATCAATCTTTTTTACATTAAAATAAGGAGAGAAGGAATCTTTTACATTCGCTTAAGCGCCATTGTTGTATTATGGTATGCGTCCCCACCAATTAAATAATTTATTATCATAAAATAATAAGAGACCACTAGGTACAGGTGCGGCACCCATTTCAAAAACTTTGAGTTAATGAGGTAAAATAACAGCGTAGTTTTTTATTTCATATATTTCAACCAATAAAATTACGGAAGTATCTTATCACGTCATCGACAAACCTATGTAATTTAATTAAAGAAGCGATATTTAATATACACGAACGAGTTCTTGATGACTTGCAAACGCAGAAGAGTTATCTGCATGTCACGGTACACTACAATAATTATAAATAAACAATCTGGCACAACATTTCACATGTACCAACATAACATTATAAAGATTTAATTTCTCAAAAGTAAATCTTTATTGCTAAAAATATACGACTATCAAAATATGTGTCAATTTTACACATTACAAATACTTATACAAATTAAGTCTTCCCACACCCACAGGTATGCTCTAAAGCTATGTAATTGCGACTTAAAATACGTGACCAATAAAAGCATATTACATCTTTACAGTAACATCTGGAACCAATAATAAAACTACTTACAACAATTATAAGTAGGAAAGTGTGCCATATCCATAAAAAATAATTATGAATTCATAATATTGACTCGCCGAGCACTTTAATTCGTCATCAACGATTAAAGATGATCTATTTTCCTCGAACTATTTATGAGTAACGTGGGAAGAATGATGTTATTTGGGTATTCTCATTAAAATTTTAAATTCATTATTTTAGAGTCATGATGTTATATCTTCTATGTTTTATTGAGACTCTCGTATCTTGTAATCATATTTTTCAAAAACTAGCTTGTCGGGCGCGGTTGCAACCGCGTATCACCCGTTCCTATAAAACTTCATAATTAAATATACCTATAGCTTTTCTAGATAAAGGAACTGGCTAACTATAAAAAAAAACCTAAATCGCTCCCGTATTTCCTGAAATTACCCTTCAGCTTTATATATATATTAATATAGATATAAATAGATTGCAGAAAAGTAAAATACAGCCACGATTTCAGAGTGGCTTCCAAAACGTGAGTGAAATTGCGAGTCATAAAGAGACGACGATCTTTAACTTGCCCCGGGGAGCTGTTCATCCTCGGCTTGTAATAATAACTCTTATCGTATCTGGTTCGTTTGGATTATTTATTGGAATTAAACTTAAAATTTCAATAAACTTTGTTCTGCCTGTGGTAAAATGTTATGTTGATTACCTCTACAGTGATGTTGTTTTAGATGTGAATATTGTTGCCCGTTCCCTGGAATACGGTAAATTTATTAAAATCATCAACAGAATTGTCTTTCAACAAATCAGACCGGAATACATCTCAAATCGAAATCGCTATTAGGGTGATCCAATCATATGCAGACAGAAATTCCACAGATTTTTTTTTCGCAGAAAATATTTAATACAATATTTATTCCTTATAGTTCTTGAAACTAGAATTACAAAACATTACAGTTCTGTAATTCTAGTTTAAAGATTTATTAACTTCGTAGAAACATATTTAACCGAAACACAATTCAATGAATAATTAAATTCATTTATTTGACAAAAAATCAAACAGTAGAATTGTTTTTAATATCTTTTAAATGTCTTTCCTTTGTTGTCCTTGTTACAGGAAGGATTATGTTTGGTTTCAATGCACTATAGAGGTTTTAATGCCAGTATTGTGCAAGGCTCAAAAAAGGAAAATATAATGTGTAACTATTTTAATGTAATCTAACTGAATAACCGCTTTGATAACATTGTAAGCTACTGTTGCTTTATCGTACCAGGGTTCATATTTGTTATAAATGAATTGAATTCAATTGCGTTTGACTATACGTAGTATACTACGTAACACGTAGCAAAGCCTTCGTAGCATGTAGCTGAATTCGTAGCGAACATTAAAGCAGCTACGAAATTTCTAAGCCTTTGGTAAGTTTCTACTGCATTATATTCGAATATGTTGACTATAAATCGGGTTGCCTCCATGGAAAATTTTATACCTAATATTAATATGACATGAATACACTAATTAATTTCTGAATAAACTTAGAGATTTTACGTTAATTTACTTAACATCCGTGGCATAGGGGTAAAAGGTCGCTTTAATTGTCACAGGTCGTGGGACAATCCCCGCCCTGGAAAATAAATCTTAGTGCAAAATCTAAGCTTTCAGGATTTCAGTGGGTTGACGGGCTACCCTTCGTGCACGTGGAGTACCGGAAATTTTAGACTCGCAATGAAAAACACATACATATACATAATAAAGTGTGACCATTTCTTGTCATGCTACATTTCATATTACAATGATCGAGTTTCAAAGTGCCACAAAATATCCCGTTACACCATTAACCATGTACAAGAGACCCGTGACCTTTCTTACCCCATACTTAACCAACCAAAGTTAACAATTTCCATGAATACCCTTTAATCTGAGCTATCTAACATTATTATTTCATATAAGAGATGACACACCTATAATTATGAGGTGATTATTGCTGGAACGTTGATCGAGTGACGTAATCTCTTGATAAACTGAATCATCATCATCATCAGTACGTATAACGTTCACTTCTGTACTTGGGCCGCCCCGAGGGGGAGATTTGACATAGTCACCACGCTTTACATGCGTGTAGGTGACCGTAGTAATTATGTTGTAACACAGGAAAACTCTGCTCGTTATAACGATCATCTATAGATGATGTTATAACAATCGGTACTCCACGTGCACGAAGGGTAGCCCGTCAACCCACTGAAATCCTGAAAGCTTAGATTTTGCACTAAGATTTATTTTCCAGGGCGGGGATTGTCCCACGACCTGTGACAATTAAAGCGATCTTTTACCCCTATGCCACGGATGTTAAGTAAATTAACGTAAAATCTCTAAGTTTATTCAGAAATTAATTAGTGTATTCATGTCATATTAATATTAGGTATAAAATTTTCCATGGAGGCAACCCGATTTATAGTCAACATATTCGAATATAATGCAGTAGAAACTTACCAAAGGCTTAGAAATTTCGTAGCTGCTTTAATGTTCGCTACGAATTCAGCTACATGCTACGAAGGCTTTGCTACGTGTTACGTAGTATACTACGTATAGTCAAACGCAATTGAATTCAATTCATTTATAACAAATATGAACCCTGGTACGATAAAGCAACAGTAGCTTACAATGTTATCAAAGCGGTTATTCAGTTAGATTACATTAAAATAGTTACACATTATATTTTCCTTTTTTGAGCCTTGCACAATACTGGCATTAAAACCTCTATAGTGCATTGAAACCAAACATAATCCTTCCTGTAACAAGGACAACAAAGGAAAGACCAATCATATCACTGCACTACTTTTGTAGTAAAGGCGCTATTGTTAAAGATGACTGGTACGTATTACATTGTCATACACGTCATACAATTTGTATTGTTCATGTATCTGAAAAAATGTTTTAATTAAAATTGCATACGTTGTTAAATCTGAAAATAATGCAGTCACCAACCCATCTGACAAGCGTGGTGACTATGGCAAAAAATTTGCATATTGCTGCAGTTGGTCCCAATAACAATTGGCACCAAACCCCTTGACATGCTTTAGGCACGCTAGGCACCGAGAGTAGTCACTCAACCAACCAGACCCGTAAAGAAGAAATTTACACAAAGATTTCTTGCTCGGCGTGGGGAGCAAACCAATAATACCAATAACAATAAATCTCGATGGTATTCCATACCAATATAAACGTGTGCAATAAAACTTTTTAAATTGAAGTTTCAAAGTCGTACTATGAAAGTAAGCGTGGGCCGATACAATTTAATATTTGCAACTCACAAGCTTGACATTTGTTCTCTTAATATCGCCTACGATGTAATTTATATCTATTGTAAGATTGATGATAGAACGAAGACGAGGTAGTTCATTTACATAAATAACTAATTAAAATTCATGAAACAACTTTTGGGTGAAATGGTTCCTGTGCGCGACCTTGCTTGAAAGTTCTCTCTTCAAAAAATTTAATGAAAATTTATTAAGAACTGGCTTCACGCGCGCAGCTATACCCTTGAAGCTCCTGTCCTTTTAGAACTTCATAATTAAATATAACTTATATTACCCTAGCTGCTGGATAACGTAGCTTTCTATTTCAATCGGTCCAGTCTATTCCATGCAAACAATCAAATCTTTCCTTTTTATAAAATTTAATTTAAAAAAGTTAAAAACGTTAGTGTAACAGTTAAAGCCTATACATACCTTAGGCGCGAATTATACAGAAACGGTGTAAGGTGAAGGCGCGGCGCAGGCATCTTACCGCTTCAAAACGTTTCAATACAAAATATAGGTAGGTGACACCATGTGAATTATACTCAAGCGGCGTGGCGCAGGCACGTCGTTTCGTCGCCTGTACCGCGTCGCTAACAGTCGTGACTGGAGAGGCGTGCAAGCAGCATGGCTTTTGTTTAAACAGTAGGTGCAGAAAAATGCGCAGAAATCAATGAACTTTCTTCAGCAGAAACTGGTTCTCACTAATTTGTTTGCTTCTTCTGAAGACCGAGTTTTACTTTCGACAATATAATGTGGAAAAATTCTAGTGACATTTTATGCACTGTAGGAAAACGATCAGGATATTCGCATAATTTTTCCATTATGTCACAATTTTTCACCAGGGTGCACCAAATATCTTCGGTGTCTCTGCACATTAATGAGTTGCAGCAAAGCAAGCGCATCTTCGTCGTCTGAAGAGGAATACATGCTCTCACGATAAAGTCAGCCTATATAATGACTAGTTGCGCTGTCTCTTCGCCTCTTTGATATAATTTAAATCGTGTCCGTGCCTTATCTGTTTCACGCCTGCTCTGCGCCTGCTCTACGCCTTCACCTTACGCCGTTTCTTTATAATTATCTAATAATCTTTATAACGCCTTATAAGGAAAAATGAACCAAACCCTGACATAGTATTTATTAATGTTTACCTAATCTTACCCACGTTCGGCAGCAGTAGCGGAACGTCTTAGGCGCTAAATTTAGGTCACGATAGTAAAGCTCAACGGATAACAACCAATTGCGTAAATATATTGTAATGTAAATGTATGTAAATAATGGTATAACACCTGTTCAGTAGTTCCATATTTGAGATAATTGTATTTGAATAAAAGTAGATTATTAAAAATCAAATTTGGTCATCAGACGATATTTTAACACACATAATCGTAGTTATCCGACGTACTTATGTATCAACGCGAAAGAAATGTTTAGGTATATACACTCTTTAATTTTTTATTATATTTGGTAGTACCTATATTTTTTTTATTTTGGAAATTATGTAAGAACCAAATAAATACATTTGTTTTATTATGAGCACTAAAATGCCTAGCTTTTGGCGACTGGCTTTTGGACTCTGTTTTTATATATTCTTTATCTTTTGACAACAAAAAATGTATCGTTCATTGCTGTCAGGTCACCATGAAGATTTTATAATCATTATTTATCATATAAAAGAAACATTACATTGATTCATTGATGCGTTTTCAATTAAATTATAAATTTAATAATTGAATTCACATGTATGATTTATTAAGAAAAATATTTTAAGCATATTCTTAGAGAAATATTACAAAAACAATAACACTTCTAACTAACTCATATGATCTTTCAATTACTTCGCAGTAATAAAGCCTCTATGGTTTTAGCAGAATATTTATTTAAAAAAAAATATAATTGCGAGCAGACATAGTGACGTCATATCAACACGTACTGAGAAGCTAAAGATATGGAGTAGTGACTATCGCCAATTTTACTGACTTTTGAAAATTCCCAGTTGTTATTTTCTTCACTTACAGAAATAAAAGTATTTTCCTGTATTTAAGTATGAACAAAATGGAAAACATAAAGTTAAGTTTTGTATGGACTCATTGTATATTTAATTTTAATTAAATAAATGTAATATGTAATTGAAAAGGAACCTTTATTATCATTTATTCTTTCTCAATGATAATATATCTAATCTATACAATTTCACGAGGCTAAATGAGGCAAATACGTATTTAGTAGATATTTTAGTTTTTAGCGATATTAGAACTCAAAAATAAGCCAAAAAGCCGTGGCAATAAAAACCAAAACATTAATAATTTAGCTTTCTCTCCAATTCATCTCACAAACTTCTCGGCGACGACACGGCGCGGCGCACTCACTAGAAATTCCCAGAAACACATTATCGACAGTCCGCTCTTGACTCATACAACTACTGATCTTGAAATGTTTTCATGGTTTAATATCGTCGCAGTTTCAAAGAACTTTTAGAATCACACTTCAAAGCTTTCCATATAAGTTGGTCATATATATTCACATGTTCACTTTCTCACGGTTTGGATTATTTATTGTTTATTCATCAATGACGACAATCCGTTTGTCATTAAAGTTCGACAGATTGTATCCTGTTTTTTTCTTTTTAATGTGTTCCGAGAATTTCCTGGTATTTGTGTACTGATTATCGTATTATTACTGATCATTAGTTGAAATATAAACGCCAGTAATGATGGATTATTATAACTTTGGTTAAAATAAAAATGCTTGCAAGTATTATTGGAACATACATTACATAATCCGATGTCCTGGAGTGTATCAGCCTATGTGTGCCTGATGGATTCGTGAAACGCCGACGACGACCCAGTTTGATTGTGGTGCCGCGCGAGAGGACTAACTTGTTAGGCAAGGCCTCCCTCACACGAGCAATACACACATTTAATTTAGTTGCTGACCGAGTACACATATTTTCGTGTTAAATGAGTGAGTTCGCAAAAGTAACATTGCATGTATTGTGCTATCTGTAGGCACATATTTGTATTATTATTATTTTTGAATTTTGTTTTATTTACTGCACTATTATATTGGGTAACTGTAATGATAGCTATATGTATAACAATAAATAAATAAAAAAAATTATACATACATATTGCAAAACATTTTCTAGTGTAGCGCAACGTGTTCCGCAAACGTTTTATATTCAAGATCCAATGTACGTAACTTAAGGTAAGAAAACTTAAGTCTTTGGCGGTACACCATAAATGAAAAGTCGCTTTTAAAGTAAGTTTTAATCTAGATGAATGAAACAACACGCCTCGCTCGTGCTTTCCCGTTAGTTAGATCTGTATAAGTATTTTCTTTCGTATCTCTATTCAGTTTTATAAGATAACCTTATTTTTCCGAGGCACACCGACTAATAATAATAATAATATAATAATAATTTTATTTTAGGCATCGGAGGCCCATAGAATAAAATACATAAAATAATCTTAAAAGTAATAAACTAATACATATTTTAATAAACAAAAACTTAATACTAATGTACACGAAGTGTCGGCGTCGTGTTTCGCTGACTGGTGTCACGTAGCTGGCCACGAAACCGGCGGAACATAACACCCTTCGGCCAAAACTCTTCTTTGAGGCACTTCTCGAGATACTGCGTCGGAACACGCACCACGTACGACTTGAAGTTCGTTTTGTGACGCGGCTCCAACATCTCGACCCTCAAAGTCCAGTTGGTCTTCACCCGCATGTACTCCACGACCTCTTCAACTTTCGTGGAATGATGCAGTCTTGACACGTACATCAGCGTTGTCGGTACGGCTGGACGCAACAGCGTGTTGGGTCCTGCCAGCGCAGTACCACACTGGTTCCGACAAGGAGGCTTCTTCTTCTTCCTCTTCTCCACCTTGATGAAACCATCGCTGTCGCCCGTGTCCTTCACTACAGCCTGCCTTTTCAGAACCTGTTTTGGTTTTGGCAGGCTCCGTTTACCCCCTTTCACTTTGTCCGCTACTTTAACCTGTGAGTTTAGTGGCTCAACAGGCTTTTTAGCGGCGGCTACTATTGCAGCGTAGGCTCGTTTCGGGGTTGTTGAACCTACACATGTCGTCGCCTCCACCGGTGTCGAGGCAGGGACGGCCGCGGCACACGTTGCAACGCATGCATTCTCGGCAGCTGGTGACGCATTCGAGCCCGCCGACTCGAAACTGCAGATGGAGGCGTTTTGTGCCCCGCGACGCGTGTTCACTTTTGCGGCGTCGATAGGTGACCTACTTGCAGAAATTGCATTGCGCAATAACACTACTTCTGCCCGTAGTTCACTGATGCTGTTGTTGGACACCTCCAGCTGATGCTGCATCTCGACCTGGCTTTGCTTTAGGAGTGTGATATCCTTCAGTAGCCTGGTGACATCTACGTGGTCGAACGTGACGGGAGGCAGCTTGTGCAGATCCTTCGCCACAAATTCAGGCACGTCGTCCGGATCGGTCTCCTTCATCAGCGTAACGATGTCCTGGATACTCTTCTCGGTGCCATCCCTTCGCCGAGACGGCATCTGGCTGAGTTTGCCGAGCGTCGTGAACAGCAGCAACTTGGCACTGCTAATCTCATCCTCCTTAAAAGATGACTTGCAGATCTGCAAGATGCTGACCTCGTCCATGTAGTCGATGGCATGTTTGATAAATGCCAGAACTTCATTGGCTATGAGAGTTTGAGTACTCATAGCGGAATCCGGGCAGCGGCTAAAGCCGCGCAATTCGCGAATGTAATATTTACACGGAGCAGCGCAAACGCGACCGTATTCGACCGCGCATCGCAACCGAGTGGCTAATGACTACGGTACACCAGTCTGCCGCCCCACATACTTTGCGGACCACTGGTATAACATACCATAGGTATTCAGAAGGTAATCGCACATGTACTACTCACCACTGCAGCGGTAGGGACTCCGAATGAATTTTGACGAAAAAAATATGTCTTACATAACATTTTCTGTTTTTCGGACGGACATTGTAGTCAGCCAGGAGGCTTTTGCTACTTCACCGGACATATAAAATTTCCTAACATACATTCATCTATTCTTACAATCACTTACACTTATAATATTAGCAGTATTATATATCTTTCAAGAAGGAATATAATACTACCTCAATTGATGTTGATCTAGTTACGGTCGTATAAACCAATCTTTATTTCTGATCGTATCTATTTCGGAACAATGCCTGGAACCTAGTTCATTAATTGTAAGTAAAACAAAATCTTGTAACACCTACCAAATGTTTCTGTTCTGATTGTATGCATACCAAATGATTCATTATAGCGTAGCTAAATATTTACATTTCTTTATCGTAAACAAATACAAATTTTCAAGATATGAATTATGTTTGAGAACATTTCTTTCCGGCTCACTACGTCCTTGGCTCTATATATGGAGGGCTTATCAGGTATATCCAATCGAAATTGATCTTTATTAAAATAGTATAAGATACAATTTTGAATTATTAACCCAAGGTCAATGGAAAGCATACACGTGAACTTTTCCGTAAACAAACAAATGATTTGGCTTTTTTGGTTTGTACGCAATCCTTTTTCATGGAATTATCATCCTTATAGAATCACTTATTGTCTGTTCATCTGTCATAACATTTTCTGCGAATCTTTCAATAAGTAAGTACATTTCCATTGACAATTGGTACGAACACGTAACGGTAATCCAATCATATGCGTACGGTATTAATAAACGAATTCAGATTTTTTTTTTCGTATCTACTTTGCTCCGGTGTCTAAATTTATACATGAATAAAAAGATACGGTACATTTCTGTACGTTGGTAAGTTAACAATTTTTGTGGAAAAACCCTATAGGTAGGATTAATTCATCAACGTAACACTCGTCGACGTTAACACATTGCACGATTCACTGAGCCGAATTATACGCGTAACCAAAACAACGTACATACATACACTGTGATTTTTTAGTCGTTGCTTCTCAGCGAAATTATATATTTTAGGTAGTACAATCGATCTATGTGTATACTTTTTCAATTGCATCAAAAATAACAGATTAATATGACTACGAACACGTAACGTAACGAGCGCCCGTTCGTACAACCTGATTTATCTGTGAGACAAACTTTTTTTGTAAAAAAACACATAATCGCCTCTTTGCTTCATTAACGTGATAAGTTTTTTAAGTCCACGTTTCAAGATATCACATTATTGAAGCAAAGAGGCGATATGACTATTTTACAATTTTAATGTTACGCCTTTGATTGTCAAATTATGACGTCAAGACAGTTTAATTTATGACATAACTCCTTCATTGTTACTATTTATGCTAGAGGAGAGCTAATACAAAAATGCATCCATGTTTTTTTTTTTGGCGATAGTAAAATTACTTTATCTTTATTTTATATTTATATTATAGACATGAAAGATTTTTTATTTAGTTTGTTTATTACGAATAAACTCATAAACTACAACAGCGGGTTAAGCGCTACAAACTACCGTAATACCCTTTACAATTTTTAAAGTTAGTGGTTTTTGTTTAGTACCAATACAACGATAATAACATTACCTACATGCAAGTAAAAGTTACAAAAATCGCTTATCTTTACGGAAACCAGAATCATTATAGAACATTGACAACATCAAAGCCTCTTGATAAAATAGCATATACTTATATTTACGTCAGTTATAAATTTCCCGGATATTAATATGCATTTTACGTTTGAGTCTTCATTAAATCGTTTCTATTCCAACGCAGAGGATACATTCATTCATATTTTTCTTGTGACGTACATCTTTACAAGTAAATATAATGCGAATGTAGATACAGAACGTTTACGAACATTTTGAAGGTGAACGCTGTAAAATGATATCGTAGCAGATCTGTCTGCCACCAGTCTAAGGCCGTTCGAGTATATGGTCAAGGTTTAATATACTTCCGCACAAATTTATGTGAGATCTATGCAAAATAGTTATGAATCGCGAATATATCTGGAAAACTGTAATATATTTTAAAACAATGTAAGATATATCCCATCGTGTGTCATTTACATTAATCCGTCTTCTACATACTACAAATACCTACCTTCACCTAGTAATATTAAATCCGTTATTTGGAAACGTACAGAAATGTACAGACAGCCAGTACTAGACAACTAAATAACGTCTATGATAAAATTGCAATTTCGATAAACTCATACGATGATATTAAAGGCTTCATTAAAAGTACTTACCAATCTTATCAGTAATATGTTATTGGGAAGTGAACACCATTGCCTTGATAATATATGTTTAGACACTAAAATATCGCTGTGCTTCAAGAGGGTTCATGTTGCATCTACTGCTATTTGTATCACCTAATAAAACCATGAAAACAACAATAAAGGTATTAAATTGAATAGTTTAAGAAGCTAATCAATCAATCAAAAGTCACTATAATAAAAATGCCTACGCCGAGTTCGGCGCTGACAAAAATATTTTTAATATGCTAATTTATTAAGTAAATGTAGATTCAATTATACAGTACCTAACTAGGAAATGCGCTATAATTACCCTACAGTAATGAAGACATTTTAATCGAAGTCATAGTCATATCGTTACGTGATTAGCCTCCAGGTATGTTCATGTGTTCCCCTTAAATATGACTAAAATTAACCTTCAATGACAAATTCATTCTCTTTCGCTGAACTTGACTGTCATTAACGAAATAATAACAAACATAAACAAGTAAACACCCACGTGTTTGCAAAACAAGATGTCGATGAAACTGTACAGGAAAATCCGATCAGCCTCACAAATCAACAAACAAGTTTAGTAATCTTTGAACCACCTATAGTAGATGTAGACTGTTATAGCTGATGTGTATGAAGGCGCACTTATTTACAATTGTTTTTAAAGCCAAATATGCGCAGTTTTTTGATTTAAAGCTTCATAGTAGATTCTTTTTGTGGTTTTTAAATATGTCTGTTTCTAAACGCTTAAATTATTATATTTTAGAACATGAAATGGAAAAATGTAATGTGGGTAAAAGACAACATTTGAGATGAGAAAAAAAAAGTCCTATGTCATGCGGGGCTTTAGAAACACAGTTCGCGTACACGATGCACAGCCAGACGTAGACTGTCCCTAGTTCACACAAATAATCTTCCTGTGTGGGAATCGAACCCGGAAAGGTCCTAAAGCAATTAACGTCAGCACAGTTTGAAAAACATAAAATAATACTTTGAACACAATGTATTTTTTTAATGGCATATTTACGGTTCTCAGTTGTCTCTTTCCATTTTGATAAGAAACATTCATTGATGCCGCAGCTCCATTCAATCTCTTTCTATAATCACATTTATACCAATTTACATCAAACTTTTATCGAATTCAGTTCTATATAAAATTACAAACTTTTAATCTATTTTTAGCAAACACTTTACCAAATACGACTTATTTGTAGCTTCATTAGCTCGAGCGATAAACCGAGGCCTCTTAACTGAGTACAAAGGTTTTCAGTCTACACGACAATGTTTGAAGGACAACGGTACTTTAAAGCCTTGTTCAAATAAATATTAATAACATTGCGAAAACAATAAAGCCACTCTTGACCTTTGTCATATTATTATTTGTGTATTTTCTTATATAGTTCTCCATTGCGGCGACGGCGGACATTTTCTAAGGAGATTATTCATAGCGCAGGACATATTTTAGTGCACAAATGTGTGAGCTAACACAGGTGCACTCTTATTCTTTTACTCTCAAAATTTGGTTGCACGTGTAGATATCATCCTCTAGAACAGTGATTCCCAAAGTGGTCCAGGTGGACCCCCAGGGGTTTACAGGAGACGGGGGTCTACGTTGGCGTAAAAAAATCAAATTCATAAGTTGTAAGTTTGTAATATGACAGAAATAAAGCCACAGGGAGTCCACCGAGACTAGAAAACTTTTTAAGGGGTCTATGAGGAAATAAGTTTGGGAACTACTGCTCTAGAGTATACAAGCTTAGCGTGCTCTCCGAGGCACGGTTGAACTACCACCAACTTTCATACTCTGGGCTGGTACTTAGATTCTTTTAGATAGAAAATTCTAGTGATCATCATCATAATCATCTGACCTAGGAAACGAACCCGGGATGCCCAACTACGGCTTACCGCTAGACCAACAAGGCATTCCAAAGTAATAATCGAATATAGTATTTGTGTTACTTTATAAATAGCGTTTCATGGCTGTGCAACTGTGTTCATAAGTGCAAGGCTTATAACATAACTCAAGGCTTCATAACTATAAGGCTTAACTGCTTTCCTACTCGGGCTGAAACACGTTATGCAACATTTATTTTATTTGTACTACGCTACTGGCTCGTGACTTTGTCCGTGTAAAATAAGGATTTTATAAGTTATCTAATAATCAACGACCCTGAATATACGGACAAACAAACAGACGGATAAAAAGTACTTATATAATACCTTATAAAATCAGTTATCTACCAGTTAAAGTCTTGTCAAAATCGGTCCAACCATTACAGTGACCAGCCGGAACAAACTGACACACAGACAGCCATTTGTATCTTTGTTTTGTTAATAATATTTATATGCATTTTTTTATGGCGCTAACCCCTCTCACACCCCTGCCACTGTAACTGCTGTAAGCCAGAGTCAACAGCATCAGCAGGCATTTAATAAAACCCTGTTATTTTCCATGATAATCTATAAAAAGTAAATAAAAATTCACTTCATTTTTATTTACTTTTTATAGATGAATATAAGGTCTGCCGCTTGGACATCAAATAGAGTGGGATAGGAGCAGGAGAATAATGACGGATCAGGTTACTACGACAAATACATTAGACAAGTTCAGAATACAGCTCAATAGTGAACAATGTAATCGCATTAATTTGTCTTTTCAATGACGTTAGAGTTGGGTTATTAAGACTAATATAATCGCATAAAAAAGAGTATTTACAAAATTAATTCTACAGTTAATTGATGTTTAGGAATGGAGGCAATAAAATGAAATGAAAATGTTTTGTCCTACAGTAGAAGGCCTTTTTTTCCGTTGGAAATGCATTGACGCATTCCCACCACCGCTGCAGCGTATTCGCGCGCTGTCGGTGGGATATGTGGGACTCGCTCTCTCCATAGCGTGGTATGCTAAAATCATACCACGAGGAGAGGACCCTACACCACTTAAACCTCCCGGACACTCCCTCGATCCGCCGCTGGCGGGGGCCGGGTACGCATGAGCAATCCGGCCCCCCGACGGCACAGTAGAAGGCCTACTAAGGCAGCTGTCACTAGCGTTGACTTTGGGGAGCTTTCCTTTACGCTTAGACACTAGACGTGGGAAAAATGTGTTTCGGAACAGCATCGACTTATGTGGGACTTATTTTTGATCGTGGGGACTAGTGACTGAGAAGGAGAAGATAAAGACTGAGGAGACGGAGGTTACCTATTTAATTCTCGAAGGTGCAGAATACCATAGGCATACCAGGAAATCTTGAATCAAGGGGTACCCTTAGCGGTGCCTATGGACCGCTGCGTGACCTCTTGGCATAACGTAGATTCAAGGACGTACCAAGCACCAGTGCCCTCATTAAAGCCTCAAAATCGGCTCCAATAATTACTTTTGTCATAGTATAATATGTAGTCAAATCGAAGTATGTCCGGTGATTTAGCAAAAGACTCCTGGACCACTACATAATGCCCGTCCGAAAAAAAAAGTTAAATCGAAATGTTGCTCTTGAACCAAAAGTTGTATTTACTCCCCTTGCACTAACAACTTGGTACGCTCTTGCTTAGATAACTAGGTGAGATGTAACAGCTATAAGACTTATCAAAAAGATATATAGATGTTGATACAGACAACAATAAAAATCGATTGGAAAATCACTTTTGTGTAACGAATCCTTGAACTGGTTCCGTTTTATGTGATGATAGACTTGTGATGGTGATTCAACGGCTTTCTTAAATAAAACACTGTGGAACAATTTATTATTCAATGCTGGTTAATTGCGCCTTTAAAATCTCCGAGGAATTTATGTTATTTTAGTAACTAACTAGAGAATATGTAGTTTGTTAGTGTTTAGTATTACGACCTAATTCACACAAATAGTTCATCCGAACGCATTAGTTTTTAATTCAGAAGTAGCTGTGTTAGTAGGATGTAGTTTTCCATTACATACTTATTGAAACTTATTTATATGACTGCCCAAAAATGGTGTGTTTATAGATTCTGTGTTGGTGTTATTTTTTCTATTATACCGGAACTTTTCATTTACAAAATTGAAAAAGGCTTAAATAATGGAAAATATCGCATAGCTTATGATGAACATTTTATTCAGTCGTATTTTTACCAAGATTTTAAAAATAATATTAACTAAAAGTAATTTATTTTGATATTTTGAAATAAAATTTATCACTTCATATTCTCATAAAATAATTAAAAACTTATTTGTGATAGACATTATCGTTTTTAAAAACGATATTGGTGAAATTTATTATTACAAACATTTCCATGTTGATGTAAAATAAATTATGCCTTGAAACGTTTTACATCTCAAAACAAGAACTCAGAATACTCTCTAATTTTGCAATTCATTATATTTATATTATTATATTTATATTTTTGTATTTTTTTATTTTAATTATTACTTGTATAATACTAAATAGTACACGAACACTACAAACATACAAGTCTTCCTAATCTCTAAACAATGTAAACATAAATTACGTAGACGAATTCCGAGTACCATTCCTTAATTGATCTACTATACCGTAAAAGGGTTTGAGTCCGAGATGAGTAACCGGGTCGTAAAACAGTCACATAAGAGAATCTGGTCAGCTGTGACAGATGCAGGGGATCAACGCTCTCATTGTGTCGGCTAAAGGCATTGACAGAGAAAATTAGGCTCAGAATTCCACTGATATTTTTGCATGTACAGAGTGCGCGGAGGGCGGGCGGCGTTGGTTCATAGCTGCGTATATATAGGATGCCACGGCTGCGCGCCGCCCAGTCGCATGAAAGTGCTCCGCAGCGCTTCACGTTACTGAAAATTTCACTTGTAACAATTTTCTTATACTAGCAACAAATATTCTAACACTTGTTGTAATAAAAGGACAGTGAAATCATAGACTTTGTGTGTTGTGTTGAGACTCCTGACTGTTAGTTTGGTGTGGTATTTGTCGGCGTATAGCCGACCTGTAGCTGTTGTACCCGGTCGCCAATATTTTCGACCAGGTGAGTTTTTCATCCTATCTGGAATGTGTACCTCTCAGTACCACGCTTTGTATTGATCAAAATATCAAGTTTCATTCAAATAGCCACTAATTTTCATGTAAAATAGTTGCAGCACTCGTCTTTTCTAATACAAGTATTGATTTATTCAATGCTCTTATTAGTTAGTCGTTGCACTGTTAACTATTTGAATGACATTACTATCATTGCTTCTAGAGATTCATATTTGGAAAACATGTCACGTTTATGTTGTAGTATTAGGTACTATTAGTTTTGCGTTTTATTATTCGTTAATTGCAAAAAGTCCGCTTTTAAATAAGAATAGTAATTAGCAGCTCAGTGATTAGTATTATAATAAGTTTATGCATTGAGCAATTGTTTACGATCGAATCGTTTTGTTTTATAGTTATCTGGTCACAATTAATATTATGTCAATGTAAATGGTTCATTAATGTTTAGGAAAATGTGTTGTGTATAGTCCATCAAATTGAGCGCCCAAACAAATTTAAATTACATACTTATTACTTAGTTTCTATTGCCAACAAAGAATTATTTTATTCTTTACATACCTATTCCTCAGTTAGGCTGACAATGTAATCGTTTCTCAGATCTGTAGGTCAGATGGTCTAGGGTTTCTAGATTTGATCCATTGCTTACTTCGATCAAATCCCTTAGGTTGTATGATAGACAGTGCCATAATAATTGGTTATGCTTGCATTAATATTCTCAAATTAAATGTCCAGTAATTTTCACGTAAAATGTGTCACGTAAAGTGAATACCACTTCCACTAGGAAACTGATTATTATGAATTATCAGTTCCTGAATTATTACTAGTATTAGTTAAACCAGTGACCAATATGTTTCTCTCTTATTAAGCTTATATCGTAATCCTATTGGGATTTCGCAAAAGAAAGAATTATTATATAAGTATATTTATAAAGAGTATAGTTAGTATTTCTTTTGTACTTTAGTTTTTAATTTAAAACAATAATGCTATTCAGACTGAACCGACTTATTATTAGGTACTAATTATACTAGAGTAGCTTAGGCTCTATATAATGAAGGTCCTCCCACACAAGCTGTATTTCAGGGAATGCTACTGACATCAAATCAAGTCAGCTATTCTTTAGAATTGATTAAAGTCATTTCCACATCCTGAATTTAAGTCAATAAAATATACAACTTGAAATGCTTTATTATTCGATATAGCGATACAGATTCAATTACTTGAAGTATAAATTGCTTGTTGAGTAACTCGCAGATTTTCTGATGCAGCGCAATTAAATTATAGGACCCCGTGGAGCGATGAATTTAATAACGTAGTGGAACCGTTTATTATATTATTGATGCTGTTTTCTCAGGAAATTGAATCATAGTATCGAATCGTGCCCTAATGCTACCTTGTGTTGTAGATACTAAATAGGAAGTGCATCTTAGTAAGTTATTACATAGTAAATACTAATCCATTAATGTTATCTATGAACATTATAACATGGAATCACTAAATAATAATCAAATATGAGAACTTCATGGCAAAGAATATTGTTTAAGTGAAGTTTAATTAATTCTAATGATTACTTGTAGTAAATTACATTTAAAATTTGGAAATGTACTACAAATTAAGGATATGTTTTCGTAAGCCGGTTTTTCAAATCCAATAAAAACAATCAACCAAAGATAACTGTTAACTTACCTTTGCTGTCAATTAAATTCAGTTTCTGAATCATGAACTTCAAAATCTTCAAGTTCATGCAAAATGAGGGATGTTTTTTTTTTATTCTACTCTGGAAATAAAATAAAGATTTCCCAATCTTTCAAAAGCATATGGATGGGTGGGTTAGATTTGTTTGTAATAGTTTCTTTTACGTATGATAAAATAAGTATACATATAACATAATATTTTTGATTGATCGAGAAATTACACATACCTACTAAGGGTGGTTAAGATCATTAATTGCCAATGTAACGTCTCTAAATAAAACGCTAAATAAATTCAAATTAGAGATATAATTTAAATAAAAGACGTTGAATAATAAAAAAATAAAATAAGAAGGTAGTGGGTTCTTAATTCACAACTCAATTGCACCAATCCGTACAAACATTATCACTGGCCTGAGTTAGCCGACGGCACCAGAAGAACGAACTGTACACCAGCACGCAACAGCTGGAGATACACCCCTCAAGCGGCAAGCTACATATTAATAATTAATATATAAATTTAGACAACAACGAGGAAATTCTTTATGCAAATAAGTTAGAACAAATGCTGTTTTAACTAAAGATAAAAATGTTTTATAGTAAAAAGTATGAAATATATTTTAGTAATAAGCACGTGTTTCAGATAATATATAATCATTATCATGTTTTTGGTACAGTTATCACTGGCCAGCTACATATTTTTACACCTTCTAACTTTAGTATGACATATTAATCATTAACTGATTACAAGTCACGTGACAATATATCAACATATTATTATTATGATGAACTAATATGAAATCGTTAAACTTGTAACTGTTTTATTAAATTCCAGATAGTTTAAAATATGAATATTATTTAGACATTCCATTTTATAATACAGACATTTTAATCATTAACATTTATCATATAATTTATATGCTTACTACTTTTCTATTTAATTATCTGAATGAAATCGTAATGAGATAAATTACGCAATTTGAAAAAAGCAAGTACACTATATTCACGAATACAATAATGTTACAACAGTTGACAAATAAGCCGTCTTGTTATAACGTTTCATAATCCATATTCCAATGTTCCATACTGTTTTCCAATTAACCTCGGCACTTATGGATTATACAGAGGCCTATAATTGCTCGTCACAACAGGACCTTGAAAAAACGTTCATAAAGCTAATGAATCGTACCTATTATAGCAAGCGGTAGCTTATGTAATGAACACTCGGGAATCATTCATATTCATTGCGGCCATGAAAAAAATTACCACTAAAGGTTCAGGGATTTTAAAAAATCCCACAATTTTTGTGGAATATACAGCGTAGCAACCGGTTTTTGGGCGAAATAAAAAAAAGATTTCCCAATCTTTCAAAAGGGTATGGATGGGTGGGTTAGTTTTTTTTGTAATAGTTTCTTTTACGTATTTACGTGCAGCGCCGCTTATGCAAACTATGATAAAATAAATATACATATAACATCATATTTTAGATTGATCGAGAAATTACACATACCTACTAAGGGTGGTTAAGGTCATTAATAGGCAACCGCTATTCGAAATATTCTAAACCAAAATTTCTAATAATAGTGGTCAGTGTTATGCGTTACATTTTTAATTTTAGTATCTGAACGTAGTAAAGTGATGAAGTCTCATGATAACGGCATCGTGTTGAATTCCAACAAAACACAGTTTATGATAATTCATTCTCCTTATTTGCCATTAAAAGAAAGCCCAAGTTCATTATTCACCCACTCATTTGATTGTATACACAATAATTACGACAACTGTAGCTGTAAGCCCATTGAAAGAATAAAATGTGCTACTTACTTAGGAGTTAAAGTAGATGAACAATTCTCATGGGCTGAGCACATAGAGTTCATTTGTAATAAACTAAGGACAATACTAGGGAAATTTTAACACTTAAGCTACAGAATACCTCGAGGTACGCTAAAGGTATTGTATCATTCGTTGGTACAGTCAATTTTTGATTATGCTCTCGATTGCTATGGCCTCACGTATAAATCGTATATGGATAAACTAGAAAACATTCAACTAAGATTCTTAAAATTACTGGTAGATAAAAAGACTAAACATAATTGCAACAAAAACTATTATAAATTATTTAAAATATGTAAAATACTTCCCTTACGACTAAAACATGAATACCTACTCGCAACTCATAACCACGGCAAGCGGGAGCGGGATCCATCATTGACGAGAGTAGCGAACGATTATAACACAAGGGCGATGACCACAGGTAAATACGTCGTACCTAAAGTTACCAATGTGTATGGTGATCGTTCATTAAAGAAACGTATCCCATATATATTAAACAGTCTACCTGCAGAGATAAGAAACGAACCCAACATTGTAAAATTTAATAGTAAATTAAAAAAAAATCTTATTAGTACTTTACCATAAAAATAGTAAATTATAAAATAATAAATAAGGCTACAAATGTGTAATTTATATAAATATAAGTCCAAAGATTATATAAAAAAACTTAATTAATATTATTATATACATAGATGCCTACCTATGTATACTTACTTATATATACCTGCCTTCATTCATGTTTAATTATTATTGTTCCATTTGTATGATAAATGTAAAACAGCAACATACCTAATTAAGTATTATCTCATGTTAACCATTGATCTCACAGGCAAACTGTGCATGTACAGTTTTGTGAGACATAATCTTTATATCATAAGTCTACTTTGTACCTATTAAGAAACAATAAAAAATAAATAAAAAAGTATGTAATCGAAAATTTTGCTCAGAGAATAAGATATGCACTAACGTTCAAGAAAATAACGATGCAAAATAATAAAATAAATAATACTACGAAGTTGTTATAATATGTTACGAAGTTGTTATGTGTAAGGAATGTTAGTAGAAAGAATTCAAATAGAACGATAATTGTATTCTGAACCCAAAGTAATACAATAAACTTTGGGTTCAGAATACAATTATCGTTCTATTTGAATTCTTTCTACTAACATTCCTTACAATTTAAAAATGTATGTTTCTAAATATCAATAATAGTGGTTAGCTATAAATCAGTATAATCACTATTAGATTACACCATAGACGCTATTGCGCAAGTTAGCAGGGTTCTTCCTTCGTTGTTAATAGGATGTTGCAACACTGGAGTATAAAATGTACTTGACCCAATATTATTGGTACTCTACAGTAAACAGTAGCAGGTGGACAGTAACGACCGCTTGCGAAACACGCTACCGCAAATAAAGTAAAGTTCAATGTTAACTCCAAAGTTTGTTTCTTCAAACTTCGAATAACAAAGAATCGAAGCATCAATGTGTATTTTAAAAACAGAACATAGAACATTTCGATTAAACTTGACCCATATATCATTTTAACAATCAGCTTATACCCCCTCAAATTTCACAAGGTTTGTCTGAATTGCATGCTTCAGTTAAATATAAATCTGGCCAATGAGGAGTGTGCAGTGTCTTCGGTAGATAATGTTATCCTTCACCTATAATTGAAGGTGTATGTAATGTATGTAAATAAATTTGAAAATTCTAAGTCATGGCCGAAGTGTTCTGAATTCTAATAGCATTATAAAAATATTTATGAAAATATTAAAGATGTTGTACACATTAATCAGCTAACTAATAGCCTATTTGACTCATTTAATACATACAAAAAATTTTGATGGCAACAAATAGTGTTGTAATTTGTAAAATTGTAAAAAAAGTATATACATTAAATATTTTTAGGCACCGAATGATTACATTTGGATGCTATACTACATAAATTTATTTTGTCACTTGGTTATATTTTTCATACAATGCAAGTAATTTTCTAAGAATGCGGAACTCGTCTTACTGTAGGAAAAATACCGACATTAATGTAGGATAATGTAAAGAATGATTAAAATAAATTAGCATGATTATCTGTTACTAGTCTAAAAATATAACATAATTATATGATGATTCTTTAATTAATTCCTATAGCATGATTTGAAAAACTGCAATAATGCGAAACCAAACCAAAATATTAGCAAACACATTCACACCTGTGCGCTATTCACTAAAATACAATTTTGATTTATAACAATGCATTTTGAACTCATGCTACAACCAATAAGGCTGAAATTTGTTAGTTTTTCACTTGATGGTATGTGAATGCCAGATTTTCAATCAGGTGTGAAGTTATTATAACAACACAGAAACTTTCCTATCCAACACTTGACTCATAAATCACCAAGGTATTGGTTCGTACAGAATTAGAACGCAATTTAACGCTAGACGAAATAATTTAGCTTTGATGTTGATAAAACAAATAATTGGGGATAATATAAAGAGAATAATGTTTGTTATTGAACCATTCAACTTTAAGGATTAAAAATAAAAAGGCGACAACGTAAATATTTGTCGATGAATACAAATATTTAGGCTGTGAAAAATATGAACCTTTTACGTCCAAGGTTTAGATCTTAAGAAGTCGTCACTTATTGTTGATTAATATTTATATTTAACATATTACTTTGTAAATCCGGAAACATTATTCAGGCGGAAGTACTATAGCTTATGTAGTCGAAGATATGCCTCTAATAAATCTTTTTAATAATCTACAAATCAACATTCACCTACATTTACGAAAGTATTAATAAATACATATTGTAGTTACATCATCCGCCAGAACATTATTGTGCACTTAGTTTTAAAAACATTTAACAAAACAGGCTAGTAATATAACAGGATCGATCGATTGGATTTGCTTCCGATGAGTCGTATATCAACACGCGCGGTGCACTGAAAGTGACATTTTATTGGAAAATTTGTTTACTATTCTTGCTTTTGCACGTAACGACAAAGAAAATGTTACATTTAACGACGCAATGTAATGTACTTTCCATACTACATCGCAATTCAATAAACGTGTTACGTATAAAATGGATAAGTAGTTAATACATTTGAGTTAGCGCTCCTGGCAGGTGAGCTGGGCTGACCCGGTCACGTATCGATCCAGGTCACGCACTCAGTGCCTACAGGTGAACTGCAATGAAATTTTCAACAAGACTAGCTTCAAAGGAAAATACTTATAATTTTTTTATTTGTTACTTTTGAATTGTTATTAATGTTTTTGCTTCTTTTAATAATAATAACACACTGATTCGCTATGCTTATGTAGGGGTTCATATCATAACAGCAGAAAAAAAAACATTGTAAAATTAACCAAGAATATGAACAGTTGTATATTCTTGCAAAACATTATAGTATGAACCAACCACCTTATATGACGTTTTTCTGATATTTCTCATTCATAAGAAGCCTTAAAATCTCGTATTCAGATGTCTGTGTTCCTATTTCACCGATAAGCGTGTAATGAAGAGTTCAATGGTCGACATTTACCGACCTTTTCGACAACGTTTTACTTGCTAATGCAATTTCATTTATACGCATTTAAACCCAAATTTTCATTTTTTATACAGAAGAATTTTCGAAATACAACGATGTTCTTTTTATTAATAAAATAAAGTAGTTACTGATTCCCCGAAGAACTGCGAAGTGCCTCCATCAAACAATATATTATATTCTAATGTTTTTCAACTCGATTTTTTTTATTCTTATTCTCTTATTTTATTTACGCACTGTAATTAATGAACTTTAAATACATCTTCCTAAGTGTAAGTCTGTTTCAAAAGCACTCCAATTGTCGTGTTACTTAATTAAATCATTAATGAATAGGTACTGAAATCATTCCAAAGTTTAATTTAAGACAAACATTCACCTCGCAGTTTATGTACTTAGAAGTCAACGCCCTGGCAATGAATATTATTGTCATTGTGATAGTAAAACATCGTTGTTCCCAAACTCGGGGTTATTTCGTTCCCTTTAGTTATTTTGGGTAAATGTACTCCAATAGAGTACATTAAATCTTTACACAAGTCAGTAGTTGTTTTTAGTGTTAAATCGATTGCAGGGAAATGTTTTGGTCAAAACTATCATTTTCGAATCAAAGAAAAATCTTAAGTAGACCGGACGTTTTTTTTTTAAAGATTATTAGCAAAGTTTTTGTTGACTACTAGTATTCTTGTTAACCCCTACTTGAAAATCAACTCTTGCAAAAAGACTTTCTTAAGAATTATGAGTAAATCAGTAAAAAGGATGTTATGTAGGATGAAATCATCACGGTAATTATGTTTTATTACATCACAAGAATACCATAAAAAAGATTCATGAAAAATTTCTTAGAATTAGAACAAAAGTAATTTAAATTTTGTATCAGCAGTTTAGTAGGTTTATTGGCCCATGTTTGTTGGTCTAGCCTTATACCGCGAATTGCCCAATAAAATGGAGATTTATTTTTTATAACTAATTGCACATCATTACTTTAAAATCCACTACTGATTCTATTCAGTGGTTTAAAATTATTTATTTTTAATTAATCCTAATCATACTGGGTGACTTTTTTTCCGTCTTGATAATAATAGCGTATATGAAATAGATGTTTAAAGCACAAATACAAATATACCAAATATAAAGTACAAATATATTGTGGTCTATAGATTTTATTCTACTTACAGAACAACCCTATATTTTTATCTAGACATATAATCCGGGAAAACATGTTAATATATTCAATAAAAAAAATTGTTTACTTACCTCCGATAAACAACGAAGGCTAATGGCGTCCTTGCAAAGTACACCATTACAGCTGCCTTCAAATCAAGGTCCTCATCCTGCATGTCAAACAAACACCCCAATTATTTGTCTATCTCTCATTACAAAGCTATTTATCATAGTCAATAGCGATTACTGTTACAGTGACAGCATTCAAGTAAAGTCCTTCGGTTGGCCTTCTATCGGGGAAATTATCCAAAGATTTGTTATCAAGGTTACAATATTGTTTGCGTCCTTCACATTCCCACGGGTCTGAAACCTTCGAACATAATATTGTTATCGATAGTGTGCACATTTAGTGGTGAAGGCCGCGGCTGCACTTACAAGGACCGACATGTTTTGTTGTATGTTTAATGGATGCCTGTGTTTACAGGAGCTATGTTACAAGTTCATTTACTTACGCGCTTGTTTACGGAAACAAATTGATAAAGCTACTCAACTATTGTGATATGATAATGTAATATATTAAGGAGGGTTTTAGTATTACATTACCATATTATATACTCAACATTATTTACAATATCACTGGATCTCATCTGAGTCAGTACCTGAGGATCTATATACAAATGGCAGACGCGTTTGATCAACTTGAGATCGATTTATTTACTATATAGTCATAAAACTACGTTAAAGCACGTATCTGTAAAGTGGTTTTAATGTTTACAATAGCTATGTAGTATGTAGGAATACCAGATAAAATTTGCCTGCGATTTCTGGATCCCACGCAAAGCTTAAATATATTAATTAATGCGTAGTAAAGGATCCTCCTACGTAACCACTACTACCCGCCCACCGCTTTTAAGACCCACTGTTATTTTACACTGACCTTTGATATATAAAAAAAACAAATTCAAGTCCATACCGGGCCCTTTAAATGGATTCTGATTCAATCGTTACGGAAGTTGTAACAATACAAAAACTGTCTTTTTCATATTTTAAAGGCTTATTGTGTAAGCTTTATTAATTAATTGTTATTTGAGAGGCGTACCTACGTACTATGCATTCTTACTTTGTTATTAGCTTTTGCTTAAAACGGATTGGAACTAAATAATTTTAAAAGAGAAGGATTTTTTAAGAATTCATAGAGGATTTATCAGTAATACGCCCACACATTTTTTAAATAATACTTATACCTAAACGAAACGAATGTATTTATGTAACGCGGAAAGTAAATTTAAAACTGAGAATTTCTTTTGGCATCACGACGCGACTGAGCTATATTATTTGGCGCCAAACGCAAATAAAGTGACGGCGTTGTCGCCTCTGATACATTAATCTGGTCGACATATCAAATATTTGGGATTCCACTTTTTTTTGTAAGTATCAAACTTATGCAAAGGAAAAAGAAAAAAATATATTAATACGTCGCCATAGTTGTTCCTAACAATTAACTCCACTATACATAGGTACTACCGTATACATGAACTACAGTGTCACTTTGATGATTTCTATTACAAATGCAAAACCATGACAGTCTGACACTACTTACTCAAGTGAATACTTAAAGCCAAGTATTGATCTTATACTGTAAGAAACCACTGTTAGAAACGTGAATCACGTGGTACAAGAATATCAATGTGTAAAAAAAACAACAAACAAACAAAGTTCATTCATGAGTTAATGACGCATAACGAGGCAGAGATTCTTCAATTTCGTAGAAAGATGTAATTGAATGAAGATGAACTAATAATATGTAGGTACTCTTAGTCATAGTAGCATTTTTACAAATACTTATGTCGTGATCTTAAAAATAGATTTGTTAAGTCAGACATACAACCATTGTAGTTATTTATTTATTAAAGTATTGATTAAAGTCATGTATAACGCCCATGTAGTGCCCAACTGTATAGCCGTTGAAAACTTCATTCTCGAAGTTGTGAACGAATACATATACCTAGGTCAAACGAACCAACTAGGTAGGACCAACTTAGAGAAAGAGGTCAATCGTCGAATCTGACTCGGCTGGGCAGCGTTCTTCGGGAGATCTTCCCGTCCAAAATACCTCATCGCCTGAATACAAAAGTCTTCAATCGATGTGTGTTAGCAGTGATGATGATTAATACATTGTTAATTTTATTTCATTGTACTTACAAGTCTAAATATTTATCTAATTAGTCATTTCAAAGTACTTTAAGCTATTAAAACAAATCATCAGCAACCCATATAACGGCCACTGCACAGCATGGGCCTCCTCCGCAGCGAAGGTTTTGCCATAGTTATCACGCTTGGCGACTGTAACCGTAGTATTGTTTTGTTACAAACAGGGATTGTAGTAGAACTTGTTAAAGATAACGTTGTAACAATCGGGACCCGTTTGGAGGAGACCCACACTCAGATCGTCTACCATTATAGATGTCGGTTAAAAATATCGCAAATACACGTAAACAATTAAATACAACTTCGAAATGGTGTCACGGAAATCGGTTTTGCATGTTTTGATTAAATTTTTGTATAAAAATAAAATTACGTAACCACAGGAAGACGCCGGTGTAAACAATTGTAAATTGTTACCGCGTTCAAACCGAACGTCATACGTTTACAAACAAGTAGTTATTTTATATATCAATAAGTATATTGTTTACTTAGATTAGAAATGAGGTACGTCACTCTAAACATATAGTTTAAAAGCTTATGAACTCTTAAAAAGCTTTGATGGTATTAAAGTTATTATTATTATCATCTTAAGAGATTTATTGTTCCAATCCACATTATGTAGGCGTTGCTACATAAATAATACGTACGTAAAACAAATTAGGCAGTAAGTGAAAATAAAGAGAATAAAAAATGTAAAACAATTATTTAAGTATCAATAATCATGAACCATTCTGTTGCCAATGTTTGTATTTTAATTTTAAAATTACTTTTTAATTTTGTTAAAAAAGTTATATTTAGAAAATTCACAGAAAAAAGAAGTGCCGCTTGACTAAATGTTAAGTGTAGTTGACCTTAAACTTATTCATTGAATGCCCATAGTCTCAGATTAACATTTTTCGAGGATGCTCGAAAGAAGCGTGATAAAAGGAGAAAGAAACAGAATTCAAATTGGTACCTATAGCGTGTGTACTCCGAATAATAAAAATATTCTTTCACTTAACATAATATCGAATGTAATCTACAAGATTTCTTTATAGATTTTAGGATATATGTATGTTAAAGCCAAAATGAGTTGCCAAGTGGGAAAGTTCTTTTCACATCTCCGCTCCTAAACATAATGTATTTTTGATTTACACACGCATTTATGCGGAACTTTTGTTACAACATTATTAAATGCTAGAACTGTCACTGAATATTGTACTTTTTACTACCACGATGTTGCATGTCACTTTGCAGAGCAAACTAAATCACCTGTATGTAAGCCTGTAAGTCGATATAACTGGAACTGTACACACACTTTATATCACGAATGACGTACAAACTTATGAAAACACAGTGAATAAAATAATCATTATCACGTTGTTTTCTAGGGTTATTCAACCAACCGGTGCGGTGGACTGACGCAGAATTGTTTCCGATCTATAAATACTTCCAGCATATGCATGTCACATTGAAGCTGGTTTTTGTAGCTTTTACCCAGTTATGTCCTTTCCTGTACTAAAATAAATTACTTTGATAGAATGTCAAAGTAAACAGGTCTGTCTTCGAGATTTCCTTAATACTGCCGCCAAAGAAAACAATATAAAAGCTGAAAACAAAAGTATTAATAGCTAGTATTAATAAGAAATTACCTGTGGTACGGGATATTAATAAACCATATTATTATGAGCGTCACATCTGTATCGTTTAAGATGAAGTATACATAATATAACTATACTATATAATATAACAGTTATCCTTATATATCGTAAGGTATAACCTTATACCAGTAAGAATCACATTCCCACTTATTTCGATGTAAGTCCAAAGATTGAAGATTGGCTAGATGTTAAAGAACAAATAGAGCACTTGCGTACAAGATTGTTATTATATTACATAATTGTATACTTAACTAACGGCATGGACATCATCAACTATGATGATTCAAGAGAATAGCGCGTAGATAATCTTGGCGAAATCTAATCTCATCTGAAGCAAGTATGCGGTCCTGACGTTTTTCGCCGGTCATTAGCTACGGGCGTCATACGCCGAGACTCGAAGCGTAATAATGAATGAGACTAAATCTCGCCAAACAACGCAAGCTTATCTCTAACTAACTTCTCTAGGCCTGTACGCGAAATTATCGTCAACAGCTATCTCTGCTAAAGGTCAAGCGAAAACACAGAAAAGTGGTCTTACAAAGCAAATATTTTACTTAGCCGCACCGTTATTCACCTCTTGCTTTTGTTTTTTTAATTTAGATCTTAATTAATCCTGCAAACTGTGAAGCTAATCTCAGTTAACTTTAAATTAACAGATATATTTATTTGCATTTATTAAGTTTCTGCTAATATTATTGTTTATATTGTTGCAGAAACATAGCAGACTTGGCAACATGAAGGACGAGCGTGCGGGTTTACCACGCGTGCGCATCGCCGTCATTGGCAGCTCAAGAGTTGGCAAGTCCGGTAAGCAACATATTATATTATTAACTAACTAACTACTATGCAACTAACTAACTACTACGTAATTGAATAAATTACAAGCCATTCAATATGTAAAAAATTAAAACAATGAAATAAGGTTAAGTTTTTTCGTCAAACGTGTCGTTTGTACCTATTCCTTTGGTTTTCGTTTAGAGGTTATATCTACTTAATTCATATTTGGAACATATCAGACACTTGCTCTTAATTCTATTAACCTAAATATCTTAGAGTACCTGTCAGCATTTGATGGATTTCATACTCCTTGCGATTATAATTTAAACATTTTAGTGCGTTAAGTGTTTTTTTATTTTGCTCTCCTACTTATACTACGCAAATAATATCCGATATAACGACTTCCTTTAGGTCTTTGGTCTGTTTTCCATAACATAAACTATATATAAAAATATTTGAATCCGTATTGATCGAAATTCTCTACATAAATACAAACCTAAACCGAGCTCCGCCTTCAACAAAGAAAAACTGATACAAAAGTGTTGATGCAAACATAAAACAGATAAATTTAATGTTGTAGTAATAGTACAACATATTTCAACATTAGTAATTAGATCTATGAAACTCAATTATACGATAAAAAATATTTCCCTTGACCGAAAATTGCTAGCATGTGACCTAGATTGTGTTACATAAACTAACCTAGGCCGACAGACCAATGACCCAGTCTCCTTTATGATGTAACCCTGTAATAATTCATCAAGATCATGTACAATTTGTACAACTAGACAGATTTTATGATCTTTTTTACTCATATAGTATATATGTAATGAAAAACTATCCCCGGGGTTCTTGCTTACTATTTAATTGTACAAAATCCAACAAAGACCTTACGATTAAACTATTCGATTTATTGACAAAGTTTAAAGACTTAATAATTTCCAAGTATTTCGGGCATTGACCTATCGAAAGCATGAATTTCATTTTTATGAAAGACAAATCTTTTACAAGACAGCATTCGGGGCAAAGACTCCATATATCATTGGAATATTCTTTAAATAAGTTTGATTCTTATTTAATAGTAATATTTTTAAAGTTTTCATCATATATTTTTGGGATAGTTAATTGCTTTTTTATAATTGATTATGATACCAAGAAAAGCACGCTCTCGCAATTGTTTTCTATTGTTTTATACAAAACAATAGAAAACAATTGACATATCAAACTCCATTACAACTTTTCTAATGAACCCGTTTTGTTTCAGCTCTAATCGTCAGATATTTAACCAGAAGATATATCGGGGAATACCATTCAAATACAGGTTGGTTTTATTACTCTTGGATTGTATAAACGAGTTATATATCCTGTAAAACCGATGACTAAGTTTATGCCTTCCTTTCAGATCTACTGTATAGACAAACAGTGCCGATCAATGGCTCTCCAATGGAACTAGAAGTTATAGATGTATCCGGTTCCAATGCTGATAAATTCCCAGCTGAACAGGTAGCTAAACATATTAGTTTATATCTATTTTAAATGCACAGTGTTTTAATAGTAGGCTACAAGTAGTATATGATTGAGTTATTGTTTACATCCAATTTAAATAGATTTACACAAACTGGATTCTTTCTACTATAAACCTTTTGATAATACGATATTTTTTCCTGGTCATATAATTTGATGGGCAACAAATACGGTGGAAACTATCGTAAACTTTAACCTTCGCTTTGACCAGAGGATGGGTTTCAAAGGTTCACTAAAATAACACTTGGCTGAAAATGTTCCCTCCAGCGATATAATGGAGTTGGACCTTGCCACCGGCCACCAATCTTCACCTTCAACAAATTAAAGTTTAAACTAAACAACTACGACCTTTCGTTTAAAACCACAATAAACACGTTCACAAAAATTGTAATAGATTGAGACTGCCGGGAATGCCAATAGAAGGTCAAAATGATTAGTTGACGATAGATAATATACCGTTAATTAATACTTGAAGGAAATTCAAAAAAATATTGACGAATTCTATAATGAGATTTTATAGAATTCTTCTTTTAATACAGAATGTTACACCGACAAATACTTTAAAAACGAAAAATTATCAGTTGCATTTTTCACTATCCATCAATTGGCTATAATTAGATAACAATACCGCATACAAAAACGCAATAACAGGATGTATCGCATCCCATCATTTCGTGCATAATTAGCAATGAGTTCAAGAGTAAATTTTCCCTTTAGCATATCAGAACTGTAAAAAAGTTAGCACTGTATAAATTTAAAAATGCGGATGTTGGGCTATTGTGGATAGTTTTATTCACAACAGCTCAACACCCCTAATTATATCACATTACTTCACATTAGATATTAACCGTGTTCAATTGCACAACTAAATCCTCAATTCACGCTTTTCGGTTTCCGTTATTACTTTAACACACATCAAACTATCAGTTTGGTGGAATCCTTCCGCAAACAAAACGTACGCTTATCCGTTGCCTAAACGGCTTTATGTAGTAACAAGTGGGTTAATGATCTCAATAATATTACAAGTAGCTTGAAATGGCTTCAGAAGATCCAGTAACCTGCATTATCAGCACTATGACTCACTATGTTTACAATAACATTCATAGTAGAATATTATGCCAACTTTCATTGGTCAGTCAAATATTTGATAGGATGTGTAGGCACATTGCAACAATCAACAGAAGTACCAAAAGATAAGGTTGAAAAAGAGCTTAGATAATTGTGAGCAATAAATACATTTAATAGAATATAAACAGTTATTTTTTATTATAAAAAGAAAAATCTATGTAATTAAAGATTTTTACGACAGTGCTTTGATGGCATGTATCATAATTATTATAATAAATATAAAATCCTAGTATTTGACGTAGTTTAAAAAAAATATATGGCTGAAATAAGAAATCTGAGTGAGATTTCAAATTATTAACACACACACACACACACACACTCTAATTTTGTGAATTGTTAAGAATATAAATTTAAAAAACATCAACATTATTCTTTCAAAGTGATTGGCATTGCCTTTCAGACTGAGTCAAATCTTATAAATGTAAACAAACGCTTTGTATTACAGTTTTAAAAGAAACCCGTCGTATTGAACTCTGATCGATATAAAATTTCAGACTATACGTATTGTTCTAAACAAATGAAGTCGGCGTTCGATAACGGAAACCGTACAATTTAACACGAGCGTAATAAACAATACACATTAAAGTTAGCCAGTCATTGTAAAGTTGTTGACCACAAAGTAAAAAGTACTTTTCTTGTATTTGTTTGGGTGAAGATTGAATGAAATATTTGTACGGGTTCAATGACGTCACATGTACCATCCTGTCCAATATGTGGTGTATGTATACGTGGTATAAACAATCCTCACATGATAATGAACGACAATAAAATATAGTTAGGCAACGTGGGCAGTGTCCCGGCATAAGATGCGTGGGCCCGCCGGTGAATCGCTTGCACGGCTAATTTAGAGCCGGAAAGTTGGCTGCTACGCGACGCCGCGACGCACGGCGCAATCATTATACACATTCTTCTTCGTCTAGTTTCTTTCATGCAAGACTCAAATTGTTTGATGAAGATTTAAAAATATGCTGCCAATGTAAACACGTGCCTTTGTAGCGTAGGAATATGTCAAAACTTTAGGCATTTAAGTTCCTTACTATATATTTTGGGGCATGTTCTCGTGCGTCAGTTGAAGTTTAAAAATATGATACATATTTATTAACGGTACCACTAGTTAATATGAATCTGTACGTGATGGAGTAAATAGTGGAAAGAGTTAAATTTTTGATACAAGTAGGTACAAACATTTACGCCAATGATGTATGTGCGAAACAATATAAAATATATGTAAAAAATAAATAAACATTAGTTTATATTTCGTCTATATTGTGAAAGTTGTATTGCAATAGTTTAACGATACCGTATATTTACTCAATTACGATATTCTATATCCTATAGATGAACTAAAACGAGTAGAAAACGTCACAAAGAAGTGAAACCATAACTTTACAGTAAGTGATTATTCAAATAAAAATTATATATTTTCTGTTTTAGATTCAATGGGCGGATGCGTGTCTACTAGTATACGCAGTGACAGATCGCAGTAGCTTCGAGTATGCCATGGAAGTTCTGAGTGCCCTGAAACGAGCCCCTACCGGTAGTAGTAGCCCCGCTCACGGCCCCGCCGGCGCTGCAGCACCAATGCCGTTGGCTTTACTCGGAAACAAAACCGACTTAGACCACTTAAGACAGGTCAGTACACAAATGAAAAACAACACAGTAACCAAATAAACAGTAGGAACACAAAAACATATTACAATGTTAAGAGGGTTAAAACGTTCGTTAACACCACGTTGCGATACGATAAGACGCATAAAATGACATATTTACCTACGTATATTAAATAGATAGATTATATTCACTCACGCGCGTAATATGTATATAATTGAATCCGCTACTGAAATATTGTAATAAACTGTTGAAAACTACGTATTTTTACACTAAGAAAACCCGAGATTTTAGTATGCATCATCATACGAGTTATGTCTCGCTTATGATATTAATTTGACGTGAAGCTTCTTATGAAATAATTTATAGAGGATGTTGGTAGGTTTATGTTTCTGAATTCAAATAGGAAACTTAAAAAGATTCACGTGTTTGAACATATTACTTACACGTTCCGCATTGGATAATTTCACGTAAATCATTGATGATCGTAAATGATTGTTAACATATTGTAGCACTTCAACTTTAAGTAAACATGCTAATTCGTTGTGCTCGTGGCTACAAACTTTTATTTACATCTCTTTGTTGTAAATCAATACGTTTGTTGCTCGCTGTAGTGATTCATTTGTTCTATGTATAACATGTAACGCCCCCGCGTTTTAATCTGCCTTAGATTGCTGATCGAACGTTTAATAATCTATGTTTTACTGTACGAAAATAAAACGAAATCAATCAAAGGTTTTTCCGGGATTTAGTAATCAATATTTCCAAAACATAAGTCTTTCTTAGGCACTGCTCTTTCTGATTTAATTCGCTGCGGGTCCCAAGGCAGCTTAACTTTTCCCGCGAGACGGTGAGCCTCAGAGCTCATTACCATTTCTAATGTGTGCCACTGTTGATTCTAGCTTGCAGTGGTAGGAGTGTGAGTGAGATTAGTCCCAAATATTTCCTACAACATTTTCAGCGGGCGCCATTATTCTAAAGAAAATATTAACACAAAGCTTTTAACTTGGTTCTATTGCAGATACATGTTATATGAAGTTAGAATTTAGGTATTCTCTTTTCAACAATATGTTTTAATAGAATATTCTTGTTAAACGATGTCTGTCATGATTACATAACGGCTATCATTGTTTAGTAATTGTTCCATAAGTCTAATGCGATGACAAGGTTATGGTTCTGAACAATTCTAAGAAACGTCTTAGAATTTATGTAGACTGGTGAATTGTGTATAAACGTGGTTTCATTATTTATGTTTAAACACTGTAACGGCAGAATGTTAAAAGTCGGTTCATTGAAAATTAATTCATTGGATTTCGAAATAAATTAATTGGGGTCTCTTAAAACTGAATAGAATCGTATCAAGATTATTGAATATTTATTTGGTTATTGATTGTATTATCGGATAGATTATTTAACGGTAGCGTCCCGGTAGAGACCTACAGTCAACAAAATGTGGGAAAAAAATCTTTACTGCATTTTCAGAGTCCCTGTAAATTACAAAATGGAACACTTAAGGATCCCTCCGTGTTGGACGAACTGCTTGATTATGAAACTACATACAAGCTTGTACGGAATCAACAAAATGCGATTTAGACTCGCTTTTGTTCTTGGTTTTATTTTGTAGCAGCCTTTTCTGCTAAATATTTTCGTTAATAATAAATTTTTAGACAATCAACTTATACTGACTGACTATATTGACTATTCCTTCAACGAGCAGTAGGAACCGGCAAGACCGTACCAGTTTCAGAACTTGAAACATTATCATCTGCCACAAAGGCAAGGTGCTTATACATAGTATCGAGGCTTTTGAGACAACTTTCAATAAAGGTACATATATTGTGCCGAGTTAGTGACAGACACTTTTGTCAGCGGTATAATAGGACTCGCCTTGAAACCGGAGACAACGCAGAAACTCATACTCATATCTGCTACACTTCACTGAAAGCTTTGAAACTTGTGACGATAATGTTAGGTATCAAGTTATGAAACGAAGTATTACATCATGTTATAGAAAATATCAACAAACTCGTGTATGGTGGAGACTTTAAAAGGTCGAAGGAAAAATGTTGAAAGTTAAGAAAAAAGTTTTGCCGCTTTATCGGTTGCACAATAATTTTGATACACGAGGGGCCTCCGAATACAAGTATTGGGAAATCAATAGAATGATAAAAAGGTGAAAACTACGATTATCAAGCTATCATTAATAGAAGATCTTTTATATTAATTCCTTTTAATACATTCCTGCTTTCATTAATAAAGTCATATTAGGTTAACGTTATGCCAATTGTACCAAATACATAAAATAAATCAAAAGAACTCAAAAATTACCTTGGCAACAAATATAATAAGAGGAGCCACGTATAAATATTAAGTACTTATTGACCTTAATTCAATGATTAGATAACATTATTTTCAAACACGATCCTGGCCTCGTTTCTCAAGACTTCATACAATAATGGAGTCAAAGTAAACCATTTTCATTTTCAGAATAAATTACCAACTCTGAAAATTAATTAAGGTAGACATTTTCTGTAGACATTACGTTACATCATTTATAAGACATTATTCCGGCTGATACTCGCCTCTTATCGTCAATTAGCAACAACTAACTTTTACTTGCGTAATATGACTTTGTATCTTATGATCATCATAATGTTTAATAATTTGCCGTAATTTTTTAAGATAATTTGCGCTATTTTTTCATAAGCAGATGCAGTATATTTGACTGCACAGGGCTTACCTCTGTATCCTTGGCAGTTAATGATAATTGTCTTATTATTTTACTAGATATTAAGTCAGTGACTTCCGTCCGCGTAGATTTCCTTTATTCATAGAAACATTGCCACCCGTCATCATGCTCTTAGAGGTAACATTTAAAAAAGCAAAATCTTATCCGATACCTACGACTTATAGAAAATACATCGTCCAAGTTTCTGGTCTTCAATTCAAGGGTTTACGATGTGCGTTGGTCAGTCAGGCAGGACCAAGTGTTTTACTAATAGTTATGTTGGGTACTAGGGTATGTGTGTAGGGAGTGTGGATAACATATGTTATCTTAAAAAAATTTAAACGAATAAGACTAAGTCTTTATGTTGCTTGTTCGCAGGTGTCAACCAAAGAAGGCCAGGCCGTCAGTGCGGCCCACGGAGCTTCGTTCAGTGAAGCGAGCGTGGCAGACAACTCGGGCGACCTATACCGCTGCGTGGACCGCTTGCTTTCTGAAGTGCGGACACCGCAACGAACGCGCAAATTCTCCGTCACCAAGATGCTCGGCTCACTAATGGGTAATTACCAATTGTTCAACAATCATTTTATATCGTATCTTTCTACGATCACGATACGTACACGTGTGTGTATAACTGCGGCCTATTTTAGTGAAATGACTACGTTTACTGCATGGTCCATTAAAACTTTATTAGATCTTAACGTTGTTTCTAAATTTAGATCAATTTCCTCAACTTCGTTCGGATAGTTCTTGTAGATGGATAGCTTGTGCGTTAATAGAATACCTACTCAATAATCTTTTAAGTAGTTTTTTATAAATTTGAAACTTGAAAATTTGTCACATTTAACCTCTTTTACATATTTTGATAAATAATAAATAAATAAATTATATGTTTAAGTGGTGATAATGAACAGAAAAAACATATGTTTTATGAATCAATTCTAGTAACAAACTAACGAGTTAAAAGCGAAATTAAATGTTGTGACTTTTGTAGGCTTTTAGGTCGTAATTTACCGATAAAGGGTTATCTGATTTCTTGTTCCTTTTAAAGATATATTTTGTTTTTTCTCAGGTGGTACAGCAAACACAAGTCAGACGAACCGCAGCGGGTCAGTGGTAGCGTGTCCCCGCGTGCCCGCGCCGTCACGACCACCGCTGGCGGCTGCGGCACCCTGACCGTCGGCAGCGCCCGCGCACCGCTCGCGCTGATGCCTCGCCGGCGCCGCTTGGCTCGCTTGCCTCCCCGTTCCCACACGGTTCAGGCCACCACCTCTTTCCATTATATAGATAGACCACTCAACTATCTTCCACCTGTGGTGTGTGCATTGTTATTATAGTAGACTTACCAAAGACTATCCTAGTCATTAATTTATTGATGTACATTATATTTTGCTGAAGTGCGATCACTAAACTGCCGTAATAGATCAGCACATATTAAGCGTGAGATACTGCATTATAGTATGATAAAATAGCATGTAATGACGCCTTCATAAATCTGACTAATACAGTTATTTAACAACAGCACTGTAGTAGGTTTATGTGTGCATTTAAGTTGTCAACATTGTAATGCTTAAGTTTTCAGTTACGCTACAATAATGAAAAATTATAATTTGAATTTCAATGTTTAGGTACCTAATTTCGACAATAAATTGCTAATGTAGACGTTATGACATCTTTAACTCAAATAATAATATAGATGTGCCAAAAATGTTGCTAATATATGTGAAATCTATTATCCCATGACAACTTATCGTAATGTCGATGTCGTGCATCTATAAATATGCTAAAAATATTATAAAACCAAGATTTCTTAACTCAGTATTTTAATACTCCTACGCATAAATCATACGCAATAGTTATGGAATACCAAAATACATATTTGTTCACTAAATGTCTATGAATTATTAAGACTTAAAAGTCTTACATTATATTGTAAAAGAGCAGAGTTTGCGAGTTTACCTTGCTAAGTAAACTCTTCGTAAGTTAAGATGCCTCATTTTGCTTAGACTGCGTATAATGGAATTTCTAATGCATACTTAGAATAAATACATTTAGAGCAAAAATTGCCTCATTTTAAACCAAGTAGACTTAAGCCATAATATGGCTCATTTTGAACCAAGTAGACTTAAGCCATAATATGGCTCTGAGCTCAATGTTGCTTCAAGACAACAATCGAGAGAATTTCAAAAGGGAGTCATTCAAAATCCATATTTAAACTGGTAATTCTAATTGTTGTTGCAATGTGTCAATGTGGACGACGCAAAATTATTTATATTTTCATTTGTGTTAATAATTAATGCACTGATATTCGACTAGTACATATTCTAAGTATGCAAAATATACATCACATATTTTATATGTTTGTATATCAATTTGATACGGCCTAAAATTTTCTACTTTATCACAGTATTACTAAAATAAGTCTCATTTGTGCTAATTATATGCGACTGCATATTGTCTGTCGGTGTGACTAATATTATTGACTCTCTTAGACTATACTGGCGTAGATATACTAAGATGCCGTTATGCCTATTTACGAATTAACAGTACATAATGGCATTTTCATTGGCATAGCGTTTACGGCATTTTAGCGTTTATATGGCAGTGTGTAATATTTACTTCTAGGTATTTCAGTATTGTATATAGTTTAAACGTATTATTATTTCACAAAGATTGAACCAAATATATCTACGTAGGTATATATATTGAAAGGTGAAATAAGAATAAAAGCTTTTGAAAAGATGAATGTTGAAAATTTGTCGGCAGTATAATGTTTGGACCTCTGTCACTTTAATTTCTACTTAAACGTAGGGCATGTATACACGATATTCTAAGATGTTTTATATTGTACGAAAGTATTATAATCATACCATTGTATGTCTTCGTGTATACATACCCTAGGTTACTTTCTAGTCATAGATTTAAGGGCTGTGAAAAGACATTTTGAATGTGGGTATAATAATCTGATTGTGCATCAAATTTACGTGTAACGAATAAAAATATCTATGTTAAATCTACGTATCCAATGAAGTAAAAAATAATAAATGTGAATATTTAAGAATAGGATAAATGAAACTTTGCTTCGAACTATACACAAGTAGTTAAAAGTGGAGGAGGGTGACATTTTTCTTATGAAATCAATGAATATATTAATTGTTGTGAAATAAAATACATTACAAATAGTAAATTTAAAATATAAAATATATAGTTCGTTGTCGCAAAGATTTATAAAGTACACTTTATCTCTTGTAGAAACATGAATGTATAGTCAATGAATCAAAGTATAATAAATAAATGTTATTTCTTCTAAGATTACGAAATTGGGAAAGATGATGATAGGAACGAATATGCCTTATGGATGAAATGTTGTAAAATTGACTCATAACTTTTTGATGTACGAATTGAGGAATGTGTAAATATTGTAAATTGAAAAAGGGACTACTATGTCGGAACTGATTGGAATAAGTTGTATATAACTTTAATTGATTAGCTTTAATAATATTAAACGTTTATAATATTATCTATCTCTTTTATTTGTCACATCAATGCATTGGTAGCCATACAAAAGGAAACCAAAGGATACAATGAATACCTGGTCGTATAAACAAAAAACATAAATATTTAGTACCTAATAAACGTAAATTCAATAAACATTGATTTCAAAATCGTATTTCTCTCTCAATAAAGTATTTCTTTCGATTACACATATCATCAATAATATCTTAATGGACACATAACATGAGTTTATAAAAGAAAACATCTCACCGTCGTCATATAAGTTAAAAAAGCCATTTTTTTTTCTTATAAATACCATTATTATTTCTGATGGAAGAACAAGGCGGCTAATCACGTGACTTTATTACTAAAACTTTGATAACAAGGTTTTCGCTTCTCAGCGTTTTCTATGCATGCAAACAAATATTTTAAATAAATCAATTTATTAAATTAATATAGCTTCAATAATACAGTAATAATAACATAGGAAATGCGGTGCAATAACCCTACAGTAACATGTTTTCCATTACACGATTTGTCTCCAGCCTTACTTAGAGCTTGATAATTGGGTGGTACTTCGCAATTCGCTAAAATCAATAAAACCCGCTAAAACAAAATCAGCGAAATTTCATGAACAAAACGTAAATTAAAGTAACATAGATTTGCAGCGTGAGACAATCATCATTTTCTTTCGGACGGACTTATGTAGTTAGCCCCGAGGCTTTTGCTACTTCACAATCTTCATTGGAACAAGAAACATTATAAGGTGTTCTGTTTATTCATTTTTACTAGATATTTTTGATTAAAACACTTACACATGAGGTACAAAATCACCGCTGGTTGCAGTGATCATTAATTGAAGAAGAATCTTTATTGTGTTTTTTGGGATGGAAATATATAATGTTGTGAGCTGTTGTGAACAATACTATAGTCTAAAGTAGCAAAAGCGGCCTGCTTTTGCTACTTTAGACTATAGTATTGTTTTAAAAAAGATTACCAGCAGAGTTTTGTTGTCTACTAGTATTCTTGTTAACCCCCCGTGCTAAGCTAAAATTCTTGTGTTACGACTGTTACGAGTGGTTTCACGTCCGTAGTGCTAGGGGTGGGGATCGAACCGGCGACCTCAAGATCACAAGTCCGACGCCCTAGAAATTGGGCTGCAGCCGCTAAAGTAGGAGAGCTGGTACCAATTTTTGGGTAGGTCATTGTGGCAAGCTGAAAAATTGTCACATACCTCTACTATTCTCGCGACTACTTTTGCATTTTCTAAGTTCTGATTCTGTGTTCGATCTCTACCCGGGACAATTATTTGTGTGAACCACAGACAATTGTTCTGAGCCTGTGTGTGCTTTGTGTCCTAAAATCAAGTGTTTGTAAAGTCTCACGCAAAACAGGGATACATTTTACTAGCACAGGATTAGATTTAAAAAAAATCATGTGATATTAAGACAGGCAGGGCCCCAGCCTTGGCCGGATTGCTCATGCGTGCCCGGCTCCCGCCAACGGCGGATCGAAGGAGTGTCCAGGGGGTTTTAGTGGTGAAGGGTCCTCTCCTCTTGGTATGAGTTTAGCATACCACGCTATGATGCATTTGCCACCGACAACAAAAAAAAAGGGGGCTCCAGCCTTAGTAAAAATCTTTATTCTGTGGAAAAATACTCAAGGTATGTCCAAATGTCTATGTATAATAGTGACTTAGGGTCAGTATAGGGCCACAGACCAAAACCACGGATAATAGTTAATCTTGAATACTCCTATTTATAACACCGGTAGTCAGTGGAATAGAATGTGACCAATGAGCTCATAAAACCATTAATCTGCATATTAATAATCTATTATTAAGCGTTGTAAAGCTCCTTGTTATGTGTTTTTGGCATTAGCCGTGATGTTTTCTATTCAATTAGATATTTATGTTTTCGTTGTATCCACGATGAGATAAAAGGTGAATATAGTAGGTAATTTATTTAGTGTTGCATTTTCACGAACACATATCTACTGAATAGATCCTTATTATTACTTTCATTTCTTTTTAAGACCGCTGTAGGAAAATAATTCCCCGTACCGCGTAGGACTTTACAAACACACAATTCAATGGACACAAAGAACACACAGATTTAGAACAACTATTTGTGGTTCACACAAATAATTGTCTCAGCTGGGAATCGAACCCAGATTACCAGTCATCAGAAAGCCACTGCCTTTCCCACTGAGCCACCTGTGCTGTCGATAAACATAGTAGAGAACAAAAATTTATCTTTATATACCTGACCAAGCTAATGACCTACCAATATATAATATCTACTTAATGATAAGTCTTTGACGATCTTGAAAAAAAGACAGCACAATTAAACATGAAAATTCCTACGCCGTGTTATTCTTTTTGTTTTATGCTTTATTTGAGTACATATCATAATATTGTTTATACAAGAATATTTTGATTCTACTCATTAAGTAAATCTTGGAAGAAGTTTATTAATTTTTAGGATAAAAATAAGGAATTGGACACAAAACAAACTCGCAATTCATTAATTTGTAACGCCACAGTAAACTTTTAGACTATGTCAACACCATCCTCTTTAAATCTTTATTTATATATCAGGCTGAAAGACAAACAGAGAGGGATTCCCGTTACCTAACATAATGTAATTTAATGCATTATAGAACCACATCATAATGATAAATGTGAATATTTTTATCTCATCCAGTCGTATTTATTTAACCCAGTTGCCGATACGCGATATAAATTATTTTACTATAGCCTAAAGCTGCGGACACCATGGCTTTCGTAACCGAAATTATGTAATAACTACATTTTATTTCTTTAATTAGTTGCTAAACTTAGTTAACTAAAAAGCTAATGAGTGATAACATTAGTCAGTAACTTTTGTTACAAATTAAGTTAAATAATTAATCTTTAAATTTAATAATAACTGTCTGTGTAACTATAGCTATATTAGAAAACAGCGGTATTTTCTAATACAGTCTGTAAACTACGTGTTTTAAATAAAGATATCTTGACTTATTGTTCGCATTCTTACATTTAACAGTAGAGCAAAGGCTACTAGATTAAAAATAAGGTTATTTTGCACTCCTAAAGTACATGGCGTTGCGTTATGTCACGGGTAACCCGCGTTATTGTCTATTATTAAATACTAGCGACCCGCCCCGGCTTGACACGGGTGCAATGCTGATCTTCCTCTTGAATCACTTTATCTATTAATAAAAACCGCATCGAAATCCGTTGCGTAGTTTTCAAGATTTAAGCATACATAGGTATATAGGGACAGAGAAAGCGACTTTGTTTTATACTATGTAGTGATATATTAGACTAGTTTCCCGCGCACGGTAACACCCACGTAGCTCCTGCTCCTCTGGGAACTTCTTTAATTAAATATATTCTATGTTACTCAGCGATAATTTAGTATTCTAATGGTGAAACATTTGTTCAAATCAGTCCTGTAGTTCCAGAGCCCATTCAATGCAAACAATGAAATATTTCCTCTTTGGAGTAAGGGAGGCCTATATTCTGCAGTGAACGTTATCTGGCCTGGCGATAATGATAAAGATCATACACCTAATACGATGTAACTTATACTGATTTATACGAGTATCAAGCATATAAATAACCACATCACGCTTGTCTCACTTTCTTCAGCGTAAAAAATATTTTTATGGAACATCAGGCAAATTCAGGTCCGTCGGGTCGGAAGAAATTGCGTCGACGTTAAAATGAGTTTGTTATAATTAGATTTACTAAGATTAGTATAGCGTCAGCGGTACGATCCACAGCAAAATCTGTCTAGACATGAAACAAATTTAGACCGTACATGGGCATTTATTTTTGTTTTGTGTTAAGAAATTTGACTGCACCGGTGGCTCAGTGGTTACGGTAGTTGCTTCTGGGACCTGGTGTTCTGGGTTCGATTCCCACCCGGGACAATTATTTGTGTGAACCACAAATAATTGTTCTGAGTCTGGGTGTACTTTGTGTCCGTGAAATGTATGTTTGTAAAGTCCCCCGCGACACAGGGATTTATTTCCCTAGTGCGGGAGTTGTCTTTAAAAAAAAAAAAAAAAAAAAAAAGAAATATTTAGATGATGGCCAAAAAGCATTTCATAGCTAGAAAAAATAAATAAAAACGGGAGTTAGGGAATAAACAATTATGCAAAAAAGAACAGTAGATGACCTTACAGTATATAAGGATACTTTAATTGCTTCCGGGCCTGTTGAATATTTTATCATCATCCGCCCGTATAACGTCTACAGCTGAACATGGACCTCCTGACTCGGGAGTTTTTTGCTATAGTCACCTCAATTGGCAGGTGGATTGGTGACCACAGCATTATGTGAGTACACACAAGCACTGCTAGCCGATTTCTATACAAACGAGGCTAACTTTACGTGCTTTCTGAGGCACGGAGGGTAGTACAACCAAAGAGACATCGACCAACCAAACATTGAAAGAAATTTTAAAATTCTACACAAAGTTTTCTTGTACGACATGGGGATCGAACTCACGACCTCCGAGACTTAAAGCGAGACGACTAACACCTGATTCTGAAGGATCATCAACGTGGAAATTAACTTAGCGTACGTAAAACTCTTATTAGGTATCAAATGACTTTCCGAAAGCTTGCTTAGCTAATTTGTTTATCCCGTTAATCAATGATTACCATTTTCGATCAGATTCCAATGACAAACGTAATTTTAGATAATAATATACTTGTTTTTTTTTGCTTATTTCATTCACATACATTGATCGTTGCTGAGATTGATTTTTTAATGAAAACAGTGTAAATCTTAGGTCTCATAACAATTACAATTTACATGATGTGAAATTAATGTGTAACACTCAATGTAGTACAGTATTTTTTTTTTCAAATAATTTACAATATTTTACAATAAAACAGTTATTTCTAAAGACAAAGCTTATCATTGTTATAAGTTATCTAATTTCGAAATGTCATCCAAATCCATACACCGTGTAACATTTTTGCATAAAAGCATATCAAACAATCATCCATCCTACTATACGTTCTCATAAATCTTATTCTATTATCTATTTAAAATATTATTTTTTTGATTCATTAATGTCATTAACATAGAAAAGTCTCCGACATTTGTCATCGTTTGTCACAAAATTCTAATTTAAATTACCGTCAGACATTTTACACTTCTTGTGTTTTAATTGTTTGTCTTGTGGACGCGTCTTAATTCCGAATTCCGAATGGCATTAGTAGAGAGTCATTGAACCCTGTCCCATTTAGGGCTACCTCTTATTCAAATTATGCGAAATGATGGGCATATCCCATTATATTATTATGAGAGTTCGTGGTTTGTGAGGCTGATGAAGGTATTTTATTATTTATTTAATTAATTATGATGCTCTACTTAATTTCAGCTTGTTTTTTTCAAACTACGTACAATAAACACCTCAAGAAAAATTTTAATAAACTGACAAAGGTAGGGATCTCATAATGATAATTATTAAAAAATAATTAACATTATAGTTTTATTCAACGGTAAAGGATTTTTTTACCTACTTTATATTTTAAAATAGGTACAGAAAACGATATTCTGACTTCAGAAAATAAATATTTAAATTCTTTCCATTTGCAATCAATATAACAAAATAATTAAAAATAACATTCGTTAATTAAAAATACAAATTGGCTGTCAGGGGAAATATTGAAAAATTTATATTCATAAGCTTTTATTTTGAAAGTTCTCTAAATCAGTTTGGAATACGGTCATTGTAATAGAATTTATTCCATTTTTATTTACGAAAGATGTTTCTCAGCAGACTTTATCGAAATATTATTAGGACATAAAATACAGTCCGGCCAGATCATGCCCAGATAAAAAAGTAGTGCCAACATTTATGTTTTCTATATTTAACCTTTTAATATAAATAATAATAACAACCCAATTATTAGTTGGCATGCATTGATAATCGAATTTTACAGCGTCGCGCCGGCCGGTCACACGCGCCGGTGAAATAAATCACATTCGCTTCTGAGAACAATGCTCGGCACAGCGAGATGAGAGGGGTGCGCGCCCCAGCTGCGTGCCCCGATCGATCTGTACCACTCACACGACACACTGTCTGTCAAAGCGGCAGCACAACCAAACGTCCCTGACACCGTCCTCGTCATAGAATAAATAAACAAAAGTGTTTTAAAAAAGTTTTTTGTCAAGTGTTATGTGTTAATTTTTTTTTTCTACAATGGAGGGGCGGAGGTCTTGGGATGGCGCGCCGCTGGGCGAGTCTCATTCACCACCACAGTCAGTGCCAGGAAGAAGGACGCCCTTAGGTGCTGTAGGCTTGGGTGGCTTCTACATGCAAGGTGGCCAGCCTCCGCCGCCCCAACAACACTGCTACCCAACCGATGAGAACCAACCGGAGCCAGGAACTAGCTATGGACAGCGGTTAGTATTCAATTATTATTATTCACAATTTACCTACTTAATAATATCTTAATTTTTGCCTCATTTATTGATTTTTTTTAACATTTTAATTTGTAAAATTTGTATGGATATCATTCGTTTTTCTTTTGTTTTTTTTTTTTTGGAACATAGCATTTTGCGCATGCGCTGTAGATGTATAAGCCGATTAACATAATTAGAGGAAACATAACAAAAATTTAACCCTATTTAGCATCATTCTTGTTTAATTCTCATTACTGTTAATAATCTAGCTAAGATAAGATTTGAATTAATATCTCGATGATAAAGGTTATGTCAATACCTATAGTACAGCTGAATCTCTAATGAATGCTTATAAAGCCGGCATTAATTTACGTAGGGCAATTTTTCTTTATTGTTAGTAATGTATTTTGCATCTTTTAACGTATTTACCGCTACAGCAAAAATCCGGAAGATATATACATATATCGCGTAAAACCGGTTCCCGTGGGAATCTCGTCTTAAAAAACAGTCTAAGACACTCACAAATAATGTGACTTTCTATCGATCGTTGATTAGTTATTTCAAATAACTGACAGTAATGTTAATTCATTACAAAAATAATATACAACAGTTAAGTTTTCTTAAATTTTCTAATTTTTCGAGAAATTTTCTTAGTTTTTTCTTTTGTAAGAACCTGACAATAACAATCACAACAAAGAAAGAATTAGCAAAATCGGTCCAGCCGGTCACGCATTTTTATATATATACTTAGATGAAAGACTATGTATTACTCTTAGTAGGAATTCCTACTAATAGTTGTTTCATATTTTTATACTGGCGGCGTTTCACATTCTTTGTGATATTTTTTTAAATATAAAAGCTCGTTATATCTCGTGCTTTAAAAAAAAATTAACGCATATGCGATCGCTTGCCACAAAAAAAAACCAATTTATTTTATTTTAGTGCCGTTTTTTTTTTCTTTTAACAAAATAATACGTCGTGTTATGTGAACATACTTTTTAGTGGATTTATAGTACGCGTTTATTACAAAATCATTATAATTTACATAATGCAACTGTCATATATTGCGCACATGTTCGGAAATCGAATCTGGATAAACTCTGGGTTCTAATGCACATCTGTGCACAATAGAACAGAGTACTTTGGTGCTATTGTGACGCGTCCCCTAATATTCAAGTATTTTGTTCGCAATGACCGCGATTTCTATTGCCATAGACACTTGAAGCCCTCCCTCAATTTAGACAAGTCCGAACACAAAAATAATACTAAAATTAAATTAAATTACTCTAAAATGAGTTATTATATATATTTCAAACTTATGTTAAACTAGCTGATGCCCGTGACTTTGTCCTCTTGTATTTGTTTGCTACGGAAAGTCATAAATTTTCTGTAATTGTGTATGTAAAATGTTGACCGGGGATGTAAGGTACCACCATGCAAAATTTCATTTAAATCGATGCAACAGTTTTGGAGATTAGCCCATACAAACAGACAGAGAAACCAAAAATTCAATCAATCTGGATGTGTTTTCACTTCTAACATCCCTCGGTTTTTTGCGTTTTTTTTTTCTTTGTACAGACATTCGACCTAAACAGTTTTATTATATTATTATGTCTAGATTACTCTAGATATCGGTTAGGTTAGGTTAGGTAATAATGATAATAGTAGTAGTAAAAACCGGAGGCATAGAATTGACCACGGCGAATTGACTCATGTTCAGCTTTGGACGAAAACGTAACGTACTATTAAAGTTGAAGTTGAAATATTGATTTAGATTAGATCCTACCTATATATAATTTATTGACACAGCATTTATTTATCTGCATCGCAAATAGTTTTTGCATTTCAATGTTTATTTATTTCCGTAAATACTTATTATGTAATAACACAGCACGTAGTGTAGAAATAGATATAGGTTTTTTTTACAATATTTATAATATACAATTTCACTTGTCAATTCTAAACGTATCAAAGTTCCATCAAGTAGAGTTCAAACATTATTATTCGTAAGCGATCGCTCCCCTCGTCCCTAGTTAGCGGTATATAAACCCATTCATTGTTCTCAGTATTTGCCACTTGTTCCGCACTGCCTCACCGCAGACCCTTATCAAATTCAAAAAGCACCCTATAGTATAAATCTGTAATTCAGACTAACGATCCATATAGGTATTTTGTATGTATTGTTTTCTGTCAATGACCTATTTAAGATGTTTGTTAGTTTGATAAAACTAGCTGTAATATTCAAACGATTCCTGTCAATCAACTCTAACGAAATTTAAATCTTTTTAAAATAACAAACACGCCTACTACAAATAAAGAACTTGTTATGAACAACGAAACCATTTATTTATTGTTTATTTTATTTAGGTTATTCAGCTTAATCACCTTACATGTGGATAATTCATACTTGATTTTAAAGCTAGCCATAAATATTGTTTTAATTCCTAATGGACTACTCCAATAATATGTATAGTAAATATTAATAATGATTCAAGCTCTAATTTATGAATTACAGACCAATCAACGAGTCTAAATCAAAACAGAAGATGCGTCAAGGGAAAAACGTGAGATTGAACATAAACGCAAGAGAGAGACGACGAATGCACGATCTTGTAAGATATCATTTCTAAATTAATTCAGAAACACATTCAATTCAAGGCTGATTTAAAATTAGTATAACAAGAGCGTCCCTACTTATCTAATCCTGTTCTTGCTTACAATTTTAATGTAATCAACACGGCGGTATAATTGTTACCACCTGTCACTAGGCTAAAATACTACAAAACAGGTAGTAATCGACATCCTTAGACCGTAGAAAGTTTAATTTTACGTTAGACTTTTGACTAATTGTCGTAGGTGTTCCATGACAACTAGTAGTGGCTTGCTAAATAGCACGGAGAAAGACGAATTTCAATTACTCAGACAAAGCATTTCGACCAAACGATTGGTACCAATTCATAAGCCTATTTAAAGTACATTATAAATTATATTCGTTATAAAGTAAATTGGGGTATTGGCCCATTTGTATCAAAGTATGCTGTTCTGTTGGATTCGTGTGAACTATTTGGAATATTATGCTGGTATTTCAGTAAACTTTCTACTGCACTTGCACGTGTTACTCTTTGAATTTAGATAAACATTCGACATAAACATCAAATGAAGAGCTAACCTTAACATCTCTTGGTGAAAATCTGGATAGCATCTCACGTGGCTTTAGTAGAGAAATATAGACATCTATTTCAAGGATTGATGACTACTTATTATGCATTTGTATTCGCGGAAATGGATAATTTGTTATGTTATTTCAGAACGATGCTTTAGACGAGTTGCGAGGAGTGATTCCATATGCCCACTCGCCATCTGTACGCAAACTTTCGAAGATAGCAACGTTGCTGCTAGCCAAGAACTATATCCTCATGCAGGCGAGTGCCTTGGAAGAGCTTAGAAGGTAAGATATTATTATTTTTTATTACGCATCTATAGCAACATGGGCATACACAGTTAATCTTTTAATAGGGCTTATTTGGCAGATGCATTGTTGACCGCTGTATGGCACATTTTAGTATAAGTAGAATAGATACGAATTCTGCTCGTTCCTTTATTAAGTATTCTCTTAGTTTACCTTGAGTATTCATCAAAATGTTTATATATACTTTGAAGTTGCTACTCACCGAATTTCGTAATCCAACCTTAGGAACAATTCTCTTCCCGAATATAATAATCATTTTTAAACTTCAGAAGCAATCAACTTAGATATTAAGCAACGTTTTCCAGTATTTCATTCATCTTTTACTATTTCAATTTATTTAAAAAAAATTGCAGATGAATGATTTTAATATATGCCACTAAAATTTAGCTTCATATAAAATATGACATTATAAATACACGTAATTTAATTTCTACTTATAACTACCGTCCGATAATAACTCCGTGACATTGAGAAAGACCACGCTGGAAAAACCAATATTTTTGGAAGATCACCAAGTTCAATGATATAAAATATCTCATAGATACGGACTCTTTGACCTTTTGCACAAGAATTAAATTGTTATTTAAAAAACGAAACAACGACGTATATCTCAAAATCTCTCTTAAAGTTTTATGCGCAATAAAATGAAACTACTTACTAAGATTTAAGCTTGTATCGTTAACTTTCATCTAACAAAAGTGCTTCGTGTATTGAGAAATCTAATATGGCAAGAAGATTTCCTATATTTTTATTGTTTATGTTTATTCTACTACTGCTTTTGTTATACATACATATATATAACAAAATCAGTTAAAATTTTAACGGTAACGCGTAATCTATAGATAAGCGAAAAATAATTGGAAGTACATAGTTGGGGAGTTCAACTATTTATAGCTACTTATAAGTATTATAAGATAAACGTTTCTAAAGTTATTCAATCTAAATGAGTATATTTTAATAGGTGCAAAAAATTTTGTCGTGCTTATTTTCAAAACTCTTATTAAAAAAAAAACATTTACGTAGTCTTTTAAATTATTTATATGTCTGCAAAAGCGGGTTGCTTGATTTTTCCAATCTGTAAATGGGTCGCGGGATCAAAAAGATTGAAAAATAATAAATAATTTTAGAACCTAACATTAAGAAGTTTATTTTCTAAACTTTCTCGTATGAATAATTTAAAATAAAATTAAAATTCACTCAGATCTATGAAGATTTGAGTGAATTTAAATTAGAATTTTCTAAAAAGTACCTACATACTAATTCCGTAACGTACGGACTTTACGGAGTTAGTATGTACTTTTTAGAAAGGTATCTAATATTCAAAATTTAAAGAGATAAATAAAAGAAAAATAGTTAGCCCGGGATTATACTAAAATGGACCGCGTTCGAAACATCGCACACAAATTATTCAAATTAATAACGCCAAGTGTTGTTGATACATTTATCTATTCTTGGCTTCTGTATTGAAGTTTAATTACATAACATTGGCAAATAGTTATTTGTAAGACAACATGTATTGCGCAACATAAAACATTTATGGTCTGGAATCGATGCCAACTGTCAAAAGCATCCGCCATCTCTAAACTTGTGCACTTCAATTGAAATCTGTTAATCCACACTTAAGTTCGTAGTTTACTATTGATACAATAGATAAATATAATCATGTAAACATTTTAGAATCTTGTACAAATACAAAAGCATGTTTCAATTGCTTTGTACCAAGTGGGAAGTGGTTAACGCTAATAGATGCGCACCCTGCATCTATTTCGCTAACATCCCTAGTAATAATATGGAATGTAAGTTTGTTTGTTACGCTTACATGTGAAAACTTCTTAACCGATCATCTTGAAACTTTGAACACATATTCTTGCAGGTATTAGAAATTAGAAGTAACATCACTATGTTACTTCTAAAGCCAATGTCACTACATTGGCTTCAAAGCCAGGGCCGGATTTAGAATTCCGGAGGCCCCGGGGCCACAAAGGTGTAGAGGCCTGGCCACAAATTAGTTTCCCTCTAAATGTGTAGAAACTTTGAAGTATGTAACTATTTTTCAGGACGATTTGAATTCTGATATTTTACTGATTGTCCAATGAAGTGAACAAGTATAGATGAATAACCGTTATTATAATATTTCGGAACTATTACATTAATCATGATTCTACAAAGTACTGTATGTAAAGGTACAACACCGAAAAAATAAATAAAAGAAAAGTTGTAGAGTTTACTCGTCAGAATTTGAAAGATTTTAAATCTTTAAGGTGGAGGCCCCGCGGCAGTTGCCCTGGATGCCCTGTTCAATGCGATCGAATTTGCGGGTAAAAGCTAGTGTATATAAATAATGCTTCATAAATGTCCTGAAATACAGGCCCCAAGCCTAGTTTAGGCACCAGTCTCCCGCAATATACTTACTGTATCCAACTGTTCCCTAAAAATATGTACTCAATGTGTATTGTGGCGAGAAAATAAATAAAAAAATAAATTATTAATTTTTGTTAAAAAAACTAAATAGGTATGATTAAATCGTTACTGACTGTCTAATTAATACACATATAGCTATAAAGTAGGCACTAGTAAAGATAGTATTTTCCTAAATAATGAAAAAAAATAAGCCACATTCCAGTGTGTATTAATTCTATGCATGAATCCGACTTCTAGCATTGAATTAACTAATTGCAATACCTATATTTTAACTCAAATATTTTGTCTGGACTTTTTATATTTATTGAATAATGCATTTCCGCTATTATTGTCTATGAGTAGCTTTTGAAATCCATCAATTCACACTTGAACTAAAAAGATTTAATTTAACTGTCTAGTTCCGCCTTCAAAACAGGTTATTGCAGCTGTCAATCACGATAGCAATAAATAACTATAAAAATAAATGGATAACTGTTGACACAACACTCGGTAATTACCGAACAATTTATTATTATTAATTTACTAGCTTTCCACGCGCGGTTTCACCCGCGTACCTCCCGTTCGCGTGGGAATTTCATAATTAAATATAGCCTATGTCATCCGGGAATAGTGTAGCTTTCCAACGGTGAAAGAATTTTTCAAATCGGTCCTGTAGTTTCGGAGTATATTCAATGCAAACTAACAATCAAGTTTTTCCTCTTTATAATATTAGTATAGATGTACAGATATTCAATATTTATATACCCCCTAAACAATTACTTAACTCGTAAATGATCCGATACAATAGGTAGCACAATAGTCATAATTTTATCAACCTGTGGACATCTGACCAGATATGCACAGGCTCCACCATGTGGACATATGTCTGTTCTTTTGACTTCTACAGCGGCCAAATGCGGTGGTGAAGCAAATCAACACCAATAAGCTTAGGGCTAACTTTATCAATGTTTAAATTACGACTTATTTAAAAACCGGCCAAGTGCGAGTCGGACTCGCGCACGAAGGGTTCCGTACCAATTTCAAGTGCCTACCTCGTGCCCTTATTGATATCGAGTAAAAATCCACAAATCAAGTTTGTTTTAGGGGAGATTCTCTTAAAAAAAAAAAAATATTTTTAGCCTTTGTTGTTAAAGCGGCAACAGAAATATATCTTTTGTGAAAATCTCAATTGTCGAGCTATCGCGGATCTTGAGATACAGCTTGGTGACAGACAGACAGCGAAGTCTTAGCAATACGGCCGTTTTATCCTCCGGATACGGATAAAATGGAACCCCACTACAAAATAAATATATTCTTTAGGTAATCTTTACCGGGTCATATAATTTAATACATTTATTACAACATATTTTTCTTTTTCCAGACTAGTGGCGTACCTACAAAGTACAGCAACGGCCGCAGGAATCGTGCCTCCACCTGGATTTGACTTGACGGGCTTCCCCGCCGCCGCAAAGCTCCTTCAAGGGCCTCTGCCTGGACCTCCACCTCCTCCTGAACCACCATCTTGAGACTCGCTCGTTAAATTAGAACCTTAGATCACAACTACCTTTTATAAATAGCCTCTGTGATGCAGATTTTATCTTCTCTTTATATTTAATTTATTTTATTAGAAGGATTTTATTTTTAGGGTAAAATTTCGTACATTGAAAACAAACACAGTCAATTAGTACTCGTGACAGGATTACGCTCATACGAATCGATTCAATTATTATGGTTTTTAAACTATTGTGGAAACACCAATTTTCGTGGCTTAGTCGAGTCTGAAGAATAAACAAATAAATCATAAGCTTTATGTAAATAAACATTTTCGTTTTGGGAAAATCTAAAATCTGTACTACAGTTTCTTCTGAAAACATGCATTTCTATTTACAAGTCGTACTTATAGTAGATATATTATAAGTATTCTAATGTTTCTAAGATTCGCTCAGTAACTTTTGTAAATATTTCCCATTACATTAACTGTAGCGTCCTTTACATATTTAACATTATGGAAATCCGATTTACACTGAGAAATACTTAGGTCGTGAGTAATAATGTTTTGCCAATAGTTTACGTTACACAAACGTGTTAAACAAATCTACCTACGTATATATCATACATATATATAGATACTATTATGTTGTTCAAATGATATACATATAAGTATCTCAAAATAATCACTTGATAAATATTGTTGGGGAAAAGTTTTTTCGCATTATAGTATGTATGAACTTTTAATAAAATCTCATTGGCTATACTATACTATTTGTTTCTGGTTGGTTTTGGTATCATTGAAAGTTTAAATTTTAAAGAACATACTTCCAAATTTAAATTAGGAAAATGTGTGATTTTCATTTGTTTTTCGTACTGTCAAGATGAGTGAATCTAATGAAGAAATTCGATACATTTTAAAATTTTACTAAAAAAGGTAAAAATGCAAAGCAAGCCATGAAATTTTTTTTCGATGTTTAAGGACCTAGTGCAGTGTCTGTGAGAGTAGCACAAATTTGGTTTAAGCGTTTTCAGTCCGGAAATGTTGATGTCAAAGATGCACGACGTCACTCTGGTCGCCGTCGCGCTATTACGGATAAAATGGATGCCATTTTTGAAAAAGTGGAGCAAGATCGGCATATCAGTAGTTACGACGTAGCTGAATAACTGGGAATTCACCACAAAACAGTTTTGGCGTAATTGAAAAAAACTGGGTACACAAAAGCTCGATATTTGGGTACCTCACGAGCTCACTGAAAGAAACCTAATGAACCATGTACTCATTTGTGATTCTTTATTACGACGTAATGAAACCGAACCATTTTTGAAGAAGTTGATAACTGGTGATGAAAAGTGGATCACGTACGACAAGAACGTGCGAAAAAGGTCGTGGTCAAAAGCCGGTCAGGCTCCACAGACTGTGGCGATACCCGGGTTAACTCGCAACAAGGTGATGCTGTGTGTGTGGTGGGATTGGAAGGGCATTATTCATTATGAGCTGTTACCACCAGACAAGACCATCGATTCTGAACTCTACTGCGAACAACTGATGAGATTAAAGTAAGAAGTTAAGAGAAAGTGGCCGGAATTAATCAACAGAAGGGGTGTGGTTTTTTTCATCATGATAACGCTAGACCTCACACATCTTTAGCCACTCAGCAAAAATTAAGAGAGTTTGGCTGGGAGGTGTTAATGCATCCGCCGTATAGTCTCAGGACTTTGCACCTTCAGATTTCCACCGGTTTCTGTCTATTCAGAATTAGGCAGTCAGGTTAACATCACGAGAGGACTGCCAAAACCACATGTCGCGGTATTTTTATCAGCAGTCTCAAAATTTCTATAGCAATGGGATCATGTCCCTACCTACAAAATGGCAAAAAATTATCGAACAAAATGGTACCTAAATATTTTAGTTAAATGTAAATAAACTATATTAAAAAATGTTTTGAATTTCCTAAAAAATTCGAAGAAACTTTTTCCCCAACCTATTAAAACAATACATAACAATCTGAATCTAGCACAATCAGTTGCAAAATAAAAATTAATTATGATTCGTAATTTCAGAATTTTGGCCGATAGGTACTTTGAAATATATACCTCATTTTATTTCCATATACTTTATACTATTTTTCTGTCAATACATTTATAGTAAAATAATATTGTATTTATAGTAAAAAGAAAACGATTATTTTTGGTCGTTATGGTGCATCTTTATCGAAATAAGAATGCAAATAACTAGAATCCAATTTTTTAACGAATGATCAGCACTGAAAATGTCAAATGACTTTCCAAAAGCATGATTAGCTAATTTTATTTGATATCTAAGATTAAACTTGTCGATTGGAATGCAAAGAAACTGAGAAAGAAATTATAATTAATTAAGCTAAATTGTGACAGCGAACTTGCACGTTGCTTTGATTGAGTTATGCTTAGCGATAGCAATCCAATCGCTAAGTGACAGTTGCACGTCCGTCAATGCGTTTTTCATATGCTCCACTCGTTATATTGAGAATATAAAAAACTCGTTGGACAGTGGGCATGATGTCAACTTGCGATCGGATTGCTAATGTCTATGCATGCGTAATTGCGATGTGGGTGTAAATTGTGTCTGAAGCTAACGTACACTTCAAAAAAGTCATTTTATATGGATGTAAAATGTATTTTCTTTGTCATATAAACGCGTAAAAATGACTTCGTATACTTCGGTGTAGATTTCTATAGTAGTTATATAGATATTAGTAATATATTTTACTCAAGTAATCTAGTTCTTAGTAAGTGCTCTGTGACAGAATCCAGAGACATTTCAACGTGAATAATATGTGCCAAATAAAGTAGTGTAAACTATTAGTAATAATATAATTAATAATAAGAACGTATTAACGTTTAATTATAATTTATAATTATATCGCGTCAATTTAAATTTTTTAGATGCTACAGGAAGCACTTTGGGAAAGTAAGTAGTTGTGAAATCGAGTCCATAAAAAATAAATTATTGAAATATCCTTTGCCTACTATATTTAAATACGAGAATGCTCATTATATTAAATTAAAAATATTTTAAGTAAACTTTTATGATAATTTATATTCCAGAAAAGTAATTTGTGTGTTATTTTCAGATAAAGTGAGATATTTAATTATTATTATATTTATATTATTTAGTTTTTAAGTTACAAAGTACAAGTGTAAAAACATGCAATTAAGAGTGGTCCCGCCGGTGATGAATGATCCATCCGGAGTAAATCCATAGTCTAACGGCGTTATAAGTAAAACGTAAATGAGAAGAGAAAAAGCAGTGTAGATATTGCCAAAGTTTTTTTTTAATCAGCTGCAGAGGTACTTTCGATATTAGTTTAACTAATCATGTTTTTTCTTTATTATGGAAAAATTGTCCACGCTATATACAAGCGCCATACTTACATTTTTATATTGCTCACAGTATTACTAATTTTATGCCTTTCAAAGGCGGTCAAATTCAGTATAGTTTGTGTTACATTTGAATGTACTTAATAGAGAAGAAATATAATTTTATATATTGAACTTTATGTTTAGTGTAGGTAGTGTTAATGTTACTCAAGAAAATTTAATTTAAAGAATTCGATTTTAGATTCGGTTTAATTTAATGTATGTATAATATAATCTATCTCAAGATTAAAATTATGACATCATTTGGACTGTGCTCTGCATTTTTGTTGTATATTTGTGTTTTGTGTGCTATAGACCAGAATCACACTATGAACACGTCGCGTCGCGTCGCGTCGGGTGTTCATAGTGTGATTCTGGTCTATTAAAAACAATACATTTGATTCGACTCAACACGCATCGCGTTTCGTCAGGTCGCGTCCCGTTTTAACAATATGTTTCCGCCTTGAAAGACCTACAGTCGCAGTGAAAATAAAAATTAAGACAGTCGTGGATGGAGTACAGGATTAATGTTTTACTTAAAAATGCACAATTTCTACACATTCAAACTAAAATTCAAACAGCGTAAAATCATTTTTCTAAAGGCTTTTTTTTTATTTTGGTCGCTGTAACCTTTTTTTTAAGTAAATGTTACCAATGATAACAAATTTTATATGAATAAATGCCACTACTAGTTTATTTACATATTGTAGGTACTTGAATTATTTTAGTAGCTTAGATGTAAGTCAAAGTAAAATGTGATTGTAATTAGCAATATTTTATTTATTTATATAATCTAAGGACTGGTAAAACTCATAATTATATAGTTAGATTGTAGATATTATGAAAATCTATTCAAGTATTGATTTCCTGAATGGACTGTAAGCTAAGTCATTAAAGTACGATAACTATATCTGTGTATTTATTTTTCAAAACTTACTTTAGAATGTATTCCTATTTTATAATAAAGTTGCACAAAACTTCCATAGTTAAAAATAACCTGGGTTCGATGTTAACCTTTAAACCTTATTAAGGCATAGAGCGAGCAGAACGGTTTTATGCTCGGTAATTTTAAAGTCGTAAGGCAAACACAAGAAAATCGTCGAACATCGCGAAATAAATTTGTTTTGCTTGAAGTGGTTATGGAGCGTGTTTTAAACAACCGTCTCCTGGCATACCTGGAAGACAACGACCTCCTCAGTGACCGTCAATTCGGATTCCGTCGAGGCCGGTCTACTGGGGATCTTCTTGTATATGCTACTCACTTCTGGAGCGAAGCCATTGAGAGACACGGTGAGGCTCTTGCCGTGTCTCTTGATATCTCTAAGGCTTTTGACAGGGTTTGGCACGCAAGTCTCATTGGTAAGCTTCCGGTTTACGGTATTGCTCCCGTACTTTGTACCTGGATTCAGGATTTCTTGAGGGGAAGGTCGATTCGAGTTATCATTGATGGCGCCTCGTCCGATCTTCTTGGTATTAATGCCGGTGTCCCTCAGGGATCTGTTCTCTCCGCGACTCTTTTTTTGCTGAACATAAACGTCCTGCTAGTTACTCCCGGTATCTTTGGGTATGCAGACGACAGCACAGTCTCGGTGAGATACTTGTCTGATGCGAAGTCTGGGTCAATGGTCCAGTCGTTCAGGGAGTCGATGATTGAGGGGGTGAACTCGATCTCGGAGGCTGTTTCCTTATGGGGTGATGCCAACCTGGTTGGGTTTAACCCCTCAAAAACACAGGCGTGTCTTTTTTCGGCGAAACGGAGTCCATTCCAACTGACTCCGACTTTCCGGAATGTCTCCGTTCCGATCAGCGACCATCTTGAGCTCCTAGGGCTTGACCTCTCTTCTAATCTAAACTTCGGTCACTACATCGAGTGCATTGCAAACACTGCAGCCAAAAAACTTGGCATTCTCTCCAAGGTGAGGCGGTACTTCACATCGGAGCAGCTCTTAAGTCTTTACAGAGCTCAAGTTCGCTCCTCAATGGACTACTGTTCTCATCTTTGGGATGGGTCTGCTGGATATCAGCTGGATGCTCTGGACTCATTGGAGCGCCGAGCGAAGAGAGTCATAGGCAATAACTCACTGGTGGAGGCAAGTCTTCAGAGCCTCGAACACCGTAGACGAGTGGCCTGCCTATCAGTTTTTTATCGGTTGCATTTCGGGGAGTGTGCGGAGGTTCTACATAACCTGATACCCCCTTCACCCTTCCAACACCGGACGACTAGGCGCGGCGAGCGGTTTCACCCTTTTGTTGTAGACATTCCTTCAATACGCACGAAGCGATTTGCTTCTTCTTTCATAATGCGGACGGCTAAAGAGTGGAATTCTCTGCCGGCGTCAGTTTTTCCGGAACGCTATAATCTGGACATCTTTAAGGCTAAAGTGAACAGACACTTTCTAGGCAAGCGTGTATCATCTTAGGCCTTATCTTCGCCTTCCATCAAGCGAGCTTATGGTCAAACGTAAGCCTAGATGTAGTAAAAAAAAATATAAGGCCTCATTCTCAAAATGACAATGAGAGTCGCAACCGGACCTAGGTACTGCAAATAGCCAATTTTATGAAAGTCTTATTCTCAGAATGACCAATTCTCTAAAAGCCAAATATTATATTATCACTAGTAATTCTTTTGTTTTTACTCCAAATTGTAGAACATTTGCCAAGAATTAGGCGTTTGGTGTTTGGCCATTCTAAGAAGTAGCCTTCTTTCTTTTAGAGAAAATTTGTCATTTAGGGAAATCTAGAATTTGTTTTTTAACAATTCTGTTGCCATTTGTGAATAAGGCCTTTTGCGCCTAAACCCTTAAAAGTCCCATTTTATTATATTTATTTTGAAATTTATTGTAATAGCTCATCTGCATTTGGGCTGACTTTGTCCACAAATGGTGTAGGTTTACTATTCGAGTAAAAAATATAGCAACTATAACTTAAAAAAGGTAATTATTTGGCTCTACCATGGACTTCAAAAGTTTATTTCCTTTAAAGGATAACACAAAGCAATCATTTAGAGAACACTAGGGTCTTATCTAAATGATCGCCTAATCTATTTATTTATTACGAAGGTAATAAGTCTCATTCAGCAAATACCTCCCGAAGCTATTGGAACATCGCAGTCTATGAACGCTACAAAACGAGTATTAAACCTTACATTCAACATTAAAAAAAATCAGAACCCACAAAAAGCGTATTGAAATTGAAAGTCATACACACAATGCAGACTATTAATAAGCACGCCATACAGCGGTACGCGACTGTACTAGCTTCATAATGTTGTGTGTGACTGTACCACATCTTTATATAGAAGATTCCTGCATCTTTTAACAGATGGCGCTAGGTCTTCAATAGAAATAGGTCGTGCTAGTTATTTTGCCACTTATACAAAAGCCGGGTGGTATTTTATTATTTAAAAAAATATTAGGAGTTAGTTAGAACATATTTTATAATAGGTTCTTTATATAAATATTATAACAAACATTAGGCATTTGCCTTTGATTTAAAATTTAGAGTAAAACAAACTTTTTTCTATAGTTTTACTCGTGCATTGCGGATATCGATATGAAATGGAAAATCATAAATAAGTAAATTGTAAAGTTCATTATATGTGCTATTAAACGTTTTTCTTTTGATTTATTTTGTACTGTATTTTGTCCATAGAGTTTCTAGTTATTTAGTGACAAATATCAAATAGCCAATAGCAGAGTGGGAGCCAACAACTCAAGTTTCTCATTTATGATATAATAAATAAAAAATGCTAAAATCCACTATTTGTTTCTATATAACAAAAATAACAATTATCCATGATAGATTTTAATTTTTGTATGGACTTTTTAATTTTGTATGGAAATTCTGTCAAATTTAAATTTATTATTATGATATTTTTTTAAAGGGGGATTTTTTTACCAGTCGGAAGGAGATAGAGATGCCCTTCGGAATTAATCTACGATCAATCAAGATATGACTATATTACTTTTCCTCACTTTTAGGACGGGGGCGTATGCAGCCCCCACTATCAAAAATTACGCATCCGAGCTATCCACATTAGAGATAATCGCAGGAGTCAACGCATTCGCAGTGCAATGGATGGGCCTCGCCCTGGGGAACCGCCTTCATGATCACGGTGTCCCCTATGCCAGGTAAGTATAAATTCGCTTAACTAACTCTTTGATTCGCGGCGAATCTCTATAGCGACTTTTAATTGATGTAGAATGCCATCTAGTGGTTTTATATATAACTAAAATACAAGATTCAGCTTCACGATAGAGGGCATAGATAGTATAGAGGAAAACAGTGATACAAATTTAATCGCGTTCGTGTAACGAAGTTAGTAAGAATAGTCATAAAATCTTATTTAAAAGTGCAAAACGATTTACTGATCCTACAAATGCCAAAATGTAGAATTATTTTAATAAAATATATCGCTTGTGCAATGGATCATCACAAGAAAATATTAAAACTCATACAACTCAACAACAAAATGATATCCATATACATTCTTTTCTTGCTTATGCTATAACATTTCGACTTGGAAACCGAAATAATAAGATACTTACTAGATACTCGATAAGATTCAGTCGGGATTACCTACATCTAATATAATAGAGTAATATAAAACAATACATATAAAATAAATAGCGTGACTAGTTATTTTAAGCCGTGAAAAAGTTTATTTTTAATAAAAGTAAAAACTATTATTTTTTAATAACAACAAAAGAAAAAAACCGTACAAACTGAACTACAAAAATTCGTAATTATTATTCAAAAAATGTATTCCAAGCCTCTTAAAGATCCACTATTTTTAAATATCGTAATAAAATTTAAATGAAACTACCACAAATCAATCATAATAGAAAATAGCTAGATTTTCGATTATGACTGATTTGTGGTAGTTTCATTTAAATTTTATTACGATTTTTTTTATTTTTTTATTTGAACATGAATATAAATGCAGAGATCGAGGTCTAATGCTGATTTTCCACCAGAGTGGCAAGACGAAACGAGGCGAGAAGAGAATTGAAATCACACTGACCCTTTTCCACTAAAAATAGACAACGCGAGCTCGCGCGTGACTGCCGCGCCGCCCGAAGGTTTGTACTATCATGACGGTATTCTCAGGTAATAACACGGTAATAAGTAGCAATGAAAAACAATAAGCCTCTCGCGGGAAGCGTGTTTCTGTTGCAAAGTTAATATATACTCTATATCGGAAGCAATACGGTTCATTTTTACACAAACAAATATTTCAATTCACGCCTCGCCTCGTCTCGTCTCGCCACACTGTTTCCACCAAAGATGCGCTGGGAGAGGGTTGAAAATTTGCCATACAAATTTCAATTCTCTCCTCGCATCGTCTCGTCTCGCCACTTTGGTGGAAAATCAGCATTATTGTATGATATTGTATTAATAACAAAAATATACAAATATTAAGATAAAAAATATCACCGTGTACCATGTTAAAAATCTGCAGCTTGAACGAGTTCACCTAAATAGATATGATATGAATAGAAAATAGAATAGAAAATCATTATCGAACTTACTGTAAGCATTTTACGTTAAACAATGTTTGGTTAACTTCCGAAGTGTCCACAAATATAAAGTGCTTCCAAACTTCGCCGTAACAAAAGATAGTGATTATACCTATTTAACATAAATTTATTTCTATAAACAAAAAAAAAAGATATTAAAATATGTTTTATTTAATAAAATCGTCCTGTGCTGGCTCTACGTTCCAGTGTTTCGCAGAGTGAGATTAACCGTATTTTAATCTCATTTTAAATGTAGTTAAAACATTTGTGAAATATGTAATGTGTATTTTGCCACAAATTTACAAACTTACGTAATAGTAATAGTATCATATGTATCTATGATACTATTTACTGTACCTAAGAGGAGCAACATAAATATATTTTTGGAGCATCTCATATACTTGCTGGGTATATTTTTCTAGTATCAATTATTGTTATTACCATACAGTTTTGTTTTTGAACAACGACTTTTCATTGAACAAGTAGAGAAAAATAAAATACATAGGAAAAATAAATATAGTCTAAACAATCTTAATAAAAAAAAATATGATCAAAAAGTAATGAGTTAAGTCATTAGTATTAGACTATTAATCCATAATGTACTATCGTAAAATCATAATAAGGCACTAATATATGTATAAAGAGTTAACGATTTTTGCGTTACGTATCCACAGTTATTAGGCGGTAGGTATTACGCTGCCGCACCCTAAAATCCAATCTTTGAGGCCGCGTATCCATTATGCGCAGCAAGCCCTTAAATATACCTACTGCGCGCAGTTCCACCAAACTTGTAAGCAAAATACACTCAGACCTACCGATCATACCAATATATGTATAGCGGTAAAAAATAACCACGTAAGTTGGTTATGTATTCCTGATAATATAACTTCTAGTGGGTTTTAATTAAAATACTACTACATTCTCAGTGAAATCCTGATATTATTGAATGTTATTGACGACGTTCGGGATTGCGTAGCATACCTAATATACTTCAGTTGTTACCACATTGATGTATATTTGGACAGTCGCCCCTTATCACAAAAGTACAACGAATAAAATACTCTAAGTATATAGTCCTACCGATCAATTTCGGCCACGGCGGCGGCCAAACACTAAGGAAATTGGCCAACGGTTACTAACGCGATCGGTAAAAGCTCAAGCGTTGGACCAACAGCATAACGTGCTTCCGAAACACCTCGGCTGTTAACAAGCATATATCGGGGTCGGGGTAGCAGCGTTTCCTTCTATGTTACAATACAACATAATATTGCGGTCAACAACACGCCTTCCAAGCGTATTGGCTATGATAAAACCCTCCTTCAGGAGAAAGCCCATGTTCAGCAGTGGAACGGGCTCATGATGATGATTATGATAAGTTCTTGAATTAATCACCAGACATATTAGATATGCAAGCAAATTAACGATTAGCTAGTCGTAGTAGCTTTGCTAGAATTTCATTAATTAATAATGTCACTCGAAAACAAAATAGGTACGAGACTAAATTTGTATTTGGATCAAATTGCAGAGAAGCTCTTCTTGAACAAAATAATTCATAGACAGTCAGTTTATATGGGAGCGTTTTGTAGTACTAAAGAGTATTTTATACGTATCACGATACAAAGGAAGATAAACGATAGTCTTAATACTATATATAGATAGAAGTATCAACTACGTTATTCATTAAATAAAGAAAAAATAAATTGGAACCATATAGTCTATAGGTCCTCTCCTGAACATAGGCGTTCTCCCAAGGGAGGGTGTTTACCATAATCAACACGCTTGGCAGGCGTATTGGTGACCGCATTATCAGTTATAACACATAGGTAAAACTACTGCCCGTTCCATGGTATACGCTTGTTATCGGGACCAGGGTGCTTTTTCTCAACCAAGCTGACCTGAAAAGATATCATAGAATTTACACATTGATTTCTTGTCCAGCGTGGGGAGCCGACGCTAAAAGCGAGTCTACTACCAAGGACCCTTTTACATAATGATATTCTATATAGACGTTCGAAACAAAGAACAACGGTGTTTGTGTATCTTTCAATATGGTTTTTTTTTTGTTTTCCGGCGGGCGCCGCTACAGCGTAATCGCGCGCTGGCGTTGGGATATGTGGGGCTCGCCCTCTCCATAGCGTGGTATGCTAAACTCATACCATGAGGAGAGGACCCTACACCACTAAAACCCCCCGGACACTCCTTCGATCCGCCGTTGGTGGGGGCCGGGTACGCATAAGCGATCCGGCCCCTACTTGCGGTGCCTTCCAAAAACCAGGGCTTGACGTTATGATTGTTAACAGTATCAACATTGTCCCTTTCGATAGAGCTACTGAGAAACACCTGACTATAATCATCATCATCGCCGTAGTCATCACGCTTGATGTTATAACAATAGGGACCAACGGCGAAACGTGCTTTCTGAGCCACGGAGGGTAGTCCCTCATCCATCCAGACCCGGAAAGACATCTTAGAATTTACACAAAGATTTCCTGTCCGGCGTGGATCAAACCCGTCGTGGGTTTGATCCCCACTCCGAGATTTAAAGCAAGCCAAATAACGCTACACTACGGTGGCTGTCTTCTATATCTAAAGCTAAATTTCTATATCTATATCTAAATGATATATTCTGTCTACCTGTTATAGAATATCCTTCGTAGTCTCATACACTATAGATAGGTAAATAAATGTAGGTATCCACGTAATAATATCGATATATTTACTCATTTATTCACTTCATTAATTGAAAGCCTATACGGACAACAAGCCTATCGCTATCCGAATATTGGAAAACATCGCCACTGTAATGATTCATCGATCGGGTGGATTCTACGTAAGTAATTATTATGTTATGTACTTAGAACCGGAATACATATATTTTCGAGTGAGATTTTCGATTGTTATGTTCATCATCATCAGCCCTTATAATGTCCACTGCTGCACATGGGCCATATCCTAACAGAGGTTACTTTACACGTATACGCTTGTTATATACGATATTATAATTTATAACTATTAGGACCAACAGCTTAACGTGCTTTCCGACTTTTCCAACGATGGGTAATTCCCGAACCAACCAGACCCGAAAAAAAATCTTAGAATTTAAACAAAGTTTTCTTATCCGGCGTGGGGATCGATCCCACGATCTCCGATACTTAAAGCGAGACTTATGTGACGTATATTGTTGGACACATCGTCCGATGGTAAACCTCCAGGCTGGTTATCTTACCGCCGAGCACTGGGAATGGCATCCCTGGTATCCCCAACATTGGTGTTTTGTGGAGCTCTCTAGGGTTTTCAGTGGGTATCATCTCTCCTCTTGGTATGAGTCAAATACCATTTCGAAGGAGGGGGGAGTCCCACGTATCTATCACAGCATTGGAGGGAATGCGTAACATTTCCCTAAGGCTAAAAAAATCTGGCTAAATTACAAGTCCCTCTATAAGAATTAAACCCCGATATACTGGATGAGGCAAATCTATTTGATTTTATGAGTAGACCTATACTGTAGAGTAGAGACAAGCGTATTAGCTATGCTCTCCAAGCAGTTACTTTTTTATAACAGGTACTATAAAAAAGTGAATACTCGCTATGTGTACTACTGACTATGGTTCAGGAATAATGAAGTGAACTTAGACTATTTTCAGACAAACATTTGTAGTAAACCACATCTAGGCTTTTGCTACTTCACCGGATGTCAAGGTTAAAAGAGCTAAGTACGTGTACGCGGCGGCGACTGTACGAACAAATATATTTAATTTCTTGTTTCTGGAGTGCGGCCGCCGACATACGTTTATATGAGTTTGTTGTAACGAAATCGACATCGCGTTGCAGTCACCGCACCAGTGGGGCCCGACCTTAGTATGCATCGTGCTATTTAATACGATCTGCGCAGATGGTCATTCAGATCGCCGTCTGTGACCGACATTTAGCAAGGACTTTAAGATTAAATTTCCTTGGCCTAGTTCGTATCCTGTCAATCTTCAGTCACGTAAAACGAGAACGTAAAAATAATAAATACTTAGGCGCTACCAAAATGTGGACACTCTCTATTTATCTTACTCCCACTGGATACTTTCATGAGTCACGATACGATACAGCGTTTTACTTATTAAATTGAAATATTAATTTGAGACCAAAATGAGAATATTATCATGATATCTATAGAAGGAAAACGTTATATCCCCATAACAAAAAGCTACTAAATTACGGGAAACTTGTTCTATACGTAACGTGTTTTATATAAGTTAATTTATTTAAACATTAAAATAAGCTGACGCAGAATTACGTAAAAGGTATATATTAACTAACTCGTTAATTTGTATTGAAGCTGTAGCGATAGGTATATAAGGTTTTCTTTTCTAATTACTTTATTTAACACTAGCGACCCGCCCCGCCTTCGCACGGTGACAATACTGATACTTATACTACAGAATGTCTTTAAACCTCTAACAAACGGGCGAAATTTGGTCAAAACAAACAGAAACAAATTAATATAGGTACCTACTAAAACTCAGTGTAATAAGTAGGTGGGTATACTTTTATCGTATGAAAGACCTATACATTTCAAGACTAACAATACAACAAACACTAAATAAATAGGTATTCAAGTATCTATCCATCATAGTTACAATGAACACAAAACAAAAAATTTGCCCAATAATTCTTAAGGATCAAGCGCGCATAATCGAATTCGACCTAACTCACTCGCTGCGCTGCGAAAACACGCGCTGTTATTTTGCGATAACTCTAAGTTATTCATTTAAAGTATATAGTGTAGGGGTAAAATAATCTGCATGAAATGCTTAAGAATATTAACTCATTTAAAATGATAAGGATTCATACTGAATCCGTCTGATTAGCTTTACAATTACCGCATTAGAAATGATCATTTTACTAAAAGATATAATGTATATAGCAAGTTAACCTTGAAAGATAGACATATGCTATTGCAGACTTTTTTGTAGATCTAAAAGAGAAAAATATTTCCGCCATACTGTTCCGACATATTGTTTTGTTATATCTCATAGGGTTTAGGCAGCGTTTTCGTTGAAAGCTCCCAAATGGCTAATTTTTTTCCGACACCTCTGACAAATATCAATATATATTAGTCAAATGTACACATAAACTAAACAAATCATATACGTAAACCTTCCGGAAGAATCGTTCTATCGATTGTTAATATCCGCATGAAAATCCGTATGGTAGTTTTTGAGTTTATCGCGAACAGACAGACAGACAGACGCGGCCGGGGACTTTGTTTTATAATATGTAGTGATGTAGTGATAGGGGTCGCCCGCGGCTCCGTGCGGATGTTGGTTACCGCTGCAAAAAGCCTACCCAGGAAAGACACGGTCAGCAAATGATTCCCAGGTCAATTCACCGGCACTGACACAAACATCGACGACACAGTCATTATCCGCAGGCTGCACAGATTGTCTTTCTCTGGATGTTAAAGTTGTTAATGATGAAAATATTTAAATGTAGTTAATAGACATTTTAGGCATTAGGCATTTTAGGCATTCTCAAATGTTCAAGAAAATATTAATAGCGTGTAATATTCTAGCTCTGAAAAGAACTGTTGTTTAGCCCTGAAAAGAACTGTTGGTTAGCCCTGAAAAGAACTGTTGGTTAGCCCTGAAAAGAACTGTTGGTTAGCCCTGAAAAGAACTGTTGTTGAGCTCTGAGAAGAACTGTTGATTAGCTCTGAGAAGAACTTTTACGTAGGTATAGTTTTAAGAACGAAATCTAAAAAAAATCGCACGAAAATTATTAGACTTCGCAACGGGCCGTGCGGCAGAAATCGTAATATTTTAATTTCGCCATAACTTCAAAACCAAACGTCCAATTTTAATCATTCAAAGACCAAATATTATCTACATAAACTGTTCTTAGTGATGAAATTTATATTGAGAAGGATTAATAGCATGAGTAAAATAAACGCGTTTAAATGTAGTCCAAAAAAATTCAAGATTGCTAAATAAAAAACCGGCCAAGTGCGAGTCGGACTCGCGCACGAAGGGTTCCGTTTGCGTTATGCGTCACAAGTGCGTACCTATTTTTGATATCAATAATAAATAAAAAAGCGTATGTTTATGAAATGAAATGTTATTTTATATTTTTATATTCGAGTTGATTGAATGAAAGCTAAATTGCGGTTTACGATTTTTGACGTATTAAAAAAAAACTACTTACAAGATCTCGTTCAAACCAATTTTCGGTGGAAGTTTACATGGTAATGTACATCATATATTTTTTTTAGATTTATCATTCTCTTATTTTAGAAGTTACAGGGGGGGGACACACACATTTTACCACTTTGGAAGTGTCTCTCGCGCAAACTATTCAGTTTAGAAAAAAATTACATTAGAAACCTCAACATCATTTTTGAAGACCTATTCATAGATGATCCCACACGTATGGGTTCGATGAAAAAATTTTTTTTGAGTTTCAGTTCTATGTATGGGGAACCCCAAAATTTATTGTTTTTTTTCTATTTTTGTGTGAAAATCTTAACGCGGTTCACAACATACATCTACTTGCCAAGTTTCAACATTATAGTTCTTATAGTTTCGGAAAAAAGTGGCTGTGACATACGGACGGACAGACAGACAGACAGACATGACGAATCTATAAGGGTTCCGTTTTTTGCCATTTGGCTACGGAACCCTAAAAATGGTTGTTGTGCCTCACTCGACATAGATAGGTATAGTGTGTCGCGGACTTTTTTGTAGATATTTATAATATCTACAATTAATTTCAACATTTTATGGTTCTATCTTTTATAGTTTAGGCGCAGCGTACGCAAAATAAGTAACTTTTCTGATTGATTTTTTACACCTTGTGTCCGAATAACCCAAATATCTTACGGAACCCTATTTTTTTCCAAAATAATATTTGGCCTATGTTACTTGTGGATAATGTAGCTTTCGAATGGTGAAAGAATTTTTGAAATCGGTCCAGTACTTTTTGAGCCTATTCATTACAACCAAACAAACAAACAAAGTTTTCCTCTTTATAATATTAGTGTAGATATGTGTTACATGTAAACTATCATATTATTATGGAAAAAAAACATAGCACTTTGAAGATAATTTTTTTTTTGGGGTTCAGAAAATTTTGAAAAGGAAAATTCTTTTAAGAGTAGAAATAGGGGTATAGTGACGAGGTAACGAAAATGGGTAACCACAAAAAGGATTTTGCTATTACGCAAGTAAATACTGCTCTCCATTTCTTTATTTTCCTTACAGAGGCACAGATGGATGAACAGTAATGGATTACATAGGATTAACATTGATGCCTATGAAAGGCTCTATTCTCAATCTCTGGCACCAAAGACTGACCAAATTAACTGAATGACTAAGCTGTAGTTTCGTGGATTAAAGCCTTAAGAGACCATGGCGGACCATGGTCTCTTAAGGCCCATGTTCAGCTGTGGACGTAAATAAACACGAAAAAGGTATCAATTTCACAAAAAAAATGATCTCAGTTTAGAAAAATAAAACGAAGCATAATTACTTCTTAATTTTTCCTTAATTGTACTAAGTGGATATCCTGCAGTTCACTAAAATATTAAAAAAATACAAAAACACGAGCTGTTTTTTGTGAGCCTTCTTCTTTCGACGATAGTATAAAGGTTTACAGTCAAATAATATACCTACATCTATGTCAAAGACTTTACCATAAACAAACATATATTATAAAACAAATAGAAAATTATGTGTATGTGTGAGTGTCATCTCGTATGCTCGTAAAAATGGGTACAATATTTTTCCTTCACGTATACCTAGGTATAGTTATATGCGTATAAATAAAATATGTATAACTAAAAATAAATTAATCTTTTCTGAAATAGGTTAAAAATCTCATACAACGCAGGGCGTGGCGCTACTTAGTTTAAGAGCTGTGGTAAAACATGGTAATAGAGAAAAAGGGCCAGACAGGGGTGGGCGGGTAGCGCAGAGTTCAGCGACGAAAATGATTATAGCTGTTAACATTTTATTTGAATTCTTATCAAGATGGATTTTAATAAAACAAGTGTTTGTATTGTTGATTGAAAAATTACAGCAATGATGATTAGATGTTTAAGCAAATAAAACAGTTTACAAAAATTTAATAACAATAAAATCTATAATATTACTGTCTGTATATTGTACATAATTTATTTATTTCAAATTGATGTTTTTGTCTAGGTTTTTCCATATCTTCATATTCATTTATTGCACACCATAGGTATAATAAGTTGTTACAAACACAAAACCAGTGCAACGTATGGACCCTGTCGGGCCCGGAAAGTTAGAAGAGCTCCTATCTTCTAACTTGCCGTGCCCGACGGGGCAAGCGATAAATTTTTCCTTTAAAAATCTAAAATAATAAAATAATGTAATTAGAGTATGAAACTTATTAAGTGAAATAATTTTACCATAGATACTTATACAAGATGTAACGGAAAGGGTATATACATAGAAAGAGCTAGGCTTCTTTGGATCATAACAAACGATATGGCAAGGGTTTCAACTCAAAATAAAATACTCGAAAAGTCAGTATTATTTTGCAAACAAAAAATATAAATACGTTTATTTTTACTTGCAAATAGTTCGTTGACATCGACCAGCTGATTGAGTGCTAGTGATGTATTTATTTCAATTTGAAAAGTTTGGTTTTTGGTATCTATGAATTTAAAAAAATCATTACTTCCGGACTTGTAGAGGTAGGATTAAATAACCCTTGCCATATTGTTTGTTATCATCCAAAAAGCCTTGCTCTTTCTATGTAGATATATACCCTTTCCGTTACACCTTGTATGGGTATATTTAATTTAAAATTTATTCCCTACCCCTATGAGTTTCGTAAATGACGAACAAGAGACATATAACTTATGGATGGGTATTAGGCAGCAGCATTTATCAGTTTAGGGATACTTAGTATTTTCCTGCGGTCACCAATCCACCAGCCAACTCAAAAACTTATCAAGTCTATTAAGAGGTAGACGTGGACTATGCAGCAAAAAAATAACAGGGAACTCACAATAAATATAATACAAAAAAAATTATCCTTATCAAGTTTATTATATTTTATTTATCGTTTTTTTTTTTTTATTAACACAAATCCCGCACAATGAAATTAAATCCTAATGTCGCGGAAACTTCACAAACACGTAATGACGGACACATAGAACGCTCATACTCAGAAAAAATATCTGTGATTCTTAAATTTTTCTTACAAATAGTTGTCCCAGGCGGCAGTCGCACCAGACCTCCAGGTCTCAGAGGCGACAACTCAGTCGACTACAACTATTATGTAAACAGGGTTAGTTTCATAACTAAGACACAAAGAGTTAGAGTAGAGCCAATATTTGGTTACGTTACTTTGCAAAGTTCATGGCCATTTCGTACGTGATAGAGGTATAGATTTCTGCATTCACTGTTTGGATTATTGCTACTTATCAGAAGAGGATTTTTATATGGGCTTTTTGGGCTGCAGCCTAAGGCCCCGTGGATACCTACCGAAGTCTAAAACGCAATTTAATATTATTAAATTGCGTTTTAGACCTTATTAATATATAATTCGGTGATATTGAATTATATACCTTATTATGTATGACATAAAATATATATTTTAATATCGCTCATGGGGTCACTTAGTTCAATTCGTCGCTATGATGAATTAAATTACACAAGTATTCATCAGCCATCATCAGCCCGTATTATGCCCGGTGAAGTATTTGCTACTTCACCTGGCATAAGCCTTCTGGGTAACATAATTACCGTTCGAAGAAAAAAAAAAGGACATGGCCGCAAAGGGGGTTTTACCAAAGTTACCAGGCGAGTCTGTGACCATAATATTATGTGGCCGTTAGATGGTATGTGACTGTCATAGATGAGGTTATGACAACCGGGAACAATTGCTGAACAAACTTTCCGAGTTTCCAAGACACGGAGGGTAGGCCCAAAACTAGAACATCGATTACTAGCAACTCCCCACGATTTTAGATGCGTTGGACTATTACTCTGCTCCAGTGGATCATAGCGTTATGTTTTGATGCTTATTAGTCAATCCAGCTAATAAACTATCCCCGTGCAAAGTTTCAGGATATATTTTAAAAAAGCGCTCAAATTCAACTCAAACCATATTTTTCTTGGAACATTATTTTATGACATATAATTAGAACAGATGTTTTACTTTGCAAACTTTGGAGATATTATTAAAATAACTAAAGCATTGATGGTTATACTGACTTCCAAAATTCAAGGTCAGTTTAAAATGTTTAAATGAATTACTCGTTCTTTTTTGTATGAATTGGTAATAATACGTGTTATGATGTAAATGTATGGTAATTTGTTATCATATGAAAGCTGTTGTACGTTTATTGCGTATCTATTCTGTGAAAATAAACAGAAAATCAGAAACGGTAAAATCATTGGCATATTCTTTTTTATTTATGGTATGGGGATAATGATTCTCTTGTCAGCGAGAGCCGAGCCATGGCCCTTCAAAAGGCACCATCTTATGCCCTTCAAAAGGCAGCAGATGAGAAAAAGAAAATATTTGATTGTTTGTTTGCAATGAATAGGCTACGGAACTACTGGACCGATCTTAAAAATTCTTTCTCCATTACAAAGCTACGTTATCCAGAAGTAACATAAGCTTTGTTTAATGATGAACGGGAATGGTAGCTATGCGGATGAAAACGCTCGCGGAAAGCTAGTTTTTAATAAAGCTGGGACCGTGGTCGTCTTTATGCCCGGTTAAGTAGCAAAGTTAGCTCGTGGCTAACTAGGAAAAGCAATATACTACGATCTTGAATGCAGGAAATTATAATGAAACAAAATTGTTAGAAATTTTTAGTTGATATAGAATATGTAGGATAGCTTCTTGGAACCTTCAATAACTCACAAACCTATTTTATGAAATATTTATTGTGAATTTAACAAAATTGATCCTATAAATGATCTTACGTTCTTACATTTTTTAATATAAAAAGGACCTCCTAAATTGGTGAAGATATACCCGTACATACATTTTAGCGATTGATATTTATTTATATAGATAATTTTCATCATCTTCAGCCTGAGCCTAGTCTCTCAACCAACCAACCATATTAGAATTTTTCTACAATATTTTTTTCACATCTGGAACCTCTTACCGAGACTTCAAGCACGACTTATATACCTCGGAAAAAATGTCACCAAAATCCGGTGGCATTTTTTCCGGTGGGAAATGCATAGTCCGCACTTTACAGAGGTATGTACGGCACCCCTCTCCATATCGTTGATGTGCTAGTCATACCAAACATATCAGGCGCGCCTTCTAACTAAAGTAATGGAGGCACCGGGTATTGCAGATGCATGACATGCGGTGCAAAGACCTCCGAGGCCTTTTTTTTTGTTGTCCCGGAGGAAATGCATTTATGCATTCCCGCCGCGCCGTTGCAACGTATTCGCGCTGGCGGTGGGATATGTGGGCCTCGCCCTCTCTATAGCGTGGTATGCTAAACTCATAACACGAGGAGAGGACCCTACACCACTAAAACCCCCCGGACACTCCTTCGATCCACCGTTGGCGGGAGCCCGGTACGCATAAGCAATCCAGCCCCAGACCTCAGATTAGATCAGATTTTTAGTAGTTACTTACTAATTCTCAAAATTATTTATTATTGATAGTAAAATCGATATAGGTAGGTACCTAGTTTTTTAATAGCATTAAAAATTGCTGATTAAAATAGCTTCAAATCTGTATGAAGAGCGCCCGTTCGTACAACCTAATTTATCCTTTATTGCAACGTACTAGAGCAAATTTTCTCATGTACTTATATCATTGTCTGCTTAAGGAAAACTTTTTTTCAATATGTCTATTTAAGCAGCAAGCGACATCGCGGCAGACCCAGGCGAAGATGAAGACATGAACTTGACTCCTTCGATAAGGCTCGCTTTTTGCAAGGATTTATGGAAGGGGAGTACTTTTACCTGAATTCCTCTCCTTGTGGTATTTGGTAGTAAACATACCACCCCCATTGGAAAGGGCGAGTCCCACATATCCCGCCGCCAGCGCGCAGATACGCAGCAGCGGCGGTGGGAACGCCTTCCCACCGGACAACAACAAAAAAGTGTAGGCTGATGATGATGATGTCTATTTAAAAAAAGTAATGTTAGATAGTATATGTATATAGATAGTAATGGACGATTTGCCATCAATATAAGGTACTAACAAAACGTACCATCTATTAGCCCTACCAATTATTAACAATGACTTCAAATCACTATACATTTACACCGATCATAAGTATAAGCAAGTACAGAGCTTAAATAAATGCTGCCCTTGAAAGTTGCATAGTTTTAGTAAGTAATAGTTAAAAGTTGTGTAACTACTATGATACGTAAGAACGTGCGAAATAATGGCGATTGGTAAATAGATTAGTTATCTGTGCGGTACTATCGACTAGATAAAGGAGATTACAAAATAAACTGTTTACGGAGGTATGCATAATTCTATATAGGAGGTTGATAAGTACCAACATAAAAAGTTTGTGATCGTAAAAGCCAATGAATGTATATGAATTGCTTCATACATGTAACCTGCCTTTTTTTTACTTAACATTTTACGAACGAAACCTGTACACCAGCAATAGGGAGTTTTACAACATGAAATACCAACACCGGGAAGCAGTTGCAGTCCTAACAGTGATGAATACAAGCTAGCGAGGCAGCTAGCGGTATGGCACGAAATTTAATCTACCCCCGTCTGCCACCCTTACCACCCCACCACCTCCCATACCTATCTAGATATCCATCTAACTTAATAATTATATGTAGATGCCACATACGAACAAATAAATTATTCATATTAACGTCTTTGCTGTCATGGTATAGCATAGTTCTACACTCGTTTTAAATATAGAAGGTGATTCGGAAGTTTGTTTCGACGTTACCATGTAAACGATTAATACGCCCTACAGGCAGTCAGTCTCAGTACCTAGGTACGGAACGATACGACGGCGGCGGTTGGGTGACCTACCTACATACTCGGTAGTACTAGGCATGTCCTATACAAGGACTGGCGGCGATGTAGTCAACCGTTAGAATTCAGATAAAAAAAATTAGCCGCATACAACACGATGAGAACAAAAAAAAACCGGTTCGATTTTTAAACGTTGCCCTGGTTAAACAGCGAGTATAAAGAATGACGTCATTTTTACCTGGGATACGGTTTATGCTAAAAGGGGAAAAATGTCGGTTTATCGGGTCTAAGATGAGTTTTAATATAGGATACTTAGATATTTTAACAAACATTTTAATAGTTGATAAAGTGACCAACTTTGCACGCAAGTAGTGAGAATAGGTATGTCGCTTTAGCGAGATAAGAAATTTTAATGTTTTATGGTCACGAGATTGCTTACAAAGTTGTTGTTTAAAGTTACAGCTGCTACCCGAGATTTCGTATTCGAGAACATAATCCCATATATTGGTACAAAAACAATGAAACATGATGACTAATAGGGCGTGTTATTTAAATTTAATTATTATTATAAATAGAAATTTGTCGGCATATGAATATTCAAATTAGTTACTCATAGAGGCCAGAACAATTATATAAGAAACAATAGTAATTGTCCTACTGTGTCTAATAAATTATTTAAATTGATATCTAAGCTCACAAAAGTTACTAAAGCAGATGTGTAAGAAGAAGTACTAAAAATGATTTGTTACTTTGGATGGTGTATTTTCCAAATTATTATATGAAATAATATACTACGGAAAACTAAATTAAAAATGTATTAAACACAGTATGATTATATATGTATAAGAATTATAATATGCTATAAATGAGAAATGATCATGCGTATATCTGAAAAAACTTTTAAGTATCGCATATTTTCTCTTGTTCTATGGAAATTACAGACCAGAGTGAGTAGCCACTATGTTTGCATCCCTCTCACTCTGCACGAAAGCCTCCTGAAAATATCTATTGATTATCGTATACGTGCGGGTTGGTATGTATAGTCTGCCACCTCGCCCTGTATTATGTCGACTGCTGTCGAGTGCCAATTTATTTGAAGAATGCTTGTAGTGAACCGAGCAAGCTACTCGGTGCCTCGGTGCAGTGACGAGTAGCTTGCGTCATGACCATCTACATCTGCTGAGTATACAGATCATTGCTTATAGTATGGCAGATTTTAAAAATAAAACACCGGGACGATTAACCTACAGTAGAGCGGAAAAAAATAAAAATAGAAGCGTATTTTGTTTGTACAATTTCGCACATTCTTTTGAAATGTGTCATTAATTTCGTATGTACAATTTTAGAGTAGTATCGTATAGTATCGTTTGTGTTGCCTAGGAACATTTAATACAATGTGGAGTCATGTATGTTAACAACAGATAAGTAGGTACATGCTGCGATGCGATGACATGACGCAGATGTAGATACATTTATGTTAGTCGAGACCCGTCGAGCTCGCCTCAGAGCAAAAGGTTGTGAACCTGTGTTGCCCGTTGATTCCCTATAACATTTACTACATTTTAGGGACTTTATTATATAGGGGCCTGCGTTGTTATAGGGTTTTACAACTGTGTTGATTTAAGGTACGGTGGAATGCAAAATTGTTGAGAAATTTATGTGGATAACGTCCGTATAGATAGATATTGGTATCTATGAATAATTTTCAATATAAGTAGGTACCTACTTAGGAATTAACTTGAAAGTAGAGTTATTGTAAATATGGCTCTACGTACAAATAGCTTTGTTTAGCCCTTTATGTATGATTATTATATTAAGTGCATAATGGTGATAAAGAATTAATAGGTATTATAAATATATTTTTAAAGGAATTCTGAAAAAATATATTATTAAAGTAGGTATGTTTGTAAAGTTCATAGCTATTTCGAGTAAAAAAAAATTACATTATTTAACTTGCTCGTTGTATATAATAATAAGTATTGGGAATTTATAATCACCACGCTGGTATTATTGCATTCATAAGAAACGAAACGCGCCTGCGCCAGCGGTGGGTGAACGCGGCGAGGAGGGTCGCAAGGCCGGGGGGAGACGCGCGGGGAGAGCGACGTCACGTCGAACAACGCAGCCCATATGCGGCTAAATTCAGAAGGCCCCTCTGCATACCGATTTTGCTCGCGTTAAACGACTATTCAACTATTCCGGGGTAAAACTTGCCTGCGTCGCTCGAGTCGTCCAACGCGATTACGCGAGGTGGGAACTGCGCGATCGGTTGGTGTAGTAAAAGTGGCCTCTCTGCGTCAGTGTAGTCATGATTTTACTTCATTTTATTTGTGGAATAATGAAATCACGTGACGGATTATTTTAAACTTAAAACAGTGATTTAATCAACAGTAAACGGTAATCAGAACGGACTTCTATCGCAAGGAACGGCGCTGTCAAAATAAGGCGGAAAATAAATAAATAGGGTTAAAACATAACGTCTTGCTACGTGAAGTGATTTAAAAAGAACCTTATAGCAGTGATACATAAGAGTGACTTTTGAGTGAACGTTATAGTCAATAACTAATTTACTGAAATAATTTATAATGTTCAGTGATATTATCGGTGATGGCAATGAAAATCCGGTGATCATATTTGCGTCGCAGCGATGATCGTGGAGCGCGGGATCCGCTGGCGCTCTCGAGCATGCCAGTGGAGTTAGTCGGAGCCACAATCTTTTGAAATAGGTACCGGTTTTGAATTATCATTTTGTTTGATTTATAATACTGCTCGGTTCAGACGGGTGCAGGTGGACTGCACTGCTCTATCGTATGGATTGCCGCTAATATATTTATATTTATACCTAACTAAAGATAGCAAAGCCAAGCCGCTTTTGTTATTAATCAGAAGGAATAATAGCCGTTTTCATTTTACATTTTACAATACTTTTGTATAACAAAAGTATTATTTTTCAATAATATTGGTACCTACTAAATATACTTATTAGATAATAATTTCTTTTATAAATGTCTTATTCCAGTTACGTTAATATTATATTATACTTATCTTTACTATTTTTCTGTTTTACAGACATTAGTCATGGACAACGCAATATTACAAACGGGCGCGGAGCCCACAGACCTGCGTGATACTGAAAGCCCCGAGTGTGATGAAGAAGTTACCGAAGAACAAAGAGAAGATGATGGTTTCCTTGTAATAAAAGACGAAAAGAACAGTGAAAGTGATGCTCACAGTGAAGACCTTAGCTCTAATGATGAACAAAGTAATGTGATTAGCAGTAGTAACTCTCAGTTTTATGAGAGTAGTGACAGTAAAATAGACTATGCTGTAAAAATAGATGACAACGATACTCTAAGTGACATAGACGATATTAAAACGGATAGTGCCTCCGCTGACAGTGAAGACTCTGCACTTGGTAGTCTGCCTCCGGACAACGTTCTTCACGAAAGAGAAGAAGAGGTTCAAGATAGATCAGAAGGCAGTGATTCAGGACTTGGCTCAGATGCTATTGATGATCTGAAAATACCGAGCTTCAACCTTGCACTACCATGCACAAGTAACTTACAAAATGATAATAATTCAGATGAAACAGATCACAATAATGATAACACCAGTTATAGTCATAACGATAATCATCTAGATAATGGCCATAATTTTAAAGCACAAGCTAAAATTCCCCTCAGAAGTAGTCTTAAGAGAAAATGTACTAGCGATAACAATATAGAACCAGAATTGAAAAGGCGGAAAGAAAGCATCACATTTGATAATGTCACTGTATATTATTTTCCTAGAGCACAGGGGTTTTCATGTGTGCCATCCCAGGGAGGTTCAACATTAGGAATGGAATGGGAGCATTCTCATATACAAAGGTTTACATTGGCTGAGCACGCCTTAGAGCAGAGGAGGTTGCATAGACAGATATTACAGCAACTAAAGAGTGAGCGTCATACAATACAAGGTGCGTCACTCTCTTCGAGTGAGGACAGTGACACGGAAGAAGAAGCGAGCGACATTTCTGAATCAGAGCTTGATTTAGACAGCTATTTCTTCCTACAACCGGTACCTACAAGGCAAAGAAGAGCTTTATTGCGTGCAGCTGGCGTAAGGAAAATTGAAGGCTACGAAAAAGACGAATGCAGAGATATAAGAACTTCGCGTGAATTCTGTGGCTGCGCCTGTAAAGGGGCTTGCGACCCAGAGACATGTTCTTGTAGTTTGGCTGGCATTAAATGTCAAGTGGATAGATTAAACTTTCCTTGTGGGTGCACTCGCGATGGATGTAGTAACACGACTGGGCGAATAGAGTTTAACCCTGTAAGAGTAAGAACGCATTTCATACAAACCCTTATGCGAATAGGTCTCGAAAAGAAAAACGAAGAGGAAGCAGCAAAAAGACAGTGGTTAGAAGCCCATAACACTAATTCTGCTTCTTGTCATTCAAATACATCCTACGAGCGGGAACGCTGTCTTAGTCATGAAGATGGAATGCTACGTGATGTAAATCTCACTCCAAGGGTTGAAGTGGAATCCTGTGTCAATACTGGTAGTTTCAATAATGTGCATTGTGACATGAATAATTCCTCGTCGCAGAGTAGTATGACCGACGATATGTCATACGGATACATAAACGAAGCTTCAAATCATAATAATACAACTGACAATAGCAATATTCACTTCGAAAATACAAATAACCATCACTGTCACAATGACCCGTACACGTCCAACATGCTGCAAGGAAAAGGGCCACCTTACTCTGCAGTGAACACCATGGGTTTCGACACTGTATCAAATAATGTTCAAAGATTTCCTTGTGATCTCAATTACGCTTATGAGCAGCAAATAGATAATCACCATTTTAAGGGCCTACAGAGCTTTTCTGCTACAAGCTTCGAGGAATTCGCGCACAGCTCCCAGATGACAATGTTCAGTCATTATGGCCACATGTACGTACCAGATTATATGCATAAATCGAGCACGAATGTACACCAGCACAACTCTTTACAGTACCATAGTGCACATCAAAACCACTACGAAATGTACAAAAGTAATTCTGAATGTGTAAATCATGGAACCAAAAGTGATACTCATTACACTACATTGATGACATTGCCATATCAAACTAGTAATAAGATGCAAACTGTAGAAAATGATGAAAATTGGTTCAGTCACAACACGCTGTTGAACTTGGACCATTCTGACCAAACGACCCAGGATGCTTCGGATTTACAGTCTCACGGTACGGAGACGCCAACGGAAAGCAATAATGCCGAGACTACAGAAAATTTCGGTGAACTTATTAAAAAAACTATGGTAGAGTCTGTTATTGTGTAGAAAATTTACTTGTTGTATTTTAATCGTCTTAATTATCATGTTATGAAATTTTTAATTATATTAATTGGTAAATTTAATGTTGTGTATTTATTATTCAACTCGGCGGAAGAGTTGTTAGGAAAATTTATTAACTTAGGTCACTCAAGAAGTTTACACGTTATCATGATATGTAGGTAAATATTTTATTGAAACCATATCAGTCAAGTAAATTAATATTCCTTCGTGTCATTTGTCAATCTCTTATATAATTAACTTACTTCCGATAAAGCAAATAAAAGAATATAAACTAACACAGCTATATATATGAGCTAGATAACAATATTTCGTTATCATTTTATGTAAAAGATTTAACATAAAATTGAAATATTTTGCAAATTAAATTTAAATGTAAATTTGGAACGTGATTCCTATATTATAATTTTTTTTATAAGACAACTTCCACACTTGCAAAATTTATCCCTGTGTCGCGAGCGACTTTACAAAGATAACAAACATTCAATTCACGGACACAAATATTTGTCCCTGCTAGGAGTCGAACCCAGAACACCAGGTCTCAAAAGTAACTGCCGTAAAAAGGTCTTAGGCCCTTTAAGTATTTCAAAAAAATTATAATTTTAAAAGATTATTTATTATTAATTTTTGCAAAAGGCAATGATTTTGTTATTTCCAGAAGCCACCCGATTTTTTTCAAGTATTTGGCCTAATAATAACAAAACGTAGATCTATTATATTATTGCCTATTGCTATCGCAAAATTAATAACCAATTAATTGAAGACAAAAGAAAAAACATATTATAAATAATATATAAAATAAAAATCATTTTATTTACGTCAACCAATTACTGGCACTTGTAAATATTCAAACATTGATTAGAAAATTCATTTATCATAAATTACACTCGTTATTTATTCGTATACCTATTATAATTATAATTATTTATAAATAAATAAATTATTATAATTTATTTATATTGTTGTTAGCGTCTGTCTATATTATGCCAAAACAATTGTAATTATTTGGGTGGATCATGAGCATTTAACGACGGACGCGCTGTAATGCTACCACCGGATCAATTCATTATTCAATTCAAGTGTCCGTTAAATACCTAAATTGCGAATGTCTTACCTCAAGTGCTTACGAAAAAATTGTTGGATTATATCTAGTTTTTTTATGTAATCATACACATAAAACGTATATTAGGAACTGGCCTTCGTTCACTTAGTACGAGTACCTTAATCATTCTGGAGTCCTGCTAACGTTTATGCCCGTGAATAAGCAAAAGCCTCGTGGTTAAATATCCGTCCGAAAGATAATGCAAATACGTATACTGTTATATCCTACAGAGGACGACTAAAATGCCATGCCATCCCATGCCAAATTTTGATTACGAAAATAAAATCAGTTTGCCCTTTTTAATTACAACTGCAGTCTAGTGGAAGCGTTTTAGATAAAATTACTTTAGAAATAATATAAAGCGTATTTAATAGAAATAAGTAGTAAGTAATATGAATTTAGTTACTAACTAACAAGTTTACCATATTCATTCACATAACTTTGGTTCATATTTCACTCTCTTTATCATTAAAATCTTTTTTTTTTCGGGCCGATATACATTATACATTCCCAACAACACACTTATAATATATGAACTCATATTGTAAAGAGAAAATATTTGATAGTTTGCTTGCATTGAATATGCTTCGGGACTAGAGGACCGATAAAAAAAACTGTCACCATTAGAAAGACTACGTTATCCAGGAGCTACATAGGCTATATTTCATTATAAAGTCCCCCTGGAAACAGGAGCTAAGCGAGTTAAACCACGCGTTCAACATTACACCTTAACCTAAACTTACTTCAAGAATTCCCCTATCCATTGGTAAAAGCATATGAAAATTGTTCAGCAATATTTGAGACAAATAGACGCGGGGGGACTTTGTATTATATAATACAAAGTTAGAATATTAATAACAAACAAAGCAAAATTTAATTAGGTGACGTCGAAAGCGTTTGCTAATTTTTCCGACAAATATTCTCCAGCAACCATCTAACCAAGATGGCGTAGCGGTAAGTTTCGGAGATCGTGAGTTCAATCGCCGCACTGGACAGGAAATAAGTAAGAATTATTTCTGGGATTGATTGGTTTAAGGATTGTCCTCCCGAGTTTTGGAAAGCACGTAAAGTCGTTTGTTCCTTATTATTATAACATCATGATCTATAGCAATTGATAACGGGCAGCAAGTTATTCCTCGTGGTGTTAAATACATAATAATATTGTCACCAACCCGCCTTCCAAACGTGATAAATATGACAAAACCTCTCCCTCGGGAGATGGCCGATGTTCAGCAGTAGACGTTATAGGAGTTAATGATGAATGATTTAAAACTTAATAACACAGGCGTTTTTTAAATCGCGTTGGTCTTCATAGAATTCCAAACACAATAATCTATACAAAGATGAAAGATTTGTTTGTTTGGTTGCATTGAATAGGCTCCGGTACTACTAGACCAACTTAATAACATCTTTCCCCATTAGAAAGCTAATCTATCCAGGAACATAGGCTTTATTTAATTTTGTATTTCCTACGGGAAAGGGAGGTATGCGGGAAAAATCGCGCAAGGAAGCACGAAGGTTCTTTTATAAAATTTACAATCACACAAGCGACAGTTAACTCAAGTGGTTCGATCCCCACGTCGGTTAAGAAAATCTTTGGGTATGTTTCTAAGGTTTCTTTCCGAGTCTGGCTGGCTGAGGGAATCGTTCGTGCCTCGTAAATTTTAAGCCTGCCAAGCGTGGTGACTATGGCAAAAATCCTCCCTAGAAGGGCATTTGCCATAGTCACCACGCTAAGCAAATACAAAGGACAATTTTGGAAATAAATCGTTTGCGTGGAATAGCGTCTTTTTTTGGTCAGCGTCTCATAACTAACATGTTAAGAAATCAAGACTTCAACCTGTCTACAATACCTTACTAAATGAATTAGAATAATTTCATATACGTAGTATCCAATTGTCAGCTTTATAGACTTCATAGTTCGTGCATAACGTTGAAAGTGAGTTAACTGTATCTACAGAAACACAGTTATTACAAGGCCAATATTGACGGTCATATGACAGAAAACACCTGAAATTACGAGTTGTATTATGTTTCGGTAAAAAAGTAAACATAGTATAGCTAACATCTGCTTGCACATTTGTGAACATAGTAGTTTATATAGTGTAGTATATGGTATATGCCAATATACCATATAACATATCGGTAAAAATTACGTTTAGATGTAGGTATATTTCTGCATGTAATATAATATTAGAGACAGTATGGGTAATGGTTTATGCAGTACCTATATAAAGTGAATAACTTTAAGAGACATAGAGCACATCGTTAGTACATTCAATGAGCTGCTCAGCTGGTAGTACCCCTACTTTACAGAGTACAACAAGTCACAACCAAGTCACATTATTGATAAATGATCTATATACCTACTATACTATAATAATATGTCCATACTCAACATATCTATCTATTGTCGTCCACAGCTGAACATAGACCTCCTTCATCAATTTCCAACGGGAACAATTGCCAGCGGCCTGCATCCACTGGTTCGGTGTGATCTTTACTTAGTCACAGCATCAGACGGTCATCCCACACTGCACTTGCCAGTTCGTGGTCTCTACTCGAGAACCTTTGTGCCTCATTTGCAGTTCTTCAAGCTATATTCCCTGCCTATAGACAATTTAGCTTGCTATCCGTTAAGCGTGTGCCTCATAAGGAAACTTTAAGTCGCTCAGCGAACTTTATACTCCCTATGAAGCGAGTATTGCCCTGAGTAATCGAATCAGAAATTATGATATCCGCGGGAGAAAGAAAGCAGTTTAATTGCTTAACTTCCCCCCCCCCCCCCACCTCCAAGAGACAACTCTGTTTCGACTAAAATGCAAACCCTTTAATCGTCATCATCAACATCAGCCTGTTGTCGTTCACTGCTGAACATAGGCCTCCCCCATCGATTTCCAGCGGAAACGAATACTAGCGGCCTGCATCCACTGACTCCCTGCGATCTTTATGAAGTTGTCGGTCCGTCGTGCGGGCGGTCGTCCCACGCTACGCAGCATGTAGTCATTTAAAAATATCCTCAATGTAATATAGTAAATAGAGTTGCCCAACTATCGATAGTTTCGCTATCGATAGGTGACCTCGAAAAATAGTAACAATATCGATAGTGCTATCGATAGTGTCGATACTATCGATACTATCGATATCACAAATTAACTAATACTATTGATTGGAAGCAATAGTATCGATAGTATCGATACTATTACATTATAATACTATCGATAGTATCGATAGTATCAATATTTTTAAAGTAATACTATCGATACTATCGTTAGTATCGATAGTATCGTTGCATTAAATGATCAAAACTATCAATACTATCGATAGTTTGTAAAGCTATCGATACTATCGATACTATCGAAGACCAACCCATTTTTAGGAGCAATACTATCGATACTATCGATACTATTGCTCCTAAACACATATTGGTTCTCGATAGTATCGATACTATCACTAATATCGATACTATCGATAGACTATCGATACTATTGATATGACGTCAACTATCGATAGACTATCGATAGTCTATCGATAGTCGACTATCGATAGGCAACACTAATAGTAAAGTCCTCCCAACCGATTTCGACCATGGCGGGCAATCTCGAAGGAGATCCGTCATCTCCTTAGATGCACTATATCTATTCCTTTACTCTCAAAATCCGGTACGACGGTTTTACCGACACGACCGATGATGTTCTCTCCGAGGCACGGGTGAAACACCACTATGGTTCGGTACCTACCAAGAAAATGGCATATTTTCCTTGAGGAAAAATTTTTAGGCATACAATTTAATTGGCAACCCGGCATTCAAGCACTGGATCCCACTAGTAGCAGTCAACATTTCGCTGCATTAATGTGATAGTGACACAAAATAAGGTGATGATTCAACACAAATTGGTCTGTACTATCATGTGACTGCTTTAACGTAAAGTTACACATTTGGTTTTGTGTCACCATCTCATTAAAGCAACAGACTAAAATGACGTACAGTGGAACAGTGCAAAGTGTGACGCAGCTGTTGGTAGTGCTTTATAAATGCTCCCTTAAATCTGAGATACACCTGAAATTTCTATTAAAGGCTCTAACATCTCTATTAGGTAGTTCTACAGTTATTTTTAACTTAGAAATTACACATTAAATTCTATTTTAAAATTGAATGTGTCATTTCTAAGATAAAAATGTAAGCAGAACAAAGCTGGACTTTGAGGTCCAGTGGAAGATGAAGCTAAGGTGTTACAAACTGAATCTCAATCATACTAATATAATAATATGACAATATATATTTACTGGACCGCAGTTTCAGGGACATAACTTGTTTAAAAGTATGCCCCGGCTAGTTAATAAATCACTACATAGTATAAAACAAAGTCGCTTTCTCTGTCCCTATAACCCTATGTCCCTATGTATGCTTAAATCTTTAAAACTGCGCAACGGATTTTGATGCGGTTTTTTTTAATAGATAGAGGGATTCTAGAGGAAGATTAATATGTATAATAGGTACATCAGTATTGTACCCGTGCGGAGCCGGGGCGGGTCGCTAGTCATTAATAAAAGCAAGCTTAAGGACGGTCCTTTTAAGCTAACTTCACCAGTGCTACTGAAAATAGCTTTAACAAAACCCCGTGGCAATTTATGCCACTTGCGTCAATTTGTCCTTGACTCAAAACCGCACTAATTTTGCCTTGGGTAGGTAGGTATGGGGTATTTTTCGTTAAATCCTTTTCACGTAACAATAATACTGTGACCAATGTAGTTGTCAAAGGAAATTGATCTTTATTGGATTACAATAAAGTTTATGAGCTATTTTCTATTATTGTCTACTGTTTTTGCTGTGTGCCTTCGTGTTTTCGAATAAGGCTTAATTTGCTATAACACCCAAAATACTGTTCAATTCTTACGAGAAATGTACCTACAGTCATATTTCTCCGTAATTCGTATTTAACGCTTATTGATTGTACCTATACAGTAATTAGGTATGTCATATGTTTTGAATACCTACAGAGGTATTCAAAATATATATTCATATCAGTACATAGTAAGTGAATGACACGAATTAAGGCTGCATGCATTTAAAGACACATATACTCAACTATAGGTTGTGTTGACTAGGGGTTGCCCGATTCTATGAAACGGTACGGTTTTTCCAAGCCCTCAATACACTTTGTACGGTACGCAAACATGCAGTTTCAACAACCTCTTCGGGTCTCATAAAACTTTATACAAAACTGCATTAGTATTGGGTTATATTATATACTAGCTGCGCCCCGCGGTTTTACCCGTCACTCTGCTTCAGTGGGTCGGAGCGTGATATGTTGTAGCCTATATGTTAATCCAGCTTATAAACTATCGGCGTGCAAATTTTCAGCCAAATCCATTCAGTAGTTTTTACGTAAAAGAGTAATAAACATTCATCCATCCATCCATCCATACATACACACTTTCGAGTCTATAATACTAATAGGATAGGATTAATACTCAATCATTAAAACATATGATGCTATACTAAATTACCACTTATGATTTATAACAACATATCCACAACATCAAAATCTGGTTAAAGCAAGCTAACGAGGTTTCTAGAAACCTGAAAAATGTCTTCATCACATAAGTAGATAGGTAGGTTAGTCAATTATTTAACATTTTTAGGTAGGTACCATATTTTATTTTATTTTATAGACCTGTTCCACTACACCCATTTTTTTCCGCTATTATGTTAAGTTAGTCTAACTTCCCAAATAGTATATAATAATATATAATAATTACAATCATCATTTAAAACATAACATTAAAACTGAATTCATCGAATATCCAACACGAATATGCTTACTACTACCGTTAGTGTTACTGTCCACGGAGACGTAGCTTCATAGATACTCCAAAATATGCCGTGCAGCTTTTGCAATAATTTGTGAGAATGTCATGGAACGAAGAAGACGTTATTTTGGCTTATGTACTCGATGTACGCTCGGACGTATGACATGCGGTACGGCTATGGCAGGCGTCATGAAGCGACGCGAGCGCGACGTTGCCGCTCCGTCGACAGAGTTACATAGTTTTGTATGTAAGCTGCAAGCAGGCGTACATCAAGCTTATAATGACGAATACGCGTCTACGAAGCTACGCCGCCGTGGACAGTAGGCCTAACTGTTACTGCTACCGTCTCATCATCCTTACTATCTACGTAGTTCATTATTTTTATAATTTATAGTTACCCAGGTCTAATCGCGATACATTTCGAAGACTAATCAATAACTATTTACCTTGGATAAATAGTATACTTTTTTTTCATACTGTCATTTATTAAGCCAGAAAAGGCCCATATCACACTATAAATTATATAGAAATCGAAAAAGTTTAAAACATTAATTATATTTAGCTTGTAAGTCGGAACAAAATTGATTTTGGAGCTGACAACACTGGTAAACATTGTGGAAGCCACGCTCGATGCTGACACCGCCCTTCGTTCGGGGGAGGGGGAGGGAGTTACTGTGAAGCATAGGTACAGATGCCTACCACAATAATTGCTTAGTAACGGAAGTTATAAGCATATGTGCATGCAACCTTCATACTTTACGAACTTAAAAGGTCAACTTAATAAGTATGTGGAGCTTTAAGTAGGTATACCTACTTACGGTTATTGAATAGTTTATTGTAACCTTTTACATAATGTGTTTACAGATGTTTTGTTGTATCAATTATTAATGAATCCTGTTGAACACAGATCATAATTAGTTCAGTAGGAGAGTGGAGAATTAATGTTACGTTAATCTGAAAATTAATTATTTACTGCACTTATAGTTACTATAGTTGGTGTGCAGATTGTCTGCCATATATTAGCATATTTCCTTGGATATTTTAGATGTTATACTTACAACTTTATTGAAGGTAAGAGAATGGTGTTTACAGAGATTTTAATTCGAAATCTATAGGTACTAATATATGTATAAAGCTGAAGACTTTGTTTGCTTTAACGCGCTAAATAATCTCAGGAACTAATGGCCCGATTTAAAAAAAAATTCAATATTAGATAGTCCATTTATTAAGGAATATATACATTATATAAATTATGTACCATTTAGTGAAAGCCGTATGGAAAGATTTAAAGCGAATATGTTAGAAAAAATTGTTATGTTGCCCTATCACGGTACTCCGGATCACATGTACAACTCTCTATTCAACTTAATAAGTAGTGAGTTTAGATCAATTTTTACGCCCAAACAATTAACTATAAGTGACCGTATGACGTTCAGTGATTGGGCAACACCTGATATTTACAAAAGTCGGAACAAATTGTATGAACTTTATGAAGAAAAGACTTATAACCATAGTCCGACTTTTCAGGCTCATGTTAAAAATTACTCAAAGTTATTCAGAGAAGCCTGTTCTAATGCTAGGTCCATGTATATAAGAAATAAAATTAAAAATTCAACTAACATTATTAAGTCCACTTGGAATATGATTAATAGTGAGACTGGTAGAGCAAAAGTACGTAGTCGTGACTTTCATTTGAAAATAAATGATGTTGATGTTAAAAAAGATATAGATGTGGCAACGGAGTTCGAATTATATTTTTCTAACATTCCTATTATTGCAACAAGAACTCTTTCGTCTTCTTCTGTATCTGCTGAGCTGCTCCTCAAGCAAAGTGTACTTGAATGTGATACTTTCTTCGAATTTATAGAAGTAAGCCCTAAAGATATTTTAAATGCCTTTAAATCAATAAACATGAAAAATACTAAGGATTTATGGGGTATATCTGTAAAGACAATCGCATCAATAATTGCGTTGATAGCTCCACACCTAGCTAGCTTATTTAATTGTTGTGTTGCAACTGGTGAGTTTCCTGACTTGATGAAACACAGTAAAATTATTCCATTATTTAAATCAGGTGATAGTTCAAATCCTTCCAATTTTCGCCCTGTTTCTGTACTTCCCACTATTAGCAAGATATTCGAAAAAATTATGCTTAGCCAGTTGCTCAGTCATTTTAATAGACATAATTTGCTTCACAAGAAGCAATTTGGATTTACGAAGGGATGCTCAACTATAGATGCGGGAATAGATTTATTGAAAAGTATATTCGCGGCTTGGGAGGAATCGCAGGATGCCTTAGGAATTTTCTGCGATTTGTCCAAAGCATTCGATTGCGTGAACCATGAGACTCTTGTCAGAAAACTACATCACTATGGCGTTAGGAATAAGGCTCTCGAACTTCTGACCTCTTATCTGGGCAATAGAATTCAGAAGGTCGATATTAATGGTAAATTGTCTTCGGGATCACCAGTTGTTATGGGAGTTTCACAGGGATCAATCCTGGGTCCATTTCTGTTTTTAATATACGTTAATGACTTACCTTACTACGTAAGGGATAAACATGAGATTGTATTGTTCGCGGATGACACTTCCTTGACGTTCAAAATTAATAGACAATTGCGTGATTATGACGAAGTTAATGATGCACTCTCAAAAGTAGTTCATTGGTTTAGTGTCAATAACCTGTGTTTAAACGATAAAAAGACTAAAGTGATCAAGCTTTCTACACCTAATGTTAGACAGGTTTCCACCAATGTAAATATTAATGGAAATGGCTTGGACCCTGTGAAAACCACTGTGTTCTTAGGTATCACCATTGACTCCAAACTGCAATGGGGACCACACATTGAGAAATTGTCAGGAAAATTAAGTTCTGCAGCATATGCTGTAAAAACAATTAGACGACTCACTGATGTTGATACGGCTAGAATAGTTTATTTCAGTTACTTTCACAGCATAATGTCGTACGGGATTCTTCTTTGGGGTAGCTCCGCGGATATTAACAGCATTTTTATTTTGCAAAAGAGAGCCGTGAGGGCTATTTATAAGCTTGGTCCCCGTGAGAGCTTGAAAGAAAAATTTAAAGAAATAAATATTCTAACCGTTGCATCGCAATATATTTTCGAAAATTTATTATATGTACATAAAAATATTGATTTATTTAGTAAAAAAAGTGATACACACAACATTAATACTAGATATAAGAATAATCTTGTGCTACATGCTAGTCGTCTCCGCAAAATAAGTAACTCTTTTATGGGGCTGTGTATACGGTTCTACAACAAACTTCCTCATAATATAAGAGTATTGTCAATAAATAAATTTAAAACAACTATAAAAGCCAAATTGTGTAGCAGGGCTTATTATAAAATATCTGATTATATTAGTGACAAAAATGCTTGGGATTGAGTCGCTCCAATTACAATGTAAAATAGAAAATTATGTATAAATTTAATAAAATATTATTATAAAAAAGAGGGTTCTACTGAGTTTTTTGGCAGTGTTTCTCAGTAGTCTCCACGTCACGCACTGCACGGTAGGGGAAAAAATATGACGATTCCAAATAAATGTAACCATTTTTACGGAATAAATGATATTTGACTTTGACTTTGACTTTGAAGGCTATAGGCTATGTATATTTGTGTCGCTACGAAAACTGGAATTACGCGGGAGAAACCGCGCGCCAGAAGCTAGCAATCGATATTTTCAGCACAAAACTAACACGTATCTACCTACTTGTCAAAAAAATCCTAAAATTTATAAATTAATAGATTTCGCGGTTTCACCTGCGTAACTTCCGTTCCTGTGGGAACTTCATCATTAAATATAGCCTATTTTACTTCTGGATAACGTAGTTTTCTAATGGTAAAAAAGTCTTTAAAATATGTCAAGTAGCTCTGGAGCATTTTCATTGCAAACAAATGATTAAATCTTTCGCCCTTATTTTCGGACTCGGCGTAGGTGCATGGCATGGAGATTCTGATGTTGTTATGTCCAATGGGTTAATGCTAAGTTTATTTTATTAAAGCATAGAGAAAATTAGACTAATTACATAATTGAGATAAAAACAAAGAAAATTGAATACAGCCCGGTCAAATGACGAGATCAGAGCTAGTCAGCAAAATTCTATTTAAATTGAAACGACTTACACCTGAGAGCACCCTGGAGTAATAACCATGGCTTTAGTTGCCGCTGGAAGTAGAAGTTAAACAAAGGTTGAAATTAAATAAATAGGAAGAATACAATTGGTATGCAGCTAAATTACATTTTATCGCAATCCGTGTGAGTGAACCTGTTTGAAGGAATGAAAGAGAATAGGTAAATGTACCTTATTCCTTATTTATTACATTTATTCTAAATAGTGTCTAAAGAAATCCTAAGTACCACCTCTAGTTAGGCTTATAATTATTAAGTAACAAATATACCAACTTTCACATTTGTAATATTATTATTAGAATACCTACATTACGTCGTATACGTAACCCAATTGTATGTAGGTACTTAAATGCATACAATTACTGCGTTACGATTAGGTAGCAAAGGTCTAGTACCAATCTATACCTATACCTACATAAAATGAGTGAGTATCTTAGTAAGTTAGCCATTAAAAAACCGGTCGGTTATCAATAAGTTATTTACTTGTATAAAAGTGTGTTGTTAAATGTAGTGTGGTAGGTACCTATATGGTTAACTAACTTCCCGCGCGCAGTATCATCCGAAGCTCCTGTTCCCGTGGCAATTTAATAATGAATTATAGTTTTGCTCCATATATGGGCTATGTAACACTGATAGAATTTTTGAAATGAGACCAGTAGCTACTAGGATTGGCGCTGTTACTTAAAAATATTCTTCAGCTTAAATATTAGTAAAGATAATATAGATATGTAGTAGTATCTAATCATTTTTAAGGACCCCATTTTTCTTCGAGGGTGTGTCTCTGGGGACGCCGGCGGAGGTAGCGGATAACGGGGCCATAGGATAAGACCTCGGCGATCTCATCGCTCGCAAGCTCAAGGAACGCACCTATCCAATGTGGGCGTGCCACAGGGGTCGATACTGGGCTCATTTTTGTTCTTGGTATATATAAATGATTTGCCATTTCATTTGAAAGGCATGTGTGATATGGTACTTTTTGCGGATGACACCTCCCTTATTTTTAAGGTAGATAGAAAGAGGAATAATTTTAATGACATTAATAAACCCTCTTTCTAGGCTTGACACTAGACAAGAAACTTCAATGGAGTCCCCATATTTCTTGTGTCGCTGGAAAATTGAGCTCAGCTGCTTACGCGGGAACTCACTAATGTAGAAACTGCACGTTTACCGTTTAGTCTACTTTAGTTATTTTCACAGTATTATGTCCTATGGCATTCTGCTTTGGGGTAAAGCTGCTGATATTCAAAGCATTTTATACTACAAAAACGTGCAGTTCGTTCTATTTATCAACTAAGTACGAGATTCTCCTTAAGAGACTTTTTTAAGGACATAGATATACTAACAGTCGCTTCGCAATACATTTATACCAATATAATCTATGTCCGGCAAAATATTAACCTTTTTAACAAAAGAAGTGACATACACACTATAAACACTAGATATAAGCATAAACTTTGCGCCGAATACCATCGACTACAAAAAGTACACTCATCTTTTGTGGGATTAGGAGTCCGTATGTATAACAGAATATCCGTACACCTACAAGAGTTACCTTATGATAGATTCAAGTCAACTGTTAAGAGGATTCTAATAAAAAGGGCTTATTATTCAGTAAACGACTATTTAAACGACAATAACGCTGGGTTGATCAGTGAAACACAGACAACATTGTAAACTCAGTTGTTGAAACAATTTAAACATTGTTCAACTAAAGGTTTAATATTAATAGATTTGTAGATATCCCCACTTTAGTTCGTCATGCTCCCATTGTCTGTCATTGCTTGCGGTGGCGGTGTGGGGCGGGTCGCCACCTTCCCTCTAATATAGCGATACGAGGCGAGGGAGGCGATGGCTACGTCACACGTCATACTCGTGAACGGGTGCTGCTTGTGGTGACAGGTCGGCTGTTGTCGGGGATATGTTATGTTAATTTTTATTTTATATTTTGTTAATTCATTCTTGCTATTGTTTATAATTATTATTATAGGTATATCCTATTGGTTGAACTTGCGTAAATTGTCATATTATAAATGTGTGTGAATGGATCCGCCATTAGGTTTCTTTGTAGGAGATTGTCTGTGCCTGAGTAAACTTTAATATCTACATTATAGTATTTACTGTATTAATATTATTTTTTCTTGTCTTATTGAACACCTGGTCGGTATAAATTGACCAGGTAATAAATGGTACTGTGCATGCATTCGCTTAAATCATATATACATTGTACAATATTACATGATTGTGATAAAAGACTTGACATAAAAAAAAGAAACAGAGCAAAAGAGACAAAAAATAATCTCGAAGTTTCTTTCTTCCTTTCTTCTCCGGGTCGTCCACTTAGGTAGCTAGTGAAAGGTTGCAGGTTAGCTAGGGTAGGATCCTCGACGGCATGGCCGAGGACCGCGTTGTTGCTTTTTCCCCGCACTGTGATCTCGTGCCAGCGATCATCACCACTGTTCGTAAATCTACTCTTTACTCCAGTGGCACCCTGAGCGTTGGTCCTAACCCCTTAAGGGTGCCCTCAGGTGGATGTCGCTTAGACTTTGGCCGGATTCTTGGAAGTTAATTTTAATTTTAGACCTGTTACCTTTAAGGCATCTTACTATGCCTAATGTGTACATTTGTCATTTATCGCTCGACAGACGGACAGTAAATTCTGTAAGATCAGATAATTATAACAATGTTTTTAGCTACTTAAGTGATACTTTTGTTAGATTTAGTCTTATACAGTGTAATTTTGACAAGTACAAGTGTATGTAAATACCTAAGTGCTGAATAAATTTCATTATTTCATTATTTGGGTTCGCCTAACCTTTCCTTATAAGAATCTACCTCATATCTTCGTCTAAATTGCGCCCTGTTCTCATTATTGTTCGCATGGACCAAATGATTTATTTTTATTTAACCTATTCGTTCACAAACCTGGGCAAAGGTCTCCCTCCATTCCTTCCACGTCTCTCGATTCTGCCTGCAGAAATCCATCTTATTCGTCCCGCAGTTCATCCGGCATGCGGCAGACGTGTCCTACCCTCTCCCATTTAAGGTGGCAAGCCTTTAATATAATAATAATATTTATTTCATAAAGCTTAGAGTTTAATGGCACCAAATGATTAAATTTTCAATTCACTATCATACGATGTTATACTTTAATTTAACATAGGTATGATACTATTTTCCATTTCTTGCCTCACACCTCTGCTTTGCTAATTGTACTTGCAGTAATCGATTTTTTTTGGATTTTCAGTTTTTTGTTTTTTGCGAAAACGACATTTTAGGACCCTAATCTATACATAAAAAAATTAAAATCATATATTTTTTATGAGAAACATGATTTTTATTTAACGGGAAACGCCGTACTTGCCCAAAAATGTGTTTACCGCGTTTATCTCGAAATCGCGATTTTGCAACGGCTATAAGAATGGGCATGAGGACTAAAAAAATCTATTTATAAAAATTATATTTGACACGTATTTTTTTATTTATCAAATCAATAAAAATTGACAAAGATACAGAGCAAAAACAAACTATAAAGTTCAGGAGAGGCTTGTGACGTCACTATTAGGTAAAATTGTACCTGACAGTGACGTCACACAAAATTTAAACGCGCTGTATCTTCGTCATTTTTTGTTTGAGGAACGAAAAAAAAAAGGTGTCCAATATTTTTTGGTAATCTAACTGACGGACTAAATAGATTTTTTTAGTACTCATGCCTATTATCTTATCTCACAACTCCCAAATTCTACATACTTTCCTTCCTACCTACCAACCTACCTACATAGAGTAGCGGTAACTAATTAATATTATATGAAATAAAATTAATTTCCCATAATCAAGAACTGAGGTATAAGGTAGTATCACACCAGTTTTCTTCAAAAGTCAGCAGCCCAGCTTTAGCAAGTTCTGGGTTGTCACATCGAAGAGAACTTCAATTGTTACAACTTCCTGGACGGTCTACCGATTGCAAACACTCATCACTTTAAAAAGGTATTCCATCACAACAGTAAGATGGTACATTTTCAAAAAGAATAAGTTTTTTCAGACGAAATGATGTAGATAGCCATTAAACTTTTCCTACTTAACTGCGCATAGCAAACAGAACCTTCAAGGTGTAACACGCACTTGAAAATTCAAAAGCACTTGTCATATTCTTTTTCGGACGGACATGTGTGACAAGCCACGAGGCAACTGCCGCTCTGACTACAGTCTTCGCAAACTGTAGGAAAGTTTTGCGATCCGCGTCGGCGCAGCATATATCAGTACAAAGATACTCCCCCATGTTACCAAGCGTGGTGATTACGGCAATATCGTTAAATGACCCTGGCTTGGCTAGGTCTGTTAAAGAGGAGGATCATGTTCAGCAGTGGATGTCAACGGGCTGATAAAATAAGTGTGTGTTTATGTGTACAGGAAGTATATATGTCACCGAAAATTAATACGAATCTTAAGTAGATAAACTTCTATGCCGTCATATTGTTAAATTTTGTTGGCAATTTCAGTAAACGCGCATAATTATTATTATTTTATTAAATAAATATTATATTATTTACTTATTTTTTATGTCACTTCACCTAACCTAACCAAACGAAACTATGCTACAGTTTTAACAAAACAATAAACTTTAACTTCAATAAGTCCTGTCGAACTCCATTGGTTTAGGTTTAGGTTATTTTTTTTACCACCCGATACCTGGTTAGTTCATCAACTAATTAGAAAATTGATCAACTTACGATTCTTATTTCTTTCCAGTGACATATAGGTACAATATTTGAATTTAAATTTATAATATATATTTTTTCATATTTCTGATATATATATATAATGTATTTAGGTAGTAAATTAAAACAAAATATAAATATAATAACGATAAATCTTTATTGAACATAATTATATCTTAATTTTGTATTTAACATAACTAACAAATCTGTTTCACATTTTGATCGAAATATCACAAATTTAAGAGTTGCACTTATGTTATGATATACTAATACTGTGACCAAAAGTGTGAGCCTTGTGTCAGGAACTAGGAGTCAGTGCCCAAATCTTGACGGTTCTGTCTTGACTCGCTGTGACCAACGTTTTTGAGATCTCATCGAAATAAATGCTATTTATAGGAGCTGTAACAAAAAAAAACATCTAAGGCTTATAACACAAAAAGTTTCTGATGATATGAGTTGTTTAAGCTCAATTAGGGTTAAGGAAGATTTTACCTATTATTCTTTATTCGGGATCGTTAAAAAATATTAAAATGTTCATGAAGAATTTCATTTGTGGCGCTATAAGTACCTTAGTAACACACTCTATAGCAACTTATACTAAGGGCGCCTTAAAAATTGCTACTAAGTGCAATTTGCCGCTGCTTTGTAAATACATAAAAATGAGATATGGGCCGACTATAGTATTTGCCGACTAACCGACTAGCCGACTAATCGGTTTTCAAAGAGCCGATTAGTCGGCCGACTAATCGGCTATGCCGATCATTCTAATACCTACTTGTCGGAGGTGTTCGGGCTTTTTCGTCATCACTTAGCTTAATTACTGACTGATTAATACGTTCCTATGTTGTAAAGACTGTAACTTTAGATAACTACTCTAAGAAATGTTTAGAAATTATAAAACAAGTACAAATTATTTGTTTTATTTCAATTGTTATGCGCCGATTATAATCGGCATATTTTGCAGAATAGTCTCCGACTAGTCGCCGATTACAAACGATGCCGAATAGTCGGCTTTCCCGACTAGTCGGCGGCTAGTCGGCCCATCTCTAATAAAAATCGATGGCCGCAGCGCTGTAGCGCCTTTCTACCGCAGCGAGCCAATTTACCGCAAATTTGAAGGTGCCCTAAAGATCTTGCTTCTCGAAGTAGTATTTTTAGGGTATTCTACCGAATGGAAAATTAGCATGTTTGGTACCGTCGTGAGCCTGCTGAGCACACGTCTGCGTGACGGTGATCATGTTCCACTGCAGCAAGCTGCCGCCGCCGCCCAGCCACAGCATGCTGCACCCGTCCCAGCACAGTGACGTCACCGCTGAGGGAAACTGCTTTTGGTACACCTGGAAATATGCAATATGCCTTAATTTTAACGCTTTACAATTGCATTATTAGTGCCTGAATACCTTTATGAGGCAAGGCGCCATATAACTGAGTGAACTATTGTGAATACGGCTGCCAACCATGCTCTTAAATTGAGTATTTTACTCTATAATCTATAACATTAATAGAGTTTGCTAAAAAAACTTTTTTTACACAATGTTTACTATACTATTGCCAGTCATGTAATACCTTCTTCTTTTTCGGTATCACTCTTAGCAGAGTAGTCGTAGTCCCACAACCAGACCCGGAAATAAATTTTAGAATCTACACAAAGATTTCTCGTCCTGCGTGGGGATCAAACCCACGACCTCCGAGATTTAAAGCGAGCCAAATACCGCTACGCTACGGTGATTGTCTAGAACTGTATAGCCGAAGAATGTTTTGAATTTCAAATCAATTACCGAATGCAACACGCTCAAGTCGGTGACGGTCATGCGTCCGTCGTCGCACGTGGTGACCACGCGGTCCCCCGACAGCACGAAGCACACGCCGGTCACCGACGACGTGTGGACACCGATCTTGTTCGCCAAGTCTTTGGACGCGTAGTCCCAAGTGAATACCTCGCCGTCTTCCGTAGCTGTAATGATGTCGATCTCGTGGTTGCGACGTCTGAATAACATGGAAAGTATTTTTTACAATCTTAACCGCAATAAGTGAGCACAATAATTGTAGGCTACGGGCGGGATTCGAACCTTAACCTAAGATTTGAGAAGAGGTTAGTATCTTGTTGGTGGTCTAATTTTATTCTAAAATTTAACAAACAGGAATGTTCAGTTGATAAACAAAATAATGAGCCGCGTTAGCAGGTAGGTTGGTGACCGCAGTATTATGTTATAACACACTAGGAAACGCTGTTGCCCGTTCTTTGATATACGATTATTATAGACTAGCTGCGCCCCGCGGTTTTACCAGCGATACTCTGCTCCAGTGGGTCGGAGCGTGATTCGTTGTAGATTATATGTTAATCGAGCTGATTAACTATCCCCGTTTAAAGTTTCAGCCAAATCCATTCAGTAGTTTTTACGTAAAAGAGTAACAAACATCCATCCATCCATCCATACATCCATCCGTCCATCCATCCATACTTACAAACTTTCGCATTTATAATAGTAGTAGGATACTGGTAGCACATACTTATACGTAAGACTGGTAATTTTGCCATCGTGGTCCAACTCGGCCCTCAGTCCGCGCAGAGCCTGACCGGTGCGGCCGACGTTGCCCCACACTCGGACTACGCCGTCCCAGCCACCCGATATTAGAAGACGTTCTGAAGTTGAAATTCTTGACTTGAATGAATATATTAGAAATATACAATTTTTTGAGTAAAAATTTAAAACCAGGCTCTCTAAGTAAAGAAAGATCAAGGTTAGTTTTAAAAAGTAATAGTAGGTTAATACTAGTCTTTGCCTAGTGCGTTTAACCGTATTGTTTGTACTATACGGGTAGATTATATACCTTTCTTTTTCGGACAGACATACGAAGTTAGGCACGAGGCTTTTGCTAATTCATCGGGCATAAAGGCGAGTACAGCTCCAGTCTTAAACTATAGAGACTAAGTATGAATTGTCTGATATGAGGTAATAGCTGAAATTTCCGTAGTCGGTCGCAGTCAGATATTAAAGTAGTGCTGATAAATATCAAATTTTAAGCATAATTTTGGAAAAATACAATAATACGTACAAAATGAAACCCATTTTTTTATAATAGACCAACCTTTTTCTAACCACAGCAGACAACTGACGGAATCATCGTGTGCTCGAAAACTTTCAACTATTCTTCCGTATTCAACGTCATATAGATATCTGAAAAATACATAATGGGGTCAAATGTGATAAAGAGAAAAAATAACAACAAACGGAGGTGGACAACAAAAAAATATCTTTTACTAGATGCGTCCCGCGGTTTTACTCGCGTTGGACTGCTACTCTGCTCCAGCGGGTCGTAGGGTGATGTATTGTAGCCTATATGTTAATACAGTTTATAAACTATTCCTGTGCAAAATTTCAGTGAAATCCGTTAAATTGTTTTTGTGTGAAAGAGTCATTACACATCCATCCACACATACTCACAAACTTACGCGTTTATAATATTAGTAAGAATATAAACCAATAATCTAAAGCGATACATCTCCTATTTTTCATCTTCAACGTTTACAAAAGAACACAGATTAAGTATACTTTCGTCAAAACAACGATGTCGTCAATTCGTTCTTATCAGTAAACTTAAAGTAATTTTAATTTCATGTTGTGTCTTAAAAGGACCACTACACATTTGATCTGAAATAAATTTACCGTACATTTCATTATCCCAAGAGCCAACAGCCACTGTATTATCATCGACCATCACACACGAGCTCAACGGCGCCGAACTCAAAATAATACTTCTAATTTGTTTCTTCTGTAAAGTATCGTATACTTTCAACGTGCCATCCATCCCAACTGATATCACCCTGTTCCCTTTCCTCACAGCACTAGTCACAGCCTCTTTATGCAGCTTCAATACATCAACACACTCCATATTATAAGAAACATTTGAACACAATAATGGTTTGGCAACACGAGGAGTCATTTTTCGAACATGTGGTTTGGTGAAAAGTTGCTTTGGCACTTGTCCAAACTCCATTATTTGTACTTCAAGAGCGTGTCGGTCGTTCATGTCGTAAATGCATTCGAGATTGACGGCGCCTTCGTAGCAAACGTGATGGAATACTGAAATCAAAATTGTTATTTGACTTCCCTTCAACAGCGCATTTAGTCCAGTGTAGTTAAGTCCATGTGCCTCTTCTTAACAGATCTTGGCAAGCCATGGTCGTTGGGGGATATTGCCATAATTACCACGCTTGGCAAGCGGATTGGTGATCGCACTAAGGCCGGCCATACACGGACCGCTCGAGCAGTTAGCCATTAAAAAACATACACGGACCGCTCTTGCAGTCAACAGTCAACAGCTTAAGGCTGCCATTAATAACTGCTCGAGCAGTTAGTTTCACTGCTCGAGCAGTTGGCAATTTCAAATCAGGGCGGGAAGCGTGCGCGACGTGGAATGAGGAACGCGGGCGGAGGTAACTGCGCGAGAGCAGTCGACAGCTCGAGCAGTCAGTGTATGCCTGGCGGCTGCTTGACTACATGATAAAATTTCACCGTGCTGCCAACCGCCCCGAAGCAATTGCAACTACTTGAACGGTTCGTGTATGTACGTACGTAGAAGTCTGTAGTTCACTATGCAGTCGAAGCTCAAGCAGTCGATCCTAACTGCTTCAAGAAGCTAACTTGAGCTGATGGATGCTGCTGCCTATCCATCGGCTGTATATTCCTTTGTTTTCTCTTACGACATCCAGGTCTATTTTAAGCCAGAAACCACAAAAGTGACTTGATGATTATTATGAATGAACGTTTCAAGATTTTAGGGGATTTTTTAGGGGAGAAGTGCTATTCTTTGTTTTTCGGAAAGCAAGTTAAGTCCGCTTATTATACATCGTCATATCAATCGTATACCAGGGAACGGAGATACCAGTGGTTTCCCTGAGTATCACAACATAATACTGCGATTACCAACATGCCTGCCAAGCGTGGTGACTGTGGCAAAAACCCTGGTGTGTGGTATATCATTAGCAGTAGACGTTATAGGGCTGATTACGATAGTGATGAATGAATATGTTCTTCAAATTATTGGATACTTAAAAAAGTGTATGTTCTCGAACTTTATTCTGTAATAAACAGCTCTTATGAAAGACCTATATCACTAAATATTATAAAACAAAGTCCTTCGCCCCGTCTAAATGTCTGTTGTCGTCTTAAATCTGTCTGTTTTCGATAAACCCAAATCCTCAAAAACTACATAATCAAGCGGTTTTCATTTATAATTTGTCAAGGTTTTGTGCAAATTAATCATTAATACCCGTGCGAAGCCGGGGTAAGTTGCTAAATGTTTCATTAAGATTCAAACGCGATCGATAACTATTCGACTTTCTTAAATCAGCGATTTTGTAGCACAAAATAAGACTACGTATCCAACTTACTTATGTCTTTACGAAGTCGTGTTATTCCAATCGTTACTGTTGATTTACATGCAACGACATCGATGTCCTTCAAAATACCTACATAGTTCATTCACACAAACCAAATTTGTAACATTGTTAAACATAACAAAGCAAGCTCAAGGCCGTTCTTTATTGCTAAGCTATGCAAATTTATGGATCCGTTAACCATTTATTTATAATACATACATCGTGTTACATCATTTAAGTGACCAAATTGCTTTATTTTGGATATTCTCCAATATATTGACCATACTGCATTTTCAGTTAAAGTGGCTCGGCATAACCAGGTATCCCGGAGTATATAGTAAAACAAGTGCGACATAAGACAAAGCCAGCCATACATAGATTGCTTGAGCCAGTAACCAGCATACACAGATCGCTTTTGCAGTGATAATTACCAAGGACTGCTTGATCGCAAGATGAAATTTCACCGTACTGCAAACCGCCCGAAGCAGTACCAACGGCTAGAGCGGTTCTATGTTTGCGTGTGCGTAGAAGATAGTTCACTATAGTTATAGCATATTAACAGTATGCACTGCTAGAAACTAGACCTGACTATCATCGACTGTGATCATGATCAAGTTAGCAAATGCTACGCCTAATTTTGTAAGTGTCGCCGTGCTGTATCTGCTTTTTAGAATAACACACCATGGGTGTCGTATGACGCGTCTAAGCGATATACAGGTGATGGGTGGGCTGCAGCATCTGTCAGATATAGGTTACTTACCATCTTACCATACGTGGTGAATGTGGCAATATCCCTAAATGACCCTGACTTGTAAAGGTCTGTTAAGAGAAGACCCATGCTGAACATGGCCCTCTTCCCGAGGGAGGTTTTTGCCATAGTCACCACGCTTGGCAAGCGGGTTGGTGACCGCAGTCTTATGTTGTACCACACAAGGCAACGCTGCTGCCCGTTCCCTGGTATAAGATTGTTATATATATGACTTTTACTTTGACTTATAGATGATGTTATAACAATCGGGACTAACGGCTTAACGTGCTTTGAGGCACGGAGGGTAGTCCCTCAACCAACCAGACCCGGAAAAAAATCTTAGAATTTACAATCTTGTACGGTGTGGGGATCGAACCCACGACCTCCGAGATTTAAAGCGAGTGAAATACCGCTACGCTTCGTAGGTTGTCTTTAAGTTTATAAGTATAACTCACCATTGTTGGCCTTAACCGCTTCATCGCCTCGTTGCTTGTAGCCAAATATGAGATCTATCCAGAGGTGTAAATGCCTGCTCACATATTCTGATTCCAGTGCTGCCCTCAACTTGACCACAAAGTCTTCGGGACTGTTAGCCCATGGCGGTAACGCTACGTTGTTCACTTTGCTACCATCGTGCCTCTCACCGAAGTTGATTTCGTACTTGTTCACTAAAAAATCCCCTTTATCTTCGGTGTCATAGAATTCGGGGACTAGTTCCTATAAACAATAGTAATGGAATTGAAACAAGTTTTAATTTTATCACTTACAGTCAACGTAATATACCTAGATAGTAATAGTCTTCAAATATATTGCAATATACAAAATGATCATCAATACTGACGCATCTACAGTCATATAAATATATTTACACATTTCAAACACACATCCCAAACACACCTGCAATTACACACATTGACACATTTCAAACATACATCCCATACACACCCTACATACATCATACATTTTTTTATAACAACACAGAAACATAACGTAAATAGCACATTATTATTTTTCTTGATTTTGGTTTAATCTCTATTTAACTTTTTTTTTATTTACTTTTTGTATTTTATCCTTTTTTTTCTTAGTTATTGTATAATTGTATTTAAATTACCTCTGTACCACCTATTTAAACATGATTAATGTAACCTAGGAAGGTCTAAGGCCTAGTTCAGGAGACAGAGCTTCTATATAGCATGCACCCAATACTTGCTTGAAATAGAGAGTTATTATTATATGTATATACCGTGTATATAGTCGTTACAAATAGTCTGCGATGTTTTTTTAAATTGTACAATCGATCTTTGGTCTAAATACTTTTTCAATAGCAATAAAAATGACAGATTATTATGACTTCGAACCTGACTACAACTTCGTTCGTACAACCCAGACAATATTTTACCTACATCCCGCGCGCGGTTTTACCCGCGTAACTCCCGTTCCCGTGGGAACTTCATAATAAAATAGCCTATAGCCTTCCATATTTCAAATAGATCCTGCGAATAGCGCGTTCAAGCGAATAAACAAAAAGAAGTTTCATTTTCCATGTACATTTATCATAACAATCTCCTTGATGGTAACTTTTCATTGTAAAAAACAATTTTATTTTAAAATTGTAATGTTCCGTTTCGATAGTAGTACTGATGAAAAATCATGAGGCCAGTTATTTAATAGTGGCTAATAGTTGCTAATAGCAGCGGAAAAGTTTAGAGATTGTTATTCTGACTGCTATGACAGTTGACAACAGCGAAAACCGCACATATAAATTACGCATGTAAATTTTTGATCTGAATATTCAGGCAATGTCACCCATTTTTGTATGTCCGATGATCAACATAATATAAATAAAATAAGAGTGATGAATTCTGCCGCGAGAAACAACCACACAACTTTGTTATATTTTCCTGCATGTAATAAATAAACTACAATTTATAATGTTGGTTTTATTATTCATTGTTTTGTAAATATTCTAAATAAATCATCACTTGAATTTATTACAGTATTTATTCCAGGAAAAATAAAAACATTCGATTTTCCTCAAATATTTCCTTTTCTTATACTTACCTACTAAGAAATAAATAATTTTACATCAATAACTATTTAATTTTAGATCTATAATATGTAATACAATTAGAAGTAAGTTATAATAATTGTACTTTCAAAAGCATTTTATAGTAGTGTAGAATTGTGATTAACTTAATCATCATCATCATCATCAGCCCGTATAACGTCCACTGCTAAACATGGGCCTCCTTCCGGGGGAGGGTATTTGCCATAGTCACCACGCTTAGTAGGCAGGTTGGTGACCGCAGAATAATGTTGTAACACACAAGGAAACGCTGCTGCCCGTTCCTTGATATACGATTATTATAGGTGATGTTATAACAATCGGGACCAACGGCTTAACGTACTTGCCGAGGCATGGAGGGTAGTCCCTGAACCAACCAGACTCGGTAATAAATCTTAGAATTTACACAAAGTTTTCCTGTCCGGCGTGGGGATCGAACTCACGACCTCCAAGATTTAAAGCGAGCCAAATACCGCTACGCTACGGAGAATGTCGGGATTAACTTAATATAATTTCAAAAATTCATTCACCATTGGAAAGCTACATTCACCCTGGGTTACATAGGCTATATTTAATTATGAAGTTCCCACGGGAACGGGAGTTACGCGGGTGAAACCGCACACGGGAAGCTAGTATTTTATAATGGCATGCTTACCTTAAAATCCGACATATTCCGTAGACAATTATTATACACGTCTTTGACTGAGTTGAACATTCGGTCTGGATGATCGAATCTGCCATTTTGTAAACACAACATGTATTTAGGATACTTCCGCACCTGAAAAGTTATGTTACATGTTAGGTACATATGAAAATAATTAGTATTAATTGATACATCCTGTAAACTTGGTTTTTTCGTGTCGTGTAATAAAATAAACAATTTTTAACCATTTAATAAGGCAAAAGCCTAGTGGCTAACTAAATAAAAATCCGTCTGACAAAAAAAGGTAAGTTTTAAAGATACATATGTTCGACCAGAAAACCAAAGCTTTTAGTATATGTATAAGAATAATTCGTATATTAAATTTATATTGAACTTTATTTACATAGGTATGTAAATGACGCCGCTTTTTTACAGGACTTGGCGAGGGAACGGGCAGCGTCTGCCTGAGTGTTACAACATAATATCATCACCAACAGGTCACCGACCCGCTTGCCAAGCGTGATGCCAATGGTAAAACCCTCCCTCATGAGGAGTGCCGATATTTTGTAGTGGAAATTATATGGGCTGATGACGATGAATAGTAGAAGTGCGAACCTAATTCAGCTGTATACGTTCCTATAACATATTATGATTGGTTTGAATTTTAAAGAAATATTATGAAAATACTAAAACACTCACCAAATAAAATAACACTAGACCAGGCGCGGAATAATGAGATCCATATAAAAATTTGGGATCATTCATTTCATAGTACCTCTCCTTTAACTTCTCCAGTCTATCGGGGTTTAGAGCACCCATGGGTTTCGATAGGTCTCTAAATGACTCGGGGTTGGTTAGGTCTAGTGTCTTTGAAATATAGTCGGATATTACCCAGGGGAACACTGGATACTGAGTGAGATCATTTTTGCTTCTATCCGCCAAACTGAAAAATACATTGAAATAATGAATGTTTTTATACAAACTAGCGACCCGCTCCGGCATCGCATGGGTAGGAAAGTGTTAATTATAACATAAAACTTATTAGTAAAAACCGCATAAAAATCCGTGCAGAAGTTTTTGAGTTTATCCCTAACAGACATAAACTTCCGCGCGCGATTTCACCCGCGTAAAATATAGCCTATAGCCTTCCTCGATAAATAGGCATTTTAACACTGAAAGAGTTTTCCAAATCGGAGCAGTAATCCCTGAGATTAGCACGTTCAAGCAAACTAACACATACTCTTCAGCTTTATATGCTAGTATGGATATAATAAAACAAATTAAGATGTAGCGACAATTTCATTGGTACACATAGTTCAACTAGTCTATGACTATCTTGTCTGTTATAATATTTACACAAAGTAACAGATTTGCAAAAGGGTCAAAGATTCTGAGTTCTCTGATCTGAATCCCTCAATTTTTAACCCCCGACGCAAAAACTACGGGGTGTTATATGTTTCAAATGTGTGTGTGTGTGTGTGTGTGTGTGTGTGTGGCATCGGTTACGATACGAGTTATCGATGAACAGATTTTATGATCTAGTTTTTTATTGTTTACTTTAGTTTGATATACAGGATTTAAATACGGACTTAACTTATGGATTATTAATTACATTGTAAAACAATAAGCCAGGGCCCACTGGTATTACATAACTAGCCTACAGAAATATAAATTTACAGGATATTCCACTTCGCATACTATAATTATTGTCTTATTTGGAGCGTAACAAAATCTGATTTTATGTCAATTACCTAAAGAGTTATTGCCTATTTGTGTAACAAGGATCAATTGAGTTCACTTCTACAATTTTATTATATTAAACTAAAGTTAACCATTGTATTCATTGAAAATGGTGTCCAACATACATGTGTCATTTAAGGCTGGAGCCCTGCTCGCCTTTATGCCTGATAAAGTAGCAAAAGCCTACTGGCTAACTAAAAAAGTCCGAAAAAACACGTGTCATTGTCGAATGAAGGTTAGATAGATGATAGTAGTGACAACCTCCGTAGCGTAGCCGTATTTGGCTCGCTTTAAATCTCGGAGGTCGTGGGTTCGATACCCACGCCGAACAGGCAGACATCTTTGTGTAATTCTAAGATTTCTTTTCGGTTGTGGTTGGTTGAGGGACTACCCTCCGTGCCTGGGAAAGCACGTTAAGCCGTTGGTCCTGATTGTTATAACATCATCTATAACAATTATAATATAATTATATGGAACGGGCAGCAGCGTTTCCTTGTGTGGTACAACATAATTCTGCGGTCACCAATCGGCTAGTCAAGCGTGGCGACTATGGCAAATACCCTCCCTCGGGAGGAGGTCCATGTTCAGAAGAAAGACAAAGAGTGAAAACCCAACATAGGTAATCCTGCACGATTTTCAATATTTTATGCAAACTGTATTGTTTTAAAATACATTAACCCTCATTACTACAGACATCAAAACAACTTTATTGTACTCAATGACCATAACTTGAAAGTAACTGTTCCCAAAATAAACACAATACAGGTTTCCCACAGTAATCAGACTGTGAAACTTTGTTTTTCTTGTGACCTTGTTGAACTGAAAGTCATTTTACACACTAAGAAGTGTCTAGAAGGATTTGAAAAAAAAAATGGCCTCCACAAATAATATAAATGAACTTGAATTATTCAGTTAAGGTACCGAGCAGACTATATGCGTCACGAAGTAATTAACAATAAGAATACTAATCGACTTATACAAGTGAGGGCTACTAAATACATAATTTGAGTTTCCTTTGTAGAAATGCGTTGATGTTTTACCCGCATTAAGTTGTTGTTACTCTACTTCCGTGCGGTACCGTGATATTTTATCTATGAAGTGCTTCCGAACAACAGATTATATCATAATATTGATTAGATCTTCATAAAAGATAAAAAAAAAACAATTTTGTTTTCACGAAATATAAAACCGTCCAAGAGCGTGTCGGGCACGCACATGAAAGGGTTCCGTAGCCATGCATATCTAAAATGCCTATTTTTAAATTAATAAAGTTAAATTTCACTATGCGGTCGACTCCATACATTTTGTAAGGACGACTATAACTACATAAGTTTGTCGAGCTGTATAAAAATAACTATCTATGATACCGAGTCCGCAATAGTTTTAGTTGAAAGTACTTACTTAGAGGTAAGTTATATGTCACCTTTTTTCAGAATTATTTTAGTATATCATAGGTATTTCATAAGTTAAGGGGGACGCTCTAATTTTAACTTTGTATTAGGTTATCTCGAGACTAGGGGGTTAGATCTACATAGTTCCAAGGCAGTTTTTGTTGCATTTCAAGAGACCTTTCCAACGATACTTTAAACGATGGGTTTAGTCGATTCTTTTTTTAATTCACTTTTCGTTGTATTGGATGGGGGCTGAAACACCAAGTTTTGGATCTTCAATATACATCGCTCTGCCAATTTTCGTGACAATCGGTGCAGTAACGAAGGAGTACGAGCCCGGACGGACGGGCGGACATGACGAAACTATAAGGGTTCCTTGTGGACTACTACCCTAAAAATACTGATTGAAATATTTTTCAAGTTCTATCTATTTATCTGTATATATAAACATGTCCTGGCTGACTGACTCATCGATTTTGTAAAATTCATACACCTAGGGGGGTGATAAAGGGGGGCATTTAATAATAAAGCTCCTACGGGAACGGGAGTTACACGCGTCAAACCGCGCGCGGGAAGCTAGTTTCGAATAAAATCGCCTCACATCGTGGAGTGAGGGGGACCTCACTTGTATTATGCGTTTCAATGTATTTTTTTTATTTTAAGTAATAATTTTATGAAAACGCAATATAAAATGTATTGTTTCAAAGAAAGTTCTTCACTAAGGTAGTACACACGATACTATCTCCAGTTAAAATGATTGCATATAAAAATATGGAAGATAGGAAAGTATGTTTAAATTAAAGTTAATTCCTAAATGTGTTGCTGAACGCATGTCTCATAAATTTTCTATTGTGTTAGTAATTATCACGATAAGGTTTTCATGAAATTTATTTTTAATTTCTTTGAGGAATTTTAGAAATTAGGGCACTTGCTCTAATTTCTAAAATTCCTAAATGTGTTGCTAAACGCAAACCGCGAGAATACAATTGGTTCATCAATTTTCTATTGTGATAATAATTATCACGATAAGGTCGTCATGAAATTTATTTTTAAGTTCTTTCAGGAATTTCAGAAGTTAGGGCAGGCTCAAACGATTAGAATCTTCAAGAAATAAGGTTTTAAATGCAAAAAGAATTGTTTAAATCCAACCTTATATTAATGGATTCTCACCACGCTCGGGTTTGTCCGCAATCACATCTGATGGTAAGTGTCGATGCGGACTAGCATAGAACATGATTGAATGGCAAATGCCCATTCACTCTTGACCTGAAGATTATATTGACTAGGGAAAACTGACTAAGGCAAAAGTGTTGCACATCTTAGCCTACGAGAGCCCCAGTTGTCTACGAGAGACTCGATGGAGGTCTACGTGACCATATAAAATCGGGTTCCCAAGTTGTTAGTGTGTTAAAAGATAGAAAAAGAACAACAGGGACCCACCGAAACCAGCTAAGATTATAATGGGGCCTAGGGGAAAAAAGTTTGGGAGCCTCTGGTTTAAGATATAAATGAAGGAACCGCTTGGCTTTATTACATAAGTGTACATAGTATGACATAACTAATGGTTGGACTAAGGTTCAATCGGCAAAACGTGCATTCGTAATGCAATTATCGAGCCTAAACACGCGATAATGTTATCGTGAATGCTTTTATAGTACTATGATCATGAATGTGAAAGTATATTCATTTGTTTAACCTTTTTCACTTCGAAACGGACCGACAAATCGTTGGTTTTTTGCGAAAAACTAGTCTCTTAGACTGGAGTCTATTAATATTCCTCATAAATTTGTATGCCACAATGATAGGAAGCCCTAAAGCATCCAGGTGCAATTCTAATCGCATTTGGCTCGTTTGTTGTCTTTATATTTTTTTACTAGCTATGCCTGCGACTTCACGTCCACGTGGAATGTAACAAGAAAATATTTAGTATTTATTTTTCGATTTTGAATATTTTTTTTATAAAAGCCTAAGTTACTCTTTATTACATGAGATATTTATCAGTGAAAGTCAAGTCAAAATTAGTCCAGCCGTTCCAGAAATTAACCAGGAACAAACAGACAGACAGACATACAAAAATTGTAAATAATGTTATTTCGGTATACGTACCGTATATTTTTGGTAGTTATATGTACATTCCTATACATGTGGTAAAAAGCGGTTATTTTAATATTAAAAACAGACACTCCAATTTAATTTATTAGTATAGATGAATGAGTCAATAGATCAAGTCTAATATGATTACCTATCACAATACATTGGTTTAACTACACAAGGCACAAACTAAAAGCAACCTCTTCTGAAACACTCTTCAATACTACAAAACCGCGTAAGTGACAGATGATAATAAGGTGTAATTTCATCTGTCAATAAAAATTTTCGTTAAATATGTTTTAAAGGGCATTACATCAATTTGCTGTAATGGATTTTCAACCTTATTAGATAACATCATTTACGCGTTATTTCAGTATCACCGACGATAACGCACTCTGCTCCGTGGCTTACCCGCATTACTCTGCTCCCCTGGCTCGTGGCGTGATATTTTATATCCAAAAAATTTAAGGTAATTTTCACATATCAGCACGTTCAAACAAATTCTTCCGCTTATTTTTTTTTTTTGTATAGCATTAGATTATATTCCTACTAATATTATAAATGCGAAAGTTTGTATGTGTGGATGTATAGGTATGTATGTTTGTTACTCTTTCTCGCAAAAACTGCTGAATGGATTTAGCTGAAAGTTTGCAAGTGGATAGTTTATAAGCTTATTTAACATTTAGGCTACAAAATATCATGCTCCGACCCCCTGGAGCAGAGTGACGCGGGTAAAACCGCGGGGCGCATCTAGTATAAAATAAACGGTGTGTGAAACATACTAACCAATTCAAGTACATCAAATAATCATAATTGGAAACCACTCCATTCTGCCACTGTAACGTCATTTCTTCTGTATGAACCTTCTCCAGTTGAACATTTGGAGAATCTTCTAGAATTTTATATATTCTGTCCCTGGCGTCTTCTGTTTGAAACGTCAAATATATATGGGGAACTGAGCTTTCGTCATCACTGTATATTTCTAAACCCTGAAAGAATAAAGAAAAAATATTCAATAATGAAAATAAATTATTACAGTCTTTTGAAGAAATATATAAGACATAGATACATACAACTTGCCTTAGTAAAAATCTTCTTTTGTACAATCTTCTCAAATGTGTTAGTTTCAACTTTAGGATGGGGCTCTGAAAAAAAAAGATTAAACAGATTATTGTTCTATTTTTATTGATAAATTACGTAGGTACATTGTAGACGTTTAATTTAATATCTATTTTATTTGACATAGTTAACTTCTTCGAAAGCAGACCAAATTTTATTTAAGTCTTTTTAAATATTCATTCCATAATATGGGAGAGGACTGTATATACATATGTAGAAAATAAATTATAGCAACTCATACCAAGGCCTTGATCCACATATACATACATTATACCTACAAAGATTTTTCTGTAAAACATACGGAGTTGTTGATTGTGTGGGCTCTTAAAATCAACTAGTGCAATACTTTTTTAATGTGTGCATACATTTTTTCTTATATATAATACATTTATCTATAAATTTTATAAAGTACTGATCAATCAATATCATTACATTCCGAGGTACAGCGGTTATGATCAAAGTTTAGTTACAAGTTGGTAACATCTATATCTCGCCTTAGGAAATCGCGGTGAGGTGAGGGCAGGAAAGAGCATGAGGTAAAGTAAGATCGATTGACTAACGAAACGAGGTGGCTGATACTCCTCGCAGTAAAACGCAGTATCGGTCAAACTGTTATATGAAGCATTTGGTCGTTAGTGTCAGTTTACGATAAAGGCCTACGAGGAATGTTTCTGACATATCAGATGTTATGTGTCTGAGCTCTAGATATAGGTTAATAAAATTTCAACAAACATCTCTTTTTATAGATGAACAATCAGTTGATTATGCGCCTCACAACGATATGGTAGAAATGTCCTTGCATATAATTATCTGATAAACGGCTGATATTTATATTGATTTTTACTCATACTTATTAGTCATACTTTATTATTATCAAACAATGGTGTGTAAAATATACAAATGTTAGTAGCTGTTATGAAAATACTGATAATAATAGCTATACAAATAGTTTTATAACATAATATTATGTTTGAACTCATATAATGTATTTATTCTGTAGTGTAGTTATCATGTATTAGTAGGTAAGTTTGACATAATGGGACAGTTTAAAAAAAAAATGTAACATTTTTAAAACTGTCAGTTTTTAAAGAGGCAGACTTCATGGCCAAGTCATTCTCTACTAGTCTACCTTAGGGGGGTTCAATGAAAAACATGGTAGATGCACTTTAAGAAATATTGATAAGAATTCAAAAGTTATACATATATAAATAAAATCTTCAAGTTCTACAAAAAATATTAATAAATATTATTAAGTTTCCCTATATTTTCCTGGTTTTGAGGTATACCAAAGGATATTTAAATAGGATAAAATATATTTTATTATTCAATAAACACAAACTTAACAGTTACGAAATGAAAATTAATAGAAAGATAAAATTGGGTTAATGATTGGCTTGGTCATTTCATGTTAGCTTTACTGATTAGGTTCGGATTAATTATTTGTACTTAATGATGTTGCGTATTTTATGCTATTTTTGTATAAAATAATGGATGTTTAATTTTAACTTGTAGAATATTGTTACTTGTAGGTTTTAATGTTGTCAGAATTACTGTTAAATTTGTAGTACTAAAATATGTTCATAAGTTAAATGAAAGAATGTGAAATACAATGCTTTTCATTCATTCTACATATCATTTTTCATAGTAATATTTACTGCTTATGACCTACACATTCAAGATCCAAATACCTAGAAATAATATAAGTTTTAGTTTTCAAAACAATCAGGTTTCATTTGTGAATTCAGTACAAGTTCTTTTTTATTGGTGTATGCAGTTTTTCTTGTCTCTAGAATCAATGACATGGATCCTAAAAACATATCATATTTTATAGTTCCAAGGCTTACCCATACTGACCAATCTAAACGTAACAACACCCATTTGTATGTTTTGTATGTTTGTTTTGAATAAACTCAAAAACAACTGGATGGTTTTAGATAATTTTTCCACCATTAGAATAGAATGCTACATTATCCCAGGGTAACATAGGCTATATTATTTTCTACAAATGTGCACCCATCCAAAGCCGGTACAGGTTGCTAGTATTGTCACAACATAGTATAAAAGAAAGTAGCTTGCCACTGTCTGTCCGTCCCTATGTATGCTTAGATCTTCAAAACTATGCAACAGATTTTGATGCGGTGTTTTTTAATAGATAGAGTGATTGAAGAGGAAGGTTTATATGTATGATACAGCAGCATTGCACCCGTGCAAAGTCAAAGCCAGGGCGGGTTGCTAGTATATTGTATGTACAAAGGTACCTACTATACAATAAAAAAGAGTATTTATAATATATATATTATGTCTGTTTCATAATTAACTAAAACTGTATTAATGTGTTGCATTATGTAAGTCAAGAATATATTACCATATATTACATACTTAACTATGGTTTAAGTATATCTAAATAAAATAATAGCCTAATTTATTTCATCATCCATCCTGCTATGTTATCTTGAAGAGTGAAGTTTTCAATCTTTTAGATAAATAATTTGTAAAATTTGTTATCTTGTGTATGCCTAAATTTAAATATTAGTTTTTAACACACCAATTTATTTTTGACAATCAAATAACTTAAAAGTACTGGTATGAGGAGTGTGTCAGTAATTTAAAATTGTGAGTCAGTCAAGACATAATCAAGAATTTTTATATATAAATAAGTATTAAGATTACAGTACTACAGCAGCAATATTAAAATAAGTGCAATATATGCATAATTGAAATAATATCTAGTTTCCGTGATTCTACTATGTGTCTTGTGTGTATGTTTAAAGCCAAGTGCTACAGGAAACCTAAGGGTTAGGTTGAGTTTTATGAAGTTACATCATAAGTATTATTTAACCAAGTTTTAACATACATATATAGAACAAATAATAGCAATTAAGTAATAAGAAAATACTTACACTCTCAACATTACTGAATGGCTGAAAGTAGATGGTAGTAGGAGTCAATGCCAACTTTCCTTGATGTCTCACTAGAGGGGAAATTTTCTCTGCTTGTAGTTCACAAACTATTTCTTCAGTGAAGTCATCCATCATTACAGGATCAAATACCATTCTTTTATATCTTGAGTGAAGGATGGTAGCTATCATACTGTTATGATCAGGGGCATGTAATGTAGAGGCCCTTTGCAACTGTTGCATTTGACTCAAACATTCCTCGGCAGATGCAAAATCAAAAAATACAAAGAAATCTCTATCTTCATAAACAAATTTATATGGAGCCAAAATATTTTCCTCAAGCATTTCCGCATATAGTTTCATCTTCACTCGTATTACATTTTTTTTATCCAAATTTTCAACAATAGATAAATTGGCACAGTCTTTAAATTGCATCTTTATAAGGGGGTGCTCCCAGTCTCTTGGCTCAAAGACAAGAGACTTGGAACACAGTTTTAGTCGGCCTTGTTTAACATTAATATTGTTGAAGTTATCACTCAACAAACATGAATAATCCTCAAAATAAATCTCTCCAGGCTCCAAGAGCAACATTGAAAACCTAAAAAATTTAATCAACTTATACTATATTAAATAATAAATAAGAATATGAATATTTATCTTATGATTTGTAATTAAGATCCTAAAAGTGTAAAAAAGTTGAGACTAACAATTTCCCTCGTGTACAATTTTTTAAATGGGTTTTAAATTAGATTTGTAACGCGATTTATCATAAAAACCGTTATGATCTTATTACACAATGAGATGACTCATTTGGATGCAGGACAATACAATAAAAGTAGCAGCAAATGGTCGTCTATCCTAAGTTTTCAGTAATATAGCTGTATTGCATCGTGCAATGAACTTACCGAGACTTATCCATTTCATAAAATGTTGATTTTATACACAGGCAAATACAAGATCTGACACGATCTGTTATCTTAGAGAAGTCTATGCAGCGTGAACAACAATGTGTAACTACGGACGAAATAAAACTTTCACCTTGTTGTTATTTACCGCTTTGTTTTCTCAACAATTTAATTCAATGCCATTTTTGACACTGACATGAACAGTGACATTAGTTTTCGAGATGTTGGTAGCCATGTTTATTTGTTTTTTTTTCAATGTCAACCTCGGTATTTTAAGCTATCTTTAAGGTTTACTCGTCTATGGTTTACTGAGTATATATCACGAAAAATTATCGAAATTAACGATTTATTATTATTATCTGTGATTATTTGGTAATGACAGTTGACAAACATGTTGTGACTTGGCGCCAGTTTTCAATTCGTTTTTAAACATTACATATACGTAATATACTACAACGAAAGAACGGAACTGATTCAATTATCTCCCGACCAATTTTTACTTATTAATTAAGAAGGCAAATCTTCTCATTCAAGTACCTGCCACTTATGTTGACGAAAAAATATGCAGGACGCTAAAAACGCTCTTTTCCAAATGCGTTTTCCTCAAAAGCTGTGGTATTTGCTGAACCTAAGGACAGAAGCTATTCTGTGGGGAGGCACTGGCCGAACCATTTTATTAAACTACCGCATCCTTCACAGTTATTTACAATGTGATCATTCAATATTTAAAACTACAAATATATCAAGCTTTGTCCGACAACTAAATCTATACGGTTTCCGAAAAGTTACATCGCATTTGCAAGACCCTTTATGCAATTCCAGCAATCCTTTTATGCACGAATATGTGCATGACTACTTTCAATTTGGCAGACCCGAACTACTAAACAAAATAACTCGAAAAGCGTTGGCTATGAAAAGAACTTTCAAATCCAAGGTAAATGATGAGTTAAGGCAATTTTTTAAATTATTGTAGATTCAAGTAATTAGTAAAGTTATTATAGCTTATACCTATACTAATAACTTGAATCTACTATCAAGTATGTATTTACTTACATTTTACAGACCCTGTACAGCAATGTGGAACAAATGTTGAATTTGACACCATTGCAAAAGGCTCGTCAGGCCTTTCATGCAGCCTTGAAGAAAGCAGCACATGACTTATGTGTCCAAGACTCACCAAATCAATTCTTCAATTTTAAATTTGAATGTGAAGGTATTATTTTGCAGCTGTTTTTATTAATGGATTTTTTTTGCTCACTACATTTTTATGTTGGTATCTGATGTTAGTTTAATTGCAAAATAATGAAAAAAATTGATCAAAATTCTTTATTTCATCTCCATAAAATCTAATATATCTGGCACCAGCATTATTAACTTACCTACTTAGGTATATATAATAATCAAATTTTAACTTATGTTCATTTCAGATTTTCAAGATGATTATGGAGAAAATGAAGAACAAAGTACTCCAATAGATTGGTTCATAACAAATAATAACACCACATTACAAAATACCCTTCCTAATACTCCAGGTTTACCACCCAATATTAATGTCTACCTATCTCAGTATCCATTTTGCTCCTATATCTTCATCCCTGTCATAATTTCCTTTGTACAGTCATTGATCCAGTTTGCAGTAATGATAGCTCAATCCCAGTGGAAACAAATTCATACAGGTAAGAAATAAATATAATAAAATAACCATCAGCATTGACCAGAATACTTCATATGATTCAATTTCCAGTGAACCACCTCAAGATAGCCTGATGAATTACTCAGTTGATCCTTGCCAACAAAACAGTGAAAACTTTCCTGCACAATTTTTGAGCATGCCTGAATTAGATCCTGAACCATCTCAGGAGAAGTCAGGTGTTGAATTATTGACAGAGTTCAAAATTGATAATGAAGCTGACCAAGGCATCATCCCAAAGTTGGATGAAACTAGTGATAATGAACAAAATTCTTTGAATTGTGTTTTACCTTCTATAAGTAATGATCATATTGATAGTGTGTCTATGACAGAGGTACCATTTTCATTTTTATAAAATGAGTCATACTATAAAAATAACATCTTAATAATAATTAAAAGAGATTTAATTCAAGTCTTTTTTACAGAACATTGCTGAAAATTCTGACCATTATCATGGAGAATGGGATCAAATGTTCAATGATATTATCATCAACAGATCCAACCAAGAATGTGGATCTGATTTGAAGGAGTTGTATTCACAGATCTCTAAAACAATTGATTTACTTAATAATTCCTAAATTATTATTATACTATCTGTTGTTATTGAATATATCTAGACCTCAGAACCATAAGGACGGATGAACTATTATCTTCAGCAGCATTTCATTGTAATTGTCAGTTTACAGTAAAGCCACATACAACTAATGTTTCACAAGATAATGGCACATCCAACCAGATGTTTCTGAGCTCTAAATATATATTTTAAGTACATATATCTTGTTGAAATGAAATATATTTTAATTTCCTTAAAAATGTATTAGCAATATAAAGAGTAACACAATACTAATTACTTCTGCTTTTTCTTTTCTGCTTCTTCTTCCTTTTCCTTGTCAATGATGGCTACATAAGAGTTGATAGTGTTGGAGTCAAGCATTTGCATAGGCTGGCCACGTTTCATCACTGCTATTTCCAGGTTTTTCTGTCCAGACTGGACCACTTCAAGTAAAGCACGAATTGCAAGCTGAAATAACAATAAACACAAAATGAGAAATATTGTTTCAATAAGCATATAACAAATAAATTCTCAATATGACAATATACAACTTAAACATAATGTGCTGGATATTTTTTTATCTATCTGTAGAATTCGTCTCCATCAGGATGGTCGGTCACTAGGCGTATTTTGCGTTAAATTTATGCCCAAGAATTGCTTCCCTATTGCTTCTATTTGCTTCCTATTCTCAAATAATTGCTGCCATCGTAATGTAGAAGAAAAACGTCATTTTAAGGGTGACCGTCCATTCTGATATCAGGTCGGCCGGTCAACGCGTCGTAGTGACCCTGATAATTATTGAAATTCACAGTGGCCATTAATTACTTTCCATTTGCTTCTCTCAATGTTTTACAACGATAATACTGAAACTATCACGGCAATAAAGATATCGACTAAAGTTTGTTTTATCAATATTTTTAGCGCCTGCTGAAAAAATAAATCAAATCTCATATTTAACATTGCTGTTAAGCTTGAGTAGGCGATAAATCTATCGTATTGTACCGATGGCCTACAGTTAAGTGTGTCTTATGCAGCTGTGCCTTTAATTGGTTTACGTAAATAAAAATGATTTTTATTTTATTGTGTATTCTTTATTGTTGTGCAGCTGCATTCGAACTAAAATGTTATCTTTACAGGTGTTTATTACATTTGTATGATTTTTTGTCACTAAATACGAAAGGCACTAATTCTTAATAACACAGTACTTAGCTGTATGCCATCGGTACAATACGATAGATTTATCGCCTACTCAAGCTTAACGGCAATGTTAAATATGAGATTTTCTTTATTTTTTCAGCAGGAGCTAAAAATATTGATAAAACAAACTTTAGTCGATATCTTTATTGCCGTGATAGTTTCAGTATTATCGTTGTAAAACATTGAGAGAAGCCAATGGGAAGTAATTAATGGCCACTGAGAATTTCAATAATTCTATTTATCAGGGCCACTACGACGCGGTGACTGGCCGACCTGATATCAAAATGGACGGTCATCCATAAAATGTCGTTTTTTGAATAGGATTTGAGAATAGGAAGCAAATAGAAGAAAAAAGGAAGCAATTCTTGGGCATAAATTCAACGCTAAATACGCCTAGTGACCGGCCATCCTGATGGAGACTAGAATTCTGATAGATGGAGTGATCACAGATTCACTATGGTAAAGTCATGGCAATTTAAACTACATATTTTTTAGTAATTTACATAAATTTCTTTAAAAATGTTGAAGCTAATTCAGTGTTCCTAACATGGTAGTGGTAAAACCCAGTGTTTGTGGTTAAAAATCATTTTTCATAGTCCACAAGGAACCCTTATTGTTTCGTCATGTCTGTCCGTCCAGGCTCATACTCTGCCATTACTGCACTGATTCTCATGAAAGTCGGTGGATGTATACTGAAGATCCAAAACTTGGTTTTTAGTAGATCAAACATCCCAGTCTCAAGATAACTTAATACAAAGTTAAAATTAGAGCATCCCCCCCATAACTTTTGAAATATTACTAAAATAATTCTGATAAAAATGTGATATATATATACCTCTAAGTAAGTACTTCCAACTAAAACTATAGAAGACTTGGTATCAAAGATAGTTTTATACAACTCGACCAACTTACACAAAATGTATGTAGTCAACCGCAATATCAAATTTAAAACTATGCATGGCTACGGAACCCTTTCGTGCTAGACACGCTTTTGGACGGTTTTTGTTTATTCATCATTATCAGGCCTCATAAACTTCTCTGCTGAACAAGGCCTCCAATGGGGAAATATGTCATTGAATATTATATCAATAGGTTGTTGTGTTTGTAAAGATCCCCATGAAAGGAATTTTTCCTAGTAAGAGTCCCAGTAGCTGTCTGTAGGTGAAGGGTCATGTATCTCACAAAATAAATAATTTCTGAATAATAATTGATTGTGTTTCTAATGTGACTAACTCCTAAAACTCTTGGTTGTAGTGACAGATATATATTTAAAGAGATGATTAATTAGTATTTAAATGTCAATGTTCAACTTATAACTACAACTTTCGAAGACATATAATAATACACTATTGCATTTTCTTTTTTCTTTAAGTTTGAAGTAAATTAACTCAAATATTTTCAAGTTTTCAACATTGTTAACATATAGAATCAGAATCAGGTAAAGAACTTGACTCTTGATTTGCATCCTAAAACCTTTTCTAAAACTAATTGTTTTTAATTAGGTTAATGGATACTACAGATATCCAGCTATATCCATCAGTCCAAAACTGTTCTCAGTCTGTGAGCTATATAATTAGATATATAGTAGGGGGGGGGGGGTTACCAACAGCAGGTAGATCACAATAGACTTGTCAATTCCTGCATTGCCATTAGTTGATCTACTTATATAATAAAAAGTTACATTTTAGTTTACAAATATGTGCTACATGCACGAAGTTAGTATTTGTAGTAAAATAATCTGAAAGAATTACTATTCATCATTAGACTTCAAAAGCATGATTCAATGTTATGTATGCCTTTAGTTAATCACACATAGTAAAGTAGATTATATGTCTTACTAGTTACCATGGGAACTTAATAACAAAATATAGCCTTGATAAATGGGCTTTCAGAAACTTCAAAGAGGCTTTCGGAAATAATTTTTCAAATCTGGCCAGTAGTTAAAGTGATTAATGCTTTCAAGTAAATAATCTCTTCAGCTTTATATATTAGTATATGGATTAAGTTGACCACCTAGCATACAAATACATGTACAAAGCATACATAGCTCTCTCTCCCTCAGGTCCAATAGCCCCCATTAAAGTTAACTTTACCCAATATTGTAGTAAGTAAATCAGAAAAAATAAACTATACCTTTACAGCACCATCAACACCATTCACACAGGCAACATTTTCTGGAGTGTAGTTCTTCTCTAAGAACTCTCGGACTGTTTTTGCTGATCTGCCAGTAGCATTGGCTTTCCATTCATAGTAAATGCCAGATGGCTCAGTTTGGAACAAGTGTGGGTGGCCATCATAGTCGAATCCACCGATCAAACAAGAAATACCGAAGGGCCGACGTCCATTGCTCTGAGTGTACTTTTGTTTCAAACCAGCAATGTATCTGGTTATGTATTCCAAAGTGACAGGATCTTCGACTGTCAATTTGTGGGACTGGCACTCAATCTGTGCTCTGTTTATGAGAATACGTGCATCGGCAGTCAAACCTGCGAATGCCATCACGACATGGTCATCGAGAAGACAGATTTTTCTTACGGTTCTTTCTTCTTGAAGTTTAGCGACTGATTTCTTTTCCACTCCTAATACAACCACATCTGTGCCCCTTACACCGACCTGTAATTAGATGGAACATAATTTATGCCGAGTCGGTGACTAAAATGAATAACCAACAAAACTATGCTTACCGCTGTGGAACCTTTGCGTACGGCTTCTTGAGCATATTCTACTTGCAGCAAATGACCATCGGGTGAAAATACTGTAATAGCTCTATCGTATCTAGCCGACATCTTATTATTTTTGTAGTAACACAAATATTTCAACAAATATCTCCCGATTGAACTGTTAGCCGCAAACCTTTCAACTTTAGTGATGTGCAACAACAATGATATGCATTTATGAACATTTATGTATCGATGTCTATGTCGTATCGATAATTGTTAACGACAACGATAACCTCCGTGACGAAGCAGTAATGGTCTCGAAGATGTTGGGTTCAATTCCCACGCTGGAAAAGTCTTTGAGTAATCTAAGATTTCCTCCTCCGCCTCGGAAAGCAAGATAAGCCGTAGGTCCCAATTGTTAAAACGTCATCTTATAAAAACATAATAATATACCTACTACAGAATAAGCAGCAGAGTTTCCCTCTATTTTACAACATAATACTGCGGTTTAATTCACTTGCCTTGCGTGGTGACTATGGCAAAAATATTTTTTCGAGAGGAACATGGGCCATGTTCAGCATTGGAAGTTACACGGGCTGGTGATAAATCGTTAAATATATTTTTTATTGTTCAATATTCTTTTTGAGTATATCACTAAAAATAATTAAATATCCTTAATTTAATGTTATTTTGATTTGTTGTGTAGTTATAGAAAGGCCTTTTTGGGTGTATATATACATTATCATTCGTAGGCCAAATGAATCTGATTTCACGAATATGTACTTATATCATTTAAGCTGCCCTAGGGTAGCTAAAATGCCTGGGTAATCGTAATCGCCTATGACTAATCTGATGAAATGTGAAGCCTTATAAAATAGCTGTCCCGCGCGATTTCACTATCGTAAATCCCATTCCCGTAGAAGACTTGACTTAAATTATAGCCTACGACACACACAAATAAAGTGGCTTTTTATTATCAAAAGAATTCCGAAATTACCCTTTACAACTTCACAAACTTAACTTCTATATTATTATTATTTCACATATAGATGAGATAATCGAGTTCGATAAATCGATATAATTTGTAAAGTTTTGTCCATCACTACTCCAGGATGACAACGAGAATTCGACAATAGATTCGATCTAAAACTAAAAAAGAGACAAAAAAGAAAGCAACTAATGAAATCTTAAATATAAGACTTAAGGACTTAGATAATAATAGATTATTCGTATTGTAATATTAATTAATTCTTTATATATTAACACGTATAATCAATCAACAATGTAAAGAATACAAAAATAGTTTTTACATTTTAATGTGTATAATTTAGTAGTCTTTTATTTATTTTGATAATGTTTTATTTTACACAAAATATAATGTTAGAAATAAATGTGAAGAGTTGGAAAAAAATCATGAGCTAGTTTTTAAACGTTAATGTCAAGCTCATAATGTCAGTGTCAGTCTTCCTTCAGTGAAAAGATGTCAACATTTTGAAATAAAAAAAAATTGAAATATGGCGACTGCTACGAGTGAATTTGAGTCGTGGTTAACGGAGAAATTAAGATCTCTCAAAACAGACGAGAGTGTTTTCGGATCTTACATATCAGGTATTTTAGAAAGTGAAGAAAGCGTCGATGAGAAAAAAGATGCCCTAGAAGGCATACTATCGGAGATAGTGGTACGTAGCTGAACGAGGCATGGTTGGAAGCGGCTTTGTATTTAATATATAATTTTCTTCACTAAAAAATCTTCTCTTCAGGAAGAAGACATCGGGATCCACATAGATGAAATAATAGAAAAATGGGAATCATGTCGACCGAAAGAAGAGGCTCCGAGAACTGCAGCCGACGTAGATGTCCAGTTAGCCAAACTGTTGGAATCACAAGCACTAGCGACTACGACTAAACGAGAGTACACAGATGAGGAGAAAAAAATTCGTGAGGCTATATTGTCTCAATATAGTCAACTTTCGGATACTGAGGTAGATGAAATAAATTTGATTGTATAAGAGGTTAGGTTATTGGAATACACTGAGATGTAGTAAAGTCACAGTACTTAATATTTTTCTGCTTTTACAGAAAGACGAAGAACAAGAAGTGGAAGCTGAAGGGCCAGATATGGTCAAAAACACAAATGTAGCAGATGTTCACGCAGCTGCTCGGGAACGGAGGGAACAAGCCAGACTTGATGCTCAGAAGAAAAAAGAGAAAGATAAAGAAGACAGGTAATATAATTATACTGCACTAAATGTGCCCTTGTTTTACCTGCTTTATGCTACTACCTGTACCAGCATAATGCAGGTTGGTGTGATATTTTATAGCCCATTTATTTTATTTAAAAGAAAATTACAGAAATTAGAGTAACATTAAAAATACAAACAGTAGGACAATATTATTAAAATAGTTGTAATGTATCTGATTTAGAACTGTATTGAACATATTTTAGCAGAATTTATAAGAAAATAAGGTTATTTTATTATGTAATATTTAATGCTCTTGTTTAGACAATTCCATAAACTTATAACTCTGTAAAAATCTTACCTACTTTATTTATGATATGCATAACAGTAGACCTACTTGGTTACATAAGGTAAATTAAATTCTATTTGTTTTTATCTATTTTCAGAGAAAAACAGAAGCAACTAAAAGAAGATAAAAAAGAAAAGAGGAAGACACAAAAAGGCGAAAGGAAGAGGTAGCAACCTTAACACAAAGATAAAGCTTAGTTGTTCAACATTGCTTTGTGAAATTTCAAAATCTTGTCTAAGATGACTGATACTGGACCAAGTTATGACTGTAGTTACACATCTTAATGATAATCCTCTGGCCTATTTATTATCTAATTTAATAACTTGTGTAGTACTAGTAACTTGATTATATTAATATATTGGTTACACAGGAAGCAATATTTATCAGGTATTGTTATCTTATTGATAGAATGATGATTTACAAGTAAATATAGTTAAACCACTCCTTACCATGTTGATGGACAGTAACACCCATAGATGTTATGGTAGTCCAAAGTGATATTACTAGGCCTGTCTATGTCAAAGTTTTGTCTTAGAATGTACTGTCATATAATTGCATACAAATTTATATGACGATGTTTACATCAATTGCTGTCCTGATGTATCATACATTATTATGAACCATATGTTGTGGTGTTGTCTGTTAGCAATGTATAAAAATAGTACTGATGCAGCAGGCCTGACTGTAGATAGTTTATTCCATCAAAGTGTTAAGATTCTTCAGACATGCTATTCCCATAAAACTTGACAAAGCCTTATGTGAATAGACATGGCCTTATCTTGCTTAAAGGCCTCAATTTACTAGATGATATTGCTACATGTTTGATACTTTTATTTTTTGCAATCTAGTTAGAACATTACATTTTTGTGATGCTTTTCTGTGTCAGTCATCTTTATCATCTCTATACTACACAAATGCATGCTGAACATTGTATCCATGTGTCTTATGAGTACGAAATGAAAGTATGATTAAGGCTGACCCAACATAGGGTGTGTGCCTGTATGTTCATCGAGTGTGTGTCACATGCGGCAGGGATTGTGGGTGGCAGAGGGGGAGCATGTTCACATGCTCTAGGAACACGGGCGCTCAATGTCAGCCTAAATCTATTGTGTGCAAGGGTTTTTCCTAATGGTTTCAAGTCTGAACTTTAAGATTAAGAAGGTCAAAAGCTGCTTCCAATTTTAAACCATGGTTCCACCTTTGAGATGCTCTTTAAAACTGGTAAATGGCATTTACTGTTCATCATTTTCTACATGACATTTTTTAATTAGTCATGACAATGTCACTGACAACTGTACAGGATAAACTGTTTAAAAATCATAGTTTCAAATAAAATTTGTTCATAACTATATAAATTTTATAGTCACCAATGTGTCTGATTGTTAGATATTTGTAAATTAAGTAAAAATTGGGTATTAATAAAAATAATTTTCTTACAAAAGCTTTTTGTGTTGTTGGATTACCAATAAGCAAATTTTTTTTGTACAATCACTTAGTCTCAGCATTACCTACAGTATTCTATACCTGTGTATTTCAATAATATAATTATTTTTTATGTTGTACAGTTTATATTGAATATTAATTGTTTTTTTTTAACCTTAATTATAGCCTGAAGTCAATGCACATGTTTTATCTTATGATATTTTCATGTTTTACTGTATACTACTTTGCTTTTAGTTAATATTTTAGTTCTTATTTATATGGTGTACATGTGTATTATTTTAATAAAATTACATATGTATGTAACATACTTTTATATTATTTGATTATATCACAGAACACCAATCACTGCCTACACTATTTATTTAACATTGCTATGAATGAAGCAAAAAGAAACAATAAATATTATTTGTGGTATATTCTGTCCAATATTAGGGATTTGAAAAAAGGATTCTGAGTGCAAATATATTTCCAGAAACTTAAGATTTTAATTAATTAACAAGTATATAAATTGTAAAAACCTATTTAAAAACAAATTACCAAGTACCAAGTTGTACAATAATAATACTATAAATAAAAATCTAATTAATGAGGAGAATACTCATGACTATGAACTTAAATAATAATGAAGAATACAGTTTCTCATATTGTATATTTTTATAAATTTATAAGGCAGGTGCTCACTGACACACTTGGAATTTTATTTCTGATCAAATTCTCTTTATTATCCTTATTTCAATTTGATACGAATTCATATCACTTTAGACCTTGTGTAAAGAAATACGAACTGAGGAGCTCCGGAACAAAAGCCGATAAATCAACTTTGTGTCCGATTTTTTTTTCTTTTAGTCATAGTAATCATACATAACACACACAGGTCGCAGCAGATCCCGTTAAAAAACGATCTAAATAAGGCTCTAAAAATGGGCAGCCGGACGTAAACCCGACAAATACACGTATTTTTGAGGTATTTAAATTTTCGGAACAAAAAAAAAAGCAGCTAAAAATTAGATGTTAATAATTTAATGAAAAAAAAAAATCGGTGATGATTGGTGTATTAATGAGGAATTTAATTGGTATAAAGAAGTAGTTCAAATCCCGATAATTAAATTATGGTCGGACCAGAACACGATAATTCCAAATTTAAAACTAAAATTGTAGCAATACCATCAACACTTAGATTTTTTTTATATACCCTATTTGAAAGTCTATTGGCCAAATTTACGTTAAATTAGTAAAACAAACAACAAATTCCTACGTAAATCATTATTTTGTATTTCCTCCTTAGTTTTTGTTCCAGAGCTCCTCAACTTGAAGCTTATTGAAATAAGTTTAAAAATAACTTGGTCAGAAATAAAAAGATCCCAAGTTGAATGTAGGTATACTTAAGTTGCTTAACTTATTTATTATAATTATTTTGCATAATTATGTAATTAAGTGATTCTAACATCACAAAAGTATAATTTACTATAAACCTTCTACTTTCTCAGTATCATCTACATTATTTTCTTCAATAACTATAAAATTTTGAGCACCCCCACAGTAAATTTGAGTGATTTGAGCATTTTGGCCCATATCTATGGGTACTAAGGTTGGTTCTTGTATGATATCACCAGAGCCTACTCCTGTATTACAGTGCTCATTCCAACCCCATGCCCAAAGAGTGTTGTCGGTTGCTAAGCAAATTGTATGCTCAGACCCTAGCACCACATCTTTGACCTGTCTCCCATCTGAAATAAATGAAAATATTGGTAAATAAAGAGCTTCATGTTTTTATGTTAAAGATCTGTAATATAATTAAAAATAAATGTCAAATGTTAAAGAAATAATGAACAATATTTTGTAGATAAAATTACTTATGTAGGAGTCCAAATTGTCATTTTAAAGTTATGCATGTAAAAACATTTTGGTGATTCCTTTTTATTTATATATAGATAAGAACAATATCACCAACCTGGTAACTGTATATGTGTGAAACGTCCTGTCACTACATCTTCCTTAGTCCCAAGTTGTCCTAAATTATTTCTGCCCCAAGCTAACATAGCTCCATTTTCAAGCCACAACAATACATTTGTCCAGCCACTCAAAAGTTTTCTTACAGGTTGTTTAACATCTATATCTATTTTGTTAGGCCTAAATAATTTTCTATATTTTTCGTATTTTGAGCAAAGGAGCAACTGTCCATATTTGTTGTCCCCCCAAACATATAGTGCTTTTTCATCTGTTGACCATGCAACTGTGTGGTTTTGGCCGCATGCTATATGAGATATTATTCCTACTCCATTAACTTTCTGGAACCTATCTGAGGACAAGACTTCATCTCCTAAGCCAAGTTGTCCATGTCTCCCACACCCAGTAGTCCATACATGGCCCTGGGGGTTTATAATTGCTGCATGCCTTAAGCCCATAGAAACTGCAACAGCATTTATTTGCAACCTAATTGGTTTCATGGTTTCTGAAAAATGATCTTTTGGTAATCCAAGTTGTCCATGACTATTAGAGCCCCAAACAAATAGGAAGTGGTCATCTGTAACTCCACAACTGGATTCCCAGCCACATGCAATATTATTGAAATGTATGCCACTTAACCTCCATGTTCTGTGGAATAGGTCAACATCTTTTTCTAGTGCTAATTGGAGTTTAGAATTCCATCCACAAGAAAATAGCTTTCCTTCACTATCTAGCATAAGAGAATGTCCACCTCCACATGCAACATGCTTTACTTTGTTGTCATAAAGGTGTAACTCCACTTTAGTAGGCTTTTCCACTTGTTCATTTACACAACCTAAACCTAACTGGCCGTGTGAATTGGCACCCTGAAATATAAACAGTTTTATACAGTATTCATGAAGAGTTAACTGAAGAGGGCAGGAAAAACTACACTTTCATCGGTATTGGTATTACGAAAGTTAATAAAAATAGTTAAGTTAGGGCAGTTAAAGTTTCAGTACAGAATAATAAGAGTACAGATTTTAATAAGAGTAAGATAAGAAAAAACTATTTTCATAAATTAGAAAAGTGCGAACTATGGTGATGTATGACGAACTTACCCATGACCAAAGAGACATTATTTTAAATAAACGTCTACTGCTAAATACGAAAACTTGTACTTAATTTAGACTCTCCTCCAGTATACCGACAATACATACGTTAACTTGGGGATATTGTTATTATTTTACTTTTTATGAAAAACAGTTTACAAACAGCTGATGTTTGACATTTGGTATTTTGACAGTTTCAATGTCAATGGACAGTGTTACCAAACCAAATTAATAATCACGATCCGGCCGCGCGGCCGGCTTATTTTAGTAGAAGTGAATGTTTCTACATTTAAAGACATTTAAACGTAAATTAATTAAATACACCACCAATATTAAATATAAAAAATTAAATTGATTCAAACAATAATTAATTGTTTATTGTCAAGGCTTCCAGATTATAACCTAACCTCTTAAATCTTTTGCATTCTTTTAATTAACTCGCCGTTTCTATTATTTACCTCCACGCTCATAACGCTCTATAATCCACTCCACTTGAGTTTACGACAATAACGCTCACAAGCAAGTGGAACGGGAAAAACTGCGGTCGTGAGCGTGATCGTTGTGAACGCTTTGTGGAACGCACCCTTAGAGAGAGGTTACTTCCTAGCCGGACCGGTAAGGTTGTCCTATCATTCTTATGGAAATTTCGGAGGTGTATTCCCAGCCTTATATTCTCTTTGGATTACTTATGTCAAAATTGCCTCAATTTCAACAACAGTCAACAACAAACCCAAACAATCGAATTCAATAAAAATGAAATATGAAAATAAACAACATAATGAATTGAGGTTCTTACTGCATTGAGAAAACCTTTCAGCTTTAAGTATTTAGCATCGAGGTAAATTTTATTATGGGTTACTTGCAAATACAAATTAATTATTGATCCGAGAAAATCTCAACACCGCCTCTGTTTATTAGTAGTTTATTTAATGGTTCGTAAGGTATAAAAGTTGGATGTAGAAACGGTACCTATAAGAAACGCATAAAAATATAGTTATACTTACTGCACAATATTCACATTTGAATAACACTTTCCTTCGTCTTTAGATGGATGGGTCTAAAAAGCACGCGAGCACTGCGCAAGTGAACGCTTTGATGGATTTCATGCAGGATCCGTCTAAATATGGTAATTCTAACAATATGTTCGAGAAACAAGATTCAGATGCGAGGTGGAAAGATTTTGCTGAAACACTTAACTCAATGGGAGGTGCAGTAAAGTCTGTTGATAAGTGGAAACAGGTAAATATAATAATTATAAAATTTATATTTCTTAAATTATTGAAGGGATAAGAGATTTTTGAATTGCTATTATCATTCCACATATCTTTGGTTTCCTTTACTTTGATAACATAATTTGTGTTATCAGAGACACTTTATATATAGTGTATAAACTATAGGCAAGAAGGGCTTGCACAAGCCAATATATACCACTGTGAAATATATTTTTTTATTGCACACCATTCTCTGCTTCCTTGAATAGTAAAACCTAGTTGCTTCTGTTATTGATGTAGATATTGTGTAAGTTTGTTCTTCATTACAAACTAATTTATTAGGCCTAAAACAGTGGTGTGAATTAATAATGGGTACGTTTGGTGAACCTCACTAATTTAAAATTCTTAACATGTTTTAATTATATTTCAGACTGGTCGTGATCTCAAATCAAATTCAAAGAAACGGGCTCTTAAACATCAAATTAATGATTCACCTGGCTTAAGTTCAGATTGTGGTGGTGACATATCACTCAATATGGATAGTGACAGCACTCCAAATAAGAAATGCTGTAGTTGTAAGTTTCATTAAACATAAAATATGACAATAGCTAATAAAGTGGATGATCAAATCTAGTAAATTGATATTTCCCCCTTTAATACACAAAAACAGATAATATTTATTGACAAATGAAATAACAGCTTATTATCTTATTAGCCACTGTCATTTAAGCAGTATTACACTACCAATGACAATATGAAAATTAGGGCTTTTTTTTCAATTTCATTTTAATTACTGTGTATTTATATACTGCCTTTTGATTGGGTACGTAAATTACCCACACATAGCGCAGCACGAGTTGAACTATTTATACACTCATGTATTTTGTGATGTAATATCTCATACTTAGAATCAAACAAATTGGATATCAATAGTGAAAACCATGTTAATATGTGTATGGAGTTCATGAATTTATTTTATTTTTGTTATTGTTATATAGTTATTGTTTTTTAGTTACATACTGAATAACTTATGGATGTACAAAGCTGTATTATGATTAATTTTTAATGAATGTTAAATATTCATTTGACTTACCATTTATACAATAAATTTATTTGTTTATTTTCAGCATCCTTTGATGATGAGATTATCAAAATAGAGAGAGATAAATTGGAATTTGAGAGGGAATATAAAATTCAGAAGATTGAAGTATTAGCAAGGTAATGTTTCTGCTGCTTGTAACTGTAATGTGTTCTCTGCTTAAACAAAATAAAAAAATAAATACTTGAGAAGCTTAACCATATATAATATTGCAATTGGCCATTATTTAAAGATAGAACACTTACAACATTCTCTTGTTTATTGATATGAATAAAGGTGGAAACATATTATATAAACCCCACGCGTGTTGAGTCGAATCAAATGTATTGTTTTCTATAGACCAGAATCACACTATGAACACCCGACGTGACGTCGCGTCGGGTGTTCATAGTGTGATTCTGGTAATACATGGTCGCGTTGCGTGTCGTCAGGTTGCGTCGCGTTTTGACAATATCTTTCTACCTTAAAAGACAGTGTGCTTATACTGACTGCTTTGACTGTTTCATTGCCATCCCTTATACATAATATTAACTATGGATGAAATATATACAAGTAATTTTATGGAATGTGAATTCCATAAAATTACTAAATTTTTTAGTTCATCATCAATATTAAATTTAAGTTTTATAAGTAGGCTCTATATTAAGATTACTAATGTTATCTACATCATAGCATTTTTTAAATATAGATGTTGAAAAATATTTAGTACAGCTTGGCAAAAAAGAGTAGAAAATAATGGAGGCGCCACTGTGTTGTTTGTGTGGCAACCCTATACCAGAGTAATGCAGAAAAAATGTAAACATTACCTATGTGCTCGACGTTAATTGTTTCAAATTTCTACTTATTCCTTATGCAAGCAAATTAGTACAGCTTTGTATTCATCAATTAACACTTGATTTAACTAAAATCGCCAAAACAAACTCTTACATACCTGTCATATCAGCGGTTCTTTGGTAAACATTGTTAAGATCGGAAAGAATAGTTTGGGCCTCATGTTCCGCCAGACAACGCCTTACCTTATAACCTTATAAATAACCTCCCTGCCAGCACTTCGAATGGTTTTATTAATTATTTTTCACTTTTTACGTTTATTAATCAACGTTTGGTGGTCGAAATAAAAATTCTACGAAGTCGCGAACTTTGTTTATTATGAAATGTCATTATTTTGGGAATGTTGCCAACAGACAAAAAATTAGTTCCGTTTCTAGACTTTTTTCCCAAGCTGTAGTTAATATTGTGGTAGTTTCCGGCTTAGAATAGACCAACCCATATCTTCCTATGGGTGGTGTAAAAGGCGACGCAGGGACGTACACCTAATGGAAGGACAGCATTATATATCAGCTCGAAAGATACTCCCATCTTACTGCAATCACCCATCCGCCTGCCGAGTTATGTTCAATAGCAGACATCAATGGGCTGAGAAAGTAAAAACAATAATGTGTTAATGGTAATGGTTATTTTGTTACAGGATAGCGTCAGCCCTAGAGGAGTTAGCTAAAAAGCAATGATGGATATGATTGTATAAGGGTGATTGACATGCATAGGTAGTTTTATGTAAATAAATATTTTATTTTAAGTACTGATAGTTTTTGCTTCAATTCATATGCCTCAAACTATAGATATAGTTTAATCGAAATATATACATGGTAATAATGATGTCAAAGAGAAAATCTTTTACTTTTCTCAACTGTGTACAGTATTTAGTTTAATTAATAGTTATAATTAAAAGAATCAGGCGTTACTTTGCGGAAATCTATATTAATCTTAATTAAAAATATATAATATCTAGTTTTACCTAATTCCGCTCAAAAATATGTCTAAATACTGGGATGCACCTTTATATTTTGCAGGTGGACGACCCGCCGCAAAAATTATGAGCGGTTGACTCCGCAAACTCCCTGATGATGCGAAACTTTGTGTGTTGTCCTTCCTGCACATTGTGCATTCTAGATATTTTGTGTTTTTAATGTATATAATGAAGATGCATTTGCCGTGATATGACTACGAGGAACACCGTATGCCTGTTGGCCATACCAGTGTAACAACACGAAATACATTATTATGAATACCTACTTCTTTCGACAGGTAGGTATCAAAATATATATATCAGTATTTTTCAGGATAGGTCGTTATAGGTACACAGATGATACCAAATAGGTAGCTGAAATAAATTTAGGAAAATCTATACAGTATTGTCGCATTACCAGCGTCAGTAAAATAAAATTATATTTTAGTTTAATCCTGTAATAACCTTGTCACACGATGCCTACACCAACTGCCTCAGTCGCTTGCCTCAGTAGCTCTATGTCATGGACAGATCTGATGCTTTGGCCAGCGGCGCCAAAATTGCTTAGGCGAAAAATCCTTTTGCCGTAAAATGATTACACACACGCTAAAAAGGACTACCTTAAATTAAGATTGTTTGAATACTGAAATAAATCCTAAATATCTCACGATGCTTAGAAATATGATTAATCACGTCTCATTCGCATCTGCTGAGTTGGAAACTTTGTGCTTGTTTGTGGGATTTGTCGGAGCCCGAACTTAGCAAACTTTGTTCCGTAAACTCGTTGCTAGAGGTCGATCACGAGGGTAGGTATTATTTTAAGGAATTAAGGCCTTAACAATTCGCTGAAATTAATATTTTCAGTGTAGTTGATTAAGCGACAGATTTTCTACTAACACTAAGGTAGGCATTTAGGTTCGGGGATTTCTTAAGTGGGTGCTTACTGCATATGTACCTAAGTAATAAAATTAAGCATATCAAGTTTTGCCATGATGAAATAATGGATTTATTCAGCCTGTAGGTATTGACCGTATTTATATACATACACTAGTAGCTACTTGTTAGAATCACAATGTAAAAAAAACTACTTATAACTAATACTAACATTATTATTTTTATTCTACGAATTAAACATAAGATAATTGTGCTATTACATTAACATTATAAGACAATGGAGAAAGTTGCGTAGCTCCCCGCAGTTAGATAATTATGTAGACGGAAGTAATTGTACCTAATATTTTTTAAATCCTTGCAAACTAAATAAAACTGATAGGAAAATTAGTAAAAACTGAAAGGAAATTATCATGATTTTTTTTAAGTGTAAATAAATAAAATTGGTAGGAGCATCTGATTAATAAATTTGGGCCACAGTCTATCGTGCTTCAAGTGGCATAGCCTAACCGATTATCACGGCGTTACCTACCTAATAAAATTTGTAAAATGCTATGTTAGGAAAATCCAAGTTCGTAACCATTCCCATATCCGATATTCCATTAAGACATCGGATCATAACGTTCAATTAATATTCACTCCTCAACTACAGCATACCATTTAAGCAGCTCTGTACCCACTCAGCAGTAATATGCAATTACTTAGTGCAAGTACGACTATAATATGCAGTGTGTATTAACCGCCGGCACATCGTAACTTGCAAATTGCATGTTGTACGGGACATTATGTCATTGCTGTGGGTAGCACGCTGGGCTTTAATGTGGAACTCTGTATTCTGAAACCGATTATCATTCTGTTTAACAAAGTTCGCCTTGTGTAGGTACATTGGGTCGGGACATTAATTTGTATTTGGTTTCTTCACTATGAGCGGTGTTCTTGCCGATATAGGTTTCTACCTATTATGTACCTAATATCACAGTCCTACTAATTTATGTATTGTTTGGTACTCTATACTTACCTACGCAAAAACTACATGATAGACTTTGCTTAAATTGTATTTCACAGACATCGTTTATAAGCAGGATTAACATATACCTAACTATAAAGGTTATAAACATTACATAGCATAACATATAGCAACGTGGCAGTCCAACGCCGTGGAGACCATTTCATGAAATATAGCGAACAAATATATTCTTACATTTTATTAGGTACGACTACAATATTAGAGTACCTAGGTATTAAATTAGTGTACCTAACTAATTTTTTTGTATGAATTTTAATTTTATGCAAATGCAATAAATAAGTGCAAGTGTTGATACAAGTAGAAATCGCCACTAGATTTAATCAAGCCCTTAGTAAAATGCTCTTTATCTAGTTTTTCACTTGGTAGGTGGGTACCTACTGGACGTTCGAAATCATAGTGAAGGCCTGACCTATATGCCTAGCTTCACGTAAAGAATAATTCAGGACACAAAATTCCGACGCTTTTTTAAACGAAACTATCACAAACGAATTCTTTTAAGAATATAGGAGCGATAGTTGTAGGCACAGTTTGTTTCATCCACAAAGGTGCGTGATAGTTGTTTTTTTTTCTTTTCATGATTTATCTACATTTTTCCCCGTAGTTTTTGAAGAGTCTTTTGTTACTTCACCGAGCATAAAGGCAAGCAGCTCCAACCTTATTAGAAAGTTTAAAGTCCGGGCTAAGTAGGCCGGACTTTAAACTTTCTGGCTGTGTGTATTTACACACCTTAAAGGTTGATAGGATTTACTAATATCGTATACAATTCTCTTCGTATACGATAGTAATTATTTTTTGGGAATTTGAATTTATAACGAAAAAAAAAACTATCAACTTCAATACTTTAATTACAGTTATCAAAAAATCTTTGCCCCACGGACTGGGTAAAGTTGGCAATGGGGCAAACTGGACACAGCGTATTTAAAGTAGTTGTAAATACGCTACGCGTAAGTTCATGAGCCTTGCCTACATTTATTTGTGACTATAATGCTTACAAATTATCTACTTTAGGTACTACCTAATATATTTTTGTTAGATATGCCTGAGCTAACCGGTGGCCTAATAAAATAAAATAAAAACTTAATGGTGTCGTGGGACACCAGGTAGGAACGAAGTTCCTTCGGCTAATGTAGAATCGACACAATTTGCATAAGAAAAATCGTGCTCAATTTTATGTAGGTTTTCTTGATTTTTCTCTAAAATTTTGCTGATTAGTTTTTATTTAAGTACAGGAAAGTAGTTAGGAAATTCAGTATTTTAGGAAATAATAAATTAGGTAAAATAAAAAAAAAACGTAATTCAAATTATCAACTAAAATAACAAAATATGTCTCTTTATTTTTGTTTGACAACATAAAATTACATAGAAATAGAAATAATTACAAATTACAAAAAATAGTCTTTAAAGTATTTTATACGGCTACTCGCACGCGCTCCGTCGGGGCTCGACACTCGACCGAGTCTCGCTCGCCGTCGCGCCTACTTCGGCCTGCCTCGGGAAGGTTCGGCCACGTTCGGGCGACCGGGCAGGTCTCGCTAGTACTCGCTACGATACAAGTTCGCACGAAAGTATTTGTTTGTAAACACGATTGTGCCCCTTATTATTTACTAGCTTTCCGCGCGCGGTTTCACCCGCGTAACTCCCGTTCCCGTTGAAACTTTATAATAAATCCCGTTGAAAGCTTATAACCTTCCTCGATAAATGGGCTATCTAACATTGAAAGAATTTTTCAAATCGGACCAGTAGTTGCTGAGATTAGCGCGTTCAAGCAAACAAACCCTTCACCAATTCTTTTTATACTCGTGATAATTTCTCAACGAAATGTCCGATTGGAATAAAACAAAAAGTATTTTACTTCTACATAAATACCGTTGATAACATAATGCTTAATTTGGATAAGGTATATTATGATATAGGATAATATGATATACATTTAACGTAGTTTCTTTCTTCAGACGATTAAATATTTTTTTATGAACATAAAAGCGGTTATTGTGACTAAACTATGATAGTTAGATATATGCTCTCGGGACTTTTTTGTAGATCTTAATAAGACCTAAAAACCCGTAGTACATCATTTTGTTCTATTGTCAAAAGTTTTTGCAGGGCACGCATAAATAGGTTTTCGCTTTTACACCTTGGGTTACAAAATCGCAATTTTCTGACGGATCCCTAATTTTTTAGAAAATAAAATATAGCCTATAACCTTCCTCGATAAATGGACTATCCAACACTGAAAGAATTTTTGAAATCGGACCAGTAGTTCCTTAGTTTAGCGCGTTCAAACAAACATTTAACGGTTTTATTCCACGGACTTTTTCTTACGGTTTTACTATCACATTTTTTTCAGTTCGGTCGCGCAGCAAAATCACTACTCCTCCAAGCCTGCCGTAAGGAACTTCGTACCAATAATGATAATGAAATTTATTCAGCACTTAGGTATTTAGGTACATTCACTTGTAGGTACTTTTCAAAATTACAATGTGTAAGACTAAATCTTACTAAAGTATCACATAAGTAGGTAGCTAAAAACATTGTTAAAATTATTTGATCTTACAGACTTTTAAATCTGTCTGTCCTTTTTTTTTTTTCGGCCGGACCTTATTTATTTAGACAGGAGGCTTTTTCTACTTCACCGGACATAAAGGCGAGCAGAGCTCCAGCCTCAATAAATGGTTTAATTAATACAAACTAAGTATCCTGCGCAAGAGTCCTGCCCCTTGTGAGACTTGGACCTCGGCGGAATGATGACTTTAGATTTTTAGGGGAATTTTGTGCAACTATCGAATCAGTCGGTCCGTCTGTCGTATGATTTTAGTAAGATGCCTTAAAGGTAACAGGTCTAAAATTAACTTCCAAGAATGCGGCCAAAGTCTAAGCGACACCTGAGGACACCGTTTAGGGGTTAGGAACAACGCTCAGGGTGCTACTAGAGTAAAGAGTAGATTTACAAACAGAAGTGATGATCGCCTGGCACGGGATCACAGTTTAAATGCAAGAGCCGAGACTAGATTTTAACATTGTTTGCTAAATAATATCGCGAGGATCAAAAGCAATATGAATAATTTATAATAAGTATATAAGTATAGTCTTAATGACTCTGGGATGAATAAAAAATGAAAATGATTTATTATGATGTCCGCTTTCAACGACAGAATCCCGTTTTTTTCAGGCAAATAGTTTCAAATTCCCGCTTTGTAAAAAAAAAAACATATCTGACAACGCTGATGACGATCGATGCGTGAGTATCTATTTGGCGTTAACTCGCACTTTGGGCCGCTGCTAGAAAATAATCCCAGTGACATATTTTTAGGAATACAGCTACCGTAAAGTAAATCTATATAAAGTTGAAGACTTTGTTTGTTGGTTTGAATGCGCGAACAACCTACTGTTCGGATTTAAAAAAATGTTTTAGTGTTAGTTAGCGCATTTCTTAAGCAAGGCTATAGACTATATTTAACTATAAAGTTCCCCGAGAACGGGAATTACCTACGCAGGTGAAACCACGTGGGGAAAGCTGGTCATTAATATAACAATTTATTACATCATCATCATCATCAGCCCGTATAACGTCCACTGCTGAACATGGGCCTCCTCCCGGGGAGGGTATTTTTCATAGTCACTACGCTTGGAAGGCGGATTGGCGACCGCAGTATTATGTTGTACCACAAGGAAATGCTGCTGCCCGTTCCTTGATATACGATTATTATAGATGATGTTATAACAATCGACTTAACGTGCTTTCCGAGGCACGGAGGGTAGTCCCTCAGCCAACCAGACCCAGAACCCACGACCTCCGAAACTTAAAGCGAGCCAAATACCGCTACGCTACGGAGGTTGTCAACAATTTAATTACGTTACAATAACGGTAAGCTATTTTCTTTACAAGGAAGAATACCAACTCATAGCAAAACAATTTGATTTCGATTTACCAGAAATAAATATTCCAAGCATGTGACTAGAAAGCACTATACGGGCTCCGAAGTCGGTCTCTAAGGGTATGGGACAACCTGATCGCCTGAAAAATTTAGCTCAAGCGGGAGGAATGTTTTATTGGAGGTAATGCGCAGTGCGGCCAGTTCAAATATTTAGTAACTACCATTGAGACGAAGTGTTACCTTACTAACGATACCTATAGCTATTTGACACCGTTTCTATATAAAAGACATTTCTTATGGACCACCTGGTAGAGCTTCGGTTACGGCCTGAATGTAAGCGATGTATTAAGGCGCCACGTTCGCACTTTAAGTATTTATCGGTGAAGGTCGGAATATGGCATTTTTAACCGTTATACTAAAATAATTGTTTATTTTGCGTAGGTATATACAAAATTATGATGGGTCTATTGTTAAAGCCTTAAAAGTTAATAGCATGTGTAGTCGAAGGAATTTCAATATAATGATAAAAGTAAATTTAGATTAGGTACCTACTTACCTAGATCAGATATTCACAATGTTTTTTCTATGTTTTTGACCTAATGATGACTTACCATAGGTCAGTTATTGCCACTTACTTTCGCAAAATAAATAATCTTTAAATATATCAGATAAGAAATGCCACTTTCCGAAAATGTCTCGTAAATTTCTAAATACCAAACTCAAAGGGAGTTTATGCTATTCATTGAATACAAAAGTTAGTAGTGATTTATCCTTACTCATATTATAAATGCGAAAGTAACTCTGTCTGTCTGTCGCCTTTCACGCTAAAACTACTGAACCGATTTAAATGAAATTTGGTACACAGATAGTTTGGAAAGAAACATAGACACAGATCATCACAACCTGAGAAAGAACATAGGCTACTTTTTATAGCAAAAAAGCGTTGAACGGGGTTTAAAAGGGGGGATGAAATTCGGTATAAGCGAGTACTTAGAGGATCATTCACTAAACTACTCACTTACCTACTGTTGGTACAAATCTGTATTTACAAATCAGTTCCCGAACCCACCTAAGTATCATAAGATACATAGTATAAAACAAAGTCGCTTTCTCTGTCCCTATATCCCTATGTTTGCTTAAATTTTAAAACTACGCAACGGATTTTGATGCGGTTTTTTTAATAAGTAGATAGAGGGATTCATGAGGAAGATTTATATGTATAATACATCCGCATTGTACCCGTGCGGAGCCGGGGCGGGTCGCTAGTATTCAATAATTGATGTGTATAATTGTATTGTACTATTATGCGATTTTTCAAAATTTTCGTTAATATAAACCTTGTACTAATAATAACAGTATCCGTACAATAAAAGTGAAATTAACTCGAAATTATAAGGAATATAAGCTTGTTGATGGTCAAATTCGAGTATGAATTCGTGTGTTAATGTCGTTTCGTTATCCAAACGTTATGTATCATAAAGCATTCATTATAGTAGTCATTTTCACAATTTCAATTTTTAAAATATATCCGTTTTTAAATTGAATATTAAAAGCATCAACGAGCGGGACATTCATATGGGGAGAGACAATTGTTTTTCGCAAAGTTCGGTAAGTTAGTCGAGTCCATGAGTAGATTGGACCATATTTTAGGTTGTTTATCTTAAACGATCTTTTCTGTTTCTCTGTCTTTTTGTAAATTGTATCGCATACGCACATAACTTTAGAACGACTTGACCTTGGACCTTGAATTTGGTTAATTTTCTTTTATTGAACGGTTATCGTAATTATTAGTACAAGGTTTATATGAAAGAAAATTTTGAAAAATCGCGTAGTTGTTAAAATACGTGTGAAACCGATTATCTATGGACATCTGCCCAGAAGAACATCTCCAAGAAGTCCAATATCGACAAAAAGAAGAAGTACAAGAGAAAGGAGAGTTATGCCATCTAAGGAATAAAGTTCTGATATTACTTCAAATGTTGATGTCATCGATGAAAAGAAAGCCTTCCTAATTTGTTAAACTTTAAAAATACTGTTTATAATAACAATTGTGATAAATAGGTAGGTACTTGTCTTCAATGATTTAATTGCTGTTTCGCAGCTGCCGTAGAATTATCAAAAGGCATCTGCTTACCTAGTATGAACCTAAAAAGCTATTGCATTTAAGATTATCTATTGCATCTACTTCACACTTCTATCTGGGGGCATAACAATAAATAAAGAATCATCCAAAAATGGTTGAGGCGTTTAAAATTTGTCACAGGCACAACTTGAACAAGAATATGTTTATATCTTATCGTAGGTAAGAACTAAAACTTATATCTAGAATAACACAGTAGGTATTTCTACCATCTTGGGTATACAAAACTTTTAGAAAACACTTAGGTAGTATAAAAATAACATATAAATTTTAGTTACCAGGTAACCTCGTAGTTTCATGACTACAAGTGGCTTAATTTTCTATTTGAAAAGAGCTTTATTTCGTACAAAGTCAATAAATAACACAAAGCGTGTACTACGAATATAAAGGGCGTAAAAACGAATGATAGCCAAATGGGCCACTTTGTGGTTTCCATCTGACTTTTACGACGTGTGTATAAAACGCCAATGGAACAAATAACACATAAATATCGCACTCAATTTTGTGAAACAAAAAGAGATATAAAAGATACAGACAGATACACTCAATACACCTCGTATTGAGTGTATCTGTCTGTAGAATGTTTGTATGGTTGCATGCAAACAAGATGAATGAGATTTAGGATCCTATTTATTACCTATGTCCGTTGTAGAGTTTAAAAACATCCAACGGATGAGCGAGTTTCATTAGAAAGGCAGACTTTCAACGATGTTTTTAAACCATTCAAACCATAATGTAATGTATTTCCTTTGGTTAGCGTTCCATTTATGTATCGTTCCATTTATATTTATGTATTGTAATTTATATTATAATACTGGAGTATTGCAATATAAATGGATACAAACATGCTGAAAAAATGGTGCAAGTAGATGTGACATATTATTATTGAATATTCATTGGTTATGTTGTATAGAGTACCTACCTCACCGTTAAAAACGCAAACGTAACGCATGGTGCAATGCTGATGCTAATATTATAAATATAAATCTTCCTCTTGAATCACTATCTATTAAGAAATACCGTATCAAAATCCGTTGCGTAGTTTTAAAGATCTAAGTATACATAGGGAAAAGCTAGGGCAGCGACTTTGTTTAACACATTGTAGTGATTTTTAAAATAATATGTTAAAATACTATTGGCTGTAGGGATGTCGATTCTTTCCAAAAAAGATCGATTTTTAAATCGATTCGAATCGTGACCTAATGAATCGATCCACAAAAAAATCGAGGCCAAAAAGATCGATTTCTGAAAAATCGATCTTTTCTTCAAGTTTTTGTTTATAATGTTAAATTAAATTATTTTTTTGTAAATAAATCTATTTTATTAAAAACATGACACATATTATAATTTAACGATCTCTTATCAGTAAAATCAGGTGATTCGATGATAAAAAATATTTTTATTACCATATCAAAAGATCAGATCAGGTAAATAAGACATTTATTTTTTTATGTATTGGTTTACAAAGTTAAGAAAATAGATAGTGTAGCTTATAGTTCCCAATGCTTAATTTCTAAACTTTTTAAAAACAACAGTCTGTCATAAAATCGAATGTCGATTTTTAAGGGTGAAATATCGATTCACTGAATCGATTCAGTACTACATATCGATTTAAAAAATCGATCTTTTTGGCTCCAAAAATCGATTCTTCGATTAATCGATCTCAGATCGACATCCCTAATTGGCTGTTAAAGGGAATGCAAATATATCGGAAGCACTTTAAATAATATATTTCAACATTTCCCTGGGTAAAAATCAACTCAATTATCCGATGTATTTTTAATTTTATTTTTGTGAGTCCCCACTCGCCAGCACGAAATTTAAAGTGCACTGGGAAGCTAGTACAAATGAATACCTACATAATACTTATTATTAAACTTATGTGTCTAATAAATTAGTTATAGAATGACTAAACGATTTATTCTGATATATTTCGATATATTTAACGTCACTGTCAACGTTAGAGCTGTTAAAAGATGGATAGACCACGAATACTCTCTACTATTTAATGCCTTAATAAATGAAAACAGTAACAATTTTCATCACTATAGTTACGTCTGATGGGCGCTGCAAACTGGTACTTTATACATTTTATCGTCGATTTGACCTGTATTCTCTGCAAACACAGCAGATGCTGTAGTTATTATGCTGGATGTAATTTGTAGGATATAATAATAGTAGTAAATTCGAAAGTTTCACTGTAGTCATAAGTCAAGCAAATCATAAGTTTATTAAATAATTTACACAATCAATTGATTGCCTATTTAAAAATCCTTCGCTTTCTAATCAAGTACCTATGTCAAAGCGATTCACAAGTTTGATTTCACTCTTTAAAAAATATTTTTATTATAAATTGACAATTTTCTACAGGCCCTAGACCTATTCTCTTTTTATGATATAATTGAGTTGCAGACCTCATCTCAATCGGCATGAAAAATTTGGTACCGTGCATAAAACCCTTTAATTTAAATTAAACTTGTAGTTCCATTTAGCTATTTCAAAAATTAATCCAATGACTATCTCTCTATTTTATCTTCTTCAACAGCACTTTTATGTCCACTGCTGAACATGGTTGTCCTTTTTACTAACTTTGGTAAACAAGAGACATTAAAGGATATTGCCATATTTCTTTTTAAATAAGCATTAGGTACCTACCTAACTTATCTACTGCACATTTGGGTAGTGTGTCGCCAATACTAACACATATCAAATTACTTATATGTAGAAGTAAACTGTATAAAGGACTATCAATTAGATTTAACAATTTTGTTAAAATATTTTTGAATCGGCCAGCCAATATACACTTCATCATCGCGTACTAACTGAGTTTTGACAAAGTTCACCTCGTAAAACTTGCTGACGTAATAAATCGACATTTTGTATTGCAAAATCCGTCAGTGCAATTAAAAATGTATTCAGTTTCGTGCCATACGGTCGGCTTGATTAAATATCAGAGTGCTTATATATAGCCCGATGACGGCGTTATTACATTTTACGGCAACCGAACGCATCCAATAAATTTTAACTTTTTTAACAAGTTTATGTCGTAGTCTTTCCTATGATTTTTGCCCGCTATTTGAAGGGAACATTTGTATTTTTTCATTTATTCTAAAAAAACATGCTAGAGCTTTAGATCTTATATATCAAACGATGGTTAATTAAATTGTGATTTTCGCTATGAGGTTAGTAATAAGTAGGCAATTGTATTAGATCAAGATTCATACAATGCAGCATTTACATTACACTGTTGACGAAAGTTTTGTACTAACGATAGCATGATTGTGAATACCACTAATCTATTGAAAGGATTCACACATTTTTTAAGGTAAAATAATAATCATAACATATAAACTACTAATTAAAAACCGCCCCATAATTATATAACCCATAGAACTATCCAACTATTTCCCGGAACCATACTGTGTTCACTAAACTTTAATACAATTATAGTTCACCTTAATATTTTAATGTTAAGTGTAAGTACCTACCTTCATAGTTGCAAATTGCATACAATAGTACCGAGACGGCGCCGTTTGTTTAGTTTAGTTTGAAATGCATCCTCGGGCCATTGTGGTATGGGGTCAACTAGGGCACTAAATTAAGCTAGAGGTCAAACGCGGTCCGATTTGTATTTATGAACCCTACAAGTTAGCGAGTTGGTAGTTTAAACAGAATTACAGATTTACAAAGTGAATGTGCAAACTATTTGCTCGACGAAACAAATGAGTACCGTCAGCAAAAGAGTGGGTTTGTTCAAAACAAATTACACGCTTAGTTCTTGTTTTGTAACCTTATTTTAGGTATCTTGATGACAGTTGTGGGACACAGCTAATTTTTGTTTCAGAATTCCTTATTAATTTCCATTACAAGGATACAACTCTAATAAGATAAAAAAAACATCTAAAATATAGATTATAAACAAAAGAAAAAAGAATGAAATTGGTAAAATGACGAGATCAGAGGTCTTCAGCCAAGTGACATATAGCTGGATGCACCCTTAAGACGTATGGACCATGGCTCAGGTCACGCTAAAAGTCATATTATGATAATATATAGAATGAAAATAACGTGATCATGGATATGGAAAACTGGTTATGGAACGCAAGACTCAGGCCAAAATCGCTGTCCTAAGTTAACCTGCTAAGTTTCTTTTAGGCACTTTTACACACCAAGACGTACCTACAGCTTCTATTTATGAATCACACAAATAGCTGCAATTTGTGGAGATACCAATCATAACAAAGAGAACATCGTATTTATTCAACTACCAGTGGAAATATAATTATTAGAGGGGACTGACTGCTTATATATCTAAAGTACCCACAAGACATAACCACTAGATGGTGAACATTAATTATAACGAAGATCAAAATGAGAACTCCTTATTCCAACGTAAAATGTAAATTTGAGGGTCTCCTGAATGTAAAGTTCGGCTGATTTTATTTTCATGATGCGGACGCGTCCCGAATTTAAAACCGCGATGGTTCAAATGAATTATACCTGTATAATATTTTAGCTAGAGAGATGACCGCAATAATGTCAACTTTATTGTGTATATTCACAACATTTTTCGTGGAGATTTAGCAGGAACCCAGCTTATCTCAGGAATCCTGGCCAATATTTCACACTCGTGTACAATGGGCGTCCTCATCGCATAATGCGATATCTTTGAGACATACATTAGTTAGATGGATAGTCGGCATTGTTATAAATTATAGTGGTTTTGGCGGAAGATGAGAGAAATATGGCATATATTTGAGTAGGTTTTCTTAATGTTGGTCCTGTGGTTACATGGGAAGCAAATATAAATGTTTTCTGGATAAATTAGATGATTTTCCTCAGTACCTACGCATTTATCTCCGGTTTGTGCCTTGCTTTTCTTTTTTGTTATTTGTTGTTGTGCCATCAGAAATTGAAATTAAAACGCGGGAAGGATTGCTGGTGGCTGACTCCCTGCGACCTTTAAGAGGTCGTCGGTCCATTGTGCGGTTTGTCAGTTGGTGGCCTCCACTCGAAAACCTTCTACTCCATCGGTCGTTAGTTTTTCGAGCTAAGTGTGCAATCTATTGCCATTTCAGCTTGCTAATCCGTCAGCTATTTCAGCGACCTTCGTTCTCCTGCGGAACTTTTCAATACTGATTCGATCACTCAGGGAAATGCCGAGCATAGCTCCCATAGCTCATAGCAGACATGACTCCATATCATATTATGCATATCATTAGATTAAAAAAAATACCAAGGTACTTAAAAATCATTCATTTAATAATGAGCTGATTCAGAAACATAATGAAAATCAATACCTAAATAACATTAAAATTTAATTTAGGTATTGATTTTCAGAATTTTTAGATTTCAATTATTTTCATTAACACATAAGTATGATAAAGCATATCTGTTCTGCATAAAAAGTATCTATTCAGTACCTACTTAGAAGTACTTGAGAGTCAAAGGCTCACTGAAGCCATTAGCGTTTATTTATAGTCTGCATTTCTGCATAAAAACCAGCTGCTTAGAGAATACCCCTAATTAGTGTTCTACGTTTCTCATAAAAGCGGCGGCGCGGCGGCGGCGAGACCACTCTACCTACTCGTTTGTGAGGATATGAATGTACGTAGTCTAAGAATTTGTGTTTGTGTATATATTTTATACTATTCTGAGTCATATATGATCTTAAAATGACATTAATATTTACAATTACTACTTTACAAATATTGACACTGCAGGCAGTAGGTAACTATTTCGGGTTGACTGATAGAGAAAAATATTTTTTTCCAAAAGTAGTCATTTGTTTATTGATTAGTGTTACATTTTCATCGCATTCAATCTTTTTCGTCATCATGGATAGGTTAAAAATTGAATTGAATTGAATTGAATATGAGTACCGTCGTGGCAGCAACGCGGCACAAGTGGCACGCAACATCAACGTCGTTTACGGAGCTAACACTACAAACCAACGCACCACCTGTTATTGGTTTGCTCGCTTCCGTTCTGGAAATTTCGACCTGAAAAATGAACCTCGCGGTCGTCCGAAGACTTTGGTCGACAATGACGAATTAAAGGCGATTGTGGAAGCTTATGATACACAATCTACGGCTGAATTAGCAGCAGCTTTCGACGTTAGCGTCAAAACAATATTGGTCCATTTGCGTCAAATTGGTAAGGTAAAAAAGCTTGACAAATGGGTGCCCCACGAACTCAATGATCGCCAGTGCGAAGTACGCGTCGAGACGTGCCTTGCACTGCTCAGCAGACACACAAATGAAGGAATTTTGAACCGCATTGTTACCTGCGATGAAAAATGGATTCTGTTTGATAACCGCAAGCGCTTAGCAGGTTGGTTGGATCCTGGTTCAGCACCTAAACAATGCCCCTACCCCTAGAAACTAACTAAAACTTACCCCTAGAAAAGTGATGGCCACTGTTTGGTGGTCTAGCGCCGGTGTGATTCATCACAGCTTCTTACCAAACGGGGTGAGCATTACTGCAGATGTGTACTGTGAAGAACTAAACACAATGATGGAGAAGCTGCCACATCTCCAACCAGCATTGGTCAATCGCTCGTCGCCGCTGCACAGCAGACGGTCTCCACGTTGCAACTGGGGTTGGAAGCTCTCCGTCATCCGCCCTACTCACCAGACCTTGCGCCTACAGACTACTACTTTTTCCAGAATTTGGATAACTTTTTGGCGGGAAAAAAATTCAATACCCGAGAGGCAGTACAAAATGCCTTTGAAGAATTTGTTGCCTCCCGTCCAGCTGATTTCTTTAAGAAGGGCATCAATAAACAGCCACTGCGTTGGCAAAGATGCATTGATTGCATGGGTGATTACTTCGGTTAATATAAATAAAAAATACATGAAAAAAAATTGTTTCAATTTTTTCATACAAAACGACAATTTTATAGGATTTAATTTTACTTCAAATGCGATCTATATTGCTTACATATTTATTTATTTATGATTCAGAAGTAATAAGTTTATGAACAAAAAGTAGCTAATTTAAATTAAAACTTACGTATAAAATACTAAACAGACAGACAAAATATTACACAAAAATAGAAAGATAAAAGACATATCGCACACCTAGATGAAGACTCCGCTAACTCAAAAAAGTACGTGTTTTGAGTTAGTAGCTTTAATATATTTGTTATATACTCTAGAAACAGTTTTTCGTCATTTCTGAAAAATGAGGTTTTTTGAGTTGCCGGAGTCTTCATCTAGGGGTGCGATATATTGTTTACTAAGTAAATTTATAATTACTATGGCAGCGCGTACTTCGAGGGAGGTTGCGTGAAAATTAAAATGTAAACGTAAAAACTATAGGTATAAGCGAAGCAATGGATTTTCCATTATGTAATCATTGGGGAAAATTTACTGCTTGTAGTTTGATCAAGCTTAATCGACTACCATAAATAACGTATGAACTAACAATGCATAGATGATTTATAGTCATAATATATTTATGAGTAATGAAATAGTTAAGTCAAACAATGGACCGATGTGGGATGCGAGGATTTTCTGTATTTTTGAGCATGGTATTAATTACTTTCATTGTATAGCAGCGTTTGCTCGGGTCTTTGTTTGCGTATATATTTCTACATACAAACATTGGCAAACTTTACATCTCCTTACGATGTGAATTTTAGAAAATCCTTTCTTAGTGGATGCCTTCGTCGTAATAACTATCTCCGTTCTAAATTTCAGTGTTTCCTGTTTGTGGTTTGGTCTGTGTGTTGAAAGATGATCAGTCAGTAACTCATATGTCAAATACTAGTTACCAATACACAACACACACATACAGAACCGACACATCGAATATTTGAACACATCATGATTGAAACAGTTCCGTTTCTACTAAGTATATAAAAGCTTTATCGATTTTACTATAACAGTTTTGTTTTAGGTTCAACGATGAATTTTTTCATAAACGTTATGTTATATGTGAGAATAGGGAATTGAGAGGTGATATGAGAACAGCTAAACAAAACATCCTTCAATTATAAATGACTCAGAAATAAAACAAAAACTAAATGTTGATATCAGTTTTATAAATAACCTATATAGAATTTGTGATCTTCTTTTATGTTAATGACACAGTTGACTATTGACATAAACATTTATAGGTTCAGTGCATGCAGAAACGAGGATTTTGATTGATTTATTGCTATTATTTGATTACAATCTTTATGTCGTCTGTTGTTTTTTGTAGTCCAATTGAAAAAAAAGTGATCACGATTAACATATTATATATCGATAGAAGTAGGGAAATGCTGGGAAAGATTAAGAAACATACCCTTCTTTATATACACTTAAACATACTTAATTCTTATATATAACGTAATCAAATGAAAGTCTGAGAGCAAGCAAATCAAAATGTACCTACTTAATCTACAAATTGGAAATTCACAAGCAAACATAGAGGTCCGCTTTTTAGATTTAAACAGAACTTAAATGTTGTTTTTTGCCTTTAACGGTCCATGTCATCTCAACGTTCGTTGCTAGCAAATCCAGGAAAAACGCCTCGTTGCTTCCAACTTGTTTTGCCAGGCGAGCGAAGGTGCCTCAGTAAAATGGCTAAGTACACGAACGTGCTTTAAAATATTCATTCATAAAATGTTTCCTTGTGACTTCTCTGAAACAATAGTTATAAATTATACTCCCTTGGTGGTCTAATGTAAGAATAGGGTGGTATATAGTTTATAATTAGCTATAGCTATACCTGAGAGATAAGTTTTGTTAAATTAAACTGATCCAGCAATTTCATTCAATAATAAGATTCCTCAGTCAGCCTATCTGTTAAATACAATTTATAAAATAAATAAATATAATTTAAAATAACTTTTAAAAAATCTTTTTATATCATTTTTTTCTCGGAATAGCTTGAATAATTATTTTTTTGATTTCGTTATCTAAATGAGGCTCCATTTTTTACATTAAAGTATGAAAATCAAACTTCATTTAGGTAATGAAATTTGAAAATAGTTTATTTTAATAAAATAAAAAAATAAAAATAGCTACGTCGAACAAGAGAGTAGAATGCGTCTTGTTCGACGTTGTTTAATTAAATTTATACAAAGTTATTTGAACTCAAACTTCCTTTTGATATTTCTCACAAGTCAGACGATGATTTTATCTTATGCCGTCCATAATGTTAACGTTGAAAACACTCGGGATGTCGGAAGTAGGTACCGATACTTAAAACAATTATAAAATGGTTATATTGTTAAATGTTTTTCAACTTTTTGAAGTTATGAATAATTAGAATGGATAACTTTCGCAATTGGCCCTGTTATATAATTCCATTTATTTCACACAACTTTTCTATACACCTATATGGTGATAAATTCTCGCGTAAACATTTGTTTTCTGTTAACTTGTACTTTTGTTTAAGTTATTGTATATTTATATAATTTCGAAGCATTGATTGAAGTGTTAAATAAAATATACCTATGTATTATCTGTTATAGATATATAGGTATACTTTATACAATAAAAAATGTTTTTCCAATGTCATTATACAATAGACACGAGTGGGACCAATTGTTTACAGGTTTTTCCTTAAGTTTATTTAATGATGGGAATTACTACTTAACGTTGAAATTTGCTTAGATTGGTAAAGGAGCAACTTTCAATTAGGAATAAACTACTATTATGCCGTTTTAACTGGAGCAAACAAGTTTTGGATCACCTTAGACCGCTTTGAACATCGTTCCTATTTAAGCAGTATTACAAAGTTACGCTTGTTATATAACTATAGGTAGGTATTGTTTGTAGAATTTCTATTCAATTCAGAAATTCCTTCGGAAACTTCGTCCTGTTTGAGTAAACTTACCAGGAATTTTAGCTTCATCACAACTTTTAATTTTCGCATAATATTTGCAGAAGAAGTCTAGTCTTGTGCATCAATTAATTCGGAGAATACTACGGAGTTTCTCACAACTAACTTTTCAATATAGTTTGTTGTTTGATATTATAAATCAATATATTATTGATTTATCAGCCGATTGGGCTTCGGATTTTGGGAAAATTACTATGATCCGTCGTTGGCGTGGGCCGGGTACCTACGCATGAGCAATCCGGCCCCCCGACGACACCCGCGGCCAATATGGTACCGCGGTATCTCCTGGGCGACACTTCCAGTAGCCCATTTGCCCAATTATAGGGACGCCCGGAGTGTAGAGGCGTCCCTACTCCTCAGGGGTCAGCCTCGAAGGGAGCGGGGCCCATGTGCCCCTCTCCCCGAGGCCGAGCCTAGGGCGTAGGGGTAGGCGGCGGCGGCGGCCGCGCCGACGGCCAACACGCACGCACGTCTGTGGAGCGGAGGGATCTACTTCCCTCTCCCGCTCCGCGGCCTGCATAAGGAAAATGACCTAATATCCTATGGTAATATTAAAATATTTTACGCCAAAGTTTACCACTTACTACATTTTAAAATTGATATATAGACAACAGACAGAATTCGAATATGAATCTTAGGCCATTCGACAAAGGTCCAACGGTCGTCGAAATGTATCAATCTCTTGACTAAACGTCTGTAAGGTAGACGTGAGGCATAAATATTAGAATAGGTTAGTGTATTAGGTATTTTTCGATCCGAATCCGTACCTAATCAAAAGCGTCGAGGATTAGGTATGGTACAAAATATTCGTTACATAGAGTACAATTTACATTCCTTATTTTTTTTTATACTCTGACTTTGCTAGAGGCGTAACTAATATGACATATATCTAATTTAGTATCGATATCAAAGTTAGTAAAATAAAAGTGAATTACAATATTCTATTCGACTCATTCTCAATTCTACCATGAATGGAATAATTAATAAAAATATACCTAGAATATTAATTGTTATAAATTTAATTTCGAAAGTACTTCAATTTCAACCATAATTTATGATTAGTACGAGTGAAAACATATTATAAACTTTTCATATGCCAACTTCCCGATTACTTAACAGGAACGATCATGCTGAATATTTCCTACGTAATCCACATACGATACCTACATAATATTGGTAACAGGCCAGCTATATTGAATAAATATTAGGATTAGGTAAATGGAACAGGTATTTTAAAATACTAGGATTAGGTGGATTAGGTATCATTTTTAACTAATCCAACCCATCTCTACTGTAAGGAGAACGTAGTATGCCATCTATACATAATGATTAGAAACATTCGACAAATATCTCCAAAGTTGCATTTCAAAGTACCTAAATATTTAAATGATGGCACCGCCAATAATTTTATTTTAGAAAATTTTACGATAAAGTTCGCCACATACTAAATAAATCCTATGGTAGGTAATTGTAATCAGTAGCGTTACAATTGCAAGTGCTAGATGTCCCCGTATCATAACTTGTAGTCTGGGGCTCGCGGCCACTCGTATCATTGATACTGCGCAGTAGCTACGCCCCTGGTGTTAATACTGCGTTGTTTTTAGTAAATACTTCAACCATATTATCGAAGACATATTCGTAGCAATACATCTACGCTTATATGCTTACTACGCCGCTGCTACGTGGATTTAGTAAGTAGGGATTTACTTAACGCTTCGTTGTTGCGACGCATACACTTTAAGCGACTAGTGGTTATTATTCATAGTGAAACAAGTTTATTGAAACAAACAAACAAAATTTTTATTCATCTGACTTTTTGTGCGTACCATAACTGTTATTTCAAAATACAAACAATTTATTATCCAGTATCTCTCGACATCTACATAGTTGGACGTTATTCTGTTTCTGGAAATATTTTAATGTATACCTACCTATATAATAGCAAATTGGTACAGCCATTAGGCGACTTCATTATACGTGGGTGTAGGGGGCGAATAATACGAAATAATGGCGAGGATTCCAATGAATTAAAATGGTATCGGCGATCCGTCGTGTGTGACGTAAAACCTGTGATGCGTCCACTTCAAAAGTACGTAAACAAGATGGCTGCTCGTTTGTCGTTCCGTCAGAGTGACAGTTATCACTCTAGTCCAGAAATTATTTCAGAGTAACCGTCACACTGTCTTATATTTTATTGTTTTAGAAACCAAATTCATAGAAAAGTATTTTATTTAACAAACAGCTACATCCTATGAACCCACCTATTGCTCTTATAATTCCTACTAATATTATAAATGATACAGGTATAAGTAATACTTGTATATAAACCTTGGAACGTTGGGAAGGAAATAATATTATATATCACAGTTCTTTACTTAATTAATTCCAGTCTACCCATATATTTAATAACTTAAGCATTGAGAATGACGCTAGACTTCAATTTAAAAGTGTAATTCTCAAACGTCACCAACATACAGACTGAGTTACCAACTGTGTATATTCATCGGCAAGTTGCATGTCATCTCCGAGCCGAGTAATAACTTTTCCATATAATATTTCAGTCAATTCCGCGGCATGACAAGCTCTTTTACGCCAATACCAAGCTTCAAGTTGTAAAGAGGAATGAATAAATTAACTCTTACAAGAAATACTGGGTCAGTTTAGAATATTTATAAAAACAAAACAAATTAATCATTTGCATATTAATTGTTTTCTTAATCTAACCCAATAATAACGACATTATGATAAAATATAACACAGAACTAGTGGACAACGTTAGGGTCGGGTAACATATGTTACACACTAATATTATTTTGTTCGTAAGTATTCGAAATAAAATGCGCTAGTCTAAAAAGGACTCAGGAATATATTTGTGTCAAAAAATGTATACTCAAATTTTGAATAGACAATGTTCCAAATAGGACCAATTCGTTATGTACACCATGTTTTAAATCTTGTCTGTGGTGGACACTACGTCAGATTGATCTGAGAGTTTATTAGATAACATTTAATTGTAAATTGAAGGACGGTTATATAACTTTGGTATATTACTGACTCATTTTAATAAATAATAAAGATCACACTGTCTTAGATATCATGGTTGTACATCAAGTTTGGATTCTCTTCCTAATTCATTTAGCTATTCCCTGTTCGCTACAAGCGTGCCTTATCTGCCCGCCATGTTTCTGGCTTCGTAAACAAAGACTAAAGTATTAACGTTGCTAATTATGAAACGGTAATTTGCTTATCCTCCAAGTGAAATCGCATTAAGGCAACGTGAACAACCGAAAGAGAATAGTAATTCTTTTATATTTCCATTTGCGTGTTGGACTTCGTGTTTGTTTTGACGCTGTTTTGTTTAATGCTAAGTGGCCTTTGTACTTAAAACTAAAAGGTAATTAAACCGTATTATAATATTTCATTCTGTTGTTTGGTTAAGTTTGAACTTTTTATCTAGAATGTGTGTTTCTATTTTGTTATTACTATTTGATGTAACTTGAAATAATGATACCTACAGTAATTTTGAATATAGTTAACTGTTTTGGCCTACCTTTAACTTAGTGGAATATTGCCGCTGCTTATGCTATTTTACAGTCTTGTTTAACTTAATTATGTATTTAGGTATAATGATGTGTATTATTTGAGAGTGATTGATTGTAACGTGACGATTTAAAAAATAAGTTATATGTGTTCAGACTCAGACTACATTCAGTGTTAGTAAATCTTATTGTTAGTAACTATATCTAATATTAAACAATAGGCATGAAGACAAAAAAAAATCACTTTAGTCCGTCAGTTAGATTACTAAAAAATGTTATACACGTATTTTTTAATTTATCTAATCAATTAAAAATGACAAAGATAGCAGCAACAAACTATAAAGTTCCGAAGAGGGGGGCTTGTGACGTCACTACTAGGTAAAATTGAACCTAGAAGTGACGTCATATAAAATTTCAACGCACTGTATCCTCGTTATTCTTGGTTTGAGGAACGAAAAAAAAAATACGTGTCCAATATTTTTTGATAATCTTACTGACGGACTAAATAGATTTTTTTAGTGTTCATGCATATTACTGCGACCTGGCACTAGAGATCTCTCACTGTCTACGTATCAAGTAACCTATCAAGGGACAGTTCCACCTAACACTTATTGAGCTCAGGATGTTGTTGGGGCTAGAATACGTCCGGTCGAGAAGTGAGGTACACCGCTTCCGAACGATGGTATGAAACCCATCAACCCTCGCTTATAACTTTTAGAAAACAACTTCCACTTTTTATGGTTTATTTTACTGCACATCTCATAACGTCTAAAAGGCAGTTTGAGAGGTTAACAATTCGAAATTGAATACCTATTAAATCCTTAAATTACCATCAAGGCACAACATTAGTATCTAATCCTATAATCTTCTGATATGTATCGTGTTAAACATTTTCCATAACATTTCGTTTAAAAATAAAATAAATCCGCAAAATATATGTAGGTACGCGCATTACTTGCAAACGAATTGACCAATCTGGCTGGACATGGACAAGGTTTTAAGAAAAAGGCAGAATATGTTTATGGACTAGGCTGGCAGAGATGTGGCCCTCACTCATGAGGTGCCTCATTTCGTCGGTGATATTGCAATACCGCGTAAGTGACAATAGCTTATAAGGTTGAAATCAAATATAGCAAATTATATTTTTTGCCCTAAAAGATAAAGATAAAACATATTTCTTGACATATGAAATCACACCTTAGTAGCAACCGTCACATACGCCGTATTGCAATATCACCGACGATTTAAGGTACTCGTGAGCGCAAATTGAAAGAGTTACTCGAATTTCAACATTGAACCACCTCATGACTCATTCACGCGTCCTCACTTAAAAATTGACATTGACAGTAGGTATTGTATTGACGCGAGAACTCGCGAGTGAGTAACGAATTATTGATTGAGCGAATGAACCGAGTTATTTCATAATTGTACAGAATTTATAGAATGAGTGAGGTGAGGTCTCTAAATTTTGAAAACACAGTAAACATTATGATTTTGGTATGTACTTAATGAAATAGTGTGTGTGTGATACTGATGTTTGGTAGGATATTATTTAGATTATGAAGAGATACAAAAAATTGTGTGAAATGAGTTGCAGGGTAAATAAAACACACGAAGCAAATTAAAAAATACTGAGTGTATTAATTGAGATCAAAGGATAAAAAAGTAAAAAAAAATCGTATGGAATAAAAAATCACATATTCGCGTGTAAAAATAAAATCAGGCGCACTTTTTTACCATCCAATCGATTGCGCCTGTCAGTAACGACATGTCCTGCTTTCGAAAAAACTCTTTCGGAAGGAGTTGAAGTAGCTGGAGTACAAAAGTGTTTTTTGACTACATCATATAGGCGTGGATATACGTGCCTTTTCGTGTACCACCATAATATAGGGTCGTGGGAAATCTTCCTACTTATAAGAGGCTCATCGAAATATTTATCTACTTCTATGATTGCAGCTGCGGTCGGGTTTTGCTTTTTAACTGCATCTACAACTTTTAGGTCGAATTCATCCCATATAGAAGGCTTTTGTGTGTTTGAATCGCTTGGTGAAATATTTTCACTAATTTCTGTATCAGTTTCAACAATCGATGCAATAGATTTAGCTGCTATATTATATAAATATTTTTTTGCATTATCAACACTGCTTTTTTTGTCATCAGGAAAACCATATGCCTTAAATCGTGGGTCTAGAAGCGTACTTACGGCAAATAATTTATTATCCTCTACATTTCTAAACCGTATTGATATATTAGTAACAAACCGCTTGGCCATTTCCATTACTGTTTGGGGAATGTTTGAGTCTTGAGTGAACGTCTCACACTTTATTTTGAGCAAATTCGCTAAGTCTATGATTTGCGATACAGTAACATGCTTTTCTGCACTCATAATTTCAGTGATTGATTTAAAGTGTCGTAACAAATCACAACATTTCGACAAAATTTCTATGTCGTCCGGGGTCAAATTTGGCGTGTGGGGATAATCGGTGGCAATGGTGGAAATCACACTTCTTTTTATCTTTAAAACCCTCTCGAACATATCGAACGTAGAGTTCCACCGTGTTATCACATCTTGTTTTACTTTTAGCTGTTTCTCCCCTAGCTGCTTTTGCATAGCTGTTAGGCGCTCACTAGCCAAAACACTCCTTTGGAAAAGTTCCACTATGGTTTTAACTTTATTTTGGATCACCTTAATTTCTGATAAACCTGCTTGAACAATCAAGTTTAAAGTGTGAGCAAAACACGGTACTTGCTTCCATTTTAATGAAGAAATGGCAGCTTGGATGTTATTAGCATTGTCAGCAGTAACTGACACTACTTTTTCGAAGATTACCCATTCGGTGCAATTTTTTTTTATTAAATCAGCTAAGTTCTGTGCGGTATGGCGTTGTGCGTCTGGAATGCATTCTAACATTACCGCCTTAATATTGCTGTTTTCAACAAAATGTGCTGTTACGGCAACATACTGATGATGAGAAGCAGAAGTCCAGGCATCCGTAGTTAGGGCAACATATTCCGTTTGTCCTAGTAATTTCGTCACATCTTCTCTTACGATGTTATAAAATTTTAGTAATAACGCTTTTGATAGCGTCTTTCTTGATGGAACAACATACGAAGAACACAATTATTTTACAAATGCTCTAAATGATTCGCTTTCGACGATTGTAAAAGGTAAATAATTTTTGACAATCATTAGCAGGAGCAACTTATTAATAGTTTCCGTTTTCTTTAATTACAGCGGTTTTGCAAAATATTGATTGATTTGATTATATTGATTACAAATTAAAGGACGACTATCCGGAACGGGAGTTGCTGGTACAAATTGAGTGGAACCATCGGGGCAGGCGGAAGACGACTCACCTTGAGACATAGATGGAATCGCAGATGAAAGAGGTGTAGCAACACTAGTATCGGTAGTTAAAGCCGTACGATCTTCTTGAATCCCAGCTAGGACAAGGGGATGAGCAGATTTTAAATGCCTGGTTAAATTATAGGGGCCTGCACCCCTGTGCGAAAAAAGTTTCAAGCAAATTGTACATTTGGCCTTATATTCTCCCAAATCCTTGAAAAACTCCCAGGTTTTTGATTTTTTTACTGTTGGAGCCATAATCCCGCCAAATATGTAGGAATGGTAAAAAACCAACACCACAAGCAATGAGTATCTCCACCACACCACCACCAAAACAAAACAAAAACAAAACAGCAAAACAATCCGAATTCGCAAACACAAACACAAAAGTCAATGTTATTGTCACAACTCACTTCACGATTCACAATACGTGCACCTCAAGGACAACATAGGTAAACAAACATTATTACTCAAAACGAAATAAAGAGAAAATAATTTTAATTCTGCTATTTCTATGAACTGTAAACGTTAACTATGAACTTTAATAACATTACAATTAGATTGGTAATCAAGTGTCATTGATTCGTTTATTTTGGCGGTCAAAAATTTATGAGTGAAAGAAAATTATGTGAGTGAGGGAGACGTAAAAATCAGAATCGTGAGTACTTACGAGTCGACGCAATCGTCCGCCCCGCTGCCTCGGACTATCGGCTGAATTCGGCTGAGTTCGGCTCGGGCTCGGCTCGGCTCGTAAGATACGCCGATATACGACTCCTCGCCTCAAATGAGGGGTACCTCGTGAGGACCTCGCGAGGCAAAATGAGGTACTCCCTCAACCTCATATTAAAATGATGAGTTACCCATCACTATAGGCTGGGCACGATCACGTAGTAGATAATATGATTGGATTGTACAATGTTAAAAAGAAAAACTTGGGCTTCTATCATGATATCATAGATACCGGATGATGAAATGCCCGGTGTCCCCAAACACTGGAGTTTGGGAGAGCACCCGAGAAGTTTTAGTGGATTTATATCTCCTCGTGGCATGAGCATATCATAGTAATGAACAGATCAGGTCCAAATAACCCACCGCCTGCGGTGTAGAAGTTATGTAATGCCCTATGGAAAAAAATGCTATAAAGGACATTCCATTATAGAAATAAAAAGAAAAACGTAGGTAGGTACCTACATTATTCTTTTTATAAAAGATCGTGAGACTCATAGATACCATCTGAAATGACGAACGCATTTTGCAAAGTATTGGTATGTTTTTCGCAATTGGCCCTGTTATATAATTCCATTTATTTCACACAACTTTTCTATACACCTATATGGTGATAAATTCTCGCGTAAACATTTGTTTTCTGTTAACTTGTACTTTTGTTTAAGTTATTGTATATTTATATAATTTCGAAGCATTGATTGAAGTGTTAAATAAAATATACCTATGTATTATCTGTTATAGATATATAGGTATACTTTATACAATAAAAAATGTTTTTCCAATGTCATTATACAATAGACACGAGTGGGACCAATTGTTTACAGGTTTTTCCTTAAGTTTATTTAATGATGGGAATTACTACTTAACGTTGAAATTTGCTTAGATTGGTAAAGGAGCAACTTTCAATTAGGAATAAACTACTATTATGCCGTTTTAACTGGAGCAAACAAGTTTTGGATCACCTTAGACCGCTTTGAACATCGTTCCTATTTAAGCAGTATTACAAAGTTACGCTTGTTATATAACTATAGGTAGGTATTGTTTGTAGAATTTCTATTCAATTCAGAAATTCCTTCGGAAACTTCGTCCTGTTTGAGTAAACTTACCAGGAATTTTAGCTTCATCACAACTTTTAATTTTCGCATAATATTTGCAGAAGAAGTCTAGTCTTGTGCATCAATTAATTCGGAGAATACTACGGAGTTTCTCACAACTAACTTTTCAATATAGTTTGTTGTTTGATATTATAAATCAATATATTATTGATTTATCAGCCGATTGGGCTTCGGATTTTGGGAAAATTACTATGATCCGTCGTTGGCGTGGGCCGGGTACCTACGCATGAGCAATCCGGCCCCCCGACGACACCCGCGGCCAATATGGTACCGCGGTATCTCCTGGGCGACACTTCCAGTAGCCCATTTGCCCAATTATAGGGACGCCCGGAGTGTAGAGGCGTCCCTACTCCTCAGGGGTCAGCCTCGAAGGGAGCGGGGCCCATGTGCCCCTCTCCCCGAGGCCGAGCCTAGGGCGTAGGGGTAGGCGGCGGCGGCGGCCGCGCCGACGGCCAACACGCACGCACGTCTGTGGAGCGGAGGGATCTACTTCCCTCTCCCGCTCCGCGGCCTGCATAAGGAAAATGACCTAATATCCTATGGTAATATTAAAATATTTTACGCCAAAGTTTACCACTTACTACATTTTAAAATTGATATATAGACAACAGACAGAATTCGAATATGAATCTTAGGCCATTCGACAAAGGTCCAACGGTCGTCGAAATGTATCAATCTCTTGACTAAACGTCTGTAAGGTAGACGTGAGGCATAAATATTAGAATAGGTTAGTGTATTAGGTATTTTTCGATCCGAATCCGTACCTAATCAAAAGCGTCGAGGATTAGGTATGGTACAAAATATTCGTTACATAGAGTACAATTTACATTCCTTATTTTTTTTTATACTCTGACTTTGCTAGAGGCGTAACTAATATGACATATATCTAATTTAGTATCGATATCAAAGTTAGTAAAATAAAAGTGAATTACAATATTCTATTCGACTCATTCTCAATTCTACCATGAATGGAATAATTAATAAAAATATACCTAGAATATTAATTGTTATAAATTTAATTTCGAAAGTACTTCAATTTCAACCATAATTTATGATTAGTACGAGTGAAAACATATTATAAACTTTTCATATGCCAACTTCCCGATTACTTAACAGGAACGATCATGCTGAATATTTCCTACGTAATCCACATACGATACCTACATAATATTGGTAACAGGCCAGCTATATTGAATAAATATTAGGATTAGGTAAATGGAACAGGTATTTTAAAATACTAGGATTAGGTGGATTAGGTATCATTTTTAACTAATCCAACCCATCTCTACTGTAAGGAGAACGTAGTATGCCATCTATACATAATGATTAGAAACATTCGACAAATATCTCCAAAGTTGCATTTCAAAGTACCTAAATATTTAAATGATGGCACCGCCAATAATTTTATTTTAGAAAATTTTACGATAAAGTTCGCCACATACTAAATAAATCCTATGGTAGGTAATTGTAATCAGTAGCGTTACAATTGCAAGTGCTAGATGTCCCCGTATCATAACTTGTAGTCTGGGGCTCGCGGCCACTCGTATCATTGATACTGCGCAGTAGCTACGCCCCTGGTGTTAATACTGCGTTGTTTTTAGTAAATACTTCAACCATATTATCGAAGACATATTCGTAGCAATACATCTACGCTTATATGCTTACTACGCCGCTGCTACGTGGATTTAGTAAGTAGGGATTTACTTAACGCTTCGTTGTTGCGACGCATACACTTTAAGCGACTAGTGGTTATTATTCATAGTGAAACAAGTTTATTGAAACAAACAAACAAAATTTTTATTCATCTGACTTTTTGTGCGTACCATAACTGTTATTTCAAAATACAAACAATTTATTATCCAGTATCTCTCGACATCTACATAGTTGGACGTTATTCTGTTTCTGGAAATATTTTAATGTATACCTACCTATATAATAGCAAATTGGTACAGCCATTAGGCGACTTCATTATACGTGGGTGTAGGGGGCGAATAATACGAAATAATGGCGAGGATTCCAATGAATTAAAATGGTATCGGCGATCCGTCGTGTGTGACGTAAAACCTGTGATGCGTCCACTTCAAAAGTACGTAAACAAGATGGCTGCTCGTTTGTCGTTCCGTCAGAGTGACAGTTATCACTCTAGTCCAGAAATTATTTCAGAGTAACCGTCACACTGTCTTATATTTTATTGTTTTAGAAACCAAATTCATAGAAAAGTATTTTATTTAACAAACAGCTACATCCTATGAACCCACCTATTGCTCTTATAATTCCTACTAATATTATAAATGATACAGGTATAAGTAATACTTGTATATAAACCTTGGAACGTTGGGAAGGAAATAATATTATATATCACAGTTCTTTACTTAATTAATTCCAGTCTACCCATATATTTAATAACTTAAGCATTGAGAATGACGCTAGACTTCAATTTAAAAGTGTAATTCTCAAACGTCACCAACATACAGACTGAGTTACCAACTGTGTATATTCATCGGCAAGTTGCATGTCATCTCCGAGCCGAGTAATAACTTTTCCATATAATATTTCAGTCAATTCCGCGGCATGACAAGCTCTTTTACGCCAATACCAAGCTTCAAGTTGTAAAGAGGAATGAATAAATTAACTCTTACAAGAAATACTGGGTCAGTTTAGAATATTTATAAAAACAAAACAAATTAATCATTTGCATATTAATTGTTTTCTTAATCTAACCCAATAATAACGACATTATGATAAAATATAACACAGAACTAGTGGACAACGTTAGGGTCGGGTAACATATGTTACACACTAATATTATTTTGTTCGTAAGTATTCGAAATAAAATGCGCTAGTCTAAAAAGGACTCAGGAATATATTTGTGTCAAAAAATGTATACTCAAATTTTGAATAGACAATGTTCCAAATAGGACCAATTCGTTATGTACACCATGTTTTAAATCTTGTCTGTGGTGGACACTACGTCAGATTGATCTGAGAGTTTATTAGATAACATTTAATTGTAAATTGAAGGACGGTTATATAACTTTGGTATATTACTGACTCATTTTAATAAATAATAAAGATCACACTGTCTTAGATATCATGGTTGTACATCAAGTTTGGATTCTCTTCCTAATTCATTTAGCTATTCCCTGTTCGCTACAAGCGTGCCTTATCTGCCCGCCATGTTTCTGGCTTCGTAAACAAAGACTAAAGTATTAACGTTGCTAATTATGAAACGGTAATTTGCTTATCCTCCAAGTGAAATCGCATTAAGGCAACGTGAACAACCGAAAGAGAATAGTAATTCTTTTATATTTCCATTTGCGTGTTGGACTTCGTGTTTGTTTTGACGCTGTTTTGTTTAATGCTAAGTGGCCTTTGTACTTAAAACTAAAAGGTAATTAAACCGTATTATAATATTTCATTCTGTTGTTTGGTTAAGTTTGAACTTTTTATCTAGAATGTGTGTTTCTATTTTGTTATTACTATTTGATGTAACTTGAAATAATGATACCTACAGTAATTTTGAATATAGTTAACTGTTTTGGCCTACCTTTAACTTAGTGGAATATTGCCGCTGCTTATGCTATTTTACAGTCTTGTTTAACTTAATTATGTATTTAGGTATAATGATGTGTATTATTTGAGAGTGATTGATTGTAACGTGACGATTTAAAAAATAAGTTATATGTGTTCAGACTCAGACTACATTCAGTGTTAGTAAATCTTATTGTTAGTAACTATATCTAATATTAAACAATAGGCATGAAGACAAAAAAAAATCACTTTAGTCCGTCAGTTAGATTACTAAAAAATGTTATACACGTATTTTTTAATTTATCTAATCAATTAAAAATGACAAAGATAGCAGCAACAAACTATAAAGTTCCGAAGAGGGGGGCTTGTGACGTCACTACTAGGTAAAATTGAACCTAGAAGTGACGTCATATAAAATTTCAACGCACTGTATCCTCGTTATTCTTGGTTTGAGGAACGAAAAAAAAAATACGTGTCCAATATTTTTTGATAATCTTACTGACGGACTAAATAGATTTTTTTAGTGTTCATGCATATTACTGCGACCTGGCACTAGAGATCTCTCACTGTCTACGTATCAAGTAACCTATCAAGGGACAGTTCCACCTAACACTTATTGAGCTCAGGATGTTGTTGGGGCTAGAATACGTCCGGTCGAGAAGTGAGGTACACCGCTTCCGAACGATGGTATGAAACCCATCAACCCTCGCTTATAACTTTTAGAAAACAACTTCCACTTTTTATGGTTTATTTTACTGCACATCTCATAACGTCTAAAAGGCAGTTTGAGAGGTTAACAATTCGAAATTGAATACCTATTAAATCCTTAAATTACCATCAAGGCACAACATTAGTATCTAATCCTATAATCTTCTGATATGTATCGTGTTAAACATTTTCCATAACATTTCGTTTAAAAATAAAATAAATCCGCAAAATATATGTAGGTACGCGCATTACTTGCAAACGAATTGACCAATCTGGCTGGACATGGACAAGGTTTTAAGAAAAAGGCAGAATATGTTTATGGACTAGGCTGGCAGAGATGTGGCCCTCACTCATGAGGTGCCTCATTTCGTCGGTGATATTGCAATACCGCGTAAGTGACAATAGCTTATAAGGTTGAAATCAAATATAGCAAATTATATTTTTTGCCCTAAAAGATAAAGATAAAACATATTTCTTGACATATGAAATCACACCTTAGTAGCAACCGTCACATACGCCGTATTGCAATATCACCGACGATTTAAGGTACTCGTGAGCGCAAATTGAAAGAGTTACTCGAATTTCAACATTGAACCACCTCATGACTCATTCACGCGTCCTCACTTAAAAATTGACATTGACAGTAGGTATTGTATTGACGCGAGAACTCGCGAGTGAGTAACGAATTATTGATTGAGCGAATGAACCGAGTTATTTCATAATTGTACAGAATTTATAGAATGAGTGAGGTGAGGTCTCTAAATTTTGAAAACACAGTAAACATTATGATTTTGGTATGTACTTAATGAAATAGTGTGTGTGTGATACTGATGTTTGGTAGGATATTATTTAGATTATGAAGAGATACAAAAAATTGTGTGAAATGAGTTGCAGGGTAAATAAAACACACGAAGCAAATTAAAAAATACTGAGTGTATTAATTGAGATCAAAGGATAAAAAAGTAAAAAAAAATCGTATGGAATAAAAAATCACATATTCGCGTGTAAAAATAAAATCAGGCGCACTTTTTTACCATCCAATCGATTGCGCCTGTCAGTAACGACATGTCCTGCTTTCGAAAAAACTCTTTCGGAAGGAGTTGAAGTAGCTGGAGTACAAAAGTGTTTTTTGACTACATCATATAGGCGTGGATATACGTGCCTTTTCGTGTACCACCATAATATAGGGTCGTGGGAAATCTTCCTACTTATAAGAGGCTCATCGAAATATTTATCTACTTCTATGATTGCAGCTGCGGTCGGGTTTTGCTTTTTAACTGCATCTACAACTTTTAGGTCGAATTCATCCCATATAGAAGGCTTTTGTGTGTTTGAATCGCTTGGTGAAATATTTTCACTAATTTCTGTATCAGTTTCAACAATCGATGCAATAGATTTAGCTGCTATATTATATAAATATTTTTTTGCATTATCAACACTGCTTTTTTTGTCATCAGGAAAACCATATGCCTTAAATCGTGGGTCTAGAAGCGTACTTACGGCAAATAATTTATTATCCTCTACATTTCTAAACCGTATTGATATATTAGTAACAAACCGCTTGGCCATTTCCATTACTGTTTGGGGAATGTTTGAGTCTTGAGTGAACGTCTCACACTTTATTTTGAGCAAATTCGCTAAGTCTATGATTTGCGATACAGTAACATGCTTTTCTGCACTCATAATTTCAGTGATTGATTTAAAGTGTCGTAACAAATCACAACATTTCGACAAAATTTCTATGTCGTCCGGGGTCAAATTTGGCGTGTGGGGATAATCGGTGGCAATGGTGGAAATCACACTTCTTTTTATCTTTAAAACCCTCTCGAACATATCGAACGTAGAGTTCCACCGTGTTATCACATCTTGTTTTACTTTTAGCTGTTTCTCCCCTAGCTGCTTTTGCATAGCTGTTAGGCGCTCACTAGCCAAAACACTCCTTTGGAAAAGTTCCACTATGGTTTTAACTTTATTTTGGATCACCTTAATTTCTGATAAACCTGCTTGAACAATCAAGTTTAAAGTGTGAGCAAAACACGGTACTTGCTTCCATTTTAATGAAGAAATGGCAGCTTGGATGTTATTAGCATTGTCAGCAGTAACTGACACTACTTTTTCGAAGATTACCCATTCGGTGCAAATTTTTTTTATTAAATCAGCTAAGTTCTGTGCGGTATGGCGTTGTGCGTCTGGAATGCATTCTAACATTACCGCCTTAATATTGCTGTTTTCAACAAAATGTGCTGTTACGGCAACATACTGATGATGAGAAGCAGAAGTCCAGGCATCCGTAGTTAGGGCAACATATTCCGTTTGTCCTAGTAATTTCGTCACATCTTCTCTTACGATGTTATAAAATTTTAGTAATAACGCTTTTGATAGCGTCTTTCTTGATGGAACAACATACGAAGAACACAATTATTTTACAAATGCTCTAAATGATTCGCTTTCGACGATTGTAAAAGGTAAATAATTTTTGACAATCATTAGCAGGAGCAACTTATTAATAGTTTCCGTTTTCTTTAATTACAGCGGTTTTGCAAAATATTGATTGATTTGATTATATTGATTACAAATTAAAGGACGACTATCCGGAACGGGAGTTGCTGGTACAAATTGAGTGGAACCATCGGGGCAGGCGGAAGACGACTCACCTTGAGACATAGATGGAATCGCAGATGAAAGAGGTGTAGCAACACTAGTATCGGTAGTTAAAGCCGTACGATCTTCTTGAATCCCAGCTAGGACAAGGGGATGAGCAGATTTTAAATGCCTGGTTAAATTATAGGGGCCTGCACCCCTGTGCGAAAAAAGTTTCAAGCAAATTGTACATTTGGCCTTATATTCTCCCAAATCCTTGAAAAACTCCCAGGTTTTTGATTTTTTTACTGTTGGAGCCATAATCCCGCCAAATATGTAGGAATGGTAAAAAACCAACACCACAAGCAATGAGTATCTCCACCACACCACCACCAAAACAAAACAAAAACAAAACAGCAAAACAATCCGAATTCGCAAACACAAACACAAAAGTCAATGTTATTGTCACAACTCACTTCACGATTCACAATACGTGCACCTCAAGGACAACATAGGTAAACAAACATTATTACTCAAAACGAAATAAAGAGAAAATAATTTTAATTCTGCTATTTCTATGAACTGTAAACGTTAACTATGAACTTTAATAACATTACAATTAGATTGGTAATCAAGTGTCATTGATTCGTTTATTTTGGCGGTCAAAAATTTATGAGTGAAAGAAAATTATGTGAGTGAGGGAGACGTAAAAATCAGAATCGTGAGTACTTACGAGTCGACGCAATCGTCCGCCCCGCTGCCTCGGACTATCGGCTGAATTCGGCTGAGTTCGGCTCGGGCTCGGCTCGGCTCGTAAGATACGCCGATATACGACTCCTCGCCTCAAATGAGGGGTACCTCGTGAGGACCTCGCGAGGCAAAATGAGGTACTCCCTCAACCTCATATTAAAATGATGAGTTACCCATCACTATAGGCTGGGCACGATCACGTAGTAGAAAATATGATTGGATTGTACAATGTTAAAAAGAAAAACTTGGGCTTCTATCATGATATCATAGATACCGGATGATGAAATGCCCGGTGTCCCCAAACACTGGAGTTTGGGAGAGCACCCGAGAAGTTTTAGTGGATTTATATCTCCTCGTGGCATGAGCATATCATAGTAATGAACAGATCAGGTCCAAATAACCCACCGCCTGCGGTGTAGAAGTTATGTAATGCCCTATGGAAAAAAATGCTATAAAGGACATTCCATTATAGAAATAAAAAGAAAAACGTAGGTAGGTACCTACATTATTCTTTTTATAAAAGATCGTGAGACTCATAGATACCATCTGAAATGACGAACGCATTTTGCAAAGTATTGGTATGTTTTTCCACATATATGAAAAAGTTTCTACAGCTTAATGTCGACTTTTCTGAGATGTGATGGTTAAGCCTGAAAGTGAGGAGAAAATCGATGTATCGATAGAAGCTTAACTTATGTCAAAGAGTATTATTTTATTTATATCCAACGCACTACAGTAATATAACGTTTGTTTGTGTTTATTAGTAAATAATCATATTTATATTATTCAACCGGTTGTACTCACGGTTTTTAATCATCAGATATGTCCGACTAGTTTCGAGACCATCCCGAGGTCCATACTCAAGGAGTAGTCGACTCGACGGCGCGGCGCCGGGCGACTAACTAAGTTTTAATTCTAAAATAAATAATGTGGTTTAATTAATTTATTTATTTCAAGTGTTCTTCACATCTGTGCCTATTTATCGCCTATTACGAAGTACTACATACTTATTAACATTATATAGAAAGAGTAAACAAATAATGAGTTACATTCAATTTTTTAATAAGCCTTAGATAAGATCACCTTATTTCTTTACATGTATGTCGACTAAGGGAAATACAGTCGATATTAGCCTAAGGTTACTTACCCTCTTTACGTTTGTCAGATGTATTAGTGATCACCAATACATTTGCCAAACCAAGGTCTGTAAAGATGCGGCCCACGTTCAGCAGTGGACGTAAACGAGCTGGTGATGAACCTAAAAATGCCATTGTTTTAAGTACCTATTATATTATAATTCTCGCTTTTCAGTTAATCTATATTAATATTATAAAGAGGAAACATTTGTATTTTTGTGTGTATGTATGCAATGAATAAAATCAAAAACTACCGAGCCGATGTTAAAAATTCTTTCACCATTGTAAAGCTGCATTCACCCTGAGTAACATAGGCTATTTAATTATGAAGTTCCCACGGGAACGGGAGTTACGTGGGTGAAACCACGCGCGGGAAGTTAGTATTTATATAGCCTTCCTAGTTATTTTGAAATCATTTGAAGAATGACAACAACTGATTGTTTAAAATTGAGATGTAATTTTTATTTATGAGTAATAAAAAATACAATTTAAATTATTTTAATGTTATTAATTTTTGAGAACAGCACGAACTTCAAAAAAATACTCCAATAGACAATATAAATTCACCGATCGCACTAATGCGTAAATTGGATAAAGACGCCCGAGTTAGGTCGGGGACGTCGCACGGATCCGATTGGTTAGTGGCCCAACGACTCAGTTAAACGAATTTGGCTAATTAGCATTCATTGGCTGTCGGAAATAGGCGAAAGAATACCAAAGCGTTCGGTGCTTGTTAATTTACGTTTTTCAAGATGTGTATTTTTTTTAGCGTTGGACTTTTTCCTAGTATTTTTCTGTGAGGAAACGTTTTAAACATCTCCGCCGTCGCGCGTCGCGGGGATTGTAGTGTCTCCGCAACAACGTCGCTGCGGCTGGATATATGGGACTCCGTTATATAAGCAATGGTATGATAATTGTTCGATATAAGTATATCAAAATGGGTTTTATTTGTACAAATATAAAGAGGAAATATTTGTATTTTTGTATGTATGTTTGTTACGAAATATAAAAAAAGCTACTGGACGGATTTCGATAATTATTTTACCATTAGAATTTTACATTATCTTCGAGCAATAGGCTATATTTAGAGCAATAGGGTTAATTCGCGAGCGGGAAAAATCGTTACATTTCATAAATAAAATAATAATTAACCACGTCAACGTCAACAGGCAGACGTTATATTTCATGAAAACCTCATGAAACTTTGACAAAGTTAAAATAAAACTTGTTTTGATACAATTTAAACTCTAACACTGATCATAGCAAAGGAGACTAAGCTCCCCAGGGCGCTCTTCCATCGCCATTTGGGTGGGTACCGGTAACTACAGATGACATTCAGTACCAGACCATTTCTTAGTCATACAGAATGTAAAAAATATGAGTTTAGTAATACTTAACAAAAATTTAAGAAACATCTAGATATACTACGCAGCTACTTGATAAAAAAAAACGTAGCCGTCAAAATTTTCATGACTTTTAATGATAAAACTTCTAATAACAGCTTTATTTGCTCTAAACTGTATTTCTGTATTTTGATGAACCTATTCACTAATAATAATTTAATGATATGAATTTGAGATTTTTTTTAACTACTTATATGTAAATTTTAAGTTTCAATTTATAGTAGGTTTCTATTTTTTGTTAACATTCATTAAAAGTATTCATATGTTGTATGAATTTTGTTTTTGAAACATACTTAAAATCACTAATTTGGAAATTATCATATTTTGCATTAAATCAAATTAAGAAAGAAATCGTATCCTTGTATTGTATCCACAACTACATATTAAAGAGTAAAGTTTTGGCGCACATTTTCTTCTTCTTCTTCATATACAGAAAGCTGTTACTATTAGCTCCTTATAATATTTTAGCCCCACAAAATATATAACAATGAAGAATATAGTGTATCACCGAATAGGATTCTACTAAAGTATAGAAACCTATTGGGCGATACACTAAACACAATATGCACGATTTTATAGAGGTGGTTGCTCGCAAACTTTAGAGTACTCGTATTTTCTATCAAGGCCTATGAATAAGACAATATGCCTGCTAGGCTCCTGTTTAAGTGAAAATCGAGGTATCCACTCTCGGGGGACTAACTTGAGAGATACCTTTACGGTAAAGTAACCATGGTTTTACGAAACGATAGATTCAAGTCAGGTAGCGTAATAAATAAATACCCCTAGCAGGCATATTCTAGTCCACGAAAGGACCTACATTTGGAGCAGTATCATCATCGTCAGCCCGTATAACGTCCACTGCTGAACATGAGCCTCCTCCCGATGGAGGGATTTTGCCAAAGCTACCACGCTTGGCAGGCGGGTTGGTGACCGCAGTATTATGTTGTTAAACACAAGGAAACGCTGCTGCCCGTTCCCTAGTATGCGCTCGTTATTGATGATGTTATAGCAATCGGGATCAACGGCTTAACGTGCTTTCCGAGGTACGAAGGCTAGTACCTCAACCAACCAGACCCGTAAAAAAGTCATTAAATTTACACAAAGATTTCTTGTCCGATGTAGGGATCGAACCCACGATCTCATAGACTCAAAGGGAGACTTTTACGATATAATTTAAAAAACGCGTCTATCTGACCGTAATACTATCATACACAAACCTCCGTGATTTCAGTGATTTAAGATACTTATTTGTCATATTTTAATTTTTGATTTCCCTAATTGATTCAAAAATGATCTTATTTTCAATATTATCTTCTTTTAAATATTCAAATAGTGATTCGATTTAAGGTATTTTAATTTAATTAATAGAAGCTGGTTAAAGGTAATGCCGTTTTACAATATTTTATTGGATCGTCATAACAATTTTAGAGGTTTGTTTGTTAGTTAAATCGGTGGATACCCATGGTCTACAATACTGGTTTACAGGTCACGCAAATTTGGATCTACCGAAAATATTGATCAGCTGTTGTAACCGATGCTTCAGACGGGTTCTTTTTGTTTTGCATATCTTAATTGAATTTGGAGGACCAATTCCAAGTTAAACGATTTTGTGCAAATGTTTTTCCTTAATTTAATTTAATTCGGTTTTTAATAATGCTTTTTAAGAGAATTCGGAAGTACTTATTTATGAATGTAATTTCCCTGTATCATGTAGTTTTCACTTATTTATAGAATGAGTACTATTCAATGAGGTGAAATTACTATTAAATCTCATTAAAATTTCAAAATGTTGTGCAGTAAAATAATAAATACGGTCTCATATGGCTTCTTTAGCGTTCGCGTTGACATGGAACTATCTTATCGTATCGTAATATATTTTTTTGATGGAAATACCGCATCGAATTATTCAAGGGTAAATCTTGGGGTTTGTGTGAATAACTGCCCAAAAATCTTCACAAACATTCACATTTATTATATTGGTAGGATTCTGAGGGTTCCTCTATAAGCCATTTGCCATGAATTTATCTACGGCAAGCGAATAGCTCAAAGCCTCGTCATTTACTATAAGAAAGATAAACACGACAAGTTTAATATTTGAACACACTTTAAATGTTTAAATGTTTAACTTTAAATCTGTCGATACTTAACGACATAATCTGGCGTCGCACTGTTATCTAAACTCGCCTAATGAAGTTTAGTTAGGCTGGGTCGTGCGATCCAATCTCCCACCAGGCCTAACGTCAAGACTTAGCAAATATGCTGGATGTGTTCTGGTCTGCATACTTGAATAAAGTCGTTATCTACTATATTTTCTCTAAATAAAATAAATATATAATTATGTAGATAGTATCAATTATTATTTTGAGTATTTTAAAGTTAAGTCTGATGTTAATGTCTGTGACAAACTTCAAATTCTCATAAGGATCTTTGATTCTACACGAAGATTGTTTCACTGTCACGAAAATTGAATCCCTCTCTCTGATACTTATATTGACACTGCCAGGCTACGGAGCAGTCGTCTTCAAGTTTTAAGTAATACTTGAGCCTTCTTCAGTCTCCAGTAAGATGGAAATAAAGCTTGAGTTGATAGATGCAACTGTCCATCCAGCAGCTATATGCCCCTAAATCGCCTCTAACGATATCCATGTGAAGATATGGAGTGGTTTATTCTAAGCCGGAAGCACTCTGCACGAACGGAAACCATATGGCACAGCCGGAAACCACACGGTACCTCAACTATATGCTTATTGTATGTATTGCATGTCTTAATTGCGTATACTCCCGCAATTCCAATGACATCTATATGATTTCAAGAAGTCATCAGATAAAAAAAAAAAATGCAATTTATAACGTCTAGTAGTTTTTCAGTAACGTACACATATTATATGCAATAAAGTGTTGATAAATTATATTAAACAACTCTTTAAAGTACACCATAACAAGTTCAATAAAAAACAACAGAAACATGTAATAGAATAAATAAATTTATTTTATCGACATCATTACTTTTACAAATGTTACTACGCAAATAACTTCCCAAAAAATTGGTAAAACTGAAATATTGTATCAAACGTTTTTCGTTTGATAAAAGATCCAAATAAGAATACGGACGGAATGAGAAGTAAAAAATATAATTATTCTTGTTTACAGAGTGTTTCTTTCTGATAAATTACCATGAAATCTATTATGTCTATTTAAGAAAAGAGAAAGTAATAAAATTAATAGTCTTTTTTCACAAAAAAATCTTCTTGTGTTTTGGTATTGTATTTAATCATTTAAGTCAACTGCTGGACATACCTAAACTTCATGGTACAATCAATCAAAAGAAGAAATCAAAATGTTTTCTTAATGTAAAAGATTGGCCAACTGGGGACGCAGAAAATGCGCTGTATAAACGGACACACAAAGTAGGTACAATTTTTTCAAAAAAAGGTAATTACGACCCCAGTTTGCTGATTGTTTTCACTACAAAAACATAATTATTAATTCTTTCGACAAATTCCATTAAAAACATGTAATTTAGTTTACTAAAATAATTAAAATCATAGCAAAAATGCTAAGTTTTTTTTTTAAAAAAAGATGTAAATTTTCTTAGCTTAGCTTAGTAAATGTTATGAGATTTATTAAACTAAAAATATGTTTAAACAACTAAATTTAACACACCATGCCCGTGACTAAAGATTCTTATTAGATTCATTGTTTTGTTAATGTGCAATGTCATTATTTTACTAAAATAATTAAAATCATAGCAAAAATGCCAAGTTTTTTTAAAAGAAAAAGGTGTAAATTTTCTTAGCTTAGCTTAGTAAATGTTATGAGATTTATTAAACTAAAAATATGTTCAAACAACTAAATTTAACACACCATGCACGCGAGTAAAGATTTTTCTTAGACACATTTTGTTGTTAATGTGCAAACTGTTTTTACAACTTTAAACAATTCGATTTCATTTAACTCCTGTAGAACACTTGTTCCCTACATCTATTTAAAGAAAAATCCATATCGTACATTCATTAACTATTTTCGGACGCCTACTGAATGTCGTTTCCAGTCAGAATGGGTGTTGGATTTAATTCAGCCGGCTCGGATATTGCAATTTCCATCCTGCTCACGCCCACTGCGTCTCCCTTCCATTTCGTTTCATATTGCGCTGCAGTAACAACACTTGACGTTTATAAAGCAAATTTCGCAATACCACAATCAGATTAACAACCGTCTGTAGCTAATACTCTCGTATCGTGTAGCTGCCCGTACTGAGGGCAAACTGTTTCATTTACATGCATATTACTAATATTTCGACAGCACTGTTGAATTGTAAAATTATCATTTGACATTGTTTAGTCTTTATTCTAAACGTAACTGTGCTGTTATGGGCTGTATTATGGCTCTCATTTACTTTTTTTTGGTTTTTATTCAGTGGTGTTGTGATATTCTTGTTCTAGTTTGGTGTACTTTTTATTTATTTTTAAATTGGTAGAGGGTTTTGTAGGCGATAAATATATGCCGGCTACTGAGCGTGACTAAGCGAGTTTTCAATTTGCCGTTAGCTATACCTATAAAACAGACTGAAAGTTGTTTGATCGTGCATATCAATAAATTCTTATTATATATTTGCAATTTCTATTTACTTTAAAAGGAAGGTATTACCTATTAACGTACACCATGTGTTGTGTACACACATGAGGTAAAAGCTGTTTGCATTTATTAGGTCAAACATTAGCAGTATTTGTTTAGGTTTCGTACAACATAACTTTTCTAACAATGTACCCACTTTCATAGCTTCACAAAAGAATTTCCGTAACAACGAGCCGTTGACCCTGTTAATGAAAAAAAATTAGACACTTTGTAATATTTTAAATTTTATTCACAATCCGTGTATTGTTCTGTACCGCACGGTGGGGTCGGAGGGTTCACCGCTGTTATAATATTCTGCTTTCATACCACAATGTTTTATTTAGCCATCTCGGCAGCTTCAATATTCATCACTGTGCGCGGAGCCCTCTTAGCTCCTGAATAAAATACTGGAACCATCTCCACCTCTATATTTAGAGTTTGGTCTGTTTCGGGTGAACACCTATAACTCGAAATGGATATGTGAATGTTTTGCGTACAGTTTGAGCATAATTTAGACTGCAAAAGTAGTTTTTATCAAGTTTACAAGTGTCTATGCCATTTGTAATTTATTGTTCGTTTTTGTATACAATTCCTAGGAAATGTATGTGATTCCTTAACGGTTCAGAAATGTGTGAGATAAATCAATAAGTACGTTTCCTAAAAAGTAGTCTGAAACGTGTTTTACAGCACATTCGAGTTCTTTTTTTTTATTATAAGTGAGACATATTAATCTTTTTTTTCCTATTTTGGTGTTCGTAACTACTACAAGTGCCTAAAGTTTTGTAAAGAGATAGATGGTTGTTCATCCGAACTTAGTTTTGCGCGTACTTTATGTGTGTTGCCTTTTGCTTTAGATTTTTTTTACAATTCAGATAACATAGGTGCGCTGCAGGATGTTAATTATATTGGAATTTCATATGATGACATTTCCGAGGCTATTTGAGTATTGATGAATCTTTGAAACTATATTTTATAAATTTCACTATTAACTTAGAAATTGTATAACTTTCCATGCAATTCCGGTAACATCAATAAAATGAAGCGTGCAAACGAAAATTTATTTATATTTTTATATTATTTAAATATTGAACGTATTGTATAAAATTTTAACTAAAAATATCTGGAGCTGGATATATTGGAATTAATTTAAGATAAAAAAGTATCAAATTAATAATTTCATTTTTTACCAGTATGCATGTTTCGAGACTCTTCATGACGAAAAGTAAGGTATTAAATAGGTAGAAATTATTAGTATCGTGTTATCAGCTATGAGCAGGAACCCAATATATACAAGAAGCCATGTACAGTCTGGAAAACGTGACTTGGTGAGTATCGCCCAGCTCTTTTATATCGTCGACACTATAAAATAAACTTTAATATTTATCAATCTGCAATTTATTTATGGTGCTTGTTTTAATTCTTTAAGGAGTATAATATGTATTGTAGTTGAGTGTATTACTTTTGGAATCCTGAATTTTTGTTTTGCTGTGTTTAATTTCAGTATTTTTATCTATAGATATACCTATATGTAAATTACTATACATATTGGAAGTAAAATTTTAATTATAAAGGTTATATATTATTGGTACTGAAGCAAAACTTTAAGTTTAATTGATGTTTGTCTGTCTGCCTGTTCTTTGAAGTCGCTTAACTGAAACTAAAAGCTAAAACTACTTAATGGATTATAATTTGATTTAGTACCTACATCTTACAAACTTTGTATCCCGGATTTTTGTATAGGAGATGAAAGTCAACATCTACCTATGTTTTCCAGGACATCAAAATTACGTTTGTGACTCGCTTCTAGACATGATACTCAAACCAAACCTTATCATGATTCCAAATTCATAATCCAATACTTAACTATAGTTTAACAGCTGATTTTGATGTTTATCATTCTTTTAGAAACTGGGTGTTAATCATATCAACTTACACGATACTCAAACCAAAGCTTATCATGATTCCAAACTCATGCTTAACTCTAGTTTAACAGCGCAGCTGATTTTAACGTTTATCATCATTTAAGAAACCGTGTGTGTGTTTGCTATATTGTCAGTTGATACCTGCAATAGCATTTAAATTACACTAGCTAATAAGTTGCAGATCAAATGAAGCACATTTATATTTTGACCTTTACAACCCAAATAAAGAAAGTATTTCAGGACATATGAAAATAAACCTTATTAGCACCGCGGTTACTTACGCGGTATTGCAATATCACCAACGCGCGATGTGCTATTGTTTGCTAAACATCGTTAGTGCTGTAATGGATGCTCTGGTAAACATCGTTTAGTTGTTTTCCTGCAAAACACTGCAGACAAAGTGTCAAATTATACAGATTTACTGAGAAAATGTGCAGTACCTATCAACGTAACAACCTACAAGCTCCGTCCGCAGTATTCCTGCTAGACTTCACTAAACGCTATTGGTATCAAAGTGTCAGTTCAACCGAACAACCACAAGCCCCTTAGCGTGAGAGAAGTTATTGTCGGTCTAGCTTGTACTCCTTTACTAGCCGTTTTGATCGCAATTCCACTTCGAAGAACATTGCACCTTTAGCTATGTAATTGAAGGACACGCTTTGTTGTAAGCGCGCATTGTATAGTGATTAAGGATTACAATAGATGTAATTGCTGTCTTCATACAACTGTTTTAACCACATACATAGTTGACGGACGGAAGATGCGGCTGAATACAACATGCAATAGTGTAATATTAAATAGGCTGAATCCGCTCATGTAATTAAACAGTGTTTTGTGTCAATACTATAGTATAAGTCTGCCGATAAACTTTGTGCCTAAAGTATGTAAATGCGTGTGTAATGCTTTATTAATTTTTGCGCATTAAAACTCAGTATTTTTATTGTTTGTATATAGAGCAATGCATTTTATGTGCTACTAGCAGTTCCACGCTGTTTCACTCGCGTAATGGTGATAAATAATTATTCAAAAAAGTCCAGTTCCAAGTTTTGAGCTGCGTCTCATCTTTCAATTTCTTTTAAACTAAGTATAGTAAGTAAGTAAGTAAGTTAAAAGTAGCCATAAAACTAAGCCAAACAGTAACATTGTGCTTTTTTGAATGGTGTGAGAATTATTAAAATCGGTCCCGCAGTTTTTGACTTTATTCTATGTTGTGTGTGTGTTACTATAGCGGCTTCGCACGGGTGGACTTTTATAACCTATGTTACACAGAGATAATATAACATTTTAATGGTGAAAGTATTATCGAAATCCGTTTAGTAGTTTTTGAGTTTATTCAAAACAAACATACAAAAATATAAGAATACAAACTTTTCCTCTTTATAATATTAGTATAGACAAAAAAAAATCTTCTCTATTTCACAGCTTTGCTAGATAGCTGGAAATAACATGCATGTTCATATTTATCGGAAATGTGTTCAAATCGTTACGTCTGCACCCCGAGGCAAAAAATGTCGAAGAAATAAACTTAAAGAATGCCTAAAGGTGAAAAGAATTTGGAATAAGCGGCACCTATAGGCGCAGATCAAAGGGCGTGATCACAAAGAGATCGAGGGACACGCAAGGCTTTAGTCGGAAGCTTTCAATCGAGACTAAAGAAGGCCGGATAGTATTGGACTTATCAACGTTTTTCGGATGCCAATCAGTGTAGAAACGATTCTGTCGATGTGTCTGTGACGTTGTATTTTATTCCATTCAAATAATACTGCAGTAAGCAGTATAAACTAATTGACAACCTCCGTAGCCTAGCGGTATTAGGCTAGCTTTAAGTCTCGGAGGTCGTTCTAAGATATCTTTCCGGGTCTGGTTGGTTAAGGGACCCTCTGTGCCTCGAAAAGCACGTTAAGCCGCTGCCCGGCATCATCTATAACAAGCGTATACCAGGGAACGGGCAGCAGTGTTTCCCTGTGTATTACAACATCATACTGCGGTTACCAATCCGCCTGCCAAGCGTGGGGACTATGGCAAAACCCTCCCTCGGGAGGAGGCCCATGTTCAGCTGTGGACGTTGTACGGGCTGATGATGAAAAACTAATAACGTGCAACTAATCAGCTGCATGGGCTTCCTCCCGAGGGACGGTTGTTGCCATAGTCATTTTTGGTCAGGTTATTTTCTTACTTTTTTAGTGGTCCAAACGGTAGTCTTAATATTTATAATTTTATATTTTACTTTCTAAGATTTTATATTGACATAGAACTTGAGATATTTGTATCAATTATACTTAGCTCACAGCATAAGACGCAGCTGTAGTTATTGCTACTATATTTATATATATTATATGATCGTCAGAGAGATGTGTGCAAGATACCGTAAGTACTGCAAGCCAGACGACTTTATCCTCAATATAATCCTCAAAACCTTAAGTCATCAAAACAGTTAAAATGTTTTGAATTTTGTGATACAAGATTCAAGAGCCTAGTCAGGCAAAACCTAATACAATTTCTTATAATAGATTTATTCGTTTTGCTAACTCTAAATCCTGAAACTGCAAGTTTGAATTTATTTCTAGAGTATATTTTATTAATGACACAGTTTTCCATAATTATCAATATTTTTTTAATAAAAATATATTTATATTTTTTTTAAATCTCAAAATACAATCAAATCCATATAAGGCCCTGACAGCTCGGTTTTAGGGTTCCGTATCAGAAGGGTAAAAACGGGTCCCTTTTGCTAAAACTTAACTGCCTGTCTCTTTATCTATCTGTCTGTCACTAAGCTGTATCTCAAGAACCACGATAGCTAGACAGTTGAAATGTTCTCAAATGATGTATTACTGTTGCCGCTATAACAACACATAACAGCCTATACAACTATTCGTTTTTGCCCTTTTTGCTCAATATCAATAAAGGCAACATGTAGGCACTTGAAAATGTTACAGAACCGTACGCGAGTCCGACTCGTACTTGGCCGGTTTTGTATTATTGACATCGGTATCTGACCCCCACAATAGAATTCCATTAAACGTAGGTAAAGCTGTAAAAGTTCGGTAAATACAATTTTATTGTTACTGGATGATTGCTATTTTATTTTATAAACTAAATTATTTTTTGCTATTAAAAATGCTACCTTGTCTCTGTCTTTAATACCTGGAGTAGCAAATACAAAATAGAAATCGTAGTCATCTCGCTGCCTAATTGCCTCCTGGAACTTATCTACTGAAATTCAATAATCATGCGCTCTACAAATCTACAATGCTATTGATCCTACATAATCCTCACTAATTAACCTAATTACGGGATATAAGAAACAATGACTTCAGAGAATGACACATCAATTTTTATTTAGCGGTCATGGTGCGGTTAGGAATTTTGGTTTTGGCAAACGAAGCGCTCGGGACCGGGACCATCAATCAAATTTTGACATTCGATTTTTCGTACGACCCCGCAGAATAATATTGGGATAACTTTTTGAAGCTTTGTCGTTTTTATTACGTGAACAAAGTTTGAGTTGAATCATGTCACAACTAGTGGAATTGGGGAAAGTTATGTGGGAATACATGTCACTTACTGTCGCTGAGAAAACGAAAGTTTATTATTATAAAAGTCCTGAAGCTATTCACAGTTCTTCTTTGGAATACATGTCATGGCAGTGTAAGGAAAAATTGTCATTTTAATGTTGGTAGATTTACTGTCTTCAAGTAATTTAAAATATCGGACTGCCACTTACCTAGTGAGCAAGTAGTCACTATGGAATACGATGCATTTGTGTTACAACGAAAACCTTTCCAAATGCAAACCTACAATATTTCTAGGTCTGAATGATAGGCCATCATGGGCAGCAAAAGCTGCGCAAACCAATTACACGTCTGGAATCATGTGTATTGAACAGATTGATGAATCGTTTACTCGGTAATGGAATAGTCTATAGACGGGCGCATGATGGAGTCTACATAAAGTATTTTCAGAGTTTATTACACGAAAGCCCAAATTTAATTAAGTATCTAAATTCAATCTTATTAACATACTATCTTATTCACATAATAAATATGAAAGTTTGTGAGAATGGATGATGAACTACTAAATGGTTTTGAATTTAGCAGTCTAACACGGGCAAAACGGCGATATGCACCAAATATCTAGCGAATATCACATTGTACTTATCCAACTGCGTAAATTTCAAACTCCAATTACTCATCATCCGCAAAACACGCGAGCTGAATTACAGTTATAGTCATTATACGCAATGGATAGGTATCTAATTCAGTATTTAATAAAACGATATCAGCGGTAATCAACAAACCGGCGGGCTTTAATCCCAGATCCCGGGAGCGGTCATGAATCACGGCCGCGCGACGCAATTTATCGTTTCAGTCCCGACATTCACACACGCACGTGGCGCTTTTTATGGCGTCGCAGATACTAGAACGAATAGAAATGTAATTTACTATATGCAAGAGACAATTTTGCTTACCTTGAGAATATTTTTGCGAGAGCTTGTTTGCTTTTTGTTCAATTAATGGCTAGTCACCGCATGCCGCGGTGATTTTTCCAGTGTCAGAGTGAGTGAGACTATTTGTAGATAGAATTGCATTTGTAGAAATAAGTAAAAACCTTGGGAATTAAAGGTTTTAATAAGCTAAAAATTTTAGTTACATGACAAACAGTAATGACAACAGAATAGACAATAAAACGATAAAGAAGAAAATAATATAAGAAATGAGGTTTATATCATTCTCCCGTGCTAGTTTTCCAAATATAGTCGTTAAGTTTTACGGGTGGATGGCGTTGTCGATTTGACCTTCGTGGAGATTGGAGATTTCTATCAATTGTAGGTGGCGACAGTGTTGAGGCTGGTCTTTCATAATTTTCGCTAGAACCTGACGGTAGTAGTACGTCAGTGCAGTCACCAGTAGGTATTTGTTCTGCTTCGGCTACTGGTTCTTCTACCACTGACTCTGGCACGGGATTATCTCCTTCAGTATTCATTTTATCTCCAAGAGTTTCTAATGGAGCCAAGTGGCGGTTGGATACTGTAGTTTCACGTCCGTCGGGAAGTTTAACATAAGAAAAGTCCGGATTACTTTGTATTAATTCTACTTCTTCTACAATTCGCTCATATTTATTTGTACGATTAAATTTCTTTAGTAGAACATGCCCCGACTCTGTTAGCCAACTAGGTACCGATTCGCCATTTGTGGATCTTCGTGGATGGACAAACATTCTTTCATGAGGTGTACAGTTAGTCGCTGTGCACAAAAGAGAACGAATGCTGTGCAGAGCTTGAGGTAAGACCTTCTCCCAGTTTTCAACTGACAAGTTCTTTGTTTTCAAAGCCAGAAGAATGGTTCTCCATAACGTATGGTTCAGTTTTTCCACTTGACCGTTTCCTTGAGGATTATATGCAGTAGTGCGACTCGTAGCTATACCTCTTGAATGTAGGAATTCCTGCACATCATGTGAAAGGAATGACGTTCCTCTGTCTGAATGAATGTAAGCAGGCATTCCAAATATCATGAAAAGATTGTTGAGATTAGTGATGACAGATTGTGCACTGATGTCAGAACAAGGGAATGCAAAAGGAAAACGCGAATATTCGTCGATAACTGTAAGTAAATATTTGTTTCTTGTATTTGAGGGAACTGGTCCTTTAAAGTCAATGCTCAAGCGTTCAAAGGGTTTTGTTGCTTTTATTAAATGTCTAAATGTCTTTTCCGATTTAAAGAATCTAGGTTTAATTTCCGAACAGATTCTACATGAAGCTGTCATGTTTCTGATATCTTCTATTGAGTATGGTAAGTTCTTAGATTTTATCCAGTGATACATTCTTGTTACACCTGGATGACACAGGGCTTCGTGAAGCGATAGTAGTTTTGCACTTTGTGTGCCAATCACGGCGCATACACGAGAGAGTGCATCTGCAGCTTGATTATCTTTACCTGGTCTATAAATTATATCATATTTGTATGGAGAAAGTTCTAAGCGCCATCTTAATATTTTCTCATTTTTTATTTTGCTAGCATTCTTATTGTTAAACATGAATGATACAGACCTTTGGTCCGTTATGAGGTTAAAATGTTTACCAATTAGGTAATGGCGCCATTTCTTTAAAGATTCGACTATTGCGTAAGCCTCTTTTTCGATTGCAGAATGGTTCTTCTCACTCGCATTTAATGTTCTAGAGTAGAAAGCTATTGGTCTCGAAGCTTGTGTCAATACAGCAGCAATGGCATAGTCGGAAGCATCAGTTTCAACGGTGAAAGAAATTTTGTCATCTATGGCATATACGGAAGACTTGGCAATGTCCGATTTTAACTTTTGAAAACATTGTATTTCTTCAGTTTTTAATGGAAATGAGTCAGCGCGAGCAAGTAGATGTATTTTTTCTGAAAAATTCGGTATCCATTTAGAGTAATGGGCGAACATCCCTAATGCCCGTTTCAACGAAGACAAGTCATGTGGTGGTGGTAAATTTTGTAGAGGCTTAAGACGCTCAGTGTCAGGTGTGATCACGTGATCCTTTATTTGATATCCAAGTATATTAATGAAATTTTGTGTAAACTTACATTTTTGAAGACTTAAGGTAAGGTTATATTTCTTGACAGCATTTAAGAATTTTTGGAGGTTTTGATCATGTTCATCTTTCGACTCTCCGCAAATGGTAATGTCATCGAGATACGCGTATGTTTTAACCAATTTCTCTTGCCTGATGACCCAATCTATCGTTCTTTGAAAGCTGGAAACACCGTTCGTTACTCCAAAAGGAATACGCTTGAATTGGTACAAATTTCCAAGAGCTTCAAAGGCAGTGTATTTCTTTTCTTCAGGAAGTATAGGGACTTGGTGGTATGCACTTTTTAAATCAATAGCGCTAAAAAAAGAATTCTTGGCTATCCTTGATACTAAATCTTCGATATTAGGCAAAGGGTATGCGTCAAGTTGAGTGTAACGATTGATCGTCTGAGAATAATCTATTACTAGCCGCTTCCTATGTGTTTCACTCTTTGTTATAAGGACTTGAGCTCTCCAAGGTGATTGGCTTTCCTCTATTACACCTTCAGCAAGAAGTGTTTCGATCTCGGATTTGATGAATTGTCTGTCTTCATCATTGTGTCTGCGAGACTTGATAGCGATAGGCCTGCAATCTTTGCAGAGATAAGAAAAAAGTGGAACAGCTGGGACTGAAGCAGCAGTTACATTGCATACTTGCAGTGGTTCTTTGGGTCCACCGAAAGATAGTTCGAATTTGGAGTGTTCTTTAAGTACGTCATGACCAATAATCATGTCGGCGCATAGGTTTCGCACGATGAGGAGATTAACATTTTTGTAAACATGCTTGCCTATAGTTACTGTTTGGCAAGTTTGGCCATTAACAACTGAGGTTTGCGAAAGAGAAGCATAGGAAATAGTTTGGTTACATGATCTTCTTTTAAATCCACATAACTTTGCAAATTCATCATCGATGAAACTCACAGAACTGCCAGTGTCCAGCAGCGCTTCTGCTGTTACCCCTCGCACTAGTGCAATTACAGTCGCTTTTCTTAAAGACGCAGGAGATGCAGCAGTAATACAGGCGAGTAAGTCTTCGTTTGTTGTTGTTACTGAATTGATATTTTTAGATGACCGACATACTTTAGCTAAGTGGCCTTTCTTTTGACATAACTGACAAGTTTGTTCTAAAGCTGGACAATTTCTACGATTATGTATTTGTCCTCCACAGAAGTAACATTTTCGTTTATAAGGTGTGGTGGCAGCATTATTTTGTAGTTCTGTACTTGACTGTTTTTCTCTCTGTATTGTTTCTTTTTGTGTGGCGTTAACAGATACTGTATTATAGCTATTAGAATTTACTTCAGCCGTTTCTAGAGAAAGAGCTTGATTGTAAGCCTGGTCCAAGGTAAGAGTAAGGTTCTCCAGAAGACGTTGCCTTATTTTATTTGAATTTAAGCCAGATATAAACGCGTCTCTTATACTGTTATTTTTACAAGTTTCTGCATCTACAGACGTAAAGTCACAGTCTTTAGACAATAACTTGAGTTTCTGAATGTAAGTACTAATGTCTTCACCGGCACTCTGTTTTCTAGTAGCGAGTAAGTGTCTTGCATATATAATATTCTTATTAGTGTAATTGCTTCAGAGTACGTACCAGTTTCACTGATGTAATTGTATACCTTAGGCGAGATGTGATTTATTAACAGCTGTAATTGTATCGTAGTGTCAGGTTGAGCACCAAGGAAACTTTCAAAAGTCTTCCGCCAATGACGCCAGGCACCAGCCGCGTCACTATCAGCCGGGTCCTTGTCAAATCGTTCCGGTCGTAAATATTTTTCCATTTTAAATATTCATTTAAATTATGTTTAGCTTATTAAATTGAAATAAGTAAAAACCTTGGGAATTAAAGGTTTTAATAAGCTAAAAATTTTAGTTACATGACAAACAGTAATGACAACAGAATAGACAATAAAACGATAAAGAAGAAAATAATATAAGAAATGAGGTTTATATCAGTCTTCAACTTATATATTAATAATTTGGTATTCTGTTAAAAATTCTTGTAGTGTATAAAATAAAAAAAATATTTTTAAATCTATTAAAATATCACAGGAATAAATTTTTAATTTGACTGGATGTATGGATATTCCATCAAAATTCAAATTGATTCCTTTGATATTTTTTATCTGAGGATTTGAAAATTAACCCCAAATTAATAAATAATGTGATCAATCTCAACTGTGATAAATATATGTATATATCTTTAATATTGGACTGCGTCAGTTAGAAATTTTGTGACAGAACGAAGTCTGTCGGAGATGCTGTATTATAAAAAAATAAAGAAATCATAAGTTCAACGACCAGACTTTTATCGCCTATATTTATGTTTTGAGAAAACTACCGCATGCAAAATCCCCGAGGTCCGCAGTGTGCATAAACAAACATTCAAACCTGGATTTACGACTACAGACACCTCAGGGAGCTGTTCTGCCCTTAGCAACGATCCCGAACTCCACAACCAGTTATAGATACTGGATGAGCGAAATTTTTGCTGCCATGAAATGAAAAATTAAGCTATCAAAAAGTTCAACGTCGAATAAACTGGCAAACAAGCCGAGCCTAAACAAATTTTTTGAATTCTAGGTACAGTTTTCGGCAAAAGTTATCAAAGTTTTTTTTTAAGTAAACTGGCAAAGCTATATGAATTTGAATGCATATGTGAGTAGAAACTTCTAAAGTTGTAATTAGCTAGGTCTAATTAGTAGGCTTCCTTTGTTGTATAAAGGCTTGTGAGTTGAAAAGGCATATTTGACGGGCTTAAATTATGAAAGCTACTGCGGTTGTTCCGAAAGTTTAAGGTAATGAGATGGTTTTGTTATTTTACTCGAAATTTTAAAATGAGATAAAAAAAAATGTCAGCATACGAGACATTGTTAAGCACTGTTTTATACCTAAACTTAATTTTAACTATTTAATGTTTATCCACTGTGATGTTTTAGTCGTATTTAATAATTAGCACGACGATTTGTTTCCTGTATTATACCAAATTGAGCGCTAGCTCAATCAATATGAATACAAAATAATTTAAGTTGGACGAACGAATTTAATTTAAATGACTTCGAACGTGTGGAAGAACACATATTCGAAGTCATTTTAATTCCTAATTTATGCTGCAATTCAAAAAGAATAACATAAATAAATCGATTGTACTCTTAAAATAAAAGTACATATAGTTACCTAAATAATACTTAATATATTAACAGGTGTTTGGTAAAAGATAAAAACTATTTATCCACAAACGCAAAAGAAGTGTAAATTAATGCACCATTTTTGCACGAGTAGAAGCTTTGTAGCATTTCGTTCCGCAAAATGATTTAAGAAAATGAAAAGCAGTGCAAAGATTGTTTATTCCGAGTTGTTGTGGACTTTAATAAGATTTTCTCTGAAATGAAACAATATTCTTTTTCAATTAAATACCCGTTTATATGCACTTTAGACTTTAGATATTTTAGCACTACGTGTTGATTATTACTATACTCCAACGTAACAACAACCGAGATCTAGCGTTTATTTTTCCTATTTCCTTTTTAGAAAGTTAATTACGATTTTTGAAGATGCCGGTGATACCTACTTTATTTTTGTAAATTAACTGGTTTGAAGTTACAATTTTTTTTCTATTTCTTCGTAAGTGTTGATGTCATTTCGTGATTTTTTAAGGTGTGTGTGTCCATACATTTTTCAGTTCTCAATATATCGGCATGATGGCAAATGAATGGCTTACCTTACGACATAAAAACGAAGGTACTTTGCGACCGCAATAATTCTTATACTGCCATTTTATGGGCTGGTTATCCAAAAATTTATGCTATTCCTTAGACCCTCGTTTAACCTCCGCTCTGTTTGTAGATTGAAGTTAAAAAGAAAATGGTATCTGCAACGTGGAATCTGTGTTTGGCGTATCAACAAAATGCGAATAGAATTTAAACTCCAACGTCGTTCGTATATCAAAATGTAGCGTTTGAAATCGAATTCAATGTTTGACTCAGAACGATTCGTAAAAGAATGAAAAGTTATTTGCGATTTGTATTTTATGTTACATATTTACTGTATGTGAGTATTCTCTCATATTATTAGTATTATTACCTCGGCGTAGCGGTTAAAGGCTCGCTTTAATCACGGAATCGATCTCCGCGCCCCATGTTACCAATTCAACTTTGTGTCAGTTATAAACAAACATTTTTAGATAACACTCCCGACATTAATATACCAATTTAAGTAATGACCGATAAGGATTATCAACTTATTAAGTTAATAACCCGTTTCGTATCTGTCATCTTCCATGAAAGGTAGAAACATGTATGAAAAAAAAATAGTCTAGCGTATTTTTCCTAAATGTCTATTTTACATACCAAAGTGTCCACTTGTCCAGTTTTTGTTCAGGTCATTCTTAGGTTATCTGTATTTATAAAAGACCCACACAGATTAAACCATAGAGCTGAATGTGCTGAAATTTGGCTCACAGATTGTTATTATGATTCGGATACCTACCTACCTACCTTAGATCATAATAATAATCAGTGAGCCAAATTTTTAGACAAAAATCTCCAAAACATGCCTTAAAGTCATTACTTTAGGGCATGTTTTGCCGTACCCGTATCTCATTAGATACGGGTCCAAAATTGTATAGAAAAGTTGCAATTGAACATGAGTAAATCCTCGGCTAAAAGCTCATATCTTTATACATATCAAGAACGAACCAATGTAGTAAATTAGTGATATACGAATGCCGAAAAGGAATAACTAGAAATAGGAAAACCAAACATCATTAACAAACAAAGGAAAACTTGTTACAAAGTTTTGTATCAGTACTTCAATACGACTTGCAGGTAAGTTGCTAACTAAAGTTGGTTGCTTCATGTTTCTTGTTCTAGTTTTTGCTGTCTGTACATACAGTCTTATTATACGTAGGGGATATAGTTACGGAGATGCTATACAAACTTTTCTGATTATTGGTAAGTAAAGTCATTTGAGTTGATGTAATTGGTAGTTTGGCCTCTAAAGATTGGTTTGCTCGTTTATTCTGTGAATCTACGCATGGAAAGCGTTAAAAATGGTAGAATTACGACTGTGAAAATTATTTTAACATGCCAGTAACCAACTGGTAATGATAACTTCGCAAACCGATTACATTTATTACCATCGTAGAAGCTTCACAATTAGTAAATTGATTCGCGACGTTTTACTTTAATTTTACATAAGACACGTTTCTTTTTTTCACTCTTGACATTAGCCGAATTGACCACCGTCACCGCGGTGACGACAATTATATTGGCATAAAATAATAAAGAAGAAGATTATGTTTATTGACAATCAATGTTTTCCGTACCCAAAGATACAACTAAGCAATTGCATTTGACGGATATTTGAACAAAACAGGCGCACAAATAGACGCCATTGTTCTATATTCATACGTAACAATATTTACCTATGCCTTCATCCCTCCGTAAGTAACTCCACTAGGAATCCAAGTGTTGACGGTGCATAATAGATGTGCAAGCCAAGCTGTTCAAGTTTGAAATAGAATTCAATTCGTGTATGCTGCATGTTTGTTTAGCGCGCTCTGAACTTGCGTTAGTAATTATACGAGCACAATGCAAAAATCAATTGTTGTTTGATATTTTAAAAGCTCAGTGTCACCCATAAAAGTGATTATTTTGCTATGGAAATTACCGTCGAGGAGTAAACCTACTATGATGTAGCTGTATTTCTCGCTCATACTTTTTTACATGCATTTAGTGTATTCCCTTCATAAAACCTGAGTTCATAAATTAATGGCTTAGCTTGGAAATAACTCTTTAATTAGGCACAGTAAACAAACATCAAAGCCATATTTATTGAAACAATTGCAGTTTATTATCTTGCAAGTCGTATTGCTGAGTCCAATATTTTTAAAAACAAAACTTAATAGAAAATTCCCGATTTTCCCGAATTAAGCATGGGAGATATTACAACGATACTTACGCGTGTAGCAAGTCTAAGTTTGAACGAACTATAGCGGGTTTACCCTCTGGAATTTCGTAAATGTCCACAGAGGCGGAAACGAAAAAAATGGAGCAGCTCAAATTCTCGATGTACGAGTTAATATAGCGAAAAATACATTCCTTCATCAAAAGCATAGAGATAAGTACAAATAAAATCTTTTATTTTCTTTACATTATCAATATTAAAATTGCTACAATATCGTTGACAATTTATAGGTACTGACAACAAGTACGAAAGAAAATGAAAAGGAAAAATAGTAAGAAAAATACCTGAAACTTGACTGAATGCTAATGCGACTATCACATGGCATAACGACATTGGTAAACTTTATTTAATAATATCATTGTTGAAATGTAATCTAATTCATTAGTCAAGATTTGTTTTTTTTTGTCATTATCGTTGTCTTATAATAAGTGCGATCGATTCGTCTGCATTATCAATACACGTTTCCATTTTCATTTTCAATGCAAATATATACAAGAGAATAAAGAATATATCCATGAAATAACTTTAATAGTGAAGTAAGGCCTCCACGCGTCTTCATTTTGTCTTTGCAATTTTAAATTTAGCGCTTGTTTCGCTTAACCTCCACAAATTTACGTCGCCGCCGTCACTAATATTCATGAGGAAAATGTGGGACAGGAGAGATGTTCCCTGAACTTGGAAATTTTTTAAAGTCCTGATTAACATAGTTGTGATATACATAATAAACTGATTTATAATGAAACGCTGTTAAAGAAAGCTTACGGAACAGCTTTAAAGGACTTGGGAGTGGTGGATTAAGCGCTTTAGTGTCGTTTGCATTTTATATTTTCAGGCAAAGATTTTCAAGAAAAATTGAAAAACCTAGTTGAATCACTGTAGCATTAAGGTCTTCGTAACCTTTTCATCATATTAATATACTTTTATGAATAATAGGAAACCTTTTTCTTCACATTAATGCTCCTAGGGCAAGTTGATAAGTGAACGTGATTGATTAACAAAAACTAAATAATATGTTTAAATACAAGTCATTTTTAAGATTTGGACCCTGTGTATATATTTAAATGATAAGTTGCGATCTTTATAAATAGTCAGTTGAAAATAATAATTTCCTACGGAAACACTCAAATCGTGTGAATTGAGATACATACACATATACACACAACGGTCTTTGTAATAATTGTTAGTATTAAAATGTTTCAATGACAGCTGAAGAAGTCCTTTCTTGAGATTTTATTTTAGAAATTTTGGTTGAACTTTTCGAAGGAACGTGTAGTCATTACCGAAACTAAAAAGTTTCTTATTACAAGTGCAACATTATTTTATATTGTCAATTGAGAACTCGAATAGCAGTTTCGTGAACATAGTTATTTACTTTAACAGCGTCAGGATTGTTTAGTTTTCATTAACTATGAATGCGTGAAACAAAGCTATGTCAATATTTCATTAATGTAAATTATTCTCGTTAGCTTACAGATACTATCATGGGTACAGTGATGTCCTAACCGAGCGTTAAGCGAACTAAGCATTAACAATGTTCTGATTAATTGGGTACAGATTGTTTAATATATTGTTTTGATTGCCTCGTTAGTCTGAATTTCTGTACTACTAATAAACCGTGATTTTTTAGTCGCATAGCTAAATATCGACAGGACAAAATGCAAGACAAACGTGACTCATACAAGGTAAAATAGTTGCCCTCAAGGAGACGACAATGATCTATCATTGCCATCTCCTAGTGAGCAACTTTGTACACGGCAAACTAAGCTCTAGTGCCTTGTTATTACACACCTAATACAGGTTCGAAGTTATTATAATGTGTAATTTTAATGTTATTGAAAAAGTGTAATAGACTGTACTACCTATCCTACTAATATAATAAACGCGAAAGTTTCTAAGTCTAGATGGATAGGTGGATGGATGGATGTTTGTTAATCTTTCACGCCAAAACTATTGAACGGAATTGGATGACATTTTGCACCGGGATAGGTTATACGCTGGATTAACATATAGGCTACAAAACGTTGTATTGGTCGAATCTAAGGAGCGGCCACCTGTGCATGGTTACAGTGTACAAGTTTGTGCGCAAAAACAGGTACACTGTATACTTTTCCTGGGACTGGACGGTGTTGTAGACTTGCGAGAGATCAGGCGCAGGTCCGCTAGCTTAACGTTCTCTTTGAGGCTCGGGTAAAACACTAACAACTGTCTGACTTAGGGCTGGTATTTATTTTTTGTTTTGTTACCTCTCTTGTGAGCATAAATTTTTCTAGACAACACGGAAAACACGAAAAACAGATAATAAGTAATTTAATTTTGCTGCCTTGCTACCCTCCGTGTCTCGTATAGCATGTTTAGACCTTGGTCCTGATTGTTACAATAATAGTAAAAAAACTTTATTTCAGATAATCCATAAAAGTGTTAGTAGCAATAGCAATTGGTATACCAGGAAATGGGCATCAGCGTTTCCCTGTGTGTTATAACGTAATACTGCAATCTCCAATCCATCTGCCAAGTGTGGTGACTGGCAAAAACCCTCTTTTGGAAGGCTTTTGTTCCTCTGAAAGCAATATGATATCGTTAGCCGTATGTCCGATCTAGTGACCAATCAACGTTTGTGTCCGATATGTGTACCTGGAAGGTAATCCGATATGACTTGGGAGTCCTCGTATTGTATTGCCCTCATAGGGGATTATGATTGTAGTATACACGTGATGATAATAATAACGTGGTATTTACTTTCATAGAAAAGTAGAATAAACATTAATTGCAAATATTATTAAATGTTTTGCAGAAATGCGGAAATTTAATTAAACATATTTCAATATGCTATTATACCTACTACTTTAAAACCTAGATTAAGGATTTTTTTATAATTTGGTATACATTGGAGATACATTGTGATTTCTTGCGATGACCTAGTCATTCTGATTATTTAAAATATAAAAGATTGAGACAGAAGGCCCCTTAAATAGTCAACCGACTTGGTATTACATGGATCTGACAACTTTTTACGGTAAAAGACTTGCGAGTTGCGAACTTTGTTTTTATAAGTTTTGTACCTACGTTTAAAATAACAGAACTAAAAAGAAATATATAGGTATATTGCGTTATTTTTAGTTCAACAAGATTATAACAAATATAATTATTATGGTGAGTATTTTTATTAATTAGCAACAGCTGCAAAAGCTTCCTGCTCTTAAACATAGCCCGTTGCCGGAACAGGTCTTTTAGGAAATAATTTTGTTAGGCTGACATGAAAAATTCAACCAACTTTCCGAGTTAAAAGTCGCTACCGATGTTTCCACCGGCGCACTAATGAATAGCCTTTTTCTTTTATGTCTACTTTGAATGAATGTGTATTAAAAATTCACTTTGAGAATTCCTAAAATGTAGGAATATTTTTTTCATTTTATTAAAAATAATCATGCAATAGCAATGTTTACTCTCAGCATGGTCTTTAGGCATATATTAAACCCCAACCGCCTAGATTTAAAATGTCCTTAAATAACACATAGTAGACATCATATCTTTTTTTTATCGAGTTAAAATGCATTACGCGTCCTCTCGCGGGGTGTCATACCTAGTGGTTACTGGCTTTTGAGACCTGGTATGGATCGAAACCGTGTGAAGTCAAAGTGTGAATCGAACCCACAGGTTTGATTCTCACTCAATTATTTGTGTAAAACACAGTTGTTCTGAGTGTCTTTTGTGTCGGTTTATAAAGTGTTTATAAAATCACTCGCAACGCAACACAGGGATTAATGCAAGGTTTCTTAAAACCTTGTCCTTATTATATTCTTTAGGTATGTATTCTTCATTCATCAACTTATAATTTTACGAAGGCTTAGAGTTGCCCCTCTGTTAACTTTTAAAGAGCTCATTAACCTCCCGGTAGGCAGCAATCTGTTTGACATTGCAGATGTCTATAAGCGTTTACCATTAGATAAGCCGCCAGCTCGTCAGCCACTGTCAGCAAAAAATAATTTGATAAACATCTGTGTTGACGCGTTCTTGAATTAAAAGGATAAGCGTTACATCTTCCTAAATTATATTAAACTAGCGACCCGCCCCGGCTACGCACGGGTGCAATCATATCGGGTGATAAACGGGTGGTATCATACATATAAACGTTTCTCTTGAATCACTCTATCTATTTAAAAAACCGCATCAAAATCTGTTGCGTAGTTTTAAAGATTTAAGCATATATACATAGGGATATAGGGACAGAGAAAGCGACTTTGTTTTATAATATGTAGTGATGACATTCACATCTTATTTAACATGTCAAATACATTATTATATAGTAGCTTAAAGCATAAATATTATAAAAATTATAAAAATATTAAAAACTTTTACCGGCAATATTTCTATCTAAATGTTGTATTTATACCTACTGCGCTGTTGTTCTCGACAGTTAACATTAAAACTGAAAGTTGGGGTTGATCCGCTTTATAGAAGAACATCATCTCCGTTGCTTGTAGACTCTATTTTCTCTAAGCATTATCGCGCAATATTTACATATTATTATACCTATGATATAAAAAGCATCAAGGAGCCAATGCTTCGAATATCTCCGTCAATGCACGATTTAGTATCCAAATAAAAATAAATAGGCACATAGAGAGGTTAAAATATTTACATACAAAAAGGGTTGCTGAAAGCGTGGCCTCGGTTGGTATCGAAAAATAATAAGGAAAAATGGTAGCATATCAGAAATATATAAACATAAAATATTTCATTGAAATCATTCAGTGTTGGTGGCACCCGGATTATGGACATATGACTCGCTTCGTCTATTCAGGACAAAAATATCAAATGTTTCATCGGAAATTATATAGAGACAGGTTGTTTTGTATACCCTGATTAGATGTCAAGTCCTCGACGATCTGCCGATGAAAGTAGTTTAGTCACAATTAATGAAAAAAGTAATAACGTCTAATAACGTTTTATTTGTCATAATTATTCTGGTCAGAGTTTATGACGACTTTATAAGTTTATTTTCTAAAATATAACTTTTCTGTTAATGTACTGAGTAATAAAAGAAAATGTAGAACGTACTAGCAATTTGTCATTGTTACTACATGTTCTTTTACTTAATCTTTTGAAACTGAGACTTTGATTAAATAGTGTTTCAACTGAAAAAGTTTTTGACCTCTTCTGCGAATACTTGATGGTTGTACTTATATTTGAAGGAGCTCTTAAAATAATCTAATAATAACGTTGTTTTTTTTTATAGTTTAAATACACGTATTTATTTTTATAAAGTAGTTAAGTATAGGTATAATATCATATTAAGTATATTAATTTTTAGCTGAAAAATTTAAACACGCTAATTTCTATTTCAGGAACTTTTCTTGAACTCAGGAGGCTTCAATGGAAATTTTTTTTTGAATTCGTTTTTATTTTTACGTATTTTATCAGCCTGTTTATGACTACTGCCTGAACATGAGCTCCTTTTTGACAGACCTTGGCAGTAACATGGGAGTATCTTTGAGTTGATAGTTGATCCATCAGATTTATATCCATTAGTCGCCTCTGAGGACACACCATAGGACGAGATGGGGTCGTCTATTATAAGCCGGAAACTACACAGTGATTAAGAAATAGATTATACACATCGACCTTGATTATACACTAAATTACACGAAATATCTCCGCTGATTTTTTGCATAAGAATCAGATATTAATTACCATTGAACGGATTCTCCTGAAGCAACACGTGTAATGCGGGATGGATGACAAGAATTACTGAAAAATCACGCTAATTATTATTATATAGTCTCTTTGTGTTAGGCCCCTCGCCCACGGCGACTTTTTGCAGCGATGCAGTAGCGATGATGTCGCGCGTTTGCATCGATACAGTCGCGATGCGGTCATTAGCTGTGTGCTATCGCCCACAAAACCACAATTCAGTCGCGATGCTGTTGCGCGTTTACGAAACGCGCGACTGCATCGCTGCAAAAAGTCGCCGTGGGCGAGGGGCCTTAGTCTTTTGGAAGCGTTCAAATTACTGATAGGTTACGAACTCGATTTCCGTAGCAAAAAATGAGACAAATTTTCTATAACTTTACGAAATCAGGAAATTGGTGGTGTGCCACTACCTTACCTTTGTTGAGTGGAATTGCGTGAAATCAAAAGGATCATTTCAATGATATTTATAGTTTTCTATGTGTTATTTTATTTTATGTGTATGTTGCTTGTGAATTCATTTGCATGGAATAATTACTTTAAACAGTTTTTTATGGGTATATGGGTGGATAAAACAGTTTAACATTAACAAAGCTGATTGGTCAATCCATTTGGTCGGCGAGTTGCAAGTTGCTACAAGTTAACTACGCGTGTTTATAATGTGCAAACTTTTTCACGAAACAAATAAAGCAGGTAAGTTAAAGTGTTTTATTGTTGTCAATTGTAACAGATATGTATCTGGGATCCGAATGTGGTATAAATGAAAGAGTATAAGACATTTATGTGAGAAGTATATGATTATTAAAACCACAGTATACTTTGACTATCGTTTTCGGGTATCTTTGACCCATGGGCCAACGATATTTTTTACGATTTCCAGATTCTTTTTATCGGCTAAATATACCTTTTTTTGTTTTTCAGACGGTCCAAGATGCCTACAATTTATAACAAAAAAACCAGCAAGTCGTCGTTACATTGATTACACAAACAGTTACAGCAATGTCTAAGTGATGTGAGGTCTAAAACGTTGACTAAAAATTTCGGAAATGGCCTGCGATAAAGAGTTTTTTAAATTTAGTTAAGTCCTTGGTAAATATAATTAATTAATAGGTACGCATAAATCTGATATTATCTTATCTAATAATTCTCAATTTTTATTAGTTGCAGTTGATTGTTACAAAATGTTGACATAATTGAATAATTTGATAGAAAACTTACCTAATTTTGTTATGTAATTTATAGATACAAATGTTAACTACTTCTTATGATTATAAGTAAGTTTAAATATATTTTTCTGTTTGTTTCTACAAAGTATTAATAAAAAAACGATGTTTGACAGATTTTTTACTTTGTGTTGATTGTTTTGAAGTTCTTTTGTGCAATAAAAACAAATTAATCAAGATACATGTATTTCATTGATATATGCAATCAAACTCAACAGATTTCTTTGTGCTTTCATTGCAAACAGTTGCGTTTTACTTATAAAAGAACCCAGGGCCAAAGAAACGCGCTTCAAAGTGCAACTTTGGCCCTAATTTTGCAAAAATAAAAAAAATACTTAGGGGTTGTTTTTTTATTTTTTTCCTATCTGCATGGGTTGGTTATATCCACAACTAAACACACACATATGACTATAAAAGAGTCTTAATGCCATTTGAATGAAAGTACTCAAACGAGACCTTAGAAACATCATCATTTTGGGACAATGTACCCCGATGTTACGGTACGTAATATTGCCAAAATAAGCAATCCCACTGCAATAACTAATAGGTATAATCGGTTTTTACAAAAAAATACTGAGTACTGAATATATGTATACATTATAATATTTCAAGCTTGTTGGAGTTTCAACAAGATTATATAAGATGCAAGATAATAATATTGTTTATGGATCTTGACGGTCTTCATTTGTTCGTGTCTTTCTTACAATTCTTGTTAAATTCTTACGTATTTCGCTGAAAATTGCTTCAACATTCTATTATCTACGATATAAAATAGTAAACATCTACTGAAATGTAACGAACATTTATATTTTTATACAATAAATGCTGCAAGATTTAAAGGACTGGTTTATGATCACTAGACTGGTCCGTCGGGTTAATATCGCGAAAAGTTGGTTTTAAAAGGCCAATTAATATTGGAGCTAATTCCAATTTACTTGCATTTGAAATATTAGCAAATTTCAGATTATTTATAACAAAAGATTGGAGGATGGATAGAAAGATCCACTGTGGAGTGGCGTTGGTTGAAATATTTGAGAGTTGGTAGGTATTCATTAACTTTTATAAAAGCGTGTTCTATTCAGGCACGATTACGATCTCTGCGCTAGTTACGACTTTTAAATTAAATCGGTCGCACGAGCGATGGTATTGTGGTTGCGATCTAATGTTGTTAGCAGTTTTAGATACAATATGAACTTCGGAGTCAAGACATCAGATTTTATGTATAAGGTAACACTTAAAAATTTGGTATATTCCTGATGGGAGTAATGAATCAAAATTAAAGAACTTTATAAGCCTGACATCAAAATTAAAGAACTATATAAGTAGCTAATCGGCTTTAGTGTAGGTTCCTCGTCACGTATATTTAGGTACATAGGAATACAATAAGGATTATACCATATTACAGTTTATTTCTTCTGGTGTCTTTGTGGAGAGACTTACACAATTTTGCCAATGTTTTAGGATAGAACGTCATACGAAGGAGATTTAACATTTTTGTACCTTAGGGAACAATTTAATATCTTGCGCCAAAACGTGTGCGTGATGCGTTCCAAAACAAGGTTTTGTTCTAAAATGTTGCGATCAAAAACTAGAAAAAGTAGACTGAAAGTACCTAGATTTAATACAACAATACAAGTATTTATTCCAGTCAGGTAAGTTGCGGTTCCGTCTTGTTGATAATGATTTCTTGATTTATAACGTACTAGCGACCCGCCCCGGCTCCGCACGGGTACAATGCTGATGTATTATACATATAAACCTTCCTCTTGAATCCCTCTATCTATTAATCAAAATCATCAAAATCCGTTGCGTAGTTTTAGAGATTTAAGCATACATAGGGACATAGGGATATAGGGATATACCTAGGGACAGAGAAAGCGACTTTGTTTTATACTATGTAGTATGATAGTGATACTGGTCTCACAGTACAGTACTTTGTTACTTTCATTTAATAAAGTAAATTCAATAGTTATTTAAACAAGTACACTGAATATTGAAGAGTGGGTTTAATATTTAATATAAACATTTCTTTCCGATTCTCTTTCAAACTACGGTTCAGCGTTTGCTTTTAATTAATTCACAACTTTATAAATGTTCTACAAATTATTGCCTGGTTGCCAATTATATTGTACGCTCATTTTCACAATTTTAAACGCAATGTTCCCGACATTTCGTATGAGGAAACAAATAAAATGCTTTCATATTAAATAAGGAATACGTAGAATAGTACATATCATAGCATATCATTCGTTCTTTTCTAAAATAATATCTCAATTCCCATGTCAAAATGATCACAGAAAAGTAATACTTATTTGGTACTTCAAACTTTTTAGAATTAATAGTACCTACGTTTATCTAAGGTGTTTTTAAATATGTAAAATATGTTTTAAGATAGTGTCAAGTATGGTGATTACGTTAGTTCAGAAATATTTGTGTAAGTTTTTTTCTGTAATCTTTTAATGAAAAGTAAAATCATTAAATAAAACATGCTGAGCCGAGTTGCTAGCAGTGCATGGACATCTTTGCTACTTAACATCAGATAAGTAGAAGTCATTTACGTGGCCAAGAAAAAAACAACACCAAAGCCTTTGGTGCTTTCTACTTAAGTTATATTTATTGTGTTTTATCGCCGTAACTAAGTCCTTTTCGTCATGAATATAAAATTATCTTCATAAACACTTCTTGAAAAATTTGTTATCATAAACCGCCTACTCTAGGATAATATCCGAGTATCGTCAAGAGAATTATGAAAGCGGTTTCCTTAGTACATATTCGTATTATTAAAACAGTTTCCTGTAGAACTTTGCACCAATATTATGAGGGCAATGTGGCAAAATGGCGTCGGCAATCATTAGTTTTATTGGAACAAAATGACGTCTCACCCGGTCGAACAATGCAATTTACAGCTGTGAATTAAATGAATTTATTATGACGTATTATTTTGCAAATATAATTATGTTATTGTTATTTTCGCCAGTTGTTTTTGAGAACCAAAATATTAGCTTCGTCTATCCGCCTATGTAGGTAGGTACGATTTTTTCTTTATAAATAAAAATGAATCTCCAAAATACTATACATTTTGAGAATGACTAGACTAATTTGGCTGATTATACTTTTATTATGATAGTATTTCTGAGGACAAGGTTTGCTTGAAAGAAAATTTAGAAAATAATCACAGGGAACTGTCAGTTTTTTATGGACGACGCAGGACATTTACAGCTAGCTTATAATATAGCCTAAGATTCATTATAGTAATGCACCGGTGGCTCAGTGGTTACGATAGTTGCTTCTGAGACCTGGTGTTCTGGGTTCGATTCCCACCCGGGACAATTATTTGTGTGAACCACAAATAGTTGTTCTGAGTCTGGGTGTACTTTGTGTCCGTGAAATGAATGTTTGTAAAGTCCCCCGCGACACAGGGATTTATTTCCCTAGTGCGGGAGTTGTCTTTTTAAAAAGATATTATAAAGATATTATTATATATTATAAAAAAGTAAAAAAAAATATTAAACTATTTATTAAAAGAAATGTAGATTTCACTCGATTTAGAAAAAGACAATCAAAACAACAATCAACTAACATGGTTTTTATCCTCGCTGTCAAAGAACATTCAGATATTAAGGTCTGATTTTTCTGTCGTCAGAAAAAAATATCGGATAAATATTTTTTTATTTTGATAGAAACTGCATACAAAATAATTTCAAGATCGAGTGAGTAATGTCCTTAGGTGCATACAGTGCAGTACTAACCTAACCAACCAGCATATACTATAATTACAACGGCTGACAGGCAAATTCCGTGCACCAGGTGAACGGGCCGTCCAACTGATCTACGTAATCCCTTTATCAGTTGAGCCTTAGGCAATCCCCTCAGCTGCGAAATTCATGGGAGATCCGGTTTATTAATGTCTGACATAAATATGAGGCGGTTATATTGTAGGTTATGATCTCTATGTTATGCTGAGTTTGGAGCTGCTAGTATAGAAGTAGGGCTACTGTTATTGGGGAAATTCATTATCAAATCCGTAGTAATTCAAATTCAAATCCATGTGTGTGAAGGCAATTAAGAAGCCTTTGTGTTGTATAATTTAACCTACTTGTGTATATGCAACATCTTTGCCAAATGATTTTCTAAAGCAAAGATGCTGTTGCTATGGTTGCAAAAATACGGTCGTATGTAATAAAATCAACTTCTGGCTAAACACATTCTTACGCGTACACGCCATAAATGCATAAATCTTCCTAACGTTTTGACACTACACGAATAGGGCGGCTATCAACATTAAATTTTTCAAACGCAGCTGGCCGCCCTATTCATGTCAATACCAATGTGAACAATCTAGATATTTCTCAAAATGTTAGTAAATACAAGTACAATGTTTAATTGACAACCTTCGTAAAGTAGTGGTTTAATTTTCGGAGACAGTGGGTTCAATCCTCATCTTTGTGTGAAATTCAAGACATTTTTTCCGAGTCTGGTTGCTTGAATTAAGCCTTTATCGTATACCAAGGAACGGGGTTCTTCCCCATCCGATGCCCTCGTAGACCCGAAGTCCGAGAGGCCCGCGAACTGTAAAGTAGAGCGACAGTTGCACAAAACTCCCCTAAAATACTGAAAGTCATAATCCCTCAATCTCATCGCCAGCGACCGCCCTGAGTCGAGGTTCAAATCCCACAGGAGGCGCTTTTGCGCAGGTTGCTTAGTTTGTAGTTTTTAAACCATTTATTAAGGCTGGAGCTCTGCTCGCCTTTATTCCCGGTAAAGTAGCAAAAGCCTAGTGGCTAAATACGTACGTCCATTTAAAAAAGAATCTTCCCTGGGTATGTTATACCATAAGACTGTCACCACGCTCAACAGGTGGGCTTGTGACTAAGGCATACCAAAGGCCTCCTTCGTGAGGTCCACGTTGAGTAGTGGACTTTATATGGATTGAAGATGACTATTACTACGTAGTATAAACCAAAGTCGCTTCCTTCTGTCTTCCCCTATGTGTGTTTAGACCTTTAAACCTACGCAACGGATTTTGATGCGGTTATTTTTAATAGAAAGAGCGATTCAAGAGAATTTTATAAGTACATACATCAGCATTGCACCTGTAAAAAGCCGAGGTGGATCGCTAGTGTTGTATATATTAGTGATGGTACCAAATGGCGCTTGAATGACTTTGCGATGCAATAAACCACACGAAGACTAGCCGCGCCATCTAACTAAAGAAAGAAGAAGAACAAACTGGAAGACCAACTAACCTATATCGCGCAAAATAAGTTTGCAAGACAATTTGAACATATTCAAGCTCTGACCACTAATAAATGATCCTCGCCCACCTAAAAAATAATTTTCCGTGAATGAGTCTTCCTTCTGCACGTGAAGGAGTCTTCCACTGCCCGTTCCTCTATAATTCGTATTGCGTGATATAGTTAAGTTGTTGTTGTTATAAGTTGGTATTCCAGAATAAAGATGGCGCGGCTAGTCTCCGTGTTGTAACTATAGATGGAGCTACACACGTTTCAATTTCCTTTACCGCACTGCAAAATGCCGCCAATGCGAGTCAGACGTATCTAATACGATTTTATCGATGGATGGCACCTCCGTTCCCATTATAGATATGAAACGATAGTTATAATTTCGACATGCGGGTAGGTATCTAAGTATTTATATTTTTAGATTTTGCAACATGTGGCAACGGCTGGCGTAATTCGTAAAAAAAAGACAACATCGTGTTTATATTGCGGTTCTGTGTATTTGGTTCGGTTTGTCAGCGAAAATTATCCCACAAGCCCTTAAATGAAAGGACAATCACTTAACCACTATTGCAATCAGCCCGTAATTGCTTAACCCTCCAACAATCGGGGTCGCTTTATCCCTAAGCTGTTACCGTTTAATTGAGTATTAACTTTTACTAAGCATTGCTCGCTACGATATTGTTATGGATTTAAATTTCTTAATGCTTGTTCTATTTTATAGTCTAAATTTACCCGTGGTTTCAATGGCCTTCGTGATAGTATATGATCAATGTAAATTGTTGACTGAAAATAATATAACAATAAATGTTAAGAATATATACAACACTTAGTTTAAGGTGTCAAACTTTCTTTTAGAACTACGAGAAAACAGCAGTCAGCACATCTTGATAAAAATAGTCCTTCCGATCGATTTCGGCGGTAGTAGCTAAATTTTAAAGAGATGTGTCATCTGTGCAGGATTTTTTATAGTGCACAAATGTGGGCAATCACATATGTACTCCCTTTTAATTCTGACATGACCGTTGAGAGATCTAAAAGAAAAGAAATAGATGCGGGCTTGACTTCGGGCGCAAATTGACAGTAACAGAAAGACATTTCAAACAATATAAAAATCCATACCAAAACAATTTTACCTCTGTTTTTTAAATATACATATTAACTTGATCAAGTACCTACTGCAAGGTAGCTAACAGTGAATAAATACTGAAATATAAATAAATTGTGAGCTTTTTTAATAGCTTGCGGCCTGTTGGTTCCACAAAATGATTACGGAAAACTGCACTCTAGTTTTATAGCATAAACGGAAGAAAATTTTAATTTAAAAACTCAGCGCTCTAATAATTTACTGAGTAAACAGGCAAGATAAACAAAATATAACGGTAAACGCTGCATTTTTAGTTAAATTATTGCATTTAATACTTTTAGATATACTTTTTGCTTTCCTTTTCTTTTGCTGGACCAAAGATGGCACTTAAAAAAGTTTAGACTTCATAATTTGTAGCTTAGAAAAACACATGGCATTTTTCATCTATACTTCTACATCTATATGTAGAAGCACAGGCAGGATCAGTAGGAACAGGAGCAGGTTGCTCGCCTACAGATGAAATGCAATAGAAACGTGGTGATCCCATAGACGACGTTACGTATCGACCGTTCAGTTCAACTCCTCAGACTAGAATCTCCGCACCACTCGCCGAACCTTTTTCTATTTTTTCTTATGTTGACTTAAACCGCTGCCAGGTTATCAACAACTCCGCCACGCCATTTCTGATTTCGCCCAGGCGAGAAATACCTGACGTTTCTTTACTTATTAGAGAAGTAATTATTGAGCCACAAATCAACTATCGGTGTTTGTTACACCTCAAATAAACTAGATGACACCACTGTCTCATACTAGTAGATGGCGCCGCTCCGCTATACTATTTATACTTATATTATAAAGAGGAAAGATTTGTATTTTTGTCTGTATGTTTGTAAAGAATAATCTCAAAAACTACTGAGCCGATGTCAAAAATTCTTTCATCATTGGAAAGCTGTTCACCCTGAGTGACATATTTAATTATGAAGTTTCCACGGGACTGGGAGTTACGCGGGTGAAACCGCGCGTGGGAAGCTAGTTGCTGATAATTTGATAAATATCTGTTCATATAAAATCTAACCAAATGAATTTTTGGGCAAAAGAAAATCAAATAAAGAAGAATCTTGGAAATGATAGAAGGAATTAAAAACATTTGTTATAACCATAGAAAATAAGAGAGTAACAACACCAAAAAGCCAAATAGCTCGAAAAAAACCTTCATGAAAAACATAATTAAAGAAAAAAAATTAGACAAGGAGAGGACGGGGAAGACCAAGAAGACTCTATATGGATCAGATAAAGGGGAAAACAATGGTCATGTCGTATGAAGAAGTCACGGAGCTTGCTGAAAATCAAAAGGAATGGTGGAGGCTCCACTGACATGAGCATGTCTCTCAAATTGGATAATTTGATTTATATTCATAAGTCTATATAGCAAAATTATCATATTTGAATTCTACGTACATAGCTCTGAAACTGGACGGTAGCAGAGGCTTGTATAACGGCAGGTAGCTTTGATTAGTACTCCGTGACAATCAAGTCTATTCATGCACGCATTCAATAATACTTGGATTTGCAAGTCCAGTTGCGGAGCTGCAGCTGGTCGATATCTGTTCGACTTTGATTGGCCGCAATTGGTTTCTGGTTTCACACCTCTTTCAAGCAACGACGGCGAACATGCTACATTGGGTTACGTAAAAGTCAACTGTAATTTAGCGTCGGCATCATGGTCATCCTGTCCTCCCAAATTAATACCTTTTAGTAATAATGATAATGTTTGTTGAATATTGACTAATTTTTATTATATAGTTATTTATCATTCATTTCTTTCTTGAAATAATGACTTTTGATAAATGGTGACTCATTCTTAGTATTTTTGGACTATAAGCAAAATCTTCGGCTTCGGCTCCGCCTGTCCTTTGCGTTAGTATACAACGCCTATACGTACTAATTGCTTGTCTTGAACAGAAACAGAGTGAAGGTGTGTGAATATAGTATCATGAAAGCAGTAATAGCTGCCATTAATAACACAATTTCCGGAAATGACTCCCCGCAGAAACTTCGAACGTATATTATAAGGGCAATTAATATGGAAATAGCGTCGACGATAGCAAATTTTATTGGCCCAAGTTAGCACTCTATGCAGATAGGTTTTTTTTAACTTATTTTTTACATACACTTTTAAAAACTTTATATTTTGTGGGTTTGTATTCAGTATCGTATAGGCTTATCAATTAATAATGATGTTCGGAAATTTGGGCTCATTGTTGCGTTATTGCACCCTATATCGGATGTGGTATTTGTACATTCATAACAGAAATGTGATAAATTAAACGCACATACCTTATAGTCATCTACAATTTAGGAACAACCATTCAGCGCTAGAAACTAGTTCATTTTCCAATTTACCAGTATTCTAAATTGTTATTTTTTAAGGGGCTTATTTAAACTGCTATCAATGTGCAACAATTTTAGTTCCATCCACTTATATTTAATAACTTGATTTAAATTCTGTATCCTAGTGGAATAAATCCGGAAAGTTGTAAGTACGACTCCTATGTAACTAATGTAACATCTTTTGGTAAAGTAAAAAATATATTAAGCTGTTGATAAGGCATTATATCTGGTCATTGTAGGTTAGCAAATAGCGACGCCCGCAAAATATAGTGATTTCCACAAAATCCCATTCAGGGCGGTCCCGAATACGTTTTGCACAGTGCTTTGGCGTAGTAGCGTTGCCATCTACCAACCTAAAAGCTAAGAACGTGAAATACAAAAATCCCGGATACAAATTTTAATATGAATGGAATTCTAGTGAGTGTGCTTGAACTCTGAGAGTACACTCAGAATGAGTGAAATCATTTGGTGTTATATTACTTTACACCGTGTGTACCTACTCTACGCAAGCCCTAACGTAGCTTAATTTTGCTCCCTCTAGCTTTATTCGTACTTACTTATTCAGGTTGCTATGTTATATTATGCACTTTGCAATTATTACAACAGACTTCATTTTAAAAGCTTTTAGTACTGCAGCGCTCATTTGCTATAATTATGTCGAGTGTGTTTATTTTTTAGGGTAACATTTTAAGTGCAATGTCAGCAAACGTTTGTTGTCGTCCTTTGTTTCACTGGATGAGCAAACTTTCGAGCGGCCTTTGTTTCGTTTGCGAATAGGTTCAAAAAGTTAAGATGCTACGTTTATGAAGTCCATCTTTTCCTACAGCTCCTAGTATTTGTTTGCTTGTGTCGTTGTTTAAAATTTTGAAATAATGCTTACAAACATCCATAGACACAATTGTTTTTCGTTTGTAATATTGCATAAAAGGAGGTTTATAAGTCAAAAAGATTTTGTTACTTAATAGATAGTTCTCTTGTAACTGTCTTTCTTTTTCTTTTCACGTAGATATTACAAGGTAAAATAAAAATACACCAAATGCATGATGAACTATGAATTATATTTTATTTTTCATTTATAATATTCAAATTAATAAATAAGCTTGTTTAATAAATAAGCCTAAGCTAACAAGAATTTCATTTGGATTTCACTTAAATTACAATTAATCCTCCGATTGGGTTAGTCACGTGTGCCAAAATACATGAACAACCCAATCAGGGGCGTCTGATCTAATTAATATATGTTGCGTGTGATATATATTTATGTAACTACCTGATTTATATGGCTGATATCAAGGGTATGATATCAAGATGACTAAGATAGAGAATATATGAAACAAAAAAAAGATCAGCATCAACAACAATCATATCAGTTCAAAGCTGGAATTAATATAAGGAAATAGTCTATACCCGCATACTATGAGTTGTGAAGAATTGAGTCACAATAGAGACTCTAATCTATCTTACTGCCTTGCGGAGAACTGAGATAAAATATAGTCCTGATATACGCGATCACTCGCATCGTATAACAGCAGTAATTTATAGCATTAATTACAACGTCAATGTAAGGGCTGACCAAGTCCTCAGTACCTAATCTGTTTTTTTTCTGTAACGTTTTTTGTATAGGATATGGAATAGTAGGTGCTAACGTTAACGCAGCACTAAGTTAACGCTGAAAGAAATGCAGTTATTTAAAGCTATAATAAACGAAGCCAGGTTGTTACCTTAACAAGATAAATACAAGTATGTAACTTGTATGAAGTTTCATACAAGTTACAAAATGGTTTGTTTCATAACACTGGAATCGTACTAATGCAAATATACATTATATAAGTACTAGCTTCCCGCGCGCGGTTTCACCCGCGTAACTCCCGTTCCCGTGGGAAATTCATAATAAAATATAGCCTATGTTCTTTCTCAGGCTCTAGACTATATCTGTACCAAATTTCATTTAAATCGCTTCAGTAGTTAAGGCGTGATTGCGTAACAGACAGACAGAGTTACTTTCACATTTATAATATTAGTAAGGATTAGTAAGGATAAGGATATAGCATAGTAAATTCGGCTCAAGGGAAAGACGAGAAGAGTATGTTAAGCAATGGTAGCTGCGGCAACTACATAAGTAATTTACTACAATGTTGGTGTACTCGGCTTGGCCACGATTTGATTTCGGGAGAGATTTGCTGCATACTTGAATTCAAGTTTCACATAGACTGCGTTCTTGGAATGGAGTGAACTCCGCATTCTGTTCTAATATGAAGGAGAACAGACGTAAATACACCAAATATATTAAACTAGAAAATATGTAGCAAAACCTTTAGGTACCTATTTTTATTGTTCCTTAATTTCTATAATTAAGTATATTTTAAAGCATAAGCATAATCATTTAGAAAACCTACATTTATTATACAGTGCATTTACTTATTTGTTTCTATAATAAAACAGAACAGCAGAATACCCCGTATCAATTGAAAAAAAAATACTTTAATTGTAACTATGTAAGTCTACATTGCTTACTATTTATCATAAACTTACTTTTTACGGTAGTTGGGGAGAATTCATCTTGTACTTCTTCTATCTTCAACGCTGGTCCACACACGCTATCATAGAAGTTGTCCCATGACTGCAGAATTATTATTTATTACATGTTTTATTCGAAATGATTACCTAGAGAATCTGATTTACTATTAACCTAAACCTAAACTATTCTTACTGCAAAGTAATGATCATCATCAACAAATACCAATTTTAAACATTACTCCTACGATAATTTAAGTATGAATAAGGGACGATATAAGGAAAGTAATACGATACAAGAGTTGCAAATCGATAAATACAAGTATGTAAGGCTCAAATATTAAGATAGTGATTAAGTAGTATCGCAGCATCCCTAGTGAAAAGGGTTATCGTGACGCATTAAATGCTCCAATAATAATTTGTGTTCGCCATCTGACGAGCGCCAATGAACCGGCGGCCGTTCACACGCCCCAATAGTTTTCACAGCCAGAGAGCTGTAACCGATGAACTTGTTATGCAATGAAACTTTATACCTATATATATGTGATGCGAGGGTTGTATGTGAAATAAATGCTTTGTAAAAGTTTGTGTTTTTCTGTTAGGAGTATATCACGACATATCCGTAACATTAATGTTATGGCGACGCCACGGTGGTGTCACCATCGATATAAAGTAATTTAAAATAATGAATTATTTATGTGAAGCGAGGGTTGTGTGTGTAATGAATGCTTATATAACGCAATATTATCATTGCCGTTCTAACATTACGCATATCAGAAATAATAACTTTTCAGGAAAGTGAAAAAATTATATCATTCTACATAGACTCCAATACGATTGATTTTCTGATGCTCTAACAAAAAGCATCAAATGTCGTCATCAAAAACTACCAAACATAACTTACTACTTTAATGAAGTAGTAAGTATTTCTTGATACTTATGGTGTCATCGTGGAATCTTTAAGAATATTCCACGATGACACCATCAGTATAAAATAATTTAGAATAATGTATACCTATAATTTCGAAAAACTTGATTATTTTCGAAAGATAAGAAGAACGCTGAATTAATTCTAATCTAAGTACTCTGAATAAGCTCAAAACATACAACCTCATATAATTTTAGATGTTTAGGTATATCTTGAGTTTTGCTTGTGGATCATCTTGGGAGCACTTAAGACTAAAATCCAGTTTAGAGCAAACTAGATCTACCATGTGTTTAAATCAGCTATACTCAACGCGCGGGCTGCACGTGGCCTTTTGAGTTGACCCACCAAGGGGTTTTTGTTTATTGAATATGTTGAGCTTTTATGTAGTATTTAAGTTTTCCTTTTTCATTACCTCGTAAATATTTTTAATTATTTGACTTCAGGTTCTTATTACTACTTAAATATGTTTTTTATGTGGCTCGCGACACCAATTTTCCTCGCTTAGTGTTAGTAAAATGGTCGTGATGAATATTTTCGGTTTATGAAGTTAATCTACTAAGCTCACAGTAAGAATAAACTTATCCTAATTGACTACAGAGAGAAAAAGTAAAGTACTTACTCGAATAAATTTAATCGTAAAATTAAAACTGCTTGTATGTCCGTATCCAAAATTAACCATGAAGACATCAGATTTACCATTTTTAAATTTCCAAGACCAAGTTTAAAGATTTGCAGAGCGTAATTCTGGAGTTTGCGTAAAACATTTACAAAAAATCATAAACACCATCTGAAAGTATACCTACATTATAAATTGGTAGCTTTAGTTCCCCGCAAACATGCTAAAATAATTCATAAATTTTGATATGATGTAGGAGCTATGCGTTTGAAACATGTTCATACAAAATGTATGGCTCAACTCCCGCACCACCTCGTGTCACGTAGCTTGTATAGCATCTAACATCACAAATATTACGAAGGTACAGTCAACGAACTAGATATACTACATAACTATTTTTTTTACATTTTGCCTAAGTAGCTAGTAATAGGTTAAGAATCTACGATTTCTTTCCGGGTCTGGTTGGTTGAGGGACTACCTTCCGTGCTACAGAAAGCACATTAAGCCGTTGGTACAATTGTAACGTGAAACGTCCACTGTTGAACATGGGCCTCCTCAAAGGAAAGGATTAGCCATAATCACCATGCTTAGCGTGCGAGATATTGATCGCAGTATTATGGTGTAATAAACAGGGAAACGCTGCTCCCAGGAACGAGCAACACCGTTTCCTTGTGTATTACAGAGACTTATGTTCAGCAGTCGACGTTACACGGGCTAATAAAATTATCAATTGTTTTTTTATTTGACATGAATTTTGATTTTTGGTTAAAGGCGCAGACACATTATTAAAACGCGACGCGACGCCACGTGTCGACACCTGACATGCACCGTGTGTCGGGTGTTCATAGTGTGATTCTGGTCTATAGAAAACAATACATTTGATTCGACTCAACACCCGTCGCGTTTCATCAGGTCGCGTCCAACTCACGACTTACCAGCTGCGTAAATTGATAGGATGCCGACCGCTTGAAGGAGATTGTACTGAGTACGTCTGAAAATACTATCGGAAAGTGAATTCTTATAACATGCCACGGCATTCTGGAACTACCCATGAAAAAAAAATGTTGCATTCCGTAGTCTAAACGAGGCTTGTAATTTTCATCCAAGATTCAAATACTCTCAAACTCCTTTTAAACTTTTTTGCTTGCTGCCAGGAACTTGAATTAAGTATACAAAGCTTCTTTGAATGCAAAGGAAATTCAATACTATTGGTATTGAATTTTCACGTTCAATACCTTCGTTGACTGTACTAAGAACGTACCTACAACATCGCGTGTTATGCCTTGCAGCGTGACTGGTTATAAAGGTAACCTTGTAGATCATTTGGACAGTTGAATTGTAGGTAAACATTTCGAAACGGCACAATACCTGTGGAAAATAACAAGGAATTTCATTTGACGATATGTGTTTATCATAATCGGATAAATAGATTACGTGATACCATAAAATATGCAAACTAAGGTCAAATTGAAAATTTCACTAGGTATATTAGATGGTGTTACGTACGCTGATGGCGTCAGTGAAGAAAAAGTAATAAGTTAAAAAATTCTATACAAAAATAAAACGATTTTTAAATTCATGTTTCCTTTGAATAAACTTGCCCCGTAGTTCTAGCCTTGCTGGCCGCAGTGTATCGCGAATTCAGGCGTGGTATACAGGCATAAATCTTAACCGACCTTTTCACCAGTACAAGTTCATGAATATTTAGGGGTACCTACTTAAATCGGGGTAAAAAGTTATTTATTGTCAATTTCTATAGGCGATCACCTGGTTTTTAAAGAATTTTTAAATATTTCAGTCTATCCAGATTTTCCTACGCATAAATATATTTATGTCATTACCGTTAGTACCAAAAAGTTACCTTCCAAATTTATGACTTTTTCAGTGAAGAAAACGTTTTTCTATTTATATATAATTACACCATCATCATTATATAATTATCATCATCAACCCGTTTAACGTCCACTGCTGAACATGGGCCGCCTGCTGAGGTAGGGTATTTGCCATAGTCACTACGCCTGGCAGGTCGGTTGGTGACCGCTTACAACACACAAGGAAACGCTGCTGCCCGTTCTCTAACATAAGATTATTGATGATGACGATGATATTTGATTTTATAACTGTCGGGTCCGAAGGATTAACCCAACCAGATTCGGTAAGAAATCATAAAATTTAAACAGATTTCTTGTCCGGCGTGGGGATAGAGCCCACGAAGAATTATCGCGAGTCTACCGCTACGCCACGGAGGTTGTCATATAAAATACCTTTTTTTATGTCCGGGTGAATTTCATTTACGCATTCCCACCGCCGCTGCAGCGTATTCGCGCGCTGGTGGTGAGATATGTGCGACTCGCCCTCTCCATAGCGTGGTATGCTAAACTCATACCACGAGGAGAGGACCCTACATCACCAAAACCCCCCAGACACTCCGTCAATCCGCCGTTGGCTGGGGCCGGGTACGCATAAGCAATCCGACCCTCATATTACATACCTACATATAAAACATTTTTAAAGTAGAAATGATGAAACATATAATAACTTCACATACCTATTGCATTATTTGTGTAATTAACTTCGGGTTTTAATGTAACGTGCCAACTAACATTCAAGCCCACAGTATGGCATATTTGCATGCATTCTTTATGGTTATTAACATAACTACAAATGTACTTTTTGCGCAACATTTTTGCTGCACGTCACTGCAAGCTGACATAATGCGCCAAAAACCAACAAACAAATTCTAAATGCACATTGCTTTAACTGCAGCAACTTTTTCATCTATACTATATTTTTAAAACATTAATATCCTTTCAGGGTGTGAAAGTACTAATGATTAAAAAATCAGCTATTCCATACATTTATGTTCACTTACCTCGACAAAATGTATGGAACAGTTGATATTTTTTTCGCGATTTCAGGTTTGGTCCCATAGTTAAAGTTGCTTATACAGTACAGTACTTTCACCCCCTGAAAGGTTGTAAATGATTTAAAAATAACCTTGTATATCCACGTAATACATTCATCCACGCCTCTTTCCCATAGGGGTAGGCAGATACCACTTCCTTCCACTTGCTACGATCTAGACATGCCACTTTCGCCTTGTCTATATTTATTAGCGACAACCTCCGTAGCGTAGCGGTATTTGGCTCGCTTTAAATCTCAGAGGTAGTGGGTTCGATTCCCACGCCGGACAGGAAATCTTTGTGTAAATACTAAGATTTTTTTCCGGGTCTGGTTGGTTGAGGGACTACCCTCCGTGTCTTGGAAAGCACGTTAAGCCGTTGGTGGTCCTGATTGTTATAACATGATCTATAATAATCGTATATCAAGGAACGGGCAGCAGAGTTTTCTTGTTGGTGCAACATAATTCTGCGGTCACCAATCCGCCTGCCAAGCGTGGTGACTATAGCAAATAACCTCCCCCGGGAGGAGGCCCATGTTCAGTAGTGGACGTTATACGGGCTGATGATGATGATGATGATATTTATTAATATCATCATGCATGTCCTTTGGTATACGGTACTTTTAACCTGGCCTTTCTTAAGAACATCCTCGATTTGAACGTAGAACGTCCGCTTGTTCTTCGCCTTTCTTCACTTCCGTTCACATTCACCCTTCAAATTTTACTAGTTAGTCTCCTTCTACTCATTCTCTCGATATGTCCGAACCAATTTCGCATACGTTTCTCAATCATTGTCGCTACATCTACCAACTTAAATTACGTAATACTAAAATTAACGCGTTATTAAGTCTACTTAATGCTCCTTGAAAAATACCCGGGATAGTTTCGACTAGATAAGTAAAACAGCGGTGAGGGTTAGAGGTCCATGGCTAATCTGTTTAAATTCCACTCCTACTCAAATAAATCCTGTTTAAATAACCGTAAAACTGTCCGTATGTGAATCCTTTTAATCCATTTCATGTGGATCGCACCACGATCGAATTTTATTCATGCTGCTTTCTGATGGATGTTTTCAAGTACTGAAGTTTGTTAGAGTTTGGACTAAGAGTTTTGTATTTATTGAGCTTGTTTAAATGTAAAACCACGGCAGTATTAGTTTAGTTTAGTTAGCTTATTTCTATGTTGGTTTCTTTGGGCTTTTAGATAAAAATAAATACAGAAAATATATTTGTTTCCTAATAACGCTTTCAGAAAGCGTTTCGTAGTGAAACATAGGAGATAAGAACCTGTGAAGTGAAATTCCGAATAAAGAGCTTTATACATATTTGACCAGTTCCCGTTTAAAGAATTATTTTTGCCAATGTTATGCTTTGATGTGTCTTCGAGCGCGAATTCAAAATTTCTAAGGATTCTTGTATTCGGAACTGAAGCAATTAATTCAATTATACTGGTTATTAAATAATTAAAATATATATAAGTCTGTATGTATTTTATTTCAAATTATGAAGGTGAATCAAACAAATGTGTTGCTCTGAAATCAAAGATTTTTATTGTAATTGATATGATAACTAAACTAAAACAAAATAAACAATATAATCCTATAACAATATGTAAAACTCATACCTGAAATCAAAGAAACGACATTAAATGTTTATTATCCGTTCCTTCACAATTTTGTTAAGATTATTTTATATTTTTATAATTAACAAATTAAACATGAATGTGAAAATTAATATTTGACATCTTTATGTCAACCACAAAAAAAGCAACTAAAGAATCATAGACAGCGCTATGCGCGAAATATAAACTTAAAGAAAAACTACAATCTTTTTCTTTACATCTCCCCCCTTTGGGAAAGAAAATATACAGAAGTAAATTTTCTTTAATAGAGCAGCCCCCCTTCTTCTATTTCGTTATCACTTGCATATTCTGTATGTGTCATTGGTACTGGAATTAATTTCGTTATATGAAAGAGATTTGACTCTATCTTTTTGTGTCCTGTGTTGATTCTGTATATTGATTTTGAAACTTTCTCAACAATCTGAAATGGTCCAATTTTTAATTCTTCCAGTTTTTTCCTGTTTAGTTTATTGCCATTTTCCACATACACCATATCACCGACATTAAATTCATGGTTTTTTCTATTTTTGTCAAATAATGTTTTGTTGTAATTATGTGATTTAATTGTATTCTGAAGTGCTGTAGTCCTATCTCTGATCCAATCATTATGTGTGTTCTCTTGTATTAATTCCTTGGGTAAAACCGTGACATCTGTACCATACAAAAGATAACTTGGTGAGAAGCCAGTTACTGAGTGAATAGTTTGATTATACTTATTCACACATTCATGAGCTACTGTTGTCCAGGCTTTCTTATTTCCATCTTCATTCATTTTGCATCTGATTTTGTTAACTAGTGTCTGATTTAGTCTCTCATTTAGACCATTTGAGAATGGTGCATTTACCGCCGTAAATACCATGGTTATCTGTTTGTGTTTTAAAAAGTCCTTGAATTCTTTCGAATTTATACCTGGATATTGATCCGTCAGCAGCATATTAACGTCTTCTGTTTCTATTACATTAGTGACTAGTTTTATGAAGTCATTTGCACTCTGATTTTTCGAAGTTAAGATAAAAGCGTATCTAGTAAAGTGATCCACTAACAAGTGCAAATATTTTTTTGTAGATCTTGAACCTCCGAAGCCTCCTATTGTATCAATAGAAATTATTTCAAATGGCCTTGTAGCTGGACCTAGATGAGACATAAATCCAAATTTGTGTTGTCCTCTTGATTTATTTCTAATACAGATCTTACACTCTCTACATATCTTTTTAATATTTTTCGTTAGATTTCTTGCTATGTACAACGGACTTATTGTCTTCTGCATTTGGTTTGTCCCAATGTGGCAAAGATTCGCATGTATATTTCTTAATAGTTTAATACTGAATTCTTCAGACAAAATTATTTTTTCTTTCTCTCTAACTTTTTTATAATATATGTTTTGTTTGTATGTAATATTTTCCTTATGCTTTTGTATTTCTTCATTCTTATTCTGATCTAATATAATATCTTCCAGATTAACCAAGTTCACAATCTTAAGTTGTTCGTCTGCGTTTTCATTTGATTCTAATACAGGGTTTCTACTAAGGCAATCTGCTTCTAAATTTTGTTTTCCCGGGGCATATTTTATATTAAAATCGTATTGTGATAAGTAGTATGTTAGGTCACCTAGTTCTTCATCAGTCCTCGATTTTAAGTTCATGTTTTCCAGCGGCTTATGATCAGAATAAACTGTAAATGACTTACCTATTAGCCAATACTGCCAGTATCGTAATGCTTCCTTAATGGCTAAGCACTCCAAATATATCGCTTTTTTCTTCTTTTGGGTCCCATTTAGTTTCTTAGAAAAGTAAGCTACTGGTTTTTCTTTTCCATCTGGCTGCGTCTGTTTCAAGATAGCACCAACACCCTCTAAAGAAGCATCTGTGTAGATTGTTATCGGTAAATCTTTATCAAAAATTTCTAACACTGGTTGAGAGCACAAAAGGTTTTTTATTTTTTCAAATGCTTTTTGACATTGTTCAGACCAGAAGAATGGTTGATTTTTCCTCAGTAAATTATGTAGCGGATCCAATATTATCGCACTTCTTGGTATGTACTCATTATAAAAGTTGATCTTACCTAGAAACTGTCTTACATTTTTCTGTGTTTTTGGAATCGGGAAGTTTTTTATCGAAATTAAATTATCTTTCAGCGGTTTAACTGAATTATTTTGAATTATATGACCCAGATATTTAACAGAGGCTGAGGCAAATGTGCATTTCTGAAATTTCAATCTAAATCCCTCTGTTTTAATTGCTTCCAATAATCGTGTTAAGTGCTGAATATGTTCGTCAAAAGATTTCGAGAATATTAAGATGTCATCTATATAATTTACAGCAAAATCTGTAAGTTTGTACTTTCTTAGTATGTTACTTAATATCCTCTGAAAAATCGCCGGTGCTGTTTTAAGTCCAAACGGTAAACATGTCCATTGAAAATGTCCATCTTGTGTTACAAATCCAGTCTTCTTTCTGTCTTCTATTCGTAATGGAATTGACCAAAAAGCAGAATTTATATCTAGAGTTGTATAAAATTTGCAATTTCTTGTTTTAGTTACTAAATCCTCAATTAACGGGAATGGTTGGGCTTCTGGTACTACTATTTTATTCAAATCTCTGAAGTCTATGCATAATCTTGATTTTTTATTTTCTTCTTTTTTAAAGGCCAGTGTGACAGGTGCAGCAAAGGGACTATAGGATTCTTCTATAAGTTTATTATCCAACAATTTTCCTATTTGTTCTTCTATTTCTTTTTTATCCTCCATAGTGCATCTATATGGTCGTTTACTGCAATATTTATCTAAAAGTAAATCTATCCTAGCTTCATATCCATTAACAGTTCCAACATCATATTTGTTCTTTGCAAAAACAGCATTATATCTATTCATTAGATTATTTATTTTTGACTTTTGAAATTCATTTAAATGGCTTATATTTAATTCGAAATCTTCTTCTTTAACATGTTCGTTAAAATTAATTCTGTATTCGTTTATAATTTTCTTTTTATCATTAACTTCTTGCTCTTTCTTTAGCTTTTCATCGTTCTTGTTTGTATTTTCTATTATTTCTTCTTTAGCATTAGCCTTTATAATAATTTTAGTACTTTCTTTTACTTTTTCTTTATTTAAGTTCTGTTTTTGAGTGATTTTTAAGTTCTCATCCTGTATTAATTTGAACTTTGTTATTATGTCTAATCCAATCAAAAAATCATATTTGAAATTTTGTTCATCTATAATATACACTTCAACATTTTCTTCTATGTTAAAAATTTTAATTTTTAGGTTCGTCAAACCACTTGTCTTTTTGACACCATTAATCGTCACTAAACTGGCTTTATTCATAATGTTCCCTTTGCCTTTTAGTTTTAATAACTTCGAATTAATCAGAGAAACATTTGAACCTGAATCATAAACTCCATAAATTTCTAGTGTATTATTTATTAGAAGTTTGACATTGATTAATGGTGTCACTTTTAGTTTTTTTGTTCGGTTTCATGTAACTCGGCCTCTATCGTAGAATTGTTGACATGTTTAATGCTTTTCTCTTTTGACTTATCATTTTCTTTTGGTTTAAACCAACAAGCAGATTCAGGGTGGTAGCGAATTCCTTTATTTATTTTTTCACAGGTCTTGCAAGGGATTTTATCTTCATTCCTATTGTTGCCTCTTGGACTTTCATATTTTCGATAGTTTAAATTATTCTTCTTGTTTACCAAATGTTCAAATTTTCTCACTTCATTAAAAAGATCTACTGTATCTTTTAATGCCTCTCTATCAATCATGTTGAGTACATGTTTTGGCAAACCCATTGCAATAAGATCTATCATAGTACCTGTATCCATTGTGTTTCTCATGTCTAGTAATAGTTTTTCCTTCTTTATGGCATAATCCACCAACAATCCGTCTCTGTATTTGAAGAATAAAGCATATGTTATTTGGTTCCAGCCTTTGTTCGCAAATGACTCGCAGAATTTGGTTTTCCATGACGACCACTTGGAATCCATAGTCAATTTTATCACCATAGAGCTGTACCAATCAACACAACTCCTATCCATGAATAACCTCAGTAATTCTATCATTTTTCCATCTTCGGTTACACTGAAGCGTGAGCATTCTTTTTCAAAGGTCTCAATCCATTGATTTGCATTTGAATTTCTGCTGGAAAATTTTTCCATTACAAACTTTTCTGCAATGTGCATCAAATTTTGTTTAGATTCCTGCGTTTGAACCAGTTTATCAAATATTTTTTCTAATACACTTGTATCTTCAGTTTTTTCAACTCCTGTTTTTGTTTTTGTTATTTCTTCTAAGTATTGATCTTTAAATTGTATATTATCGTCCTCATCTAAGTAAGTTTGCTTGAGTCCTTCTGTCAACGTTATCCAAACTCGTCGCGTCTGATATCTTTTCCTCAAGCTGTTTTTTACCTTGCTATAAGCGGTTGTTTTTAACAGTTCGTCGTGATGGCCAGCAGGTTGAAACTCTTCCGGTACAGCGTACACTTTGTCCTCACTAGTAGCTATTGAGGTTACAGCAAAGATGTTTGACTTTCCGTCAGTTCCCGGAAGTATAGTGAATTCAAAACGAAGCTTCTCCATTTTGGGTGGCTATTCAAAATTTCAATAAACGAGAATGTCGTTTTATAAGTCTGTATGTATTTTATTTCAAATTATGAAGGTGAATCAAACAAATGTGTTGCTCTGAAATCAAAGATTTTTATTGTAATTGATATGATAACTAAACTAAAACAAAATAAACAATATAATCCTATAACAATATGTAAAACTCATACCTGAAATCAAAGAAACGACATTAAATGTTTATTATCCGTTCCTTCACAATTTTGTTAAGATTATTTTATATTTTTATAATTAACAAATTAAACATGAATGTGAAAATTAATATTTGACATCTTTATGTCAACCACAAAAAAAGCAACTAAAGAATCATAGACAGCGCTATGCGCGAAATATAAACTTAAAGAAAAACTACAATCTTTTTCTTTACATATATTTTATTAACTGTCCTGAAAATGAACGCGACTCCGAATTTTATTCCCTCTAATGGACCCAGTGATCCACGTTAAGGCGCGTACTCTTATTGTACGACACGCCAGCATAGTTAGTATTAGATGACGACTTTGTGTTAAAGAAACATCTATTTGAATATAAATATACCTATAAATATTTTTTTGTGTGCAAAATAATATTGAAGGGAAATTTATTCACTGTCGTAATCACTCCACGTGACACTATCTTCCGTTAAAGGTATGGAATTCATTTAAGGACCTCCTTATATTATACTAGCTTCAGCTTTATATATTAGTAAAGATTACTACTAGGTATAACTAGTAAAACTTAACGTAGCTATCTCTGTTTTGTTAGGAATTTAACAGAATATGTTAGCCTGTACCTACACCCAGTAATTAATTTGAAATCCAACTGGAAGTAAACATCTATGTAAAATAGATAAATGGCTGGAAGGAACTTGAGAAATCCCATTAAATCTTAACAGCAAAACTTTACGGGTAAATGAGATGTCTAAAACAAATCACTAGAGCGACTCCGTTGTCTCACATTACAGTTAATAAACAGTTGACTACTAATTGATTATATAGACTCAAGTAAACGGGCGCAACTAGGCTTACAGTGGTATGCAAGAACAATACTTAGCTTTGTATTCACTTGAGTAAATAGTGTATTACTGTTTTGGTTTTTTTTAATGGTATGGTAATAAAATAATTAAAGTGACACCTGACATTCCTTAGTAAACTTATATTATCAAGTGTTGTTTTTGCTTACGGATGTTAAGAAATGGCCGTAGTACAAAATAAATAATTTACTTTTGTATTTCTTCCGGGGGGCTTAAGTTGATATATTCTCCTCCTATCTCATCGGGGTATTATACCCTTTCACCATTGAAAACATAAAAAGTACCTTAATAATAATAAAAGTTAATCGTTATAATAATAATAATGAGGTATAAGGTTAATAATAATAATAAGGTCATCGATATCTCAGTGAAATAAAATACTTTTCGTAGTAATTTTATGTATATACTTTTTTTTATATGCATTTAAATTTAATACAATTTAAGACTATGCGCGCCCGTTCTAACTACCTAGATTATCATTGATTCTCAGTTCTCCTGATGAAAATAATAAGCAACGGTAAAAAAATCTTGGTGTATAACATTTATAATAATAAAAAAACAACAACAAGGTGGTATAGGTAAATAAGGGTCTGCTCGATGTTTCTGGAGACAAAGCTCGACGTCGTTCACAAAGGAACTTTTAGAAATCCAATCTTAACATTTCGAAAGACATAGCCAATACTTTGTTACCGAAACTTTAATAACAATATCTCTCAAACAAAACCTATTGGAAAATTCGACCTCCTTATTGCTGCTGTCGAACTGTTCTATAGAACTGGCCAATCAAGTTAGTGAAGGTATGAAGGTAACTTTCCTTTGCTTTTCTTATTTTGGTAAAGTTTATTTAATGAAGATTTTTTTTCAATATTACCTAAATTTATTTTATACATGTAGGTTTAATATTAAACCTCCTGGCTATAAGAGTAGGGGACGACCAAAGTAAAAGAAGGATGGACTATGTGAACGATATGTGAGCATTGCTATTCAGCGTGATTGCCACGCTGAATAGCAATGCTTATTTGTTGGGCAAAGTATATCTTTTTTTTTTTAAGGATTTCTCTGTATTCTTGCGAGTTCTCGTCGTGATTTTTTTATGATTATGGTCTTATCACTATCGAAATATAAATATTTACTTGCTGCCAGCATTCTGGGAATGCTTCCCAGTGACATTTTGGAGTAGTATTTAGTTTAACGTTAGTTTTTTAACTTTTGGTAGTTTTTTAATTATTAGTTAGGTTTTCATTATAGGTTATTTTTATTTGTTAATTTTAGTTTTAGAATTATCCATTTAATATTAAAAAAAGATATAATAATTAGTTTAGAGTATTTTATCAAATAAAGTCATCAGTGATTTCATAAAATACTTTTTTACACAGTTTGATTTTGACAACGACTTTAAATTTAGTTACAGATATACATATTTCTTTTATTGAAAGGAAGTTGGTTATACCTAAAACCCTTTAAAATGTATTGATTGGATTTTGGTATATATAGATTGATCAATAAAATGATGTCGACGAAATTGTCAGTGTAATCTGAATTTTAACTGGAGAGTGATAGAATCATTTTCTGCTAGCGCCGAGTTGCGTGTTTGGTTTGGGCTTATTTCAAAAACTTAGCTTTAGACCTCCAGATTTGCTTAAAACATTAAAATATTAAGTTGTGAACTGTGTTGAAGTTGTGGCTGTTCTTGCGTTGATTTAATTAATCTATTGATGATTTAAGTTTGTATAAATTTAAGGCTCTTTATCAGGCCAGGTAATGGGTAATTTTTGTGGGAGCCAACACATCATTTATCTATGTTAGCGTAGACGTGCAGTTAGCCTGTGAGTTTTCTAACTTTTAAATTGGTATTCATTGCTGGCAATTTTTACTTATTTTGATCCAAGACGTGGTTACGTATTTGAGATACTGCCACGGCATCAATGCTTATCAACTTATAAGCACGACATATATGTATCGATATCTAGCTTTTACCCGCGGCAACGCATTGAAAATTTCCTATGTTACTTCTTATACCCCCAAGAATATGTGTATAAAGTTTAATGATGATCGGTTAAGTAGTTTTCGCGAAAAAAAAACATTTTTTAATTTCCAGTGTTTTTTTTTAATTATTTTGTTACATAAAACATTGGCCTTATAATTAGGTAGATATAAAAAAAACAGGTAAATCGGTTATCAGTTATGTTGTTCTCATATCATGAGGTGATTATGTGACATACAGATATAAATTTTATACATAAACACATCAGAAAAAGTTTGTTATTGAAAATAGATATCAGCTTAGGGAAGCAACTGGGCTATTGAAGAATGAAACAGTTTACCCCAAGAAATGTTGAATGACTTGATCCTCCCTACACCCCGAAGGAGTAACGCACGCGGTTATAAAAACCTTCTTCTTGATTTAAATTGCTCACAAAAATTTGTTAAAAACAGCGTTATCTTTCTAAGAAATTTCGTTAACATTTACATGAGGATTGAATTATTCAATTTTTGTTATTAAAAATATAAACAAGTTTCTTTTTCACTTTAGACATTCTCTTAAAAATAGGTACATATAACGTGAACCCTTTTAATAATTTAGTAGCGGACTATATTATTATACTAAAATCATGACTTGAATTGTAATTATTTTTTTTGTTTTAAAATGTTTACACAATTCGTATGCTGATAGGATATAAGTTTATTAGACCATTGAAATTGATACCTAAAGTATTTTTGGTTGTCAAAACAAAGTAAAAATACCCTCTGTCCAGTAGGATCCACTATCTCGATCCACCAGTGGATTAAATAGCACGCCGAAGTTCACTGTGATCCACCGATTCTCTCGGTGGATCCTGTGATACTTGCATCTCCTAATATGCTCCACCAGTAGATCGAATGTAATTGAGGGAGTTTGGTAAGATCCACACCAATGGATGGAATAGCACGCCGAAGTTCACTGTGATCCACCAATTGTCGCGGTGGATCCTGTGATACTTGCATCTCCTATATAATTTATATAAGTATATAGGGTCCACTGGAATCTAGGTTAGCCTCGGTAACTAAAGCCTGATTATACCATTGATAATCATTTTTGGCATAGTCTGTTCACGCACTTATATAATAGAATAAAAAAGTATATGGTAGATAGTCTTTAATGAATAAAAATATTAGAACCACAGAATAGAGAAAAAATACTTGCCTTCTAACTTAAATTTAACCACCCTAGGCAAGAAAGAGGAAAATCTAACATTCGATCCCCTGGTGGAGCATATTAGAAGATGCAAGTATCACAGGATCCACCACGACAATTGGTGGATCACAGTGAACTTCGGCGTGCTATTCCATCCACTGGTGTGGATCTTACCAAACTCCCTGAATTACATTCGATCCACTGGTGGAGCATATTAGGAGATGCAAGTATCACAGGATCCACCGAAAGAATCGGTGGATCACAGTGAACTTCGGCGTGCTATTCAATCCACTGGTGGATCGAGATAGTGGATCCTACTGGACAGAGGGTAAAGAGTTTTCCTTGATAAAGTTAAATTTTAAAGGTAGGTATAGCTTTTACTATTGATCGCAAACTTTTTTGATGTGAATATAATAATAAAAAAAGTAGTAGATAATATATCATATTTTCCTACGATAATTAATGATCATTTAGAGTAAATAGGGAACACAACATTATTCATGTCGTGTTTGTCATAATAATTTTCATCTATTGTCGTTTCTGCAAGCTGTGGTGTGGAACTGATAGCTCAGCAAAAGTCACGCGTTTACGTGTTAAGCACGTTCCAACTCATATCAGGGATTGTTCTCGTATTATTGCTGTACAATTCACTAGCATCAGCTGCTGTTTGAAATGTAGACTTTTGACATAAAATTAAAAGTTTCCGTCTACATAAATAAGTACTCACATCAACAACTGATTACGTCTACTGTTGAACAATGATCTCCTCTTAACCGACCTTGGCAATCGCTTGTTACAAGGAATAATCAACCAATGAATGCCCGGCATTTTTGCCCGTGTCCATTTTTTTTAAATCTTAATCACGTGATTAACGTCATGTATAAAGTATATAAAGTATAAATGTATGTAAGCGATTTTCTGCTAGCGATCACTCATTCAGTCGTTGAGGGTAATTGCTATAATCACCACAATTGGCAGACGGAGTGGTGATCGTTAGAAGATGGTAAACACCCTTGAGCTGATAGGTGCCGTTGTCTACTCTCTATGTTAACTGTGACGTACAGTTCTATTCACCACTGACGAGAAGGGAACACCGATGAGAAGATATGGGGTGGCCTATGCTAAACTGGAATCCACGAAGCGAGGATGATACTCAGTTTCGCATATTTTAGATTAAACATGGATGACAAAAAAACCCTTACGTTTATGTCAGTAAGGTTGATTGTATTATAAATTGATTATGATGTTTTCTTGAGTGATGCTGGCTAATCGATCAAGTAATTAGTGTGTAAACACTCGTGTACTTTACCCTTACCCTCCTAATCTGGTGGGACGTTGATCTCGACTGAGCGACCCATAACTTTAAGCCATAAACTTTGAACTCCGGCCTCATAACTACTGATGATTCTTATAAATATCCCTATAACATTTTTTGAGGGTTCGACTACGGAAATGGGCCACCGGAGTCGAGCCTGGGACTACAGAGATGTTACCGCCAAACCACAGAGTGATTTATTAAAGTAATAAAATAAAAATAATGATTTCCAGTATAGTAATTTGTCTTCCGCGTTCAATCCACCTACCAACGAAATCGTAAAACACAGTAATAAATTATTACATCCGTATAAATTCACAATGCTTTTGCTCTCTGTTATTTTGTTTAAATATTCTATAAAGGCATTCGAATTGAAAATCGGAATTTCATCATCATTTGAATATGAGTTGGTGGAAATTAATTATTCGCTTTGTATTATTTATCCGTACTTATTTGTGAATATCGATATGTAAAGTGGTGGACTGTGTGTCAAAGATGGCGAAGTTAATTTCTGCTTATATTTATAAATTAACTAGCCCCAGCTTCGCACGGGTGGACTTTTATTTTAAACATTTTGGGATAAATATATATGGATTGGCTAAAGCTGATCGTAGTCTTGAAAATCTTGATGCCACGATCTAACCAGAAATCGAAAATAAATTTGTTTTATATTGCAGTGTCACGGCTTAGATTGATATTTTTTTTAAGATTGAAATCTTTAACTCGTTATATCTTTTGAGTGCAATGGCCAAAGTCAAAGTCAATTATACTTGTTTTCATTTTTTCATTTTCATTTTCACATGAATAACGTGGTCTTTTAGGCATGGTCTGGTTTCTGATTACGTTTCTTTCAAAAAAGTTGTTATAGTGACATAACAATTATAGTTAGACAGATGGTACTGAGATGGTACAAAGACCTAGCTTTTAAGGCGCAAAAGCGGTGTATCCGATCAATCGTAAGTATTGATTCAACGGAATCCTGTGTTCCACATTTTAAGGAACTAAAAATACTATCACTCCCCTGTCTGTTTATTTACGAATGTGCCATTTTCGCTAAATTAAATATTCACCGTTTCAAATTTAGTAATGGAGCCAGACATAAAGACAAAATGACACGTGAACCCCACAAAACTGCTCTTTTCCACAAAAGTGTTTTTTATCTAATCACCGAGATATATAATAAATTGCCAAAGTCTATTAGAGATTTAGATTTGCATAATTATAAAAAGCGATTATTTCAATTGTTATTAGATAAATGTTACTATACTTTAAAGGATTATCTCGATGATGTTATTTAATTTTAATTATTCCCGTATATTTTTTAATTTGTATTAATTAATTTTAAATGAATTTATAATTTATGTCTTATTATTTAAATTATTGCCTTGACATGTAAAAATGTTCGTTAATTCTAAAGTCCTGCATTTTGAATTGTTATTTTTTTAATTTTCTACTTTTATATTATAAAATGTCACTGACCTACTTAAAAATTATTGTATGCCATTATGGCGGGTCATAGCTGTGTACAATCTCGGAAACATGTAACAACTATTTGCTTACCTATGTACCACAATAAAGAATTTTGTATTTGTATTTGTATATGTTATTTCATATTGTAGAACATTTTTTTGTTCTATTATATATATTATAGTTTCAGCAGCGCATGCATGATGAACGACATTTTATGGTATTTTTTTGATACCTTGGCTTACATTATTGAAGTTTTAGTAGGTATCACTAATCGTATCTAGTAAAAAATAAAGTCAATGTTATCCAGGGATAGGTAATGTAGCAAGCTGATGGTGTCAAAATTATCGAAATCCGTTCAGTGGTTTTTGAGTTTATACGAAACAAACATATAAAAATACAAACTTTTCCTCTTTATAATATTAGTATAGACTAGAATCCCGCGCGCGGTTTCACGTGCATAACTCTCTTTCCCTTAGGAAATTCATAATTAAATACAGCATAATAATATAGCGTTCCTCGATAAATAGGCTATTTAACACTTAATTAATTGTTAGCAGTTCCAATTTAGCGCGTTCAAGCAAACAAATAAACTCTTCAGTTTTATATACATAAGTAGATATATAAAACGGAAGACGTCTCTAAACTTTACAATAGATAAGTAAAGGTTTGTGACGTCTACAACACCTATAAAATAATTTTGGAATATCCACTGTCTTTATGGAAATATTTGAGCTGACGATTCATGCAATTATTTTATCTCCGAAAATTAAGATTGATATTTTGTACTTTGTTAAGACTTGATAGATTGGCAGTCTCGGAAATTTACTACTATAATTAGTTTTCTTAGACTATCGCAATTCAAGGCGGAAACATATTGAATCCAACTATGAACACCCGACGTGACGCGACATGACGTGTTTATAGTGTGATTCTGGTCTATAGAGAGCAACATATTTGATCGACTCAAAACGCGTCGCGTTTCATCAGGTCGCGTCGCGTTTAAACAATTAGTTTCCGCCTTTAGAGAATTGTGATAGTCTAGAAAAACTAATATTCTCATACGTTTTTATAGTCTCTCTGGTTACCATTATTTGGTTACCTATTATACGATTGTCAAAGATGATGTAATGACAATCAAGAAAAGATGGTAGTCGCTCAACAACCATTCAGAACCGATACCAAAACCGATTTTTTTACCAAGAGCGGAAATCAGACCTACGATATAAATATGTAGCATACAGTAAAAATACAACATAAAGTTTATACAAAGAAAACAACATGTACAAAGGCGAGCTTAATTTAATAATAACTTTTCTTGCAGCAAACCTTTATAAAAGAATCATTTGATTAAGTGCATAGCTAATGTACAACAGGCGAATCTTATATTAATTAATTTATACCAAATTGGTAAATACAATAAATATAAATAAACAATTATTATTACATATATATATCAATAAACATACACACTAATATACCTGTACATATATATATATATATGTTACCGGATATGTATGAAATCTAGGAATTGTATACAATTCCTAGGAAATATATACCCTTCCGAGCCTACTTAGGAAATGTGTAAAATAATGTTTCAAAGATTCCTTAATACACACATTTCCTGTAAAATGTATGTATTTCCTAGGAATTGTATATAATTCCAATATCGTATCAGGAAATGTATAAAAAGAATGCTTTCTGTAATAAAACATGTTGCTTCAACGAGAATAATATTTTTTATTAATACAAATAGGTAACAATCATACCGTAAAATATGATTAATGTTATCTTACCAATTAAAGTTTCAAAAATCAACTAGGTATCTATTAACTTTTAAGGTGCATTTATCGGAAAATCACTGTTACCAGAAATTAATAAGAATCATATGTTGATCAACCTAGTTAGTTGATAAACGAGGTTTCGGGTGGTTATAAAAAAAAATAACCTAAACCTACCCATTGATATTTCCGATTGCTATTTAGGAAATGTATAGATTTCCTAGGAAATATGTCTAATATAATTTATTTCACACATTTCCGGGCGATTTTAGGAATTACATACATTTCCTAGGAAATGTATCCAATGACGGATTACATACATTTCCGTTAACATATATATATATTATATGTTAATTACATAAATTAAATTAAACAAAAATAGTATAATAAAGAAACAGACATGAATAAAATACAAACTAAAAGTAACTAATTAAAAAGAAAACTAACTTATATACTACTATTCTAAATCAATTCTACTTGGCAAAGTTCCCAGAACGCTGGCAGCATTACCACGTTGAATGGCAATAAAGTATTTTATCCATAAAACATAATTTTGTATGCAATTACATACTTAGTACTAACACTGACGTCCTTAATAATGAATGGTGTCCTGGTCCGCTATGTGCCATAACAAGCACGCATACCATTGGCTCGCCATCACTGCGGTAGGTATGGCAGTATTTCATTCAGTGACACCGTAAATCCCATTTATTGGAAATGGATTCAAGTGCTCAGTGGAGTGAAATATCGCGTCTACGAAGAGGCCTATTCAAACTACGGCTAAGTGTAGCGGCACAAAGTTATCAGCCAAAGTTACTTGAAGTGGTCGAATGAAATTTAGAATGGGAATATAAATGTAGTGCGAACGATAAGATGTTGCAGTTGAAGACGAAAGAACTTTCTATGTGTTGGTAGTTATCTGCTCTTATAATATAATAAACTGGTGGAAGTCAAATTTTAGTTTTGTATATTGGTATTTATTATAATACGATACTGAATATTTTTTGTCTAATATTCTTTGAACACGCTCTGCGCTTTACGTGGTCAAATTAGCGGGCGCCAGCTTTGTGATAAATAAGAGAGTTTTGAAATATCTACGTAATGGTAAACACTTTTAAATGTAATTAATTGAAATAAGATATTAAAACAATAAAAGGGTTATTTTATTGGTTTTGTTACAAAAATATTGACATGTCACATTTGTAAGGAACCAACATAATTTAGTCACATAAATTAAAATTCTATGACACACAGTAACCGGCGCTTAGTCAGCAGCTTCCTTGTGATCTCTGAAAGTGTTCGTCATCGGAAAAATTGCAACCGGAAAGTATTGCTGACGCGAACCCGCCACATGTCAAATATTCCGCCAGTGAGTAAGCCATAAAAATTTGGTTCGAAACATTTCTTTTTGCGATAAATATTTATGGTAGGATTTTTTATATTCCGTGCCGATTTTTCGTATCCGATGTACACACATCGGATACGAAAAATAAGTAAAGTTCTATTTAGATAAGGAATATTTAAAAAAACGGCCAAAGCTTACATACGTAATAAAACGGCAGATGTCCGTCAGCACAAAAAAAAAAAACAATGTAAAGAATGTTTGGACCGATCCTAATTTAAATTTAGAAAAAATTGTGTGTGCATTCAGCTTACCAGATAGTACCTAACATATACCTTAAGTTGATAATGTGTACAAAATCAATTGATAAATTTAAGAAAAGGAGACTATTCTAATTTTTTATTTATTGGCATAGAATGATAGGAATCACCACACATTATTATTACATAAATATCTGTCGACTTCCTTTAGATTGTTGACTGTTCAATACTAATCATTATATAAGTTCATTATATTATCGCGTAATTTCATGCAGTGCCTGTAAGCACTGAAATTGGCAGCTAGAATGGGACCTTCGTTCTGTAGCCTATTTATTCGTACGCCTCAGTGATGAATTGAACACGTCCTGCTGGCTCAGCTCACTACACTGTTCATTTGTCGAGAAAGCTAGAAACTTAACGTTGAACGGGTTTCTAAAATCCCATGTTTCACACGTTTCAATGTACCACAGTTTTCCTGAGTAGCATTCTTTTGAAGGGAGTTTTGTTACGACGGATCATAAATGTGCGAGCAAAATGATTCTTTATGTCTCAATCATTTCTCTTACGGGTTGTATGCGGCTTCTGCTCTTTAGATCCCTTATTTTGTAAGTACCTATGTACTTACATATCTCTAAATCGGTTTTCTTGTTCCCGAATGTTACAAGATTAGTTGTGTGGTATAGCTACTGATTTACGATGTACATATATATGCGTCATACGTGACTTCGTATTCTTGAACTGACATGTTTGCGAGTTGGTTAGAATGTGATATTAATCTCTGAGAGTATAGTGTAATAATGTTCTCGATGTTGAGATTGTATTCTTTATATCTATTTATTTGTATCACAATTTATTTGTTAATTTAAAAATTATCTTATAATATGGCTAGGTATCCGAAATAAAAAATGATAAAAGTATACAGTAAATAAATGTATGTTATATTAGTATGTTAATATTATTTTTATTAGATACATTCTGCCACTTGGCACAAGAAAATAACTAGTATAAACACTACGGAATAGTTTGACGTCTTCACTGATTTACTAAATAAATAAATTACTTAGCTACGTATGTTCCCACATCACAGAGTTATTTCGGAACGCGAAAATATAGCGACCGAAGTAAAGAAAATTGACACAAAAATTACGGCAAGCCACAGAACAAAATAGGAATCTTGAAGCAATTAACTGTGTCTACAGTGGTAGGTAATTACTGGAGACCTTCAGATAAACGAGAGAATCAAAGCTGCCCAATCTTCTCATTTACCTACTTTGTAGATTACTTTACTTTTGACACGTTTAGTGCTTTATTTTTGCGGTTTCACAATTACCATCAATATTTTAACCTCAGTACTTAGTATAATTTATGAAAAGTTTTTTTTATTTTTATTCTAATGGTAAATATTTTGTTAGATTCAAATTCAAGAACAGATAGACGTGAGATGTACAGCACAAGCTGCCCTCCTCCTGCCGATCCACAAGATGCTTTTTCACGCCGAAGGCACGCCGATTTTGCTATTAATAAAAATATTTCTACTTTTACGATTGGAGCTATACATGCATAACATGGTTAGCAGTTAGCAGCAGTTCTGTTCAACATCATGTTGATTTCTTCTTATGTTGATATATAGGTACCTATATATCGTTGTGCTTTATTATAGATACAAATTGTTTTAATTCTCCAAAATATTATTTTATTCTGAAAGTTTTTTTATCATATTTATGATGTATCTGCTATTTTAAAAAGGGATTCTAAATATTTGGATTTAATTAATGTAATATAGTGCTTTTTATGATAGAAAAATATATTACCTATAATATAATAAAAAAATTATGTTTTGCAAATAAGTTGTATTTTATCTAGTATTTAAAATATTATAATTTTACTAAATATATAAAATTGAGTGAGCATTTTCGAGTTTTCTTGTTAATATTTGGATTTTGGTAGTTTCAACAAATATAAGATATAATTGTTTAGCAACCTATAAAATTTGACATTAAAATGCAAAAACGTATTAGCTATTTTGAAAATAATGCGCTGTTATAAAATAAAGACCGTTAAAATAACAGGCGGCATCCATTCCTGTCGGAGATGATCCATCTCAACCGAGGTAGATTGATGCTGCCTGTCGAAAGTATTACGACCCTTAAGGGCCGGGGCTAGCAGAAGTCGCGGCATACATTTTTTCTTGAATTAATTTTCATCTTTATTCTAGTGATTGATGAATGAATTTCAGCTTTATTGTAATGCTTTTAGCACTAACATTGCTTTATTTTGACACATTGCATTGCAGGATGCCTGATACATCACTTTATTTTGACACGCAGAACACTGCATCGATGAATCCATACTGGTTTGCTTATATAAGCTGCTTCCGAAACATACGCCTTTGCATAAACAGCATATATAATGTTCCTATAGTGATAACTTAATTGTAGAAATGTCTGTAAAAAATTAAAATGATTTTTTATATAATGATGAAAATGATATATTATCATTTAGATAAATATATTGTTCGTTTACATAATTTATAATACATAATCTCGTGACACCCGTGATAGTAGGAGAGCTGGTACCAATTTTTGGATAGGTATTTGAGGCAAGCTGAAATTTTTTCACATACCTCTCCTGTTATAACCTAACACGGAACTGCAGACCTGGCTGATGAGTAGCGGGGCTAAAACCCCAAATTTTTTAATCTTCAAAAATATTAAAAATATTTTTGAGGCAGTATGAAATTGTTATATATGGTAGTTTAATGTTTAAAGAATTTAATAAATAATAAGCCGGACGATTTAGTCGGGATTTTAATTTATTTTAATTATAGATTTTAGCCAGACACATGCAAACATATTTTGCAAAAATATATAAAAATATATAGCGAGGCAACTTGACATTTTAAAAGAGTATTATTTATAACAAAAAAAAAAGATTTTCGAAGAAAAGAAAATGCCTTCGCTTCAAATATATTTTTGGAAAAAAAGTTTAAGGGTCGAGTTAGAGTTACCAGCCAGGTCTGCAGTTCTGTGTTGAAGTATAGTAGGAGAGGAATGTAACAAAATTTCAGCTTGCCTCTAACCTACTCAAAAATTGGTGCCAGCTCTTGGACTAAGACCAAAACCGCAACAGACAAAAACGAAAAAAACCTTTAATAAAATAAACTTATTCTATTATTTGTGGTTAGAAAAAATGTGGTTTGTAGTTCTTTATATGGAATATAATTTTACCGTACTAAATAATTGCTTATAATATTCCATTTTACCAAATTTGTATGGAATGATATAACATCGACTTTGTTGATGACAATTAATGTGAAGTGCCCATTTTCTTAAAATTAATTAAAATGTATTCTTAATTATAAATGTAATGAATTAAAACCTTCTTATAATCCAATTCAATTATTTTCTGTTTCCTTACATACTTAAGTACCTATCAGGTAACGTTAGAAAACTTTTTTCCTCCATTGTCCTTTTTAGGGCAAATATTTTTTCAAAATTTAGTGCAATTAATTCCTGTATCGCGGGGTTCTTTACAAACACTCAATTCTCGGACACAAAGAACATCCAGACTCAGACCACTATCTCTACTTCACACAAATAATTGCACCAGCTGGGAATCGAACCCAGAACACCAGGTCTCAGAAGCAACTACCGTAACCACTGAGCCACTGGTGTAGTGCATATATTCTTGTCTTTGTTTGTAGGGCCAAAGATAAATGAAGAAAATATGCGCGATCCATCTTAAAATGATTCTTGAACTTGGTCAAAGGACCAGACAAAAGTCAAAGTTATATTACCAATGTTAGCCTTTCGGTAAGCTATAGTTTAGAAATAAATGTCAAATATGTAGATCTTCTATTTTACTGACAATTAATTGGCCCCTTGAATAATATTTATTATCGGGCTTAATTTTGGTATGGTAAGTAAATAATGGTTAATTTTGTTAAGCATAGTAAGGTTAAATTAATTTAATTTAACCTTATTAATATACGTACCGCATAGTACATACAGCAACTTAATTATTGATGCTAATATGGTATTCTTAGCTTAATGGTAATTGTATGATTAATTTCTTAAGCGAATATGATCAGTGAATGACTCCGTGAATGTAATATTCTACTGGCATGAGTATTATGCCAGTAGAATATTACATTGGAATATTAGTTGGACTAGCTCATCCATCTTCTGTAAAATACCTACAGTGTAATTGTAGTACTAGCAACAATTTAATTTTCAATGCCTTTCTTGTCATTTCTAAAGTTCTGTAATAAATGGAAAATGAAGAGCCACTAATTTATTTTAAATTGCTGTCGTACCTACTGACGAGACCATCGATCAAAAGTATCGGAACAACTTCTTTCTCCATTATCATTTATAACTTCGGCGGAAAGACAAACCGACGAAGTTACTTACTTAAGTAATTTACTTGTTAATTTTGCCTGCATTGCGAAGTACGTTATTGTTAAAGAAATAAGTTACGTTCAGTTGTAAAGTTTTATTTGCTATCTACAGTTAAATTTCAGACGTTATCATTTAATGGCGAACTGTGAACAAGCACTAGAAAATTGCCAAAATATTACCTTAAATGTAAGTATTATTAATTTAACAAATACAAATTATCATTATCATTTCAGATTAAGGTTGAAATTAAACTCATCTTTTTTTGTTTAAGAAGTATCATTCATAATTCAAACATACATGTGAAAGCCTTCTCACAAAATATGCTCACTTACTCTTACTGAAGTCCCTCTATCTATGCAAATTCATAGACACGTAATTGAGTACACAGAACCTATCTGGCTACTGCGCAACACAGACAATTTCCTAGAAATAAAGGCATTGTATCTCCATTGTCACCTGTGACCCGAATTTACAAGCAACTGAGGGCACAATAACTGCTATTGCATAGTTAATAAACTAGCTTGCATGCATTAGGTATGCGTAGAGGCATTCATTCTCCTTGCTTTCAGCCTCGCTTCGCTTATTTCAAAGGCGAAAGCGAAGTGTCGTCGTCTCCTCGCGACCCACTTCCGAACCGCACCCGACACGGAGTCCGTTTTTCTCCAACCGGAAATGAGATTTCCCGACAGATATAATGGCTTTTCAAAGATTACGTCATGCGAGCGTTGAGTTTAGAAAATTCACTTGAATAATTCACTCGCTAAGCCACCTTAAGCGTTTTCAATAGCTACTTAATACTTTTTCGGCGTAATAGAATAGAGAACAACGTCCCGTGTATTAAGTCCATTAGCAAGGTATACTTAATCTGATTGTATAATAAAATAGTCATTAAGAGAGTCGAATTAAAACATGAAATGAAAGTAGCGTTAATTACGTAACAATATTCAGTCAATTTGTACAATAATGGTGATAACAATTACGGTTATCGACAATGTTAACGATAATTAAGGTTATCGGCAGGTGTGGCGGCCGCGGGAATGGAAACCTAAATATAGGTACGTATACCAAAATAATCCCTTTCAAATAGTAATGGCATAATTTGTGTTCATAGGGGTTTAACCGGAATTCACAAAAGCAAATATAGTGGAAATTGATACCATTGTAAATGATGTGATATTAATTTCCAAATATACATTAACTTTTACGGACAAAAACAAAGTGTAAATGTCAGTTCGTTTTTAAAATTACAAGATTACTTTGATCTTAACTAAATGCGGTTACAGAAACATTCTGCGAAGTTAAACGAGACTGGTATGGGAAATAAAGTGAGTTGTGACAAGCTCCCGGTCCATTAGACCACAGTGACTCTGCGACAAATGGGTTGAATAATGACCATTCCGCTCATAACGGTTAACTAAGTGCTATTTGCGGTTTCATATTAAAATATGACAGAAGTTTGTATGTTTACTCAATTATCGTCTTTGTTTCAGTTACATTCCATTTTGTTTTGGGTTTAGTTGGGAAACAAAATATTAACAAAACAATGTGTATTTACATAAATTTGTAATTATCAATATCACTATGTATGTAATCAGCTAATAATAAATAACAAATTACCTACTGGATTGTTATTAACCGTCGCGTCGGCCTGTCCTGTCTATGGCAGATTATCATTAATGATTTAACTGCACAATAACGTAAGATGCTTAATAGGTTAGTAACAACTAATAAATAGACGAACTTTGTTAAGATAAGAATAGGCACCTAAGTATAATAATTCCAATTTGATCTCAACAGGGGCCTATTCATTCGCCAAGGTTGGAAGCCATCAAGAACTTTGAAGTAGAACAAATTTTCGATGCTTTTTGTTTTATCCATCAAAGTTTGGTATTCGAAATGTTTGGGACATTGGGCACTCTGGAGAATAACCGAACTTTATTATTAAGGCAGGCATTAATAACTTGATAACAACGTTAAACTTTGATTCTTTGTCTTAGACGAGCAATTATGGACTAGCTACGTTGTCAGAATGGGTTAGTAAATTATAATGGATGGGGAGAAATATTACTAGTTGACCTTTGCTCAGATTTATAGTACCTACTTAACGACCGTCATATATTATGTAACACATAATATATTTTTATTGGGAGCTGTTTAAATTTCTCTAGTTACTTGGCAACATAATAATGTCGCATTTTTATTATTTGACTAGCTGACCCGGCAGACTTCGTACTGCCTCAATCGATACATAAAAGACCTAAACATTTGTATAAAATAAACTGGGCCGTAGAGACTTCGTTTATGCGGTACTCCTACCCCTACCCTACACTACCCCTACCCTAAAAAATATTGGCAAAAAAATTCAAGTTTTTAATTAACAAAATAAAGCTCAAATTGACTCTACATTTTAGTTAGAAAACGTTTGTATGGGAAAAAGAAAAAGGCTGTTTTAAGGGGTTTTCAGGCAATTATTCGATTTTTTCTCGCCGTAAAAACCATCCTTGAACTTCCACGAACATTAAAAAAAAAGAATTGTCCAAATTGGTCCAGGCGTTGTAGAGTTATGCGCTTACCAACACATTTTGCGATTCATTTTTATATTATAGATTATTCACACGATACAACATCATTAAAGACTAAAGAATTCCACAATATTTTAATTTTGTTGCTTTTATATAGTAATAAATAAATAATTAATTAAGTTTTAAAACGCGAAAACATTTCAGTAAGAAACTTTAAATTTGTCGGGTCTGTGTTCAATTATGAGATATTTTAAACTATAGTACACTCTAAAACGGGATGCTCACGCTAGTTTGCAGTAGCGAAACTCTAAGGTACAAACTTATAGAACTCACAAGATGCGTTCCATCTACAAAGCGATGGATGCCGAAGTTTGGAGCGTCATATCACGAATGTTTAGCATAATTAAGATAGAAATACCGAGGCTGCTTTCATCTCCGCTATAATTGTTGGACAAGATTCTATGAAGGATCTCGTTAACTTTGGTTGGCAATTGAGTTAGTTGGATCTGTAGTGTTTGTTCGTCAATAAGTTCTATCTTGTGGTGTTTCATTGTTTATTATTATTGTATATATATAAAACATATTTATTTCTTAATAACATGTGAATTGTACCTACATATAAAGAATTATATTATACAAAAGTGTAGATCAAATGAATGATATATTTAAATATACCACCCCATATCTTCCCATACATACATGTTTTTTCGTAATAATCGCATAAAGGGCCTGACCTGATGGATGAGCACTTGGGCAGTAGCATCTTATCAGGACAAGTTTACTTACCATCTTACTACGACCACCAATGCGCCTGCCAAGCGGATGCCAAGTATCGCTCCAACTGAAAAGTCTGTTAAGAGGAGACCCATGTTCAGCAGTGAACGTAAACGGACGTTTAATTTACAAGTGAAGCGTTGTTTATTAGGATAGAAAAACCGGGAAACAATTCAATTTAATCCATAACATCCTGAATTACTAAAGTACAGTCCCTAGTATTCTACTAAGGCTATAGTGAAAAATCAAATCAAAATATTCAGGTACCGAAATAAATGGATTCCAAATCTAAAAGCAATGTCATAGCATCAGTTGCATGAACCGTAATATCTATATTCGAAATACGAAGTCTTGGCAATCAGGTTGGCAGGATTTACTTGGCGGCAGATAACATGAATAAATTGAACATCGATACATTTTAGTGGTTCTCAGAGCCGTATTTCGTAACTCAGGTATCTATTTTAATGGGCTGGATTGCTTATGCGTACCCGGCCCCCGCCAAAGGCGGATCGAAGGAGTGTCCGGGGGTTTCAGTGGTGTAGGGTCCTCTTCTCGTGGTATGAGTAAGCATACCACGCTATCGAGGGCGAATCCCACGTAACCCACCGCCAGCGCGCGAATACGCTGCAGCGGCGGTGGAAATGAGAAAATGCATAGGTATTCCCCGGACAAAAAAAAAGGTATCTATTTGAATAGCTGGCATGGATATAGAATACACACCTATAAAATTATGAACTAAGATAAAGACTACCAACTAAGTTCATATCTTGAAGAAAAGTGTAATAGCTACTACTATACTGTATCTTCCCATTTACGTCTACTGCTGAACTGGAGACCTCTTCACTTATCAGACCTTGGTAAGCCAGGGTCGTTGAGATATATTGCTTGCCATAATAACCACGATTGACAGGTGTAATGGTGATTGCAGTAAGATGGTGAGTAACCTTGAGCTGACAAACGCTGCTGACCATCCATCATCTACATATATGTCCCTTAGTCCCTCTTACGACAGCCATGGGAAGTCATGGCGTGCACTATTCGAAGCCGAACACTACACAGCTAATACTAGACGACAGCAATATTATGTTCTCTACCCGTAAATTCCAAATGTTTAGCAACTTACTCCGACTCTGTAGTCGATGTTCTAGTCGACCGTTGCACGGTAACGTCCCCTATATAGTACCTACAACTGCTATCTCAGAGTTTACGACCATGCAAGCTTCGAATGTGCTCTATCCTCGCAGCACACGTAAACATCTTATTTTTATGAAGGAAATACTCATAAAAATATTTTATTTTACCTATGGAAAGGTATGCTGTAAATGTGTGTATGCCTATATTGAAAATTGTATATAATAAAATGGGGTTATCTAATCTTACATATAAATAAAAGTCTACTAATAACTAGTTCCTTTTGTTTTTTTAAAGATTACTCTCAGAGTTTTGCAGTTCACTAGTATTGTTGTTAACACCTCGTGCTAAGCTGAAATGCTTGTGTTAAGGGTGGGTTCACGTCGGTAATGCAATTGGTCAGGTTTGAACCGGCGACCTCAAGATCACAAGTCCGAAGCCCGAGCCATTAGGCTACGGCCGCTATAAAATTTAGTAACTAAAGAGACGGACGATACGAAATTATAAGTTGGTTTAGTGCTGATTCCGATACACAAAGACGTATATCACGGCGTCGATTTTTCTTATAATGATAGGCAGCAGTTACAGCGGAAAATGTATCGTAAAAAAGTGTAGACTGTAGGTAGATTGATGTATTACTACAGAAACTAACACATCACTGTAGTATAATACTGTAGTGTAATAACTGTTTATAAATAGCATATTATTATATAATTACTACTTACTTTATTTCTTCAAAAGTTATATTACCCTTAGATTTTTCTTACTCTAACTATGTAGTTTAACCTACCATTATCAACGTCAACTGCGGAAAGTCTCTCGAAAATACTTTTGCCATAGCAATTACAGCAAAGTGTGTTACCAAAAAAAAAAATCATATTGGATTTTATATCATTGTATATTTTTACTGAATTATTTACACCACTTGTGTACCTATAGTCGTACAAACAATACTGGTGGTGGCAATTTGGAGCGCTTAATGGTGACAGTAAAAATAGACGGCAAGAGAACTAGAAGCAGATGTCCTAAGCGATGGCCCAATCAAATAACAGTGAAGCTAAAGATATCAGATCACACAGCACTTGACAAAGCAGACAATCCGTATATACGAACAATAAAGATGTTAACCAATATGTAGTTTGACTTGACGTAACAGCTTGCGAAGTTACTGTTATAACATGTATTTATGCGGTACCGACCCTAATCGCGGATTCTTTGGGAGCGTTACATAAACATGGAGTGATAAGGAGATGGATGATTTATTCCAGGTTGCTGAAGTAAAACAATCCGGATAAAACGTCAGTGTTTACCATATATGGTTCGACCTTAGCGAGTTTTACACGTCGTAAATAATTGGTGAACTATTATAACGTAATTTACGAATTATTTATTTATTGCTTATCATGCTAGCATTCAATTTTAAAATTTGAAAGGTACCTATTTGTGTATTCTGGTCTTTCCTTCCCTTATCCCACTGGGTGGAGTCATCTCTTTTCAATTGGTAGAAAGAAAAACGTTTCTTGTGTAATTCTATGCGACACTCGATCTTCTATTAATATTAAATAAAAATCAAATAAATTATGGTGGACATGAGTAGGTTTGCAATGTAATTTTATATATTTTGTGATAGGTCAACATATTAAAGGTAATTTTGTGCGTTCAAATCTACATCTTTTAAAAGCTGTATCTTTCTAAAAGTTAATTTGGGTGTATTCACTGTGACCCACATTTCGTCTTGATGCATCCTCAACTTATTCAGGCCTCGTAATGCCCACGATGCATGTATTCTGAACAGAGAGACAGTCTCTCTACTCCCCTTGTAAATAAAAATAATATAGTAATAAATTGGTACAATTTTTTAGTTATATTTAAAAGCATTCACTCACTTTTAAAAAATACTTCCCCAAATTTTCCCATGGGTGTCGTAATAGGCGACTAAAAGGCAGCAGCATATATCAAGTCCCGGTAATTCGCCATCTTACTGAGTACACCAATCTGTATGCCAAACTTGATGATTATGACAATATCCCTCAGCCCCATTTTATTTTTGGCCGGGGAGAAATGCCTTTACGCATTCCCATCGCCGCTGCAGCGTATTTGCGCGCTGGCGGTGGGATAAGTGGGACTCGCCCTCTCCATAGCGTGGTATGCTAACTCATACCACGAGGAGAGACCCTACACCACTAAAACCCCCCGCACTCCTTCGATCCGCCGTGGGAGGCCAGTTACGCATAAGCAATCCGGGCCTCCCTTAGCGACCCTGAAATGCCAAGATCTGTTAAGAGGCCCAGGCATCTTTAGCATTGAACATTGACGGCCTGTTGAAGTTGATGACTCTCGTGACACATATTATCCCAATAAAGAGTGCTCTATGGAGAGTCGTCATTTACACTTTGATGCATTTTAACTTACCTATCAAACTAATAATAATATATTATTTAATATTAAAATATTGGCTTAACTGTGAAGATTCCCATTTCAGTGGAGATATACATAATTTATCATTTTTAATCGCGTTGACAAACTGCTACCTATAAGTAGATCTTTAGTGCCTACTTCACTTTTAAATGTTCAATATATGTAATCAATGAAAAATTCGACCCAAATATAGTCTGCATTATAACTTCTACTCTCTGTCCTTCTTCTTCTGTACCTTCATGTGAAGTAGTCATAAAACATATTTCTGACAGAAATGCGTCTCATTACGATACTCGTAGCAGGTATATTATATAGACGAATGAACATTTTACTACAGTTTTGAATACATTTTAATGAACGTCGGAAGTAAGTAAAACGACGACAAATTTTTCGACTTTTTGAAGAGCACTTTGATGAAACCTATGAAGAAACTACCAACTTTTTGCCTATCTTTTATATAGAGACTATTACAAATTTAAATACTAATGGATTAAGAGTAGAAATATTTTCTTTCCATGTTCTCTATTTTTATGTTTATACGAAAATGACTCCAAATCCAAATCTAAAGCAATATTTATATTTTATCAATATAATGTATATCGATCCTATGACCAAAATTTTCATACACAAACTTTAATTTATAGGTAGTACAGGTACAATTTTATTACATTTTTAACTATATAAGATACTTCCAAAATATATGCCATTCTTTTACCGTTGACAATATACACTATAAATGTTTTTAAACTTTCGCGATTTGTACACATAATTTTTAGTAGACGCGGTCTCAATCGCGGTACAATTTTAAGGCAAATAATTACCTTTTTAATAATCCGACGTTTCGACATGGGTTACACCAGTCGTGGTCACGGATAGACTATCCATGACCACTATATTGTAATTACGTTAGAGAAACAATCTTAGAAAAAATTAAATTTATTTCAACAAAAAAATATTAAATAAAATTAATTTTATAAATAAAATTAATATTTTAATTAATTTATTAAAAATTAAGTAGTTTTTAAAATACATTTCACTATATTATACTTACTTACTATATTATATATATACATTTTTATCAATAGTCATGATTTTATCTACTGTTAAAGGTATGGCATATGTTTTGGAAGCGCCTTATATATTCAACGAAATATACTTTCGTGATATACAACCTCTAAGTTAAGTTCTCTTGTAGAGTATTTCAAACTGGGTATAATGTATTTGGGTAAGATAATTAGAACATTAATGGACCATAAAGTTAGTCTCGTGACGCGACATATCAATATGGGTGTCATCAGAGATAAAATCATTGATTAGGTATATACTTATTTTTTCTCATATAATTTCATGGCTCGTTGGTCTAGGGGTATGATTCTCGCTTTGGGTGCGAGAGGTCCCGGGTTCAAATCCCGGACGAGCCCAAGGTTTTTGTCTTATATATTGAATTCCTAAGAATATTTGACACCGGCGTGTATTATAAATATTTATTAAATATATATTTTTTTATTTTTTTTTATTCATCGAATGTGATTTTTTTCAATCTACAAGCCAACAAAGAAAATTAATTAATATAGCATCGCTTTTTCTTATTAATCCAGTAATATTGTTTTTTTATGTACCTAGTTGGAAATATTTGTAATATACGAGTGTTTGATGGCATGGAATTCCTATGGTGAAATCCGATTTAAGTAGGTTCCATGAGTCATCGTTATTATTATTGGAAGCGGTCAAACATCTTTCACTCATGCGTTTACGCATGATTTTATTTGATATTGTTCGTAATTTCAAATAAACTATCAGCTGGCTCGTTGGTCTAGGGGTATGATTTTCGCTTAGGGTGCGAGAGGTCCCGGGTTCAAATCCCGGACGAGCCCAAATTTTTTTAACACTTTTTAAAGATACGTCAACAAACTTTTGAAGAATTCGTTAAGTTATCTTGAATTAATGTTAATTCTTTGCAGGATTATCATTATAAAAAGTTTTTAGGCCGAGAGCTAAGGAGACAACAGTGTATCTCATTGAATTGCAAATTGTTTCGAGGTTCATTATAAACACAATACCTTTTATAAAGCGTAAAGGAGCGTGGAACAAAAGCAAAGAGTAGATATAATTATGTGTATGGTAATATGGAACAATAGGTATATCATATTACTTACATACATGGCTGGTATAAAAATTATCTGTGTATAAAAAAAAAATGCGATAAGATAATATTATATCATTATAATATGGGTTTTAAAAGAAGTATGCATATTGAATACATACTTCAATAATAAATGATGAGATAGACTTTATTGATACTTTTCCAACATTTATGAAAATTTTAATAAATCTTGACTACCGACAAGACTCGAAACCTGCATCTTAGTGAATTCCCTAACGTCTCGAGATAGGCACCCAAACATTTTTCAGGTAAACCCCTTTAAAAACTTAACTGGTTTAGGTGGACCCCCTTTTGCCTTCCTATAATTTTTTTACGCCAACGGGGGACTTGACGGGTGCCTAACCCCGTCGAGTCCCCCGAGAACACCTGGGGCTCCACTTGGACCACTTTGGCAATCACTGGTTTGGACCATTTGACTACAATGAGTCTCAACCGGCCGTTGAAAGTTTAAAAGTTATTGTACTTTGTAGTCACATTGCTTTCGTAAGTTTTTACCATGTAGTGTTTTGTTTTAGAGAAACATGATAATCGTTTTTTTTCTACCAGTTAATAGCAGGTTTCCTAGTTTACAGCATCAAGTTACTTTTTTTTTTGAGATCCCGAATTAATGAATCTGAATAACGTTATGTGTATAACGGTTTATTATCACTATTGTATATTAGTTAACTACATGTTATACTTATGATGATGCCTCAATCGTACAGTCACGAGTCGAATGCCTCAATTTTGCTAAACGACAACTGCCATCAAAACACAATGCTGCTAGCGACTCGACATCTTAGAAATTGGGATATGAATGGATCTAGTTTCCAGGATTTGGTATACAAAAAACGGGATAAAAATATTTTTATTTTATAGTCATCCGACTGACAAATACTTATTTTATTTCTATATACTGCAATCCGAGACTTAAATAGACCGGGAGACAGGTTAAAATTCTTCTTTCGTAGAATTTGACATATCATCAATATTATAGAAGATTAGACAAATCTGAAAAATGCGAACCAAATATTTTTTTTGTACAAACATAAAATAATAAAAGCAAAACATAAAAGAAAATAACTCATAAATAAAGCTAAAGCACTAAGTTGAAGTATGGTAAGTGCTTACTATAAAAAAAATATCATTCTATCGTTTTTAAGCGTTCTCAGATTAATGGAAAAGGGAACATCCTAAAGAAATAGAGAAGTAAAGTCACCGTTCCGTATGGATGGGTAGCCTCGCGTAGACATGGAAATCGTGACGTTGATTTATTATGCAAAATAAAGGCTCGGACGGACGACTTTATCTCTGTTTTGTATAATATTGTTACAAGTGACATTCGAGGTTACGACTCTATACGAATAACAACTTGTTTAGTTGAGAAATATGTCACTGTATGACGATAATATCAGTATGATAACGTTGTTTCGTATTGGTAGGCGCTAGTTAGCATAGTTATCTATTTTAAGATTGTTTCTCAGTATTTAAAAGCAAGCGGTAGGAAACGAGCATATATCACCTATTTATATCTTTAGGATTTAATAACGTCATGTTCATGACGCATTTTTAATATAAAATAATTTCAATAGCATAACGATTTTTATAGATTACAATCGCGGTTATAGAATCTGAAAGTTAACGTAAAGTGGTTAGACTTGAAGGTAAAATGTGTGTAATATTACAAAAATAATGAAAAGATATGACTTTTTGGCAACTGAATTCTTCATATGCAAGAAAACAGTTTTATAATATAGAACAGTATTAATTTATCATTTATCACAATCAAACATTGTTTATTAAACTACTGGATAATAATCAGGCCATCATCTATACCTAGATACATTATTTACTATATACTAACATATATCTACCTAATAATAACAACAACACAATGACGGCTAATCTTGTATTGTTGCTCAGCTATTGTATGCAATGTTACTGATTAGTACCTACCTATCTATTGAGAACGTTGATGTACAAAGGATAATTACCTTACGCTATTACGCTTAATAACATAGTGTTCCTAGTCGTAATTAACACAAATTGGATAGTTACACATACCTACAATAGGAAATATATATAATGAATACTTAGAAATAAGTTTGATATTTCAGCTTATGAATGCCCTTATTCAATAATATTATATTATATTACTTTAGTAGTTAACAAAACAGACTAACATAACGTGATGAAACAACTGTATGTTTTATGACGTTATGTCAATCTGTGTCATGACTAAAGTGACAGTGGGTCGTGAATTGCTATTTAATAGCATTAGGCGCTATTCATTGTTAAGGCGCTTTGCTTTATTACATATTTTAAAACGACATTTAGTAAAACATTTTTTAGTTTTCAATTAAATAATATAGTATCTAAAGTTAAATTAATTTTATTCATTTTAGGTACATTTTTAGACGATCAAGAATGATATCAGCGGATATTACGGTGGGCGATACAAACCTTTAACGGCGCTTAGCCCATAGTGTCTAAACAATTTTTTGCTTTGTTGATCAAATTAATTATTTTATATTACCTACATAATAATTATTATAATGATCTTATAAAACTTTATGAAATTATAAAACATTTATGCTAATAAATCATCAATACTGCGTATGACGTTAGATAAACCTAATCTAGGTTTATCTTAGTCTAATTAAAGTTAATGAACTATCAGCAGCATTTTCGCGTAAAATATGTGATGGGTAGGTTTTATTGTTAAAAAGTTATCAGGTTTTATATAGAAACCAGATTCTAACTGTATACAACCTAACTCTAAAGTTATACTACCACATTATACCACATACCTACTACTAAAACAACAAAATATATAATTGGTTGTTTCGCGACGTTCAACGATATTAAATTATTATTTTTATATCAGCTATTTAGGACTTCAGGCAGTACCTACGTTAAAATTATTGATAGGTTATAAATTATTATGAGTCAGTCGATGACGAAATCGTGGTTTTATATATTAATAAAATCTAAAGTATAAGATAAATTAAAATCACTAGTCCGCTTTGAAATCTTATTACGATTATTAATTAATCAGACATCCGTATAAAAGATTTTGGAGTTCAGTTCTGTAGTCACTTTGAGGTTACTTAATAACGAACTATTTTTTATCATATTAAATATTGATAAGAATGGTAAATTTATTTATTCACAGCGTTTAATGGTCAACTACTGGCCAGTAAATATTGGCCTAATCACAAAAGCCAATGTCCACATAAAAGCACCAATATGTTTACCTAATGTGTCGTGAACACATTCTATAGGTACAATATATTTGGAGCAAGGCGATGGAAAGGACAGGACATGTCAATTTGTCCACGTCACTCTCGACCGGTCAAATAGATGGCGAGGCGTCAGTGTTGCACGTTCTTTTCTTTTTTATTCGACTTGCCAACTTGTAAAAAGAATATTTATGTAGAATATTCTTTAAGTACATAAGTAAATAAGGTAAACCTCCGTGGCGTAGCATTCGGCTCGTTTTAAATCTTGGAGGTCATGGGTTCGATCCCCACGTCCGTCAAGTAAATCTTTGTGTATGTTCCTAAGGTTTCTTTCCGAGTCTGGTTGGCTGAGGGACTACCCTTCGTGCCTTGTAAATTTTAAGCCTGCCAAGCGTGGTGACTATGGCAAAAGTCCTTCCTAGAAGGGTATTTGCCATAGTCACCACGCTTGGCAGGCGGGTTGGTGACCGCAGTATAATATTTGTAAACGTATATTATAACATTCGGGACCAACGGCTTAATGTGCATTCCGAGGCACAAAAGGTAGGTAGTTTCTCATCCAACCAGATCCGGAAATAATTAGAAGTAACACAAAGATTTCCTGTCCAGCGTGGGGATCAAAACCACGACCTCCGAGATTTAAAGCGAGCCAAATACAGCAATTCACTTTACCGGTCTAAATCGGAAGCTAGTATAACAAGCTTCTTGCAATGGGGAGCATAATATTTTCTCGGAAGCGGATATTATATTTTGTAGCTGCGACTCGCGGTCCTTTCATAGATAGCTTTAACGATCGTATTATGATACCTAATAGCTTAGTTAAAGATCTAGATAATAATCTTCACCTTAAACAAAAAATCAGCCTCATACGTCTTATTTTTTGCCTAACAAATTTTCGCAGTTATTTAGTTGATGTCCGTTCGCCGTGTGGATGCCGGCTTAAAATAGACCACCTCATATCTTCCTATGGGTTTTGTTAGAGACGACTAAGGGACATATACCTCTTGGATGGGAAGTAGCATCTATCAGCTCAAAGATGCTCCCATCTTACTAGGAACACGAATCCGCCTGTCAAGCATGGTGATTACGGCAATATCCCTCAACGACCCAGACTTGCCAAGGTGTGGTGAACTGGATGATAAAGTATAAAAAAGGTCATTTAGTAATTTATTATGGCTTATTTCCTCTTTCGTCGTAGCGTGGAAGCGTAACAGATAGACGGAATGGAAGAGTACGGTAGGTGTACTCTTCCAGTTCGCGTACCTATCTGTTACGCTTCTGTCAGTTTGGCATTTATTATATACTTGCGACCCGACCCGGCTCCGCACGGGTACAATGCTGATGTATTATATATAATATATAAACCTTCCTCTTGAATCCCTCTATCTATTAAAAAAACCGCATCAAAATCCGTTGCGTAGTTTTAAAGATTTAAACATACATAGGGATATAGGGACAGAGAAAGCGACTTTGTTTTATACTAAGTGATGACTTATGTCCTCTGAATCAAATTTCATCTTTCGTTATAGCGTGAAAGCGAAACTGATAGACGGACTGGAAGAGTAGGTACACCGACCTTTGGCATTTATTATTTACTAGCGACCCGCCCCGGCTTCGCACGGGTGCCATGCTGATGTATCATACATATAAACCATCCTCTTAAATCAGTCTATCTATTAAAAAAACCGCATCAAAATCTGTTGCGGAGTTTTAAAGATCTAAGCATACATAGGGACGGACAGACAGTGGTAAGCAACTTTGTTTTATACTATGTAGTGATCTGTATTCATTTAAGTTCTATAAATTTAGTTTTTTATTTCAATCAAAATATATTCTTTCTTTTATTTATTGACATAAACTCGTTTAAATTATTTTAAGTAATGTTCTTAGGATGCGCCTTTTTTTTGTTACCAACAGTTTTGAACATCGCAACTATGAGAAGAACTGGCAAGAAACTCAAAGGAATCATTTTTGTTTAAACAAATGTTATATATAAAGCAGTATGGTTTCAAAGCAACTTACTGCCACGGAGTTTTGTCTTTATCATAATAAGAAATTTCATAATAAATATAGGTACATAATATATAAATGACTCACACTCCCAACTCACAATCCGGACTCACACTCCGGACTCACAAAGTCAAAGTCAAAGTCAAAGTCAAAAATTCTTTATTCATATAGACACGTTTAAAATATTTTAAATCATGTTCTTATGATGCGTCCCATTCTTTTACTACCACCAGTTCTGGACGTGGCAACTCTGAGAAGAACTGGCAAGAAACTCAGAGGAATCCTTTTTTAAATAAATTTGATTTTACAATTATTAATAAAGCAGTATTGTTTTAGAGCAACTCACTCCCAACTATTCCCAAGCTGTTTTGTCATTGACATAATCTGAAATTTTGTAATAAGCTTTTTTACATAATTTATCTTTCACATATCGTTTAAACTTGTTTATAGACAGATCTCTAACATTACTAGGAAGTTTGTTGTAGAAGCGTATACATTGCCCCATAAAAGAATTGCTTATTTTGTGGAGACGTGTAGCATGTAAAACAAGATTATGCTTAGTTCTAGTATTAACATTATGGTTGTCGCTTTTTTTCTTAAAACTATCAATATTCTTATGAACATATAAAAGGTTTTCATATACATATTGTGATGCGACTGTAAGAATATTAGTCTCTTTGAATTTCTCCCGTAGGGAAACTCGCGGACCAAGTTTATATATGGACCGTACAGCTCTTTTCTGTAGTACAAAAATGGTGTCAATGTCCGCACAGTTTCCCCATAGAAGAATCCCATAAGACATTACACTATGAAAATAACTAAAGTAAACCATTCTAGCAGTATCCACATCAGTGAGTCGTCTCATTGTTTTAACAGCATAGGCCGCAGAGCTAAGTTTCCCTGACAGTTTCGCAATATGTGGGCCCCATTGTAATTTGGAGTCAATAGTTATTCCCAAAAAAACAGTTGACTCCACTGGCTCCAACCGAATACCATTTATTTTTACATTCGTGTCAATTTGTTTTACATTAGGTGTAGAAAATTTAATGACTTTGGTTTTGTTTTCATTTAAAAGTAAATTATTAACATTAAACCAATGGACTACCTTCGAGATTGCATTGTTTACTTCGTCATAGTTGCGTAACTGTCTATTTATTTTAAAAGTTAGGGAGGTATCGTCAGCAAACAATACTATCTCATGATTATTTCCTACATAGTAAGGTAAGTCATTTATATACACCAAAAACAAAAATGGCCCCAGGATTGAGCCTTGCGGGACGCCCATGGATACAACAGAGCCTGATGATATTTTACCGTTTATATCAACCTTCTGAATTCTACTGCCCATGTAAGAAATCAGAAGATTGAGAGCCTGGTTCCTAATGCCATACCGGTGTAATTTCCTGACCAGAGTGTCATGGTGAACGCAATCAAATGCCTTAGACAGATCACAGAAAATACCTAAGGATTCCTTTGAATCTTCCCAGGCCGCGAATATAGTTTTTAATAATTCAGTTCCCGCATCTATGGTTGAGCAACCCCTCGTAAACCCAAACTGCTTTTTATGTAATAGATTAAATTTATTAAAGTGTCTGAGCAATTGGCTAAGAATTAATTTTTCAAAAATTTTGCTCAGAGTGGGCAATATAGAAACAGGTCGGAAATTCGAGGGATCAGTACTATCACCGGATTTAAATAATGGTATAACCTTACTATGTTTCATCAAGTCAGGAAATACACCAGAATAAACACAACTATTAAATATGTTTGCTAGGTAAGGCGCTATTATTTCAATAATATTAGATATAAATTTAACAGAATGACCCCATAGGTCTTTAGTTTTTTTCTTCTCTATGGTATTGAAAGCATTAATTACATCTTTATAGTCTATTAAAGTAAAAGTAAAATCGGTAACACAAGCAGAAACACTTTCTTTTAATAGCGCCTCAGCAGATATTGAAGATGAATTTAGAGTTTTAGTTGTTATTAAAGGTACGTTAGTGAAGAAATTCTCAAACTCAGTTGCAACTTCCATATCTGCTGAAATATTACCATTTTTTATTTTTAGATTAAAATCTCTATTACAATCTATAGCTCTACCTGTTTCGTTATTAATAATATTCCATATTTCTTTTATTTTATTGGATGAGTTTTTAATTTTATTATTTATATACATTGATTTGGCAGTGGAGCAGGCTTCTTTAAATACTTTGGAATATCTAGCTACCTGGTTTTTAAAATTCGTACTTTTATCAAAAGTCTTCTCATAATACAATTCATACAATTTATTACGACTTTTGTAAATACCAGGAGTTGCCCATTCACTGAAACTTAACTTACCGTTACTGATCAACTTTGTTTTAGATGTAAATATTGTATTATATTCAGCAATAACCATATTAAAAAATAAATTATACTGCTGATTTGGGTTATTGTGAATTGGCAAACCTGATAATTTGTATGACAAGTTAAATTGAAATGCCTCTATACGACTTTCACTAATGGGTACAAAACTTATTTTTTTACTTTGGATTTTATTGATTTTCTTGGGAAAAGATACTAACTGTCCACAATGGTCCGACTGTAACATATTAATTACAAATTTATGAATAGGTAGGTTCACAGTTCCGCAATGAGGCGGCCGTAGCCCAATGGCAAGAGTGTCGGACTTGTGATCTTGTGGTCGCCGGTTCGATCCCCACCCATTGCACTACCGACCTGAACCCACTCGTAACACTAGTATTTTATCTTAGCACGAGGGGTTAACAAGAATGCTAATAGACTGCAAAACTCTGCTAGTAACAATTTAAAAAAAAATGCTCCATAACAGTGACAACCCTGTAGGCTACTGACAACAGCCACATACACAAACACAATTATACAAACGAGCGAGCCTGTTACGTGTTTCGTGGCTTCTAGAAATTGGAACGGGCAAAAATTTTACCAAGTGAATTTTTTAAATTGCATTTCTCGTTTTTTGCTTGCTCGTACAATGCAGAGAGCAGTTGTGGTTATGGAATTACAAATTACAGAGGATACAAATCAGAAATGTTTTCTTGATTGCGTTCGTGCATCGTTTGTGGGTTAGGGTTCGAATTCATGGGACTGATTTTTGGTTTTATTTATCGTTATAATATTTTTACAATACGCAATATAGAGTTATTGTTTACATGTATGAGTTGTATTTATGCCAAACCTACCTACTAATCGTTTGATAAAACGAAAAATTAATTTTCACTGACAATTTTAAGCGTCCTAACTTACTAAATTCTGATTTGAAATTGTACAATATCAATAAAAAATCCGGCCAAGTACGAGTCAGACTTGCGCACGAAGGGTTGCGTACCAGTTTTAAGTGCCTAGCATTTAATAGCAAGAAAAAAAATGTTGTATGGGAGTCCCCCTTAAATATTTATTTTATTTTATTTTTAGTATTTGTTGTTATAGTGCCAATAGTAATACATCAACTGGGAATACAGCCTGGTGATAGACCAACAGACAGCGAAGTCTTAGTAATAGGTTTTTACCCTTCGGGTGCGGAACCCTAAAATAAAGATTTGCCTTAAAAATCTTGATTTGTCTTCAAATGCTGTTGCCCCATATTTGGATTACTGATATTTCATACGACGATAATGTTTTTTTATTTTTTATTCTTATACCTACCTGGAGATTAATAACTCCGTTTTATCGATATGATAATATTGGTACAAAAAATGCACGACAAAAAAAATTACGCCAAACACGACACACCCATGAATCCTTTCATTGCAAAATACCCAATTTAAGTAACACCTCCTTCTCCCTAACGGCCCACTTGACATACATACGTATTCCATACATGTCCAAAAATCCAACACATAGGTATAAAACAACTCTAAGTACACAATGTTATAAAACTGTTGTCCCTAAAGATTTGTAGCTTTGACGATAATGCTTTAACGTCAGGTGCCAACTATAGTGTAACCTCGTGGGTCCAGGTGCGCCGCACGGCCTACTTAAAAGCTTTGGATTCAGGTGTTCTTCCACTGGATGGGTGAAGCGATACGAGGCGAGGTTTGATATCTTTATGCCAAAAATAAGTTGATTCTTTCATGGCATAAAAGTTAAATAAAATAGTTTGAAATGTTGAAAATGTCTTCTTATTGTAATATAACTTAATCTTTACTGACATATTAACGCTGAAGAGTTTGTTTCTATGTTTGTTTTTTTGAAAGCACTAATCTTAGAAACTACAGCTCCCATTTCATAACTTATTTCAGTGTTAGATATCCCATTTATTGACGGAGGCCATAGGCGACATTTCATTATAAAGTTCCTACGAGAACGTGTTAATTATAAATTATTATTTTCGAGGTTTCGGAAAGTAAAAATTAGTTTGAATTGTTGAAGATGATTTCTCATTGTAATATTCACAACATAATTTAATGAACATGTTTGGAGAGGTAGATCATAGTTTTAGTGTTCTTCATTAGTTGCAACTAATGAAGAACACTAACTAGACTGAAGAAGTAGGAACAGCAGTGTGATTCTGTAAGAACTCACTCTAAACTTCGAATCTGAATCCGCCGTGAGTTTCTTGATTCGCATTCTAAAAACTCGCTTGATAATTCGAATTTATACTAGCGCCACCCCTGTCAGCGAGTTGAACTAAATTGTAGGCGAGATTTTGACAGATAAAGTATGAGATGACGTAAGAAGTGGCATTCTGTAAGGTAATTCCATCGTCACTTCGACGCTCACTTCGAACTCGATTCAAAGTGTCAAATTAAAAGCATCTATTTAACGAGTGAAAATAAGAGAAATCCTCTAAAAATAGTGTTATAATAATATGTTTATGTCACAGTTTTAAAAATTACTATATAATTTATGTTTAATAACTTATTTTTGTGCGTTTGTGTAAAGTGAATACGATGGCAAGAATGTTTTTGTTACAATCTTTATAAGAAGAGGCTCATGCTTTGGATAAACTAGAAAAGTGTCGACAATCTAACCAAATTCGAAGTTTATCTTTATTAACCCGAGATGACGACTATGTGAGCGTATATAGATTCAAAGTCAAAGGAACTAACTGAACAACTAGAGTATGAGTTAGTGCCTCTGATAAAGCCCACAAAACGTCGAGGCAAAGGACTTTCAACTCTTATAAAAGTAAGTACCTAGGTCTCAGATAGCAAGCCAAAATTTCATAATTTTATAAGCAACCCTATACTTAGATTTTTAAAAATGTTATATGAAATATCACTGCTGTTTATCTATCCTAATATTAAAAAGAGGAATAGTTTGTATTTTTGTATGTTTGTTTCAGATACACTCAAAAACGAGTTGAACTAAATTGTAGGCGAGATTTTGACAGATAAAGTATGAGATGACGTAAGATATAGATTCAAATTCAAAGGAACTAACTGAACAACTAGAGTATGAGTTAGTGCCTCTGATAAAGCCCACAAAACGTCGAGGCAAAGGACTTTCAACTCTTATAAAAGTAAGTACCTAGGTCTCAGATAGAAAGCCAAAATTTCATAATTTTGTAAGCAACCCTATACTTAGATTTTTAAAAATGTTATATGAAATATCACTGCTGTTTATCTATCCTAATATTAAAAAGAGGAATAGTTTGTATTTTTGTATGTTTGTTTCAGATACACTCAAAAATCGATTTCGATAATTCTTTCACCTTCAGAATGCTACATTATATATATATATATATATATTTTTTTTTTTTTTTTTTGTCCGGGGGGAAATGCATTGACGCATTCCCACCACCGTTGCAGCGTATATGCGCGCTGGCGGTGGGATATGTGGGACTCGCCCTCTCCATAGCGTGGTATGCTAAAGTCATACCACGAGGAGAGGACCCTACACCACTAAAACCTCCCGGACACTCCTTCGATCCGCCGTTGGCGGGGGTCGGGTACGCATGAGCAATCCGGCCCCCCGACGGCACCCGCGGCCAATATGGTACCGCGGGATATTCAGGGCCACACTTACAGTGGCCCATTTGCCCAATTATAGGGACGCCCGGAGTGTAGAGGCGTCCCTACTCCTCATGGGTCAGCCTCGAAGGGAGCGGGGCCCATGTTCCCCACTCCCCAAGGCCGAGCCTAGGGCGGTAGGCGGCGGGTTTCGGCCCGCCGCCAACGGCCAACACGCCGTCTGCGAAGCGGGTGGGCAGAGGGATCTACTTCCCTCTCCCGCTCCGCGGCCTCCTTCTGTGACATAACTTGTCTACAGAAGGAGGCAACCGCCTCCCACGACCTCTCGCTTTGAACCATCTTCGAAATGATGGTCGGCAGCGAGAGGTCGTCTCCCACCACGCCAACGAGCTCCTCCCGCTCGTTGGCCCACGCCGGACACTCCACCACCGTGTGCTGCGCCGTATCGTCGGCACAGTCACAGTGGTGACAGCGAGTGTCCGGCTCTCTCTGCGCCACGTTGCACAGGTAGTGGCCGAAGCAGCCATGGCCTGTTACTACCTGTGCAACGTGGTAGGTGACGTCGCCGTGACGGCGACCGGCCCACTTTTTTAGATGGGGCCGAATCGCCTCCACCGTACGCAATCCGCTCCGCGGCGCGGCCTCTAGCCGCTCCTGCCATTTCCGGAGGGTTTGGCGACGGATCTCAGTCCGCCACCGTGCAACACCCTCCGGGAAGGGGTCGCGGCCAGAACGCGCCCCCTCACACCTCCGCCGGTACGCGGTGGATGCTACATTATCCCTGAGTAACATAAAATATAAAAGTCTACCGTGCGAAACCGGGGCGGGCCGCTAGAAGGCACTACAACAAACAATAGCAGGGTTCCAGGAATAAATATTTCCACTATGCCTCTTATAAAGCATCGCAAGCTTCCAATTTAAGCGAATTTAATTTAATGTTATTTTCTGTTTAAGTTCTACCAAGTATCGTAAAGAGAGCTTCTATCATAGAGAGCAGTAACTGGAAAACCATCTTTGCTGTTGAAATGGACACGACGCGATACCCTATTTAAGAAACGTTATTATTGTAGTAAGTAATGGTAAGGGATTTGATATTGTATTATTCGAATAAAAAAAATTAATTTATACTTTTTTTGGAGAAGGGTTCGAAGTTTGCTATTGTGATAGTAATTCAATTAATATTCAACCCCTGTAACCCAAGAAATAATCACAACTGGCAAAATTTGCGTAGTTTCTGCCAAAAAGGACTGATTTTGAGTTTTTCTTATGTTTAAAAGTCACGTTTGAAAAGAAGAAAAATTTTCAGAAAAAGTACAAGTTGATGTCTATATTAAATACATATTTTAAATCTTACTATTAAATTGGAATAGCTATCTATCCCATTTTTTTAAATAAACTTATATGTTATTCACACTATTAGACACTGACACTATTGCTACGTATAGTTACTTATTTATTCATACGCAAAATATATTTACCAATTATACCATTCACCGTGATTTTGTATAAATGGCAGGACGATCCAAACGTATGACTAAAACTTTGAAATAGACATGATTTCTACAAAAAGAGTTTCCCTCAAAGAGACGGCAATCATAAATGTATCTACATACACGGCAAAATGAGATAGCTGAGCTGCTCTTTTAAGAGTGTTCAAAACTATATACTCGTACATATGTATGTATATCGATTTTACTACCAAGAATAAATAATTACGCTAACCATTAAAAAATCACGGCGTACCCACACATGACATATACTTACAATATCTACGTGTTATGTAATGTGACCGACCTATGCTGCGTGGTTTCCGACTTACAGTAGACCAGCCCATATATTCCCATGGGTGTCGTAGGAGGCGACTAAGGGACATACATCTGATAGATGAACAGCAGCATCTATAAGCTCAAGGTTATCTACCATCTTACTGCTACCATCACAAATCTGCCTGCCAAACGAGGTTATTATGGAAATATCCCTCAATAATCCTGGCTTCAAAAGGTCTGTGAAGAGGAGGCCTAAGTTCAGCGTAGACGTAAACGGGCTGTTGAAATGAAATGAATGTAATGTGGCATTGGAAGTGTCTACAGACGTCACTACCCGATTGATTCTATTTATGAATGAGAAAAGAATCGATCCAAATAAAAGACATCGAGATACATAGGTATATTGATGTAGTTACGAAAGCTATCTGCTAAGTTTTCTTGCCACGTAAGTTGTCGTTTAGAGAATAAAGATAAACAACGAAGATATAAAGGCAGACATATTGTGAATAGAAAGTGAAAATAAATGTGATTCCAGATAAGCGTCTAGATTTGTTTTTTTTGCCTATAAGTTAAGTGATAAATAGGTACATAGTTACATCCATTGCAAGTTAAATAAAAGCTTGTAAAATAGGCTGAATGCAATCGGTTATTTTGTAAGTTATATTAATTATCCAAATAAATATTTCTTATCTGATGATAGACTTCTATTTGAGGTTGTAAAAAAGCAACGTGTATTTTAAAAATGCCGCATGGGGTAACCCACGCGGTAGTCTTATAACAAAAAAAGTGTAGTTACTCTCAAAGGACCGTTTAAACAAACCAATTAAAAAAAAGGTTATTCATATTGAAGTTACAATTATTATTTATTACTATTGTTTTAAAGCATTTTCATTAATCATTCAATAAAATGTTAAATATATGTAAAAAAATAGATTTTTTCGATCTTCATATATATGCGATGGAAAATGATATGATGATGATGATAATAATGATGATTCATGATTCCTCCCGAGGGAAAATTTTTGCTACAGTCACTACGCCTGGCAGAGGGGTTGGCAGCCGCAGTATTATGTTATAACGCTCAGGGAAACGTCGCTGCATGTACCCTTCTAAACGATTGTTATAGATGATGATATAACATCATCTATAACAATCGTTTACAAGGGTACGGGCCTAGCGGCAAAACGTGCTTTCTGAGGCACGGAAGCTAGTCCAGACAGGCTAGCCAACCAACAGAGTCGGAATGATATATTGGAGTTTTCACATACATTTCTTGTCCGGCATAAGGTTCAAAACTACCACCTGTAAAACTGAAAGCGGTACTAATACCCCTACGTCAAGTAGGTTGACATCTTTATAATATTACTATAAATTAAAATAAAATAAAGAGCCATTAAATTAAATCCGCATACCCAACTATTACTTCCCTCAAGCACTTACTTAATGCGAAGAGCTCGCCTAAATGTTAAAATAATGAAGGCACTCGCTTAAACTGACTTAGGGCTTTCTTCTGAAGTTCACGAATAATGCTTTACTTAAGAGGTTGAAGGAAGAATTTATTACCTAAAAGCAGTGTAAAGGAAAATGTCATTGTGTCAACGTTAGATGGCGTGATGGAGTGGTTTTAATTAATTCTCGTCGTTTGGTGCCACCAAATTGAATGTAGACTTGTATTTCACCCACAAAATTACTCCTGAATATTCATCTGAAGTAATAAGATCTTCAGGGCCTGAATAAAAATGGTACCGCAGTATTTGACACTGCGGTGAGGCTTAATTTGAGCAAGCGAGTTTAATTTACTCGATTCTTCGCCTTTTTAATTTGGTATCATGTTACAACATAATCTTTTTATAGCAGCCTTTCTTAATTATAGTAGTTTGTTGCTTGTAGGTATTCTTTCCTATTAAATTATTTTCGAAAATGGTGGCTAGTTCGCTAGAAACGTTGGTGATATGAGTGTTCTCTAACGCGTTCCCGTAAGAATGTCGCCATATTACTTCTGGATTAGGTACATTGTTTTATATGTAATGGTGAAATATTGTTGAAATCAGTCCTGTAATTTTTCAACCCGACAGTTGCTCAAAACTCCTCTAAAAACTAAAAGTCATAATTCTTCAATCGCTCCAACAGCGACCGCCTTGAGCCTAGGTTCAAGTCCCCAGGGGGTGACCTCTTCCACGAGTGGCTTAGCCATTAACAAAGGCGAGCAGTGCTCTAGCCATAATAAATTGGCTGGAGCACTGCTCGCACTGCTGCTGCAAAATTTCATTTAAATTGGTGCAACGATTTCAGAGACTGCACCGGTGGCTCAGTGGTTACGATAGTTGCTTCTGAGACCTGGTGTTCTGGGTTCGATTCCCACCCGGGACAATTATTTGTGTGAACCACAAATAGTTATTCTGAGTCTGGGTGTTCTTTGTGTCCGTGTAATGAATGTTTGTAAAGTCCCCCGCGACACAGGGATTTATTTCCCTAGTGCGGGAGTTGTCTTTTTTAAAGAAAAAAAAAAGAAAAAAAGAGATTAACCCGTACAAATAGACAAACAGTCAGAGAAACAAAAAAAAACAATCTATATGGATTCTATTTTACTTCTAACATTTTGATTTTTGCGTTTTTTTCTATGTACAAACATTTGACCTCTACAGTTTTAGTATATGTATAGATATAGAATACATACGTTGAAGTATAAAGGTTATATTTTTTTCAGAAGTATAAAGGCTATATTTTCTTCTGAATTTTCCACGAAAACTGTTTGAAAACGAAAACTTTTCTGTTTTTACTCGTGTACCTCCCAAACGGCGCTTGGAAGCTAGTGATAATATAAATTTCAACTATCACAATAGTCAACGGGATACAGTGGCGGTGCTAACCGCACATTATTATAATATTATGCAAATAGACTTCAGTATAAATGCTTCGTACAACATAATCTGGGAATTTGTTGTTGTTGTACATTTAGCTGCGTGTACACTGTACATATGTTTTAATGTAATTAATCATGTTGATACCGAGTACCAGGCACACTGCAGTAAGACTAATGTATCTAGGAATAGCCATTGTCATTTATCATGTTTAATACAACGTATATTTATTAGAGCTCTACGTTTTGAACTGAAAATTTGCCTTAGAATATTTTAGTCATAATTTTTGGTCTTAACGTCAAATCTTACATTCATATTCGTCGATAAGAGTAAATGCTACTGTATGATAAGTAAGTAGGTACAAGACATTACAATTACTGACACAATTTTGAAACTACAATAAAATGTTCATATTGTTCATAATTAAAGCAGCAGAATAAATTCAGCAGCATTCTAAGGACAAATGTTACCCGTCGTGTGTCGGTGACATGTCAAGCTAAGCCGGTCGATTATGCTCGACATTTTTAGCAACATTGCGCGACACGTCGCTACGGACATACGAGCGATGTGCGATGTCATCACACTACTTTACCTGAATTCGCAGGCGACACTTGTTACGTGTTGGTGCATACTAGGGGGTCTACCCTTTATAGCAGATTTTTTTGTCATAATGTTATTTAGCATAATAACACATATCATTAATTTCATTTCGCAGAAAATCATTTGGCAGACACTCATTTATCATACATTCAAACGCATATTTTTTTGATTCAGAACCATCGTTTGGTATAAACTTCATATTGCAGAAAGCTCATAGTTATCGATAGTCATTAAAAGGCAGAACTATCATATCTCGGGATCATATCATATCTTTTGGCATACATTTCATACCACAATTCGGTTCTGGCACTCGCCGGCCGCTGCCGCGGCATCGCCGCTACGCTCGCTTGGCTCGTGCGTTGTATGTCCCGAGTTGTAACCTAACCTAACCGATTGTCATTTGCCCATAATTCAGTTCTGGCACTCGCCGGCCGCTGCCGCGAATACCAATCGTTGTTTTATAAGAAAAAAATAAGAATTATTTGTTAAATAATACGTTATTAGAATAAGTTTTTCAGATAATTATTTTGTTAAGTGAATTATTTGGAAATATTTTTGTTGGGTAATGATGAAATAACAAATAATGTTTTTGCCAATCATTGCTTGTCAAGTGAAAATTTTTGAACGAATTTTTGGTCAACTGGCGGGTCACAAATGGTATAAATTTGTTGTTATAAACACAATTACTGCATGGAAACTCAATCGTACAGTCCAACAAATAGCATGCTTTTGTGAGGATTACGTATAATGTTTTTTTATAAAATGTTTAAACTAAATAAATCTATTTAAAAAAATAACGAAAATATACCTACGCTCATAACTAAAGAACTTGGCTGATTATTTTTTTGTGTGTTTGTAATTATAAGAAAAAGCTTTGCATTGAAAAAAATTGAAAGGTCACATTCTTTTTACGGGCGATGCTCGGCACTTACAATAACAGTAAATAATATATTATAATAAGCCAAAAGAGTTTTTAGGTTTAGATATCAGTTTAAATGTGCGTAGTGGCCGGGTGGGTCGGTATAAAATCAATTGAGTGTTATGCGTTCATTCACATCGTAATAACGTGAATACAGCATGTAGCGCCTAATTGGCATGTAGCTACTTGCTATACTATCGTAATGTAACGTTTACAAAAATAATTATTTAACGGTCAATACAGATCATTATAAAGGAAAGAAAATAAAATCAGTTTATTTATAAAAACATAATCAAAATAATAAAAGTAATATAATATCTCTGTGCAAGTTACGAGTCGACAACCTACGTAGCGTAGCGGTATTTGGCTCGCTTTAAGTGTCGGAGGTCGTGGGTTCGATCCCCACACCGGACAAGAAATCTTTGTGTAAATTCTAAGATTTCTTTCCGGGTCTGGTTGGTTTGAGGGACAACCCTCCGTGCCTCAGAAAGCACGTTAAGCCGTTGGTCCCGATTGTCATAACATCATATATAACAAGCGTATACCAGAGAACGGGCAGCAACGTTTCCCTGTGTGTTACAACATAATACTGCGGTCACCAATCCGCCTGCCAAGCGTGGTGACTATGGCAAAATCCCTCCCTCGGGAGGAGGCCCATGTTCAGCATTGGACGTTGTACGGGCTGATTATGATGATGATGATGTGCAAGTTAGAAATTGACAGCTGTCTCAGCTACAGCTACAGTAATAAATCAGTTCAGCGCTGATCTTCCGACAGAGCCATAAATTTGAAGCGGCCGTAGGGTTAACAAGAATACTATTAGACTGCAAAACTCTGCTAGTAATATTTATAAAAACAAAATTATAATTAAAAAAAACCATAATGAATATTAAAAAAAAAATTGATGTGTGGTTTACAGCTTAGAATAGACCACCCCATACCCTATGGATGTCATAAGAGGCGACTAAACACATACAAATGATCTATGGGCAGCAGCATCTATCAGCTCAAAGATACTGCCAACGTACTGCGATCACCAATCCGCCTGCCAACTGAGGTGATTAAAGTAATATTCCTCAATCACCCTCGCTTGCCAATGTTAAAGAGGAGAACCATGTTCAGCACGGGATAAAAATGCGCTAAATAGAATATTAAAATAAATCATTATTACATGACTAAATTTTTAATGGTACAAATCCTTCGGTTATTCCCAGTCGTCACCACTGACACCGTCCCCACTGATGATAAATGGGAAAAAAAATCCCACATGTCGCCAGTGGTGACAAACGGGATAAGATATTCTCAGTCATCACCACTGGTGTCGTTCCCACTGATGATAAATGGGAAAAAATATCCCATATGTCGCCAGTGGTGACAAACGGGATAAGATTTTCTTAGTCATCACCACTGGTGTCAAACAAATTGGAATAAATGAAAATCACTAAATTGTTTCTAGTGTTTTTTAAACTGTCATCATCAAAAGTTTGTAAAAATAAAACCGAGATTTTTTTAATCAAGTAAGTCTTTTTATTGTGAAAATCAGTCTTAGGAATGAGATATTTTCAATTTCCTGGTACAATAATTATTTAAAAATCACAGTATTAATCATATCTTATGTTAATAATCAAACAGTGTGAACTACCACACAAACATACACGTAAAGAATTAGTAATAATTTAAACCAAAAAATATCAAGTAATTGTAAAAACATACAAAATAAAACTTGATTAAAAAAATCTCGGTTTTATTTATAATAAAATAAAACCGAGATTTTTTTAATCAAGTAAGTCTTTTTATTGCGAAAATCAGTCTTAGGAATGAGATATTTTCAATTTCCTGGTACAATAATTATTTAAAAATCACAGTATTAATCACATCTTATGTTAATAATCAAACAGTGTGAACTACCACACAAACATACACGTAAAGAATTAGTAATAATTTAAACCAAAAAATATCAAGTAATTGTAAAAACATACAAAATAATCAACAATAATAAATACATTTGAGATGTACTTTTTAAATTATTAAAGTCATAAACTTAATGCCTTAAAAGTTCCAAAAAATGGCCTACTGATATATCACCACTTACAAGTTCTAGCTGGGCATTCTGAATGAATTCGTCATTAAGTATGTATTTCTTCATTCGTTTTTTAAGTGGTTCAGCTTTATTCCTGTGACGAACATCACAGACTGTATAGTAGGATGCATCTTCTTGCAAAACTTTCAGAAAGGGCATCATATTTGGGCCTTTATTGCGTACTGCTCGGTTTAGTTTAGAGTGCCACGCTTCAAGGAAGTTAGTGGTACGATGTAGTTCTCCATAAGCACACCATATTGGTATAAATTTTTCCCGAAACCATTGTGTTTGCATATAATTAATAAATTTCACTACTTCAGGATCGTCATTGGCCCCACGGATAATATAGTTCCACCCATTCATAATTTCATTCTGTGGAAGCAATGGGAGAACGGCACTTAGTGCTACTATTCTTAAATTTGCCGGATTTAGAGATGTAGTTATTCCTAATTGGCGTCCTTTAGTCCATATGGCTTTGTTATAGTGGTAGTAGCAACCTTTAATGTTTATAGTTGGAAATACTATTTTAAGCGCTTTTATTACAGCTTGTTCATAATCAATTTTAAACTTAAGTGGATTCCAGTCAGGCAATACTGATTTAATTAGACTGAATAAAATCACGTACGACTCTGTTCCTCTGCTGCTCATTAACGCGTATACTAGTGGCATTATCTTAGTATGATTGACAGTGCTCCCCAAATCTCCATGAATCGTGTAAAGTTGATTAAAAGGTTGGGGGCAACTTCGAAATGTACCGTCACCAAAAAAATCACTAATTTCGCAAACGGAACGTCTTGCTGCTTCAGATGCAAAAAGTAATATACGTGTACCGTTACATCCATAATCTGCTAATAAAAATTGTTGATACATTGGTGGCACTTCGACATCTTCGACAGATTTGCACTGCAACTTTGAAACTCCAGCGGTAGTATTTCTGTACCTGTAGAGCAAGGATTTGACCTTCGAAAATTCTGGTACTGTACATACCAAAGACAATCCAGAATCTTTCATTTTCGCAATCATTGAGTTATACGCCGTAGGAACGCTTGGAAAGCTTGTTGTGACAATTTGTTGTTTGCACTGATGAATAGCCTCTTCAACAGCATTTTTGTCGAAGTCAGGTGCACACACATGAGACTTCTGATCAATGATGTTATCCCCCTGTAAATAAAATTTTATATATAAGTATTTTTATATAATTACATTTTGAGGGTAGTTGTGAAAAATAACATAATTTCAAGATTGATCAATCAAGACGTTATTTGAGAACAGTGGAATGATGACACTGACATAGTAACTGGATAGCTTAAAAGAACACAATAAAACAATACATATTATATTAGTACTTACTTTTATTCTCAAAAGACCTTTGCATTTTGATTTTTGGCGGTTTGTGCACTCCCATACTGTAAGACCACTTTTATGTTTTCGTTTTGTATGATATTCATGTCCTCCATGGAGTAGTATGGTACCATGTCTTCTTTTTATGAATACTAATGAAGGTGACCCGGAAGAACATGACGCAGTTGCACTTTGTTCCGTCATAGCACTTTTCTAGAGTTGCACTGATAAGGTAATAACGACTGAGAATAAACAGCTAGATCAAAGAACGGCGCAAGAGCCAATGTTGCCAACTGACAAAATTAAAAATCACCAATCAAGCTCCGATCTCTTAAAGAAAACTTAAAAAAAAATCTTGCTAGAAGTACTAGTAAATAATAGAACTATTACCTCTTTGAGATAAATAAGGAACGACTAATAAAAAAAGATATTTATTAGCTCAAAATGTAATGATTTGTGATATTTATTAAAAATCGCAAAAAAAATATAAAAATGACAATAGGTACCTATTATTTTTTTCTCACCACTGGCAACAAGTGGAACTTGTTATTCCCATTTGTCGCCAGTAGAAATGAATCCAATCACCACTGGCGACATATGGGATATTTTTTCCCATTTATCATCAGTGGGGACGACACCAGTGGTGATGACTGAGAATATCTTATCCCGTTTGTCACCACTGGCGACATGTGGGATTTTTTTTCCCATTTATCATCAGTGGGGACGGTGTCAGTGGTGACGACTGGGAATAACCGAAATCCTTCCTACACTCAATCAATAGCGGCACACACGCAAGAGGCTCTAAGGTGTTGTTAGGCCCTCGGAAAAATAAATGTCTTGAATGCCGCATCCGATTTAATCAGAAAGTTATTACCGCTATACTTGATTTTTTAATATAATATTTGAAAATATAAATTTTTAATGTAAAGTTATGGCGTTGGACATAACATTGGCAGAATTCGTGCTGCATCACGGTTAGTTCAGAACTATCACGCCTAATATTAAAAGTTAAATTTAATATAGAGTTATATATATTATAAATATAATATATATATTATATAATATAGTCAAGGCAGGATAACGTCTATCGGGCATCGGGTCACCTAGTACATTATGGAACATGTCGTAAAGTAATTAAAAAAACAAAAAAAATGTAATACTTAGTAGTTTAACTCAAGAGTGCGATCACAATCGTTCGAAATAACTCAACTATGTGTTCAATATTATAGGTATTGGTCCAATAAGTAATATTAACATAAAACCGAGTCCTAATCAAACATAATTATGGATTCTACTCTCGAAGTTTGTCGACTAACCGTAGCGTAGTGCTCACGGCTGAATTACTTATTGATCGCTTAAATTTGTTTGTTCCTTTTCAAAGCTAGACTCTGGGTGAACATTAAAAGCATCATGATGAAATAAAAACTTTAGCTACTGGGAAATAACGAAACTCCGTCGAAACCCGGTACCATTCCGCAGAAAAATTGAATTTGGCTGTCAGAATTCATAGTAAGGGCGTAATATATCTTGCATAATAATGCTTTGCTATCTACTTCAGGGATTAAATTGATATGGGATTTAACTGACTCCGAAGTGAAGAATACACTACGGAATTGAAAGGTATTGTATTTATTGCTGCGATAAATAATACCTACTTAGAAATATAAAATAGGTACATACATTTGATACATCTATCTATACTAATACTCGTATATAAAGCTGAAGAGTTTCTTTGTTTGTTTAGTTGAACGCGCTAATCTCAGTAATTATAATTATAATCGAAGTTATTACGGGACCGAGAGTAATATAACTAGCTTCCTGCTTGCGTTTTCACCCGCTTATCTACTGTGCCGTAAAAATAAATGAATAAACTAAGATTTATTTTTTTTTAATCGGACATTTAATTCCTGTTATCTGCGCGTCTAGCAAACAAACTCTTCAGCTGACATATTAGTGAAGAAGTGTAGATTGATAAGTAATAGTGTCCAATGTCCATTAATCCGTCCATTTAACGGTAGATAATATAGTGAGTAGAGATTACGTTAGTAAAGAAATTTCTATAAAATAAGAAAGTTAATTTTTCATACAAAAAAATTAAATTTAACGGCTTAAATAATAAGATTTTTCTCTATTATTCTTCAAAAACTTGTAATGTAGCCATCACTGCACTAAGTAACTTGAGCAACAGATGGATAAGACAGGCTATACTTCATAAGGCGGCACAGTAACGTCAGAATACATTCAACACGTATAAGAAACTCCATAGCTTAATTGAATAATATTATTAACTAACAAATAAACGCACGAGGTAATAGGCTAAGTGATACATATGAAATTATGTTACAATGATGTTTGTTTTTAAAAGTATTTGTCATATGGAACTTAATATAATAATGTCTGTTAAAAGAACTTGAATATGTTTGTATAAATCAATATGAAAATTATTTCTTTTGTCTATGTCTTAACTTCCGAAAAATCTGTCAGCTATTTTGTGACATCATACGTCTTGTTAAAAAACATGAATGTGATCCTTTTACACTTTCTGAGTCATGACGTCATCGATATCGAACACAGATAATGTAAATAGACCAACATGGGTAACATCGTTTTCATCTCTATGTCAAGCCAATTATAAAAAAATATTTAAATGCTTTCTAGATCTCAAATAAATGCCATATTTTTTTCTTGATCTAGTAAAGTCATTCTTAACGATATAAAAATAATTTAAAAGAGTGTCAACTAGCCTATTGTTTTATTAAGTACTAGCTGACCCGGCAGACTTCGTACTGCCTCAATCGATACATAAAAGACCTAAACATTTGTATAAAATAAACTGGGCCGTAGAAACTTCGTTTATGCGGTACTCCTACCCCTACACTACCCCTACCCTACACTACCTCTACCCTACACTACCCCTACCCTACACTACCCCTACCCTACACTACCCCTACCCTACACTACCCCTACCCTAAAAAATCTTGGCAAAAAAATTCAAGTTTTTAATTAACAAAATAAAGCTCAAATTGACTCTACATTTTAGTTAGAAAACGTTTGTATGGGAAAAAGAAAAAGGCTGTTTTAAGGGGTTTTCAGGCAATTATTCGAATTTTTCTCGCCGTAAAAACCATCCTTGAACTTCCACGAACATAAAAAAAAAGAATTGGCCAAATTGGTCCAGGCTTTGTAGAGTTATGCGCTTACCAACACATTTTGCGATTCATTTTTATATTATAGATTCTATCAATTCCATGCATGGAATCAGCAATAGTCATAGCGATATGCAATGTTTATACCGTTTACCGGCATATGTAAATGAAGATATTTTACAATACTGTGTCCGACAGTTTCCATAATTAGTACCTACGTTCCGTTTTACAATTATTATCACAATTATGTGTGTGGTGTGGAATTTACACAGATATTATAAATGCGAAGAGAACCTCTTGCCTGTCTGTTTCCACGCCATTGAACCATTAAATTTGGTGCAGAGACTAGACTTTAGGAAAGCTTATTTTTGTCGAGTAAAAAGGGCTGACTGGTTTGAATTGTCATTGGCAGAAGAACCATGAAATTTAAGCACTATTCCACGCGAACGAAATCCCTGGAAAAAACAATTACATATATAATATATGTATTAGTATATTGTTTTTTTTTTCATTTAAAACATAAAAAAACGCATCTGGGATTGCTGGATTTAGGATAGGTAGATAAAGTTTACATGACGTGCTAAAAGGAGTTTTTCCCAAAGCATGGATATAGGTAATATATAGAAATAAATAATAAAAATTCTACTATTTTTTCTAACACTGAAATAATTTTGCAAATTGGTATTGTATGGTATGTAGTTCCTGAGATTAGCGCAAAAGCAAACAAACAAACAATTCCTTCAGCTTTATACATTAGTATAGAAGTGTAAATAATATACTTATATAATAATGCAAATATATTTTATATACCACAAAAATAATGCAAAATATATTTAATATTTTGGCGTATACGCTATATTCGGGTATTAAATAGCTTGGTCTTCAATATAAATAGCTGATAGTAAACTCACAACGTTTACCCATTATCTGAACTGTACTGTACCCTTATGGGTAGTTTAGTCATGTACAAGCAAATTCATAAATAACGTCAAGCTGCTGAATTCTAGCACTAACGTGATGAAAATTTGCAAGTGCTACATCTGAAGGTATAAAATGAAAACTGAAGGTATAAAGTGGGTTTATGGACCGATTTTATGATAACTAAATCGGCTCCAAGCGGATCGGTTATAAGAGCCCTAGCAAGCAATACCTATTAATTATTAAAATGTACAAATTAAAAAAGAAACATAAAATTTTTCAACATTAAAAAAATTAAAGAATAATCAAAATTTTAACTTGTTTTTTTTTTTTGTTGTCCCTTATGTTGTTTTTAATATGCCTATAATAAAATGTGGTCCAAATTTAACGATTTCTGTATGTACGATACATTGGAGCTGATTTGCAGTCCAACGCGGGTAACACCGCGAGCGCAGCTAGTCTTTTAATAAAACTGCTTAGAATAAATTGTTTTACGGTTATAAAACAATCACTCACATTTTACAAAGCATATTGCGTATAATAGGGTAGTCATTTTTACTGCTACAAAATATGTATATTTTATAGGGTTCACGAATACGAATGCTTCAAAAAGTCTCTTATAATTTTGTCATGCATAATGGACTAAAGAAATTGTAAGGGTCATTCAGAAGTGGAAAGTCTTCTCGAAAGCCCCTTCGCATATACCTATACCTACTACATACGTCTATGCTCACTTGAACCGCCCGTTTAAGTCCACTGCTGGATATGGAAATTCTCTTTACCACCATCATCGGCATCGGGACATCGGCAGTAAAAAAAAAATGTTGTACCTATGTCTGTTCCGACTAATCGCAGTAACGTCAGGACCGATTTTGACGGAACTTTCACTGTTAGATAGCTGTTTTATGAGGTATAACTAGCTATCATTATTTTTATTATACCTTATTAAATTAACAATCTATCAGTGAAAGTCCGTCAAAACTTACCCAGTCGTCACTGAGATCAGCCAGACTGTATTTTTTTATTGTTTTTGTTATACCCTATATACATTCGTATGCATTAAGTACAAACTTGTCGTTTTTCTATTAGTAACGTACACTTCCATTTTTCTTTTATATAATAGGTATAGATAAAGACGATATTTGATGTACAAGGAACAAGAAATGTTTTCATTGTTGACAATTGTCATAGTCTTTACTCTTGGCTGGCGGGTTGGGGGTAATGTTATAGCATAAATGTAGGAGGCTTATAACTTTGAGAAGGTACTTTGTATTGAGTTAGTATGGAGATGATAAGTTCAGCTACACTTGATAAAGTAGTGAAGTTGTCGTCTCGTCTGACCGTGTTGAGGTCTCGTTTTGAGAGTAACCTTACATACCGTCGAGAAATAGAGCAGTTTTAGCCTTCATTGATATGTATTATAATTAGGTATAAAAACAACTGACGATCGGCGATTTTATACGACTATGAAGCTCAAACAATATGCAACTTCTCCTTTTAAATAAAGAGATGAGAGAATGAGGATCCTATTACAAATTATGTAACTATGGAAAGTAAAAACCGTTTCGCGTGAAGCTCATTCGTTTTGTTTGTTGTATTCAGAGATCAACGGCAAAATTTGCCTGTAGCAATTTAAAACTACAATGGAAGCCTAGTTATAAATAAAACCTATTTCGGAGCAACGTTAAAAATAACATAAGGGTACATTTCAGCTACTGCCTATACTGAGCGGTTAAATTTAGAAAAAGCTGGAATACCGACTTTGTTCTACTTCAAAGCCTAAAATACTAGGTAGTGTGGAACGAATCAAATCCATATTATCCGCTATTCTAAAATAAAATAGTCGTGCCAATAGTTGCCTGTCGGTGACACAACAATACTGCGTAAGTGGAAATGGCTAATACAGTTTAAAATCAAATGTAGCAAATTGATTTTTTACCATTAAAACATATGTAAAGAAAATATTTCTTGACAGATGAAATTACACCTTAACAGCAATTGTCACTTACGTGGTTTTGCTGTAGCAGTGACGCTATTACATAATTACATAGACCCTTCTCAATTGCGTATATTTTCACATGCAGAACATAAGAAATATGCGAAAATATGCTGCTACTGGTTGTGCAGCTGCATTGGTCAGCAACTATATAGAGGATGTTTAATAGCTGGAGAGCTAGAGACATAGACAAAACGACAATACTCTGGCGCGATCGCTTTCTTACCAATAACACTTGAGCGTCCGATTCGTTTTTGGGCCAGCCAACATTGCTTATACTATATCCGATTTCTAAAATTCTTTCAGTGTTAGATAGCATACTACATTCCTTATTATTGGATCACCAAAAGGTGATCCTACAGATTTTCTCGATAAATGGAGAATTGGCGTAGGGTCACCAATGAAGAAAGTTTCAATATTGGGGTTAGATGGACGGACAGCCGAAGGGTTCTTTTTTATAATTTACAATCTCAACATGCTGTATTTCCTTTAGAAACAAATGAATTAGAAAAAAACCTTTTGTGTCATAAAATGTCTTTCTACAGAGTGCTTACTTTAAATTTTATAACCGACGTTTTTCCCAAAAAAACAATGAGCAAAATTTAGGAAAAAAGTAGTAAAAGTATCAATTATAAGTTGCCTAGGCTGGACTTAAAGCGGTATCTGTAAATTTTTGGCTAAATACATTTAAGCATTTTTATAATTCTGATTTATAGAAATGCTTAGTGATTATGGTACAATGATAACATGAGTTTTAGGCTAGCCACCATTTAGTAACGAAAATTTGAGAAATCATGTTACGTAAGCATTGCCATTCAATGGGTTAATGCTGCCAGTATTCTGGGATCCTTCCAAAGGAGTATAGTTTTAGAATGGCAGTCTTTTTTAAGTTAGTTTTAATTTTAATTATTAATAAATGTAAAATATCCTGGGTAAAAAAATAAATTTGCCACATTAAACTTTTTAGTTCCAGTCTAGTCAGTTTATTTCAAAACAGTACCTTATAGAAAAAGCCAACTGCCTTGAAAAATACACGTGGATAATGTTTTATGTATCTGCTGACCTACCTGCATGTTAAGTAAGTGACGTGTGTGGGACATTCGGTGTCATTAGCGTCTATATTAAGCCCGGCCTAGTTTCTGTTACTACGACTAACGAAGTGCTGTTCTCCATAACAGAGGTTCCCAAAAATTCTAAGCCAGATGGAACATCGAACAAGCTGTATCTAATGAAAAAAAATACATGTTAAAATCGAGAACGTTTTTAAGAAAGGCCAGGTTAAAAGTATTCTAAGTCGAAGGACTTACACGAGGAGATTAATTAATGTAGAAGAGGCAAAAGTGATATGTCAAGGTCGTAGCAAGTGGTATCTGTTTTCCCCTTATGAGAAAGAGGCGTGAATGTAAGTAGTTTCATAAAAACTTTAAAAATCCATTGAAATTGGGAATTATATTTTAAAATTATTTAAAAAGGCGTTAGCCCTGTTCATTTTTATGCCGGTGAAGTACAACAAATTAAAAAAAAAAAAATTGTCGGTCCAAAAAAAACGAAGGTAAATTATGTAAAAGCCTGCTAAATGAATTATAAAAATAATTTCGCGGAACTGTCAATGGACGCTTATTATTTGTAGGAAATTCCAAATATAATGTTAGATAATATTATATTATATACATAATTAATCCAAGTAATACTTTTATTTAGAGACAAGGGAGTTCGAATTCCACATGTCTTGTTGAATTTTCGATAAACTAATAAGTCTGCGAGTTAAATTTAGCTTAGAGATTTATTGGTCTGTCGAGAATAACTATTAAAGAATAAGTCAATTGATACCAACCATATATATAATTACATTACTCGAGATGAGATACTTTCAGAAAATAGTTTATATTCTATTAAAAAAAGATTGAAATACTAAAAGACATTTATTTTCGAAACAAAGGTAAAAAAAGTATTTTTCTATTTACACCTATAGGTCTTTCACTTTCACCATAGAGATTATCATAAACACAAAGTATGAAGCCATTAAGCTTAATCGAGGTCACAACTTCGCCATAGGATTCATAGCAACAATACAGTAGGACAACAAATAAATTATTGTTAAGTATGTTACTTGACTTTCACTTACCTACTTAGCTACGGTAGTTATAAGTAGAAATACTTATCACTAACGTAGCTTACGGTTTAAGGCCTCGGAAGTTAGGATTTTTTATAGATAGACAAACTTCCTCTGAAGGCACGTTTAACCGTTAGCCTTGGTTGTTAAGAACATGATTTAAAATATCCCAAACGTCTATATAAAAAAAAACATTGTGATCGTGGACCACTTTACGCCGGCAGCAGGGTTTTTTTTTAATAGATTGCTAGCAGAGTTTTGCAGTGTACTAGTATTCTTGTTAACCCCTAGTGAAATAATGAAATAATGAAATTTATTCAGCACTTAGGTATTTACATACACTTGTACTTGTCAAAATTACACTGTATAAGACTAAATCACTAAAGTATCAGGTATAGGTACTGAAGAAAAACGGATACCAAATCGGTCGGTGTCGCAAGCGTAGAGAAAAACGGAAAAAACATCCGGAGGTAAGCAGACAACCCGCTTTTATGCCTTACATCAAGGGTATAACCGACAAAATCGGCTCGGTATTAAAAAAGTACATGCAGCATTCGTACTATATATACCCCAGCCACAAAGGTGACCAACATGATAGGCACACCGAAGGATGTTTTACCTCTGCAAACTCCAGGAGTCTATAAACTAGACTGCAGTTGCGGCAGTTCCTACATAGGCCAGACGAAGCGAACTATCGCAGAAAGGGTCAAAGAACATGTCGCAGCGGTAAAGAAACGCCAAACAAACAAGTCAGCTATTGCCGAACATGCATTGCAGCAGGGCATTGATCATTGGATTGATTTCGACCGTCCGCAAGTCCTCTCCACCGATCGCCATTACTACTCCAGAATTGTGCGTGAAGCGGTTGAAATTAAGAAACATAAAAATTTCAACCGGGAAGATGGTTTTAAATTATCGACGACATGGAATCCAATTGTCAAAAAGCTGACACCGCGTTTTGTGCAGTCGGTTAAAAATAACATTTTTTGAACTCATTGAGTGAAGTGTGCAACCGGCCTAACGATACAAAATAAATTAAAACTGAGGGTAGTTGGTAACTCGCCGCCCTCAACTACGGAGTAACACCGCCGAGCCAGTCTGCCCGCGACCACGATCAATGTAACTTGATCGAAACGTCGGGTAATATAAAAAGGAAATATATCGCGTTAATACCTGTGTGCTATATATTATAACTAAAGTATCACTTAAGTAGCTAAAAACATTGTTATAATTATTTGATCTTACAGAATTTTTAATCAGTCTGTCCGTCTGTCGAGCGATAAATGACAAATGTACACATTAGGTATAGTAAGATGCCTTAAAGGTAACAGGTCTAAAATTAAAATTAACTTCAAAGAATCCGGCCAAAGTTTAAGCGACATCCACCTGAGGGCACCCTTAAGGGGTTAGGACCAAAGCTCAGGGTGCCACTGGAGTAAAGAGTAGATTTACGAACAGTGGTGATGATCGCTGGCACGAGATCACAGTTCGGGGAATAAGCAACAACGCGGTCCTCGGCCATGCCGTCGAGGATCCTACCCTAGCTAACCTGCAACCTTTCACTAGCTACCTAAGTGGACGACCCGGAGAAGAAAGGAAGATAGAAACTCCGAGATTATTTTTTTTGTCTCTTTTGCTCTGTTTCTTTTTTTTATGTCAAGTCTTTTTATCACAATCATGTAATATTTGTACAATGTATATATGATGTAAGCGAATGCAAGCACAGAACCATTTATTGCCTGGTCAATTTATACCGACCAGGAGTTCAATAAGACAAGAAAAAAAAAATATACAGTAAATACTATAATGTAGATATTAAAGTTTACTCAGGCACAAACAATCTCCTACAAAGAAACCTAATGGCTAGTGCTAAGCTAAAATGCTTGTATTACGAGTGGGTTTACATCGGTAGTGTAATGGGTGGTGATTGAACTGGCGACCTCAATATCACAAGTTCGACGCTATAGCCAAAAAAGTCATATTTACAAGCGTCAATACGCTTAACAAATAAAAACTACTTGGGCAAGGTTTATGTCTAGTTGTAAACTTTAAGCAGACTGGTGTTGATTGCTACTTGATTTAAGTTTTTTTATAAATAATTTTAATATTATATCAATACCTTCACTTGCTTTAATGAAAACTTGACAGCCGTATTACTTATGGCAAAAAGATCATGAAAATGTTTATTGATAATGTAGACGAATCGGTCGTACATATAATAACTCAAATACAATGATAATAATGATAACATTTCTTGACTTATAAATTAGTTAACATTTTATGATTAAATCTTATAAATTACAGTTTACCCATATTGTCATAATATCATGTAATAATGTCGCGTTTTATAAAAAACAGCCGTAATATCATTTTTAATTGTATTTAATAATAATAATAAATGATTTATTACCCAAAGAAGTTACAGATGGGTAATGATGGATGTTAAACATACGAGTTTGTTTAACAATATTAAATTGTTTACAATCTGCACAATAACAGTGACTCTGCCTCTTAAACTAGGATAGCCTATATCTTGTAAGACAGTGTAAAAACCTACAGATTAAAAAAATCTATATCTATTTTTTTATAATTTACAATCTCAACATACTGTATTTCCTTTAGGTACAAATGAATTAGAAAAAACCCTTTTGTTTCATAAAATGTTTCTACAAAGTGCTTACTTAAAATTTTATAACCGACTTATTTCCTAAAAAAACATTGTGCAAATTTTTTTTTTTTTGTAATAGTATCAATTATAAGTTGCCTAGGCTGGACTTAAAGCGGTATTTGTAAATTTTTGGCTAAATCCATGTAAACATTTTGTAATTCTGATTTATAGAAATGCTTATTGATTATGTTACAATGATAACATTAGTTTTAGGCTAGCCACCATTTAGTAACCAAAATTTGATAAATCATGTTATATAAGCATTGCCATTCAACGGGTCAATGGCGCCAGTATTCTGGGAACCTTGCATATCAATTTAACTATATTACCAGTTTCTTTTCTCGCTAGTTTATGTTTTACTGTGACACTGCGACACCCACTTGGCTACCCGACATCGCGCGGTAATGTGTCATGTCCTAAGTGTTTATCTACTGTTGGCATACTTTGTTTGTGTTAAGGTTTGCAATTTAATTCTATTGACTATCGTTGGATATACATATATGTTATAACAATGTTTGTTATTTACTTTAACATCATTAATTAAATTAAGTACACGTGTTCGCCTAATGGTCGGACTTTGTAATGCATTTCATAATTACTGTTACGATATGGTTAAGTAATTATATAGGTACGAGTAAATACATAGAAACATAGCTAGGAAGTAAATTGAGATAGATTAGCACCTGCAACATATAATTTATAATCTGATTTAACATGTAGGGTCATAGTTACACCCAGATGATTTTTGTTATTCGAATTAATACAAATACCCAGTTTCTTTATTCTACTCTGGCTTGTTTATATGACATAAGTAGATTAAAAATCGTATACGTATTCCTTTTTTTAAATTTTATCTTATATGTGTACTTGTAACATTGGGCAAGAAGTAAAGTAAATCTTTAGTTTTTCTTTTTTTAAAGGACGACTCCTGACCGGTGTCTTTGTCAATAAGCACACTTAGAACAAGAACAGGTGGGATTCAAATCCAAAAGCACCGTAAACAATGAGCCGTACAGTTGGTATAGGCCCTAAGTATATCTAAAATCGTTGTTCATCAATTTTCAATCTACTCTAGAAATCAGCTACCTATGGGTACAATTCTTTATACATCAGCTACTTCCAATAAATTACAGAAACACGTTAATGCTTTTAGATCGGGAGCAGGGATCGCAAAATTTCGTACCAAATCACAATACGAAAGCAATTATTGGTCTAATAATGGATTTATTGTACACAGTTACTGTGATAACGAGTTTTCCATTTTGTATGAATTTATTCAGTTTGGTGACAAACGAGTCATTGTCATTAAACGTTAAATGCTTATTTATTTATTGAATAATTTATATTTATTTGGTAAAGTAAATTGTTATTTTATTAATAATAAATTTTAATGTATTTCGTTTTATGTAATGGATTGTTTTCATTTGATATGAATGGTAGCTTGATTACATCTACACTCGGTTCCAAAAGTAACGGGTCAGTCACAAAAATTGAAATACCTCCAGAACTGTAAAAGTTAGATCAATGAAATAAAAAACAAAATAAAGACTTTTTAGTTGCGCTTCTAGTAGCATATTATTTAAACTGGTTGATGAAAAAAACTTCATTAGAAAAACAAAATTAAAAAAAATTACTATTTTTAAAAACAATATTTTTGTTTCATGTCATTAAGGATGCTTTCCAGTTCTATTCTGTCACAAAAAAAATATCGTGAACGTCTTCCACGTGCATAATTATTATTCTGTGAGGTGAAGCATGGCAGTCACGCTAGAGGAATGTACCAGAATCCTAACTTTTTTGGAATTTGGGCGGAGCCAGCGTGAAACAGCCAGAAACATTGTTGTATCTTTGTCGACTGTTCAGCGGGTAGTCCAGCGGTACCAAGAGACCGGATCACACCTTAGAAGACCAGGAAATGGCATACCAAGATGCACAACGGCCAGGGAAGACAGACAACTGGTGGCTACAATGCTCCGAAATCGTTTTCAAACTGCTGTTGGTCTAAAAACTCACTTTATTCGCTTTGGAGGTGGCAATTTAAGCGCTCAAACAGTAAGAAGACGTCTTGCTGAAGCAAATTTGAAACCATTGAGGCCCGCAAATTGCCCCAAACTGGAAAGGGGACATCGAATTGCAAGACAGAGATACGTGCGCGAGCACCTAAACTGGACACTAGACGATTGGTCTAGTAGTATTGGTCTGGTAATGTTCACGGACGAGTCTAAATTCATGCTTTATAAGCATGATGGTAGGCAGTTGGTATACAGAAGACCAGGGGAGCGCTTCCATCAAGCGTGTGTGGAGGAAAAAGTGGCGTACGGTGGAGGCTCCGTACAAGTTTGGGCTGGGATTTCTGCTGAGGCCCGCACCGAGCTGGTACTCATTCAAAATGGATCTCTAAATGCAGGGAGGTACGTGGGAGAGATCCTCAATGAACATGTAGGTCCTTTCATGGCCAGGATGGACCGGCATGGCATATTAATACATGATTATGCGCGTCCCCATACCGCCAGAATTGTACATGACTACCTTGAAGAGGTCGGTATCGAACTCATGCAGTGGCCAGCGCGAAGCCCGGACTTAAACCCCATCTAGCACGCCTGGGACGAGCTTCAGAGATGCGTGAAAGGTCGAAACCCCCCACCAATCACGCTTCCCGAGCTCAAACAAGCACTGGTGGAGGAATGGGAAGGTATTCCTCAGCACCGGCTCCGAAATTTGGTGTACAGCATGCCTAATCTGTCTGCCTGGAAGCTGTCAGAAGAGCTCGTGGAGGCAATACAAAGTATTAAATGAAGAAAGTGATGAAAAACAATCATAAAAAAATGTAATCTTAAGAAAAATATGACTAAGTACTTTAGTTTTTTTTAATTTAGAGATTATTATTGTGGGTGCAACTAAGTTTTATTTTATTTTTTATCTGTATAATTAAATTCTCAATTCAACAGTCTTCGTTTCATTAGGATGGCATACGTAGTTGGGAGATATTCGGGTTTATGTGACTGACCCGTTATTTTTGGAACCGAGTTTAATTTTTTTTTATTATATTAGAAATCAATAGACATTTTTAGAACAATGTCAAGGTATGGAACAGCTCCGTGGCGTAGCGGTATGAGTCCCAGTTTAAGTCTCAGGGGTCGCACGTTCGATCTACCCATTGCACGGAATTTTTATGTCTGTCCCGATCTCGTTGTTTGAGGGCCCTCCATGCCCCAAAAAGCCGTTGGTTCCACTTGTTATAACATCATCTATATCAATCGTTTACCAGGAAACGGACAATTTAATTAATACATGATTCCCAATTGAACTTAGGATTACTTTAAGACCGCCAATAATGCCTACCTTGTGCTTTTATTATCTATATCGCTTTTATTGGCGTACTATAAAGAGTTATAATTACAAAATAATACAAGCAGGTAGGGAAATATAGAAGCAGTAGTGAGTAAGTTCAACAAATTATTCTTTAATCTATGTCAAGTACGTTCACTAACCTATCAAAGGATTTTATTTTGCTGTAATGGATTTCCCCTTGTTAAAAATCTTGTAATATTTAACCCCCATTTGCAACCCAAAAGGCGTTTTATCTGCGAATACTCCCTCGCAGCTAATTTATTTGCCGAACTTGACGAATTTATTCCTTTTCGTACTCAAAGGAACTTTATAAATTGCTCTTCTCTGAAGTTCGGGCAGCTTCAAATTTACACACCTCTCGTACCAATCACAGGTGTAGGTACATTAACATATGTGTATACAATTCTAGTTATGTATTATGCATAGAATTTTACCACGTAATTGTGTATGAATAGGAAAGGAAACAAGTTTCGATGGTATGCTGTCTGGAAGCAATTATGTATATATCGCAGCGAGATAGTACAATCCGCCGCTTTACATACGGCTAGCCGTTTTCAAACAGGGCCGTTTTGAAATGCTGTTAAATTATAATTAGCCGGATTAAAGGCGGCTGAATGAAAAGCGTAATGTACAGCGAGTAAAAAGCCGCGTTGAATACCATTGGTTTAGGTTTAGGTTTTTTTTACCACCCATTAAATCCGCCGTTATAAAAAACGGCTTGCCCTATGTAATGCGACGGATTGTATGATCTGGCTGGGGCATATATACCAAATGGTGAACTGACAAAAATATGATTTATATGGATAGTTTTTATAACAAATCGTTCGTTGGTTCGATGTTTAATAGTGTACATATTTTAATTACTAGCGGTTCTGCAAGGTTAGTGGTTTTTTTATTTCACGCCGAGCCCACTTTTTTAAGGGCTCGGTAGTATAGTAGTGAGTATTTTATGTTATTACTAATAACATTTGCTTATTTCAATTACAATCCCCTTCAAAACCAGTTCAGGCACCAAACAGCACACAATTTTATTTATTTATATATTTATGGATATAAAGACAAAACATGGATGGTACCATCCATTAATGTTTGTGCGGCTTTAGTATAATAGGAATGATTTTAGCAGTTAGTGTATGCCTGTTTGTATTTAGTTGTTTTACCGAATCTTGTTTGATTAACCTTTAGCCAGGTCGTAGGTATGTTTAAAGTACTTTGATTTGATCTTTATTACAAGGCTCTAGAGTTCAAAATAAAGTAACCGACCAATCAGCCAATGTTTCCTGACTCTTCAAAATAACTATTTCAATCCAACAATAATTGTATTTGGATTAGAATATTGGAAATTTGACTTGTACACTATCTCGGACTTCAATGTTAGTTTAAATGTGACACATAACCATTGAAACTATCAGCTTAAATTGTTCTCGGCGACACAAAGTTTAGGTCTTCAACCAACTAAACCGGGAAGGGAAGATTTCTCTTTAACAACATAAGATATACGTATATTATACTCCCAGCCAAGTCTTTCAGCAACCGAGATTTGCGCAGGACATATTATAGTGTAAAAGTGTATGCACAATAGGCGTGACGACAGTATCAAAAAAATTAAGATTTAATGTTTTTAGGGGAAAGTACATATAAAAAGAAATTATTACACTTATTTATTTTTATATATAACCTTGAGATTAATGTGATTTTTAATAAAATAAAAGATTAAAATACTGCAATCGGCCATTTTGACTGAAACACCAATCACGGCGCATGACGTCACAATATTGTAACCATCAAAGAGAATTTAACCACTACGTTAGGTTTGGCGGACACAATGACATTTTTTACAATAGCGTGACGTCATAGCCGACGCCATGACACTTGAGGCCTTTTTTCGCGCGCTATTTAAAATTTAATAGAAATATGGCTTAAACTTCGTTAAATTTAAATTTATTACCGAAATATTGTGTTTTTCGTACTTAGAAAATGACTACCCACGTTGCGCAAGAGGATTTCAAAATCTTGCCTCATGCCTATTAAAGGTGCATTTCCCATTCCTTCACTCTCGAAATCCTGTGGGAGGGTTCTACGGATATGTCTAGCAAGAAATCAGCCGCAGAACCGTCAGCTTAAAGTGCTCTATGAGACACGGGTAAAATACCACCAACACTCAGATTTCAGCCGGTATTTCGATTTTTCCAGTAACATATTCTTTTACCTGACAATGGTAGTTATTAAAGCGTTAACTTAATCATGGTGTAGGTATATATGTATTTGCAATTCTTTTGTACTAAAGATAAATTTTCTGCCATTCCAGACATTGTGACGAGGGTAAAGTAGCGAATGTAATTTTCTAAGCCGTGTACTTAATCGAATTTTAATCTCATTAACAAGCGGCGATGAGGTTCGGAGCAGTTTTCTTTAGGAATAAATTTAATACAAATATAAATAAACTACAATGCCACAGCGTAAGGCATTTTTAAGTGGTTGCTTATGGTAGTAGCGATTATCAATATTCTTTTTTTTGTCTTAAAGGGGATTATATAAAAATTACAATTTATTGTTCCGATAATTCTTTTCTCAGATTGCATGCTTATTGTTGGTTAAATATTAAAATAAATTAAACTCTAACTCTAACTCTATCTAAATTTAAGTAGGTATAAGACTACGTTAGTTCCAAAGTATTAAAAAAACAAAGTTAATATTAAAATAGATTTTGCATTACCATTATTAGGTTTTCCTTCCAAATATATGAATATTATTTCACAGGAATGTCTTCAATATTTTATTCATTGGTCCTAATAAAACCAACTCCTGATAATGCACTGAAATATATAGAATTTTTAAATTGAAAGAGTTCCATCAACCTGAAGCACAAGGGTGGTCAATTCTGCTGGCTGCTCTAGTCCACCGGAGACAGAAACAGATAAAAAAAGAACATACGAGAGAAAGTAATTTAAAAGGTTGAGCACTGACGAATATGATGCAAGGAGAAGGCCTTATCTATTTAAGAAATGGTGGGGGTGTAGGGATGTAGGGATTGTATACAGTACCCTACATCCTTGCCCAGACCTCATTTGCTTGTAGATATAGATATTCCACTGATTGCAAAATAAGATAAAAAATCTAGCAAAAAATCGTAATAAAACCTAATCTCTATAGGTTGTTGAGGTGAAGGCATAAATTTAGTAGTAAAGACTTTATATATAGGTAAAGGTTAGGAAGATTACACATTAGCTATTTATAGGGACTTTGAAAATAGCTTATGTGTAATCCTTATTTATAACTTTTCTCAAAAAATAAATACCGATTTAAGAGTTAAACTACTTAAGTTAACCCAGTAAAAACTAAAAGCATTTCTTTGTTCCACTAAATGGTTACACATTCACACGAAAACTGTATTTTTATTCGGAGAAAGCAAAATCGTTTTATTCGTTTCACAGATGAGAAAATAGGATGCATTTGGAGTGTGCGGAGTGGAGGAATTTTTCCGTCTTGACGCTTACTGGCTGGTCTTACGGAAAGTGGAGTTTGCTCCGTGAAAAACCTTTTTAACATTTTATTTAGAATAAAAAAAAAATACATAGTTGTTTCAAATATTACTAAACATTCGATTATTTTTAATCTGTTGAAAAATCTAGCGTTCTTCACGTCATCTCAAGGAACGCTCATGACCAATTCGGGCGTATTAGTTTTGCATCTTTAATCGACAAAATAACAGAAATCTGGCTAAGATGGTACGGTCATATTATTAGAATAAAAGAAAATCGTGATGTGAAAAAATGCCATTGAATTGCAATGAACGAGAGAAAGCGGTAGACCTCAAACCCCCTGGTTGACGAATGTCCAAAGGCACATGAAAACTCTTTGACTTCGAAGGAAAATGTCTATGATCGTGTTAAATCGCGCCGCTCGATTGGTTAATGTGACACCGCAAGAAGAAGAAGCCTTATATTTTTATTTAAAATATAGTCATAGGCTATATAAAATATAGCCTATGACACTCTAGGTCCTCCTACAATCTTAAAAACAACTCACACACTTTACCTCTTTATAATATTTGTATAGATTATAAGCCGTGTATATATGTGTCGCAGTCAGATCGTATCATCCGAAGCATTACATTACGGCTAGCCATAAATAAAAAACTATATACTTGAAAGTTAATTTAATTTTGCCGAGTAATATCATGAGATCAAATTTTTAAACACGCACAGAGATATTCAAAAAGAAAAACAACCAAAACCATGTTGTGGTTTTCATCTGTGCAAAAATGCACAATATAAATTCATGATATGTCATATTTTATACCAGAGCTGAGATTCATGATATTTTATGTAATATTTTATACCATATATATGACATGCTGTCGCAGAACATTTAATGGAAATCTAACTTAAACTAGTTTACTAGGTAAATACGCTAGCATTACCTGATAAAATGATTCAGAGCCATAAGCCTAGTTTTAATTAAATTCAAACAACGTTTTGTGGACAGTCTGGCTCGCACTACTTAAATTTAACTAGTATAGATAAGTACTTACGCTAACAGACGACTGTTTTGAAATGGTATAAAAACATTTTGTTTACTTTCTTTTTTATAAGCGCAACCCAGCTGCAGCTCAATAGCGAGAGCACCGTGTTTGCTCAGAGAAATGGTTGAATTTCAACTACAAACACACAACGCGACGTCCTCTAACTGTTAGTGGGTAGTTCAAACTACGCTATGAGTTTTTATGACCGCAATTGCTTTTAAATAGACATACCACGCAACCCATAGAGAATTCAAACGAGGAAATCTGACCAATAAAAATAAATGCACTATGAAAGTCGGACGTATTTCGAAATGCAATTCGGGGATTTACATGCGTAGCAATACCTACTAAATACGTAGTCACTATGGCTCGTAGCGGCGTAGCATGTGCAAACTCATACATTTTCATTTATGCAAGAGTATTATGAACTTGTTAACGGGGAATCACGATCGAAGTATTGCGGAATATGTATTTCGATAAATACCAGTTACATATGAAGTGTTCCCTTGTTTTTCCATGGTGACTTTTTCATAACGCTTAGTTGATTCTGACGCATAAGTCGGTGTTAGTGTCAATATTAGCAAGGCGAGGCGCAAACAGAGCCCAACCCGGGTAAACACGCCGCCTTATGGGACTTGATGTCACAGTATAAGTGTCCACATCGTGGCAAGACTAGTTCGAGATGGTATTTTTATCGTGATAAAAGGTAACCATTGCTTTTCTTACGCTTTATCTATATCTGTCTATGTCTATACCTAATTTCGTGAAAATCAGTGGTTCATACATGAAAGCGTAACCGAGAAAGTAGACTTAGAGACTTTTTAAATATCAGTAGGGATTATAACAAGGTTCACAACTAATATAAAAAAAAATACATGTACAGTTTTGCCAATTGACATTATTTCCTGGAGGTACTCGAGTTTGTGAAACGACATAGTGCTATATTTCAAAATTGAGAATAATAAAATTCGACCACCGGCAGGATTTGAACCTGCATCTTAGGTTAAGCCCCTAATGCCTTACCAATAAGGTTACGGTGGAACCACAGCCGGTCATCGAAATTTATTAATCTCTCTGTAACACGTCTCTAAGGGGGACGTTAGTGCTATCTATCGGAAATGATCCGAATTACTTCGACAAGTATCTCCAAAGTCACATTTGGTTTTAAATATTAAATGATGGCACCGCCCGTTTTTCCCATTTTTAAATGTTTAAACATTTTAAAACATTTAATTGTCGAATTTTATTAATCTCAATTTTGAAATATAGTATAAGGTAAACTTTTCCATAAAGTGTTCAAAAACATTTAAAACATAGTGCTGCTGTAAAAGTTACACTGTGTACCTAAGTTATAAGTCTAGTCAATTACGCAACGACTCACGTACACGCCTCCCTCTACCGCAGACTTCTTCGGGTGAAAATCAAATATGATGAAATTATAGTAAATGTAATTGAGTAATCTACTTACACTCAATATTATGCTTTGATACAGTGATTCCAATTGGGTAATCTATCAAAATGTAATGGATTTAATAATTCTGTTGAATATAATGTATTAAGAACTTGGTGTTCTTAATAATAATACTGGCTGTGTCCGCGACTACGTCCGAGGGTTTTTTTTATAAAATTAAATTAGCCTAAATTACTCCGTATTACATCAGCTATCTGCCAGTAAAAGTCCTGTCAAAATCGATCCGTCTGTCAAAGCCGTTCCTGAGATGAGCCGGAACAAACAGACATATAGACAGACAGACAGACACAATTTAAAAAATGTTTTTTTTTGTTATATGTATTGTATACGTACGTACATACCGTATACGTATATATGTACCTAACCGCTTTTTACTTCATCATATTATTATTACAAACAAACACTCCAATTTTATTTATTTGTATAGATTAGAGTGATGAGTTAAGGATGAAATGAGCTTATCTTAATTTGACTATAGTAAGAAAACTTTTCTGTTCCGCGCTCCCCTGTCGCCCTAACAATCCTTGCTTTGCAAAAACCGTCCGATACTCTCGTAAATTACAGCGACAGTGTCATCAAAGTAAAAAGGATGATTCAATAGAGACTAGTACTTTGAAATTATCGATTATTTTTTGTCTTTTGTACAAGGACGAGTGCGTTTTGTACCATTCGTTGGGCGTAAGTGAGTTTTGGAGTCTTGATAAACTCAACATAAGCCAATAAAAATACTATCACCTTTAATTACAATTATCTTAAAAAAAGGAAACTTTCCTAGTATTTTAAAATTGCAAAATAAAAAATACTAAATGTAAATTTTTTCGCAGATTATTTTGGAAAACCTGCTCGGTTTTTCGACATAGTCATTTTGACGTGACGGTAATAACACACACATAAGGTACCTACACTGAACGTAGTATTACTGCATCATCATCATCATCAGCATCAGCCCGTATAACGTCCACTGCTGAACATGGGCCTCCTCCCGAGATAGGGTAGTGGCCATAGTCACCACGCTTGGCAGGCGGGCTGGTGACCGCAGTATTATGTTGTACCACACAAGGAAACGCTGCTGCCCGTTCCTTGATATACGATTATTATAGATGATGTTATAATAATCGTGACCAACGGCTTAACATGCTTTCCGAGGCACAGAGGGTAGTCCTTTAACCAAACAGACCCGGAAAGAAATCTTAGAATTTACACAGAGATTTTCTGTCCGGCGTGGGGATCGAACCCACGACCTACGAGATTTAAAGCGAGCCAAATACCGCTACGCTACGGAGGTTGTATCACATATACAAATGACATACATATATAGCGGATAGAGTAATTAATACTGAAATCAAATGGAGTGCATTATTTTAATGGGCACACTAGTCTGAGACGCGTTTAGTCACCGAGCAATTTAGTCGAGCACTTAGCCAATCCACTCAGTCATGCTACGTTAGACGCGCCAACCTTTGGCGGGAACATGAATATTATATAATGATACTACTGTCGACATACTAGCGCTATGAATCTCACCTGATATCCTCGTTTGTCTAGCAGTACAAGTTTGATCATAACTGTCCTAAGTAAGACTACCTCCGTAGTTTGGCGGTATTTGGCTTGCTTTAAATCTTTCCACGCCGGACAGGAAATCTTTGTGTAAATTCTAAGAATTCCCTCCGTGTCTGGTTGGTTGAGGGACTACCCAAAGCACCTTAAGCCGTTGGACCCGATTATTATAACATCATCCATAATAATCGTATATCAGTAAGATAATGATAAAATCCAATCAAAATAAATACGTTATTTGCTTACGAAATCCTATTATGTAATATGAATATTAAAATACGTGTAGGTAGACATAATCCCGGAATATCCGGCTCGAACAATAAGCGGCTTCTCTTTCACTACCAAGCTTATTTGCACTAATACATTTCATTATAATAATCCATGTTCGTTTAAGCACCAATTTAAATCTATTCTAAAATTCCGCTTTAATAGTCTGTAACAATATATAGCCAATTAAAATGTAATTAAGGGTCCGTCGTGTATGAAATAAGGTCGATGACGCAATGGTTACGGTAGTTGCTTTCCAGACCAAGTTTTCTGGGTTTGGTTTCCATTAGTGGCCGTAGCCATTGGGCTACAAGGCTACAAGATCACAAGTCCGACGCCCTAGCCATTGGGCTAGGGCGTCGGACTTGTGATCTTGTGTGTTCGAACCCCACCCATTGCACTACCGACGTGAACCCACTCGTAACACAAGCATTTTAGCTTAGCACGAGGGGTTAACAAGAATACTAGTAGACTGCAAAAATTCTGCTAGTAATCTTTAAAAAAATCTATTTGTGTGGATTACGGATAGTTGTTGTAGTCTAGGTGTGCTTTGTGTCCTTGAATTAAGTGTTTGTAAAGTTCCCCGCGACTCAATGGAGTGGGAGTTGTCTCTAAAAAAATGGATTATTAGGATTATTAAAGTTAGTACGGCTTACCACTTAATTTAGATCGTTGTGGTAAGACGTCTGGCGGAATGTTTCCCGTTTCCTGGACGATGGGATGACCTTTGATGTGCGGCGCTATACGTGAATCTAACACTATCGATAATTTTTCTGGGATTCAATGTGCAGCTGGCATGGCGGCCGAATACGCAACGAAACTTGATAGGTCCAATTTGAGAAAGTACCCCTTCTTAGTGCTAATTGTATTTTAGGGCCTCGGAGATCATATTAATTCATATATTATTATCACGACAGTTACATGTTATCCGAGTGCTGTTAATTACTTTTTACTTTCGATATGCTTTGCATTCTAGAAACGCTGTCTAATGGCATAAATGAAATATTTTGTATGATAGAAGTTAATTATTAGTTTTTGTTTAAACATTGTATTGTATTTGTACATTACGTGAGTTAAATTTAATTTCTATAAATTGACATATTTTTCGCAATTTAAGTATTTGGTAGACTATGGTTATTTATTCATAATAATTATAATTATTACAGTAAGGTAACTGCCATTGTTTGAATTAGGAATTAAGTAGCAGTAGGTTCCGGACGGACTATCGCTACGCCTGTTTTTTTTTTATATTATTTTGCCATGTACATGTATCATTGCCGTCTCTTTCAACAATCAAATCAAATCGTTCTTCCAACGACTAAAAATCACGGTAAATACTCCGGAAAATAGCATCAGACATCCCTTCGGGTGAGAAAAATTCTCGTGGGCTATATGGGAATGACCCATAGGTGCTCCTCCAAAACGCTGTAAGTGAGGATATGAGAAACTCAATCGGATGACATTCGGTTGTTCTCGGATTTTTGGATTTACAGTATTTGTAGTGCCTTTTCTTCTTCACCGGGCATAAGAGCGCGCAGGGCTCCAGACTTAATAAATCGTTTAAAAACTACCTAAATCTACGTAAGGGAGCGCCTCCCGGGGTTTTGGACCTCGGATCACAGCAGCAGCGATCTCGTCAGATTGTGAACTGATGGCGTTTAGATTTATAGGGGGGCTTATTGTATTGCAAACGTTCATGGGTTGTGGTAATCACTTACCATTAGGCGGTAAGTACTCTAGTGGGAACCATATGCTGGACGACTAGGTTTCTGATTGCTCGATGCGAATCTGCTCGATGTATCAAGTAGATTCGAGCAATATATTCAAATATATACAAAGTGGTTTTACAATATAATTATATGTATCAAGTTATACAGAAAATATTATAATTCCACCACGTTCTTCCAAACCGTTAGTTTGCTAAACACCGATGCTAACGTAGAACCGAAATCTTAGAGGTCTGTGAACAATTTTTTCAGTCATTATTCTCAAATCCTTCCAACGGCAATTGGGCAACCGCCCCGATCCGAAGCCTAAGTCCCACAGGGGCGCCCATTTGCGCATGTGGCTTGATTTATATTTTTTAAAGCATTTAATAACGGAATGAAGGTCGGCTCGCCTTTATGCCTAGTGAAATAGCAAAAGCGTTACGAACGGCCTACTACGTTCGGAAAAAATACACTTTCTCATTTGATGCAATGAGTTCCCCAGTACCTACAATATGTGCTGGCCGCACTATAGTCTAAAAATATTTCTTAGGTAAATATATTTTAGTTAAAAGGTTAATTTATTTTAGTAAAAAAAATATAATTTCACAGAAATTTCTTCAAAGTCTAAAATCAGAGGAAAAAATATGAAGATTCCAAATAAATGACCTTTTTTACTTTACTGAGAAACACTGTGAAAATACCCAGTAGAACCCTCTTTAATAACGCAATCAGAAGAAATAATACTTTCTACGTTAGATTTTGGCAGCACTTTAAACATAATTAATTTTATATATCATCTCAGTTCAACTCCCGAGACGTCGTACGTGTTGTCACACCACGGTTAATTTGCCATTCTTACATAAAGAGTTTAGTTTGCGCCGCAGAGCATCAAATTGTCTGGAATATAGCTCAACCTTATTAACTCTAACTCATAGTAATCAAAATTAATTATCCTCTTAATTCAATCATGTATAATCTAGAGACTTTCAAGGCGACAGGTGAGTCGAAGTGAGCGCTAAAGCCGAGATAAATTGTCGCTATTACTCAGCTTAAGGAAATGTCAACTTGCTTTGCTCGATTCAGCTTTTCGCTTCACTTCAGTTGTACTCTGAAATTAATGAGGGTTAAGGCCACTAAAGGACAAACTATTATAACATTCGTACTTCTTTATAATGAATCTGTAGGCGACTGCCTGAAATCAACGAGTGATATCTTAAAAATGTAAAAAATAACTGTTCCTTTTATAATTTGTAGGCAAGATAACACAAATAGTATAGTTGTATATTGTCTATGTTTTTTGTTATTTACCTGTAACTTTGATACATATTTTATGACACTTATGTTTTTGTCATATAAACAGACATTGATACAGTCCATAATAATTTGCATTTTCTATATAATTTGTTTCCTCTTCGATATTTTGATTGCTCAATGCTGTCACATCAATTGTTAATATTATTATATTTCAACACGTACCCACATAATTATTGATTGACTTAAACATCTATTTGTCACACCGTAGGTAGATAGAGAAATAATCGTAGGAATCTAGGATAGGGTCCGGTCGTCTTTGCAAGGCGAGGCTCGCGACGCGTTCTATGCTTCAGACCCGATCCCAGCCCGCGCTGGTTAATCTTAATTATATTTTATAATAAGCGATTACCACAAGCCATAATAACATTGGTAAATTTTATTTAATAATATTATTGTTTAAATGTAAACTAATTTATTAGTCAAGATTGTTTTTCCTTTTTTGTTTTCACTATCGTTGTATTTGACTTATAATAAGTTCGATCGATTCGTCTACATTAATCAATAAACGTTTTCATTTTGATTTCTTTTTTTTTCATACCTTTTCTTGTGGAGTGGTAATTTGAATGCTGAAAATATAAAATGCATCTTGTTTTGTAGTGAATTGTAGAAAAATGAATAAATAATGGGAAAATGACTACAAAGGAGACTAAGTTATCTTACTTAACATGTGGGTAATGTAATTGTTTCATATTTGTTAAGTAAGACATCACTTATTTTAAAACGCCGTTTAGTTGAAAGGGGACGCTGATGTACACCTGTCTACTTATTTCGTCAACGCACTTTAACTTTCTATGTTACCCAAAATGTTTGTGGGAGAATTCTGTTACATAATTTATAAGAGAATATAAAGTTAAAAGATGTTCTTTTATTATTGTCAAATGGCTAACATTGAAATTTATAATTTCAGTAATCTAATTTATATCCAAAAAAACTGTATTTTGTACTTTGCTGCGGAGTAATACCGCTGATTTTAGTCGCTTCAATACCTGATTAAAAAATATATCAAAATACAATACAAATACGCATCTAGTGTTCTGTCGTCAGTCTTAATACGGCAATACATCTACTATACGCAAAAAACACACACACACACACACACACAGCGTTTTAGGTGCAATCCAAATCTTCGATATATACAGATCAATACACAACAATAGATTACCATGACAAACTAGTAAGTGGAAGTGTCAATAACAATCGCCACGGCCGGCAATACCTGCAGTTACCACAGAGCATATTTGAATACGTGTGGTTGATCTACTCTGTCAATACAGGAAAGCTTTTTTATTATGTATGCTGTTATCTGATTGAAAATCTTCAATTAAAGTGAAACGTTTGCACTTGGTCTATTCATAACACATCTGGCATTTAAGCTCGATTGCGACTGTTCTGTGGTTTAAAAAAAAAGGTAGGTATTTTTATAATTTTATGTACTAATAGAAGGTTATAAAAGTTTGTAACGCGAAGCCCAATCCTTAATAATTGGTAAATAAAAACTTAAATGTGTGTAGATATTTATGGATATACAACTAGTGATAAATTCTCTTAAGCGATTTGTTCTTTTTTTTTTTTTTTTTACTACATGTAGTCTTACGTTTGACCATAATCTCGCTTGATGGAAGGCGAAGATAAGGCCTAAGATGATACACGCTTGCCTAGAAAGTGTCTGTTCACTTTAGCCTTAAAGATGTCCAGATTATAGCGTTCCGGAAAAACTGACGCCGGCAGAGAATTCCACTCCTTAGCCGTCCGCATTATGAAAGAAGAAGCAAATCGCTTCGTGCGTATTGAAGGAATGTCTACAACAAAAGGGTGAAACCGCTCGCCGCGCCTAGTCGTCCGGTGATGGAAGGGTGAAGGGGGTATCAGGTTATGTAGAACCTCCGCACACTCCCCGAAATGCAACCGATAAAAAACTGATAGGCAGGCCACTCGTCTACGGTGTTCGAGGCTCTGAAGACTTGCCTCCACCAGTGAGTTATTGCCTATGACTCTCTTCGCTCGGCGCTCCAATGAGTCCAGAGCATCCAGCTGATATCCAGCAGACCCATCCCAAAGATGAGAACAGTATTCCATTGAGGAGCGAACTTGAGCTCTGTAAAGACTTAAGAGCTGCTCCGATGTGAAGTACCGCCTCACCTTGGAGAGAATGCCAAGTTTTTTGGCTGCAGTGTTTGCAATGGACTCGATGTAGTGACCGAAGTTTATATTAGAAGAGAGGTCAAGCCCTAGGAGCTCAAGATGGTCGCTGATCGGAACAGAGACATTCGTAAAAAAGTCGGAGTCAGTTGGAATGGACTCCGTTTCGCCGAAAAAAGACACGCCTGTGTTTTTGAGGGGTTAAACCCAACCAGGTTGGCATCACCCCATAAGGAAACAGCCTCCAAGATCGAGTTCACCCCCTCAATCATCGACTCCCTGAACGACTGGACCATTGGCCCCGACTTCGCATCAGACAAGTATCTCACCGAGACTGTGCTGTCGTCTGCATACCCAAAGATACCGGGAGTAACTAGCAGGTCGTTAATGTGCAGCAAAAAAAGAGTCGCGGAGAGAACAGATCCCTGAGGGACACCGGCATTAATACCAAGAAGATCGGACGAGGCGCCATCAATGACAACTCGAATCGACCTTCCCCTCAAGAAATCCTGAATCCAGGTACAAAGTACGGGAGCAATACCGTAAACCGGAAGCTTACCAATGAGACTTGCGTGCCAAACCCTGTCAAAAGCCTTAGAGATATCAAGAGACACGGCAAGAGCCTCACCGTGTCTCTCAATGGCTTCGCTCCAGAAGTGAGTAGCATATACAAGAAGATCCCCAGTAGACCGGCCTCGACGGAATCCGAATTGACGGTCACTGAGGAGGTCGTTGTCTTCCAGGTATGCCAGGAGACGGCTGTTTAAAACACGCTCCATAACCTTACAGAGTATGGAGGTGATTGTGATTGGTCGGTAGTTGGCAGGGTCGGCACGACTACCTTTCTTGGGGATCGGTTGAACATTGGCAATCTTCCAGGATGCTGGAACTAGACCAGTCTTCAGGGATAAACGATAGAGGCGAGTCAAAACAGGAGGCAACTCAGGCGCACATGACCGCAAGACAATGGCAGGAATGCCGTCAGGCCCACTAGCCTTATTCACATCTAGAGTGCTGAGAATTTTAAGTACCACTTTTTGCCGAATGTGCACCTCAGGCATAGTGGAAGTGCAATGTGGTAGCCTGGGTGGACTTTTACCAGCAGCATCTAGTTGTGAATACTTCGCAAATAGAGACGCAAACAAGTCTGCTTTCTCTTTGGCGGTGTGAGCTAATGAACCGTTCGGCTTCTGCAGTGGCGGCAAAGAGGACCGACAGAAATTGGCTTCGACCGATTTGGCAAGAGACCAAAAAGCTTTACTCCCAGATGGGTAAGATGCTGGTCTGGCTCCAATGCGGCCAATATGGTCAAAGCGGGCCTTGCGTAGGGCACGTTTGCAAGACTTGGCAGCACTATTGTAAGCTTTCTTCAGTTTCTGAATATTTGGCGCTTTGCCGGCTCGAGCATCCGCCCACGCTTGGTAAGCAGAGTGCTTATGTGCTTCAGCACTATCACACTCAGCGTTGAACCATGGACGGGCTTTGTCTTGGAGAGAGATGTCAGAAAATGGAATGAAATATTCCATAGCCTGACATATCACCTCAGAAACAGCCTCCGCGCAGCGAGTCGGGTCGTCTGAAGAGAAGCATAAGCGCAGCCAAGGGTAAGACGCGAAGAAATGCCGCATCTCATCCCAATCTGCTGACTTGTATCGCCATACTCGCCTAGTCCCCTTGAGATCGGGATCGGGTGGCGAGTAGACAGACACAGATTTCACCAGACAGTGGTCGGAGCTACCCAACGGTGAGGAAACCGCAACTTGATATCGGTCTGGATCGGTTGTCAGCAGAAGGTCTAAGCAATTGGCCGTATGGCCATCAATGTCAGGCACCTGTGTCGGCCCAGTCACCAGTTGGGAGAGACCAAGCGTCAGTGCAGATGCATACGCTAATCTCCCAGCATGGTCGGTATTCTGGTATGGGTACAGCCACTCCTGGTGGTGGGCATTGAAGTCCCCCAGAAAAACTAGCTGCGCCGATGGGTACCTGAGCTGAGCTAATTCAGCCGAGTCCGAAAGGTACTGAAACAACCTGGTTGTCTCCATGTTGTCGGTGTGCGACCGATAGACACTGGTATAGAGTATCTGCTCCAAGCCAGTGTCCACCAGAACCCATAATACGGAGAAACTGGAATCCTCAATGTTACGGAGACGTCGAAAACAGATGTCATCGCGAGCATACACGCAGGTGCCAGCGCGTGGCTTAAAATTGTGCTCCAGGGTGTACCCTGGGTAGCGCAAGTATGCTGCGTCAGCTGGACATCTGATTTGCGTCTCCGTGAGCTTCGCTCCAGAAGTGAGTAGCATATACAAGAAGATCCCCAGTAGACAGGCGTCGACGGAATCCGAATTGACGGTCACTGAGGAGGTCGTTGTCTTCCAGGTATGCCAGAAGACGGTTGTTCCTGTACTTTGTCGGAAACACTAAAACTAGACCTAAAGCGTTCCAGCACTGCGCTTATAAAAATATTTCCTATTTTAATAAATGCAAAAGGAGATCAAGCTGTTCCAATTCCAATTAGTTGGGTAAAAAAAGAAGTAGTGTTACGGTCGAAAGCAACTTTTTGCCGCAGTTTTCTAACTGTTTTTTTGCTTGAAGTCAACTAAATCAAGAATTAAATTTTAAAACTAGCAATGGTTTGTTTGTTCCTTGACTGTGGTTTGATTTTTGTTAACAGCAATGTCATCCGTTATTGTAAACATTTCCAAGGACCTCAAAAGGCGCAAATACGGCACTTTTGGTAGTGATTATATGGCAAAAATCTATATTAAAGAACTCGCAGCAGCTCCTAACAACGTTAACAACTCGCTTGGTGTATACTTTTATCAACCAATAGGTAAGCAGTGCAATTCAGCTTGGCAATGCTGGCTGACTAGTGATGCTTCATTTATTCATAATAGCTATGTTATAAATGAAAATCGGGGGGAATGTACACGAAACAACCTCGTAGCCACGGCGGGATATGTAGGACGTAATGCCGTATGACGTCTAGTACCACTCAGCACAGCTAAGATAAATCACGTTCTTGAATTAGGTCTTACAATGGTTTGTGCAGGACGAGAACCACTGCTACACTCTTGAATACTAATAAATTTATATTCTTCTAGAATAGACTACCTATAAAATAAAATATAGCCGTGTGGTTTCCGGCTCAGAATAGACCACCCCATGTCCTACCCCATGGGTGTCGTAAAAGGCGACTAAGGGACATATGGCTGATGGATGGGCAGCAGCATCTGTTAGCTTAAGGTTTACATCTTACTGCGATCACCAATCCGTCTGCCAAGCGTGGTGATTATGGCAATATCCCTCTATGATCCTGGCGTGCCAAGGTCTGTTAAGAGGAGGCCCATGTTCAGCAGTGGACGTTAACGAGCTGTTGATGATGATGATGAAAATAAAATGTATTTTTTCAAAAGTATACGAAAATTATTGGTAAAATATTTCAATACTTCCATGTATTGTATCTCATTCTCGCCATATTTAAAGCAAATTATTGACACACATTGTGGCTTGTACTCAACTTTATCGATATTATTCACAGGTAGACGGCGGCGGCGTTGCGGTTACGTTTATATCTATTTACATATTGCTAGCCAATAAAATTTGCATGCCATTACATTAAATTTATACGAACCGCTGTACCTCGGTGGGACAATAATGTTATCATTACATTAACATTAACTGATGAACCTTACAAATGTAAAACAAAAATTCCGGAACAGATACCGGCTTCATTTTTCAAAATAAAGTAGACATCTAACTGTGATAATAAATAATTAAGATAAAAGACGGAGATAACGTTCAGAGTTGCTGATTTTTACTCAAAATTAAGTTAACTTCGCTTAATTTAAAGGCATGAAAGAGTTCTAGAGGGAAAAAGGTCATTTGAATACGGGGATTCATCAATCTTAAAAGTTGTAATCGTTGTCTCCAAGTCGAGTTAAAAAGTTGAGCGTAGTGAGTCTGCCTCTTAGAGTATATATAAGCAAGCTATAAAGTTCGGGTTACAGAGTATGAACTGTTATGAACAACGCCGTAGTATCCCCTTAAATTAAGTCAGCGACCATTGTTTTATTCGTTTTGATTAATATCAATATTTATTTTATATTGGTTCCCCGAATCACTTTTGTGACTAGATACTGTAGATGAATCACAATTAACTAAACGCGCTACTTTATACCTGTTTACACTCAACGCAACGGACCGCAACGATATCTGCGGTCTATAGATTTAATACTCTCTAAGATCTGGCTGGATTGCTCGGTAGCTATACTGTATGGACAGAAACATGTAAATAGTAATAAGAGTTTTACCTTTGCATTAAAGAGCAAATTATTAAGGTTTTAGGACCGCTTAATATTTATTTTAACTATAAAAAGTTTATTGTGATCCCATTGCTGCAGCTGGCATGTTTTACGAGAACTTTAATAATGCAGGTTTTTAAATAATTATATTATTATAATACTTTTTTATTTTATTTTTAGGCATTGCATATACTTTCTATCTTATATATACTAATATATACAGCTGAAGAGCTTATTCGTCTCAGGAACTATTGGTCCAATTTGAAAAATTATTTCAGTATTAGGTGGCTCATTTATTGGGAAAAATATATTATATATTTGCTATAAGCTACATATAATCACGCTAATATTAATAAGAGCGAAGCAAAATTAAACAAAGTTTCAAAATCAGTGCATGAAAAGTAAAAATTCTTTTAAAAAATTAGGACACGTATTTTTTTAGTTCCTCAAACAAAAAAAATGAAGAAGATACAGCGTGTTGAAATTTCGTGTGACGTCAGTTCTAGGTACAATTTTACCTATTAATAAAGTCACAAGCCTGCACCCGCCTGAACTTTATAGTTTGTAGTTGCTCTGTATTATTTTTTATTGATTTGATAAATAAAAAAATACGTGTCCAAATTTTTTTTGTCTTCACTCCTATTCGTGGAACTATTCGCGGGCACAGGCTATATAAAAATAAAATATCATCAATAGCTATACCTATAAGGTAGCCGAACCTAAATTAATTTTGTTCTGAGAGACGATAGTCGGGAAAGTTTCCGGCGTTAAATTCTTTACGTGCCTCAGAGGCGTATCAAAAGATTGTTGGATACGTGGGTTTCATTTCCTTTCATACTTTTTCAATCACTATTTCGATATGTATTTTTGGTAGGTAAGATTTTTTAATAAAAAAAAGTTGATGGTAATAAAAATAAATTTCTTTTAAAACAAGAATGTACTACTTTGGCCGTAAAAGTTGAGATCTTAGATAAGACATCGCCTGCACCAGTCATATAACTCATTGTGTTGCGAGGGCAAACATTTCGTCGGAGAACAGTGACAATAGCTAATAAGGTTGAAAATCAAATGCAGGAAATTGTTTTTTTGCCCTGTAAAACATGTATAAAGCAAATATATCTGGACATATGAAATTGCACCTTATTAGCAACTGTCACTTACGCGGTTTTGCAGTATCACCGACGATTTGTGTTTTACACAGATGCTAACTTAGTTGTTTTTCTTTAATGTCATTAAGTCGGCAAAAAGTTCAAGGATGATCCTTTAGCGCACCGCAGTTTATGTAGCATATGGACTCAATAATGTTATTTGGCTATGATAGATTGACAGAATATTCGAATGCCATACTTTTTCCCGTACCTACTAGGGAAATTTATCCCTATGTTACACTCAGACTTATAACAACTATTCGTGGTTCATAAAAATAATTGTCCCGGATGGGAATCGAACTCAAAGCACCAGGTCTCAGAGGCCACTATCGGAACCACGTAGCTACCGGGGAAGTCAGTCTTTATCTTTGTAGATTGAACTAACTGAACAATGAATCTTTAAGTATAGCTTATCTCCAGTTGCCAAATTGTTATCTAATAATGAAGTTAATTACAGTGCTAACCCAAATATCAATAGTAACCCGATATTAGATACGAAGCCTACAAATTCTGGGGTAATGAAAGGCTTTCATTTAACGAGCACTCAAAACGTTTACAATACAAACGCTCAAGGCGATAAATAATTACCGTAAAGGCACAGTTCAGAAACCACGTAACTCCCCTAACGTATAGATAGGCTTGACAAGGGTTTCTCCTCTTAGATTAAAATGTTAATTGGTTAATTACGTTTCTACCGATAAAATCGAAAGTTTTAGTCACAAATTTGAGGCAGGAGAGCAGCAGGAATATGGATAGAATATTTTTTTGTTAAATATCGGCTGCCTCGTATTTGCGTTAATTTCGGGTAAAAATGCTCAAACAAATAAGTTGGTACCCAAGAGCGTGGCAAATTTTAGCGCGATAGTATAAAGGTTCATATTTGATTAAATTTAAAACTAATTTGTAACTGGTACTAAAAAAGCTTTGACCTCTACTCATTTTCACAAAGAAAGAATGAATGAAATAGGGCATTTTGACTTTCCATATCTCTCCCAAGGGAACAATGCAAATATCTGAGATAGATGTTTATAGAATTAACTATAATTATAATAAGTTTCATAAAAATCCGTTCAGATGTTTCTGTGTTCCAAGAATTAGATAGACATACTGGTGAATAGATATAGATTACTGGAAAAAAATATATTAAACTCTTCTTTCCAGAAACTCTATCATAGTTCACGAATTTAAGATTAAGTTGAGAAAGGTGGCTTTAAATCTAAAAAGCTACTCTTATAAATATTTATCACTTAACTTTTAAATGCCTACCTAAATACCTAAAATATAAACATTTTACTTAAAATATTTTTTCATAAAAATATCAAAACAATATTCATAATAACTTTTATCTGATACCTACTCATGAATATATTCAACCATGATCCGAATTTGCTTTTAAAAAGTTATTCAAAACATATTTTAGTTTCGTATCAAATTTAACTTTGGGATAGTCTGTAGCAAACGATCTAAAATAATACAAAGATACTTTTTAAACTATAAATAATATACATTTTGGATTTAATGCTAACCCAAAGCGGACGGTTTGCCATAGTTACCATGTTTGGCAAGTGGATTGGTGACCGCAGTATTATATTGTAATTCACAGTGTGCATCCATATTGCAAGCCTAGCGCGGATGCGACAACGGGCGCGAAGCATCAAACATATGAATCGTGTCTTTGCGTCCATAGTGACTAAGGCGGAATCCTAGCGCGACGGGATCGTCCGAGCCAGCGCGCGTAGTTTTCAAATGTTCCTACCCGCGCTTCCTGTTCACACTACGGGCCTAGGTAGCAAGCGATCTAACGCGCGGGTGGCGGTGGTAACAAACCAGTTGGGTCTTGTCGATCGGCGTTCGCGCGGTTTTATATTGTTTGTTTTAAAATTGCGGTAAATACTGAAACTGTTTATAAAAGCAACTTAATTTAAACCACCTATATGGCAAAGTAAACATCCACGTATATAGGGTATAATCTCAATTCTACAAGCAAATTTTAAAAATCATCACTTTTCCCTCTGTTTTTGTTTATTTCGTGTTCACCATCTCTAATGTTCAACATCTTCCATCTTAGGATAGGACTGTTCAGTAAAATACCAAACCCTCGTCCATAGTTTGTGACTCCTGACATATCCGCTATGAGAGCTCGCAGCTCACTGTGGCCATGCACGCCACCGCTCGCCGCACCCGCCTTATCCCCCGTCATCGCGCATTCAGTATGGACACACACTGGGAAATGCTGCTGCATATTCCCTAATATGCAATGGTTATAGATGATGTTATAACAATCAGAACCAACAGGCTTAATGTGGTTTTCGAGTCACGGAGAGTAGTCCCTCAACCAACCAGATACAAAGATACCCAAAATATTAGATTTCACTCAAAGTTTCCTTGCCCGCTGTGGGGATTGAATCCTCAACCCTTGAAATTGAAAGCGAACCTTAAACCCTCATACACGGAATTTGTTTTTTATATAACTTAACTTTATTGCTCGCGCAAAATATAGTATCTATTAGAAAATTGTTAGGCAAAATAAAATAAAAACATTAATATTCCAACAAAAACAAAAGACAAATGGAAATTTGTGAAACATACTTTACCTCTGCTCAACTTGTATTATTGCAGGTTGTGTTTTATATTAAGACATGTCCTGCTGCCTAAATCCACGCTCTTTGTGCAAACAAAGGGCATTGTGACGCAAAATTCGAAGTTGACAAATGATGAAAGGTTCTCGAGAGCAAAGGAAATGGATTTGACAAAGCCGTCATTCATCACCCGGCCAGTTTTTAATAAGCAGAGGTTATTACGTTTTTTATTGTGAGAAATCTTTTAAATTGAGACTTTGGGTGAAATATTTTTAGTGACAGTTTGAAAAGTTAGCGGTTAAAAATAAATCTTTTTTTTAAATTACCTGTGAAGATCTAGCTGTTTTGTAACGTTCATAAGGTATGTGAGTGACTGTTATTCTAATTTATTATACATATCCTCGAAATACTTTAAAGTAAATTTTATAATTCCATTGCTTTTACAAATAAAACAACAATAAATTATGGAATGATAGGAGTAAATTGCTAAATTCAAGCTGAATATTACAGAATTAATAATAATAAAAAATGTCTAAGGCATTGAGTATATTCGATTTTCTATTTTATTTTAAAATAGCTGATAACATAAGTAATATAAATATACATAAGTACTATTATGTTAGAAATGTAATCAGGGTCCCAATAATGAAAATACACGGGTAAGCCCGCAGGATGCTGCTAGTCCGTTTTAATAAATTACAAAAGCTGCACGGAGCCTTTAAACCTTTTAATCGATTATTTATCACTAAGCTCAATGAATCAGAAGTCCTTTTCGAATCATGAAACGCTTTCAAATAGATTGCCAATGGAAAGAGAGCTCAGTCACTCTTCAATTTAATATTTCGTTATATTTTTAATTTTCGTGACATTGAGCTTGTATTTTATTAGAAGGAATTTCAATTGTATAACATTTATACATTCAGTAATAAGATTACTGAAAATAATTATATAATATGCAATGTTCTTTTTAATAGTTTGTTTTTCATTATTGTGTTTTTAACAAACGCTAGTTCGAAGGGGCCGTAGCCCAATGTGGTCGCCGCTTCCATCCCCACCTACTGTCGTGAACCTACTCGTAACACACGCATTTTAGCTTGGCACGAGTTGTAGAGTATTGTAAAAAACTCTGCTAAATTGTCACACAGATATAATAATAATAATAATTTATAATTAGGTGGTACAGTGATAATAAATTGAGTGGTACAGTCTGTTACATGTTTTATTACACATGTTGGGTAGGAATCAATAGTCGATGTAACATAAAATGGCATCTGAAGTCCTAGCTAGGCTATAATAGCCTGTGTTAGGGGCCTTATTCCCAAAAAGAAGAACGATATGATGATTTTTTTAAATTCATATTGCTTACTATATGGATTTAAAAGATGTGTGTTTAAGATATAATTAAGGATGTAGTTTTTATTATCAAGCTTCAACGCTTTGAGGTGTTCACTAAACTTCAACCAGGTCATCCTTTTAATTGTTACCAACAATTGTAAAACCGTTACATCTCGATATTCTTTTTTATGTAATCCTTTGTAACTGATAAATAAAGTATGGACAACTTAATTTATTTTCTTTGAAACGAAGAGCCTCTTTGTCTTGAGATTCTACGATTTTTATTATATTTTTGGAGTAATGAGGGTGTTTTTTTATTCATAACATTTTAGGTACGCGCTTTTGAAATTTCCTTAATTTATTATTTATTTATTTTTCAGTAAATTTGACATGCTTCAGTTTGTTTGTAAATTGAAACAGTTTGACAAGGTACTTTTAAAATGTATTCATCTTCTTACATTATCTTCTTATTGCAAGCGAATTCATAGTGTCAGTATGTATATGTAGCGAGTTAATAAAATATCCCATATTATGATTCGTTTGTAAAAAGTAGTTTGTATTTGTAAAATGTAGATATAATTTAAAAAATACACATGAGCTATAAATTATATTTCAACCAATGATTGGATATAGGTGAAGTAACATTAACAAAAAACCGAAAAGGGTGTTTGTTTGTAATGTTATAGTGGTGTTTTATTGTAAGTTATGACTAAAAAAAAACATATTAAGTTATGTATGTATACAAGTTAAATCTTAATTTAATGTTAATGTATCCTTCATGTTCACTTATACAATTTTCTTGAAATAAGCTTTACCAAATTATTGTTGTTAGATTGAATTTGCACTTCAATCTAACAACTATAATTTATAGCTTATAGGATAACAAAATAAATAAATGATACCTTCAAAGTCTACAGTATTCATGCAAGTTTTATCACCATCATATCATATCAATATCCCGCTGCTCAACATATCAATTTCTAATATCATAAAATGATACATAAAAAGTTTTAACATAATTTAGAAAATACACATCGCCTCATGAAATATAAATAAGCTGAATGAATATACTGAATTGTAAAGGATTCAACCACCATCTAGAGGTTATTTACCTCATCATATGATATTGAAAGGTTATGCTTTATCGATACTCGTCCAGTAACGAAAGAGCGCTAGAATTGATATCGTGGATGCAGCGTTCAGTGCGGGACCAGAACCAACCCAATTATTGGGCCACTTACTCGATGTATACCACAACTCGATAAATTCTCCAGTGCTACGCCACATTTAGCTGAGCTAGCTACCTCGTACAGCTCTAGTAGATTGATTTTGTGTTTTCAATATGAAAACCAATCATTGGATTGCATTTATGTTTCGAATGTTTTACGGTTTTTAGTTGTTTACACATACTTGAGCTTAGGCAACTATATTAATTATTATTGACTGTAGATGACATAGGTAAGACATCTTTTTAAATACCTACTCTTTGTTTCAATTATTTTTTTACACTATCCCGGCAAGTCGATGGAAAACCCTGATGTCTGCGGCCACAGATTGATATTTTCCGCACAATATTCTAAGATTTCTTGGTAAATGCTACTTCTATTCGGTATAAGTATTAGACTAAGATTTTGTTATATTGACTTTTACTAGCAATGTATTTTCAGTGCTGGTTATGTTTTATTCTCCAAAATAATCCAATAGAGCTGATTATAATAAGTTGGGTAAAAAGCCGAACCTTTAAAATTCACTGAAATTCAATTTAAAACTGTTTGATCAAACGTAAACATTAAATTTATTTCTGCAAAAATAAATTTTAAACATCTCTTCTACGAAACTCATAGATCACAACAAATTATATAAAAGTAATTCAAACAATTCTGGTAAATTTATGCAAATTGAAATGTAAAGTAGAATGGAATCTATTTAATTAAATGAAGGAGAATTCGAAATTAAATATTTTACTTGGTCTTATTAAATTTACAAGAATTTACAAGTCATTTGATTCTATTACATTTGCAATGTTTTGGTAAATACCTCCTTGGAATGCAAAGCCACACCATACTTAGTAATAGACCTTACACAATACACAAAATATAAAACAGTAGCCTACTTTTTTTTAGTAATGTCGTGTCTTTGGGCGTGATACACTATTTAAAGTTGTCATTGAGAATCGTTCCCGGTGAGCCGGGTTCCGAAAAGGCTATAGTACCGTGGACCACATACATACGATGCAGCAAGTTATACAGAAGACAGAAGAGTATTACTTGCCGCTTTGTTTAGCATTTGTGGACTACGAGAAAGCCTTTGATTTGGTCAAAACATAGGCCGTACTTGAGTCTCTCCAGCGGTGCCGTATTGACTATCGATATATCGAAGTGTTGAAGTGCTTGTATAGAAACGCCACAATGTCGGTCCGAGTACAAGAACAGAATACGAAGGCGATTCCACTAAAAAGAGGCGTAAGACAGGGAGACGTTATTTCTCCGAAACTGTTTACGACCACTTTGGAAGAAGCCTTCAAACTTCTGAATTGGAAAGCATCAACATACATCACCTTCACTTCACTCACCTTCGATTCGCTGATGATATCGTGGTCATGGCGAGGTCGATGGAAGAACTCAGTACAATGCTTGAAGACCTTAACCGAGTCTCCCAACGGGTAGGTCTTAAAATAAACATGCACAAGACGAAAATCATGTCTAACGTCCATGTTGTACCTACCCCAATAATGGTTGAGAATACGGTTCTTGAAGTTGTTGACGCGTATGTATACCTAGGGCAGACAGTCCAATTAGGTAGGTCCAATTTCGAGAAGGAGGTCAATCGCCGAATCCAACTCGGATGGGGAGCGTTCGGGAAACTTCGCAGCGTCTTTTCGTCCAAAATTCCTCAATGCCTAAAGACGAAAGTCTTCAACCAGTGTGTGTTGCCAGTGATGACCTATGGATTTGAAACGTGGTGCTTCACTATAGGCCTTATGAACAGGCTCAGAGTCGCTCAACGAGCTATGGAGAGGGCTATGTTCGGGGTTTCTCTACGGGATCGAATCAGAAATGAGGAGATACGTAGAAGAACGCGGGTTACCGACATAGCCCAACGGATTAGTTCGTTGAAGTGGCAATGGGCAGGCCATATAGTACGGAGAACAGATGGCCGTTGGGGCCGAAAAGTTCTCGAATGGACACCGCGGATCGGCAAGCGTAGCGTAGGACGTCCACCGACTAGATGGACGGACGATCTGGATAAGGCCGCAGGGTCACGGTGGATGCAGGCCGCTTCTAACCGCAACAACTGGAGATCTATGAGGGAGGCCTATGTCCAACAGAGGACGTACTACGGCTGAAATGATGAATGATGATGATGAGAATTGTTTCTTTTTTCATGATTAATACAAAAATATATTTACCCCAGTTAACTAAGTCCTAATCATACTCGTACATGAAAAATGTTTCATGAAACACGTCTTAACTAAGTTTCGAGACAGCGTGACAAACACCATTACGTTATTTATCACTATATCATTTACACAATTAAGATGCATTTGATTTAACTCCTTACAAAGTTAAGCCAGTTGGATTAAAATCATCTCCAATCACGATGTCAGCTCCGAATTAATGGTGTCATAGCCGTAGGCAATTCTGTGAGAGCTAACGCAAAGTGATTTGCGCTTTACACGGTTGAGATCACGGTCGTAGGCTGAGCAGGTAATCGGTGCTATTTACATACATATTGTCGTTCCAACGTTGGCGGTATCACCCACAGGCCTGACAATTTACTTCGCGATGTTTACCTTATCACCCACCTTCAAGAATATTTAAAAGCTCCTCGGAAATGTACGGCTACCGCAGTCATGCATAGTATTAAAATGTAAATGGCGTATGTATGACAACCTTATTTTATTTCCATAACGGAAATTAAATATTATTTTTAAGTAGTTACATTTAAATGTTAATAAGGAAAAAACAGGGTTCTTTAAAATAAATTTGGGAAATTCTGAGGAAAATATAAAGGAGTACAAATTAACTTCAATTAGATGAAATAAAAATTACTGTATTTCAAACTTGATTGTTTTTAGTAGTTTTTTTTTAAATTTCAGCAGATTTATATTACTTTACAAATTCACGAAATAACCACGAAAGTGCAGTACTGGAACTTGATGACGTTAATATTTACCTACCCTTTTCATAGATGTTGACAATTCGACACGAATTATATAAAAGAAAAGTCGACTGACAAATACAAAATGATGTATCGTAAGTATAAATAAGTTTGACTGAAGTAAATAAACTAGATGATGTCGGTCACGGAGGAGTAGGAAACGTCAATAAACACTTAATCTCCATTAAGAGAATCGAGTTAGATGCCGAAGGTACTACCTATAACTCTGAATAATGGATGAGACAGCCACGCGTGTGACCTCTACTGTATTTTGGTAGTCAAGGCACACCGTGTTCCGAAAACAGAGAGTCATAGTTATCATTAAGTTTTTCGCTTCCTTTTAACTTTAGGTATTAGTTGTTTCTTAAAATAAAGTACGGAAAATCCTGCTGGATTCGGATTTTATACGAGAAAAGTACCGTTATAAGATAAGGTAAGTTTATACCAGAGAGGCCCGCTTAGGATATACGGGCTGATAGATCAAGTAATTTATAATAGCCAATAGAGGAAATGAGACTCCTTCGCCCTCCCAATATTTAGTTAGCATTGTTGCTACCGATAGAAGAAACCCGAAATGTGAAGTAGAGATTCAGTTGTCATCACTATCATCATTATTTCAGCCGTAGGACGTCCAATGCTGGACATAGGCCGACCTCATAGATTTTCAGTTACTACGGTTGGAGGTGGCCTGCATCCACCGTGTTCACGCGGCCTTTACCAGGTCATCCGTCCATCTAGTTGGTGGACGCCCTACGCTACGCTTGCCGATCCGCGGTCTCCATTAGAGAACTTTTCGGCCCCAACGGCCATCTGTTCTCCGTGCTATATGGCCTGCCCATTGCCACTTCAACGAACAAATCGGTTGGGCTATGTCGGTTCGATAGTTGTACACTCTTAAAAATCTTGATAGGCGGTTTTCTACAAACATCGCACTAGCGACCGTTCTGAGCATAACTAAAAGTTAAACTGGACCGTAAAAATTGCTTAGATGGTCGTTTTTAAATCACTACGGTTCTGCATAATTATAATTTAAAACTTACATAAAAATACTGACTATTCTGTTCTAATTTACTCAGGGTAGAGCCCTAGTAAAGTAGCAAAGGTTAACCACATAATAATATGTCAAACAAAAAAGTGCAAATGAGGGGCACGGTGACGGTTCATACATACACACCCGGGATTCACATTTTTTGTATTACTGAGTACAAAACGTGCAAATCACCCGCTTCGATAAAAATATCTCCGACCAAATATCTCCGCTTAAAAATACAATGAATCTACTTTGGAGCAAATGTTATTTTGGGCGCGAAACATTGTGTGGCTTATCTTTATATTTCAAGGGCTTCGGGCGAACTGAAGTTTTAACGTCAAAATGTGCCTATTAAACTAACGGCTACATCATCTATATAGCAAAGTGGAATATTTTGAAAATAGAATAAAGCTTTTGTTTTTGATTTTGGCCTTGGACAACGTTTACAAATTATTGGCAAGACTTTGACTAGTATTATATAGTACTCGTAAGGTTTAATCAAAACATTATTTGTGGAGATAATTTCTTGATGATTCTTGTTTAGTTAGTAGAATGATGTTATATGAAAAGTCATTGGATATGATAATGACTCCTATGACAAATATCAACGTAATGAGCACGTTGATATTTTCACCTTTCTAATAGATTGTTGACTCAATTTCGTTTTTGTTTGTTCGAGCCTAATTGTTTGGATTGAGGGTTTTATATAATTACTAGCGGCCCGCCCCGGCTTCGCACGGGTGGACTTTTATACCCTACCCCTGCCCTACCCTACCCCTACCCTAACCCTACCCTACCCTACCCTACCCCTACCCTACCCCTACCCCTACCCTACCCCTACCCTACACCTACCCTACCCTACCCCTACCCTACCCTACCCCTACCATACCCATACCCTACCCCTACCCTACCCCTACCCTACCCCTACCCTACCCCTACCCTACCCCTACCCTACCCCTACCCTACCCCTACCCTACCCCTACCCTACCCCTACCCTACCCCTACCCTACCCTACCCCTACCCTACCCTACCCTACCCTACCCCACCCCTACCCAAAAGTATCCTATGTCCTTCTCCCAGTTCTTAGCTACCTCCCTACCAATTTTCAGCCAAATCGGTTCAGCCGTTCTTGAGTTATAGTGTAACTAACACGACTTTCTTTTGTTTTTAAAATGTATTCTGCTATTCGGGACGGAAACAAATCCAACAAATCAAAAACCATGGCAATCGGTCCAGCCGTTCTCGAGTTATAAGTGTTGTAACAAACACGACTTTCTTTTATATATATAGATTAATAGACCTTCCGGTTTGGTATCATTCTGGCTACGGTAGATACACATCAGAGCGTCATTATAACATTTATATTATTTATTTTCGGAACATATTCTACATGATAGTTAATTTTCTTTTCAAATTAAAATAGATTTTTAAAAACTGTTCAGTATTATTGAGGCTTACTATTGCGATAAATAAAATCTTCCAAATTTATAGTATTAACTATCTGCCTCGGTCCCGGTTTCACCCGAGTAGATCCCGTTCCCACTGAAATTTTAACTTTAAATATACATGACAATCACAAATGACGAGGCTTTCTATTCGTAAAGAATTTTCAAAATCGGTTTATTAGCTCCAGAGATTACTCCCTACAACGACACAAACTCACAAACTATACCTCTGTTAGCTGTTGTTTCAACCAAATTGTCTTTCTCTTTTTCATTATTAAGTGACAAGTTGGTATCCATATTTTTTTCTAATTTTACTTTGTTGTTTTATTAAACTTCATAGCCTGGATAATAAAATTAAACAATACGTAAACGTTCGTAGCACGTGTCGTAGCACGTAGATGAGCTACGAAGGAGCATTAGACTACGTATTTCACATTCTAAATATTTCCCATCGCGTCACGCGCGAACCGAGTGAGTTAAGGAAATTATTTTAATATGACGATAATACCTCGATTCCGAATTTATATATCATAAACGAGAATGGAATAATAATAAGATCTTATAAATTGATTCATAATATAGACGATAGAAATTTAAGGTTGATATTAGGTTATATTAACCTTAATTTGTTACATTAATAACATAATATCCAAAACGTTATATTATAAATACAAATGGCAAACAAATATCTTGTTTTGAAACCACATTTACGTTATTTTTAATTAGCATACATTTGTTAAAAAAACAAAAATATTTAAGTTTAATTAAATAATACAGTCATATATATTTGTGTAAGTCGCGAACTTATAACATTATTTTCTTTTTTCGCCGTTTTTATTTTATAGCTTGGCCAAAGAAATAAGGTTGTGTTAATAAAACCTGTGATATTACGACAACAATTTTATGAGTCGGACGAACGTTAAGTCAATATAAAGGAACTAACACATATTCGCTGAGTGCCGAATGTGGCGGACTCCATCTACAAATCTATATCTATACTTATATTATAAAGAGGAACAGTTTGTATTTTTGTATATTTGTTTGGAATAAACTCAAAAACTACTAAACGGATTTGAATAATTTTTACACCATTAGAATACTACATTATCCTTGAATAACTTAGGCTATAAAAGTCCACCTGTACGAAGCCAGGGTCGGCCGCTACTATAATATACACTTGATAAATTAGCGTAATTTTTATCTTGATAAAAAATACTAATGTACCGAAGATAATCTCGTCGGTATCTTGGAGAGCACTGTCTGGTAATTTCAGATGATGTCAAATATATTACTATTGACTAACGCTCGGGTAATGTCTACCTGTAATGTAATATACTCTAAGTGATTTATTTGCTATTCACTAGGCCACTATAATATAACATCCACTGCTGAGCATAATCCTCCTCAAAGGTCCTGCCTCATAAACCACGTTTGACAGGTTAGCAACCGCCTGTATGCACATATAAACTGCTGGCTATTCAGCTCTGAATTAATGGTGTCATAGCCGTAGGCAATTCTGTGAGAGCTAACGCAAAGTGATTTGCGCTTAACACGGTTGAGATCACGGTCGTAGGCTGAGCAGGTAATCGGTGCTATTTACATACATATTGTCGTTCCAACGTTGGCGGTATCACCCACAGGCCTGACAATTTACTTCGCGATGTTTACCTTATCACCCACCTTCAAGAATATTTAAAAGCTCCTCGGAAATGTACGGCTATCGCAGTCATGCATAGTATTAAAATGTAAATGGCGTATGTATGACAACCTTATTTTATTTCCATTACGGAAATTAAATATTATTTTTAAGTAGTTACATTTAAATGTTAATAAGGAAAAAACAGGGTTCTTTAAAATAAATTTGGGAAATTCTGAGGAAAATATAAAGGAGTACAAATTAACTTCAATTAGATGAAATAAAAATTACTGTATTTCAAACTTGATTGTTTTTAGTAGTTTTTTTTTAAATTTCAGCAGATATATATTACTTTACAAATTCACGAAATAACCACGAAAGTGCAGTACTGGAACTTGATGACGTTAATATTTACCTACCCTTTTCATAGATGTTGACAATTCGACACGAAATATATAAATGAAAAGTCGACTGACAAATACAAAATGATGTATCGTAAGTATAAATAAGTTTGACTGAAGTAAATAAACTAGATGATGTCGGTCACGGAGGAGTAGGAAACGTCAATAAACACTTAATCTCCATTAAGAGAATCGAGTTAGATGCCGAAGGTACTACCTATAACTCTGAATAATGGATGAGACAGCCACGCGTGTGACCTCTACTGTATTTTGGTAGTCAAGGCACACCGTGTTCCGAAAACAGAGAGTCATAGTTATCATTAAGTTTTTCGCTTCCTTTTAACTTTAGGTATTAGTTGTTTCTTAAAATAAAGTACGGAAAATCCTGCTGGATTCGGATTTTATACGAGAAAAGTACCGTTATAAGATAAGGTAAGTTTATACCAGAGAGGCCCGCTTAGGATATACGGGCTGATAGATCAAGTAATTTATAATAGCCAATAGAGGAAATGAGACTCCTTCGCCCTCCCAATATTTAGTTAGCATTGTTGCTACCGATAGAAGAAACCCGAAATGTGAAGTAGAGATTCAGTTGTCATCACTATCATCATTATTTCAGCCGTAGGACGTCCAATGCTGGACATAGGCCGACCTCATAGATTTTCAGTTACTACGGTTGGAGGTGGCCTGCATCCACCGTGTTCACGCGGCCTTTACCAGGTCATCCGTCCATCTAGTTGGTGGACGCCCTACGCTACGCTTGCCGATCCGCGGTCTCCATTAGAGAACTTTTCGGCCCCAACGGCCATCTGTTCTCCGTGCTATATGGCCTGCCCATTGCCACTTCAACGAACAAATCGGTTGGGCTATGTCGGTTCGATAGTTGTACACTCTTAAAAATCTTGATAGGCGGTTTTCTACAAACATCGCACTAGCGACCGTTCTGAGCATAACTAAAAGTTAAACTGGACCGTAAAAATTGCTTAGATGGTCGTTTTTAAATCACTACGGTTCTGCATAATTATAATTTAAAACTTACATAAAAATACTGACTATTCTGTTCTAATTTACTCAGGGTAGAGCCCTAGTAAAGTAGCAAAGGTTAACCACATAATAATATGTCAAACAAAAAAGTGCAAATGAGGGGCACGGTGACGGTTCATACATACACACCCGGGATTCACATTTTTTGTATTACTGAGTACAAAACGTGCAAATCACCCGCTTCGATAAAAATATCTCCGACCAAATATCTCCGCTTAAAAATACAATGAATCTACTTTGGAGCAAATGTTATTTTGGGCGCGAAACATTGTGTGGCTTATCTTTATATTTCAAGGGCTTCGGGCGAACTGAAGTTTTAACGTCAAAATGTGCCTATTAAACTAACGGCTACATCATCTATATAGCAAAGTGGAATATTTTGAAAATAGAATAAAGCTTTTGTTTTTGATTTTGGCCTTGGACAACGTTTACAAATTATTGGCAAGACTTTGACTAGTATTATATAGTACTCGTAAGGTTTAATCAAAACATTATTTGTGGAGATAATTTCTTGATGATTCTTGTTTAGTTAGTAGAATGATGTTATATGAAAAGTCATTGGATATGATAATGACTCCTATGACAAATATCAACGTAATGAGCACGTTGATATTTTCACCTTTCTAATAGATTGTTGACTCAATTTCGTTTTTGTTTGTTCGAGCCTAATTGTTTGGATTGAGGGTTTTATATAATTATTAATAGACCTTCCGGTTTGGTATCATTCTGGCTACGGTAGATACACATCAGAGCGTCATTATAACATTTATATTATTTATTTTCGGAACATATTCTACATGATAGTTAATTTTCTTTTCAAATTAAAATAGATTTTTAAAAACTGTTCAGTATTATTGAGGCTTACTATTGCGATAAATAAAATCTTCCAAATTTATAGTATTAACTATCTGCCTCGGTCCCGGTTTCACCCGAGTAGATCCCGTTCCCACTGAAATTTTAACTTTAAATATACATGACAATCACAAATGACGAGGCTTTCTATTCGTAAAGAATTTTCAAAATCGGTTTATTAGCTCCAGAGATTACTCCCTACAACGACACAAACTCACAAACTATACCTCTGTTAGCTGTTGTTTCAACCAAATTGTCTTTCTCTTTTTCATTATTAAGTGACAAGTTGGTATCCATATTTTTTTCTAATTTTACTTTGTTGTTTTATTAAACTTCATAGCCTGGATAATAAAATTAAACAATACGTAAACGTTCGTAGCACGTGTCGTAGCACGTAGATGAGCTACGAAGGAGCATTAGACTACGTATTTCACATTCTAAATATTTCCCATCGCGTCACGCGCGAACCGAGTGAGTTAAGGAAATTATTTTAATATGACGATAATACCTCGATTCCGAATTTATATATCATAAACGAGAATGGAATAATAATAAGATCTTATAAATTGATTCATAATATAGACGATAGAAATTTAAGGTTGATATTAGGTTATATTAACCTTAATTTGTTACATTAATAACATAATATCCAAAACGTTATATTATAAATACAAATGGCAAACAAATATCTTGTTTTGAAACCTCATTTACGTTATTTTTAATTAGCATACATTTGTTAAAAAAACAAAAATATTTAAGTTTAATTAAATAATACAGTCATATATATTTGTGTAAGTCGCGAACTTATAACATTATTTTCTTTTTTCGCCGTTTTTATTTTATAGCTTGGCCAAAGAAATAAGGTTGTGTTAATAAAACCTGTGATATTACGACAACAATTTTATGAGTCGGACGAACGTTAAGTCAATATAAAGGAACTAACACATATTCGCTGAGTGCCGAATGTGGCGGACTCCATCTACAAATCTATATCTATACTTATATTATAAAGAGGAACAGTTTGTATTTTTGTATATTTGTTTGGAATAAACTCAAAAACTACTAAACGGATTTGAATAATTTTTACACCATTAGAATACTACATTATCCTTGAATAACTTAGGCTATAAAAGTCCACCTGTACGAAGCCAGGGTCGGCCGCTACTATAATATACACTTGATAAATTAGCGTAATTTTTATCTTGATAAAAAATACTAATGTACCGAAGATAATCTCGTCGGTATCTTGGAGAGCACTGTCTGGTAATTTCAGATGATGTCAAATATATTACTATTGACTAACGCTCGGGTAATGTCTACCTGTAATGTAATATACTCTAAGTGATTTATTTGCTATTCACTAGGCCACTATAATATAACATCCACTGCTGAGCATAATCCTCCTCAAAGGTCCTGCCTCATAAACCACGTTTGACAGGTTAGCAACCGCCTGTATGCACATATAAACTGCTGGCTATTCAGCTCTGAATTAATGGTGTCATAGCCGTAGGCAATTCTGTGAGAGCTAACGCAAAGTGATTTGCGCTTAACACGGTTGAGATCACGGTCGTAGGCTGAGCAGGTAATCGGTGCTATTTACATACATATTGTCGTTCCAACGTTGGCGGTATCACCCACAGGCCTGACAATTTACTTCGCGATGTTTACCTTATCACCCACCTTCAAGAATATTTAAAAGCTCCTCGGAAATGTACGGCTATCGCAGTCATGCATAGTATTAAAATGTAAATGGCGTATGTATGACAACCTTATTTTATTTCCATTACGGAAATTAAATATTATTTTTAAGTAGTTACATTTAAATGTTAATAAGGAAAAAACAGGGTTCTTTAAAATAAATTTGGGAAATTCTGAGGAAAATATAAAGGAGTACAAATTAACTTCAATTAGATGAAATAAAAATTACTGTATTTCAAACTTGATTGTTTTTAGTAGTTTTTTTTTAAATTTCAGCAGATATATATTACTTTACAAATTCACGAAATAACCACGAAAGTGCAGTACTGGAACTTGATGACGTTAATATTTACCTACCCTTTTCATAGATGTTGACAATTCGACACGAAATATATAAATGAAAAGTCGACTGACAAATACAAAATGATGTATCGTAAGTATAAATAAGTTTGACTGAAGTAAATAAACTAGATGATGTCGGTCACGGAGGAGTAGGAAACGTCAATAAACACTTAATCTCCATTAAGAGAATCGAGTTAGATGCCGAAGGTACTACCTATAACTCTGAATAATGGATGAGACAGCCACGCGTGTGACCTCTACTGTATTTTGGTAGTCAAGGCACACCGTGTTCCGAAAACAGAGAGTCATAGTTATCATTAAGTTTTTCGCTTCCTTTTAACTTTAGGTATTAGTTGTTTCTTAAAATAAAGTACGGAAAATCCTGCTGGATTCGGATTTTATACGAGAAAAGTACCGTTATAAGATAAGGTAAGTTTATACCAGAGAGGCCCGCTTAGGATATACGGGCTGATAGATCAAGTAATTTATAATAGCCAATAGAGGAAATGAGACTCCTTCGCCCTCCCAATATTTAGTTAGCATTGTTGCTACCGATAGAAGAAACCCGAAATGTGAAGTAGAGATTCAGTTGTCATCACTATCATCATTATTTCAGCCGTAGGACGTCCAATGCTGGACATAGGCCGACCTCATAGATTTTCAGTTACTACGGTTGGAGGTGGCCTGCATCCACCGTGTTCACGCGGCCTTTACCAGGTCATCCGTCCATCTAGTTGGTGGACGCCCTACGCTACGCTTGCCGATCCGCGGTCTCCATTAGAGAACTTTTCGGCCCCAACGGCCATCTGTTCTCCGTGCTATATGGCCTGCCCATTGCCACTTCAACGAACAAATCGGTTGGGCTATGTCGGTTCGATAGTTGTACACTCTTAAAAATCTTGATAGGCGGTTTTCTACAAACATCGCACTAGCGACCGTTCTGAGCATAACTAAAAGTTAAACTGGACCGTAAAAATTGCTTAGATGGTCGTTTTTAAATCACTACGGTTCTGCATAATTATAATTTAAAACTTACATAAAAATACTGACTATTCTGTTCTAATTTACTCAGGGTAGAGCCCTAGTAAAGTAGCAAAGGTTAACCACATAATAATATGTCAAACAAAAAAGTGCAAATGAGGGGCACGGTGACGGTTCATACATACACACCCGGGATTCACATTTTTTGTATTACTGAGTACAAAACGTGCAAATCACCCGCTTCGATAAAAATATCTCCGACCAAATATCTCCGCTTAAAAATACAATGAATCTACTTTGGAGCAAATGTTATTTTGGGCGCGAAACATTGTGTGGCTTATCTTTATATTTCAAGGGCTTCGGGCGAACTGAAGTTTTAACGTCAAAATGTGCCTATTAAACTAACGGCTACATCATCTATATAGCAAAGTGGAATATTTTGAAAATAGAATAAAGCTTTTGTTTTTGATTTTGGCCTTGGACAACGTTTACAAATTATTGGCAAGACTTTGACTAGTATTATATAGTACTCGTAAGGTTTAATCAAAACATTATTTGTGGAGATAATTTCTTGATGATTCTTGTTTAGTTAGTAGAATGATGTTATATGAAAAGTCATTGGATATGATAATGACTCCTATGACAAATATCAACGTAATGAGCACGTTGATATTTTCACCTTTCTAATAGATTGTTGACTCAATTTCGTTTTTGTTTGTTCGAGCCTAATTGTTTGGATTGAGGGTTTTATATAATTATTAATAGACCTTCCGGTTTGGTATCATTCTGGCTACGGTAGATACACATCAGAGCGTCATTATAACATTTATATTATTTATTTTCGGAACATATTCTACATGATAGTTAATTTTCTTTTCAAATTAAAATAGATTTTTAAAAACTGTTCAGTATTATTGAGGCTTACTATTGCGATAAATAAAATCTTCCAAATTTATAGTATTAACTATCTGCCTCGGTCCCGGTTTCACCCGAGTAGATCCCGTGCCCACTGAAATTTTAACTTTAAATATACATGACAATCACAAATGACGAGGCTTTCTATTCGTAAAGAATTTTCAAAATCGGTTTATTAGCTCCAGAGATTACTCCCTACAACGACACAAACTCACAAACTATACCTCTGTTAGCTGTTGTTTCAACCAAATTGTCTTTCTCTTTTTCATTATTAAGTGACAAGTTGGTATCCATATTTTTTTCTAATTTTACTTTGTTGTTTTATTAAACTTCATAGCCTGGATAATAAAATTAAACAATACGTAAACGTTCGTAGCACGTGTCGTAGCACGTAGATGAGCTACGAAGGAGCATTAGACTACGTATTTCACATTCTAAATATTTCCCATCGCGTCACGCGCGAACCGAGTGAGTTAAGGAAATTATTTTAATATGACGATAATACCTCGATTCCGAATTTATATATCATAAACGAGAATGGAATAATAATAAGATCTTATAAATTGATTCATAATATAGACGATAGAAATTTAAGGTTGATATTAGGTTATATTAACCTTAATTTGTTACATTAATAACATAATATCCAAAACGTTATATTATAAATACAAATGGCAAACAAATATCTTGTTTTGAAACCTCATTTACGTTATTTTTAATTAGCATACATTTGTTAAAAAAACAAAAATATTTAAGTTTAATTAAATAATACAGTCATATATATTTGTGTAAGTCGCGAACTTATAACATTATTTTCTTTTTTCGCCGTTTTTATTTTATAGCTTGGCCAAAGAAATAAGGTTGTGTTAATAAAACCTGTGATATTACGACAACAATTTTATGAGTCGGACGAACGTTAAGTCAATATAAAGGAACTAACACATATTCGCTGAGTGCCGAATGTGGCGGACTCCATCTACAAATCTATATCTATACTTATATTATAAAGAGGAACAGTTTGTATTTTTGTATATTTGTTTGGAATAAACTCAAAAACTACTAAACGGATTTGAATAATTTTTACACCATTAGAATACTACATTATCCTTGAATAACTTAGGCTATAAAAGTCCACCTGTACGAAGCCAGGGTCGGCCGCTACTATAATATACACTTGATAAATTAGCGTAATTTTTATCTTGATAAAAAATACTAATGTACCGAAGATAATCTCGTCGGTATCTTGGAGAGCACTGTCTGGTAATTTCAGATGATGTCAAATATATTACTATTGACTAACGCTCGGGTAATGTCTACCTGTAATGTAATATACTCTAAGTGATTTATTTGCTATTCACTAGGCCACTATAATATAACATCCACTGCTGAGCATAATCCTCCTCAAAGGTCCTGCCTCATAAACCACGTTTGACAGGTTAGCAACCGCCTGTATGCACATATAAACTGCTGGCTATTCACCTTATATATACATACGATTGTTACAGATAATGTTATAACAATCAGCTTAATGTAAATAATAACAATTAGGACCAATCGGCTTAATGTAATTTTATTTTTTTGTCAGAATCGGGAATGAAACTCAAGGCCTACGAGACGTAAGGTGATCTAGTGCAAGTGGGCAAATGGTAATACTATATCCACCTATTGTTAAATACAGAGATCAATTACATTTAATATTAGATGGCCTGAATAAATCCACTTGCTGTGAAATAAAAAAATATAATCAAACATATAGGAGTACCTTAACATGTCCAGTTGTCAACAACGTTGTTTGTATTAATTTCGCCGTACATTTGGCGTTCCATCCGCACCATTACCTTTACGGCTTTTCCATGTACTTAAGTCTTATTATATCGTATATCCTAATCTACGAAGTATTATGAGATTACGAGATAAGGGAAATAGAAAAAGAAAGTAATGGTGGTTCGTTTTTTATGTTGTCTACCTCATAAAGTAATTTACATTCATTTGGTATTTGTTTCCTTGATAACGTTTTCATTAAGTTAATAGCTTTTTATACAGATTGCTTCTTTTGTTACGTTTTATTTCTTTATTTAGCAAAAATCTAAATAAACGCATCTTAAACCCTATATATGTTTCGTATTGTATGCTTTTCTACCTCGTATAAGCTTTTTAATGGAATAAAAACAAATGTTATAATGTAAATGCATCGTTTTCTATTGGTGTGCTTAAATAGATGTGTGTGTATATTTTCATCCCTTTCTATGTACTTTATGAAGGCCCACATTGTTGATAAAAACACATTTGTAGTAAAGAGCCATTAATTTCTATTTGTACTAATCAATACACGAATATACGAAATATTTCCAAAGCAATGCACGACGTTTTAATTTACGATTATTAAAACAGTAATTGTATTCATTATATTGAAAACAATTTAAAGACTGGTATCGATTTTAGATGTAGCATAATCTTGCAAACGTAAACAAGATGAAGGTCTAATGAATGATACGATCTTAACGACGGTGCAAAAGGCACGGAGCCTTACGACCTTTGTTTCTGGTTGGTTCATAAATTCCCTTAACCCTTTGTAGGCCGCGCTGTCAAAGTCACAGTTGCTTGAGCTATAGTCCCATTATGTTGGTCCTTTAGTTACTAATACTCAAAGGATTTGCCACAGTATGCCCGTGCAGGGTTTCAAGATGAAGACATTGTTTGAGTTTGTGTTTGCTAAGTGGGTTTCCAATTACCAGACCTTAATTAAACCTCAGTGCGTAGTTCTACAATAATATTACTATTAACATGTTAACAAAATACATTGGATATTTTCATTATTTTATAACAAGTTAAACATGGGCCTACTCCCGAGGGAGGGTTTTTGCCATAATCACCTAACTTAGCAGGCGGGTTGGTGACCGCAGTGTTAACCGTCACAGGAACATGCTGCAACCCGTTCTTTAGTACATAATTATTATAGATGATGTTATAGCATTCGGGAACAACGGCTTAACGTACTTAACTTAAAGCCTAGTAGCTTTAGGGTAGTCCCTCAACCAGACCCGGAAAAAAACTTAGATTTTACGCAAAGATTTTTATATGGCGTGGAAATAAAACCAAAGACCTCCAAGACTTATGTCACGTAGGAAAAACTCTGCTAGTAACCTTCATTAAAAAAATAAACAAAAAGAGCTTTTCTCGATAAATGGACTATACAACACTGAAAGATTTTTTCCAATCGGACCAGTAGTTCCTGAGATTACTACGTTCAAGCAAACAAACGAACGGTAATAGAAGTTTAGATATAGGTTCTTAGGTACCATCAATATCTGCCCGAAGTAGCCCTCTTTTTGGCCACAGACCCCAAGTAGGATATTCTACGTTGTCACAATGCTTAGTATGTCGATTGGTGACAATAGTACAGTCAGCATCAAAAGTCGATGACCACATTCAGATTTTCAAAATCTCTGTATATCGTACCATAAATCGCTCAACAAAATAAGCACCAGTATTGAATGAACAAAATTGAAGTTCAAAATAAACTGAACACTACTCGTCAAAGGTCACTGTATACCATTTTGTCAAAAATTGCTAATCGTTATAATATCCGAAAACATCATAACATTCAGTTTTACAAAAGTCCCTGAACAATATAAAATTCTTGTTTTGGTTATCTAGTGTAATCATGGCAATGTCCAAAAATAACTAAACATCATAAAATAACAAAAGTTACTGAACATTACTTTGTTTCGGATATGTAGCGTGTAAACTTATTATACTATTAAAAGTAGCTTAACTGAAAACTAAAAAAGTGCCCGTTACTATCATCAGAGTTATAAATCCAATCTTGTCCAATCCAAACCAAAACACAAATCAGATACACATTAACTAAGCGTGAAACGAAACGCAGCTGTCACTTGACATTTCGCTTGACAACTAGTGTTGACAACGGCACAGACAGCGAAATGAAAATGATAAAATACGTCAATATTAGTTTAGCTACTTTTGAAAAGTGATGGTCACCTACTTTTGAAAAGTGATGGTCACTCGGTTGCGATGCGCGGTCGAATACGGTCGCGTTTGCGCTGCTCCGTGTAAATATTACATTCGCGAATTGCGCGGCTTTAGCCGCTGCCCGGATTCCGCTATGAGTACTCAAACTCTCATAGCCAATGAAGTTTTGGCATTTATCAAACATGCCATCGACTACATGAACGAGGTCAGCATCTTGCCGATCTGCAAGTCATCTTTTAAGGAGAATGAGATTAGCAGTGCCAAGTTGCTGCTGTTCACGACGCTCGGGAAACTTAGCCAGATGCCGTCTCGGCGAAGGGATGGCACCAAGAAGAGTATCCAGGACATCGTAACGCTGATGAAGGAGACCGATCCGGACGACGTGCCTGAATTTGTGGCGACGATCTGCACAAGCTGCCCCCCGTCACGTTCGACCACGTAGATGTCACCAGGCTGCTGAAGGATATCACACTCCTGAAGCAAAGCCAGGTCGAGATGCAGCATCAGCTGGAGGTGTCCAACAACACCATCAGTGAACTACGGGCAGAAGTAGTGTTATTGCGCAATGCAATTTCTGCAAGTAGGTCACCTATGGACGCCGCAAAAGTGAACACGCGTCGCGGGGCACACAACGCCTCCATCTGCAGTTTCGAGTCGGCGGGCTTGAATGCGTCACCAGCTGCCGAGAATGCATGCATTGCAACGTGTGCCGCGGCCGTCCCTCCCTCGACACCGGTGCAGACGACGACATGTGTAGGTTCAGCGACGTTCAGCCTATGCTGCAATAGTAGCCGCCGCTAAAAAGCCTGTTGAGCCACCTAAACTCACAGGTTAAAATAGCGGACAAAGTGAACGGAGTAAACGGAGCCTGCCAAAACCAAAACAGGTTCTAAAAAGGCAGGCTCCAGTGAAGGACACGGGCGACAGCGATGGTTTCATCAAGGTGTAGAAGAGGCAGAAGAAGAAGCCTCCTTGTCGGAACCAGTGTGGTACTGCGCTGGCAGGACCCAACATGCTGTTGCGTCCAGCCGTACCGACAACGCTGATGTACGTGTCAAGACTGCATCATTCCACGAAAGTTGAAGAGGTCGTGGAGTACATGCAGGTGAAGACCAACTGAACTTTGAGGGTCGAGATGTTGGAGTCGCATCACAAAACGAACTTTAAGTCGTTCGTGGTGCATGTTCCGACGCAGTATCTCGAGAAGGTCCTCAAAGAAGAGTTTTGGCCGAAAAGTGTTATGTTCCGCCGGTTTCGTGGCCAGCTACGTAACGCCAGTCAGCGAAACACGACCCCGACACTTCGTGTACATTAGTATTAAGTTTTTGTTTTTAAAATATGTATTAGTTTATTACTGTTTAAGATTATTGTATGTATTTTATTCTATGGGCCTCCGATGCCTGAAATAAAATGATTATGATTATGATATGATACTGGCCTTTTATGTTAATCATTCATTTTTGTCATGATGAGCAATTTAGGTATAATAGCGGTATATAGCGATTTTGAAAATATAAATGTGGTCATCAACTTTTGATGCTGCCACATGGTACTACTGTCACCTACACACAGATAGACGCTGATTTTCAAGAGCAACGGCTTAACGTTCCTTCCGACGAATAAAACTCATTTTCATTTCGTATATTTTGTAGAGTATTTTTTATTATCAAAGTTCAAGAAGAAAACCTTAATATTGCACTGGTTGCAATAACACAAGTTATATAATAACTCAACATGCACATTTTCCTTAAAGTTTATCTAAGTTATATTGATAAGCGATCTCGAAGAGAAAATTGAGTTGGAGCTAGGCCCTTGAAGAGCTCGCAAGTTGAGTGAGGTGGCGGCGAAGCGTTCTGCAAATATTGACAGCGTTGGAGTGTCTTGAAACTTATGAATTTTCTTTAGCCTCATATCGAGCGCCAGCTTCCATACTAATTCTTTAAGGAAAAGTATAAACTTTTAATAGAATAACTTCTCGCTTCGTGGATTTACACATCAACTTATCTACTTTAGTGGCCAACTCGAAACTAACTTGGTCAGCTCTAGGGATCTAGCCATGATTACGAAGCCAATAACTGTTTATAGCATAGTACGTAGTTTATAGCATCATATTTCTTTGATTAGTTTCATCTTTCTTGTATTATTACACGATCTCTATTTTATTACGCACGGGAGTTGTGGATTAATAAAAGAATAGTACTATTTATTAGGTTTTATTATAAAGTCTTATGGATTATTTGGATACTACAATACAAAAAAATAATACAAAGACCACATGACTTGTCTTGTCTTACAGAATATGACAGTTAGTTTGTTTTTAGTCATGTAGTTTGGGATCTTTGTTATCGATTCACTTGTGCAATATCAACATTTATAAGTAAGTACCTTAGTTTTCTTAAAAATAAATTTCACTAATCTAGTTCTTATTCTAACATGATATGGTTTGTAACTTTCGTTATTAATGCTTCATCGGTAAATTCTAATCTAGTAACGCTTTAAAATACGTGGTATGATTATTTACTGAAATACTTTATGAATATTCATTGAAATAGCAGCAAATATGCTTTTTATTTTGGTACATGTAATATAGTGGAGTATTTGGCAAACATGATGAGTACTTAACTTTAAAGTTTTATGAAACAAGTAATTAATCTCTAATTTTCCGCCCTCAGATTAAAACGTATGGACAGTTGCGATTAATTCGGGCACAATTCATATTATGATTATTTAACGAGTCATAATTTTTTTGCCATTATTTTATTCTGAGAACAAAAAATACGGCCCTAAGACAAATAGCTATGCTATCGAAACATGAATTGACTAAGTTACTAACTACATCATAACTTCTAATCTTAAAAAATATTGTAAACGAAGCGCACTAAATATCAGATGAACAATATTCATATGTAAGTGAAATAAAAACATGAAATATGAGAAGATTATTATAGCAAAATTAAAACAGGTTTCGTGGAATTCAATAAAATCAGTTGTCATTACTTATGTCTAACTCATTTTTATTAGTCGAAGTTCGATTATATATGTACGGTCGCTATGGAATGATAACTTTTGTCGTAATTATTTGCTAAAATACACAAATTGTATGATAAATTATAGTGCTTAAGTATGTCAGAACATCGAAAATCAATTCAGCTACGTGCACCGTGCATCACAATATATAATGTGACTGTGATTAACTAATTCTAATTATTTTATGTTAGGTGTTTATTCAGTCATCACCAGATTGCACTAGTGATTGAATGTTATACTTTTACTTTAACCTAATATACGAAAGGGATTGAATTTATTTCGAATAGGTGGTGGTTGTGGTCTTCGAGATCTATTCGGTCTTGGTAGAGGCTCATTAGCGCCAGATAATAAAGGTGAATTCAAATCATCTATTGCATCTGTTGAGTTAGTATTAGTATCATCCGTTTCATGAATGTCAGCACTGTAATCGAGTTTTATCTCGTGGTCCGTGTCTGTAGTAGGCATAGATGTTGGTTCAGTCAAGTTTTGGCTGCTATCGTTATTATTGCTAGGTAATCTTGTTGTTAATTGTGGTGTTTCATTCGTAGTTGTCGTTGGTACGCTTTCAGTATTCTCAGTTTTTAATACTGAATTTGTTGTAATCTTAGAAATGATTTTTGGTAGTTCAGATTCAACGTAAGGCTGTGTTGTATGTGCAATAATTTGAGTCGATGATAAATTGAAATGGTTAATTTTGTCGCCTTGAGTGTCGTTTGTCATAGATTCTACATTTTCAATTGCAGTTTGTTGAGTAGAAGGTATTTTTGTGGTGACCTCAAATATAGTGGGTGGTACAGTAGAGTGAGCTTCTGAAATAATAGTTATTTTAATCACTTCGTGATTCATCGTTATATTTTGTATTTTATCATTAAAGTGTTTTTTGGGAACATCTTTAGTAATTGTTTCTTCTGTGGCTTCAACATCAATCAACTTTATTTCAGTGTCATTGTTTCCTGTGTTATTGCTTAACACTTCTAATTTGGATACGTCACTAGTGTAATTATAAAATTGTAATTGTTCTTTGCGTAAGTTATTTGGAATATCCTTTAGTGTTATAGTTAGATCTAATGTTGAATCATCGGTTTGTACCATAGGAGTCGTTTTTGAAGCTTTGGTTGTTAATTCAGGGTCATTAGGGAATTGCTTACCTATTTTGTCAACACTAATTGGTTTCAAATCTAGTTTTTGTATTTTAAACTTAGGATCATAATATTTCTTTGGCATAGTTTTTAATTTGTCTTTTTTCAAATTGTCCTTCGGTTTATTAATTTCAGGCAACAATGTTTTTTCAGGAGTTGTTGGTTTTGGACCTTCAGTAGTAGTTTTAATGATATATCTATTGAAATCATATTCATTTTGTTCAAGTAACCTGTTATTTTGTTTAAGGAAATGCTGTTCTGCTATTTGCTGTGCATGTTTTTCTTGTAATGATAAAACAGTCATATCGTCACTTAATTTAGCCTTCGCCATTACTAGCGGAGGAACAAAATGGTCTGTAGGTTGTGTGAAAATATTTTCAACATTACCGAGTCGGGCAATTTCTTCGTGTAACATTTTATGTTGCATATGTTTCTCGTCTTCAATTTTCTCTAATTGCTCATTGGTTAAATAATTATCTCCATTTGCAATTTTTGGTATATAATTACTCTGTAAATTATTCATATTTAAGTCTAGGTTCTTTTCTAAGTTAATTCTATTATATTGGTTTGAGTTTATGAGTTTTCCAGGTAATTTATATTCAGTATGTAAATTATTTTGTGTCGTAGAGGACGACGTACTCATAGATTGGTTAATATCATCTTCGTGTTCAGTTGTAAGACTTTCTTCGGTAGTTATATCAGTAGTCGTATCTTGGTCAGTGAACACAGCATCTATTGTACTAGAGGCAATTCCTGTATTAGTTGTAGTTACGATACTTGCAGTAGTAGTTATCTCTTCTTCACAGGACAACTCTTTGAGAAGATCTTCACGTTTCTGTAAAATAACAGATTAGGTATATAGACTGTATAGGTTTTTTTAAACTGAAACCTGAAAACATTTTTCAACCTTTAATAAATTAACTTACCACGTTTCCGGTGCATTGGACTCGTTTGACGCCAGCTAGACCGCAGTCAGCAGTGAGTTGCACCGCAGCGCTTTCCGGCAGGTACAGAATTGTGAGCGCAGGCAACGCTCGTACCATACAACCTTCATTTCCTAATGCCCATTGTGGTACTGTCAACAAAAGTTACGGATATTAATCCAAATTCAACTAGCGTTTATTTTTTATTGTGCTGAAGAATTCTTATATAACAAGCCTAGACTTGACTTGGTTATATTAATAGATACACCTACAAATTTATTTTAGGAAATATGAATTAGCAACAAATTTGTGGGTGTAGGTTTGTTTTTAATTAATTAAAAATTGTTTTTTAATTAAAGTTATTCATAATTATAAAGTAAAATAAATATTTAATAAACTGTCGGTTGAGATGTTAATTACAATAATTATGGTTTTCTATGTTACTTCATTTTCAGCAAGTGTCTGTTGATATACATACGATTGTCATATTTAAGTGATAATTGTCATTGGTGATCAAAATTGTAATAAAGTTCATAGTCCCTATACTATCCATCAACGAACCAGACTCGGAAACAGGAAATGATCCAACAAGATTTAAAAAAGTTAGTATACCTGGTAGTTCGCAAATGAAGGAGGCGACGGTCGGGCCACCACAGGCCCTGGCCTCCCATCGGTAGTCGGCAGCGGGATCAGCAGCGGCACATAGCGGGGCGCTGCGAGCGTCAGGCGCTGAACTCCAGTAGCCTTCACCACTCAGACCACGGTAGTCCCTATGGAGAATTTTAAGTGAAAATTAAGACATTTATGTAGGCTTATTCATTGGTTGAAATGGAATATACACAGACACAAATAAGCGGAAGGATTTGATATTAATTTAAAATTTGTAGTAGCTAATGCACGATTACATATTTTTTTTGGTTTTAAGCGTAGCCCTTTTTGTATACAGTACCTGTATCACATTTATTTAGTTTAATGTTTTTCGATAATCCAAATCATCAAAAACGATTGCGAATAGTTTGTAAATTCTGTTTGTAAAGTAAATTATGATTTTAGAGGCATTGCAAATCTATGATAAAATATGAAATATACCTCTTTAAACCATAACACTACTAAGACTGCAGCGTCCACACGTTAATATTATAAAAGTAATATTCACTCACGTCCAGGTAAAGTCTCCATCGGGATTACTTCGGATAAGTCCAACCCACACGGCGCTGGAGATATCAAGCTCTTTGAGGTAGGCTCGCACCGCATCATACTGCGCCGTCGTGTCCACTGTTCATGAACAAAGGATTACATTAGACTCAATGTTGGTAATAAAGTAGCCTTATGAAGTAAAGAATGTGTTTAGAATCAAGTAGGTACATATATCTAGACACGGCTTTTGTTCGAGACACCGTTGCTCTGGCTGGAATAACCACGCAAGTCAACTAGAGTTAAAGCGATTTTTTCAATTAGTTTAAGTATTTTTTGAATTATAGATAGCCGATTCTTAAAATGTATTGCTTCATATCATAAACGTATTCAGCAAGATCCATTTAATTACGTTTATGACGTAACTCGAGAAACTGATTCAAAGTATGCCGAACAAGAAGTTGCAAACAAAAACAACCTCAAATTGTCTAAATACGGCGCTGTGATAATGTTTTCCGTACGTGCTCTTAACAACATTCGGGGACGACGTAAATTTCGTAAATAATTGTACTTTTATAATATATATTATATTAGACACGTTTTCAATGGAGACACTGAAGCAATTATTGTGCCTATTCATAAGTATCAGTACACGGTATTTATAAAAGAGAATACAGTACAAACATATGGTTCATGTCTCGAACTGTGAAATGTTAGTCCATTTTATTCGACGGTAACGAAGGAATAAAATGGACTAACATTAGAATTCAGTTCGAGTCTATACGTGATGTAATTTAGCCGAATACTTACAATTACTATTTATTTATCAATAAAGCTTTCTGTGTTATTTATGCTTTTTTTATAATTTTCCCATAAAGTATTTTCGACTACGTTGAACTCTCAAAATGGGAAAAATAAAATGTAAAATTCAACGTAAACTATGTAGCGGGGTATTGCACAGAACGTAGAATAATAAAATACGGAAAATATAAATAGGAAATGTATATTATAAGAAAACGGTAGTCATGATAGGATTGACAAAAAAAGGGGTGACATGGAAGATATATATTTTTTTAATATTACAAACTAATATATTTCTACCAAACCGTTAATAGTCAGCCAGATATAATTTACATTAAATTAAACCTATTTCAACACGCCCCCTTAAATTATATCTCGCACACGAACTAAAATCCCTTATATTTAGATAATGCCTAAACCCTCCATACAATAATAATGCTTTTCTTTAGGCAAAGGTTTGGTAAGTATATCTCCCAACATCATATCAGTAGAAATATACCGTAACACAATATTCTTATTATTTTTCAAAGTATCGCGCAGAAAATGATAAGTAATATCTATGTGCTTGCTGCGAGAATGGAAGACTGGATCCTTTGATAAAGCAATCGCTCCCTGATTATCCGCACGTAATACAATTTTGCCGAAATTTTCTAAACCGATTTCAGTAAGTAAACTATTTATATATATATAAATAGCTTCCTTCATACTTAATGCTAAACTTACATAGTCGGCTTCACATGTGGAAGTCGCAACGCATTTCTGTTTTTGCGATTTCCATGAAATGGCTGCACCAGCCAAAAGAAATGCGTGACCCGAGAAACTTTTTCTATCTATAGAACAATTTCCCCAATCACTATCCGAATATCCATTTATACTCTTACCGGTTTTCCTATAGACAAGGCCACGATCACGGGTCTTTTTGAGGTATCGAAGCACTCTAATAGCTGCTTTCCAACATCGTTGATCCGCCTTATCCACGTACTGACCTAACTTGGCTACCGCGTTTGCAATGTCTGGTCTGGTTCCTACGGATAAATAAATCAAGCATCCTATGAGTTCTCTATATGGTACACTTCGGTCATTCTCTTTTTCAGTTTTTTCTAACTTTAAACTTACTTCCATTGGTGTAGAGTAATTTTCTTTACAATTTTGTTGACCAAATGTTCGTAATAATTTATCAACATAATTTGATTGCGTCAATTTTATGACATTATTACTTCTGTCAATATCTATGCCCAATATATATTTCGCAACTCCATAGTCTTTCAATTCAAACTCTTTGGCCAATTCAGCTTTAAAATGTTCTATACAAACTCTTTTCCGACATGCAATTAAAATGTCGTCAGTATAGACGCAAACAAAGAGTTTTGTTCCAGCGTCGTCCTTAAAATAAAAACAAGGCTCATTCAAGGATTGCTTCAGATTCATTTTCTTCAGCTTCTCGTCCAATCTTATGTTCCATTGCCGTCCAGCTTGTTTTAGGCCGTATAATGACTTGCGTAATCCGCTTTTAAATCGTCTAACATTTTCTTTGCTTTTTCCTTGACCAAACTATCCTCTTCGGTTTGCATCAACTTTGTTAAACTCTGTTCTAAAAGCTCTGGTACCTTCATGTATACTTCCTCTTCCAAGTATCCATTCAAGTAAGCAGTGTTGATATCTATCTGATGTATCTCCATGTCCATTTCTACAGCTAATGCGGCGAGTAATCGAACAGTTTCAAGTCTCATAACTGGTGCGAAAGTTTCGCGATAATCAATGCCATAGCGCTGACTGTAGCCCTTTGCAACCAGTCTTGCCTTCTTCTTCTCAGTCTTGTCCACATTTAGCTTAGTTGTAAGAACATAGCGACATCCTACTATATCTCGATTTGCAGGTTTCTTCACTATTTCCCAAGTCTGATTCTTCACTAGGCTTCGGATCTCTGACATAACAGCGTCCTCCCATAGTTTTCTCTCATGACTTGATAGTGCTTCCCGTAGAGACATTTCTTCAGCAGCGGCTACAGAATCTTCACAATCGATAAATTCTGCTGGTGATTCGTTCTCATCTCGATTTTGACTATTTTCACCTATATAATTCCTCCCATCTTTCTCTTCCAGTTCTCGCTCCACTTTCGGTACACTGACAGTTCTGTATATCTTTCTTGGTCTTCCTACTTTACCTCTCTGGATTCTAGGTCGACCAGGAGCTCTCCTCACTTCATCTTCTAATAGATCCTCTGACTGAACATCAACATTCGACGAAGGAAGGTATTGAACTGATCCGTCCGGCACTGGTACATCTTCTCTTTGTTCGAAGTGAGACGAGGAAGGAGAATGATTAGTTTGAATCGATAATGGCTTATTCATTTCCAACTCCACATACTTCGTTGGATTTATATCTGAATACATGTCTACCACCTGTAAGGGATCCATCAGGTCCTCGTTTTCAGGTTTTGTTACCTCTAGAAACCTAAACTACAGATAAATATTAATGGTTTTATAAATGCCTTGGTTTCAGTACTGAAACTTATGATCAATTTTGTTTTTTTTTATTCTCAAATAATATTTTTACGTGTCTCATAACTACGGTTTATAAATGTCAGGCTATTGACTCAGAAGCTACAGTGCATAAAAATAAGAGCTTTCTTTCAAGATGTTCCAGTTAAATGGTACCATAAATTTACGTCGTCGGCGAGGCGAAGTCGGGAGGCGTGTCCCGGTTATTACAGTAACAGTATTATATGGAATTTTTCTCATCTTCCCGGGGTCCTTTTGGTGGGTTTTAGTTATGCATCTCTGCATAGTCAAAAAGCTTATTTTTCGTAATAGGATTATGTAACTGTCATAATTTATTCTATTTCCATTGTCTTGTTAGGTTTACTAAAACGTATTTTATTCTACTTTCTACTAACACTGTGAATGTTTAGTCAGTTGTTTTTTAGTCAGTCACATCAGAATGGCAGAACGGATCTGAATGAATGGTAGATTAGCTATAGTCTGGAAAAGCACGTAAGCGGTATATTTTGAAAAAAAAAAAGGTATTATAGAATATAATATAACGCATATTATGTGCTCCCCTATGTGCCAAAGCTTTTTATGTATAAAACGAACTAGAATATAAATAGTTGTTTGATAAGTGATAAAACCATAGCAAATAAACGTTCATAAGGGAAAACCATTATGAGTATATATCGTAAGAAATATTGTGTGGAAAAACGCACTCAGATAGCAGACAGTAAAAAAGATTTGTGGAGGAAAAAAAATTGGATAGGAAAAACCTTGTTTCTCTGGTAATCCACACTAGAAAATCAGTACATTTCTTTTTTTATTTTGAATAATTAAATACGCACCACTAGATAGAGATCAGATACAATAATTTAAAAGTGAATTATTTTTACTGTCAGCGATAAAATTAATTATATTATATTTATAATCTTTGTTGAGAAATTGAAAAACTATGGCCATGTTCATCGCAAGTATTCGAATACACCGCTTTGTAAGAAAGCGGTGGCTCACTCGGTTTTACGTCACGGAGCTTATGACCAGAGTCGGAGTTTATTCATATCCAGTAATCTCGTCAAATTATCTTTGGTAGTAAAAAGGGCAACGTTTATGATCTAGTAAAAGGAAACATAAAAGAAAATGCAGTATTTTGGCTTTATGGGGGATATATTTTTCATTAAAATTTTAATATTTGATATATTCAAGTTTTAATGAAAAATCAGTAAGGATTTTTATGATAAATATTTGGCCTCAAGCAATCAGTTCTTGGAAATACCTTAAATTTAACACTTCAGTTGAACTTGTGCTTTTATATGATTTATTATTATTGTTAAAATTAATAAATGGTATAAAACATATATGAATAATATAAGAATTATTTAAGTGCACCATCAAAAATATTTTATATTTACTATTTAATAATTATGAGACTTTGCTAAATAAATTCGAAACGGGCCTTCCTTTAAGTATACTTCTAATTAGGTATATGGTTAAAGTAACCATCTACACTAATATTATAAAGAGGAAAACTTTGTTTGTTTGTTTGGTTGTAATGAATAGGCTCAAAAAGTACTGGACCGGTTTCAAAAATTCTTTCACCATTTGAAAGCCACATTATCCACGAGTAACATAGGCTAAATTTTATTTTAGAAAAAAATAGGGTTCCGTAAGATATTTGAGTTTTTCGGACACAAGGTGCAAAAAATCAACCAGATAAGTTACTTATTTTGCGTACGCTGCCTAAACTATAAAAGATAGAACCATAAAATGTTCTAATTAATTGTAGATCTTATAAATATCTACAAAAAAAGTCTGCGACACATATATCTATATCGAGTGAGGCACAACAACCATTTTTTTATTTAGAAATCTTGAATTTTTTTTGGACTACATTTATTTTACTCATGCTATTAATCCTTATCAAAATAAATTAGTTCATCACTGCGTACAGTTTATGTAGATAATATTTGGTCCTTGAATGATTAAAATTGGACGTTTGGTTTTAAAAATATGGCGAAATTAAAATATTACGATTTCTGCTAAATTCATGGACACCGTCACTAACATCGAGGACACAGTGCACTACCCCCAGAAATTTTTAAATTCTCTGAACCCCGCTGGGCTATCACCTCATGAACTGTCGTTAAAAGTTGGCACGCTGATAATGCTTCTCAGAAATTTAAGCCCCCCTAACATGGCACGAGACTTCTTATAAAGAAGCTAAAAGATAATTTAATAGTAGCGAAGATTATCACCGGCCCTGCAGCTGATGAATTAGCTCATATACCAAGAATACCCATGATCCCTACTGATTTGCCTATACCCTTCAAAGGCTCCAATTTCCAGTAAAATTTCTTTCGCACTAACGATAAACAAATCCCAGGGCCAAACATTCAAATTAGTAGGAAATGATTTACGCAAAGAATATTTTACGCATGGGCAACTTTACGTTGCCATATCACGGGTCGGGGCTCCCGACCATCAGTATATTTTGTTACCTGAAAATAATTTAACGTCATATGTTGTTTATAGAGGAGCTCTACAATAATCGCTTTAGTTATCTATCCTAAAACAACGGGTTGCACTCCGGGACTGCCGGCAGATGTGAAAACTTAGTATTAATTACATTTAAATATTTTCATCATTAACAACTTTAACATCCACAGAAAGACAATCTGAGCAGCCTGCGGATAATGACTGCGTCGTCGATGTTTGTGTCGGTGTCTGTGAATTGACCTGGAAATCATTTTGCTGACCGTTTCTTTCCTGGGTAGGCTTTTTGCAGCGGTAACCGACATCCGCTATCACTACATCACTACATATTATAAAACAAATTCCCCGGCCGCGTCTGTCTGGCTGTCTGTCTGTTCGCGATAAACTCAAAAACTACTACATGGATTTTCATGCGGTTGTTACCAATCTATAGAACGATTCTTCCGGAAGGTTTACGTATATGATTTGTTTAGTTTATGTGTACATTTGACTAATATATATTGATATTTGTCAGAGGTGTCGTAAAAAATTAAGCCATTTGGGAGCTTTCATCGAAAACGCTGAATAAACCCTATGAGATATAACAAAACAATGTATGGCGGAAATATTCTTCTTTTTTAGATCTACTAAAAAGTCCACTATAACATATGTCTATCTTTCAAGGTTAACTTGCTATATCCATTATATCTTTTAGAAAAATGATCATTTCTAATGCGGTTATTGTAAAGCTAATCAGACGGATTCAGTATTTATCCTTATCATTATAAATGAGTTAATATTCTTAAGCATTTCATGCAGATTATTTTACCCCTAAACAATATACTTTAAATGAATAACTTAGAAGTTATCGCAAAATAACAGCGAGTGTTTTCGCAGCGCAGCGAGTGAGGTAGGCCGAATGCGATTATGCGCGCTCGATCCTTAAGAATTATAAGGCAACTTTTTGGTTTGTGTTCGTTGTAACTATGAGGGATATCTATCCATCATATTTACAACGAACACAAAACAAAAAATAAATAGGTATTCAAGTATCTACTTGAATACCTATTTATTTAGTGTTTGTTGTATTGTTAGTCCTGAAGAGTATAGGTAGGTATTTCATACTATAAAAGTATACCCACCTACTTATTTCACTGAGTTTTAGTAGGTACCCATATTAATTTGTTTCTGTTTGTTTTGACCAAATTTCGCCCGTTTGTTAAAGGTTTAAAGACATTCCGTAGTATAAGTATCAGTATTGTACCCGTGCGAAGCCGGGGCGGGTCGCTAGTGTAAAATAAAATAGAAACAAACGCTTCTCGCTTTTTCAAATTTTGTAACAATTGTTGTGCCTTACTGAGAATCCTGTTATTAAATATCCCGTCCAACAGAATAAAAATATCCTTTTTTTTTCAATTTAGATTTCGTAAAAATAATGATTTACATTTTATTTTTAAAGAGGTTGAATTACCTTAAAAGTAACGTAGATTGCATGTGGTTCGATTAAAATATTTCTGTGATTAAACTAATAAAAAGATCTAGGTACATTGCTCGATTGCTATGAAAAAGCGTGCATGAATTTAACGTTTCCTTATTATCTGTAAAGTACAACATAAACTAAACTGTGATGCCAATTGTATGAAAAACTATATAAAAACGGTCTAACTTTAAAAATAAATTGAAACCTCTTTATTATTTTATTTATATAAAACTACCTGACTATCTTTTTTTTTTTTATATGTGAACCTCACATAAAAAAGAAAAAAAAAAAAACTTATTTCGGACCAGCGGCATCCATAGGCGGTTAGTACAATAAAAACTTACATCTATGTTAGTAGATACTAATCTATTTCGTACATAAAAATACTTATTTTTGTTCATGATGCACCTGCGAACAACATCATATAGTAATGGAGATTCGTACCTCCATGCCACGGTTTTCAGGATGGAGTTGGAGCTGGCCCGCATTCTGCAGAGCAATGAGGCAGATTTCTGTCTGATTATGGCGTGGAAGCCATCAACGTGTGCCTGGGTGAACATATTGGATGCACTGCAGAATCGGGGCAGCCCCATCAACATCCTAAATCCGTTATTGTATTGGACCCGCAGGGCGCTGAGAGTCCGCTGCGTGTAATTGGTCCACAGGCTCCACGTGTAAAACACTTGACAATAAGCTTTAAAAAGTGATATCTTAACTGGCTTGCTACAACGTGCAAACCTACGTACCAACATGTTACATCGAACTGCCAGCGCCCTACGTTCCCTATCAATGTCCACCTGATCCTTAAGGTCGTCGGTCAGGTAATGCCCTAAGGATTAAAGTAGTAATGGCAAGTATTTAAAAAATACAGGTCATTTATTGGTTAACTTTATTTTTTTTAATTAGTTGCTTATTGTTTCTTTGAATCCTCCACCAATGACGGTGATAATAAACTTATAAATAAATAATAACATATTAACATTAAAGAAGAGTTTGCTTATTTAAACAGTCGGATCTGTGGAATTAATTGTAGTTTCAATATTTTTAATGGATTTGAACGCAATTTTGTACGTTTAAGGTTGTAAAACATTACATTACGCCCCATGGCAGATGTCTATCCAACGTGGGTAATACTCGTAATGTAACAAATTAATGAAATACATAGTTAAAATAAAGAACAACTAGTAAAGATATAAAATAACACACAACAGTCACAGTTAATATTGAACATAGGTATTATTATGTCGACAGATGGAGAGAAGAAAATAAATTGGTGTATTGTGTAAAGAAAGATGAGTGATAAAGGAATGAGTGAAGTGATGACGGCTGACATGAAAGAATGGAAGAGAAACGCATATTGTTCCAGCCCAAGTAACTATATTTATTAGCAAGATGAAGAGTACATTTAAAAAAATGCACATTGCAGTCCATTCAACAAGTCTTTAATTAAGCTTTGTTATAGTAAACATTCTCATAGACGACTGTATTTTAACTGCAGAACTTTGCCGAGGATAAACTTTGTACTTCAAACTCCTATTAATTAGTTAAAATCTATACAGAGAATCTATAGGTAAACATTTCAAACTTGCCAAGTTGTTTTGCTTAGAGTGTACTTTGTGTAGGTACGATAAATTATTATTAACATAATGTAGCAAAGGACAATGGTGGAATTAATAAACAATAAAATTGTATTAGATGGTGTTAACGATCGAGTAGAACGGCTTAACTAACTACTAACAGAAAGCAGCTGAGGAATGGGCGGTTGCGGTCCTTTAAATAACCAGACCCGGAAAGAAATCCAAGGTTTTATGCAAACATTGATTGGCGTAGGAATCGAACCCACGACATCCGAGGCTGAAAGCCAAGAAGGTTGCCTCTATTATCTAATTGATTAGATTATATCGTTAAAATATACTTACATAAGTTTAATATTTTTTTTATTTTTTATACTTTTATTGCACACAGAAAATTTCATGAAATAAATGTTATAAATTGGAAACAACATGTACAAAGGCGAGCTTAATTCAATAATGAATTCTCTTCCAGCAAACCTTTAGGAAAGAGATACATGATAATGAGTGCATAACAAGTGTACAACAGATTTAAAATAATTGTTACCAAATTGGTAAATACATATCTATAAACCTACACACTAATAGTTACATATACAACTACATACATATACATACTAATAAATATGCCTACTATTTTTAATAAACTACATATACCTACTAACTTATATGTCCATATTACATAATAAATTACTGAGAGAAAAAGTTTTGTTCTTTGTTCTTTTTTTGAAAGTATCAAGAGACTGGCAAGCGCGTATAGGATGTGGAAGTGAATTCCATAGACGCACTGCACGGACGGTGAAAGAGTTGTCATATTTGCTAGAGACACGGGGAGGGTTTTTTAAAAGGAGAGAAGTGGCAGTACGACAGGATTTGTCTCTAGGTATTAAATACTCAAAGCGTTCGCGAAGATATTTAGGGGCATTGGGATTGTGAAGGATAGAGAACAGAAGAGACAAGATATGACAGTCCCGACGCCGTCGAATAGGCAGCCACTTCAACTGCAACCGAAACTCTGACACATGGTCATACTTTCTGAGGCCGAAAATGAAGCGGATACACAGATTCTGAAGGCGTTCGAGTTTATCCAAAAGTTCTTCCGTTGCATCTAAGAAGCAAATGTCAGCGTAGTCTAAGAGAGGAAGTAGAAGCGATTGAGCGAGGGTGACTTTTGTCTGAAAGGGTAGAAATTTCTGGAGACGTTTAAGGGACTGAAATGAACAATACACTCTCCTGCTTACCTCTGCAACTTGATTGCTCCAAGAGAGATTGCAATCTATAAGGACACCTAAATTCTTTGCACATTTGGTAAAAGCTATTATTTCATTATTAAAGATAACTGGTGATAATGAATTGAGGTCAATGGAGTTATACATGTATCTGCTACCAATAATGAGAGCTTGTGACTTAGAGGGGTTGACCAGAAGGCCAAAAGCATTTGCCCACGCGCTAATGTTTCCAAGGTCAGTATTGATAGCAGCAATGGTATCCCTAGCATCTGTGACCTTAAAATGCCGATAAAGTTGCAAATCGTCTGCGTAGAGATGGTAATTAGAAGATAATATTGGAGTGACTGCGTTAATAAAAACAGAAAATAGAAGAGGAGAGAGGACGCCACCCTGAGGAACGCCCGCAGTAAGATCACACCACTGAGAGAAAGTCTCATTGGCACGAACAGCCTGCGAGCGACCCCTAAGATATGAATCAAACCAAGCAACCACTGGAGCCGAGACATTCAAGGAAGTGAGGATGCCAAGAAGGATATCAAAGTCCACTGAGTTAAAAGCACTGCTAAAATCCAGTAGGACTAAGACAGTTAATAGCTTCTGTTCCATAGCCAAGCGGATGTCGTCAGTAACCTTAACAAGTGCAGTAACAGTGCTGTGGCTGGGACGGAAGCCGGACTGGAAAGGACTTAAGAGGTTGTTAGAGGAGAGATAAGACGAGAGTTGTGAGTGCACAACACTCTCAAGCACCTTAGACAGGATAGGAAGGATGGAGATTGGACGGTAATGGGATGTGGAAGTAGGATTAGTGGTCTTGGGAAGCGGTAGAACATGAGCCTTTTTCCAGGCTGACGGGAAGGAGTTCGACTCAAGAGAGAAATTTATAAGGTGAGTTATAATAGGAGTCAGTTCCTCTAATAAAAGATCAATCATTTGTAGTTGTAGTCCGTCATGCCCTACCGCTTTAGTGGAGATGGATTTGATGGATTTCAAAATGTCTTTTTCCGTGATTGCTGTAAATGAGAACGGAGCACAAAATGGCTTGGGAAGATTTAAAAGATACTCAAGAGAAGACATTTTGGTATCGGCATTTACACGAAGCGGTGGTATTGCAAAGTGGGTATTGAGTTTATTAATATCCACTGATGAAGCCCCATCGCCAGTACTCTTGCCGACACCAAGAGATTTCAGGAATTGCCATACCTGTGCTGTATTGAGATTACTAATAGAATGATGAATGTGGCGTCTTTTAGCATCTCTACACATTCGACTGCAACGGTTTCGAAGCTTTTTATATTCTTCCCAGTTTTCATCGGTGCCCGACTTTTTAAATCTCCTTTTCGCTTTATCCCTGGTAGACATCAACTTTTTGATTTCGGCGGTTAACCATGGAGCTGGAGCATGTTTAACACGCACCCTTTTGATCGGGGCATGGATGTCGTATATTCCAAGCACTAATTGATTAAATATGGCTACTTTTGAATTAATATCGTTGCAGGTGTAAACAGGTGACCAATCAGTACTGGCCGCTTCCATCCTTAAACGTTCCAGAGAAATGTTTTTAAAACTTCGAAGGAAGAAAAATTTAGACTTACGCCGAGGACAACAGATTTTGTAAGATAGAAAGATTAGATCATGATAAGAGAAAGAGGCGGGCAACTGCCCATGAGTAGAAACTTTGGCGAGATCGGAGACAAGAATAAGATCTAAGAGAGAGGGTTTACAATTTGGAGCATGGTGAGTAGAACCGAGTGGGAGGATGTGCATATTGACGGAGGAAACGAGAGAGTGCAGTCGTTGACTCCGTGCGTCATTTTTCAACAAACAAGTATTAAAGTCTCCAAGGATAACTATATGTTCATATAGAGCCGACAGATGTTCTAGTTTATTTTCGAGTGTGGAGAAGTAATCAATGAGGCACGATGGACTATAGAACACACCTAAAATCAATTTATTGTGATTGACATTCACTTCTATAAAAAGATGTTCACTTGATTTTGAGTACACACTTGGAGACTGATCAAGAATCTTATGTTTAAGATCCGCACGGAGATATATGGCAACACCCCCGCCACCTTTCCCGGTCCTATCATTGCGTAATAGTTTGTACCCTGGTAAAACATACTGTGCAGAAGGAAGTGTGGGTTTGAGAAATGTCTCGGAAATTAGAACAGCATGAATGAGATCAGGATCAAACGAGGACAGAATATCGGGATAGTGAGCATGAACGCTTTGGGCATTGATATGGACTACATTAAAACATTTCATAGAAGAAAAAGAAAGATTGGAATATAAAAGGTCGCGCAATTGGAGAGATTCATCATCATCAGACGCACTAGCAAAAGAATTAATAGATGAAGAACAAGAAAAAAATAAGTTTTCCTCAGAATCGATGGACATATAAATATAAATTAAAATAAATACATAAAACAAATACAAATATTAAAATTAAAAATTGACTGAAGGTTAATTAATTATACATTAACCCCCCCGTACACTCAGATTAAATATTTACTTAAAATACAAAATTAACAAAATTAAATATAATTGGCAAAAAGATCAAAGAAGTATGTAAGTATCGACTAGTGATAACAAAGTATTACACTCTCTTGGAATGTCAGTTGTAAGTGAATACGTAATGTCACCAATCAAAATAACATAATATGACCAATGTTCAAACACCTACAATTAAACTAATAAAATATGCATACGGAAAGAGTATTACGAAACTAAATCTAAGAGGTCAAAACATCACTTGGCCTGCCTGCGGGTCCTCTTCTCGGATGTTGAGGTCGACGTCAACGCCTTGTCTGTAGTTACCGAAGTCCCTCCGCCACCAGGTAGCTTGCAGCCGGGATCGCTGCTTGTTTGTGCTGTGGGAAACTGCGATATGAGACGATCAAGCTCACCAGCCGTTTCTATCTTCCGCCGCGACTTGTCCGGAAGCAGAATCACTACTTTACCTTCTGACGTCCAGGAGTTACGTTCGCCGAAGTGTTTACGACATTTCATAAAGAGGTCGTGTCGCGGCTTCGTGAGGAATTCCGACATAGTATAGCCAGTGCCTTTGAGATTGGTCTTAGCTTTCCATACGTCGCTCCTGACAGTGTACGGTCTGAAGCGGATCAGAAGAGGTCGCGGCTTACTTTTGTTAGCTCCCAAACGATGGCAAGCGGCAATATCACTACATGCTACTTCCGACATTTTCATTTGGTCGCGTAGTATGCTAACGACCATAGCTACTGGATCATCTTCTCCTTTGACCCCATGAAGCAGCAGCACCTTCCGACGAGATGCCATTTCATGTCTGTCCATTCCTAAGATCAAGAGCTCAATTTGAGTCCTTAAGGTGGTAAGTGTTTTGTATACAAAACTTCGAAACTCTGCAAACTCCTTGGACAAACTGGCAAGAGATTTGTGCGGCACCTCAGCTGTGGTTGCAGTCTTCAAATCCTCCTCGTGTTGAGCCATCCTACTGGAGAGGGATTCTGCCAGTTGCTCAACTTGTTGAGATAGCTTCGAGTATAGGTCCATTTCAAGATAGTGTGTGAACCGTTAATAAATGTGTGATTTAAACTAGTGAAATGAGTGACGTGGGAGTATAACTTTATAATAAATACTAATTTATCATACTCTACTCAATGTTAATATTTTATTTATTTAATCAAATGTTGGAGCACAATTTTAGCTGTTGTCACGTGGGCTACCCACAAAAAAAAAAAAAAAAAAAAAAATTAATAAATATAAAATTCTAATTCAGCATACAAAACAAGTAAATCGTTCTCAAATTGCCAGCCCCTGACAATATCCAACCACAAAATCCCACGTCCATTGATGCGGGCTTACACAGCACATACATAAATTAACGTGCAAGTTTACCGATCGGCAAATTGCTCATTCAGATACGTAGGTACAATCGCTACTGATTGACAGCCCATTGCAGTTGTCAAATAACATAGTAATAGGAAACTATTCGTCTCACGGTTTACACTAGCGGGAAATTTACATTACCGTTGAGAGTCGACAAGTCGTAGTCAAATTGACGTCATTAAGACGGTTACACGGGGCTGAGACGAGAGCTTTCACTAATAACATTTACCTGCAAGTTACTGACTTTGAATTCTCAGTTGAACTTGTGCTTTAATAGTTACATTGTTGTAATAATATATGGTTTGGTAATTCCATTTTTTTTTTGCTATATCTTTAGAAATGAGCGTTGTTGTACTATGGCATCGTTAAACACAAATCGATGATATCGATAGACGAATTTGTTTATGAATTAATAGAATCATTTACATATTTTAATACCAATTTGCCAAAGTTAGACCTCTGCGTGAACCTATAATTGTTAATTAAAACATGAAATAAATTGTTTAGGGTCGTGCTCTGGTACTACTTCTGCATAACTCTTTTTGCATGTGACAGTAAATTAATTGCGCAATGTTATTTTAATGTTATTTTAATGTTATAACATTACATAACAATATAAAGTTAAAACGCAAAAACTTATTTGCCCAGTGCACTCCAATTATCTTACCAAAGAAAACCGCATGTGCAGCAAGCTATAAGAGATCTTATCAACGAATTTGAAATTTGATTATGGTCTTAAATGTTATAACGGCCCTAAATCCCGAAAGAATTACCAATGGAGTGATTAAGCAATTTTTGATTCCTTTGCTATGCGTAGGTACTGACTGCAATTTTCAACACAGCTCGACTAATTTATATTCGTGCATGCGCATTGTCACAGTCACATTGTCTTTTAAATTCACGCAACAAACTATCACTTGATAACAAAGTAAGGATTTACACTGCGTACATATAAATTATAATGACCCACGCGAGCTGTATTCGCTCATACCGCGTCTTGAGATTTGCACGGATTACATTGCAAATAACTTTTCGATGTCCGTAGACCCGAAGTTCGAGAGGCCCGCAAACTGTTAAGTAAAGTGATAGAAAAACTCTCCTAAAAAACTAAAAGTAAATACTCAATTCTCCACCAGCGACCGCCTGAGCCAAGGTCATAATCCCAACGAAGACAGAATCTTGCGCAGAATGCTTAGTTTGTAGTTTTTAAAGCATTTATTAAGGCTGGAGCTCTTCTCGCTTTTATGCGTGGAGAAGTAGCCTTTTGCTACTTCTCCGCGCATAAAAGCGAGAAGAGCGTAGTGGCTAACTACTTAAATATCGAAAATGCCGAAAAACAACAAATACACATTTTCATAACTTACTTAACCTTTGTTCTAATTTTTTTAAGAGAGTGTTTTCAAAAAATACCTCGATTTATTCTGTTAAAGATAGCGAATAAACATTTTATTAAGATTTATCACACCCAGCGACGATATTATATTGGCTCTCCAACCTCGGCGTCGAAACTACAAGAAAAGAAATAAAGCCTTATAAATCCTTTCAGAACTCATAACAAAAGCGGATTGAAGTAGGCTTTAATAACACATTGTGCTATTATCCAGCGGTAAAACCACTTTTTACTTGAAAGTAATTTCTCACCGAGAATACGAAACAAGTTTTAATTAATATTCTCGACATATTTCATAAACCCTAAACGGTTTTTGCGCTTAACAAATTGTAGGAATTTACTGTGTGTCTGCTGATGTAATTAGGTAAAGGGACATACAATGTATTTGAATAATTATTTCACTATGTACCTACTTATGACGTATTCATCAATTTATAAAATAATTATGTGACAATTATGTAGCATAATAGCCGTCCCGGGCGATTTCACCTGTGTTCAATTACCCTTACATACATACTCATGCCTACGCTCGTGCGTACCATTTATATCCTAAAAGGAGCCAGCCGTCTTCAATCTTCCATGGGGTTCCCATGCAAAATTTGAGACTCCTGGCACCTGTCGCTTCTTTCAATTATATATATATATATATATATATACAGATTGTTCAATTGTATTCAATTTCATGTTAAAATTAGCTCATACCTAAGTGTTTCATAATTTAAAGTACTTCAGCTGTCAGAAATTATTAAACAATGTTAATTATTGATATGATTGTCATTGTACAGTTATTTCAATGTAAAATTGTAAAATAGGTAGGTAATTAGTACAACCTTTTAAAGGAATAAATGTATCAGCTACCCTAATTAGACAATGGATTGCATCACTTAAATTTTAAACGATTTGTAAACATTAATTTGGATAAAAAATGTCAAATTTCAAGATAGCGCGTGATATTTTTTACTTTTCCACGTGTCTCCCTTATTAGCAAAAGGATCAGAATGATACCGAAAATAGTAGGTATAACGTCTACATAGTCCATACGTCTTGCGGGAGTTCATCATATTGGGGATTGACAAAATCAATGTAGATGACATCTTTTAATGAAAGAAAAGTGAAGTGAAATATAATATTATATTCGATAACAGATGATACGCAAAAGGTTTATTCGCGTATTTATATCGTCAGCATAATCGTATCCGTATATTAAGTTCTTTTTTCAAAATACGTATTACGCCGGCAGGTGTCGGGTTCGTTTCACGCGAATTTTTAATCTCGTGTTCACGGTGTACTGTGCATATAATAAAAATGTTGGTAAATCAGTGTTTCCTGTTAGTGTTTAATTGAACGTACGTTAATTTTCACTGATCAAGGTAACATACGAATGAGGCAAACAAATGACCTACTCATAAGAGATTGCAAAGCAACCGTCTTTTAATATCTGTCTTTAAGACTAGAAAAAGGGGACATTCTTCTTGAAATATTACATACCTAATTATTTCATACAGATAAAGTTTATTAGAATAAATAATAATAAAAAATAAGTTAATTAGTAGGTCCTTCTTAGCTTACGATACATTGTTATAAGTCAAGTAACGTTAGTAAGATCAAGTGGAATATTACGCCAATTACGAAAACACTTTACAAACATAAAATAGATTCACAGAGACGTACTATCTGCGAATCTGTTTTGTTACCATTATGTTTGCATGAAAAAATAAGTTGTCACGGTTTATATTTTTTTGAGATAAATTGAAACATCGGCAAAATATACGGATGAAACGAAACGTTTTTTTAACCTCAGAAGAAAGAAGATAGGTACCGATTACTTTAAAATATGAAACGGATGTTCTTTGTTCATTGTTTAGTGGCCGTTGTTAGAAAATGTCAATTAAAAGCTGGAAATGACTGCTTACTTCAGTTTGTCGAATATGAGTTTTTTTTAACTTTTTTACATGTTCATATTATACCGTTGTATTTTAATCGTTATCATTATATGATTAACTGATACTATATATCTCAAGTCTTGCCTTACTAAGCTAAATAATGCAAACTTCTTACACAACATACACGTACCATTACAAATTTAAGTCAACTATTTCGAGGTAGGAAACCTATATGAGTGTGAAATTAAGAAAATTTCCATAACATATCTCTAAACGTCGTGTAGGGTACACAGCGGCTGGCTTCGCGCCAAGCGTCCTGGCAGCTCGGAAAACTCCCGGGAACCGACAAGTCAATATTTGTGATGCCATTTAACTGTCCCGCCACTCGACTTGCGATATTTTATTGCTTGCTTTCTTGTCTTGGGCTTGGTCTCGTTTCGTTATTAAATTAATTATATAGAAAATATTGAAGGGCTTCTTGGAATGGTTTTAAGCTACTAAGACGAGAAAAATGTATATATTGCCACCGATGGTTATATAATATATTGTATTTTCTCCTCAATTTATTTTAATTCGTTATTAATTTTAGATTTTAAAACCTTTCATTTAATATAATCTAGGTGGAACTGTCCTTTAATCTTAATCATTCTAAAAAAATATTTAAGCTATGACTACATATTCATTTATTTGGTTCATGACTTAAAGGATAACGTTGTGGATTGGTGTCCGCAGTGTTATGTATACCAGTAAACACTTCTACCAATTATCTGGTGGTGAATTTAGATTGGTAGAGAATTTTCTGAGGCACGAAAGGTAGTCAGTCCCTCGTCCAACCACACACACGGAGATAAATCTTTAATTTTACACACAGATTTTTGTCCGACGACGCGGAAATCACTATCATAGGTACATAGGGCTCAACAAAAACGGTATACAATGAAAACTTATTTATTAGTGAAAAAATGTTATCATTATCTCATAATTAGTAGGTATGGTCGATTCGTCTTCATCTATACTAATAGGTATATAAAGCTGAAGAGTTTGTTTGTTTGCTTGACCGCGCTAATCTTAAGAACTACTTGTTTGATAAAAAAATATCCCATTAGTGTTAGACAGCCCATTTTTTTTTACAGGGTTACTAGCAGTGTTTTGCATTCTACTAGTATTATTGTAAACCCCTCGTGCTAAGCTAAAATGTTTGTGTTACGAGTGGGTTCTCGTCGGCAGTGCAATGGGTCGGGTTCGAACTGGCGACCTCAAGATTGCAAGTCCGACGCCATTGCCGTTGAGCTACGGCCGCTTGCATTTATTGGGGATGGCTATATTGAATTATCAAGTTCCTACGGGAAGGGGAAATACGCGGGGGAAGTTAGTTATCAATAAAAGTTCTCATTTCATTTAATTAAAAATAATCACAGGTTACGACATTGAAATTGCGACATTGCGATATTGTTGTGTTATAAATAGAATAAAAAGAAATTCTGAAAATAATATGATACGCAGAGATGTTTGACCGAAACCAATTCCAAAGGTTAACAGAGCAATCACTACAGAACGGTGGTTGTTATTACATCGTGGCTTCACTCAACCTTTTTAATATTTGATGAAAATATCCTCGGCGAAATGTCAGATACCCAAAGGTTCGGTATTTATTTAAAAAATATTAAATTGTTATTACAACTTCCGTGGCCTAGCTGTATATATGTCGCAGCCATCTTGTTGGATAAGCCATTCAATGTAACGGCTAGCCCGTTAATTGGACGCTGACATTCAGTGAAATGAGTAAAGGATAACTAGCCAAACTGTTGATTGTGGGTGGTAAAAACAAAACTAAACCTAAACTAAATTTAAATCACCTGCCTGATTTTACGTCAGCCTAACTCAAAAGGCTTACCATAAGCCAACTAGTTAAACGTTAACTGATGTTTAACAAACGGACAGGCAACTTAACCTTCGTTTATTTAAATAAACACATTTTCAGTCGTTTCACTTCAAATGATGCAGAACGGTTGTATTCAAATAATAGATTATAATTCAAAAAAGGAATCCTGATTGAAGCAATGGACATAATTAAAGCTAAAAAAATATTTGAAATGGTTTGTAAGTTATTTTTTCCGTAACAACTACAATAATTGTACCCTATTAATGTAGTTGGATTCATACATTTGTTCAGAAAACTATCAAAGTTACCTTTTCGCTGTACAAAGTGTTCGTTACTGCTTTATAATCTTATACCATAACAGGATTTAAGGGAACACGGGATCAGGAAATGTATATTAGATTGTGAGGCACCGAACCGCCGCAATTTAGCCTCGGGGATCTCAATAACTACATTTGGAGCCATTTGTAGGTACACCGGGTCGCCCAAGTTGTTTATATAGCTGTATAACTGCTGTATATAATCTATAACACAACCTTTATTGCCAATAACCAGTATTGCTTTCAATAAACGTGCTTTTGTTACGTGACATCCATTTTGGAAGTTATTAGAACATTGATAATTGTTTCTACTAAATTTGTTTACTTGTTTCATGTCATCATTGTCATTAGTATTATATATTCCGTATACCAACATTTCCAAACTAACACAAAAGTCCCCTTAAAAATTCAAAGACATCATACTTCAAACCCCCGGCCAGCGATTACCCTAAGCTGAGCAAATTGACCACTATCAGTATTATTTACAGGTGAACTCAATTTGAGTTGAATTATTATTATCTCCTTGGATAGTTTTATAAATTCTACCTGTAAACCTATTTACAGGGTCTCCCTGAAGCATTTTTCTCATCTCAGAAAGTAATGGTTGGGTAATATTTTTATGAAACTCTTTAGGACCCTCCCTATGTGAGTAATAAGAAGTCAAGTCGTATTTTATGAAAAGCTAGCGTAAGCCGAATATAAAGGTAAATATAACTAGAAAAGTACCTGCATTTTAGTTCGTTGAATTCATGTGATAATGAAAGTTACTTTTAAAGTTAACACATAATATTTTTTATAATCGTATATTTAATATATCTACAATTCTACATACCTGAAGATTTCTTTAAAAACCTACTATATTAATTGATACTAAATTAATCTGCTTAAATGTAATTTGAAGCCCTTCATTTTTTTTATTGGCTTTTTTTATTATTGTTAAGCATTTCATTGAACATAAAATGAGCTACTAGCACAGCCACTAAATCATCAATTAGTTAGATTTGATCATAACTGGTAGCAGTAATATTTTCACAGCAACTATATTTATAGTATATTTTGTAACATAGCACTAACTAGGTATTATAAAAATTTAAGATATTTTCAAGTTAAATTTTTTGTTTTTAATAAAACAACTCCAAATGTAAATAAAGCGGAACTATGCGGGTGAAATGGGGAGGGCAAGCAATAAAAGAATCGGTCGACAATAAAAAAAAAAACTAGTTTTAACCATGTTATAAAATGCCTTACCAATGAATAAATTATAGGTATAACCAGTGGCGCGCCCCGTATCAATACTTGTTGGGGGCCCTTAAAACAGAACATTTTATTATTTTTTCAGGTGCCCCTTGGATACCTGTCGGTATATTTGATACGATAAAGACGGCGGTGACCTATGAGCGATACGCGAGAAGAGGCATGACATAAGCGTGTTAATTCTGACAGCTGCAATAAAACATGCTACTGTAAGTAGTCGTATATTCATAAATTTATGCCAGTGACACTTCATACCTATACGAAGTTGACGATATTGTTGCTAAAGCAAATTCTGACAACTTATTATTAGTTTATCTTATCAGTAGGTTTTTAGTCACGAGTAGTAGTCTTGGGCTGGCCACGTCTGCCGTACGCCCAATAAGCTGTGGGCCAAAATAACCACCACGTGGAGCCCTGACACAGCAAGCAGGCGTCACGGCAGACCCCGAAGAAGATGGCAGGACGAGCTGGATAAAGCAAACGACCAATGGCCTACTTTAGCCCTGGATCGAAAGAACTGGAAGTCATGGGAAGAGGCTTTTGCCCAGCAGTGGGATGATACAGGCTAACAGTAACAGTATGAGTATCATTACGTACGGTTTAAAAAATCGATCGAAAGAAACCTTACAGAAAGATTCCGTGTACGGCAAAACCTCCGAGTCTAACATCGTTAGAGCGGTTTCGCATTACGTCCGATCCGAATCCGATCCGAACCTGATCCGAACCCGTGAAAATATTTGTCTAGAAATTTGGAAAGAAATCAGATGACGGACATCGGGTCTAGTGCCTAAATTACCATATAAATAGTTCTACGGCTACTAGCTCTATATTTTCACGGGTTCGGATCGGATTCGGATCGGACGTAGTGCGAAACCGCTCTTACGCAACGAACGAACTAAATCGAAGCGGAAACAAACTAATCCGACAGATCAAAGTCTTTCTTTGTCCGGCACGTACATAATTTCCCACTAGATGATTGGATGTTTCGAAATCTGTACTTATTTGATTATGCCATTGTTAAAAGGCTAAAACTGATTGTAGTCAAATAACTTTTATTTGCGTCACCTAGCGTTATTATTATACGTTTTAAATGAAGGATTTAACTTATCTAATACTGTTATCAGTAAAATTAATTACATTAAATGAAAAACTTATAATTTTTGGTAGGATTGTGATCCAAAAATAGATATGGACTTTCCATCAAATGAAACTAAGCTTGAGTAGAAATCTGCTCGTGATAATTCTAAGGTAATTAGTTGTTTTATTACTATAGTTATTGTAATACTTAGATACATTTTTAAGTTGTAACTACCATAATAAATATGAGTATGAGATAAAAGAAATATATTATATGTTTCTAACCACTCTAACCAAACTACATTGCTCGTTATTTTCTCAAAAAAAAAGTTATTCAAATTGAATACAGACGCCGCGCCGCGTGCGCGACATCGCGTCGCATCGTCGTCGGTCAGATCCTTTGCAATTTATCTTATTTTTTCTATTTATTAAATACTCCGGTCGCAGTTACACCTGCGTAGCTTCCGTTTCTGTGAAAGCTGCAAAATTAGATATATAGCCTTTGTTATTCCTAGAAAAGGTAGCATTCTAAAGGTGAAAGGTTTTTTGAGATCGGTCCAGTAGTAGTTTCGGAGCCTATTCAATGCAAACAGACATACAATCAACTGTTTTCTCTTTATAATATTAGGTTATCATCATCATCAGCCGGTATAACGTCCACTGCTGAACATGGGCCTCCTCCCATGCTATATATTAATCCAGCTTAAAAACGACGCTTTCGCAGAATATCGGCAACATCGGTATTATAGTTGTTGCGTGAAAGAGTAACAAACATTCAAACATATATCCTTCCATACAAAGCGCGTTTATAATTATACTAATTACTAGCTTCCGCGCGCGGTTTCACTCACGTTACCGTAAGGGCCTAAGCACACCACTTTTTTAAAATGCGCCGTTGGAGCGCGTTTGCCCGCACAGGCGCGAAACGCACGCAAGTCAGTACTTCGTTTCTAAAACGCGCGTCGACAGCGCGTTTAAAAAACGTGGTGTGCTTAGGCCCTAAGAACTTCGTAATTAAATCTAGCCAATAGCCTTTCTCCATAAATGGGCTATATAACACTAAAATATTTTTTCAAATCGGACTAGTAGTTCCCGAGATTAGCCCGTTCAAGCGGACAAACTCTTCATCTATATACCTATTAGTAGGTACAGATAGGTTACAAACTTAACATATTTACATAAAATTTCGTTCTGCCTGAAAGACATAATTAGATGAAGATAAACATTTCAAAAACACGTCAAATATTATCTTTTCTTAAAATACCTTTTTATATATTTACAGGACGATGTTTCGACAAGATAACATAACATAATAACATAAGCGGGGTGAACATTGTGGTATATTTAATATCATAACGTCATTATCACAGCAAGGAATGACATGTTCGTGTATGATCATGATTGGTAAAATAATTTAGTACCTTTGTAATAACGTACTTTCAAAATATTTACCATTTATTCGTTGTCATTTCCAGAAATTTCTATGATTTCCTATTCATTCGACACAAACCTAAAAATAAATAAAATAATCATCGCCATCTTCATAAGTCATAGACACGGCGATGTTTTGTTTTAATTTTATTTAATACAATTAACAAAGATTATTTTATTTAAACTACAATCACAAGTTTTTATTAAGACGATTTCACTAAGAAGCAGTGACTGATTACAATAAGTTTATCATATAACAAATTCATTATTTCAACGATGGTAAAAAAGTTACCAAAATAATTGAAGTGCAATAAAAATTGCTCTGAATGAATGAAGATTACATGTGAAATATGAGCTTAATTTTGTTCTAATTTGGTTGTTTATCAGCAAACTTGATTTTTGGCTTATTTCGAAGTCTATACTTTTCATTTGAGTTTAAAGTGCATTGTGTATCTCTTCTATATTACTTTTCTTTTAAATTTGTTCCGTAAAAGCGCTGCATCGGAAATTGCTTTACTTTACTATATTTTTATTTCAAGATGTTACAATAAAATTGGGCTTTGATTAAGGGAACATATTAAAAATATTTTTAAAAGTTGATGTTTTAGTTGTAATTTGTTAATATTTAATTCACATGTTTTCTATATTTCATACAGAACTTTAACTTACAAATGAATAAAAACAAACTTTATTACTTGGCAAATCACAAAGTACTCCGCCGTGTCTGTCAGTATCTTCGCGATAAACTCAAAAGCTACTGCACGGATTTCACCATTTGTTACACCGGACTTATATATCTAAATCTTTCTCAAGGATCAATCTAAATCCTTGAGAAAGATTCAGAATAATTTGTCCGTGTGAAGCCGAAACGGGTCACTATAGGAATATAATTAGTTATTTTTATAAAGACATATTTTTATAATTAAAAAGGCTACACTTTTCAATCTTCCGCCATGCATTTCTTCTAAAAATACCTTAGTCTTCCTATCTTACTCCCTCTTAATAAGACTATTTATTAATGTCAGACCATCAAGTTCTAACACTTCCGTAGCTTGCCTTCAGACCCACATTAAATAGCGAGCAATTTAACTAAATACAAACAATTCCGTTCACAGCCCAATGCAAATAACTTCACGAATACCCAACACTTGTAACACAGATATTTAATTAAACAATTCCTACAATCAGCGTATCCAAAGGCCGTTATTGCTTGAGGCGTTCGATCTCTCGCAAATTAGTAGCTAAACTGGCAGACGAGAGTTTAATTAAGTGGTAATTCAAACTGGCTGGGTTCCTCGGAGGCATTCAGTCGGTTAGACTGACCAATACTCGTAAGTGTTATTAATGAATCACATGGCACACGTCTTTGGGGAGAGTAAGATAGTTTGATTGCAGTTACAGGAAGTCATTATCGGTAATTCATAGAAGGGTAATGAACTATCTTGTGCAATAACTAGGGCGTCGGACTTGTTATCTTGTGGTTGCCGGTTGGGTCCTCACACATTGCAATACCGATGTGCTCCCACTTGTAACATTTTAAGCATTTTAGCTTAGCATTTTAGTTAATAAGAATACTAGTAAACTGCAAAACTTTGCTAGTAATATTTATATTAAAAAAATATCCATAAGATAGATTTGTACAGCCGTCATAATTCGTTTTGTGCAAATTACATTGCAAATATGATTTATATTCGAGCCGCGAAGTATAGTACGCCCGCGAACAAGACGCATCTCCCCTCGCCCTCCCGACCCTTGGTTTGCTAAGAACTTTCCAATGACCTCGTAGATCCGAAGTTCGAGAGGTTCGCGAATTATAACGACACTTGCCCAAAATTCCCCTAAACAACTAAAAGTCATAATCCCTCAATCCTTCCCCCGTCAGCGACCGCCCTAAGCCGACGTCTAAGTCCCACATGGAGCACCCTCTTGCGCTGGTTGCTTAGTTTGTAGTTTATATACCATTTAATAAGGCTGGAACTGTACACGCCTTTATGCTCGACGAAGTAGCAAAGTCTCGTGGTATAAATGCCCGTTCGAAAAAACAAACCAAATATGATTGATACATCGTGATAAAAGCTTTTCCATACCTCAGAAGCATAACGTTCTTGAAGCATACATTAATACTTCGCATTAATACTTTAGAAGCATTTGGTCGTAAGTGCCAGTTTACGATAAAGACGAATGTTTCTGACGTATAATGGCACATCCGACCTTTTGCTCCTGAGGTCTAGATATCTTAACATATTACCTGACTTCCTGAACTAAATTACTAATGACATTTTCTATTTCTAATATACCTACGTCGTAGCAAAAGTATGCTACGAAAAAAGAACATTCATAATGCTCCAATTACTTTGTAATTTCCCGCTCATTACTTACACCTGGCGGAAGAAATTATTTAACCAAGTTAAAAATAAAACCTTCCTTGTAATTACTGAACTCTGTTGGTGTTCTTAATTTAAACTCATTAGTTCGTAACTTAAGCTCATTACTTTTTATTACACAACCAACATCAGCCCGTTTAACGTCCACTGCATTACATGAGCTTCCCCTGGATGAAGAGTTGGAATATTTAGGTATTAATTATATGTTAAACGTCTGACGTTTTGCAATAGTCACCAGGCAGTCAGTACTATATAGTATAGAACACGCAAGTAAATTTTCGAGATTATTCGCATTAATTCTGCCATTGTACAAATTAAAATGTACTAAAATAATCATTTAAGAATAATTCTTTTTTTGTCCACTGCAGGAACCCTACGCATATGAGATTTAGAGCAAGACCTACCGCTATTCCTATTACCTCTATGGTACGGAATGTGTTATATAGGGTATTACCTACATTTGTTATATATCTACACTCTTCTTTGTGTTTCAGTTCAAAATGTCGCTACTACTACAAGATTACTTTGCTGTGACACGGTACTGAAATTGAATGTAAACATAGGCGTTATGTACAGAGTATATTTTCACGATTTTCATCACGTCGTATATCCAAGAACGCGTATTTATGTCTGAAATAATTGGTATTTGTATTCATATTAAACTAGTTTCTATCATGATTTAGCTAAGTAATTTTCTTACAATTCTCTATGTAGAATGACAGATCGAAAACACAATATTGTTCTGGCACTAACAACAAAAAGAGATACATGTATAAAAAAACAAAATGTTCCTTTTTTGAAATAAAAAAAAACACAATAGGAACGCATTTCTTTAAAAAAAAAATTCCTATCATGAATTTCTAATTTCAAAAAAATATAAAATTATTAATTAATTTTGTTTTTTTTTTATACTTGTGTCTCTTCGTTTTAACTGAAACACGTTATGTAAACAACCATTTTCTTACAGAAAATATTAATCACACAGTGTCACAGAAGGTACATCGGTACCTATCTGGTTTCTCCCCACTCCCTATCGCGAGATACGTATTATGTAAATTGGCAGGATTACCTCTATCGCGTAACATCCTTAAAGCCAAAATCACGCTCGAGGCGATATCGTTAAATAGGTTATTATAATGTTTCTAATGGAATTCGCGCCAAAGCTTTTACTTACTGATTTTTGATACTCGTCTTTGAAGTAAAATTGGTGCTGAGCGCACGAAATTCTTAGAATGTTAATTATATATTCGAAAAAAAAACATATTTTTATAAAATTTACCTCTTTAACAAGTTTTTATAAGGGGCCTGTCCAGAGCTCGCCACGTCTCTGATCTATTAATGGGTAAGTTAGTGTGAATAAGTAGCTGGGGATGTGTAGACAGCCTACTTGTCTAGTAAAGCAAACTTTTGCATTGTTTTCTGTATTTAAATATGCGGGGCTTAAAAAATAGTATATACTTAAAGTTGAATAGTGACAATTATAATTTGTAAAAGGATCAATCAAGTCTCATATCAGATTCCCTATTTGCGAAATAAATAAGATACTCGCGCGCGTTTTTACCCGCGTAACTCCCGTTTCCATAGGAACTTTATAATTAAATATAGCATATAGCCTTTCTCGATAAATGAGCTATCTAAAAATAAAAGTTTTTTTTTTAAATCGGACCCGCAGTTTCGAAAAAAAGTGCATTCAAGTAAATTAACAAACTTTTCAGCTGTATAAATTAGTTTAGATATAAACAAATCTGCCTTCCTTCCAATACCTACTTTTAATAATAGTGCTAACAAAGTTATTGTAACATAACAACTACAGTCAGAGTTTCACTGAGTTGAACACAGTCAAACTTTGATTGTAGTTTATAACTCAATCACAGATTTCTAACCGTGACTACCACTGCAAAAAAAAGGTTAGGTATTCAAAAAACGTTTAGAAACAGCGCGGACGCTCACGAACCATTGTGCACGTTCAATTTTAAGCTTTTAAAAATATTCTAACACATGCAATCAAAATATGTTGCAACAAAATAAATGAACAAAGTTTACATAGTGTGATTGGACATAGAGATTTCAATTTATTTTTTGTACATAAAAATTGAACCAATATCAGTTTGTTTACGGACGACAGCAATTAAAGCTTCCATGTTGTTTACTGGACGGTTCGTTGTCAAGTGACCGGTGACGCGTTAGCAAGCCCGTCAATTAATGATATTTTTGAAAAAAGGGTAATTAAAAAAAAAATGTTATATTAAAAAAGGGAATCACCATTTTAAACCGCTTTTCTGTTAAGTCAATTTTTTTAATTGAGTGGACGATCTCATGGAGGGCAATCTCAATCTTATATTCAAAAAATTCGTTTATTAACGCGCATCGTTCGCACTTTAAGTATTTATCTATAAATATGTCGGAATATAGCATTTGTAACTGTAAGTCTATTGTTCATAAGCCTTATAAGTTAATAGCAACAGTAGACTTAGGAATTTCAATACAATGATAAAAGTATAAAATTTAGATTTTAGATATTCACAAGGCTTTTTCTATGTTTTATGTTTTTGACCTAATGATGACTCAATGATGAAAATATGTCTGTTATTGCCACTTACTTTCCCAAAATAAATAATCTTTAAATATATCGGATAAGAAATGCGACTTTCCGACAATTTCTCCGTTAAATACCTGAATTGCGAACGTTGCGCCTTAAGGAACATTGAAACGTTCGCAATTTAGGTATGTAACGGACAATTTGTCTGAATATTAGTTACATTCTTAATAATTATGTTAATTAAATATATTATTAATTTTTATTCATCATAAAGTCATAATCGTAAAAAAGCACATGTGAATATCTACCGTCTAAAATTTATACAGTTAGTATTCCTTGGTCTATTACTTGGTTTCAATTAGCTTTGAGGAATTAATAACCACAGGCCTATTTTTGCCGTTTATGTTTGCGTAAAATATAATGTAATCACTAAAACAAGCTATGATCAATCAAAATGTCCGTTAAATACAAAAAGTGGGAACAAACTCCCTTAATAATTATTTTTTCTCAACGCTAGAATGCAATTTATTATTTTACCAAAACTTTCGAACTTTATCTACACATACATTTTGCTATTTATGATTATTTCATGTCGGTTCATTTCGACTGTATTTAAACACATACCAATGGGTTGGACAGATAATATAAGAGAAAAGCCTATATTGATTTTCAATAAGCCTGCTCTAGTTATTCAGTAACGTGAGTTATATACTTTAAGCCCATTCAAATCATTGTTTGAAACATGGGTTTAACCAACTGTTGTCAACCTGCGACCCGTCGAATATATTTGAATGTTTTTTTTTGTCGGACAGCTTTATGTAATTAGCCTTTACTATTTCACCGGACATAAAAGCGAGCAGAGCTCCAGCCTAGAAGTAGTTAAAAACTACAAATTAAGCAACCTGCGCAAGAGCGGTCGCTGGCGGGGAGATTGAGGGATTATGGCTTTTAGCTTTTTAGGTGAGTTATGCGCAACTGTCGCTCTACTTTATATTACGTCTACGAGGGCATCGGAAGGTTTATTTGAGTGGCCTTACCCGGGCCCGGCAGTATAATGCCAATACTAAAATACATATACAAGTTATACAATACAGCTACACGCTCGCGATTTCACCTACGTACTCCCATTGCCCGTAGGGACATTATAATTAAATATAGTGTATAAGATTCTAACACTGAAAGATTTTTTTCAATCTAACTAATAAATGAGAACTTGAGATTAGCGGGTGCAAGCAAACAAACCAACTCTTCAGCTTTAGATATCTATTAATATAAGATTTGTTGTTAGTGGCAAGTGTTGCGCGTCAAACCTTTCTGTACTTTTCCGTTGATTTTTCTAGATTGTTTTTCTATAAAAAAATACAGAGAAAAATATTTTATACTATACTAGCTTTCCGCGAGCGGTTTTAGTTTTTTTTTTGAAAATGCATTTACCATTCCCTCCGCCGCTGCAGCGTACGGGTGTGGGACTCACCCTCTCTATAGCGTGGTATGCTAAACTCATACCACGAGGAGAGGACCCTACGTCACTAAAACCCCCCGCGGACACTCCTTTGATCCGCCGTTGGCGGAGGCCGGGTACGCATGAGCAATGCGGCCCCCCGATGGCACCTGCGGCCAATATGGTACCGCGGGATCTCCTAGGACGAGCGGTTTTACCTGCATATCTATCGTTCTAGCTCGTTTCGTAACTTCATAATTATGTAGGTAGATATAGCAAATATCCAACTTTGATAAACGGGCTATAGAAATATTTTTTCCTGAGATTAGCGCGTTCACACAAACAAATATAGATTTTAATGACAAACGACAGTACCTACGCCAAATCGCCCAAAAGTTATGCAGCAATTTATTATTTCATCAAAAATATTAAAAAAAATGTATTTGTTAAAGACAATAAATCTTATATTGTAGCCTGTAACATAATTTTTTTCTTTATTAATTTTAAAGGTTTGCCAACAGTTGTTACAATGTTACATGGTAAAAATAAATACAGAACAAAATCTACATACAAGTTAATAGTACAAATAATCAAAGGCAAACACCACATGCTATCATAATTTAATATCATTATGCACTTAATACTTTCACTAATGTTGAATTGAGTGAACCAACTATTTACCACCAACCAACTATTTTATAGGCGTACCATAATCCTCGAACATTGATCAATAGTGATTAACGTAGCAATAAGTTTGTAAACTAAGTCGGTATATAGCCGATTAAATGTATTCCAATTATAAATGCTTGTGGTCGAAATTCCACCATAATTAAAAAAAACTATAAGCATTCCGTACTCCTTCTCTATATGAACTACTAGCGGCTGGCCCCGGCTTCGCACGGGTGACTTTATATGTTACACGCGGATAATGTAGCATTCTAATGGCGTAAGAATTATCGAAATTCTTTTTGTCATTTTTGAGTTTATTCGAAACAAACCTACATAAATATAAAAATACTAACTTTTCCTCTTTTTATTAGTTTAGATAACTGTGTGAAATTTTTTATTCTCGCTTCACGTATTAATATAAAAATGTTAACGTTTAACTTTTTGAATACTTTTTAATTATTACTAACACTCTGTAGAGATAATTATTGCTTGAAATACAACATGTGACTTGCAATAAAACAAAATGTTAGTTGTTCATACGGGTGCTCCTAACATAGGTTGCTAGTCATTTAAATCTCAAATATTTAATAGTTTGAAAAAGTATATATAATTATACCTACGTATATCAATTGTACTACCAAAACTAAATCATTTAGCTGAATATTAGTTACGAAAAAACAACGTGTACCTAGGAATATTATAAAACATCATTTTACGACACTATACTAAAACAGTGCTGAAAATAAAACTTGAAAAGGAAATTATATACATACTAAAATATCGTAGGTACTAAAATAAATACCTTTTTCAGGTTCCGTAATGACTAGTTTTTAACCCAGTTATTACGTCCGCATGACTTGTAGTATTAGAACTCTTTAAATTTATCTTAATTAACATATAAACATAATTCACTTTATACGCGCATTTAAATTCCAAAACATGTACTTTAAGTAGGTATTAGTATTAGTCTTTCCACCTAAACATGTTTCATAGAATGGGAATCGTTGTAACTAAAGTATATAAATCTATACTAATATTACAAAGAGGTAAAGTTTGTAAATTGATTGTGAAGTTGTAGGGGGTAATCTCTGGATCTAATGGGGCGATTTTGCTAATTCTTTTACCAATAGAAAGCCACATTATTTAAGTAAGTATATAGAATATTATTATTTTAAGTCAACGTTTCCGATGCCGTGCGGTTTCCGGCTTAGAATAGACCACCCCATGTCCTCCCATAGGTGTCGTAAAAGGCGACTAAGGGACATATGGCTGATGGATGGGCAGCAGCATCTATTAGCTCAAGGTTTACATCTTACTGCGATCACCAATCCGTCTGCCAAGCGTGGTGATTATGGCAACATCCCTCAACGATCCTGGTTTGCCAAGGTCTGTTAAGAGGACGCCCATGTTCAGGAGTGGACGCCATCGGGCTGTTGATGAAGTCAACTTTTCCACGGGAACGGGTTCGAAACGGGTCAAACCGTACGTGACAGCTAGTTTGTTTATAAATTTAAAATGGTGTATATTATTCCTATTAGGTCTATTTATGAAGATCTCATTAGTATAAAATGTATTGTTAAAGTTTGATATACTGTAGTGAGATTAAGGTTTACGTACTGGCCGTATTCGAATAAAGACCTTTTTTATATTTAAATAAATAAAGAAATGAATCGATACTTCAAGCTGGATGTTGACGAATAAAAGATTATTAATATTATAAAAACGAAATAATATTTATATTACACAGCGAGATTTGTGCTGTCGAGAAGTTGGAACCTGAGCCCGTTATTAATTTATAGTTATAGTAAGAAGTGTTTTGTTTTTGTGTGTTAATTCAATAATACAAAGTTATAAAGTTTACCATCTTTCATTTATAAAAGAGTGATAGTGAATAGTGATCGTACCCCTCACACACCCTCTTCGAGGACCAACAGCAGTGAGCCCTGCTGAGCTACGCACCCTCAGGCGTTACAATACCTACTATGTTGGCTTCGCCTAAAAATTGGGAGCAATTTAAATTTTCTGCTTGGTCCGCAAAATCCATTTTCTGAAGTGGAATAAATATGAAATTCTAGAGACAAATTTATTTTGGCAAGAAGGGCACATTTTAATGATTTTTTAAAGTGGCACTCGAATTTAAATAACGGTTGTCAGATTATTAAAGCTTTAAAAGCTTGAAAGTATTGGAAATTTAAATAAAATTGATTTACTTCAAAATATGGTACAAACATGATTTTCTGTAGTCACACACTTATGTTTAACAGATTTTGTCTGCAGTGACATGCGATTACAATTATTGTAATCGTAGTGCGCATCGCAGTGACATGCGATTACAATTGCAATCGCATGTCACTGCGATGTCACTTGCTGTGCAGCTTACAATCATTGCAATATATTGTTTTCCATTTTTTTCGGATACGTGTCGGTAGTTAAACACGAGGCTTTTGCACAAGGCCAGCAAAGCTTCAGCCTTACTAAATCGTTTAAAGTTGTGGTACAAACTAAGCAACTTGCGCAACACGATGCTCGATTAAGATCGTTCAGCGTAATTATTTATTCTTGGCAGTAAAATCGATAGATGTTTACTTTTTTATAGCATTAACTTCGAAGATTATGTACGTAAGTGTATCTGTAAGGACCTAGAGCTCAGGTATCTCTATGAACTAACCGTATTGTAAAAATTAACATGCTTACTCATCCTTACGTTTTGATAGTATTACTGATGGTGTAAATCGTCCTTCCAAGTATTGAAAAATGCAACCATTGAAAAATGTACGCTGTACCTATTTAAGATGTGCAAAATAAAGGATATCTTTTGGTTCAGTATCGTCAGATTAAAAATGATCAACATAAATGGTAAAAATATAAGCTTACTGTACAAAAACAACAAACTTCTGAAATTTGTTTTTTTTTCGTTCCTAATATTACGTAAAGATAACAAGAACTGTACCTACACGCGTCAAAAAGTGTCGCATATTGCCCATACGGGTAGCTACGAATAATATTTTGCCCGTACCCAATCGCGAAAGAAATGATCGCATAAAAATACGAAATTGCTTACATCTTTTTGCCAAATTACATCAATTTCGAACCAAAACGAATTTAGGTAGATACATTATTTGTTATTATCTTGTACTGTCTGTTATGTTTGTATATGGTACCTGGTAGTCTTGTCTTAATACCTACTGCAATATTTTTTTAAATCTTAGAATTTACACAAAGATTTCCTGTACGGCATGGGGATCGAACCCACGACCTCGAAGATTTAAAGCGAGCCACAACCGCTTCGCTACGGAGTCTGTCGAGTCGTAAAAGTAAGGTCTCGAATGTTATCATTTAATTTATATTAATATTTCAGATTTACCATGTGTGAATGAAACGTAATTTTCATTTCCCCATAGGCATTTGATGATTCCGAGAGTTCGTATAATTAAACTAAACAAGGCGCATGGAATAAAACGTCATGCAAGAGAGAGTCGAAGAGCTAGTAACTGTGTCTTTTTTTATTAATTTACTCTGAAAATCTGTTCCAATTTCTGGTACACATTTTAACAAACTCCATTCTCTAGTACTTCAAGTGCTTAATGGTCAGCTTCATATGCGATGCACCTACGACCCGTTTATATGTGATGTAAAATTTTATAAACTAGATTTACCTCAAGATAACGAACAGCGACAACTTTTCTTTTTTTTAAATATATGACAGACATGTGTACTTAGCCTTCAGACCTTTGCTTTGTTACTTCACTGAAGAATGCAAACATTGTTCTAGCCTATTTCGACCAGAATACGATTAAAAAAATAAAGATTCCCCATTCGTTAGCTATGACAGATCGAAAGTAACGACGCACAAAGGGCTGATTTTTGATTTTCAAACAAGTAAATTTGAAATATGTCAATTTTTGTTTGAAAATTCTGTCAACGTTAAAATTTATTCCTGAGATCATTTTTATCTTTTAAGATTAAATAAGTAACGGTTTTCACAATAAGGTAAGCTACCTTTACAAACTACCTTAGTTTTATCAAAAACATGAACTGTATTTTTTATTATTGTGCATAACATAGAAGAAATTACATCCGCTTGCTTAATTGCATCACGATTTAACCCAGTCGTAAAACTTAACTAGGTTTTGTGTCGTTTCGGGGTGTACTGTGAATGGCTAGTTGTTTAATACTCCGCGATACTGCCTTTATTAAGGCTTTTGTTTTATTACTCTCCCTCTGTACGCAAGTTGAGCGTATCAAGTAAAGAAAGAAATATAAAAATATAACATATCAAGTTTTAAGTAGTGAGAGCTGTGTCTGTGGGAAATTTTAAATTGGAATTATTATGTGCTTAACTAATAAATTAAGTACTTTGCAAAGAAAAAGCTTCCATTCAAATTATTCAGTAAATACTTATTATATTAATAAAACGTTCTGTTCAAAATTACTGCCTAGGTATATATATAATATATATGACTGACTAACAGATCAAAGCCTAAACCGCTAGTCGTAGATACTTAATACTTACAAGGTGATTTCTCTTTATGACGTAAGCATATAATAAGAAAGGCTTTTTAATAATGCCATTGCTAAGGATATGAAATGGGTTTTTTCTGTTAAAATCGAAATCTACACGAACGAAGCCGCGGACAACTGATATTCATCATCATCAGCGCGTATAACGTCCACTGTTGAACATGGGCCTCCTCCCAAGGGAGGGTATTTGCCATAGTCACCAGGCTTGGCAAGCGGGTTGGTGACCGCAGTATTAGGTTGTACCATACAAGGAAACGCTGCTGCCCGTTCCTTGCTATTCGATTATTATAGATGATGTTATAATAATCGGGACCAACGGCTTGGTTGCTTTCCGAGGCACCAGGGTAGTCCCTCAACCAACCAGACCCGGGAAGAAATCTTAGAATTTACACAAAGATTTCCTGTCCTGCGTGGAGATTGAACTCACGACATCCGAGATATCGAATCGAATCAAATACCGCTACGCTAAGGAGTTTGTCAACAGCTAATCGATTTTCAAAAAATCTGCAGAGAGTTAGTGCGATGTAAAATGACTTAAACAAGGAAGGAATTTAGTGACCTCCGTTATGTCGAACTACCTACTTCATCGGAGATATCTTAACTAAAACTTTTCCCACTGCCATCTAGACCCGCTGACTCAGACCGAGTGTAAAATTTTATGAGCAAGGTTTATTTGCTCAGTGCGGCCGAGTGCCAATAAAACGCTCGTGTCAAATAGTTTGATAAAGGTACTGGTCGGACAACGGTTGGCACATACAGAGGAACAACCGTAGTACGTCGTACATGTCACGAATAAAATTATACGATGTGTTACGTGCTAGCGATACGTGGACGATTTATATCTAGGTATTTAAGAACAATAGATGTTATTGTTAGAGCGTGACCTGGATGAATAAATATTGTTATAAGACCCTTCTACTCTCTCAATAAGTATATTACTGCATGATATTCGACATTAATGACACGCACTTCTGCTGATTCTGGAAAGACGTAGCATCATCAGCCCGTATAACGACCTCTGCAGAACTTTGGCTGAGAGAGGTTTTGCCATAGTCACCACGCTTGGCAGGCGGGTTGGTGATTGCAGTATTATATTGTAATATACAAGGAAATTAAGTACGTTATCCCACTTTATTAGAGTTAATTCTGCGCTAGGCACCATTTCAGCAGGTGATGAATTCAGGTCGGGTGAAAAAGTTGATAAGAATTACCATCACAATCAAAATTAACTAAGAGAAATGTTTTCTAAAACATAGAAAATTGTATCAAATCTTCATCATCAATTTAAAATTAATGTATTTGTTTTTTTTTTCTATTAGGTACCTAAAAATATCAATGGTCACAAAAATCTTAATCCTAACTATAGACTTTATTTAACCTCACATTATTATAGTAGAACCAAACCGCTTAGATATAGGTCTCAAATATAATATATGTTTATTTTTACATGAAATAACTTAATTAACCGCTTCATTTACTTTAAAAGAGTCGTTAATATAATACATTATAAGAGAAAGCTTTTAAGTAATATACGTAATGGCTGAACTAAGTAGATCCGTATACATTTTAAGGTAAGTGTTTCAAACTTAGGGCTTTTTGCCAAGTTCTTGTAGCCTTAATCCTAAATTCTAAATTGAAATAGAAACGTTTTAGTAAGTTCATCTCCTTTTCTTCAGTCATTCTCTTTAGATTATTTTTATTAGCAGAATTTGAGAACAACTTGACGAATTTGACCGATTCTTTTATTATTGCACTTGTAATTGTTAGGACAAACATAATATAAATAAAATGTTGGAAAAATTCTCGGGAAATGACTGAAATTTTAGACGGGCACACAATTCCGGGACAACCTTCGTAGCGTAGCGGTAGTCACTTTTAATCGGAGTTCGTGGGTTCGACCCCCACGCCGGACATTAAATCGTTGTGTAAATTCTAAGATTCCTTACCAGGTTCTCTGGTTGGTGGAGGGACTACCCTCCGTGCCTCTGAAAGCACGTTAAGCCGTTGGTCCGGATTGTTATAACATCATCTATAATAATCGTATATCAAGGAACGGGCAGCAGCCTTTCCTTGTGTAGTACAACATAATACTACAGACACCAGCCCGCCTGCCAAGCGTGTTGATTATGGCAAATTTCCTCCCCCGGGAGGAGGCCCATGCTCAGCAGTGGACGTTAAACGGGCTGATGATGATGAGCGGGCACGTGCAGTCAGGATCCATACCAGTGGCACCACTGGCATGCTTTGAGAGGCATGGAGGCTAGTCTCTCAACCAACTCTCAGACACGGAGATAAATCTTTGATTTTAAGGAATGTTGTTTTTCCGGTGCGACAAACAATTAAAAATATAACAACAACAAAAATTTAAATAATTTTATCCATTTTAAGACAACCTCAGTAGCGTAACGGTATTTGGCTCGCTTTAAATCTTGGAGGTCGTGGGTTCGATCCCCACGCCGGTCAGGAAATCTTTGTGTAACTTCTAAGATTTCTTTCCGGGTCTGGTTGGTTGAGAGACTACCCTCCGTGCCTCGGAAAAGCACGTTAAGCCGTTGGTCCCGATTGTTATAACATCATCTATGATTGTATATCAATAATAATAAATACTGCGGTCACCAACCCGCCTGCCAAGCGTGGTTACTATGGCAATAGCCTCCCTCGGGAGGAAGCCCATGTTCAGCAGTGGACGTTGTACGGGCTGATGATGAACCATTTTAAGAAAAATATTATTCTCTTTCATATTATAAGGTTAGGCTAGAGTTGCTCAAAGGAGTGGATGTGCTTGCATTTTTCGAATAATACTGAGAAAAAAAAACATATTAAAACTTCGTTTTTACTTTAGTTGTATAATGTAATGACAATGCTACAAAGACAAACAAACAATACGTCTAAGCTTTCTGGTTAATTCAATTGGAAATGTTATACTTTTCATTTCTTAACAGAAAATTCTTTCTAATTAGTGGTATGTTGATTTTATATTAAAACTAGCTGTCACCCGCGACTTTTTTCGCGTAAATTTCATTTTTTCCATACAAACAAAATATTAACATTACAAAATATTATATAGATACTATTATAATATTTCAGAATTGAGATTAATAAAATTCGACCGTTGACAGGATTCGAACCTGCATCTTAGGTAAAGCCCCTAGTTCCTTAACCAATTAGGCTTCGGTGGAACTACAGTCGTTCATCGAAATTTATTAATCTCTTTGTAACACGTCTCTATGGGGGAATAAAGTATAGAGTAAACTTCTCCATTAAGTGTTCAAAATATTTAAAAATAGTATATACCTAATGTTTCTATTGCATTTGCAAAAAAAAAACTGTAAATATTTTATTTGTGTTTGTCATATATTTAATAAAACACTACCTAACAGTCCCGCGGTTTCACCCGCATGGATCACGTTCCCGTGGAAACCTTCACTTAAAATATAGACAAGGCAACAATGCTTATGACACTCACAAATAGGCATTGTGGTTTTGAATTGGTAAAGGAATTAGCAAAATCGGTTCAGTAGATCTAGAGGTTACCCCCTACAGCCTCACAAATAGTTCACCAACTTTACCACTTTTAAGTAGAAGTATAGATTACTAATTTCAATAGTCAAACATTGTCTTTCTCATCCTTAATTTATATATGTCACCGGAAAATAATAAGAATCGTAAGTTGATCAACTTTATAGTTAGATGATAAACTAAAGAGGTTTCGAGTGGTCAAAAAACAATAAAACCTATACTTACTACGCCTAAACTCCAAGTCCAAGTCCCAATGAACTCCATTGAGTTCATTGGGACTTAATGAAGTTGAAGTATTTTTGTTTTGTTACAACAGTAGCATAGTCTCGTTTAGGTTAGGTCAACTGTCATAACAATTAAGTAAATAATATAATTATTACGCGCGTTCACTGAAACTGGCAACAAAATTTACAAATAAAATGAGTGGCATGGACGTTGATCAACGTACGATTCGTATTATTTTCCGGTGATATACCTATACATCATAAGTTTAAAATTTACCACCCCCTTTTACAAATCCTTCTAATATTATAAATGCAATAGTTTGTACATGTGGATGTATGTATGTTTATTACTCTTTCACGCAAAAACTACTGAATGGATTTGGCTGAAAGTTTTCACTCGGATAGTTTATAAGTTGGATTTACATATAGGCTACAAAATATCACGCTCCGATCCACTGGAGCAGAGTGACGCGGCTAAAAACGCGGTACGCATCTTCATAAAAGAATAATAATAATAAGTTCGTTTCGGAGGCCTCTTCAATGTTGGCTTCGGCCCCATGAATGCCTTTCAAATGACCGGGTCCCCATGGGCCCGTGACAGTAAAATGTACCAACATAATAATAATAATAATTATTATTATTTAAACGATCAAAAATTTTACATGGATGGTAGGAGTACAGTGTTTACAGATATAAAGTCTCAACTTAGGGTTTATCCACATAAATCCACACTAATACATATTTATGTAACCCTGCCTCCAAAACTAGGTAGTCCTGTATCTTGGGAGATAGTGTTCAGTTATACAGTTAACTTAGGCTTGAAGGAAGGAATGTAAAGAATTTATATGTCGTTCAAACATTAATACCGGCACAAGTAGTTCGATTTCGGTTCGATTCTTAAGATCTCATTTGTCTCGAAATGGCCTCTTAACGTAATGGCATATCGTTAAAACAGCTTCCAGTCCCTCCAAATTGCCATGTCTCGGAAATAATGAAATTTAATAAGCCATTGAATATTTCGGGTACAAATGAGTAGGTATGAAAACTTATTTGGTAAAGAAATAAGTTAGAAAATTTCATTCGTAAATAATTATCATGCATCAATAATTATCAGTAGGGTAGTATAGTGGTCAGTATCCTCGCCTGTCACGCGGGAGACCGGGTTCGTTTCCGTGCGGAGAGCAGTAAAAGATAGTGTTTTAATTCTATTTCATTGTTAAAACGTAAAGTTTACTTTAGGTTTAAAACACCTCCTGATGGTGTGCGGTTTCACCTGCGTAGCTCCTATCCCCGTAGGAATTTCATAATTAAGTATAGCCTCAAGCCTACTTCGATAAATAGGCTATCTCACACTGAAAGAATCTTCTAAATAGACTACGAGTTAAGAGTAGTATTTCCTGAAATTATCGCAAGCAAACAAACAAACATACGTAAAAACTAACAAACTCTTCAGCTTTTATATTAGTAAGTATATATAGATTTCCTGCAGAAAACAAAGAGTAACAAACAAAATAAAGAGTGGGTTTAGAACAACTTTTATTTCTCATAGAGAATTGCATACATCAAAGTTTCCTCTTAACCTCTTATGCACAAATAAGTTGTTACTTATTATTATTTTGAAATACTATCAATTATATCATTGTTCATTTTTCTTAAGTAATTGACGTCAGAAACTTATTTAAACATTTCCTACCTTAAATCCATAGCTTATACAAGAACCAAATAAAAAAACATGATCGTTATCAACACCAAAACATAAATTTATTCAGTTTTACAGTCGAATTTAATAACTATTACTACCAAAACCACTCCACCTACCACTCATGCTATGCGCTAAAATGAATGCTACTATAAACAGAAACCACTAATTCACTGCGGCTTATTTAATAAAACTAGTGACTAAACCAAGGGATCGATATTGGCGCACCTTCCACTCGGCCGACCAATACATAACGCTAATAGGACCGCACCTCGCTAATAAACAAGATTATGACCGCCCGAGTGTCCGTATATTAGCACTGAACTGTTATGAACACAATAATAACAAAACAGACTCATTAATTCTTTGTAAAATATCGTGTTTATTTCAGCGAAAACGATTGTTGGAAAAGTAAGCACGTTAAGCTGTTGGTCCCAATTGTAAAAACTTCATCTGTAACAAGCGTATACTAGGGAATAGGCAGCAGCGTTGCCCGATGTGCTACATAATAATACTCCGGTCACCAACCCGCCTGCCAAGCGTGGTCACTTTGGCAAAAATCCTACCTCGGGTAAAACCCATGTTCAGAAATGGACGTTATACGGGCTGATGTTGATGATGATTGTTGGCACGATCATTTAAGATTAAGAAAGATGTGAATATCACTCGGTGGAACTAATCTCCATGCCTTAAAAAGCATGTTTTGAGAAACACATATTAACTTGCGCATACCATATTATATCAGCGACTAATTCGCTCGTTGAAAATGAGGATTTTGCCCAATTATCTCATTGCGTATCCAGGCGTTAAGTGAATGTATAACTGACTTATCTATTCTACTCGACACAATGCTGACATGGTAACTACGTCGTAACTATAATTATAATATGTGAATTAGTCTCTTCACATATTCTTTTTAATCTATATCCAAAGATTAAATTAAAGTCCTGCCGCACCTACCCTGATATACGATTGCCATAGATGCTGTTATATGGACCATATCAACCGCAGTCATCGGTTGATATGGTCCTAGTTCATATGAAAGCTGGCCAGATCCAAAAAGAAGGTTCATTAAAATTCACATTGACTATTGCGGCACAGGAACCGATTTGTGGCCTTCTAAGTTCCTACTGACAGTACCGCGCACTAAAAATATGTTTTAAGGAATAAAAAATCCTAAAACTAGTATTTAGATAGTTAAACTTATGCTAGGAAATATCCGTTTTCTATAAAAGTCGTGTGTACTGAAAATATTTGTGGAAAAGTTTCCAAGATCTTCTTTCCTAGTTTCTCAAAGCAGTACGTTTGAGCTATGAAGTCTCAACTGCTCAAGAATAATGTACTTAAAAACTAGTTTCTTTATATATTCTCTACTTCTGACGATGCAACATTTTCTCGTTTCACTTCATACTCAACTACAAATGTTAAGGGAAAAATTTGTTTGTAAAATATACGTGACGTTTAGGTATTTAACTATTATGTATAGCTGCAACCATAATTAAAACTGTCTATTATGAACTTTGCAAAAAAGATAAGATTCCGTCTCTGTTCTGGCTGCCACCAATAATGCGATTTGTGTTAATATTTATTATACATAATAAAAAAACAAATATCTGTCAATTTCTAATTTCGCTACAACATTAATATATGATTATAATAGCGAAATGCCCGTTTTTAAAGCAAACACATTGAGTAGCTTATCCTTTGTTGGATATGTTTTTCCATTACTTTACCAAGCGTTTTACCAGCTAAATAGAGCACAAAGTAATTAACTTTGTGCTAAAATGGAAAATATCCAACAGTAACAAAAAAAACAGCTTCAAAGTTAGTATTTAACAAATGCTCGTACCGTGAACGAGTTTCGTACAATATCGTCACAGCGCGTACTCACCCCGGTCGCGGGTCTAAATTGAAAAGCTTTTGAAAGCCTATCGGCCGAGCCTATTTTCGTATCGGCACTGATCAATGAAACGATTTTGCAGGCAGTGCAAATATCCTATCACATATGTTTCCGAGCCTCTGAGCGTATCGGTAAAAACCGATGAATGGAAATAATACAAGGCTTAAAACTGATCGCCCTCTCTCCGTTATTTTGAGAGTTACCGAATTATATATTGGAGACGAGATGAGAGTGTTCTAATAAATTGCTCGGAAACGTAACTCATCTTGTGTGATGCCTTGTTTCATGAGGGAAAATGCTTTTGTATTATTTACCGATAAGCGAGTTTATTTAGAAGAAAGAAAGTACCTAAATTTTCTTTTTATAGATCGTAAAAAATATGGGTCTTGTGTTTGGTTTTTCGACGCTAGTTACGAGTACTTACATCGCTTCAAAATAATACATAGCGCGAGTATGTATTATTTTAGCCGAAGGCCTAGTACCTGCTAGGCCTAAGTTTTATGAAATATCTGTACTTCTATACTAATATATAGCTATAAAGCGGAAATATTTGATTGTTTGTATTGAAAAGGCTCCGAAACTACTAGACCGATTTCTAAAATTATTTCACTGTTAGAAAGCTACACTATCTCCAAATGACATAGGCTATATTTAATTATGAAGTTCCCACGGGAACGGCAGTTACGCGGTTGAAACGGGAAACGGGAAGCTTGTATATTATAAAGTGGAAAGATTTGTAATTTTGAATGTATGTTTGTTACGAACAACCTCGAAAACTAGTAGAAAGATTTCGATAATTCTTTCACTATTTCTATTCTACATTATCCTTGAGCAACATAGGCTATATTCATAAAGTACCCATGGTGGGTATTATATATGAATAGGGATCGTAATGAAACAGTCAAAGGTTATAAGCACACTGTCTTTTATTCCTTTAAATAAACAATAGAACGTCGTGAGTGTTCTATGTTTAAAAAATAGCCAAGGCTTTCTGTGTACAGCCAACCAGCCAGTTAATTGAGATTCCCAAACCATATCATGTACAGTAATATTATTAGGATTCAAAGAGATAATACATACACCCATTGAAACTTATGAATAGCATTAGATATCGGAGGTTCATCTGAAGCTGGCTATCTAGTATACTATAACTACGGTCGAACGGTAATTGCATTAGTCCAAACTTTATGTTCGTAGATATATAATTTGCGGCGACAGTTCTAAGCTCGCTCGAGTGGGAACCTTCCGGTCCATCTTCCTATTGGAATAGAGATGGGCGACTCGACTCCGAAAAGGTGACGCGTGCTGAATGTTAAGTGTATTGTAATATTATTATTTTTGTTGCATAAACAAGTTATCTAGTTTAGTGGATGTTTTCTACTCAACTCTATTTGCAGTATAAAATAGCAGTTTCACAACTAACTTTAGTTCAAAATATTGACTTTAAGTTAAATACTGGGTTATTAAAATACATAAGGGAATTTCCACTGTATTGTGTAAAAGGGAAAGAAACTAGCAAGTTTATTGTATCTTGCAGGTAAAAAGATTTTACCTTTAAGTTAAAAAAAAAATGAGAACTAAATTTACGTACTAAAACCAAAATAAACAAACTTAATATGTATAATACTTATGTCATTAATGTCCAAACAAAAGTAATACTGTAGCATGGTAGGAACGTGCACATGACCATGAACATGATACACTTCTACTGACCGATTTTGGTCACGGCTGCACATGTCTAAGGAAATTAGACATCTGCGCAGGACATATTACTTATACTGGGCAAGCACAATTTCACTATCTATATGTTACTTTCAAAATCTGGTGTGACTGTCCTATCGACACGATCTGTTTTCACCGGTCGTGATGAAAGGATCAGGAGTAAGACCGATAACAAAACGTGCTTTCCGAGACTCAGGTGAAACACCACCTACTTTCAGATTTTTATAATGAAATAATAATAAAACATATTATGACCCGAGGATTGATCTCACGATCCTGTTGGATGCGTTCACATACATAATACCGTCACCCCAAAATGGCAGCCACCATGCATATCTATAGTTTCATTAGACAAACACCAAAATCATCATTGGTATGTAACCGGAGCGGTCGAGTGCAAAGCGCATTAGCATTGATTTACATATACGGATTTGAGTTCTTAGTCCAGCTGGATTTAAATAATAAATGGATACTATTCAGAATATAATATCTTTACAAAAGACTAATCAAAGCGAAATGTATAATAGAACTTAATACTTATCAATCCCGTCATCAATAATACTGTTTGTATAATCTTTAGAAGCCAAGTTACGGTAGAAAATAAGTAAGATTCACTCATTACATAGTATAAAAAAGTCGCTTCCCGCTGTCTGACTGTACCTATGTATGCTTATATCTTTAAAACTACGTAACGTATTTTGATGCCGGTTTTTTTGTAGATAGAGTGATTCACGAGAAAGTTTTATATGTATATACATGAGCATTACACCTGTGCGAAGCAGGGGCGGGTCGTTAGTATATTCATATATCAGTTCACTGAAGTAAGAACAAAGGTGAAAATAATTATATACTTTGCACCATAAATGGGTAATTTAAGTGTACGCGCAACTTTGTATGTAGCTTCTCTTTTGAAACTCCATTTTGAACTACTACTACTGAATTTGCCCATGTTATTAAATACATTTAAAAAATGAATAACTCTTAAGAATTTCAAATCATTTCATAAATTTAAACTACATTTTTAAAACATAGTAGAATGTAAATAGGATATAAGGATTTGGTTGGGACAGTTTTTTTTTATTTACTTTTATACAATAGAAACCCTATAATAAAACCTTAAATTCAAAAATATTCCTGTGCTTCTAAATTTCAACATTATAATTTTAAGCCTGTTCAAATTGGTAAAATAGGTATAGTTTATGTCACCGAATACATAATAGTAAATATATATACCTCGTAGTAATGTATATTAATGTAACTTAAACATAGTTGTCATTATTATACAAAAGACAAGCTAGTCTCCTAGGGGCCGTTGTTGAATACCACACAGTAAAGCTAATTGTATTTCACAGTATCTTGAGTTTAACTATGATGTAAATTATTATTATAGTTTATTTACAATTAAAAACAAAACAAAAAATACATTAATTTGCAGAACTACAAATTGCACAATGGCGAGTTAAAGTGATCTAAACAGAAGAGCTTTTTTGTAAATTTCTCAATATTCTAAAATAGAAACAAGCTCGCCGGTCGGTCTTATCCCGCTAAGCTCAAACCATTTTGGACTTTCCTTCAATTTTTAAAGAGATTAAATTTGAGATGGTATGGTATGGTATGGTATAATGGTAGGTTATCTGATGCTATTATAACAATCGGGACCAACGGTAACGGCTCAAAGTAGGAACTCCGAGGCACGGAGTTGGTTCCTTAACCAACCGGACCGAAAAGCAATTTTAGATTTTACACAATGATGTTGTTCGGCGTGTAGATCGAAACCGCAATCTCCGAGTTTCAAGCGAGTTTTATACCGCTGCAGCACTGAGGTAGTATCGTGACTTAGAATATTTACTTGAAACTGTCTTTATTATTTCTGGCGTAGGCACACTAGTTTTCAGTTACACTAAAATAGTTGGCAACTGAACGTGTTGTCAGCGATAGGTATTAACGACTTGGCAAACCTTGGTAAGCGTCACTCTTATAAAATTAGAGGATTTCATAAAATTTAGCATTTATGCACATATAAATTGTTAACGATAGGTTTATCACGCCAACTGATTAATATTTTTGGATATGTTTGTTATAGTCAAAAGTAACAATTTGCCTGTCAACATTTTTATAGCCGAATCAAAACGTTATATATAGGGTGACTGGTAATTACTGACCGATACCTAAACACATGATTGTGCTCATGATAACAAACAACTTTTACTATGGCACAAACCCTGAAATCGCGAAAAAAAAATATCAGCTGTTCCATACATTCATGTTCACATAACTCGTCAACATGGTAGGGAGCAGCTGATTTTTTTTTCGCGATTTCAGGTTTGGTGCCATAGTAAAAGTTGTTTGTTATCATGAGCACAATGATGTGTTTAGGTATCGGTCACTAATTACCAGTCACCCTATATAAAAACATATATATGGAAGAGATATCTCTTCCTTAGATATGTTATGGAAGCAACTTATTTAATCTTATATTCTTAACACGCCCATACGAGTACTAATATCTAGGATTACCAAACAAAAGTATTAGTTTTCCTATATAACAATAAAGTGATTGAGAATCGATTTGAAGTCAGGTCACGTAACAAGCTGTTAACCATAAATTGTTAAAGTCAAAGTTACTGAAGTCGCTGAGAAGTTCTAAATGTTGTATAATAATGTCGCTAGCAGACACCGTCGTTGGAATTTAGAATGCTTAGTGAATAGATTTCCAAACTGTCATACGAGTTTGCAGACACACAGAATATTTCACACGGTAAGCTCAGTAAGGTAAACTAGGTAGAGAAATCAGCTATAATAAAATAGGTATAGGAACTAAAAAAATAATGTCGTACTAATACTTCGACAAAGTTGATATAATTCAACTCGCTTTATTGAGATAAGAACTTTTCCTCTAAATGGTTGATACATAGCTAATTTTACTTGGAGAAAATGTTATTTGACAATAAAACCGAATTTTCACTGATAAAACTTTGGATAACTCACTTAGATTAATGACAACGATAAAGTCGATCCTCATAATAGCGTCCAACTTCGGAGCTAAGTAATAAAATTTTATTTTACATAGAACGAGTACGAGTTGTCAGTCGAGACTATCGTATGTCGAATCGTATTTTATATTTTATTTTTCCTTGGTTTATGGCTTTCCAAACACAGAATTGCGTTACTTTTGTTAGAGTTAAACAGCAAAATACGAGATTTTTGAAGTATTTATTTGTTAGCGTTGGTTTTTGTTATTAAAAGTATTGTGAAACGCCACGTTTAACTTGAACCACATGTATGATTCTTTTACGCGTACAAATTGCTGACGGAGCAAATTGGCACGGAATCTCTCGAGATTACATACATGAGGATACCAGTGAGAACTTGTAGGTCTCGCTCATTATTTTCATGAACAAAGAAACTTAATAAATAAAACAAATAGCTGCGAGCTTCTCTTGTAGAAATTTACTAGAAAATAGGTAGTTATTTTTACAAGGGTACTTAGTTTATTACAACTTGGGAAATACGTTTCTTTCTCGTGAGGACTTTACAATCAGGTTAATACTTGGAAACGCAGCACCAGCTTTGTTAGCATGGTAGCAGTAGACTTGATTATTTTCATAAGTACCAATTATTCTCTCATGTATTGCTTTCTACCAATTTGCAATCGTAACTTGGAAAATGTATTACAGAATAGGTGCTCAGTTCTTAAATGATGATGGAAGAATTAGCAACGCTAATACGTAAGATACGTGAATTTAAAAGGGTAATTATCATTCCTAAGTAACAGAGCAACTGTAATGTTGCTCTGTTACTACAATTAGCCCTGTGAAATCTAACTCTTGTCAGATTAATTTCACAATGCTCCAAAACGTATATTGTAGGAAAGATGCAACACCTTTCTATCTAGCTACCAACCTATCAGCTATAAGTGCAAAAATGATTTTTCTTGTCTGTTTAATATTTACGGGAAACAACCCCCTTATAATTTTCAAAAACATAACTGACTTGTTTTAATATAGTTAAATACTTACTTACTGACAAGACAAGTTAAACCTTTTAAATATACACATAGTTATAATAGTATTCTTATATCGAACTAAAATTTAAGAATTAGATATAATTATTCTACATGTAGAATAGTTAAAATTTATGACGCATATTAAATTGAGACAAGAGCTTGACAACTTTGTGTTCTAGCTACTTTTTCAAAAGTAAATGCACAAGGAGAGGTTCTACGCACTAAATGGTCTTGTCATTAATCAACATTTTAAACTAGAGACATAATGTCATGGCTCATTCGTTTGACAAGTAAAAAAACAATTTACAAAGTTACAAATAATCGGTATTTTGTGTAATAAAGGCTTACTTTTTTAAATGGATGTCTGCATAATATTTTATTGATCTTTCTATTACATTCCGCCACTCTTGTCTCTTGAAAATAAATCGGAGGACTATTTTAATTTCGTTTAATAATGGTCCTTATTCTATGCAAAAAGAGTTCAAATTCTATCTGACCAACATAGGCATTTTTGTCATTCAAGAACTAGTCTGACGATTCGGAAATTGGACAAAGTAATGTAATTTGGAATTTTTCCGGCCAGATAAATGGTTCTTTTGCAAGTTTTGCGAATATAACAGTTAGGCGAATTTAACTTTCAAGGCTGGGGATAAACTGACGCTATTTTATGAATTTCAAAATGCACAGTACCAACCTACTCTTTCCTTTATGTAAAAAAATACTAGCCTAATGATTTTTTAAATTGCGTACGTAACCCGCATTATTATTCTAAAATAATAGTAGTTCTGGTAAGTATAGTTTAAGTTGTATCTGATTTGGACATTCCTCTAAAAATCGTTGTCACATGGATGGATGGTAAATGAATAAATAAATGATGACATGAATGGATGTCACAACAATCTGGCAATTATGGAAGATGGCGGAGTTTCTAAATAAAATGTATGAAAAAACTCCTTATTTTTTATCTATGAGCTTTTACGATGCGCTAAAACTAACACCAGGCGAAGACAAATAAAAAGAAAAATTGAATGTGTTACACGTGGCGTAACTCCCCCCATCATACCACGGCGGGGGTAGGGGAGGTTCTATCTGACAGCGAACTTTTTACGATTTTATAATATACATTTCCAGAAACAATAATACGGCCGATACGGTGTAACAACTACCCGGTAGCATAATACGCAACGCGGATATGCAAATAAGCTGTGACGTCACTCAAACTATCTTATTATCTTTTAAAAATATCGTGAAAAATCATATTATTCGCATATCATACTGAAAAATATAATTTTATTTTTGGTTACCCCAATAACAAGCTTTATAACGTCGCGTCGCTATGAATCCAGTTGCAATTTACTGGCAACCTCTAGCTTCACCCTATTAAAATACTTGATGCAACTTTGTGCTCAACTGTATTATAACCTAACATTTTTGTGAAATATTCAAATCAAGTTATTATAAACCTTGTATAGTATCAAGTTGCTTCATAATATCATACAAAATGTTAGGATACCTACTCTATTTTAAAATGTTTGTTTCACGTTGGCACTCTAAGAAACAAAGCGTCAGATCAATAGCTTATCGAGCCGTTTGAACTTTGACTTCGCCAAATGAGTGCAAGACGGGCTTAGATGGGTACTTGTGAATCAGGTCACATATCCTTCTCTTCCATACTCTGAAAGCGATCGTAGGCCTTGGATTTCAGACGTGACACGCCCTCGATGTCTCCGACACACTTTAGAGCGCTTTCAAACCGATAGCGCGACCACGAGTTGTCAATCGAGACGTATTTTAGTTTAACTTAATGATATAGTATTTCCAAAAGGAAAATTTCTCTAACTACTTTTTGATTCTGTACAACGTTACGTTAAGATGGGTATGAGAAAATATCAGATTTAGTTTATTAAGATGCTATAATAAGAGGCTTAGTATTCCATAAAATATCTAACTCAAAAATATCTAAATCCTTGGTTCACGTGCAGCATTAGTTCAATATTTATAAGTTTTTTTTTATAAGCATTATCACACGCGTATAATCGTCTCTTAATCTGTCCTTATCACTTACAGCACCCTCACATCGGATTGAACAAATTTGCCGGAATAAGCTTATGAAGGTTCATACTTATTTTAGTGCGTATAACAAGCTATGTTAGAAAGCTCGCAAATTTAAAGTAGGTACTGTTGGTAGCTAGACTTAGGTTGTGCGAATTACAAAGTTTTTTCAACGTTATTTTATTACATCTATACTAACATATAATTTCGGGAGCTAACCGATTTGAAAGATTTTGTCGAGTAAGGCTATAGGCTGTACAGGGTTATTTGTAAAACACCAACAACCTCTTAAGAGGTAGGCAGGTAGGTACTCATCATTATAAACAAGTTTTACTATGGGAGAAATCTGAAATCACGAAATAAAAATCAGCTGCTCCGTGTATTTTGACGAGTTAAATGAACATAAATGTAGGGAACAGCTGATTTTTTTTTCGCGAATCCAGGTTTTGTCCCATGGTAAAAGTTGTTCATAATTATGAGTACAATGGCCTCTTTAGAAGTTGTTTTTACGAATAACCCTGTATTTATTTATGAAGTTCCTACGGAAACGGGTGTTACGCGGGGGGAAAACGCGCGTGGCTATCTAGTTCTAAATATATTACAAATATGAATGAGACAAAATATCTTTATACAAAACCTTACATAAAACGAAAAAAAAATTCCAATACCTACTTTTTTACAGAAATCCCACATTTTGCTACAATACAAACAAACAAGATTTTTAGTTTAAGATATTGTTCATTTCATAATTAAACTGCAACAAAAGTTTTTTTTTTACTTGCAATGTAATAACATCATACAAACAAAGACAGTTATCAAGAAAATGTTTAACAGTAAGGTCGTATAATTAGGGTCGCATATTAACACAACATAAAGTAAACCATGGGCCAAATTACAGTTCCGCTAACAAAATGTAATTACCTATTACGCGTATAATGGTGTCCCGGAACAATTTTATGCGCGCATTCAAATAAAACATCCGACAGCTTGAAGGTACATACTGAATGTTAATAAAGTTATTAGTAAAAAAAGCTTTTTCTGCAATACTCCAAATATAATACTATTCACTACATAGTAAAAAAGATTATGTGTAACGAATTTTTTGTGTAAACATACTTATGTACTTTACAATAATGTGTGTACTAATTAACTATGCATAAAAGTGAAAACTTGTAATTGGCCTTAACTTTATCATCATCTTACATTGTCATAGTTGTATATGTAGCTGTAAGTTTTCTAAATTTTAAAATAAAATAAAATAAATAAAACAAAGTCGCTTGCCGCTGTCTGTCCGTCCCGCTTAGATCTTTAAAAGTACGCAACAGATCTTAATGCGATTTTTTTATTAGATAGAGTGATTCAAGAGAAAGGTGTATATGTATGATAAATCAGCATTGCACTTGTGCGGAGCCGGGGCGGGTCGCTAGAATTATGTAAGCTTTTGAAACAAACTTATGTAATTATGTTCCACGCGCGGTTTCACCCACGAAACTCCCGTTCCCATGGGCTTTCTTTATAAAAAATAGCCTATAGCCTTCCTCAATAAATGGGCTATCTAACACTGAAAGAATTTTTCGATTAGCGCGTAACAAACTAACTTTTTAGCTTTATAAATTAGTATAAGTTAAGATTCAGAAGGTTTTTGCTACTTACAGCGCTTCACCTGCTCTGAAATACCTATGTAATTTTTTGTTGTTCAGATTCAGAATAATAATATAAAAAGCAAGTGTGAAAAGATTGGCAGATTATTATTTATGAATAATTTCAGATCCATCAATTCCATTTCAAAGTGTCATACGCTTAAAAGCGCTATTATTCTCTGGGGTAATTAAATTACATAACGAATATTTATTTTCTGTTTGTATAATCAAACCATAGATTTTTATTTCCAATATAAACTCACCTAGCCCTTTACCATAGCAACCCCTATATGAACACCCCCCGTTTGATGAACATTACGAGCCCTACCTGTAAACGGGTGCCGCCTTTAGAATAGTAATTTTAATGCTCCAAATACATCAACAATTTCGACACATTAGCCTCACGGTGCCTTTTAGAGCTGGAAAATGCATCATATATTTACAATTTAAATATGACGATAGTTTATAGAAGACTTGTGTTTAACTATATTTTGCGTAAGCAATCCTCAGTGAGGATTGAATATGAAATATATACAATTAACATTCACTTTATGTCTACCGAAACTACAATTAAAGGTAAAATAACATATTAATTCTGATAGGTAATTTATACCTAAGTAAAATTTGTCAAATATAATCTCCACAAGCCGATATTTTCGGTTGATATACAATCCGGGGTCAGCTGTCCCCTCACCAAGTACAATATCGCGACTGAAATAAAAATCTTTACTTCCTACCGTCATTTTCCATTTCGTTAAGGAACGTAGCAAACTATATATTTATGTGAAGGTAGGCTGTACGTTCTCCAGAATTGTGACGTCATAACATAGTTTCGCTTATATTAAATTCTTTTCGATTTGGCTTTTATATATCGTTCGCATGAAGAAAGTATGCCAAAAGAAATTGAATAACATGCGTGTTTGACTTTTGTACTTGAGTAAGTTTACTTAATATGTTTGCCAAGATTGTTGGTAAAGTCAGGGGCGTAGCTATCAATAATGCGGAGCTCTGGATTACATGTGTGCGGTAGAAGGCCTCTCCAAGAAGTTTGAATACATGCCCCGTCTAGGGCTCGCTACGCCACTGGGTAAAGTAGGCCACTTAGAAACCTTTTCAGTATGAAATTTAAGAGTTTTATAGATTCTCTGGTAGAGGTTTAAAATCGAACCGGGTAGAGTAGAGTGTAAGTTGCAAAAGTCCGAGTCGAAATCCCGTGTAGTATAATGGTTTATATGCTCTTTTTTTACGACTATAAAGTAGTAAATATCATTAAAAAATTATCATATATTAAATATCTTATATTCATGCTAATGTCGTAGTATAGTCCAAATTATTACTTTTGTTGTGCATATATATTATCATATAAAATAATGTACGAGTATGTACTTATATTATTAAATATTTTTGAAATCTTAAAATGTTATCGAAAGAATTTAAAAAAAATCGCGAATTCAAGTACTGGTTTAATTACGAGTGAGGTAAAAAAAAAGTTATTACTATTGTTAACTATTTGATTGAATCTAATAAGACTGGAGCTTTTAGGTTTCGTGAAAAAGCAAAAGCTTTATGACTAACTACATTGGTTCGTCCGAAAATAAAAGATAATTCTTCAAAGTAATGATGCGATACGTAATTTAAAAAATAATAATAACCTATCTGAGCAGTTTCTAATGGATAAAATCAAACAGCTACATATGCGAACCGTAATTCAAAATGAGGGTTCCTTATCGATCTTTTGCCGAGATATCTTTAAAAAATACCCGCTGGAAACGAAAAAGCTCTACAAAATACTTATCGAAGTGTGAAACCCTCGAAGCAACCTAAATATTTTTGTGGGAAAAGCGGATTCAACACAAAAGGCGGGTTACTCGAAATTATGACCACTTGATCGTCACTCAAACGCCTTAACCTTTGAGATACTGAAGCTTTTCATACAAGTGTTTTTCACATGAGCTTTTTGCATTTGACTGTACATTTAGTTCAAAACCTTAGTTTAATGCACGTCGTCGGGCACAATAAAATTACATAATATATTATAAAGTAGCTAAAAAAAAAGATCAAATTTTATCGAGTTCTATAAAAAATAGTGTATCCGAATTTAATAATTGATATTTGTACAGTTTATTTATTAAATGGAAATAGTATCCAAACTAAAAACCAAAAAAAGTTAGTGGTAAAACTAAGAACAAAGTAGCTGATGCAATGATTTCATCACAACAACAAAAAACAATTCTGTAGGTATATTCGTCCAATCGAGCTGAGGGTTTTGTCCTAGTAGGGTAAAGCGATATGAAAATTTTCATTAAGATGTGCGGTCTATGATAAAAGTCCCGACTATTTTTGGGATATATTTATGAAGTCAGCTACGAAGCTTTTACTACTTTACCAGGCTACTTCCTGCGAGCAGTGGTGTACTTTATAAACCATTAAATAAGACTGGGGAGTCTTATTTAATGGTTTATAAAGTACAAATTAAGCAACCTGCGCAAGAGGGCGCTCCCTATGGGATAGGACGTCGGCTCTGAGGCTCAGAGGGATTAAGGTATTATGACTTTTAGTGTATATTTAGAAACAAAAGGCCAATATAACAAAACGTGGGCATAATACACTTGAGTTTGAAAATACAAATATCTTCCATACCATTATCTTCCAGTTCACCACTAATATTACTATAGCAACAAAGCCCAATATTATGCAGAAACTTTTCTCTCAAACAATACACAGTCACGCACTAAGAACTCGTAATCTCTTCACTAAACAAACTTTATTCGTGCGTGAGTTACCAACACAATTATGATAGGAGGTCGCACCGCACTTAGATCGAGCCCCGATACATGTCCCCTGCGTTAGAACAGGGGTTTTCAACATACGGGTTGGAATCTCGATCACGTGAGGGACCGCAAACATGTCAAAAATAAATGTGTTGTTCACTGCGTATTAAAAAGGTTAGTAGACGTATGAAATAGGTTGTGGGATTTACGTTGTATTTTTTCCTTTTTCTCACGAAAGCGTTGCGATATCATGTACATTTAGGTTTTCTTTTGTTTTTATACCATTACCGTCTCACGTTTATAACCAAGCAAACATTACAATATATCAGCATTACTTAATTAAATATTTTATGTAGATGATAGAATTGAATTGAATTCGCTATATTAGGTACCTACGTTATGGTAAAAAGCCCATATATTTGATTCCGACTGTACATCCTTCATTATTTACGTAGGTATATCTGATTCTACTGCGACTGCCACAAAGGTAATTATTTTGTATATACCTACATGTAGCGGTAATAAACAAAGGTGGAAAGCGGGAAACTAGGGGGATTCTGCTACTGCGACTTAAATCAAGAACAATCAAACAATAAAATAATTGACTGTGTCGGTTAAGTCATTAGAATTCATTATTGAACTCAAATGGAATTTTCTGAGTTATATTTTAACATGGTAGGGTAACTTGACTCCCTAATGCAATTTCAAGCAAAAATGGTGGGTGCTCTTGAATGTTATGCCTTGTTTTTATAATAGTGAAGAACCCTAGCTAACTTCAGGAAATCTACATATAGAATAGAAAAAAGTAAGAAGGAATGAGAAATAGCTCTGTAAAATAACAGAATATGGTACACAGATTATATACAAGGTGTAACGGAAAGGGTATATACATAGAAAGAGTAAGGCTTCTTTGGATCATAACAAACGATATGGCAAGGGTTTCGACTCAAAATAAAATAAAATAGTCAGTATTATTTTGCAAACGAAAAATAAAAATGCGGAACCCTTTATTCAGAAATAGCAGGAGTAAGAGGTTTATTTTTACTTGCAAATAGTTCGTTGACATCGATCAGCTGATTGAGAGCTAGTAATGTATTTATTTCAATTTGAAAAGTTTGGTTTCTGGTATCTATGAATTTAAAAAAATCATTACTTCCGGACTTGTAGAGATAGGATTAAATAACCCTTGCCATATCGTTTGTTATCATCCAAAAAAGCCTTGCTCTTTCTATGTATATATCCTTTCCGTTACACCTTGTATATCATAAAAATAGCTAATATATTAATTATTTTAAAATGCAATCAACAATTATTTTATAATTCCGTTATAAGAGTTGAGATACAAAAATATCATACATAAAATGGTAAAATTATGACATTATTGATCAAAATTCAATCGACAAAAATGTTTTATGAAACAGAGAAAAATTTTCCTTTTAAACTTTCAACAAAACCGTCGCAAAAGGAATTTTACTTTGTTTCGTATGAAGACATTTAAATAAATCGTACGTGTGCAAACTGTCTTTGATAGATTTTATCACAGGTGGCTTTCATTTCTATAGAAAAATTAAATTAAAAATATGAACATAAATTATTTGTTCATTGGTATAAAAAACGAACTGAAAACCTTGTATGAATATTCAGAATACAGAGAATAAGATTTTATTTAAAAGCTCACTTTTTTGTTTTTTTTGCTCTCGTTGCTTTTAATATTCATGTGTTCGCCTGGACGCGCCTGCACGTAGATAAGCTATAGTAGTAGAAGCTCTGAACAATATATTAATTATGTATGTGCATGAATCGTAGCATCCCAGTGGAAACAGCAACCCTCAGTTCTGAGATATATGTCATGGTCGTTTTACAACTAGATTGGAATAGTGCGGTTCGTCTTGAGCACATAGATACAGAGGTTATAAACTTGTAGTTATGTAAGTTGAAATGATCACCGGACACAGAAACACATACTTTTAAGTTAAAAAGTCAATCTTTAAATATGAATTGTAACGAGAAAGGGTGACGTCAGAAATGAGACTTAACTGAAGAAGTTTGAAAGTGGCGCCAATAACAAAAAGGCAAGCTGGGCACAGTATAAATACGTGATGACAAGGAAATAAATACATGTAATAAATATACAGGCTGTCGGATGGCGAGCAAAAAGCTTTCCAAAGAAAAGAAAAAATCTATCTATAACTATCAAAGGTGGGAAGAACTTTAAATAATAATTTAAGTTATAAAAGGCAGGACGAAGAAAAAGAATGCAGAAGATGGAAGAATAAAAGTAAAAGTACACTCACAGGTTGATAAAGAAATATAAAATGTTTTTTAAAAGGTCTGCTACATTCCATTCTAAAATGATAAAGGAAAATTATTTCACTTAACTTTATATTACTTTTACGGAACTCTCAAAGGAAGGCTCGAACGCAATTACTTTTCTCGAGTGATTGACCTTTTATAAAAAGGACCCAAAATATTTGCTCAGAAATATTATTACCAATTATTATCCACTTCCGAAATAACTATACTAAATTAACTAAATAATGTTTGAATCATTTTAATACCTTAATAAAAGTTGGAAGAAATGGCAGCTAGCCGTAAGTCCGCCCATTGTGTCTTATTTTTACTCTTTGTATGTTTTCCTTGTATGATTTTGACCATAAAAATACTGCAATCACCGACGTATAATTCGTTTCTTTGCCTTTCCTATGCCAGGATATTGACTTACAGTGTAATCTGTTGAGACAAGGTTCAATTATACAAACAACTGGAACACAACATTGATACCCAAGGGGAACCATCCAATAATACCGACTATGTATCACATCCAATTAAGCTTCTAATTATATGCGCCGATTGTTATTTGTACGTAATTCTCCGTGGAGTTTTCGGACCATCAGAATCATCAGCTCTTTGTACCAATCCAATCAATCAGCCTCGCTCAGTCTACAGCTGGACATATAAAGGCCTCTTCGGGTTGGCACTATAACACTCGGTCCTCCGCCCTCAGCATCTAGTCTACTCTATCAACCCTTCTAAAGTCAACTATTGATTTTGCAGTGGGGCTTCCTACCTTAAATTTGCCGAGATGCGGTCTTCACTCTAGGACGAATCTACTCTAATAGCTGTCGATCTATTTGCAGATATGTTTAGCCCATTGCCACTTCAATTTGCTTAGTGTGGACTATGTCATTAATTTTAGCTCTTTGTCGTATAAGCTCAATGCAAAGGTTACCTTTAAGAGAAACCTCAAATATAGCTCGCTCCATGGCTTGTTGAACGACTTTAAATTTATGTGCTAGTGCTGCGTCGTCAAACGCAGCAAATTTTAACTTAGATGTTACGTAATAGGGGATCGAGCCTACTACCTCCGAGACTTTAAGTAAATCTTATACCGGAGGTTGAAAATGACATGTTGAAACACTTGAAACCGAAGAAAAAACATTAAATCATTACTTAAAATTAAAAAGTAATAGGTATGATCAATATACGCGTCTATTCATGGTGAGCCCTTAACGGATCGATTCCTCTTACTTTTTATGTTGCCGACTTTTCTATCAAATTGAGATCAAAGATCACGGTGTAGACATGACCATTTACGTGAAATTGAAGGTAAAACCTTTCCTTAAAACTGTCAAAACCATTCCTCCTCTGACAAAGACTAAATATATACCATATCTTTAGCTTTCCTGCAGGATTATTATATAGGACCTTTGCAGCTTTGTACGAAACAAAATCTCGTTCTTATTAATTACTCCTATCATCTTCTTTATTAATGGCTTAGATTATCTCGATATTCGTAACATTAATATCCGTAATATGAGCATTAATATAATTAATAAATCAGATCAGAAGTCAAGGATTAGATAGTATCCGATTAACCGATGATAGTGCTAAGTGTGGTGATAACATTAGTGTAGAAGTAGTTATAAAAGCATGAACTATAAACTGGCAATAGCTATAGTTGAATAAGCTTTTGAATCACCTTACACCGATGTCTTGACCCTTACACCTATTGAAATTCCAAGAGAAATAAGATTTGTTCACTGCTGTTCAAACAGTATAGATATTATCTTGTTCAACGTATTTATATGTATGTATGTTTAACGTTACTTTAGCAATATATCAAGTAGTTACCCTTAGGTGACTAGTTATTAAAAAGTGTAAGTAATTTTGAAATTCCTCTCTCTTCTTAATCGTTTACATCCGGCGATTTTTTTTTTTGGGTATCACGCAATGGCACAATATTCATTGTTTTTGGAGTATTACTACAGTATTAATAATTATGACATTCGCGTAGTTTACCACTTTACAAATAAATTGACAATAGAACAGTTCAACACTGTTGTCGTGAGTAGATATGCCAATTTAAAATCTATAAAGGAAACTTATACCTAAAACGAAACACCTTTTAGCGCGTAATGCTCAGTTTAGATTGCTCTTTTTTTTTTTTTTCAATATTGTGACTTTTTGATACCATCAACTTATTGTCCCCAAAGGCTACGCTATGCTGCTATTATATTATATTATATAATAATAATACTAAAAACAGCCTTTAAACCTAATATCTTTCCGATTGTTATTCGTAACTTAATATTCAATACCGAAGAATAATATAATACTGAAGAACAAACTGAAGCGGTAATTTACACAAGAACTTCCATCTGAAAGGCCCAACTGTTAACTAGGTGCTTGAATAATGTAAGCGGATTGCTCGCCTTACTTATATACCTATATATATATAGGTACAAAAGAATTGATGGTAATGAAAGATTGTATTGAAAATTTTGTAAGAACTCTGTGAACACATATTTATGCGAATAAATGATTTGATTTGATTTGATTTGATTTGAAAAGTAAGTCGTTACTTTGCAAGTCGAGGCACATAATTGAGATGAATTTACACTAGATTTTGTAATTCTAGCATTTAATTTATAGGAGTAAATTTTAAAGTGGACGAACATAATAATATTATTATTTTAGAATTCGAAAACTACGGAACTTAACTTAATAGGTTTCTTTTCGAATCAACAGAGAGGTTCGGTAGTAAAGTAAAAGACATTTACATTATACAATACTAGCGACCCGCTTTAGCTTCGCACGGATGCAATGCTGATGTTTCATACATTTAAACCTTCCTCTTAAATCACTCTACCTATTAAAAAAACCGCATCAAAATCTGTTGCGTAGTTTTAAATATCTAAGCATGGATAGGGACGGACAGACAGCGGCAAGCGACTTTGTTTCATACTATGTATTGAAGAGCCACGTGAGAAGAACAGCGTGTTTTGGCTAGTAGTTTTTTTTTATAGAAGAGGGAGGCAAACGAGCAAGTGGGTCACCTGATGGTAAGTGATCACCGCCGCCCATGTACACTCGCAACACCAGAGGAGTCGCAAGTGCGACTCCGAGATTGCGAGAATAGACTCGCTTCTTGCCATGTCATATCGGATCGGAAATACCTCCGCTTTTAATTGATTCCACAGAGAGGTCGTGCGCGGTAAAAAGTTTCTCGAGAAACGAACGGTGGAGTACAACCATTCATCCAGGTGATGTTGGTGGAAGTTCTGGCGAGTGGATGTAAGGCGGAAAGCAGCGGCAGGTATGAGTTCGAACAATTCCTCAGAGCACTCCCCCTGATAAATGCGGTAGAGAATACAAAGAGACGCGACGTCTCTCCGCAAGGTAAGAGGATCAAGCCGATTAGTGGGAATCTCGTAGCCGGCGATGATTCGAGCAGCGCGACGTTGAACGCGATCAAAAGGAAGAAGCTGATATTGTGGTGCCCCGGACCATAGATGGCAGCAGTATTCCATATGCGGCCGTATTTGCGCTTTATACAATTGAAGGCGATGCGCCGACGTGAAATACTGCCTGGGTCTGCCGCGGGCACCCAGCTTTTTGGAGGCTAATTTAGCCTTGTCTTCCAGATGACCGCGAAATTTAACGTTACTCTCGACGTCGACGCCGAGAATCCCAATACTCTGTAACAGTTTAATAAACTGTTTTTGATTTACAACGTAGCCAATACTTGCACTAACAGAAAACAGATCGTAGATTAGATCAAGCATAGATAGAAACCCTACTGGTTTAGTTATTACTAAACTAGATTACTAAACTAGTTATTAAAAAAACGAACTTATTGTAAACTAACAAACCTATACGCTGCGTAGGTAACTTATATATAATTCTAAATACTTTTAGTTCAGTAAACACCTATTACCGCTTTAGTTATAAAGTTAAACTTTGCTCGAATAATTAAGAAGACGTGTACACTGTACATTATATTTCTGAGTTTTGAATCTTCTATATATGTATCATGGAACATTTATGTCAGACAACAAAGACTATAAATACAAACTACAGAGAGATACCCACAAATTGAATTGCACAACTTACTTGCGTCTTAAAATTAGACTTTATTTCATCATAATAGAGTTTGTTTTACAACCACTGAGTTATAATAAAACTTTATATTTAAGCGTATAAAGTTGCTTCTGCAATATATGCCATCCTTTTACCTGTAAATAGTACCATGTTTATTGATTAATTAGGCTAGTGGAGAAATTTATGTGTAACAATACATTTTATTTTACCGAATGCCCTCTCACATAGCAAGAAGTTGCACAGAAAAATACACAGTAAATATATTGATATGATTGCTTTTATATAATTTGGGATTCAGTTTTGCTACAATCAATAAGTCATCAATTTCCAATTATTACCTAATTGTACACAACAAACAAAAATACACAACAGTTATTCAAATATTTCATAATAAACAACATATAAGGTAATATACCGGATTTTGGGCTTGGCGTGGGGCATAGAGATACCGCTATACAATAGTTTAAATAAGAGTTTTTCAATTTGTGGGTCGCGGCCTCACACACACACGGCACACAAAAAAAACTATATATATCGTAGTCTTTTAAATAATTATTTCTTTATCTATGGCACAAGGGGGTCGCCAGAATTTTTCAACCAGTAAACTGTTTGCTAAATCAAAAAGATTGAAAAGCTCCGGTTCAAAGGGATAGCATGTATTTTGGAAGCACCTTACATAGTAAAGAAAAGCAGTATACTTTGCTTTCTGGCAAATATAACGTAATATCCAATAGAGGTTTATACTGCAGCGGTGTGTAGGTACCGTGGATAGTACTGCATTTTTATGACCTTTTCGTGAATAATATAACTTGCCGCCATCCTGTTTATTTCTGGACACTACGTTTACGAAAGGTACTTTTGGTATAATTCTACTAAGCTTATTTTTGGTTGAAGAGTAAAACTGTTAGCTCAATGAAATAAGTAATCATATAATATATTATAAAATATATACATCCAATATTTTATCTTATAATTTAAGATTAACTGCTGTTAGTCTCGCTAAGACTCGAGAACTGCTCGACCTATACAGCTGTTTTTTTTTTGTCTGAAGAAAAGACAAACATCACTAATCACAAATATCACCGCTGCAAATCCACTTTTTGAAGTTTTATGGACCCGCCAGCGACCGCTCAAGTCGAGCTCCATAAGAGGCGCCCTCCTGCTAGGATACCTAGGTTGCAGGTTACTTAGTTAGTTGTTTTTAAACCATTTAATAAGGATGGACGACTAGCCATTTAATAAGGATGGACTAATCGCTTTTATGCCTGGCGGAGTAGTTAAAGGCTTTTGACTACATACTATGAAATACCTAAAAAAAAATGGAACTGAGCCTCAAATGGCTTCTGAATGTTGCTAACAGGATTTGCAACTGAAATTTGGCCGAAGGGAATATTGAACAAATTTGATTCTCAAATGTTATACCATTGTTTGTGTTCTATGACTCACCTGAGTTTAACGTAAGTTGCCTCTAAGACATGGTGGGTAATTACGTATCGATATGACTATGACTTCCATAATATGTTTTTGCTAGTCAAGGATATACGTATTTTTTTAAAAGTAAAATGCCAATTTGTTTTTTCAATATAGCGTACACAACACAGCAACTATAACATAGGGAATATTACAATAATCTTACAGTAATAAAGTCATATCGCTACGCAATTACCCCCGGTGATCTGGATACGATTTCTACCCGAGACAGTTATTTGTGTCAACCACAAAATTACTGTTCTGATTTCGGATGTGCTTTGTGTCCATGAATTATGTGTTTGTAAGGTCCCTCGCGGCACAGGGATTTATTTCTCTAGTGCGGGAGTTGTACGTACACAAAAAACGCATTATAAACAATAACGAACTATTTGCATTTTAAACATATTAAGCACTAGCTTCCCGCGCGCGGTTTCACCCGCGTTGCTCCCGTTCCCGTGAGAATTTTATACTTAAATATAGCCTATGTTCACTGGAGATAGTGTAGCTTCCTAACGGTGAAAGAATTTTTCAAATCCGTCAAGTAGTTTCGGAGCCAATTCAATTCAAACAAACCAACAATATGTATAGACAACCATTGTTTCTATTCTTAACAGCTTATTGTACTTTGTATTTGACCCTAACCTTTGACCTTTATAAACTAATTATATTCTCATTAATACGATAAGAACGTCTTCTGTCACAAAGGATTTAATTTCGTTGGAGAACATTTGTGAAGGCCTACACTGACTTGTCATTCTATTGCAGACAATGACAAATAAGTAGGTATTGTTTTGTTTTCAACTGGCGCTCTCGAGGTATAAATGAGACGGCCCGGGTAATGGGGACATTTCGTGAGCTCTTTAAAGCAAAAACAACATTACTGGGATATTGTGACGTTGGAACTGTTAAATAATCCATAGACATGATGATGCTATCTAAGTAAACGAGCATTTAGATTTATAATTTTAAATTAAAGTATTTGAATTGATCCTATAAACCGTAATACGTATCTTAATTAAGATTGTATCTGTAATATATGTAGGTACTATAAGTAGTGAGGTTGAGGTTTAAACGGCTTAGCAAGTTGAAGTGGCAATGGGCATAACACATAGCTCGAAGAACTGACGGCCGATGGAGCAGAAAGGATTTCTAGAGGAGATCATGAACTGGCAAGCGCAGCGTAGGACGACCGCCTGCACGATGGACCGACGACCTCATAAAGGTCGCAGGGAGTCAGTGGATGCAAGCCGCTAGCAATCGCTCCCGCTGTAAATTGATGGAGGAGGCCTATGTTCAGCAGTGGACCACAATAGGCTGAAGATAATGAGGTTTAAGTGCTTCTCTACATTGGCTGTATTCGGGCTACGAAAAAACCCGATGATGTTTATATTTTAAAAATAAATCAACAAAGAATTCAGGAATAATATTGGTCGGATGTGATATAGTTATAATCCCTCAATCTCATCGCCAGCGACCGACTGAACCGAACTCCGCAGAGGGCGAGCCCCTCTTGCGCAGGCTGCTTAGTATGTCGTTTTTAAACCATTTGTTAAGGCTGGAGCTCTGCTCACCTTTATACCCGGTGAAGTAGCAAAAGCTTCGTGGCTTACTAGGTAAGTCCTACCGAAAAAACAAAACAAAACTAAAGCTATTTTTAAAATAGAAGTAGAATTAATTCATTTGATGTGTTTAAAGGGAACACGTAAAATGTTACGGTAAAAGTCATAAAGTTACCTTGTTCCTCTTCATTTGGTTTAACTACTCAACTTTAAGCCATATTATAAAAAGCTATTCAAAGACAAAGCAAGTGTTTAAAATACATGTGTATCACGCTACTTTTATACATTTTCATTAACCCTGTCAGCACATAGGTACTAGATTCCCGCGCGCGGTTTCACCCGCACAACTTTAAATCTCTTTAAAACTTCGTAATAAAATATAGTGTATAGCCTTCCTCGATTAATGAGTTATCTACCATTGAAAGATTTTTTAAATCGAACCAGTAGTTTCTGAGATAAGCCCGTTCAAGCAAACGAATCAACTCTTCAGTTTTATATATAACCTCTAGTTAGAGTATAAATGTGCAATTTAACCTTAAAATTATGTCAGCTCTACAATTTTTGTTGATAAGGCATAGTTATAGTTAAGGATAATTATAGTAAAGAAAGATTTGATTGTTTGTTTGTATTGAATAGGCTCCAAAACTACTGGACCGATTTGAAAAATTCGTTGGAAAGCACTATCCCCGGATGACATAGGCTATATTTAATTATGATATTCCCACGGGATCGGGAGTTACGCGGGTGAAGTAATAAAATAAAACAATAAATTTATGAATTTACTTACGGTTTACGAAAAAATATTTAATTATTACCCTGAACTGGCAGTTTTTAATTGAAAATTAACTCAATGAGCCACACAAAGTGGGATTAAATTGAATCAATGATTAAAGCGATAATTTAAATTAAATTATACAGAGTTTACTTAAAATTTACAAGGTAATTTCATGGCCCTTTTTTCTACTTAAGTTATCAAATGGGAGTGGAGAAGAAAAAGCAATCTATATTATAGTTACTACTTAACCTAGAGTAGGTTGCAAGCTTCTCCATAATGACCACACCAAGAGGTCTGAACTGGTTATTGTTGTGTAGTGGAGACACATGAAATTTAAAAATTAATTATTATATGGGACTGTCGCCCTTTTTTAATCAAACATCACAGTCTATGCTCTGAAACAGATAAGTATGAAGGTTATTTTATAATTATATGATCATCAGCCCGCATAACGTACACTGCTGAACATGGGCCTCCTCCCGACGGAGGGGTTTGCCATAGTCACCACGCTTAGCAGGCGGGTTGGTGACCGCAATATTATGTCGTAACGTACACGGAGATGCTGCTGCCTGTTCCCTTATATGCGATAGATATATATGATGTTATAACAATCGAGACCAACGGCTTAACGTGCTTTCCGAGGCTCGGGGGGTAGTCTAGGTAGAAATCTTAGAATATTCACAAAGTGAAAATGTCCGGCGTGGGGATCGAACTCACGTACTCCGAGATATCAAGACGTTATAATCGATTTATTGTTTGTATTTGAAGCGGGATTCAGACTGCTTTTATTACATTAATGGTTCGGCCCTTTGTATGAAACTAAATAGAGCAGTTAGATTTGTAGAATAGTGTATGAAATTATTGTGTACGTGTTTCAATGTCAATCAACTATATCGCTATACTGAATTTCATGAGTGTAAAAGCTAGTCGGCGCGAGTAAAACCTACCAACTAATACTAACAAAGAAGCCACGCAGTTACATTATTTATGCTCTAAATTAGTTAATAATGATGTGTTCTATATAGATTTAGTATCGAGACGAAATAATCGAAGCGGGATTCAGTCGGCGATGTATACCGAGCCGCTTTCATTACATTCATGGCTCGACGCATTGAACAAACCTAATGAAGCCCTCATCAGATTTCCACCGGCACACCTATATTTAGATAGGGTAAGTATTTGGATTTCTAGGGTGTTGTCGTAGTTTTAAATTATGGCCTTTGTTGCGTAAATTGAAATATTATACCCAATTTATTGCTGTTTTTATTTTGTGTTTTTGTTAATGATACTGCGCGGCTTCTTGTTAGGATAATAACTTTAAAGTTGTCTAGCAATTCAAATAATATTAATATCTTTAAACCTACCTATATTTACTATTTTTGATAAAAAATCATCTTAACATTTTTCGCGTAATACCTACTACTCTTTTTAATTCGAATAATTTTATGGAAATCTCGAAACTTAATCATTTTTATTCTGAATACATGGAGTAAAAAATAGAATTTCCAAAGCCTTGTGGAATATACTGGGCAATAACCCCGGGTTTAATAATATGATGTCAATTCATCCATACTGGTATAGAATTGCAATAATAAAGTAGTCGTTCGACATCGGAGTTCGATTTCAATAAATTTACGACCGGAAACCCTTTAGAAACCTAACAAGCCAGTAATAGGGTTCTTCATTGGCTTATTCAGTGTATTTAATTAGAATTGGGTACAATAGACAAATAATACTAAAGCATTTACGGAATGAGGTTTAATTAAGAATGTAGATACGAAGAAGTGCTTGTGAAGAGTGCTTAAATTACTTAATTTCGTTGCTTAGCTGGTATGGCTTTTACTATGCATTTTAGTTTTAACTTATTGCGTCTACACTTCATATTAGTGAGACATGAGCTATCAAATTGCTTAATAAAAGCTTATTTAACAAATAAATGTTTCGTCCCACGGGAACATTATTTTTGCACACATACGAAGCTATTTCTGTAGCTGTTATGTATAAGAAAATGTTCAGTAGGTATGTCTCTTGAATCATATTTAACATGAATGAATTGTTTATTAATTTCGAATATTACGCTAATTCAAAATACGCCCAAATATACGGTTAACAGTACAGTAAGCATATTTTATATTCTGTATCTGCTACTGAGATTAATATATACATTTTCAAGTAAGTTAAATATTTCAAAATTGAGATAAATAAATTTAGACCACCGGCAAGACTCTAAATAAAAAACAAAAATATTATTCTCAATTTTGAAATTTAGTAAGCCGTAAATTTTTCCGTATAGTATATAAAAAAAGTTAAATGTGTTACAAGCGTCTACATTTAGTTATCGGCTTGCATTTGTGTCGCACGTTTTGTGACGGTGTGCTTCGGGGTCGCGGGCGCTATCAACGTAATGGAGGTGTTGGCTGGATTGTCGCCGATCACAGCTAACGACCCGTGGGAATATTTAGAAATATATTCGGTTTGACGTCACACAAAATTGTCTGCTTTAGGGAGAAATGTAGTGAATTATACTATATAGACATGTGAAAGCGTATTCATATTTTAAGATTGCTCCATATGATACTAAACAAATTCCAAGAAAATTAATTCTAATAAAATGGCTATTTACGTCATATCATGGGAGTGTCAATTTTATTTTCATAATATATGATTAATTATGTTTTTTCAGGGATTTTGTGTGTACTTTTATTTACACATTCATGAATAAATTACATATTATATGAAACAAAAATTAGCTAATTGTAATTAAAACTAACACATAAAATATTAGCGACCCGCCTGGTTACGCGCGGCTACAATGATTATACCTAGTTATAAACCTTTTTCTTAAATTACTCTATCTATTAAAAAAACATCAAACATCAAAATCCGTTGCGTAGTTTAAGATCTAATCATATATAGGGACAGACAGACAGCGGGAAACGACTTTGTTTTATACTATGAGTGATTAGCTATTCTACATAATTATATACTACTTGGCGAAGTTTCCAGAATGTTGACAGCATTGCCCCGTTGATTGGCAACGCTTGCCTGCTGTGAAAATTTAATACCAGCACAAGAGGAACGTGCCGTTCTAAAGAGGACAGCTGCGAGGTTAATAAATGAATGTTCCCGGTCACAAGGCTTCCATTTCAACGCTAAATGTTGTTAAATAACCATTTTTTTCGGATGGACATTATGTAGGAAGCTTTTGCTACTTCAGCGGGCATAAAGTCGAGCAGAAAAAGCCTATAAAAGATATACATATCATAAGCAGAGCTCTATCCCACAATATAACTACACTTTTATATAAGTCTTAACGAAATACGAAGACAATCGAAAGATCCATTTGAGATTTTCTTCGATGTTTCAAATTACATCAAGGTTATTAATAAAATTGTTTCGTACGTAAATAGCTTTAATAAGAATATTTGAAGAGGTTGGCAATCCGCTTTTCTTAAGTCCTTTCTAAAGTGATTCTTCTTTTTTTATAATACTTTAACTTTTCCATTTCAATTACTACTAAAAAAAATATATTTGAAATGTTCATGTTTTTCGAAATAGATTATAGGTATACATATTTATAAGAATTCATAAAGAATCCCAGCTCTCATTATTTTTATTTTGGTGTGCTTCTTACTTATTTAATTAAAACTGGCTGCTGCCCGCGACTTCGTCTGCGTAGATTTCAATGTCTCAAATTTCAATCTTTGCCATCCCATAAGGGTAGGTAGGTAGTTTTTAAAAATCCTTTCTTGTCGGATCTGCCTTAATCATATTTTTATTTATTTATTGAATACACTCTTCAAGATTGCAGGCTGTGCGTTGGTCAATTAAATCAATCAGATCAGTCAGCCATTCAGGACAAAGCGTTTTATTAATATAGAATAATACCTCCATAGCGCAGCGGTGTATGAATCGCTTTAAATCTCGGAGGTCGTGAGTTCGATCCCCACGCCGGGCAAGACATCTTTGCGTAAATTCTGAGATTTCGTTTCGGGTTTGGTTGGCTGAGTGACTATCATCCGTCCCTCGGAAAGCACGTTAAGCCGTTGGTCCCGATTGTTATAACATCATCTATATAAATGGTGTACAAGGGAACGGGCAGCAAAGTTTCCTTGTGTGTTACAAAATAATACTGCGGTTAGCAATCCGCCCTCCAAGCGTGGTGATTATGGCAAAACCATCACTCGAAGGGAGGCCCTTGTTCAGCAGTGGACGTTTTACGGGCTGATTATGATGATGATGAGTAGGTTTACTTAGTTTAAAGGCCACAATGTTCCATCCAAAAGTTAGATAAAGTATATCGTAAGACCTTATTCACCCAATGAAAACACTCAGTATAAAACCACAACTTTGCATATCTGCACAGATATAAAACACCCTCTTTATTTAGCAATTCATTATCGTGAATTTGCAAAAGCTTTTAGAATGCAGCCTTTATAACACGTAAGCGTTGAAGCTTTGCAGAAGAAAAATACGAGACTTGATTTAAGAGAGTAACTCAGTTGAAAAGGCTATTTAAACTTTTAATCTATATCGGCCTTGCATAAAATTATTAACTGTGAATAAATTTTCAATAATGAGTAATTGAATTAATCCATTTCAGAACCTGAACCCAATTCCCTAGATAATTGTGCATTTTAGTAAATTCAATAGTCAGTCGCTTGGAATATAACTTTGTGGGATGCTAGTTAGTAATTGGGTTAATTTAGGTCTAAACAATTATAATGTTATAATTATAACAAACGGTAAACTAACAATGTTAATGAATAAATAAGATATACCTACATAATTGAATGATAAGAGTAGAATTAATGAATGGTTAAGAATAATAAATGTTAGAACTAAACCCTACATGTGCGTTGCTTGAGCATGTGTCTCATGCGGACTACGAAGGGGGCAGAGCGTGACGGGGACGGGGTCAAAATGCTCGAGGAACGCTCACGCCCAATATGGGGTCAGCCTAAAGGTAGAAGAAATGTGAGAGATCGCTCCGCCGGCGGCCGCCCTGAGCCGAGGTCCAAGTCCCTCAGGGAGCGCCCTCTCGCGCAGTTTGCTTAATTTGTATTTTATAAACCATTTAATAGGGCTGGAGCTCTGCTCGCCTTTATGCTCGATGAAGTAGCAAAAGCTTCGTGGCTGACTACATAAATGTCCGTCCGAAAAAAAAGCAAATATTTATTTTTTTATTACCTATTAGTTTCACATGAAATAAAACAAAAGAGAATAGATTGAATCGATGACTAATAATAAGTTTAGCATTCAAATACATTATGTAAACAAAATTTCGGGTACAAAATTTTCCTTTTAATTTAAATATTCGTTTCTGCTACCTGCTTGATATAACTGTGTATTCTAGCACAATGAGAGACTAGAAAATGTGTCTGGGGTCCTTAATGTCTCACGAAGTTAGTCTCATATTGGATATAACGAGTAAGTATAATGCCATATATTGTGAAGAGAAAAAGAAATAAATATTAGATATATTTACTGCCATAAGCATATTGCGATGACGTTTGTACGAGTATATACAGTCTTAATTACAACCCGTCATCACCCGTACGTGTCCAATGATCCGATGCGAGATAATTTTCCTCTTTTCTTTAAGTTAATAGCATAGACATACATACATAGCTACTTATTGAGACAGCTGCGGAAGCGAAATTTACACAACTTTAGCTTTTCTGCGCCAAATTCAACAAATTAAGTAGTGCACTACTTGTCTATATAAAATTGGACTATGCGAAATTTAATATGTACCTAGGTAGTTCAACATAGTTAATGTCAATAAACTTAACTTTATAAACTTGTTTTATATTGTAACTTCATACAAGAATGACAGATGCCTAGCACATTGGCAATAATTAATTATTATATTTAAGTGGATTTAGATTTTCAACAGTAACTTTTTTTTATAAATCAAAGTAAAACTATACATTAAGATGACCATAATTCACTTTTTTATTGTACTAAAAAAGTAAAGATTGGCATTGATGTATGAAAAATGATATCTGATAAATGTCCACCACGGCCATCACGGTTACAGATTGCGTATCTTTCATCAATTACTCCTCTCCTAACTTATGGATTTTCCCTAAAAAATGGACGGATGTACGGACGTACCCACTTACATTACCAAATAATTATTGGTTCTAATAATATATATAAAACAGTACTAACCTGTTACTAAATTAGCATGATGGAACTGGCAGACGGCGTCAGCCTCGTACCAAGATATGCGATCCCTGAAGTAGCGGTAGAAGACCGGGAACCCCTCCTCCGGGAGCACCCATGTATTGCTGATGTTCACCTGGAAAGAACAAATTCTTTATTTAGTCGAACAACGAACAATAGATTTATTTCAAAATTGAGATTAATAAAATTCGACCACCGGCAGGATTCGAACCCGGTTTAGCCCGTAATGCCTCAACCAATTAGGCTACGGCGGAACCACAGCCGGTCATCGAAATTTATTAAACTCTTTGTAACACGTCTCTAAGGACGTTAGTGCCATCTATCGGTAATGATCCACATTACTTCGACAAATATCAATTTAATCTCAATTTTGAAATATAGCATAAGGTAAACTTTTCCATTAAATTTTTAAAAGAAATTTTAAAATCGATTTTTGTTAAACAAAGAATTATGAATAAGTTATAACATGTGTTCATGAGAATAATTATTTAATATTAAAGTAATAACGCATTGGTATGTGTTGGTAAAAATCGTGTTGAAGATTATTAACAATGATATTTCATCATCATCATCCTGTTGTCGTCCTCTGCTGAACACAGGCCTCCCCCATCGATTTCCAGCGGGAACCTTTATGAGGTCGTCAGTCCATCGTGCGGGCGGTCTACCCACCCTGCGCTTGCCATTTCAGGCACTTCAGCCAGGTCTCCACTCGAGAACCTTTCTGCTCCATCGGACGTCAGTTCTTCGAGCTATGTGTCCTGCCCATTGCCACTTCAGCTTGCTAACCCGTTATTTGTGTGGAAAATAATAGTTTTGCTTCTAAGTTTGACTAGCATTTCATTTATAAAAATATAGAGTTATCTTAATTAGAATATTGTTAAAGCGCCCAGTGCAAACAGAGCCAATGATGACGTGAATATAGTAAATTAGGATGTTATCAAAAGATAATTCTTGGGAAAACCGTTCTTAATAACTCATTCCACTAGTACAGAGGTGTCGTATAACAAGTTACGAAATAACTAACAATACCTACTATTATACAAAAGTGCACGAACTATAACATATTTTATCTATCTACCTCACCATTCTTCATAACCCTTTTAAGTTTTAAGTCTCAAGCTCTTAGAGCCACGTAAAAGCCGTATTCCAGTGAATTTTATCATCGTCATAAAATACATTTATGGCAGGACAGAAAGCTTGAAGCTTACACGTAGTTTTCAAACATTTTATACCAACAATACTCTGTTATCAAGTTAAAGTTTCCGTCGATGTAACCGAAGTTTGTTTATCAATAAAAGACTGCGTTACACAGTCACTTTGAAACTTCGTTTAAGACGAAAGTTTTGAAGTGTACCTACTGCTCTAAATATGCGCCTTCGAGTTTGAATTGCATGGAACGTTAACAATATTTGTGCAGAAGAATATTTTTAAATAGGTATTGAAAAATTGAAAAATCTTCTTTGTTATATTTACGAGTTAAACATTGCCCGTGGAAATTGGGTGGGATACCTACACTTATGCCTATTCAACTGGAAAATTTTAAAATACGACATATTTTAAACTAAAAATAAAAAGAAAATAATGAGTGTAGTTTATCAAATTATATAATGACTGGTCAACAAAATTACTTAATTCACATCAAATTAAGGAAATTTATATCATTAGATTCCCGACTTAAAGCATTCGGATATGTTTGGTTGAGATTATTGGCCAACGGAACTCATTTATCGTGCACCGATATAGCTATCATCGGTTTGCTTTGATTTTTTTTTAGCTTTTATGTATCTTTATTTATATAAATACTAAACGTTATATCAAGTAAAATCAAGTCAGTGTAACAAATATAGACCAGTATCAAACTTTGCAAAATCTATTTTATATCGCTACATTTAATTAAAGTTTAGACCAACTAATGTCACTGTCCAAAGGAATTTATGGAAAGCTGTAAAAATCCGTTCAAATATGCAAATGCAAAATTAAAAATAAGTTAATTTATTTAATTTTCAATTGGACAAATTTTCTTCAAAGCCAGTCACGTGATTACAGACGCCAATCATAAAACTTGACGTCATAATTAATCGGTTAACTGAGTTTGGAGAAAGTGTGCGAAATTTTAGCATAAAATTATTGCGCCACACTGACAGGCAGAACAGATGTTGAAGAAGATCAAACTTGCAGAAGAATCTAAGCACGCGGTCCTAACTCGAACTATTCGAGATTATTAAAAAATAACTAGTATCCCTAATTATGCTTAGTTAAGGTGGATGAACAATTATACGCTCTAAATTAAACGAATCTCTTTTTAAAATAAACCTGACCCAAAGCTTTTTAAACTAAATCTCTGAAAGTTACGGGTAATTTCCTCCGCAGTCACCCGTGAAATTTCTACACGGGTTTAGTAAATTTTGTTACTTATTTAAAACAAGAGAGAGTAAAGAGACTTCATAATTTGTTATAACTATTAAATATTATACGATTTACCTACGTAAACCCGTTATACTAATATATAAAGCTGAATAGTTTATTTATTTGCTTGAACGCGCTAATCTCGGGTCCAATTCCGATTTGAAATATTATTTCAGTGCTAGACAACCCATTTTTGAGGAAAGCTATAGTTATAGGCGTAATTATGCAGTTATAGGCTTAATTATGCAGTTCCTTCGGGGGCGCGGAAGCTAGTAATTATATAAGGTACTACTAAAATATGTACAGTCAGCAAAAGAGATAGTTTTACACCCTGTAAAACGTATTTTTAATTTATATGTACACGTTTATGAGAAAAGTTACTATTATGTATATTTGTAAACAGCAAGCAGCGGACCTTTCGCCCAAAAAGAATTACCGACTGTTGTACTGACAAAAAAATATTTATTTATATTATTTGATACTGACTGTGTAAACCTATATCTTTTCTTGACTGTACATCATTTTAACAAGATATTATGTCAAGTTGAGGTTTGATAACACTACATATCCAAAACTGTCTCATTAGGCGAGTAACATCATCGACTAATCCCTCCGAAAAGTAACTGGAAAGACTGACCCGTTCATATTTTGTTGTCTTATCTTTGAATTGAACCAATTCGTGAACTTGATTGATTAGAGGTTGTCTTTTATAAAGCGAACTTTGTATCAAAAATGAATAAAGTTTTAATCTCTTCGTAGTCATTGAATAAAAAAGAGCTTTTGTTTTTCTTAGGCGGCCTTCATCAAAATTTACGAAAGTAGAGTAAGAGCGAAAGCGTTGAATTGAATACAAACAATTTTCTTATGACTACAGTATATTCTTTTTATATTCTTTAAAAAAATAAAAAATGTAACCCAATTAATCTATATATATACTTTATCTATACTAATATATAAAGTTGAACAGTTTGTTTGCTTGAACGCACTAATGTCAGGAATTACTGGTCCGATTAGAAAAAAAAGTTCAGTGTAGGATAGTCCATTTATTGAGGAAGGCTACAGGTTATATTTAATTAAGAATTAATAGCAAAAGCTAGTACTAATATATAAAGCTAAAGAGTTTGTTTGATTGTTTGAAGGTGCTAATCTCAGAAACGAATGGTCCGATTTGAAAAATTATTTCAATGTAAGATAGTCTATTTATCGAGAAAGGCTATGTTTAACTATTTTTATAAAACCACGCGCGAAAAGCTAATGTATTGGATATACCGAATTACCTATATGACCATTAATCCAGATTTTCACACTCAATTACCAGCTCTCTACGTACAAAATGAAGAAAACGAACCACTTTGAATACATTTTATTCATAAACAAACATCATCATTTATTACAGCTATCAAAGATGAAGACGTTTCTCCGTTGTCATATTGAATAAAGACTTATTTACTTAGTTGACAGCGTTTGAAGTTTTGTCCTTTGGTTTTATCAAGTTTTGAATAAATCGCGGTCTGTGGTGACAGCTGGTTGGTAACTTGTACCTACTTATAAACAAATTGTACAGCTTTTGTTTTATTCAGTATTCGCATTATCTACGTTTGGGGTAGTGGAGCTAAACTTATTAGAAAAAGAATAGACTTTCTGACTTACACCATTTTTAGGGATCCGTACCCGAAGGAAAAAACAGCACCCTATTACTAAGACTTCGCCGTCTGTCTGTCTGTCACCAGGCTTTATCTCAGGAACCGTGATAGCTAGACAGTTAAAATTTTTACAGATGATTTTCTTCTTTTGCCGCTATAACAACAAATACTAATAATAAAATAGAATAAATATTTCATACAACAAACTTTTTTTTCCGTTTTTTGCTCTTTATCGATAACGGCAACAGGAACACTTGAAAAAGATACGGAACCCGTCTAGCGCGAGTCCGACTCGCACTTGGCCAGTTTTTTAAACGTTTTGACCGGATTAATTCTATATTTTGAATATTATTTCTAATGGAAACCCGAACAAAATATAGGTAGGTAAACAACTCGTAGAGACGTATTATAAAATGATTGATAAATTTGGACGACCGGTGTTGATCCATCGAGGCTGAATTGTCCGGGCATTATGGGCTAAACCTAAATTTTTTTTCGTAAGTATTCTAGACAACAGTGCGAAGCGATAATCGATATTATATATTATTACAATACTAACTGAAAATAAAGTATCATTGATAATATCAAAAAACCCTTGTCACATATGATATAGGTATTAGGTATACTCGATCAAAGGCACACGCTCAATGTGGGGTCTGCCTAAGTTGCCGTTATAATGTAAAAAATTTACAATTTCCTAAATAAGTATGTCTAGTAGTTTTTGCTATTATTTATAAAACATTATTTTATATTTATACTAGCTGGCCCGGCAAACTTCGTACCGCCTCAAAATCTACGCGGTGTCCTACATCTACCCTACCCTACCCCTACTCTACCTCTACCCTACCCCTACCCTACCCCTACACTACCCCTACCCTACCCCTACCTCGACCCTACACCTACCCTACCCCTACCCTACCCCTATCCTACCCCTACCCTACCCTACCCTACCCCTACCCTACCCCTACCCTACCCCTATCCTACCCCTACCCTACCCCTACCCTACACCTACCCTACCCCTACCCTACCCCTACCCTACCCCTACCCTACCCCTACCCTACCCCTACCCTACCCCTATCCTACCCCTACCTTACCCCTACCCTACCCCTACCCTAAAGTATCCTCTGTCCTTCTCCCAGTTCTTAGCTACCTCCCTACCAATTTTCAGCCAAATCGGTTCAGCCGTTCTTGAGTTATAAATAGTGTAACTAACACGACTTTCTTTTATATATATATAGATAAATCCTACTAATATTATAAATGCGAAAGTTTGTATGTGAGAATGTATGTATTTTTGTTACTCTTTTTTAAATGTTTTTGAATTAAAGTATTCAAAAACATTAAAAAAAGAGTAACATATACGGAAAAGTTTACCATATACTATGTTTCAAAATTGAGATTATTAAAATTCAACCATTGGCAGGATGGTCGAATTTTATTTATCTCACGTTGTTACTCTTTCACTCAAAAACTGCTGAATGGATTTGGCTTCAAATTTGCATGCGGATAGTTCATAAGCTGGATTAACATATAGGCTAATATCACACTCCGACCAATTGGAGCAGAGTAACGCGGGTAAAACCGCGAAGCGCAGCTAGTAGTATTTAAATAAAAAAGGAAGATCAAATCTAATACATTTACATTTAACTCCCTATATTTCACTTGATTTAGAATTGATATCGTGTAAAGTTGTTAAGTATCTGCTAAACTACTTACCTTCTCGATTAGTTATTAAGTATCGATTACCGTCGGAGCCGACTAATAGGGTGAAGTATCTGCGAATTTATATTAATCAAAACTTAAGCGTATTTCGTTACATTAATATTTAATTAACGGTTATACAATCTGCAAACTCCATGGCGTAGTAGTCTTGCCGCTCAAGTTTGATTCCCACAGCGGACAAGACATCTATGTGTAAAGAAAAATATTTTTGTCCGGTTCTGGTTGGTTGTGTGACAACACCCCGTGCCTTATAATAAGCCGTTGATACCGATTGTCATAACATCATCTATGACAATCGTATATCAGATAACGGTCAGCGTTCAGTGATGTAGCCAGGTGGGCAAAGGCCCGGTGCATAGCTTCAAGAGCTAGCGAGTTGGCTGACCCGCTCTTTTCGCAGCTTAGGTTAGAGGGCCCCCTTAGGTCCGGGGCCCTGGTGCACTGCACCCTCTGGCCCTACGATAGCTACGCCACTGGGCCAGCGTTTACTTACTACTTACTACTAGCGTATATGCTGAACATTATATTGCCGTCTCCAAACCGCCTGCCACGTTTAGTGACTATGTAAATACTTTGACATGACATTGAGTCGGATAGTAAAAAGTACCTAATAAATGTCAAAATTAAAAAAGAATGAAGTAAATATAAGGTGCAAACCTCGAGGTCAACTCAAGACACGGTTTTATCTTCTGTTCAACACAAGACCTAAAAACCTAGTTACATTTTTACTATACATACTTTTACTGGTCGTCCAAATTCTTAACACAGAGAATACATACAGTTCTTATCATTCTTACTGTCTTTAAATGTGTCTATTGAATAGTATCAATTACCCGTGGGTTCATCATCAGCCACAAGGAAACGCTGCTGCCCGTTCCTTGCTATACGATTATTATAGATGATGTTATAATATTGGGACCAACGGCTTAACCTGCTTTCCGAGGCACGAATGGAAGTCCCTCAACCAACCAGACCCGGAAAGAAAGCTTAGAATTTACACTAAGATTTCCTGTCCGGCGTTGGGATCGAACTCACGACCTCCAAGATTTAAAGCGAGCCAAATACCGCTACGCTACGGAGGTCGTCGGAGAACCCGTGGGTTAAATATAGTTTATCACGGTTTTGGAAGCGATCATTATTAAGTTAATAACATCATTTTAAATAAAAATTATTATAAATACATTTAACAATCGTCAAATAAAGTTATTTAGGTTAACCCAAATCAATTCGATTGTTAAATAATTTTCGATAAAGATCGCTCCACAGTAGCGTAGTTTTGTCTAGGCTCTCTGGTCGTATTGGTTTACCTTTAATACACTGGGAGTGAAAGACTATAGTCACTTAAAAAAAAAAACATTCGACCTAGGTAATTGAAAATGATATAATCCATCAATTCCATTTTAAGGTGAAAAGATATAACAGAAGAAAAAATAAAGTATTTAGAAATATAAATTATAATATTCAATAACATTATTATGCTTTATTTTCAATAATTATGATGTAAAAAGAGCAGTCTATTCGTAACCGCACATTGTACTTTTAACCTTAGCATTAACTAGGGCAGATTAGTAAATCTAGAACTTTGGATGAAAGTTGAGCTCTTTCTCTCGTAAGTGCAAATATTAGTCTGAATCGATTTCCACGACCACTCGCTTAAGCATCCAGTTTCTAGACCACATTTAGAGATATCGCCGATTTAATTAATTTCATTCTGAAGCGGTTTATAAACTTTCGTTGAAACCACATGATCGTTAATGGTTGCACGAATGTCTGTTGCTCTGTGTAACTGTCACTTAAATACGAGACATTTTTTTGTATATAAACCCTAGCTTTTCGCGCGCGGTTTCACCCTCGTAACACCCGTTCCCGTGGAAACTTCATAATTAAATATATCCCATGTCATCCGGGGATAGTGTAGCTTTCCAATGGTAAATTTCAAATCGGACCAGTAGTTTCGAAACCTGTTCAATACAAACAAACAAACAATCAAATTTGAAAATTAAAAATATTCAATTAGAATACCTACTGTTAACAAAATGAATAACAGTGATAAATGCAATAATAATAAAAAATTAATATCGCTAAGTACGGTAAGAACGACTAATTAAGATCCAACATTATTAAAACAAACTAAAATTAGTCTCTACAATGATATGATATTTTTCTTCATAAAGTTTTCTAGGTGCCGGATATCATACCGACGCAATTCCCAGCCCCTCGTGGTCTTCCATCACCATTTGGACCTCTTTTTATTTATATAGATACTCGGTTGTCGTGAGTCCACCATGATAATAATTAATTAAGTCAAGATGTTTAAAGTTATTTTATTTGTTTCAGTGTCATTTAAATATAACGTTGGTAAATTAAAATACATGTATATGTGAGTATACTAAAAATATTAATTGAACAAGAAGAAACTCTTATGACTTTCAAAGAAATTATTAAGAAACAATTTGTTTTATGAAAAAAGAGGAAATTATTTCTTATTTCAATAGCACCGGAATGCTTAGTCACAAGAGATGCAATTTAAAACACAGTAGGACGTCGCACGCCTTTTATTGTTATTCGCTTTGTTAACATTAAAAGTCCCGAGGAAATCTTTCTATTTGCACCTTATTTTCCGTTTATTCTGGCGCTACTAACGTATAACTCTTACTAGATTCCTGCATTTTTTACGCTACAGTACCGACGGGAATAAATTCGTCTGACGAGAGAAGAATCTTTAAAAATACGTATATCTAAATACGATGCTGAGTATCTCCACCACTAGACGTCTGCATAATTGAATAAATAAAAAATAGAAAATGTTACTGCCAAGTTTCGACATTCTTTAACTTGATTTAGTATAATAGCATTGTGTTAAAACAGAGTAATAAGTAAGCCATTTATTATTTTTCATAATTCATGCAATTTCTCATTATTTTATCTCATGATAAATGTAAAAAATGCTAAAATCGTATTCATATAAGATATTTAAAATAATATATAGTAGATACGTAAATAATATATTAGTCTTTAAAATTGCTAATTTCATAACCAATTATGATTTCGTTTGATTTAAATGTGTGAGTTGCTTGTACTATTTATTATATCATAAACTATAGTAAATATATGAATAAAAATATCCAAAAACAGTTTAGGAGCTTAAGGGCTGAATTTTTAATTGTAGTATAAACATCATCATGGGAATACATTTTAATTTTAACAGAATGTCTATGTTATAATAAAATAAAATGTCAAATTTAATATTTATGCCTGAAAATTGTACTGTATCTGAAGATTGAATACTTAGCCCTTAGTTTTGTGCTGCTGGTGACCCCCGTGTGGGTCGCGACCCATAGATTGAAAAACACTGCCTTAATCAATAGGTTAACCATCTGCATAACATACAACTAAAAATATCTATAGCCAATGTAATAGCTGTGGATCGTTATCTAAATGACAAAAGAATCAAAAAGAATAAAAATACTTCATAATTTTGTTAATTCCAGTTGATGATGATGATGAGTTTTTAAAATAAAATAAAAAACATTTTATTTACGTAAACCTATTACAGGTACTTGCAAATAGTCAAAACAATAATTTTGTATTCAGTATTATTATCTCTAATTATCATGTTTTATAAATTTTCAAATTAAACTAGTATTTAAGTTATTATTTTAATAATATAGTTAAAAATTAAATGTGATTAACAGTGACAGTAAGTAATTAGTTACTGCACAATGAATTATCCATAGAAAACAAGTACTTGCCTTACCCATGCTCAAAACTTTTCTAATAAACAAAGAAATTGCACATTTTCAGTTGAACAGTTCCAATGAAAACGTTTATTGATAATGTAGACGAATCGATCGTACTTATTATAAATCAAATACAATGATAAAAAGATACAAAGAAAAGAAATAAAATCTTGACTAATTAATTAGTATACATTTCAACAGTAATGTTATTAAATAGAATTTAAATCTACCAATGTGGCATGTGATAGTCGCGTATTATAAATACTTATAATTAGAATCAACCAGCGCGGGCTGAGATTCGGTCAGAAGCATAGAACGCGTCGCGAGCCTCGCCTTGCAAGAAGGACGACCGGACCCTATCCTTGCTTCCTACGAGTCTTTCTCTATCTACCTACGTTGTGACACCCGGAGAAGAAAGACTATAACAAACTCCGACATCATTCATTTTGTCATCTTTTAAAGTCTTTGATTAATCATTTGCACATCTTTTAAAAACATTTTTAGTATCTAGGTTAGTGATCCCCATACTCGCAGCAGGAAATTGTTGTGCTCCTCCAGATATACATTATTTTTTTTACAATTTGAACATAACCTACAGTTTCATCAATAACAATTTTATGTAATTAATAATAATAATGTAACAAATAATTTACTATGCGATTTAATAATATAATTATATATAGAGAATAATAGAGATACCAAGATTTGATTGTACTGGCGGTATAAAGGTAGTTTACCAATATTGCTCATATCATCATCATTATTAGCCCGCACAACGTCCACTGCTGAACATGGGCTCCACCCGAGGGAGGGTTTTTGCCATAGTCACCACGCTTGGCAGGCAGGTTGGTGACCGCAGTATTATGTTGTAACACACAAAGAAACGCTGCTATTATTACGCTAATATTATGATCCCGAAATATAATATTTAATACACTCGAATATTGGCTACCGCATCCTAAATTCCACCGAGACCTCATCATAATACGGACACAATGTACCCAAATATATTTTTTAATAAAGAATCCCTTCGGATCCCGATCACGCTATTCCTTTCAACGCAAGAAACATATACCTATATTATTTATAGACATCATCACTCACAGATATACTTTATCGGTCTTGTTGAAGATGAAATGGAAATGCTTGAAGATCTTACTATTAAATGGAAAAACTATATTTATTACGCTTTATTCCAAAGCATATTACATATTTAAATTAGAAAATTATATACACAAGTAGATACTGCGCGTTGTTTAAACTTAGACATGCCGCCTATATGATCTCCGGCGACCTTACTCACGCGCAAAAACAAAATATTAATCAAGTATGTTACTTGACTATAATATTCTGTATGTTAGACATGCTTATAGAAGTAGGTACCCAGCAGCTTCTTTTGAGCAGCTCACTGGTGAGATTCTCTCTCTCTCTATTTACCGCAAGGCATTAAGTACAGATCATTCATGACGTGATATAAAGACTAATACTAGAATATTATTATAATGAACAGTATTCGTGACACAATCTCCTTTTAAAGGGATTGTACATATATTTTAGAAGCACCTTCTATAAAATGTATTCTACAATAATAAACCTGTTGATGCTCTATGTCTCTCTACCTCAAAGCAAGAATGCAGAGCATATAATTATGACGTAATATTTCGATGATTTATTAAGTTCTTAATAGGTTTAATTCACGAATACACTGTTAATCTCCATTAAGTATTGGGCGCGACCAAAATTCATCCAGAACCAATGGCTACGGCGATGATGTCGTAAGGATTTAAAAGATAAAAAAATAATGTTATCTTTAGTTTCCCAAGTAATTGATAACATAACATAATTATACTTTGGGCTTCTAAAATATAATTCATAATTCATAATTCATTTATTGTCCAATATGTGCCATTAACTTAAGTATCATATGTAGTGTAGAAGACTTTTATGTTAACCAATGAATTTTACCTCACTTTGAAGGTAACATTCATTTAACTTGCATTCAAATACAAAATTTAAGCGTGCAGTGCGGCCAGCACATCTGGTATGAGATGACTTTATTGAATAGAAACATTTATCTTAAATCGTTATATTTTTGTATACAAAAATTAATGTATTATTTTACAGTTTTTTTTTACCAATGTAATAAGTAGACGTGATACTATTTCCTATTAAAGGAACGGCATATATTTTAGAAGTACTCCACAATAATAAACCTGCTAATGGCTCAACTAACGTAGTGTACTAGTGTACACATACCCGCTACCAGTTTAAGGCGGCACTTAAGACAGTTACAGCTAACCCTGCAAGTATAATGAGGCATGTGAGCAATCCGTTGAAATTAACCCCCTGGGGTGAATTTAAGGAGCGCTACACATATAGGCCTGGTCGGCACAAACGGGCAGCGAATATTATTATATGTAGATTTATGCTCGAAGATAAAACCAGCTTATTGAGTTCAGTTCGAGGCCAATCGAGTTTAGGTGACCACTATAAATTCTGTGGCGCTTATTATTGAGCCGAATCATAACCATCAGCACCAATTGCGTACAGTCTAACATGTGTAGTATAATCTCCCTAGGCTAGCTTCATCTTTCAACAAACACTGCCGAACCAAAAGTGCCGCCCACTTAAATGTGTAGCGCCCCTTACTGAAGAGAGCACATTCTGAGCCAACAGCCAAAAGGGTGGATATAATAATGTGTTATATTAATTTGACTTAATGACTAAAGAGACGCTTGTCACTGAGCTAGGGAGTATTGTCACTTGTACATTGTATTAATAATTCATATGGGTAAATATATAATGTTATGTAGGCCGCAGTTATATTTAGTACAAAGGTTTTATTTAAAACGGGTTCCGACATGTTTCAGCTGCGAATTTAAAGTAAAAGACTGCAATGTAATACGGTATGAGTATACCCTTGTCTACCATACATGTTTGTTTTCAAAATAATAATCAGCTTTAATTATGCAACATGTCCTAATAAATGAGCAATTGTTTTATACATTAAATATAGAGCCTCATCCATCCAGTTACCAACTTAATATCTACAAATATTTTCTCCTAAATCTGCGAACTGAAAATTAGGGACAATATAGACATAATTTACATGTCTGGGCAATGACTGGATGCTTGGGCGGCGGGGGCTCTAGGCAAATTGAATTAAAAGCGGGCAGACCAGTTTTTAATGCCGGCCAATACTCCTCTGTAGGAGTAGAAGGTGGAGGATTTGGTTTCGCTGCGTACTGGTGGACATGTGAGGGGGCGTTTTCATCGCGACCCAGAGGCCCAATCTTACCGTCAGAAATAATAGAAACGGCTAAAAGAGATCGTACCAGCGATCTGATCATAAACGGTGCAGGACAATCCTGCATAATCCTGTTCAGTACCTAAGTCGGTCGCAAAAAAGGTCACGTTGCACAGGCCATGATAGCTAAGGCCACTACCTGTGTAACGTGGCACTTTAGGACACTCAAAGATACCACTGTGGATGCGTCGATGACACGGCACAGCACATGATTGTGGAGTCCGGTATCGGTGACTGAGCGGGAAGAACACGTCAACCAGGTGGGATCCAAGCTATCGCTGACAATTATTAAATCAAAGTTGCCTGAAATTGAGGGGTCATAGGAAGCAGACTCTATCTTTGGCGGCAAGTCCAAGAAAGAGGCAACGGGGAGGGTGAGAGAAGAACATCCCTTCGCAGATGAAGACGGTGGACTAAAAAGCGCCGCTCACCGCCCTACGCTTAGCTTCGGGGAGTAGCGGGCCCTGCCCTAGTGGCCGACCCATAGGTACGCCTTAATGCTCTGGGGTCTATAAGTGGTATAAATTGGCCCAGAATAGCCAGCGCGGGCACCGCTGACTTATACTAAAACAGTGCGCAGTATCACCCAGTGGTTAGAGTAGGTAGGCCCTATACTCGTGGTATGAATAGCATACCATTGCTAAGGGCTAGTCGCACATACTCCGTTCCCCATATATTATTATTTAATAGTCGATCGAATATTTTATAATAATTAAAAAGAAATAAAGTTTGACTCATAAAATTTGATTATGAGTAAATCATGCTGCCGCGGAAAAAAATTAATTGTACTTTGCATTTTATCCTAACAATATTGACAAAATCTACAAAATTAACCGTTTACTGATAAATGACATAACTGCAACTTTGAGCTATTGCACATTTCATAGTGAGAAAATGGGAAATCATTTACTTCAATAAAACATACTTATTACTGATTTAAATACATATAAGATACATCTTATAGAAGTAATTATATATGTTTCGCTAATTAAAAATAAAATACAAAGTCATGTCAACCTTAAAATAATATATCAAAGTTTATAATCAAAGTTTATAAACAAATAAAATCGTGTGCAGTCTGCAGACGATTTTATTTTCAAGGAGACTGGGAAAAGCGCTGCAACTTTCAAATTCTTAGACGTTTCTTGCCACTGACTTAAACATGACTGCAGCGGTAAAGTTTCAAACTAACGGACACTTAAGTAGATACAATGTTATGTAGGATGCGACAAGAATTGGACCAAATAACTTAAAAATAATACTTACCGCTCGTCCTTGGACAGAGGCGAGCAGTGCCAACAACGCGACCGAACACCACAACATTACGTGGCCGCGAGGATTCGTAGCACGAACGCGTAGCGACCGTCCGTATTCAGCGGTTGCCGTAGCGTGACTGCCGCAAGCTACGAGTTAGCTACGCGACTGTTCGTAGCGTGCCGTGGTACTTACGACCTTAACTTGGACCTTCGATGTACATTATGTAAACAAAGTATTCGACAGAAGTAACGATCGACCTTTTTTGTTTACACCAAACTGTTTTCCGTTTGTGTTATAACAAGGTCAAGGCTTATGCTTATCAATAATTAAATCGTTGATGTTCTCAAATAATTTTACTAGCAAAAGACAAATATAATGATTAAAACATAAAATCATAAATTGTTGAAATATTGCTTAGTAAGTAAACACCTTAGTTAGTTTTATAAACTAAACTAGCTGATGCCCGCGACATTGTCCGCGTGGTGTTTGTTATTCCCTCGGATTTTTCCCACGGGAACTCATTAATTTTCTGTGATTAAAAGTATTGACCGGGGATGTAAGGTACCCGATGCAATATTTTATTTAAATCGGTGCAACAGTTTCGGAGATAAACGCTTGCAAACAAACAGAAAAACAAACATTAAAAAAATTTGGCTGTGATCTATTTTACTTTTTACTTTGTAACATCCCCCGACTCGGAATTTAGCGTTTTTTTTTTCTATATACAGTCATTCGACCTATAAAGTTTTATTATATGTATAGATAATTAGATACAAACAATAGCACCGCAAGACGTAACTTCATATTTTTTCTATAAAATAAAAGAGGTTGCTCGCGTCTTAAGAGCATTGTTATGTTAATTACTGCTTCAGAGAGATAAGATTCCAAAGGGTTTGCAATTAGACTTAAGTTATTCGACTTTAACATTTAATTTCTTATTTATGTTTCGCTGTTATTATATAAAACTTAAATATTCTAGATAGTACGTGTTTTGCGAGACGTCATTATAAATTCGTCAAATAGAGTTGCCCGTTTTTAGAAATTAGTTAATTTTGAAAATGTTTTGCATAGTGGTACAATAATGAAGTTTTAATTATATTATGTAATATTACTTTTGTGTCAAATAATAAAATGCACAGCTCGATGTTTTGTACATGTATGGGTAAATTTACAAATGTGAACAAAACGTATTTATTGTTTTTTTTTTTGGATGGACATACGTAGGTAGCCACTAGGCTTTTGCTACTTCACCGAGCATAAAAACATAGTTTAAAGTTAACGTATTACATGGTATTTATATGAAAACGTAAAAAATATAATTCGATTAACTTTACCTTTCTTTTTTTTAGTTTATTCTGTAAATACACAATTATACCAAATTAATATAAGTTCAATTTGATTTCATAGTGACCTAGCATTATAGTTTGGAAGATAGTGGTTTCGCTTCCAACTCCAAAAAAAATATTTTGTTACATTAATGAAATAATGAATTTTATTCAGCACTTAGGTATTCACATACACTTGTATTTGTCAGAATTACAAAGTTAAATAAAAATAAAAAACTATAATTAACAGAAAATTCTTACTCTATGAAATATCCGACTAGGTAACTAACAGAAGTATGCAAAAACAAATCTACAGACTACATAGTCCGTCATAATCCGTCCGTCCTGTGACAATTATTTCTGTTATATTATTATAAGAAGAAATTAAAAACGCACCAATATTGCAAGTGGTCACACTATATCTAAGTGAAACCCACCCGAGGGCGTGTGATTAAATATTTCTTTCGGCATATTGTTTACGTACCCTTAACACCCAATATCTCGATCGCACTCTGACTTCTGCGCACCGTCCAACAAGTATTTTGGGTTCAACATTTTTTTTTTTTTATAAATTATTACTAGCAATTTTTAAGTCTACTAGTATTCTTGTTAACCCCTCGTGCTAAGCTAAAATGCTTGTGTTACGAGTGGGTTCACGTCGTTAGTGCAATGGGTGGGGTTCGAACCGGCGACCTCAAGATCACAAGTCCGACGCCCTAACCATTGGGCTACGGCCGCTTATTTACATTAAACTACTGCAACTGTCAATTTGCGATCAGATTGCTACCTCACACGGTCTGGTAACTTAAGAGACTAAACATTGTGTCTCAAAAAATTAATAAAAGCCATTTGTCCTGATTGTTTTACAACATCTGTGACAATCATATACCGAGCAACATGCAACGTCGTTTCATATGTTGGATGAATATGTTCAGCATTAGTTGTACAGGCTGACAAATGACAATTGGACATTAACAACGTGACAGGTAGTGATATCTGCTTCTACGCTACGTTGCTGTAATCTAAACACCAAACAATAAAACATACAACTGAATAAAGCGGCTGTAGCCCAATGGCTAGGGCGTCGGACTTGTGAGCTAGTAATCTTTGAAAAAAGAAAGCTTTGCTAGAACGGAGATACGGCCCTGAGTGAAACAATTCTTTAATTAAGTATTACATACGAGTAATCACTCGTCGTCTATTCATTGCCTTTTATACGTCATCGTGAAACATTTACTAGGTCTAAAATAGTTGGTTGTAGTGTTAAATAAAAACTATATTAATGGTTAGTATGTATGCTCTGCTCTATACATTTTATATGGACAGTTAGGTCTAAGATACAGCAAGTCAAGTTAGTACTTACGGGTCATTTAATAGCGTCGTAAAACTAACTCCGGGCGCATCAAGTACAATCTCAAAGTAATGACCCATTGCAGACTTTGTGCCACGTAGGTATTATTTATAAGGATGTAATAAATCTATTGAGATGTATGGCTATGTTTATATAAGTTCTAACGTTTCTGCGGCGTTGCCGGCGTTGTCTAAAGAGATGGAGGCTTAAGTTTTGTGTCCCTCCCCCTGTAATTGTTATTCGACCATCCCAGGTAGGTACACCTGTTATGTTTCCGAGATATCAAGTTTTCTTTATCTGAGTAATAAATTATTAAAATGACAAATTTCCTTTCAATCCGTTTAACCCTTTTTAATGTGAAACAATCATCGTCATATTTAAACTTTCTTTCTATTTTGTTGGTTTTGTTTACCTAAATCCATTTATAAAAAGTGTAATTTCCTATTTAAAAAGTAACCCACAATCAAGAACTATCGGTATCTCAAGAGAACATATTGAACTATCAATAGGGAATTCTGGATGAGAAAGTTCTGGAGTATGAACTAATTACGGGTTCTGGAGTTCTACATTAAAAAATTAGCGCAAAAAATCTTGGAATTTGGCTTTTAAAAAAGGTTACGGTAACTATTTGGAGATACATCGTTCGCTCGCACAACGCCATCTATTGATTTCAGACGAAAGTAACATGTCAACCTAAAAGAAGAGGTGCGTCACCGTTCTTGTACGGCGCCTTCTATTCTTGTTTAAGCTTAAAATATTATGTCACGGGAATGCATCACCGCAATATCAATTATTCTATATGTCAAAAGAGATTTTTGTCTATATGTACGCCAAGTTTCATGTAAATGTGATTGAGTAACAAACGTCCACACGTACAAACATCTTAACAAACTTTCGCATTAATAATATTAGTAATATTAGCAGTAGAAGTAGTATTTTATTCACCACCTTAAGAATTTAATACACTTGTACTTTATCATCATCAGCCCGTATAACGTCCACTGCTGAACATGGGCCTCCCCCGATAGAGGGTTTTGCCATAGTCATCACGCTTGGCAGGCGGGTTGGTGATCGCAGTAGCATGTAGTAACACACAAGGAAACACTGCTGCCCGTTCCCTGGTATATAATTGTAAAAGATGATGTTATAACAATCGGGACCAACGGCTTAGAACGTGCTTTCCTAGGCACGAAGACCGTGCGGTACGGTAGTCCCTCAGCCAACCAGACCCGGAAATAAATCTTAGAATCTGCACAAAGATTTCTTGTCCGACGTGGAGATCGAACCCACCACCTCCGAGATTTAAAACGATCCAAATGCCACTAGGCCACGGAGGTTGTCATAATAACTAGTACTTGTTCAGAATCTTAATGTTAAAAAAGGATTTCCCTTACTCTATGAAATGTGACTAGTCGACCACCCTATTAAGGGTTATTATTAAGACATTGACAAACTTTCAGGGGATGAAAGTCCTGATGATTAGAAGCAACTTTTACTATGGGACCAACCCTGAAATAGAGAAAAAAAACAGCTGTTCCATACATTTTGTCGAGGTACTTGAACATAAATGTATGGAACAGCAAATTTTTTAGTAGCTAAAGTTGCTTATAACCCTCAATACTTTCACCCCCTGAAAGGTTGTTAATGTTTTAAAAATACCCTGTATAAAAAAATACCAAAAACCTTTGACATAATATTGTTACGCCACTCCAATTAATCCGTATAATTATTATAATATTGAACACCACCTCGTTGGTCTAGCGGCGATGTATTGAACCGAGGATAATGAAGTTGGGCTAATAGATCCCCAACCTCATTACCTGCGGTAAAATTAAAGAGAAATTGTTACTTTAAAATAAAATATTCAACGTTGTATGAAGGTTAATTCTTCATCAGTTTATGTGTGTCTGGAGTACTGTAATACTATGCTTTAGCCGGCGCAGTTTCCACCCGCATAAAGAATTTTCATTTCTGAGAGGGTTTATATTCTCTTAGTCTTGTCTCTTAGTCTAAATGTTTGCTCAATTTGACTACAACATTTTGACAAAGTCAGTTTTAAAAGGCACGTTTTAGTCTGTAGGTAGTTACCGTGCCGATGAAATCATGAAAATTTTCAACAAACGTTTACCATGAGAAATATCGAAATTATCACGTAATAACAGAAACGTTACTACTCGATAATTTTGATAATTCTCATAGTAAATGATTGTTATATTTTTTTTGACTTTGGTCACGTAATATTTGGGATTATTCGTTTCCAAAAAAATACAAAAGTTCTGTCTTTGATCACTTGTTAAAAATATATAAGTATAATATTGAATTCCAATTTTATAATTATCTTTTTTATTTATTGCACATCATATGTAGGTATATAATAATAAGTTGTTACAAAGAAAAACCAGTACAAACTATGGACCCTGACGGGCACGGCAAGTTTGAAGAGACGAGGAAGCGATTTACTGTTCTACATGTTCAAAATTTCATTAAAATCAAAATCAAGTTTACCTAATCCTATACAAATAAAACAACTGCGTATTTCTAAACTGACAATATAAAATGGGTAGTAATTTATTCTAAATGCTCGAGAAAACATAATTAGTAAAATTATGCTTTCATCTTGTTACATTATTATAAAACGAAACTTAAATTGAAGCTTTTTGATCAAATTATGGTATCGAGTAGGTACTTTAATAAGAAAAGAGGGTTTTAACTCTTTGAAGTATCGTTAGGGGAATTATAAAGTTTTGTATACTTACACTTTTTAAGATTTGTAACTTTGTAGCTTTTTATCCGAGTTATCTGATTATTTCGAAAATAGGACGTATTCAATACAATAAAAATATATGCAGTAACTATAGACATTTAAGGATATATTTCCTTTTACTTGTTAATGTATAACATAATATATTACATACGAAAGAATATTAGTAATTAACTAATTATTAATATAAGATGAGCTATTAAAGAATAACAAAGAAAAAAAATCATTTATTGAACACACAACAATAATAAACATAAAATAAAAATAATAAAAGTACAATATAAAATATATGAATGGAACATAATAACATTAATATAATAAGGATACACACGGACGCCAAATATATGAAACAACAAACATGAAAAAAGTCAAATAAAGAAAGTACAAAAACGGCAGAGTGATAAACAGCAATAATCATTGATACAGTAGGCAGAAAGGCGCGGGGTGGTGCGCTACAAGGCATATTAGATAATTATTATCAGAACGCAAACCGGTTCCTGCGCCGGCCGTAGGCTCGCCAGAAGTGCTATATACCTACTTTCAAACACTATATTCAAGTAACGTCATCGATAGAAACAAATGTGCGGTCTACCCGTCAATTCAAATACTAGTCTACGCACTAGTCTATATAGAAGAATAAGAATATATTATTTAAAAAACACACAACACAACAGACATCTTTTCATATTCATTTCGTCGTTACATGAACCGCATGCAGTTCGGAGTAACACGCAGTACGAAAAAATATAGGAATGTTTTCGTTTGATTAAAAACATATTCTCCCAAACAACTTCCCAGTACAAAATTGACAAACAAAACATTCCAAAAAGTCACAATAAAATGGCACCAAAACTGTGAATGAAACATCAACAGAGTTACGTAACCGAAACTTTTTTAATTAAGCTTTGGAGTTTTTGAAACAACACCTACACGTAGAAACAATTTTTAATTACGATTTTTACGAAGCCTCTTCTGACCTCTCGCAAATATTTGTAACAATAACAATATTAAAAATAAATGTATTTTTTATTTATAGCATATTATTATGATTCATACAGTTAAATTACTATACCAAACAATTACTTAGTTAGGGGTCAACAATATATCATAAAGGTACTGAATTCTAATGAGATATTATTTAAGAACACTCGGGTGACTTTTGTGGCCTCTCCTCATGGAAGAGGGGGAGTTCCACTGACCCCGGCGATAGTTATATCTGTAATTAAAATAAGTCATCTATATCTATCTATAATATGTAGGTACAGCTGAAGAGTTTGTTTGTTTGCTTGCTTGCTCGAACGCTCTAATCTGAGAAATAGTCCGATTTAATAAAAAAAAACGATATTAGATAGCCTATTTACTGAGGAAGGCTCGCTATATTTAATTATGAACTTCCTTCGGGAACGGGAGTTTCGCGGGTGATACCGCGCGTATAAGCTTGTAGATTATGGCCTGCTAATGTTTATCTGTAGAAAAACATTATTATCCCTATATTTCCAAGTCACATAGACTTAGCGATATGTACCGCTACGCACAGGATACGCAACGAACGCAAGTAGGGTCGTAATTCTAATAAATATGACTTTGTTTACTTTGGTAGATAGAGCGACAACCTCTTTGTTTGTGGGTGAACATGTTTTCACAAAGTTTATTGAAGCTTATCATCAGTGTAACTGAAAGCGTATAATAGAATTCAGCTTATGTGTGTGTGCCCACAAACCATCAACTGAGTTATCGTCGTATTGTAATATAAAAGTTTGATCATCATTATACTAATGTTCCTATTGGATATATGAATATTAAACTTATCCACAGCGCAACATCAGCAGCCCGATTTAGCTTTTATATGCTTACACAATAATTTTATTTAAACTACAAATTATGAAATCTAATACTAAATATAAAATTTACTTATTTGGATGCCGTTCATAACTATTTTTTACATCAGAGTTCTATCTCAGAAAAAGAATGTCCGTCATGGAACTAAATTAAAACGTCCTCAAGTCCCTATAACTTGATTGCACACCTATATCAATATAAATAGTTATATAAAATATATTGTTATATGCATTCCTGAAGAATAATTATTTTTATTTGTAAGTACAAAAATGTTTGTTTTCATAATTAAAACAAATGCTTTAAAACGACTGAACGCGAGCTTATATAATACCACATCATTGTTCTTTAAATAAATCAGACATTTTCAAGTAATCCTACGAAACTGAATAGATACTTATAAACCGGTTCTTTCGTTAGGTAAATTACCAAAGAGCAAGTTGACGAAACTGCGCCAGTCTCCGGGGCTTCGCAAAGAGGCCGGTAAATCCATTGCTGTGAGCTCCTTCAATACGTGCCGTGAATGCAAATACACAGAAATGTGGCAATCAGCGAGCCAAGTCCTTTAAACGAACACGAGTTAAAGGCAACCTTCCCAAAATATTCCATCTTTTAGAGATATACTTAATCATTTTTTTATGATATCCAAAAGAGGTCGTGTGTTCGATCCCTACGCCGGACAAGAAATATTTGCATAAAATCGAATCTATCTCTCTCTTTTCTACGGGTTTGTTTGTTTGAGGGACTAGCCTCCGTGCCTCTGAAAGCACGTTATAAGTTGTTGGTCCCGATTGTAATAATATCATCTATAGTAATTTAATACTTTGGAACGGGCAGCAGCATTTCCCTGTGTGGGCTAATACATAAAACTGCGGTCATGTTCAGCAGTGGATGGAATATTTAAATCGTGTCTGCTAGTTTAACACACATGCTAAACTAGCGGACGGATACTCTTAACTAGTTCTAATTTAGGGAATTCGTCAGATTGTAACCACTCAGGCAGTGGACAATTTAGATAAACAGGCTTTAATTGATGGTCACTTTCCCTGTATGCCATACTATTCGGATGTCTTGTTTGGAGTCAAAAACCATTGTTTAAAAATGTGCACAGAATATTTTGATGAACGTTCTTTAACAAAAGGAATATGGTATAGAACTATTCAGCCTAACGTTTCCCGTTTTCCATGGATTGATCAGGCCAATATGGTTACAACTAATATTGTGATGGCACTAAGACTTCGATCAGGTCATATCCCGTTAAATAGTTTTACATTTTTGATGGGTAATGTCAATTCACCAAATTGTTCAGTACCTATGTAATATAATAGAAGATACCTATAAACCATATTCTTATGGAATGCGCTCGAAACAGAGATCTTAGAAAAAAAATGGTTTGCATAAATAAATAACATTGGGATGTACATACCTATAACATGCTTGCTTCTGCATTACCGAAAAAAGCAAGTATGTTATACACTCTGGCATAAATTGCTTTAAGCAATAGAAGTGTAGGCATAGTTCAATTAATTGTATAATTATTATTTTGTACTTCTCCTATGAGAGTGGCTTGTCACTGCAGAACCTAACTCTTTTATTTCAAGTAAAGATTTAAAAAAACACACTCAGACAACGAACGATTAATATCTAATTCAGTCTAGTTTCATTCTATAATTTGTGGTAGGCTGTCACATCCACACTTCATTGTCAATTTAGCAAACTTATTCTTGTGAAATATTCTTAGATATAGGAATAAAGAAGTCCGTGTGTATAAATAACTAGGCTTGTTGCATAGATTACATTTCTTCAACCTTTTTAATAGTACCTACTAGCTTGTTTATGCGATTTCGCCCCCCTAAAATTGTTACCTTGAGCTAATCCCAATTTTGAAACAGTCTTTATTGATAAGTACCAATAAAAAATAAAATCCTTTATTGGTTCCTACTCTTTACTGCTTTAGTGGTTCTTTACGAAGAGGAGCAGAGTTTCTTACCTTCGTTTTAGCGTGATGAGCGTTTTAGCCTTCCACAATAAATGGGCTATCTAACACTGAAAAACTTGTGAAATTAATATTAGTATAGGTCCTACCGTCGTTTAAGTTCTTACATAACGTAAGCAATTTTTTTACGGGAAAGTTTATGATTTTCATCATGCAAGTAAGCCGCGGGTGCACATGTACCTACTATATAAAAAATACACATATTTACATTTTTAATTAACTATGTGCAATAAATAAAAAAATGTATGTATTTCTGCATTGAATACACAAAAACAATGATACATAGGATCAAAATATATAATTCGATATCTCCTACTGGTCTCATTGAACCATTGTGATTGCGAATTTTACTAACAAATTCAAGTATCCAACTTTTATCTGTTTTTATCGGCGTTGATTTATTTATCGTTGTTCCAAGTTTTTTGCTCAACATCCACGACTCGACGCTAACAAGCTTCGCTCTTCAAAATCCTCTAATAGTACTTATATGTCCAATCTACCATTCCCATTCCATTTCAAATTGAATCCTGTTAACGAGACAATAAGAAACAATTCTTCACAACATTTTAATGGATGCATATATATATATATCAATGTATATATATATATATGCCGAAATATTTCCCATTATGCAGGTGCCGCGGCCGGATACGAATTAACTTTCATACAATTTACACTGAAGCGAGATGATTGTGAGTACTTACAGAATTTCCGTCTTCAGTGTTTGCTTGGCTGCGTCCTCGATTGGAATTTAAAATTACTTAAATATCACTGAGCAAAGCTATGAATAAAAATGAAAACGGACCTTTGTTGGAATGGAACGACGAAAGAATATCTTATATTAAAAATCATAGTAAGGAAATAAAGACTTATGAAGGGTTTTATAGGAAGTTTTATCTAGGTGTTCTTTTTATGTTTACCCATCATACGTGATATCGAAGAAAGAAGAACATTCTTCTTTTTTTATTATGCCAAAAATAAAAGGACCAATATAAAAATATATCGAATCATAGCCATCTTAGGTGGCTCTTAATGCTTCAACCATTCGGGCTTTCGATGGATCCCAACCGGTCGGCGAAATGTATCGATTTATTTATAACACATCTGGACTAAACTATGGGAAACTTTTTTTTTATATGGAATGGAAATATTTGCCATAATGTATTCAATAATCGCTGATTAGTTGCATAACAATAAAAAAAATACAAGCATTACGTAAGAACTCCATTAGTAATTTCCTAACACAATACTCCATTAGTAAATTTGTTCTACTAATGGAGTGTATGCTTCAGAAAAAAAGCTTTTTTGTAATTAGTTGAAGTTATAAAAAGAAAAACACTGTCAGCCGCTTTTTTAGTCCTAAGTATAACATTTTCTTAAGCGAAAGATTTTCTTAAGCTCTCGTTTCTTCATTACTTACTGTAACGTCATTAGTTACTTAACTAATTGTATTTTATACTAGTTTTGTCGTCGGACTTCGTCGTAAGGTATATAGGTTAATTAGTAACTGGTTGAAAGAAATGTTTGCTAAAAAATCAAGTATTAAAATAAGTCATTAAGACTGCTCTAGGTAGATTAAGGTACTATCTTTGTGTTTTTTTAAATCACCAATTTTTTTTTTTTTATTTATTTATATGTTTTTGAATCGCTAACAGTCTCAATATAAAAATTCTCCGCAAACCCTTAGCTTTAAAAATATATGGTTAATCGTATTTGCTATTTCATTTTTGAAAACAGAATCATATTAACACGAATATTGATAATATCACACAATCCCTCAGTATTTCTTAAAATCGATTTTTTTAAACTAGCATATTATGAATCATCTTCAGCCCACATCCCCGTATAACTTACACTGCTGAACAGCCTCCCTCGGAAGAGGTGATACCAACGACACTACACTTTGCAGGCGGATTGGTGATCGCAGTATTATATACAGCATATTATGCACAGGTAATAATAATCATAATAATAATAATCATTTATTTGCATAGAATGTAGGTGTTTACAATTGGTGTTACAGATATATGGAATCCTTGTACATTCTGCCTATTTAGGCATACAAACATTTATGAGCGACATTTGCTCACAGTAATTAAACCTTAAAACTTATACAACGTTAGTAACATAAAAAATTAATTTATAGAAGAATCATTTAAGATTTCTTGAACTGAGTAATAACAATTATTTAACAAAAGGATGGTGAGTCTCTTTTTAAAAACTTCATAAGGTTGATCCTTAATACAATTAGGAATTTTATTAAAAATAACAGGAGCCATTCCGATAACACTTTTTTTAAACAAAGCTGTTTTACAGTTCCCTTCATACAATAGGTTTTGGTACTGCGATCTCTCTTTGGTAAACGCCTTTTGTGCGTTACCATCGTAAACGAAGAAGTTATGACAATCGGGACCAACGCTTAACTTGCTTTCCGAGGTACAGAGGCTTGTCCCTCGACCTACCAAACCCGGCAAGAAATCTTAGTTTTTTTGCCCGCAGCAGGACTGAAACCCATAAACTCCGAGCTTTAAGGTGATCCGCGGAGGTTATCATATAACTAATACCTAAATAATTTATACCTACATCACAATATCGGAAGTGAAAGATAAAAACCTATACGAGTACCCGTTCTGATATTTTCCTGCCAAGACCATGTCGGCTGTATAAATCATTTGTTTGTTTCAGCATATTTAACTTTAAGAAACCTATGTTCAGATAGGAAGCCTCGTTGAGCACCAGATGTTGAATAAGATACGCATGGCTGACTCCGAACAAGTGGCATATACAAAATAAAAGGAAACTGAACAAAGTCTGCATTCTGCAAGCGCATAGATTCAAAGGTCTTCGCCCTCTATCTATTTGGCTTTATGAGGGTCAATAACAGTTACATAAAGGGAGGTTACTTTTACGGGATTCACTGAACTCAATTAAAACACGCCTATTTTGAAGGCGTGACGCTATTAACAAAAGCAATAATAATTTTGGTAGCGTGTCCTAATTAATTGAAAGAAATGTTTGTAAGCTACGTTAACAGTATAATTAATTAATTAAATGGAGTAATGAAAATAATAACAGTTTAATTATTACTTAAACCTATTTAAAGTTTCGCAATAAGATAAACAATGGTATACATTTCGTTATACCTAATACAAGTTAAGTGGAGGTGAACCACTGAATAAATTACCTCTACCTACTTGGAGATTATAAGTACAAGATACTAGATAAACGGCGTCCTCGCAGTTTTATTCGCGATAAATCGCTGCCCTGCTTCCATGGAAGATTCTATAGCATCACGCTAAAGTGTGATGTTATAGAATCGTCTTCAAGAAAAGATCTATAGGATGCAAAAAGAACAACAATATTATCCAAGCTATCCATAAATGTATACAAATATAGGTATAAAAAAATATATATCTCCAATTATATACCGATATGATGGGAATTACACTAACAGGATAGATGACGTAAAAAATAATTATGCTATGTTATAGTACATTACGATATTAGTGCGTTATGATGGTTATAACATGCGAGGCGGAATTTCAGCCCGAGCAGAAGGCGAGGGCGTAATTGAGCCGAGCATGTTATAACCAATACGCACACCGTTAACGTACGTTTTTTAACACATTTGCGAGGAAACAGAAAAAAAAACATTTTTCACAACCTACAAAGAAAAGAAAATTTGAGAAAAATGGCGCGAGGATTATTTTCTGCCGTAGCTGCGTGAAAATGTTGGCAAAGACGTTAGAGCATGCAGCCAAGTTTTTAAATTACCGAATAAACTGATTTTTTTTATTTTAAATAAACTGAATCTGTGAATGCACACTGTAACTTTCCCGCCATTTTAACAGCGCGCTGGCGCTGCCTACTGACTGGCGCCGCGCGGCGATTAGTTCGAAATTTGAATAGCAACAGCGCGCGAAATGGCAAATAATACTGTTATGGAATTTGTATGGACTATAACTTAACTATTTGCTTTGGTAACACACGCGTTTTTTATGACCCGCTTTACATATTTAAAACCGGTGGAATTACGTCAGCTTTACGAGCAACTGTGTTAAAAATAAAATTTAAATAACAACATAAAGAAACACCTTACCTAGGTGCTATAAAGGACAGTGTATAAAAATATTTTTGCATTATTTTATAACCACACTTTTATCTGTAATGTCCATTTTCATGGTATATTTACTTAACTATAATACCAAACCTTTTAAATATTTATTTATTCTAATCAAACTACCCTAGTTAAAAAAATCACGTTTTTTTGTCACTCATGAATATTTAAAAAGAGCAAAGATTCAAATGTAGGACTTACTACTGCCAACGCCATCTATGAAATCAGCATAGAACTATTTCTCTTTGATGGTACCACGTTGGTTTTCATTCGGGATGGCACGGGTACTCGGGTAGCAGACACGAGCAGCTCGAAATGTAACGTGCATCTAACAGATAGCGTTTTTATTCGTAAAACATCTAAAACTATAAGCGGGCTGCTTTTTAACTACTGTTTTATTCTTCTTCTCCGTTGTCCTGCGGACCTATTCATTTCTGATTCGATCAGGCAGGGAAATGCTGAGCATAGCTTTTATTATCAGCATTTAAATGAGTTATTCCGGGATCGCTGAGCGATTTTGAGCTTTTTTATGTTCACAGTGAGGCTTTTGAGCTTCCTATGGACCTGAGACCTGGTTTACGTCCCAGGTCCACATATACCTACTTATAACTTATAGCTATAAGTTACCTAAAAGACTTTTCGCTGTTAACTTCTAAGTTAATCAAAAATAACGTTTGTCATTCGATTCTAAATTAAAATTATAGGTAGGTAATCAAAGAGTACAATCTACACGGTAATCAAATTAAAGTAGTTAATGATCACTAGTTTCACAAGAGATTTAACCACTGATTAAAACTTTTTTATCCTTTCAGAAACTTGGTGTAAGTTACAGTTAAAATCACAGCAGATTATCTAAAATACTTAAAAATGATTGTCGTAGGTTTAACTATTAATTGCATGGGAAAAAACGATTGTTTAGTACTAGCGACCCGCCCCCGCTTTGCAAGGGTACACATAAACCTTCCTCTTGAATCATTCTATCTATTAAAAAAAACCGCATCAAAATCCGTTGTGTAGTTTTAAAGATCTATGCATACATAGGGACGGACAGACAAGGAAGCGCTTTGTTTTATACTATCTAGTGATAAGTAATTTTGACAAAACTTTAACATGTAGTACTAGACTCTGTAACAATTTATTAAACGCAAATACTTCAGATGAACACATTTTGTTGGTGAAGGCCGTTTCTATGATTTATTAGGTAGTTATAGTAATAGGATTGTACCAGGTAATGTTTTGCTTGCCAGTAATAGGTATAAAGAAGAATAATTTCAAATAAATTATTCACTTGGCTTTAATCCAGTCACGAAAACTTACATAGTTTCTTGAGTCACGATTTAGAGTTTTAGATTTTTCTATAATGTAACCTAAGGGAATAGGTTCATAAATACAGTTTTCGTCCATTAGTTTGTATGTTTGGTTCTTTATCCAGTCTTTGAAGTAGTAAACGTTTGTGTACATGCTCGGTTTTAGTTTCCTTGCGCAGCCATTGCCATGTGATGTCAATCCCACCAGCAATCTGTGAACAATATTGTAACAAGCAAAATTGATTATTAAACATAATTTATTTTTATTTAAACAAATAAAACCTTAAAATTTATACAACAAGAATTTTTCAGAGCTTCGCCACTAAATATAGATTATGAAGAAATTATCTTGGTTACACATTCAAGAAAATAATAATATAAAATTAAAGTATGTAGCTACTATGTCATTTAAAAACCAAATGTACCACAGACTCCAGAAATCCAGAATCGATTACGTAATAATCGGCGGTTTTTGTACTACTTACAAATAATTTCTCATCGATATTTCGTATCTATATGACCTTTCGAACACTGTCTCCATTTGTGATCAATGCTAGATAACCTAATTTTATGATGCTTTGGTTTTGAACGAAATTGTATTTGCAATTTAGTTACTTATCTTTTAAGTTCTTTAACTAAGTTTTGTTTTACCTTTTATTAAATACTTACTCTTTTCCACAAAGCAACTTAAAACAAGTTTTAAGGTAAAATTATGAAGATAAAATAGTTTTAATTAAACTTCTGACCGCTCGCCAGTGTTAAGCTTCATTTAATATATCTAGAGGTTGAAACATAAATATGTACCTATTCTTATTTTTTATTAATTATTCTCGTTTCTTATCTACGTTCTAACAATAATAGCAGTTGTGAATCCGCCGATGTTTCAGAGTCAAAGCATATGGTTTAATTAAAACGTTCTCTTGCTTATCCAATTTTTCATCATCCTAGCAGGATAATAACCAGAAAAGGATTGAACGTTTTTAAAGGTTCCACCCAAGTTTTAATACATTTTTGGCATGAGTGTTATTAATAACTACGTACCCTTTCCACAAGACTCCACCCCCTGAATCTCCTCTGCAAGTGTCGCGAATTCCTTCCCCATAAAGACAGAACATATCTTTGGAGAGGGTGACGTTGTTCAGCTTACTGCAGACCGGTAGCGATACGAACCTTAAGTGAGTCCTCATAAGGTACTCCGAAAGCGTACCGTTGTACTGCAAAAATGTTTTATGTTTTACTAGATTTTGACAATGACTGCGTGTGCGTGGCATTGTTATGACTCCCATACCTCAAAACTTCAAACCTTTTTTCGTGATAAAAGGTATTATATATGCTGATTCCCAAATCAATTTTATTAAAATGGCATCAATGGTTTGAGCATAAAATAGTAACAGACGCGTTTACTTTTAAATTTATAATTGTAAGACTCCACTGTTGGAAGTAGGTTCCTCATGATGAGCCTTTTTGCCATAGTGACATAAATTCTGCTGCTGGCCGATTGCTATAAAATTGTTATAAATGATATTATCACAGCTAGGAGCAACGTCTTAATGTCATTCCGACGCATGAAGGGCGAGTGATTCGAACACACATGTTCAAGCTTAAGCATATAGCTTTAAATAGAAAAACGATATTTATGCATAATGTGTGATGCAACTGACACTCGAGGAAGGTGGCTGAAAGGAAGCACGTAGCAATTATTTTGAAGACAGTCCACTTGTCAACGCGGCATCGTCGACTCTCAGAAACACGTAGGTTAGCCTAGTTCAAGTGCAACAATTTACTGTGTTGTTAATTAATTGTCTGTACAATCATATATTGGTTCCGAAAGGTTTCCAAGTCTCATAAAATCATGGAATCAATCATGGAATGTTCTATGAAAAAGATAAAAAAATAGTCTTAATATTCAAATATTACTAAAAGGTACAGTTTAAATGATATTAAAAAAGCTTCCAAGCATTTTCACTTAAACGACAGTCAAGATAAACAGGGTTTAGCGGACGTTCCGGCGGGGAGTGGTAAAGGCGCGGCTGACATTTGTAAATCACTCTCACACGGAACTGACATTAGAACGGGTAGCGTTCTAATAATATTTCATAGCCAAAGTAGAAATTAGTAGCAACATGTGATATGAATATAAACAAACCAGCTAAATTTAAAAGGTTTTTTTTTTATGATCGAACCTAATATAATAATTCTAAATTAAAAAACCAAATATCTAGTGTATTTCACAAGAAAAAATCTCTTAATGCTGGGAGGCCCTTCTGCACCGCCCGCCGACCTGCAAAAACAATGCACAACATGCAGGCAGGAAAGTAAAACATCCAAAAATACAATCACCAGCCAAAGACCCATCGAATCAGCCAAAGAATCATCAGGGATATATTGTGCATAATTTTTGCGGGCGGGAGGGCGGTGCATTACGGCATTTAGAAATGTTTTTTTGGTTTTTTAGTATTTATTTCCTGCAAAGTAAATCCTGATTCCACTAAATATATAGTAAGATCATTTTTAACTGCAGCGTCTTTTGAACGAATCTAGATTGATTTTCAGTATTCAATCTCATATATTTTTCAAAAACATTACTTTAAGATATAATTCCTAAGTTATTGATGATGACGATCAAATTAGTCTTCGTTATCTAAATAATAAAAAGTAGGTACTTGTAAATATTATTTTCAGTTTATTTTACCAATAGGAAGATTTTAAAATACGTTATAGCTATACTATAGTCAATGTTTCCGAAATAGTATTATGTATGAATGATTATTTTAATAAAGAAAGATCATCAGTATACTTACCGCCATCCAGCCCCAGCCGACAACTTCAAAATTCTTCTCCTTTGGTGACATCCATTTTGAATGGTTCACGATGACAGCTCGACTGGCTAAGTTGTTCAGCTTTATGTACGTATTGAGTAATATTAACGCTACGTCACACTCGAAAGGTATCCTTTTGCTGTAGTTTTCATGTACGACAAAGGTATTTATTTTGTGTAATTTTCCCGTTACGTCATTTAAGTATCTTGCAGCTGTGCATATAATAATTAATGTCATCTAGTAAATAATTCTACTTAAACTTAATATTTTGTAGCAGATGCCTACATTAGATTTTAGATTTACTCACAACATTTTAAAGAATAAAATACAAATATAAAGTTATTAAAGTAGCTAATTTAATTTCAGATGCTTGCACATTTACATTAATATCTTAATTTAAATTAAAAAATGTCTTTTACAGAGAGATTACAGTATGTAATACCGCCGCCAGTAGTCCTGTTGTCATTGGCCTATTTAAGTCAATGGTTGTCGTTCTATTCTTATAATGTGCAATAAAGAGTTATTTAGTCTAATCTGATTTCATAACTACTGTTGATACATAAGAACATAGTAAATTGATTTTTATATGCTTTATTATTCGCTGATCTATTGGAACCAAGACTAATATATTTTTTATTAAAAAGGAAAATTCAACTATTTTCTTTCTTTCGAACAAACATTAGGTATAATTAATTAATATAATTAGCCTGTAGGCTTAAGCTACTTCACCGGACATAAAAATCCACTGGATTTATCTGAATATACATAGAAGAATATACACCGTGAAATTTTAATGGTTGTTTTCCCGAAGCAGAACAACTTGCCGTCGGTAGTAATATCGAAACATATTTTTTATTTTATTTTTAGACATGTTTTGGATTTAAAATTATTAAAAAAAATATTAGACAACTCGAAAGCGTTGAGCTCTTATTTTGCTTTAAACGTTTATGGATCGTTCTTTACTTTGTCAGCAGCGCGTGCGATTCGAGTAGTACCTACAAGGTCCGTCTAGTGTTACTACTGTTTATCACGCTTTCGAGTTGTCTAATATTTTTTTTAATAATTTTAAATCTAAAACATGTCAAAAAAAAAAAAAATGTTTTGATAGTACTACCGACGGCAAGTTGTTCTGCTTCGGGAAAACAACCATTAAAATTTCACGGTGTATAAGTGGCGTCTCCAATGGGCTAGGATCACAAAAGCTTAGTTAACTACAAAATAAATAAATCTATTGCTATTGAATGTCAAACAAAACACATAAAATTTGCTTACCAACTTGCACAATCATTTTTTGAACATCTTTATTTCTATCAAAGCAATGAGCTGCCGTAAGCACCATCCAACTATTCATGATAACACCCCCACAAAGAGAGCCCGCATTCAAAAATTGTACTGAAAAGGCATATTCCTCCAAAGCGACATCTTCTCCACCTACGACCCTTGGTTCTAATCTAGAATAACCGAGAACATGAAATATATGAAAATACAAATAAATAACTACTAATTTAAATCTACAACGTCCGTCCATAATGTATGAACATGTGTCCATACCAGTTAAACGCGCCATTGATCATATGTAATGAAAGGTAATTAATTTCGAGGCGGCCATAAAACGAACAGAATTATTGAGAAATAATTAGGATTTTATAGCAGTCACGAGTTATTTAACGTATAATCCAGTCTGTAAGGAGATTAAAAGGCATTTACTCGACAATATGTGGATATGTGTGACTCGCCCTCTCCATAGCGTGGTATGCTAACTCATACCACGAGGAGAGGACCCTACACCACTAAAACCCCCCGGACACTTCTTCGATCCGCCGTTGGCGGGGGCCGGGCACGCATAAGCAATCCTGCAAAACCCGTGTATTACCATAGCGGTGCCCGTGGTCATATTACTACAATAACCCCTGGGCCCTTTATTTTGGGATCCGTTTAAAGACGTAGGCTTAGAGGTCATTAGGCCTCTAAGGGGTATAAAGCCCATAATATATTTTATGATGGCTAAGATTAGTGTGGGAGTCCCAATGGAATAAAATACTTGTTTCCTTTAACTCAATGTATATTAGAATCCTTTATAATCTTTCATACTAATAACATAAGTATGGAGAAGCCGTGTGACGCAATTTTTTTGTGACGGCGAATATGCATAATATTTTATTATTTTAAAGGACTCTGCCCACTATCCCGTAGCATACCATGACCGTGCTAGGAACGTCACAACCAAAGAATATTCTTTGTATTGAAAAGTATGAGACTATGCCCACTAGACCGTTCCGTCACCGACCGACACCGTCGCATACCATGAACGGAGCGTCAAGAATTGTCGGCGAGAATATTTTGCCGGTGGCGAAACGCTCCGTGCATGGCACGCGACGTTGCCACACCGGTGCGCAGGCGGGTTATAACCGCGTACAGATACCGGCACGGTTCTTGAGCGCTCGGTGCAAGAGTGGGGATCACTTTGCGCATCGTACACTTATGACAAAATAAAACGCACACCCGTTAATTATTTATTTTTTCTAAGTTACCTACGTAATTTGTTACTGGTTGAAAGAAAGATTAAATAATGATTTGTTAAATTGAGAAATGGAAATTGAGATCAAAGAAGTATTTAACAAATGTTCCTTATTTAAAACCATAACTTACTTACTCTCGAAAGCTCTTGCTGACGCGTCTGCCTCACACGGAATCAGGTGAATTACTACAAAGAGGAAAACAGGGTTGCACGGATTTAGCACTAGGATGATACGGAGATGATATGCGGACGCTCCCATCACTAAAATCCGGGTATGACACGCGGATGATACGGAGATGATATGCGGACGCTCCGGTCACCCCACGGCTTTGATACGTAATTGATACGCTCTAGTGGGCATAGTAGAGCGTATCGGATTACTTTCCGTGCCCGATACGTTCCTAGCACGGTCATGGTATGCTACGGGATAGTGGGCAGAGACCTTAAATATTAATATTACCAATCATTGATATACAAAGAGCACGAATTCATGCGAACACAATTTCTGTCGGCCTCATTATATTCGAATTGAATACAGCGTCCTGTGTCGTAATCATTGTATGGTAAAATAGTCAATGTACTTAGTCTAAAATGGGCTAAAATGTAATTAGGTTACTTTAGTCATACTAGATAATAAATATAGGTACTTCTCTCATAGTAATATCATAAGTACCCAATTACTTATTTTTATTATTGTCGAATTCAGTAGTGTGTAGACAGCACTCCCAATTTTAATTTTTGGTAAAACAACTTTAGCAGGTGCTGTTAAATAAATATAAAAAACGCTGGTTTACAACCAATGGCTTTAAATTTTTTTTCTACAAAATATTATACACCGAAAAGCCCGCGTTTTTCAACTACTACGTATTGTTTGGATTTAGTATTAACTTCGTAGGTGATTCTGAATTCAAACTTCTCTACCTAACATTCAAATAAAAATATTTGAATATTAGCTTTCCGCCCGAGGTTTCATCCGCGTTTTCTTAGGAATTACTTAAATACAGTCTATGTTACTCCTGAATAAAGAAACTTTCTAATGGTAAAATAGTTTTTGAAATCGGAGCAGTTCCTCAGATTTTTGTGTTCAAGCAAACAACTTAAACTCTTCAGCTTTATAATATTAGTAAAGATATGTCATACTCTCCCAGTTTTGCTCCCAAACAAATTTCATTATTTATAGACAGCCTATATTGACTGTATTATACCATATAGTCAATACGTATTTCTTGACTGTGAATATATGCGTTTCGATATACTCGTATTAGTCATTTTGCTTTTAGCCAGACTACTACTAGCCGGCTTTTTTGACGTCATTATGTAGTCATCCAATTTATTGTGTAGTGTAAGATATAACACTAAACAATAAATTGGGTGCCAAAATATTTTTTTGTTATATAGCTAGGCAACAAACATTCATTGTCCCAAATTCCTATTCAATACTCCACTTCTGTTATGAAGTCGCAAAATCCTTACCTTATTAACAAACTTCAACTTTATAATGGAATATTCCATTCTGTAACAACAATTGCCTATACAGAACATAATACTGCGGTTACCAATCTAACTTCCAAGCATCAAACTACTATAGTGAAATCCCCTCAAAGGGTGCCATCAAATGTTAAAATGAAATCTTCGTTTCCATGGTCATGGTCACCAATCCGACTCCCAAGCGAGGTGACTATAACAAACCACCTTCACTGGAGGTCATAAAATTTTAAAATGGTATCAGTGTGCTTTGAGTATTTTTATATTATTGTTTTGTTCTTCTCCCATGAGAGCGGCTTGTCACTGCGTGATCTAACTCTTTTATTTTAAATGAATATTAAAAAATCATCCATGAGGTTTCTTCTTCAGAGATTTTTCTACATGTTTACGAGCCTAGAAACATCGCGTCAATGACATAAATTTTCGCAGAAACCTTTTCACGCAATTATTTATTTAATTTCCAAATGTCGTCTAAATCCGTACAAATCGTTTGATGGATTTCGTGGTTATTTCGGTTGAAACCCTTTTTAAGCTGTGTTTGTATATGATTTAAAAGGGATTTATTTCAATCATCGACAGTAGGCAACCAGTTCAACCTCAAGTTCCAAACAAATGAGTGGTCGCACTTTGATAGTCCTGAATTCTGTAAAGAGTTAACTGACGATGTAATAATTTAAAATGCCAGGTAGCGTTCTCATGTAAGCGGAAACTTGGTAATGCCTAAAAAAAGCGGCCACTATTTTCGACCAATGGCACTTGTGTTTTTTTTCTACAAAATATGATAGACCATTCGAAAACCCGCGTTTTTACGACTAGGTACGGTTTGAATTTGTGATTAAGTTAACAACTGATTCTGAATTCTGAAATAACTTCATAATGAAATATATAATTTTTCACATCGGACCAAAAGTGCCTGAGATTAGTGAAATTTAGCAAACAAACAAACCTTTTTAAATTTGCTGTATATCACTACTTAGCATAAAACAAAGTCGCTTTCCGCTGACTCTGTATGTATGCTTAGATCTTTATTAGTTCGCAACGGATTTTGATGCGGATTTTTTCAAAAGATAGAGTGATTCAAGATGAAGGTAAGTATAGAATACGTATAATACGTCAGCATTGTACTCGTGCGAAGCCGGGGCGGGTTGCTATTATAAGTATAGAATATGGCTTCTGCTTTATGTAAAAGTACCTACATGTTGAAAAACTATTTATTTGAATGTTAAACCTAACCAAATAACCTCGCTTAAGGGTTGATTTTGCAATCCTCAGATAAAAAATACCAGAGAAATAAATTTTAATTTTGACATAACCTCCGTACAAAATCGGTCAAATTTAAAATTTACTCGTCTGATAATGTTTATATCTGACCATCAAAAAATCAGACCTAAATCGAATGAAGCCATAAAATAGATGAAAGGAAAAATGCAAGCGATCGAAACCTCATATTAATCTTTACTGTGGTTAAATAAAAAGCAAAGAAAAAAAAGGTGCAAACATTTTTTTTTAAACAATTTAGATGCAAAGGCTAGCCGTTTTTTTTTCCAATAAATTTTCCTAGATTTGTGTTGTCTTATAAACTACAAGCGGCCTGCCCGGCCGGATGGACTTTTATAGTCTATGTTACTCAGGAATAATGGAGCATTCTAATAGTGAAAGAATTATCGAAATCCGTTCAGTAGTTTTTGTGTTTATTCGAAACAAACATACAAAAATATAAAGATACAAACTTTTCCTCTTTTTAATATTAGTATAGATAGGAAATACAGTGTAACTGTATATAATCGTAAAATATACAAATATAAGAAATTTGAAATAACTTAATTTATTGAAAAAGAACCTGAATGTTTCTACTACAGAAGATCACTTTTTGAATTTGATTTAGTACACAAATAGGTCTCATTGTCAATTGTTAATTTATTTAATTGATAGAATAAGCCAATTTCAACAGTAAAATTAAGAGTTTCCAACTATCGCGATTAATGACGCAACGCATAGAAAGCAATTAATCACAAATGCCTTTAATTACAAATAACAACGTCGTGTTTTTACGCATTTAAATTTGCAAAAAGAAGAAAGATTAGAATTGTTGTTTGTTGGGTAATAGTAAAACCAAAAGACCGATTTAAAAAAAATGACCGTTCGAACGCTTCGTTATCCATTAGTAAAATAATTAATTTATTTAATCATGAAGTTACTACGGGGACTGGAGCTACCCTGGTGAAACCACCCTGGAGAATAATATTTGGCTATACTTTCTTAAACTATATCTATGTTTAAATTTTTACACACTTTTAGTAAGAGCATTTCCTATGAGACTCTGAAATCTAAATAAAACAGGAATACTAATAAGAGTTCCAAATGTAAATGTTGTTGCTCTCTCGGTCACATCACGAGCCAAATTATTTAAGAACGAGACGGCATGTTTTATTTTAGCAAGGTAACAACAGTGTACAGAATCGTACCGTGGTTCCGCACCGCCCGCCTTGCGCTCAGTCGCCCATCGCCGGCCGCCGAAAGCGCCGCGCGTGGCTGCCTTACACACTAAACATAACCTAACAAGGCCTATTCCACACCAACTATATTTAGTAAGAGTGTTCGTAACATAAACATTCGTTTTTAACAAATTTTGTAACAGAAAATGCTGTGTGAAGTGATATACAATGCGTTTTAAAGTGACTCCAGAATTTTTTGGCATATGAAATAGGGCAAACGAATCAAAACAAAGGTGTATATTGATTGTGTGTGTATGTTGTTTCAAAGTGATTAGGTATGTACTAAACGCTTCTTATCATGCTGTTTATTAGTATCTAGTCATTTAAAAGATAAAGACATTAATATGTATGTGTTTGTAAGCCATTTACACTAACAAAGGACCACCTGTTTGAATTACATTAAATAAACATGATAATTCTATTTATGATAGGTAATAAATTAAATTCAATATAAAGTAACCCCGTTAGCTGTAGTTATGACAAAGCACAGTCTGATTTATGTCAGTACGACAATAACAAGTAGGCAGACATAACACACAGTGGTTATTCGTAGCACATGTCCTGTAGTAAATTATATATAATAGTAGGTACTATAATATCTATACTACACTACAACAAAGGCGTATGTGAATTGAATGAAGTACTTTCCTACTATTGATATACATAATATATGTCACACTATTTCCTTATTCAAAAAACAATCGAAGGAACATTATTTGAGTATCATCATATTATTATGATTCATGATACTACTAAGTATGGATTAGTCCGTGCCTACCAGTTTATTTTATTGTTTTAAAACATTATCTTTAATAATAAAGCGCTGTGCTTTGGATAGAATCCGGACTGACTAACAGATCAACGTACAGCCTAAACCGCTGATCGTAGTCATGAAACTTAAGAGTGTGAATCTCTGTATGATGTACGCTTTCGATAAGAAAGGACTTTTTTTAAATCTACCTCTAAAGGTGAAGCAACGTTTATTTGGACAAATCTAAATCACAAATACAGCTAGTTCTTAAAATTATTCTAAGCTATATTATATTAAATGTCCTTCTTTAAACCTGTACACTTTTCTAGGTCCTCATTTTTTGTTTTATTCTGTCACCTGCTTGAACAATTTACATTACAAATAATCATTACCTTTGTATAATCAAATTTTTTATTTTATATTTACAACGTTATATGGCAATTCAAATTTAAATCGAAATTGAATGTTATTTATTTATGGCACTGGTTCGTATGTAAGTATACAAACCATTGGAATAAATAAATAACATTCATATAAGTATCAAAAGAGAGTTTGTAATTCGACCGTATTTCTGTACAATTTATGGTCGGGATTTCGATGATTATTATTAGTTATTCGATAGTATAATTATGACTCAAACAAGCGTAGGTATGAGTAATAAATTATCAAATGTTGTATTCATCCAGAAATGATGTGGATTTACTATGTAACATTTTATAATATTGAAATACTCATACTTAGATTAAAATTTGAGAATAATTAATTAGACGAACGGTTAGTAAAGAATTACCATAGCTGAATGGTTGAGGCATTAGGGGCTATACCTACCTAAAACAGGTACCTAACAGGATCTCCGCGGTCTAAATTAAGTATTCTCAAATTATTAAGAAAATTAACAAAAGCGTTATATAAAATCGGTTTTTCTAAGGAGTAGATGATTGTGAATTGAAATATTAATATTTATGTGCCACTTGGTTTTGCCCGCGTTCAGATCTCCTTCCTATCGGAACCTCTTCTTAAAATATAACCTACATAATATGTTAGTCCTGAATAACGGGGGTATCTTACGGTGACGGAAATTTTAAAATTGGATCTGTTGAAGATTACTTTGAAATTCCAAACAGACGAACATGAAAAACTTTATTTATTTTTAATATTAGTATACCTATAAAACTTATGATCCAAGGTTGGATATGAAAAAGTCACGGATAATGGTAGATGAGTCAAGAGTCTAGACGGAATTCTTAATAAATTCATAATTTTAATAGTTACTTCATACAGACGTACCTATATATGAGTTGATTCCAAAATATATGCCATACCTTTAACAGGTGAGTCGACGAGTAAACTTAATAATAATATGTTAGTAAGTAATTTCTGGCCGTGTGGCCGTGTGGTTTCCGGCTTAGGATAGACCACCCCATGTCTTCCCATGGGTGTCGAAAAAGGCGACTAAGGGACATATGGCTGATGGATGGGCAGCAGCATCTATTAGCTCAAGGTTTACATCTTACTGCGATCACCAATCCGTCTGCCAAGCGTGTTGATTATGGCAATATCCCTCAACGATCCTGGCTTGCCAAGGTCTTTTAAGAGGAGGCCCATGTTCAGCAGTGGACGGAAACGGGCTGTTGATGATGATGAAGTAATTTCTGTGAAAAAAATAATAAAACTATTATTAGTACCCAACATCTCTTCACCTTAGCTATTCTAATATATGTAGAAAGCTAAAGACTTTGTTTGTTTGCTAGAACGCGCTAATCTCAGGTACTACTGTTGCGATTTGTAAAATTCTTTCAGTTTTAGAAAGCCCATTTATCGAGAAAGGCTATAAGCTACGTTTAATGATGAAGTTCTTACGGGAACGTTAGTTACGTGGAAGAAAGGGCGCGGGGAAGCTAGTTTTATTAATAAAAATAATCTTAATTGCCAACTTGACATCGATTTCATAATTATAGGGACAAAGTTTGTGTAAAACATTTTTTTGGAAAATCTACGGAAAAAATGACGACGAACAGACGATGCGCGACGCGTGTTTGAGTCGGCGAGTAGATTTAGTTAATAAATACATACAAAAACTGAAGTACAAAAAGTTTAATTTTTTTACATAGCGTGACTGTAATGATAGCTTTAGTATGGTTATAGTAGTTACTTTTGTGACCTGAGGTCTAGACTCCTTTACAAAAAAAAAGTTGCACACAAGCTCAAGAGGTTTGAGTGCTACTATAACATAATATGAACTATTTTTTTTTTCAGTACGGACCATGTGGTAATTTAAATTAAAAACAAAATACAAATGTTGACTGCAATTAAAAATATGAAGATTTATATCAAATAAACGGACCTACTTAAAAATAACAAATGCTTTAGGAAAATGTCTTATTAAATAAGGTCTTAGTAATTAAGGAATTTCCAACCGTCTCTAAAATGACAAGGAAGGAAAATTAAAGAACACATAATAATGTATGCCTCTTTGTGGATCACTAGTTGCCCCTTCGCAAATTCACCCGCAAAATAATTTTATGAATATAAATGATTTCCCGGGATTTTTTATTATTAATTTATAATTCACCTGTCACTACAGAATTTATGGCAACGTTGCTAACACTTGTAATTAAGACTATATTATCATTGTAGACCTCAGAAACATTTCGTCGCAAGTGACAGTTTACGGTAAAGGCACATACGACGAATGTTTCTGACGTATAATGGCACATACGACCTTTTGCTTTTGAGCTGTAGAATTAATTATAAAGCTTAATAATAAAATAAACTAGGCTAGAGATCACAGAGCTACAAACAATAATTATGCAGGAATAATGCAACAAATATGTATCAATCTAGATATTGATGTGAATGGTACACATAATCTATAAAAATACTTACGCACCATTATGGGAAAATTATCATTTACGTGGTATATTTGATTCATGGTGAAAGCATCGCTAAAATCCTGAAGTTTTCGAGTTAATTGATAACAAAAAAAAATACAGACATAATAGAGTCAACTTAAAATGGAATCATGTTTATTCTAGTTCATTTAGGGCAAGTTCGCGGAATGGTTTACGGCATTAAATTGTGAAACGTTGGAAATGTCGGAACTAAATTATTCAATACCTGTTTCATTCTGCGGTTCATTCTAGAAGACTAAAACTGGACTTCGTGTTTTTCACAATAAAGAGATATGTGGATTTTCTGTGAACGATTTTCTTCTATATGTTTATTCCAAGAATATATACAGGGTTTTTTTTAAAACACCAATAACCTTTTAGAGGATGAAAGTACTGATGATTGTTAACAACTTTTACTATGGAACCAACCCTGAAATCGCGAAAATAAAATCAGCTGTTCCATACATTTTGTCGAGGTAGATAAACATAAATGTATGGAACAGCTGATTATTTTCCGCGATTTCAGGGTTGGTCTCATAGTAAAAGTTGTTCATAATCATCAGTACTTTCATCCTCTAAAAGGTTATTGGTGTTTTAAAAAAACCCTGTATATATTCTTGGAATAAACATATAGAAGATAATCGTTCACAGAAAATCCACATATCTAATTCTTCTTCTAAATTCTATTCCCCAAAAGGTTGTTGGTGTTTTAAAAAGAACCCTGTATAATTAAACAAATTTAAAATCTAAACCACGTTCATAAACACGAAATTACGCGACCTTACTCTTACTTTGTGGAGAGACGACTGGGGCGACAAATAATAAAAATATAGTCGCTCACGGCTCACATAAACAAAAGAACAATTAAGTAATTGGATATCGCTAATGTTCCCAGAGAGGAGCAACACGAAACTTTGAGATTCAGACAGATAGGGGGAAATGTTACAGGCCTATTTTAACTCTCTTCTACGCATATACTGTGACTAGGGTTGCCTGGTCGTGCAACAAAGCCGAACAGACCAGCCATTTTGGTCGGACATTTAGGTAAAAAGGTAAGAAGTAAGGACTTTATTAAGGATTTTTAGTCTCATTATTAATAGGTACGATAAAAAAAGAAATGCAAAATCAAGCTTTTTTGATTCGCTTTGTAAAAAGCCTAACAAAGGCTGGACAAGCCGCGCAACGTTTATTTTGACCAGACCCGCTACCAAAAAGCCTAACTATGTCCGGCTTTATCCGGACGCCTGTCAACGCTACATATGACAATAGCAGGTACTAGTTAAGAAATAACCTGTTTTGTTACTTTCTTAACCCACTAGCTTCCCACGCGTGGTTTCACCCGCGTAACTCCAGCTCCCGTGGGAACGTCACAAATCAATATAACCTACGTCATTTAGGGTGAATGTAGCTTTACAATGGTGAAAGAATATTTGAAATCGGCACGGTTGTTTTTGAGTTTATTAATTACAAACAGATACACAAAAATACAAATCTTTCTTCTTTATTATATTATAGTATACCTAGATATTGATTTACATCTACTGCCGAACATGTGCCTCCTCTTTAACATACTTTGTTATGCCCGGTGAAGTAGCAAAAGCCTCGTAGCTACCTACGTAAGTAAATCCGAAAAAAAATAACATCCTTAAAGGATATTGCCGTAATTACCACGCTTGGCAGGCAGATTGGTGATCGTAGTAAGAAGTATCTTTGAGCTGTTAGCTAGATGTTCCTGCCCATCAGGAGTATGTCCTTTACTCCAATAAACATAGTAGTCAAAAAATGACCGGTTATAAATATTGTCCCTTGACTCAACTTTCGTAATAAATAGTTGGAAAGGGCTCTTGAACTTGAAAAGTTATATTCATATATATCCATCTACGTCAGTTTACATTCAATGCTGTCAATGATAAATGGTTGGGATCTCCGACTGGACATTATATATAAAGATTTATTCATGTACAGTATATAGGTACTTGTATATAGGTACTACAGTTCGTGTTAATAAAGCGAGCACAAAAGACGCCTAGAGTCCGGAATTATTTTTTGTTTAAATATTACTAGCACATTTTTTGCAGTCTACTAGTATTCTTGTTAACCCCTCGTGCTAAGCTATAATGCTTGTGTTACGAGTGGGTTCATGTCGGAAGTGCAATGAGTTGGGTTCGAACCAGCCACCGGCGACCTCAAGATCACAAGTCCGACGCCCTAGCCATTGGGCTACGGCGTCGATCTTGTGATGTATTTAATTACATCCATTTTTCTGAGTACAACATATAAGTCCATTATATCAAAATTTTCCCATTATATAGGCAAAGATTTTGTGCCTTCTCATAATGGGAGCAATCTAGAAGATCTGAAACTTGACTACACACGAAAATAACATATCGATATTAATATCATAAGACGAATTACTGGACCGGTTTCAAAAATTATTTCACCATTGCGAAGCTTCATTATCCAGGAGTAACAACAGATTTAAATAACAGGTTATACCTACGCCTGATTTATTTTGTTGGAACTAATAATAAAAGATAGTCAAGGTAGATTCGTTTTTTTTATTTTACAGGTTGCGTTGATTGCTATGCCCGGTGAAGTAGCAAAAGCCTCGTGGCTAACTACAAATGTCCGTCCGAAAAAAAAACAATTGCGTTGATTGTAAGCTGCAATATATGGCATAACGCTTTTGGAGTAAACATAAATATTTATATATTTTTATATTGGTTTCGCGAATCACTTGAATTATTATTGATTTCATTTTAACTAGCACAAAACGTTAAAAATATAATTTGGCAACATAATACTGATAAAGAGTATTTTTAGTCAAGACACCACGGTACTGTTCATACCCGTGCCACTAGTTCATACTCCAAACCTACTCTAAAATCTTGTTTAAAATCACATGTTAATATTAACTTTTCCATCAATATAGAAAACAATATTGAATATAATATACTAACAAAGAAAGCACGTGACTATTCCTAAGGGTAAACTAGTGGACGTGCACGTGATCGGCGCTCTTACGAAGGTAAAGCCTGCGGAACGGTGGCCTTACCTATACGCAAAGGGCACCAAAATAGCTCATGAGTCATAAGTAACATAATTTCAAGCGAGAAAAAAAATGGCATTTATTTAATATTAAGAGGCAACGATCGCAATTGGGGTATTTAACAAATAATAGCGGATGTAATGTTCATTAATTCATAAAAGTTAATAGCTATAGTAGACCAAGAAATTTTACGCAAAAAGGTTACAGAATTCAGACGGGAGATATTCGCAAGACCCTCCCAAGTTTTTGACCTAATGATGATTAAACATAGGTTTATTATATTGCCTTTTACATTCACAAAATAAATAATCAGAAAATCCAAAAGTCGAAGAATGAAGAATTAAGAAGAAGAAGGCTGACCGCGCTGCCTTTCATTAAACATGCGATGACATACGTTGGAAATTATAAGTAAACCAGCCAATGAAACCATTTGTATAGCTCTAGTACTGAAACCAAAATGAATATGAGAATCTCTATATCATTAACCACCTAAATATTCCTTTAATTCCCTTTTGGATGATTTGGATCGGAGAACTTCATAAAAAACCGTTAAGTGCTGTTACAGACAAACAGTGTGGGTTTTTGTGATTGATGACATTTTATGATCAGCTTCGACTGCTGAGCGTTCATTACCATCCGGTGCCCTCGTAGACCCGAAGTCCGAGAGGCCCGCGAACTGTAAAGTAGAGCGACAGTTGCACAAAACTCCCCTAAAATACTAAAAGTCATAATCCCTCAATCTCATCGCCAGAAACCGCCCTGAGCCGAGGTCCAAGCCCCACAGGGGGCGACCTCTTGCGCAGGTTGCTTAGTTTATAGTTTTAAAATAATTTATTAAGGCTGGAGCTTTGCTCGCCTTTATGCCCGGTGAAGTAGCAAAAGCCTCGTGGCTACGTACAAACGTCAATCCGAAAGAAAAAAAAAGCTAAGCCTTCAATAGGCGAGTTGGTTACCACACAAATGGAAACGCTGCCACCCGTTCCCTGCTATACAATTGCTATATAGATGATGTTATAACCATCGGGAAATAAATCCCTTCATCACGTGGGACTTTCACATCGTTCAAACCCAGCACAAAGCAAGCAGGTTTGAGATGTTTGTTTTATATAATTTAATTTTAAAGTTATAATAACATTATTTATTACTTAGTTAGTATCCAACTCCGTTCGAAACCAACTTTGACGAGTTTTAAAGAACTTCCCCACAAAAGTTTGTTAACAGGCTACATTATTACTTGGAAACAATATAAAAACGAGATATCGAGTTGATGTCTAATTAAGTCTGTATTTACTTAGAATATAAGTAATCTGAACATTCAATGGATATGTTATACAGCATATTGACTTCGTTAAAAAAAAACAAACAAGCGTATAATTTAAGAAAATTGTAGTTGATTAGATTAGTCGCTATTTAAAAAGCAATTTAGCTTAGTCTAGTCTATAAAAGAATAAAATGTAATCCAGAATAGAATAGACATACTAATACAAAATGAAATAAGTGGAGGTACAATCACAATGTATTTTCTTTTCGGACGGACATATTTAATTGCTACTTCACCGGGCATAAAGGCGAGCAGAGCTCCAGCCTTGTTAAATGGTTTAGAAGTCTTCAAACTAAGCAACCTACGCAAGAGGGAGTCTGTGGGACTTAGACCTTGGCTCAGGTTGGTCGCCGACGCACAGTGGATCGTCCCCATACAAGAAATTGGACATAGAATCAATAATATATACCGTTGCATTCCTCTATTGAAGAGCATCAATTGTAACTACGTTTTTTTTATTTAACCAGCACTTTACGAGCAAATCGATGAAAACTGTTATTGTTAACACAAAAATGTCTGTATCTCATGATTCCCTCCTTGTTTCGATTTGCGGTTTTCATTACTGTTATTTACCTACTTTATGCCACATTTTCTTCAAAGACACATGGTGCCCCCAGAGGGCCCCTTCCGAAATATTTTGCCTATAGCAACTATCTTTGTTATTGTATTACTGATGGAATAGAGGTACATTTAGTATACTTATTACCGAGAATTAGTTATCACTAAGCAGTTCCTTAAATAACAGGTGCATTAGTGAGTACTTTAATGACTTATTAAGGCTTTTGTTGTAATATAACAAAAGCGTTAATAAGTCATTAAATAACGGCTACCAGTACTAGCTTAATCTAATTAGTTATTGTAATTACTATGTTAACAGGCATTAAGCTATGCATTGTGAGTGGCTCATGTCATCATTAGGTTGCAATTCATTTCTAGGTGCTAACGCTGCCCTTTAAATATTTGTGTGTTTTGCAAATATACTTCAGTTGTAATTACAACCTCTACTAAGTGTTGTCACCTGTCTTTCTTCGGAAAGCTGCTTGAATAGTTTCATTCTTATCTTTTACAATTTTTTTGTTGTCGGCACCTTTTGCTTGGCATCATTTTATGCCCATTTTGTAAGCAATGTGTAATAAACATTCCATAGAACGAATCCAAGTATGCAACGAACTAAATCCATGCTTGTATAAATCTTTATTCACGGGGCTAGCTGTCACTTCTTCCAAATTATTTATCTCGCTTGGGCGAGCTTTGCACAAATCACACACTGCTGCCGATGTTCCAGTTATTATTTAATGCACTTTTTGCCATCAATCATGGTTAACCACAGATTGTGCGTAACAGTAGCATTGCCGCAATCAGTTGGGATCAGTCCACGAATCTCGGTCTCAAATATATCCAACCGCAAATCGAAACAAGGAGGGAATCATGAGATATAGACATTTTTGTGTTCGTTTCCATACAAAAATAACAATTTTCATCGATTTGCTCGTAAAGTGCTGGTCAAATAAAAAAAGCGTAGTAACAATTTTTGTTGCTCTTCAATAGAGGAATGCAACTGTATATATATATATATTTTTAATTAAATACTTTTTAAATTTTTGATTCTATGTCCAACCTCTTGGATGGGGACGATCCATTGTGCGACGGTGAGATTAAGAGATTATGGCTTTTAGATTTTTTAGGGGAGATTTGTGCAACAGTCGCTCTACCACAACGTAATAGTCTGATCTCAGTTCATTTGAAATAGTGAACATTAGTAGTCTACTATTTTTAAAATGATTATTTCTTTATAGAATTTCAAACATGCGTATGTTACATAGTTTAATTTAAAAAATATACGGGTATGCAATAAAATACTCTGGGGTGATCCGTGTCGTGGTAGGTATCTCCCCAACAATCTAATAATATTTTCTTTCTATAGAAGATTTTTAAGAATTGTGCATGAAATAATTTTATAAATGATATACTAAAACTAATTAAAACTTTGAATACGCGCAATCATATAAGATAAGCTTGTTTGACAATTTTCAATAAATAAGCTGACACAAAGTAAAATCTTTATATCTTCATCAGCCCGTATAACGTCCACAGCTGAACATAGGCCTCCTCCTGAGGAGGGTATTTGCCATAGTCATCACGCATGGCAGGTGGGTTGGTGACCGCAGTAATAGGTTGTACCATACAAAAAAACGCTAACATCTACCTAATATAATTCACCCAACTGCTCCTAATGGACCGATTTGAATGAAAGTTTGTACATATTTATATTAGAGAAAGTCCCTAGATGGTTAAAAAATATGATTGAATCCAGTAGGAAGCGCTATCATCGAGCTCCCAAAATTATACTCAAGTAAAGCTACTCCGTAGTAGCTTCAAAAAATATACGTAATAGCTTCTTAAAATCAAAATTTAACCATTAGACCGTTCTACTGGTTAAGTTTTGATTTTTCAATACTAAGTAACTAACAGCAATAAAATCTTTTACTTACGACAAAATATACCTTCCATTAGGTAATATCCTAATAATATTATAAATGCGAAAGTTTGTATGTGTGGATGTATGTATGTTTGTTACTCTTTCACGCAAAAACTACTGAATGGATTTGGCTGAAACTATGCACAGGGATAGTTAATAAATTCGATTAACATATAGGCTACAAAAATCACGCTCCGAACCAATGGAGCAGAGTAACGAGGGTAAAACCGCGGGGCGCAGCTAGTTCAATCATAAACCATGAAAATTACAATATAAGATTTCCTTATCTTTAATACTGGTAGATTCATTTTCTTTTAGTAACTCGTGCATAGAAAATTTATATCTTAATACTTTCGTACTGTTATATGTTTCCAAGCGAACGGAGAACGTGCAGTAACTTTAAGAGAAGCTGTCCTTTGAGGAAAATTTTATGTCTCAGTTTCTTACTGTGAAATGTACTTGACACTTTTATAGGATTCACTGGTTGTTATAAAGTTATATATGTAGATGGCGTATCTACACAAAATGGTTTTATAAGTCTAGCATCTTGGATACAGTAATGTAAAAATGTGACGTAGGTATATTTTTATTAAGCGCAATTTATATAAAAACGTATTTAGTTAAATCTAAAACATTACAATATTAGTAGGGACTACAAAATTCAAACTACTCTGAATCTATAAATAAAGATTGACCGATATCAATGTGTTATTGAACACATAAAAATATTGTAAAATGTCATAGTAGTGAAATATTACTGAACTGTAATACTCGTAGCTATATTAAAATCTTTGCCAATTAAATATTGACACTAATTATGACATTATAAATTATTAGCTTCCCGCACGCGATTTCACCCGCGTATTTCCTATTCCCGTAGGAAATTCAGAAATAAATAAAACCTTCATGGATAAATTGCCTATTTAATACTGAACATTTTTTTTAATCGGGCCATAAGCTTCTGTTTGGCTCTTTCATGCAAACAAACAAACTCTTCAGCTTTATATATTAGTATAGATTATAGATTAAACCTAAATATATTATTCAATGAACCGCTTATCACTATTAATGTTATTGTAACGACACACTTTGACTAAACTCGGTCATTTTATCCGTCGTATAATTGGCAAGATTTGAAAACAACAGGTTTCCATAAAGGAGATGTCAAATTGAGCTCTAGTGCCTTGCAATACAGAATATTTTTGTTAGAACGAACGGGTAACACAGGTTCTAAATCATTTTAATCTGTAATTTTGAATGCTATTTAAAATGTATATAGGGTGACTGGTAATTAGTGACCGATACCTAAACACATGATTGTGCTCATGATAACAAACAACTTTTACTATGGCACCAACCCTGTAATCGCGAAAAAAAAATCAGCTGCTCCCTACCATGTTGACGAGTTATGTGAACATGAATGTATGGAACAGCTGATTTTTTTTCGCGATTTCAGGTTTGGTGCCATAGTAAAAGTTGTTTGTTATCATGAGCACAATGATGTGTTTAGGTATCGGTCACTAATTACCAGTCACCCTATATACATAGACCGATGGTAGGTACTATAAAAATATATACAGTGCCTTAAAGTTACAATTGAGTAGTAAACTCGATGCATAAACTAAGCGAGATCGTAAACCCAATCATCCAGCAGTAATCGTTTTACGCGCCGTATTAGGGTTGCGTCTGATAAATAATACTACATTGTAACTTATAAAATTGTTGACAAAACTTAGAGATAAGTGGCTTAATTATGGAGTGGTGTGCAGACAACCTCCGTAGCGTAAGTAGCGGTGTTTGGCTCGTTTTAAATCTTGGAGGTCGTGGGTTCGATCCCCACACCGGACGAGAAATCTTTGTGTAAATTCTAAGAGTTCTTTCAGGGTCTGGTTGGTCTAGGGACTACCCTCCGTGCTTCAGAAAGCACGTTAAGCCGCGAATTAATCTATGAAGGTTATCAGAATTGAAAATGCTTTAACCTTTCGGCCACGGTGAAACCCCAACTGGTCGTCAAAATTTATCAATCTCTTTATAACACATCTCTAAGGTGAACGTTAGTGCCATCTATCGGTAATGATACACATTAACTCCACAAATATCTCCAAAGTTGCATTTGGAATGAAATATTTAAACGATGACACCGCCCGTATTTACATTATTTTTTTTTTATACTTTTCCGATAATTTTACCAATTATTAAATTTTAAACATAAATTCATATACTAAAGCGGTGAAAGGATGAATCAGTTTCTATACTAAAATTCAAAATTTACGCGGCCTTAAGCTATTGTCTATATAATAAACTAGCTATTTTAAGACCTTCGTCTTTAAATATAACAGTCCTAGATATAACGTAGATTTATAATGGTGAAAGAATTTTCAAAATCGGATCATTAGCCTGGAGTTTATCTCAAACATCCAAATCCAAACACAGAAATTTTACCTCTTTATAAATATAGGTTAGATAAATATTATACCTAACTGTGTTAGAATGTAGTTCTCGCTAATGTTATAACAGGGTGGTGAACTTGGAACATGCATGAGCTAAGCAAGTTGTACCGTGAAGCCCAATCACTCGGCTATAATCGCGTTACTCTCAATGTTACACTTCTTGAGTCGAGTTAATGTTATCGTGTTATGTTCATTGTCATAATAATATTATGTTTGTTTTCTCATACTATGATCATCATCATTCTTCTGCTCTTATCCCAATTTATTTGGGGTCGGGGCAACATGTCTTTTCTTCCATACTCCTCTATTAGCCGCCATTTTCTCATACACACTATATTAGGTGGAAATCATGTATACTCATATAAAAAGCTAAAAAGTTTGTTGGTTTGCTTGAACGCGATAAACTAAGGTACTAATCGTCCGATTTAAAAAATTGTTCGATTTCAGTGGTAGATAGCCCATTTATCGAGGAAAGAAAAGTCATAATCCCTAAATCTCATCGCCAGCGACCGCCCTTTTGTAGTTTTTAAACCATTTATTAAGACTGGAGCTCTGCTCGCCTTTATGCCCTATTTATCTGGCACCGTATGTTATACATATGAAGTAAATAGTAAAGATTTCTAATAATTAAATAAGTAAAAAATTCGCAACACCGACATTCGGGGAAGCACGTGAGGGGTTTTAATAGATAGATCATCGTCTCACGATATGATTAACATATTATCCCTATGGAGAAATAAGTCTTAGATGCCTGCAGGGGAATACCTAATGCATTTATCCCCGGAAACAATATTGTGAATCACATGGTTTTTCAGACTGTTGCGATCTTTACACAATTTAAAACAAAGCCGCTTTCCACGCATGCGTTTTTTTTTTACGATGAGGATAAGTTGATTTTTTGTAATAACTTCTCTTTTTTGTAATCTAAAAAATACGAAACGCAATAATCGAAACAAAACTTAAATATGACTTGAACTTGAATACGAACATCTGTTATATCTACAAAACAATGAAACAAATGAAAGTCGGTATTTGACGGTCCTCGTTTATAACTTGTTAATACGATTCGGGACCATCCAATCCCAATTTTGAGCCGGAAGAAATACGTAGGGCAAAAATAAACATTCGCCAGAGCCCTGATTTGGTGGGGTGGTGTTTCGACAATCCATGAGAATTACAGGTTACAGTCGATCTATGAAATCTCATACAAAACATTAGATAAAAATAAGTACATTAGGTAATAAGTAGTACTCCCAACATCCTGGGATGTTGGGAGTACTACTTATTAATTATATTATCGTACTCACAAGGTTACTAGTTTTAGCTGACGCGCAAAGGATTCCCCCCATCTGTCTAAGCTAAATTGGCTGTATATCCATTAATAAGTTAATAAACCATTTAATAGATCGTGGTTATTTGCGAGGAAGTAAATAACACTGCGAGTTAAACTTGCTTGGACAGTATCTGATATGAAAAATGTACCTTACGCAAGTCTTCTACATTTTTATTGGTATTTACTTTGCTCAATAGATAAGCATTGCCATTCAAGGGGGCAATGCTACCATCATATTCTGTCAGTATTACCACCAAGCATAATTTAGAAAAGTTAGTATTTTATAAGTCTGTTTTAGATTAAATTAGCTACTTTTAGTTATACGAAGTATATAGGTATTCTTTGTGGGTGTGTGAGAGCATACTTCATATAGAAAATTGCACATGTTTGAGTAGTGTTTCATTATTTACATATTTAGAGAAAACTGGCCGCCTGCATAGCTATCGTTGTACGGAGTATTAATTATTTTGTAAATGCCAGTAGGAGTATTACATGAAATTGGAAGAAAGCCAGCGCAGCGTGTTAGAATTAAGACGTGAGTGGATGAAGGTGATAAGTCACAAAATCACAATTTCGAGTAAATCGAGTTTAAAGTTTCACTTTTATTTTTTAAGATAAGTCGCTACGAAACAGATTTTTTAATAAAACTATGATGCCAAGTTGTGTAAACAACCTGAAATATTAATGGTACGTAGGCAATTAAACAAATTAATATTTTTTATTATATAACTTCTAAAAAAACTACACATAACTCCTTCTTCCATAAACAAAAGTCAACTTTTCTACACGTTTAGTTAGGTATTAAAGTAGGAATGTAAGTTGTACTGTCTTAATTATAATATAAATATTATATTTTACTTTACTTATATAATATTATATTGTTTTAGACACTTTTTGGTATATCCCAAAAATGTAAGAAATTTCTTTAGTGATTCCTTCGTTTTTTTACGTTGCACTTATTAGCGTTACTGCGTATTTCTAAGGTGTTTTTTCGATTTGTTTTGGTTTGTTATATATTAATATCTCAGAATCTTCACGTTCGTGTTGGTTACTAGTAGAAAGAATAATAAGGTAATTTTGCCTTGTACTGCTTGCTCACTTACATTACAAGAACTACAGATCGAAAGGCATTCCGCAAATAAAATATCATCACTACCCAAAGGAATGTTCTAGCATGACCGAATGGTTAAGGTATTAGGGGCTATACATAAGATGCAGGTTCGAATCCTGTCGGTAGTCTAAATATATTAGGCTCAATTCAAAATATTCTAAAATTTAAAAACGTAAATACGGGGGCCGTGTCATCGTTTAAAATTGTAATTCCAAGGCAACTTTGGACATGTTTGTCTTGTTAACTATTATCAATAGATGGCATCTGATCTATGTGTTACCGTGTTAGACGTGTTACAAAGAGGTTGATAAATTTCAACTACCGGTTGGGTTCCACTGTGGCCAAATGGTCTAGGCATTAGAGGCTAAGTATACCTAACATGCAAGTTCAACTCCTGTACTACTCCTGGTCGTGTAAATTTATTAATGTTTTAACTTTTAATTTTAACTTAAAGAAACTAACACTTAACGCCATGGTTTTCAGCTTATCCTTGTAATCATCATTGTTTTTTTTTCCGTTACTGGGTGACCATCAGCAGTATCTTAACAATATTTTTTAGTATTTTTTGTTAAAGCGGCAACAGTAATACAATATTTCTTAACATTTCAACTGTCTAGCTATCGCGGTTCTTGAGATACAGCCTTGTGACAGACAAATAGACAGCAAAGTCTTAGAAACAGGGTCCCGTTTTTACCCTTCGGGTACGGAACCCTAAACATGCGCGATAATGTGACAGAATGAGAATTAAAATAACTAAATGTCGTGAATATATGCATGTCACGTAACACCTTCATTCACGAAAAAGTGACATCGCGTCTTTCAATCATCGTAAGCTGAGTGGAAGAAGGTGTTATGTACGTACATATCACTTTCTTCCACGAAAGAAAAACAAAGTCTTTACTTTATTTATCTGGAAGAAGGTGATATGGGCCCATATCTCTTTCATCCAGTGCCATTTTTGAAGTTAACTGTACATAACACCTTTTTCGACATATTATTTTGAAAAATAAGCCTTAATTCGACGGTTTAAGGCCAGTAGTCTGTAGTCATCGACATTTCAAGCTCATCTATGCAAAAAAACACAAAACCTCAAAAATGCGACATATCACCTTCATCAACTCACGTCTTTAATTAATATGGCGTAAAAGATTAAAATATTCAAGTTTCTGGCTTTTATTTTATTTATGCAACATGCTTTTCGCATGGCTAAAGCAATGAATTGAATCTGAGATTACTTTTAATGTCCATCTCTCGAATATTTTCATTTATTCTCTAATATCGAGCTCTGCTCGCCTGTAGCGTCCGAAAAATAAAACACAAAAATTACCAAGAAATATCTGATGACGTAACTTCGCATGCTCCGGCCGATTATCTGTAGTTGCTTATGGTTAGCCTAATACGACGCGTCACTATCACTAGCCGAAATACGACATGCTAGAATACATCCCAGTAGTACGTGATGATTCTTAAAAAAATATGTAACTTATGTACTCACTTTCTGACAAATAAATTATTATTATTATTATACTATGGCTAGCCAACATTTTTAAACACCTTATCTAGCCATATCCCGATACACCCGATAGTTCAAAGATAATGGTAGTCCGGTGGACTACCATTATCTTTAGCTATCCAATAAAACATGGTAGGTGCCAAATATTTATGAATATGATCATTGCTATATACACCGATATTTAGTCGTGGCTTGTAATTGGCAGGAAGATTTTCCATTAGTATTAATAAACATATGTTTATTTGGCTTTTCCAAAACAAATTTCCCTCAAGTTCATAGAAATGTACGTAGATTGAAAAACGAGCTCAAGTGCCTTGCCATACGAGTTAATATCTACGAACCTGTGTAGTTTCGATATCATTTTACTCTGTAATGTTTAATACCTGCCTTCTATTGATATAAACATACGAGTACATAGATTGATTGTACCGTTTGTTGTGTGTCGGTGATTTGACTTTGACTATAAAACACAGTGAAGAAATCCGTAGTGACTTAATTACTATAGTGAACAGTCTAGTCTGCACATATTGAGCTAACCAAAGCTGTTGATTTAAGCACGTTGTTTGACTGGCGCTCATTGCTCGTGTGGGGACACACGACTAAGATTTCATGCTCATGACCAAACTATCAGCCGAAAGTTGTCAGTTTGCGGGGACTCTTAAAATGCAATACGACACTAACCTGCCTGTCAAACTTAGTTATCATGTAAAACTCAAAAAAACTGAATCTAGAGATACCGGTACTACAGGAGGTGACGCTTAATGTCGCTCTTTTTCATAATAATTTATTCTAATTACAGTATTTGTATAAAAAAGTACTTTATTCTTCACCAAATTTTAAATAGTTCATCAGCATAAGTACACACTTTGTTGAGACTATGTACTAAATTAATTTTGATCAAATAATTTACTTTAACTTTTTTTAACTCAACGCAAAATATTAAAAAACACTATCAAAACTTCTTGATAACGACTATTATATCATTATTACAACATTTTTTGCGTTCATTATCGTAGGCTAGGGTTCCCATACGTCTCGGTACACCGGGACATGTCCCGGTTTCGAGCGTCATATTCCGGTGTCCCGGCCAACAAGGCAATGGTCCCGGTGGGTGCACTAACCAAAAAAAATAGGAACCATGCTGCGTTCGCAATACGCGCTCATGTTTGTCTTATCGTCCTGCGCGAGAGAACCCCCTCGGCTGTGTGTGACCTGTTATTATTCCAGTTCCTCCCCCCACCCTCCCCCCGCTATGACCATTGTCCCGGTCAGCGACGAAACATTTATGGCAACCCTATCGTAGGCCCACTGTTATAAAGTACCTTCTATTTAAGTATAGCTATACATACCTACTTATTCCTCGTATCCATGTAATCATGTGTACCTATATGAAGCTACAAGGCAAACATTGGGAACATTAACAACGAGAGAATACTAGCACGAAGAGCGAAGTTTCGTTTTACACTTTGAACATGGGTGTAATTATCATGCCGATTAAACCGAAGCGTGTTTATGTATTTACACAGTATACATAGATACTAACATGTAGATTTATTTTTATGTAACAATGGTAGCCAAAACTTGTGTGTTTACATGTTCGTCTTTGAACATAGGGTATGTTCAAAAACGAACATGTCAAAAAATAAAGGAAAAAATTAAATATTATACTTATGGTAAACACTACCAGTATAAATAATAGCGTCCGTAGCGTAGCGGTATTTGGCTCGCTTTAAATCTCGGAGGTCATGGATTCGTTCCCCACGCCGGACAAGAGAAATCCTTGTATCGATTCTAAGATTTCTTTCTGGATCTGGTTGGCTGAGGAACTACCCTTCGTGCTTCGTGCCGTTGGTTCCGATTGTTATAACATCATCTATAACAATCATATACCAGGGAACGGGCAGCAGCGTTGCCTGTAGGTATGTTACATCATAATACTGCAGTCACCAACCCGTCTGCCAAGCGTGGTGACAATGGCAAAAACCGTCCCTCGGGAGGAGGCCAATATTCAGCAATGCATGTTGTACGGGCTTATGACAATGATGATAAATAGCACTCATTGAAACTTTAAAAAGTTGAATACATATTGAATATACCTTACAATTACAATAAACAGAACAAATTCTTTGTAATTTTTCGGTAACGTTAAACGCGTACTGAATTTAAAATTCTTTAACAGCCCGATAGCATCCACCGCTGAATATGGGCCTCATGGGCAAGCCAGAACCTTAAAAGATATTGCCATAATAACCTCCCTCGGCATGCAGATTGGTAATCCCAATAAGTTGATAAATAACTTTGACTAGATGCAGCAGCTATCAGGACAAAGTTACTTACCTTGCCCACTAACATTGCAACTACGAAAACAGTAGGTACCCTAAATAAGTTTATCATCATCCAGTCTCATTTTGTAACCCATAATGCATCACATTTCGCAAAAAATGTAGGAAAATTGAAAGAGTATTTTCTTTATTAACGTTATTCTTTCTTAACCCATAAATAAAATGAGATGTTCAAGTTACTATAAAAACTGTAAGCAGTATTTATTCATTGGCTCGAAAGCATTTAACACCCCTACACAATAGAGACGCATTGTTCAGTACCTAAATCAATTGCACGAGTAATGTTTCGATCACAATGTGTTTATCCCATGGTTTGTCCTCCAATTTTCACGCCTCGCGCCAATACATTAGTCACATCTGTGGTTTGTACGAGACTAATACTATTTTGTTCGTGGTTCGTTGAATTTATTAAACGCTTTGCAACTTTGTAAAGTAGTAAATTTAACAGATTTTAGAACAAAGGTCGATTCGTTAGACAGTTTTGCAATAAATTTTTGACAGAAATAAAGTTCCCACAGGTGCTGAAGTTGTGAGAGTGGTTTGTTGAACTACCGATAATGTCGTAGATAACAAAAATATAACATATCACGACCAGGTGGCGGTAGTTGCCAAAACTATTCGAAAACGCCGTTGCTGACACTCATCAGATCATATCAGATAGTAAAAAGGTAATAGTTTGATTACCTTTTTACTATCTGATATGATCTGATGAGTGTCAGCAACGAGTTTTGGAATTATAACCAACATGGCTAATGTTCCGAAATCAAACCTTGTCGTATAATCTAGCGACGGCCCCGAGCCAAGGTCCAAACTCCACCCTGGACTCCCTCATGCATATTTTGCTTAGTTTGTAGTTAGTAAACGATTAAAGACTAGAGCCTTGCTCGCCTATACCTTCGATGAAGTAGCAAAAGCCTCGTTTGTAGCTACATACGTCCGACCGATCAAAAAAACATATGCCATAGCATTTACTTTTCCCACCTTTGATTTAATACTTACTATTGCTATACATATTTAACATTATTGTTACCCTTGGACCGAAACCTCCGTTTAGCGACTTTCACTTTACACATTTGATAGCAATCGTATGGACGAGCCTGGAAAAAACATGTGTTTTTTCTAGCACTCATATATACTTATTTTTTTCTGTGTATTCTTTTCGCATGACAAAGAAATGGTGTAAAAAGGATATTTATTTAGAGAGAGTTTTAGAATAATGTCTTTTTAGGGCTCCGTAGCCAAATGGCAAAAAACGGAACCCTTATAGATTCGTCATGTCTGTCTGTCTGTCTGTCTGTCTGTCTGTCAGTCTGTCTGCCCGTCCGTATGTCACAGCCACTTTTTTCCGAAACTATAAGAACTATAATGTTGAAACTTGGCAAATAGATGTATGTTGTGAACCGCATTAAGATTTTCACACAAAAATAGAAAAAAAAAACGAAAAAAAGGGGAGACTTAGAACTGAAACTCAAAAAAAATTTTTTCATCGCACCCATACGTGTGGATCATCTATGGATAGGTCTTCAAAAATGATATTGAGGTTTCTAGTGTCATTTTTTTCTAAACTGAATAGTTTGCGCGAGAGACCCTTCCAAAGTGGTAAAATGTGTGTCCCCCCCCTGTAACTTCTAAAATAAGAGAATAATAAAACTTAAAAAAAATATATGATGTACATAACCATGCAAACTTCCACCGAAAATTGGTTTGAACGAGAACAAGTAAATAGTTTTTTTTAAAACGTCATAAACCGTAAACCGCAATTTACCTTTCATCCAATAGGTAGGCACTTGCAACTAGTACGGAACCCTTCGTGCGAGAGTCCGACTCGCACTTGGCCGGTTTTTATAAATTTGTTAGGTTTTCACATCAAGATATTATGCACTTTAAAACAGTTAGATACCTCAAGTTAAAATTATTTACTCTTACGACTGGTTAGTGGATCTTAGATATTATATAAGTATGAAAATCTAAACTATATTATAGAAAAAAACTGTTTATTGATTTCATGTGTTTACTTTACACAAATGTAAAGTTTATGATAAGTAAGTAGGGAGGTAAGGTAGTTTTAACATGTACTCTATTAGGAAACCTACAACACGTCATTTTGAGATGGTTCTTTTTAAGTTATTCGATTGTTAAAATAATAAAGAAACTAATAATTGTGGTAAACAACGATTTATTTCTATGGAAAACCACTTGAATATATTAAAACTCATAAAATAATGATTCTAAATGTGTTCCATAAATTTAAATTATCACTCTAATTTTCAACTCCACACACTCTTATATTTTAACACTTTACAACACATGGGCGCTAAACAAATTACATTTTTTTATAAGTCGCCTGCAATCAAAACATTAAAAAAATATAAGAAGCGGCGCGCCAGAAAATTGGAACCACTTCAATAACTTTTGTGGAATTGCACGTACGTAAATCTGGAATGTTACCAAATGCATGCGGAAAAAGAGATGTTTTTATGTCGACAAAAGTACTACCCACGTTTACTGTATACAAAGAGTTTGAAGACAAAGAAAAGTCTTGTTTTGTTGAGTGGAGCAACGGAATGCATGATAGGTGCTGTTAGTGGAACTGACCTTTGGCAGTATAACTACGACAAAGGTAAATACAATGTTTACATTGTGCGGCACAGTTAAAAACCAGACGATAAGCGCTTTTCGGTGCTTATTAAATATACAAAGTGCTTTAAAAAATATGCCTTAAATAGAACATAGTGTTATAAAAAAATCAACAAACTAACGTTCACTGCTGAACATTGGAAGGTATATGCCATAGTCATCACGATTGCCAAGTGGTTTGGTGACAGTATCATGTTGTATCACGTAGGGAAATGCTGCTACCCATTTTCTGGTAAACGATTGTTATGGATGATGGTGTAAGATTGGGACCAACAGATTAACTTTTCACAAAAATTTCCTTACTAAAGTAACCACTATACATCGTAGGTATATATTTTGGAACAAAGTAAGTACATAACAGTGAAACCTAGAACATTTATGAGCAAGCCACAAACCAGAAATAATACGAGCAATATACAACAGAATATGTAGGATAGAATGTTTCAACCTACATTAAAAGCGTCGTTATTTTGTCGCAGCATAACTAAGAATACGGTAAATACAATGTCTACATATTGTAAACATGAGTGCTTTTAAAAAATGTTATAGTAACGTTTTGAACATTTTACGAATAAACTACCAACGATATGTATTTGAGTAAAAATGGAGAGAGCATTCATTTCCCAAAAACAATGCGTTCGCGCAATTTGCAATGTATCACCGATGACAAGCTGTAGACCTCTTTTTAAAGATTTAAAACTGCTCACCTTGCCAAGTATCTACATATATGAAATTTGTAACTTTGTTAAGGATCATTCAGAATTATATCAAAAAAATATCGAAGTCAGTAAATATAGCAAAAGGTTTCCTAACAAATTGGTATTACCTGGAACGAAAACTGACATTTCTGCAAGAAACTCACACCACATGTCAGTAAAAATTTATAATCATTTACCCGAATTTATTAAAACTTTGCCTAGAAATAAATTTACAAAACAATTGTATAACCTTCTTAATGAAAATTGTTTCTATACAATAAATGAGTTTCTGGAGTATACATTTTAATTTATAATACTAACTATGTAAATAATATGATTGTTTTATGCTAAATGCTTTATCGTATAATTAATTTAATAATTTTTATACTAATATTTATTTGTCACTTTGTATTCTAGTTAATTGTATTTGTATGCCGGAAATCGGTTAAATGTGTGAAACCATTGTAAAAGATATATAACATCATGTATACCACATTTATCACAAATAAATAATCTTGAATCTTGAATCTTGATAAATTATTGTGGAAATATAATTTGGTAATTGTTCAAAGATTCTTTCAGTATACTTACTTCCAAGTGTACTTGGAAATTTTTTGATTCAATTCTCAAAGCGCTGACTGAAGTTGTATTGTTTTGTGAAAACTAAATAACACAACATTCATAATAAAAACTGCACTGGTGGCTCAGTGGTTACGGTAGTACCTCTAAAGCCTGGTTCATTTCCCTCTCAAGAATACTATCGGTGTTAAATAAAATTTCGACACGATTCGTATAATTTGGGTAAAGTATTTTTTTTATTAAACCACAGTTGAATTTAATCTACCAAGATTATATCACTACTACATACCTACATAGTATAAAACAAAGTCGCTTCCCACTGTCTGTCCGTCTGTCCCTAAGTATGCAAGATCTTTAAAACTACGCAACGGCTTATGGTGCGTTTTTTAATTTTTTTTTTTGTTTTTTCTTTAGTTATGCCTGATGTATGTCCTTATCTTTTACTTCATTTTATTTACCTTATTTTATTTCAATTTACCACTGCCACAATTCTCGATAGATTGAAAATCCCTCTTGGGATCTACCCGCGTATTTCTTGAGCAAAGATCTCTAGCGAATACTTTTTTAATTTTCTTTCTGGAACTACAATATTGTAAAGTAGGATTAGGAAGTGCACAATTTTTCTATAATATTTTGCTGATCTATATAGTTTTTGTCCAGATTCTTTCAAGAAATGATTTTCGTTATAGATGTAATTAAAAATGAAAAAGGCGGGTAAGTTACGCGTATCAAGAAGATATTTTTATACTTCATATATGTAGTTAAATTATTAAAGTTCCATTAAAATATGATATACCTAATCTTATAACTTCACTCTCGTGTAACTGAAATCTGTCTGTCTACCTTCATTTGAAACCTTAATCTAGTTTACCTACCTAGATGTAAATTTAGGACCGAATAAAGTAAGAATGTGATATGTGAAGTAGGTACAATATAAACTTTTCGTTTCGTTACCTTTTATAATTACCAAACACATATCTCCATCATAAAGAAAATATATATGTTTGATAAGAATTCCATTACCACGATTAAGGACAGTACCAAATTAAAACTATCCGTTAGGCCGGCACCCGCAGGCACGGTGCCTAAAACGCTGGCAACATTACCCCACTGGATAGCCAAGCTTATATGTTGGCCGAGCCAGCCATCAAAAACGCCAATTAAAAAATAAGTGACGTTCTTCTCAATGTTATCTGCTGTCTCTACTCATCAGTTCTGGATCCCGTGGGTATATGTTTGTAAGATACAACCTTAAACATATCTTTGTCAAATGTAGGTTCTATGTAGGTGTTGTAGAGTGCAGAGCGATAAATTATTAAATAAACCCTGCCTTTATAGCTTTAGAATGTAAGTAAGAATTGACACACATAAATTAATCGAAATCGAATTGAATTCAAGAACCTATTAAATAATACAAGGCAATTCTATCTTTGCGAGGATTGTTTTGTCACGTATTCGTTCACTGTAGAAGATTAGTACAGAAATCCTTTTAGACTTGCTTCTCATCCCGTTGAGACAATGAACTCGTCTGCAGTCTATTACTTACTATTTTCTATTTTATACACGGTTTCCATTTTACAATAATAGCAACACCACTACTGGTGCCATTGTTATAGACGACCAAGATTAAACCTAAATATTGACCGACTTCCATTCTAATTTTGATATGTTCGCAATTGTACTTAAAGTAAATATATGTATAATAGAACGTTTTGAAAAAGTCTTAGATATTTTTTACGGGCACGAATAGAATAAGTAGGATAGTCCTACTAATCAATAGTTTCAGTTTCGTTTTACTAATACACGATAAAACATTGCGTTCCTCTCACAACCGTCTTCTTCACTGTCCTACCCACCGTACTGACTTTATTCATTCTTCTTTTTTGGTCCAGTCCATTCTACTTTGGAATGCTCTTCCTCTTAGCATCAGGATGTCACCAGAAATATCACTGAGTCGTCACAACGTTAAATGATATAGCTATATGTATGTGTATATATAAATATATATTTATATTATATATAGTATGTTATTGTTTATAGTATATATTATTTAAATGTATTCGTATGTAATATATTGTACTTATATACTTGGTACCCCAATGGTATCTTTTTCTCTTTTATAATTCTCCTTACTTTACCTACCACACTATCTCTGCACCACCCTATGGTTGACTGGGAGAGAATGCCTCTGGCATTAAGTCCGCCATGTACTTTTATAGCGCTAAAGTTATTAAATAAATATTATAAACTTGAAAGTACCTATCCATTAATGAGTGTTTGTTACAACTTTTTCACGTAAAACTACGGATTAGGTTGAGATTTTGCACGGGGATAGTTTGCGAAAGCTTTCAATGCAGGTTCAATTGCAGGGCAGCTCGTACTTTATAAATTTTGTAGTTCTAAAAAATAAGTATTGTAAAATTTAAGTGAAAATGTTACAATTCCATGCATTGCGACTGTTCGCAGCCGCACGCGATCCATCGGGAGCAGCTAACACACGCGCTGATGCGATAATAGTCAAAGTATGAAGCCATTTCCAAGTTGCGACAGATAAGTGGAACTAACGACTGCCGTCGCGCGTCGGTCGGCCTCTGACTCGCATCAGCTGCGCGCGTCAATCGCAGCCCGTGCACGGCGACTGTACCTTAACATTTTAATAGTAAAAGGTGCACTGCACCTTTGATATCCCAAATTTATTGGATGCGGCGAAATTTAAATTTATTTTGTTAATTAATTGCTAACAGCTTATTTTAACTAATAACTTCATTTAGCATTCGCTAAGATTGAGGTTTAATACAAACACGTATATAAATTTATTTTATACAAGTCATACTTACTTAACCTTGTTTTCTGCATGTTCTGGGCGACCTCAACCCCAGAGCAATTATGCCTTCAACAAATGCAATCGACAAACTGCATAAGAATGAGGACAATGAGCATTCCCAGCTCTTAGTACTCGAGCAATCTTAAGTATTTCAATAACTTAGAAAACATTATCTTTTGCGATATCTATTTATGTTACATAATATACTATGAGTATATTTTTTGAATATGTGTATCGATTGTAGTATAACTTGTTAGACGAATTTTTACTTTTGGCTGCTCTAAACTGGTTGCAATGTAGTCTATTAGATCGCAAATAGAGCACAATTATTATTATTTATAGAAATCTTACCCAATAAATAGTATTTAGTTCCGCTAACTCGAAGCTAACTAAGGCTTCGAGTTAATTCCCAGACCGGCAAATCTATAAATATACCTACTAGTTACCTTACTGTGCTCGGTTTTGTCCGCGTAGTTCCCGTCCCCGTAGGAACTTTGTAATTAAATATGTTTTACTATTAATTATCCTTTGATAAAAGAGCTATCTAATAATAAAATAATTTTAAAAATTGGATAGTTCCTGAGTTACATAGATAAACATAGAAACTCTTTAGCTTTATATATAAGCATAGACTTTATATATAAGTACAGATAATCGGCAAGAAGATAATGCTTATAAAAATGAATACAAAATCGTTATTAATATTTTTGTGACTAAAAAAGTATGTATATATATATTTTTTTAATAAACTATAATACTTACCGATATATCTTGACGTTTACATCAGATTAAGCAATATCTTAATCTTACAAGCCAATAGACTTGTTCCTTAATACTATTACCTAAAACACTATTTCATTATATGAAACCTCGCCTATTGCCCATCTACCAACGCATATCAGTGTAGACGGCATTTTTCTTCTAAACCACAAAGCGCCTGACTTGTAACTTAGCTTTTTAAAATAAGCTTCGCATAAAGCAAACATGATAATCTGCTTAAACATTTCAGGCAATAGACATAACTAATTGTACCGTCCGATACCAGCCTCAAATATTCAAAGCTAAAGTTCTCGCGCGTTCATTCGCCATAATTGTATTACAGATTTTATGCCGACAAAAATTAAAAGTCGATTATGACGACCGTGAACGAACGTTTAATCAAAAACAACCAGATTAAATGGGATTATACCTGTTATATACTGTCATAACAAGACATATGAAAGCTTTCATGAAATGATTTAATATGTGAGGCACATAAATCGTTAAGGGCCTCGTGACTTAGTAACAATCCACGGTAATCCGCGGCTCATTTTGTATCGATGTCCATGGCAACAGATTGAAAGAAAAAGTAGAATTTACTGTAGATATGTATAACCCAATTGTAATTTTTGTACGTATATATAGGTACGCAAGTAATTCACTAATTGATGCATTAAAAGCTCGATAATTTAGTGATTATGTTTAATGAGACTTTCAATGTGTTGATTGATTAACAGTTCAGTGACGAATTATCTGATCCTGAGTTACTTTCAATCAGACTATATTTTCTTAGATTTTCATTAATTTTATTAATACTGTGATTTATTAAAAAGAAAAAAACATTACAACCATTTGTAGCTCTGTACCAATATAGTAATAGATACATTACTACATATCCGATATATGTAGTGTATCTATTACTGTACAGAGGGAGGCTGCGGTAGTGTTCCAAACAGTTAATTAAAATAGTAACTAAAGCAAAATAATCCTTCCTCTCATTAGCTTCTACATTTAGCGTCTTGAATAATATATGCTTGAATAAATAAGATAACTCCTTCCTCGTCCTTTTTCATAAATATTCCCATTAAAAAAAAAAATATTTCGCCATTAAGGTAGAAAACAGCATGACGTAGGTACCTAATCACATCAGTAAATTATGTAATGAATTATAGATCAGTTTTCAACAGAATTGTTTTATTGATAAATTATTAAATATCAGTGTTGTTTAAGCCTAATACAGTTGGGTAGGATTAATTATAATTTGTAAATCTATCTATACTATAATATTATAAAAAGGAAACATTTGTATGTAAGTATGTTTGTAACGAATTGGTACAAAAAGTACTTGACCGATTTAAAAAATCTTTCACCATTTGAATGCTACGTTATCACTGATTAATATATGTTATATTTAATTATGAAGTTCCCACTGGGAACGGGAGTTACGCGGGTGAAACCGCGCGCATGAAGCTAGTAATAAATACAATATGTATAAGCATTGTAAGGATCATAATAGAAAAATATTTATGTTAAACATTTTTCTCTTAACTTAGAAGGTAAAATACAGTCACTTAGTATATAAAGCAAATAACATTGAAAAGCCTTTAAGCGTAACATGGAGAAGAAAATTATAGATACGGTCCATTAATCCTTTCTGTGCATGAGACAGCCCTATGAGACATCGCTTAGATAATTTTATCTGACCTAGTAACTCTATCGTCAAGCTTTAAATATAGGAGACACGTAACATATTACCATGTTATATGCATACGTATATTAACTATCACTACTTTGTAAAAAAGCAGCCGAATATTTTTCACCGCGATACTAAAGAGACGATAAGATTTATATGCCAATGTATGACATTTTAAATACTTTTGTGTTACAAAAATCGAAAAACAGGTGTTTTGAACAATGTGTATTTTTAATAAGAACTTTAGAAACATTTCAACGCCTCGTGATTGAGAAAATATGTATAAATATTTTAAATGCAATTTATTCAGTAAGATATGGAGCACTAGAAACACATTAAATTCTCAACTCGGAAATCGTAAACTGTATCTATCAGTAGTTTATTGGTAGTTCAAGAATTTTATATTGTCTTCTCCTTGCACTATTTGAGCATACGGTAATGTCAAGAACAAATACAATAGGTATGTATTGTATCAGGGTTTATTATATAAAAAATATAGGTATGACATACTTCAATATATTTGTTTGTAGCAGGATTTATGTGGGTAAACAAGGTTCAGCACATAATAGAAACGGTCTCCTCTGATCACCTAGGTGATTTGTATCCCTGGTGATCTCAGAGGGCACCAATTTAGTCTCCTTAAATCACCAGGGTGATATTAGCTGGGTGATTTGATTCGTAGGTGATTTGCGGACACCGGTTTATTCCACCTTGAACACCTAGGTGATATCACCTGGGTGTTCAAAGTGGAATAAACCTGTATCAGGCCGTTTACATCCACTGCTAAACATGGGCCAACATTACCCATGACAAGCTAGTGTCGTTGAGGGATATTGCCATAATAAACAAGTTTGGCAGGCGGATTGGTGATCGCAGTAAGATATTGCACCAAGTTGATAGATGCTGCTGCCCATTCATCAGGTATATGTCCTATAGTCGCCTTTTTCCCGACCCACGGGAAGACTGTAGTGGAATTTTGGAAAGAGCTATGCTCGGAGTTTCCCTGCATGATCGGATCAGAAATGAAGAGATTTGCAGGAGAACGAACGTCACTGACACAGCTCAACGGATTAGCAAGCTGAGGTGGCAATAGGCAGGTCACATAGCTCGAAGAACTGACTGCCAATGGAGCAAAAAGTTTCTCGAGTGGAGACCACGAACTGGCAAGCGCAGCGAAGGATGACCGCCTGCATGAACAGGCTGATGATGATGAAGACTGTATAGTGGTCTCTTCTGAGCTGGACAATATGCAATGGAAATGAATCACAGATATGAGTTACACGCTTATGGTCATACCATTAAGCAGGTTCCTTGTAGACGTTATTTTATATTTCTGAAGTCACTTTTTTTATTTATTATTTATTACAGTTTAACAATTTTTTTTGTAAATCACTATGTACTAATAAAATTATAAAGCTGTAATAACGGTTTTGTGGAACACTCTCTACAAAACCGTTTTAAAGGTTTGACCGTGGATGAGTCGCGGTTTTATAACTGTCATAAAAATATGTACATACTTAATTTATATTTTACAGATACAGATATTATGCATATAGTGGGACAAGTGTATAAAACAGCTACTGATATTGTAATAATAACTTCTTCAGGCCTGAAGCTAAGCAGGATTATTAAATGGTTAAAATCTAAAAACTAAGCAATCCGCGATAGAGAATTATGACTTTTAACATTTTTAGAAGAGTTATGGTCAACTGTCGTACTACTTTATAGTTCACAGGCCTCTGAGACATATGAAGCTTTATTTACAACTTATTTTTGATTAGTTATATGAACTTATAATATAATAAATCCACTTAAGACTTGCTTATCTCAATTAGTGTATTCTATTCTACTTGTTGAAACGCAGAGTTTGAAGTGACACTTATGTATCAAATTATTCGTGATTATCCCGATCAGCAAAATATAATTCTGGTTTATGTGCACGGAAACAACACTTGGGCATTACGCATCCACTGGTTTCTATAGCTCTCATTAATTGTCATTGTTTTGGATAAACAACTAGCATTATTCTTCTTCTTCTCGAGTCGAAAGGCTATTCATTATACTAAATCAATCTTGACCAGTATTTGGCCACAGCGATTCCCCGGTCAGTTGCCTCATCTAGGTGTTGTATTGTGCATGATGAGGGGCATTTCGGACATGACTATAAGTGGTTCATTGATAGGACAACACCACACTCGCATTGTTTATAACAACTACAGGACATGTTAAAAACCTAACAGATAATGAATCTCGATTCTCTGCCGAGATTAGATGATTCAAATATTTATTTATTTATTACTAGATTCCCGCGCGCGATTTCACCCACATAACTTCCATTTCCGTTGGAACTTCATAATTAAATACAGCCCATGTCATCCAGGGATAGTGTAGCTTTCCAACGGTGAAATAATTTTTCAAATCGGTCCATTAGTTTCGGAGCTTATTCAATACAAATGATCAAATCTTTCCTCTTTATAATATTAGTATAGACGCGCGCGGTTTCACCCGCATTACACCTGTTCCCGTGGGAACTTTATAATTAAATATAGCCTATAGCTTTCCCCGATAAATACGCTTTCTAACACTGAAATATTTTTTAAATCAGACCAATTCCTGAAATAAGCGCTTTCAAGTAAACAAACAAACAAACTCTTCAGCTTTATATCTCTTCAGCTATATATTAGTATAAGACATTTTGACGTCCTGACAAAGTAAGTAATTCGATCAATAATATAATATGAATCCTGATTCTTATTATATCATTGATCGAATTACTTACAACCATGATTAGTCCGGTTAATCAAGTTTTCAGTATATTCTATTTATATTAATAAATTATTGCCACTCGAAAACAATGTCTCGATCAATTAGCCGACACGCGCGTACACGCTTATATGTACGTTTCTGCTCCGTACACGTGGTAGCAAATGCGGAGTTTGGTACTGGACCATAGGTTTGAAATACTGCCACTCGCACGCAGCTCGTCACGGCCAATGCGAGTGTGGGCATGTGCGGCGGGGCTTATTCTTTATATGACGTAGGCATTCGATCAGTAAGGATTTTTAAAAAATCCACTCTTAAGATGAAAAATGGCGGCAAAATTTGAATTGAGAAATTGAAATGTACACGAACTATTTAAGTCGCGGGCAACAGTTAGTTTACAACAAAATCGAATATAAATCTACTTTATTACGGGCCCATAGAATTGAATCTCTCTCTCTCTCTCTCCCTTTATCCATAATGTTAGAAGTAAATTTAATAGGTAGATACATAGTTAAATGGTATTACTTATTAATGGTAAAACTATGCATTGAATTCACCGGCAAAAAAAGATAAACGGACATTGAAGGTATGCCTCCGAAAAGCTTTTCATCCAAAATGTTATTCTACGAACCAAATCATTTACCTCGAAAGACATTTGATGTCCGTTGACCTCGGCGTCTGAACAAGTCATTTGCTCCAATTTTGTTCCTTGAATAAGACGCTTGAATTATGTTTAGTATGTATTCATTCTTAGTCGACTTATTAGTATTTTAAACTAACTAATTGGCACCTAAATTAAGTCGTATAAATTAGTTGTACATATCTACACTGAATCGCAATTTAGGCTGGTAAATTATTAATTAAATACGTACATTAATTACACCGTTGGTCGTGATACATCCATAAGTGATAGTTAATGGTAGGTAATTGCCTTTACTCTGGAATTGTGCATTCGATTCCAAAGTAAATAGAATACACAATAACAGGGTAGGTACCTACTATTTGTATTCATACATACTAGTTCTGAATCTGGCTACGACTTGTTTCTATTATTTATATAAAGATGAAGATTTATTAAATCTCCTAGTACAAAGCTTATCAAACACACATCTTTTTCTCACACGTTCTTTGCCAGGGGATGTAGGTATTTTCTTTAGTGACCGATACGTTTTCTTAATACATAAAAGATGAGAAGATTCAGTTTATATCAGCAACAATAAGATTGTTTGTTGATATAAACTCTATTAATATGTACTTAATTTCGCTGAACGCTTTCCGTTTTCATATTTGTGATAAATAAACGATTTATCGTTTACAAAAAAAAAACATTCTACTTTAGCGTTGTCCTTAAAATTACGAATGTACACCCAAAAAAATAAAGATTTTGTCATTATCGAGTTATGCGGGGATAAACGTTCTAAAAGTAGAGTTTGATTGATTGATATTTTTGATATTTTTGATAGCTATTTGATATTGATAGCTCTATTATCACGATCAACTCATTAAATAAGGATATTTCTAATAGAATGATCACAGCACAAAGAATCTTTACAAACACGCTTAAATACTAACAAAAGTAAAACTGTTTTCAAAATATTTCGTAAATCAAAAACGATGTTGAAAAATAACAGTATTTATTTCAGAGTAAAAAATATTATCAATCATCATTCAGAGTTTCTCTGTTTATCAGCTATTTTCGTAGTCAGTGCGAGATCGGGAGCACGCGCGGCTAGACGTGCGCTCCGACAGTCCGTTACGCGTAGTTCATAATATTACATTTACATTGCGGAGTTGACAGAAAAAATGTTTTATTTTTAATTTTGTTTATAAAGGACTTTACATTTTAGTACCACAACAGGGACTTTTATAGGTATGTGCGAATTTATGCATTTATTATTGTTATCGTCAACCATAAAAAGTTAAGTAAACAAAATGAGTGTTCACATCTTGGTATACCTACAAATTTTATAAAATTTCAAATTATTTTGTTTTAAGTACTATATGTGGAAAAGTTATATCGAATGTTTTTATTCGCTGCTATTTTGTTTTGATTAAACCTCTCTCAAAACAAAACCCACGTGCACCAAACGTTATTTTCAGCGCACCCTGATGTTGCATTTTAAAACAAAGAATGTTGCAGTTCATTGTGACAAACATGCATTATATACGTACCACATTAATATATGTGACTAACTTTCGTGTGCGTAACTATCGTTCCCTTCGAAACATCATCATACATATAAATTACCTGCGTTACTCCTAGCTACCGATGTGTCCTAATTATGAAAGAAAAAAAGAACTACTTATTGAAAACTGTCCAGTAGTTTTTGAGTTTGTTAATTTTAATCGTTCTCTCTTTATAATATTATAAGAGTAACATATTATGTGTGGAGTAGGTACAGTGATATTGTATGACATACTTTTGATAATAGTGTAGTCTGTTTCAACAAAATATAAGCCAGATGATGTTTGTAACAGGAAATAAATAATCTACATTGAATGTAAAGCATTAATTAGAATTGGAATTAATTTAAATAATTATTTTATTACGCTACATTATTATTTATTTATTTGTTCATAATAATAATAATACAAAGATTACAAATATCAGTGGGAAGTATACTTAGATATTATTAGTAATTTATTAAGCGGCTTAAACAATACTAATGATCTATGTTGAATAGATCAAATTTGGGCTTTATTTACAAAATTATGTGGCTCTATATATGTACTCATTGAAACTCCAAATCACTCCAATTCATTTTTTGTCGATAATAATTCCTTAATTTTGTTTTCCTCTTAAATACCTATTATTAATGCATTAGCTAATTACAGTTTAAAATACAAACGCCGAAGTCATTTATCGTGTTGATAATTAACATGAATTCCTTTGTTTAGAGTACATACGGTTTGTTTAATCGGTTAATACTAATCACTATGGTTCAGATACTGAGGACCTAGACAAAATGCCTCTACAGCAGAGGGATCGCTAACGCGAATGTATAGTATTTGACATTTGCCACGTGACTAAGCGATTCTATTTAAAAAATAACGGGCAATCATTGGTTGATTTTCTTCAGCGATTCGATTGTTCGAATTTCGGTTTAATTAACCTTATCGATAGCATAGCGTTTTTAATCAGCTGTTCAAATTTAATTTGATATAGACGAAAAGCGATATATATTATTTTCTCTGATGATCTTCATAATCATAATTAAACTGTCTTCATCAAAGAAAAAAAAATGGTACAAAAACCTATAAAAACTTTTAATATAAATTAACAAATATGAGAACTGCAAAATTAATGAATATTTTTAATTAAGTTTTATTTTATTTTTTCTTCTACGTAATTTGGTAATGTACATATTTATCTAGTTTACACTGCAATAAAGTCTTTTTACCGCGTGGTTTCCGGCTTAGAATAGACCACACCATGTCTTCCCATGGGTGTCGTAAAAGCGACTGAGGGACATACATCTGAAGGATGGGCAGCAGCATCTATCAGCTTAAGGTCAACTACTTACGGCGATCATCAATCCGCCTGACAAGCGTGGCGATTATTGCACTATCCTTTAACGATCCTGGCTTGCCAAGATCTGTTAAGAAGATTCGCATATTCAGCAGTGGACTTAAACAGGCTGTTGATGGAAGTTGTCTTTGTTGTTGTTACTTCTGAAATCCTGATGTTCTGAATTCGATTCCCAGTAAGGACAACTATTTGTGTAAAAAACTACAGTTAGTTATTCTGAGTCTGGGTGCTATGTGTCCGTGTAATGAATGTTAGTAAAGACCTCCGCGACACACGCATTTATTTCCCCGCTGCGGGAGTTGTCTATTTAAAAAACCAAATAAAAAGTAATAAAAGAGATAATGGCTATTGTTACAATATTTATTAATACATAATACTTGAAGACTCCATAGGAAAAACAATCAATATTTATAAGTCAGAGATAAATTACTTTTTATGGTTTCTAAGTGTGCATATTTCTATGTATTTATGAATAGGATTTAAACGGTTACAACTAACTACGTCAAGTTTACTTATTTTTCATCATTTATAATTACAAAATCAGTGATATTTATTGTGGGGCCGTCCATTAAACACGAGAGGCTTGAAAGTGGGGGGAGGGGTTTGACAAAAATCACGAAATGTCACAAGGGGGGAGGGGGGTGTAGTAAGATATCACGTGTATTTATTTTTGGCCACGTGATCAAACTTCTAATTTTATAACTAAGCAACGGAAAAATGATATTTAAGATAATATTCTAAAAAGATTAAGATTTTTTGTAGATACTAAAAATACACGTGATTTTGGGTGGGGTGTGGGGGGGTAGTCTTAAACCTCACCATGTATCACCAAGGGGGAGGGGGGGTTAAAAAATGCTTAAAAAAGATCACGTGATTAATAGGAGTTATATAATAAAACAGCTACTTGATACTCCTCGTATTATGAGGAGACTCAGATTAATATACTGTTCTATTTCACCTAATTTCCTTTTTAAGTCAAATTGTTTTCATTTTTGTCTAAAATGACAGTAATGTATGTGTGTCACTCAACGAAGAGATTTGTTGCATTTACAATCACTGGCATATAGTAAAATACAAAAAAGAATTAGAACCCAGGTATAAGTTGATATTACATAAATAAGAAAAATAAATCAAATCCAAATTCAGTTCGAAGTGCAGTACCTAGTAAGTAAAAAAATCAAATATTCATGTAATAAAGGGCCTCGTTAATCAGCAGTGCTTACTAACAGGAGACAAATTTAAGTCAATCAGATTAAATTGCAGGCCAGCTCTTTGTACAAAGTTGAAAACAATTAACTTTGTTCGGAAACGGTTTAAATTGAAGCTTGAAAACGCTATTAAGCCAACAGATTCTCGATTCAACTCCTCGAACTCGAAGATAGGCCCGTAAATTTATCGACACAAGTTAACATTTTACAATTTTGGATATTGTATTGTAACTTGGGATTTATTTATTCCAAATAAAGAAATATTATTATAAAAAGTAAAAACATAAGTATGTCCATGTTTTTCTTAAATGTTATATCAATAGCAAAAAAAACATTTTTTGTCTGCCTGGGTTTTCCGGACAATCTTCAAATCGGCTGTACCATTTTTTACTAGGAGATAGCTGTTGTTACAAGTAAAAACATAGGCTACTTTTGTTTAAGAAAATCTAATGATGTTTCTGCAGAAAAAAACCCGGATCTTAATCAAATTTGGCACGTAGATAAAATAAGACAGGCCTTTATCCTGGAAAGATGAACGCAACGCAAAGAATCTACCGCAACTAAAACCATGGCCGATAATAGTTACAAAATAATCAATTACACTGTTATTACCATCGTTACGTCGTAAAATAAGGTCATGTGTGTTATTGTCCGCACTCGTATTATGTACACGCTGACTCATAGTAAACTCTTTAACAGTGTTCGATTGTAAAAATATTTGGGTCTGTTAATTGGTTATTCATAAACATTGTGTTTATAACCACAGCGTTGAACGCAGCGGGCGCGCGGTCTTGACCCTTTGATATAAACGAGTACAATATCGAAGCGAGAATTATTCAAAGACGATCGAGACACAGATTGTTCATTTTCGACACGAAGCATTGATTTGCTCCTTAATTGTTGACGCAAACCATGAGCTGCATGATAAACGGCTGAATGACGGGCCTTTATTGAATAAAATATGCATTTTTGAAATATAACTACTATTTTATACCCACGTTTCAATTTTTATTTACAAACTTGTTGCTGCTCCGGTCCGCTTTTGATTAGCTTTCTAACAATAAAATTACCGTCTATATCGGTAGGTACTACACTTGGAGATTAGTCCGGAATACACGTCAAACAGACACACAACATAAAAAGAAACCTATAGATAAACTCTTTATTGTACACTTTCACAAAGAGAAAAATACAGAAATAGACTTAAAACTAAACTTAAAAATAGATAGGTATAATCGGCTGCCTTATCACAAAATGTGATCTCTTCCAGGCAACCGAGGAAGGAACCATACAAAGGAGTTTAAAAGAGGGGTAGACAGGTGTACTTGATTATATTGTTAATAGTACCCATAGATACTTGGGAGAAGTTATATACAATTACTATATATAAATATACTTTATAAAATTAACTATCTACCAGAGCGAAACCCGCCAATAACAGACCAGCCGTTCTAGAGATTAGCTGGAACAAACAGACAAAAATAAAAATAAAAAATATTTTGTTATATGTACTACCGTATATCGGTTATTTTAATATTACAAACAGACTCTAAGTTTATTTATTTGTTTACAGATAGATGACTTAAATGTCTGTTAGTTAATCCCAACAGCGCAAAGTAGGATCCATTGAAAACTTTCCAAAGTTAACAACTCCCGCTGTGGGTGCAGACGCCTCTTTGTGAAAATAAAGTGAAATTATTTTAGAATCAATTTTTCGTGTGTAAAAATTGTTCAAGCCCGGTCACTATTAAATAGAATAAATTCTCATCTTCATAAGTGCTGTCTGGGTCACGCTTAGAATTTGGCTACTTTTTGGGCAGAGAAAATCTGATCGCAACTGATGAAGGCCGCTAAATATGGGTACGTTTTTGAAGCCAAAAATAAATCCCAAAAAACATAAACAATTATTAGAAGATTAAAAATAACGTGCAAAACTTCTTACAATCCAAATAATCATGAACCACAGAATGAATCCGCAGAAACCTACTTATTGTAATTATTTCCTGGAGTGGTGTTATGTACCTACTTATTTAGCTATCTATAAGAAATAGAACTAAAACGAAACTGTTTAGTTTCGTTTTAGATCTATTTCTACTAGAAAGAAAAACTTGAATATTTTCATTTTCACCAATCAGACTAAAACGGAAAAGCACAATTAACTTAAATAATATTTGCTCGCTTTTATTTTCTTCCTCAACAATCATTAGAAGTAGAGTTAATGTTACTGTAACGTCCATTATGATTTTCTCAAAGTCTAGAAAAGATGCTGGGACACACATTATCAGCAGAATGACTTTCCCGCCTATAAGTCAAATACCAGTTTAAACAGAACATATTTTGTATCTCACTACAACACTGTAAACAATGAACACAACGGCTATCAACCTACACACATAAAATTATGTAATAAAGCATCAATGAAACATCATCATTAGCCAATTTCGAATATACCTATCCGTCATAAATATCAAATTATCATGATTCACGATTTAACAAGGTAGATTATTGGATCAAATTATAATGACATTTATTGACTGACATAACAGCAGGGTATTTACTGTTGCTATGTCATCTATTTCCTTTATTCTTTTTTTTTACGGACATTTAATTATGTGAGTAGACTAGAGAGTTTTGCTATTTCACCGACCAGTAAAGCCCCGATAAAGCTCCTACCTTATTAAATGTTTTAAGAACTACAATATACACAACCTGGACTTAGGAGCATATGAAGGCGCTCCTTGTGGGATTAGGGCGACCTCGGCTCATGGCAAGGGGCGGTCACTTGTAGACTGGGAGATTGAAGAATAATGACTTTTAGATTTTTAGGGGACAAATTAAACATGTTTAGACTAATGTATACGTACAATGAAGGTACTTATACAGCTACCATAATAAGGATAAACTTTTTTATATTGTGAAAGAGATTTCCGAAACGATTAGTGGACTAGTTCTTATGCAGTATGATACAAACTGTTTATTAAAACACTACACTTAAATTATTTAATTGGCTAAGAATTCAACTCGAAACGTGTTTACCTTGTAAAATAATTATTAAGGCAAGGATAAATCGACCTACTAATAGTATAGATATAGATGCTAATATATAGATACTAATACTATAGATAAGGCGATAAGATTGTACGATTTCACCCTTTTTATTTTAATATAGATTTTGTTACACCTAATAGGAAAGACTTTAATAAATATGTTCAGTAGTTTTTGTATTTAACCATTTTTTGTTTTGTTCTCCGGTTGAATTTCATTTACGGCGGTGGGATTTGTGTGACTCGCCCTCTCCATAGCGTGGTACGTGCTAAACTCATACCACGAGGAGAGGACCCTACACCACTAAAACCCTCCCGGACACTCCTTTGATCCGCGGTTGGCGGGGGCTGGGTACGCATAAGCAATCCGACCCTTTTGTATTTATCCCTGACAAATAAGAAACCTTATATGGTCAAGATCAAAAGGAAATATGGCAATTGAAACTTACTTATAGTTTGGTAATTTCATTGTTACAATCTCAATACTTAAGCGAAAAAAAAATTAGACATTGGACGAATTAAACTTTCCGCAATTTAACATTTTGTTGATTTGCTCATGAGACTATCTCATTTTAGATTAGGAAGAATACTATTGTTTATATATTATTATGTAAGTATTAGTGATATTGATTAAAGCTCTTCAAGTATGGTTTACCGCAATTCATTCCTTGTTACTTTACATTGTACTGTCATATCTATATTTTAATGATATGAGATTTTATCTGTAATTTTACTCATCACGTTGGAATTGCAACGTGTACAGACAGGCATCACACTTCATATGATTCGACATTTCAATCAATTTTATTGAGACAAGGGATATTGATGAGTACAAACTAGATAAGAGTGGCCTAACCTTTATGCTCAAACGTGCCATTTTTCTAAGGAAATTATTAATGTAATCCATGGACAAGCCAAATTATTTTTTTTGTTTTTTTTTTATTTTACTAGCATACATTTTGCAGTCTACTAGTATTCTTGTTAACCCCTCGTACTAAGCTAAATGCTTGTGTCACGAGTGGGTTCACGTCGGTAGTGCAATGGGTGGGGTTCAAACCAGCGACCTCAAGATCCGACGCCGTCCGACGCCCTGGCCATTGGGCTACGGCCGCTTACTAATAGTAGTATTAATTTACCATCTTGATAACAATATGGTGTGTTGTGTAAGTGGAATATAATCTTTAGACCACAGTATATTTGTATTTCGGTAATTAGAGTTTTGAAAATCTCATGAATTACTTAAAAGCTTAATTAAAAATAGGTGCCTATAATACATTAAAATACAATGGTTAAATTATTAAAAATAAAATATAAATGTTTTTTTTCCACATCTTTACGCAACTCTTGAATTTACAGCAAATCAAAGACATGCGTCAATTTTAAGCATGATTATCTTTTCCGTACATCGCAAAATGATTATCTGTCTAGGGTTAAACAAGTACTTAATAGATAATAGCAGAACCTTGAATTGTAAAAACACTGATTGTAATCAAAATCGCGTTTTATTAGGTATATATTATTATGTATAATAAAATTAAATATCGTTTATCGTACCATTTTTATCTTTTACAATAAGCCGTCCTGCATTGGTTGTAGTTTATATTCATGTTTAATTATTTATAAGGTCTTATTCAAAGTTAATCTTATATCTAGAAGAGTGTATAATATTTGAAATAACATAAAATTAAAATAAAGTAAATTTAATAATATTTCTATTTCTTTATACAAAATGTTGTTCCCGTATTCATTCATTCCCTTAGGCATGGTTTTGTAAATTCGGCGGCATAGAGTATACACCCTCCAATTTTCTGGCCGCTATAATTAGAAATCGAAAAAAAAAATATAAACAAAATCTTGAACAGCTGATTAAAAATTGCTTTGCTTTCTACAAGGTTTATGAAATCGAATCAGAACGAATAAATCGCTTGTAAAGAAGAATCAAGCAATTAATGCCTGTAATATTTTCCCGCGCCCACTGAATCACGTGAGTAATGTCAAGTGTCCATACGTTTGCGTTAGCGATTTTGTGCTAACTATAGTGACATTTTGTCTATAGGCTGTGCGTTGATGCGTCAGTCAGCCCTTGTAGACTCGAAGTCCGAGAGACCCGCGAACTGTAAAGTAGAGCGACAGTTGCACAAAACTCACCTTAAAAACTAAAAGTTTCCATCCCTAAATCTCATTGCCAGCGACCTGAGCCGAGGTCCAAGCCCCACAGGAGGCGCCCTCTTGCGCAAGTTGCTTAGTTTGTAGTTTTTAAACCATTTATCAAGGCTGGAGCTCTGCTCGCCTTTATGCCCGGTGAAGCCTCGTGGCTATCTAAGTATGTATGTGTGTATGTCCGAAAAAAAAAAGTTAGACAAAGTTTTATGTAATAGATGTACACAAATATGTTAATCCAACTTATGAACGATGCCTGTTATATTATATAAACCTTTTTTTTTGCAATCATGAACCATTATTGTCATTAAATATCATATTAATATCTGCTAGTATCACGAAATGGCTACTCATAGGTTAACGACTACATATTTTTTGATAAAAATCGTTTTGTTATATTGACAGACCAATGTCGGATGTCATTAACAAAATACCTAACATTAAGTAATATGTCATCCCTTTTACAAGAGATAGTGTAATGAATTGTGATTACGTCAGTGAATCTTTTTTTTCTTATTAATTGTTTATTCAGTAGTTACGTTTATAATTGATTGGTTTTGAACTGTATTACAAGTCCATAAAGTTCAAAATACAATGGGTTCTATATTGTCAGTGTCCGTTAAAGGTTAATATACAGTCATGTTTCTTTCGCCATATAATTCGCCCAATACTAGGCTATACTGGTCGCACGTTCCTGTGATTTATGGAGTGAGAAGGACCTCAGCTTACGCTTATATTATGTATTTTAATCAGGGACCGTACAACCCCGAATATAAGTTAATTCTTTCGAAAGTGTTACACGTTGTTCGCCTACAGCAACGGAAAATGTTACCTCTTGGTAGTGGTATCCCTTTCATAACACTAACGTTAGGGTAACCCTATCAATAAGTTAACTAGTACAAGGTGTTGCCGGCTCTTGTATGATTTCCAATTGAAGACGATAACCCTTTGAAAGGGTTTGTTGGGGTAATTAAAGGGTTTTAAATCAAATCATTTTAAATTACGTTGGAGTGTAGGAATAGGTATTGACCTTGGAAGTTTGGAATCGTAATAGAATCGTTCATAAGTGTTTCTTACTCGGATTGATAGAACAGTGCTTTATTTTTTAAGTTTTAATAACGTCTGAATATTGAAAATGAACATACCCGCGGGCACCGGCGTAAGAATGTTGCCCCCCATCTCCACCCGTGGGCGCCGTAGGACCCGGCCAAGGGAAATTCAGAAGACGATCAGCAGCGTATTCTTGGACTAAAACACCTAATACTGCGCTCGCCAACCCGCCTGTCAAGCGTAGCAAGTATTGGCAAAATTCCCCCCATGGAAATTTTAAAAACACACGGCCCCTATTTCCCGGCGGCCCCGCTAGGCCTGGCTACGGTAGCGGTCATGGCATTGGCGGGGCTAGGGGTGCTAAGAATCCCCGGGAGACGAGTGGCTACCAATTTCAAAGGCGAACACTGGCCCTGGCAACACATAACGTGCGCACTTTACGGACCGAGGAAAAGATTGTTGAGCTGGAAGAAGAACTGAGCAGGCTCAGATGGGATATTCTGGGGTTGTCTATAGCCCGTAGACCCTCTCTACGGACTACAGACAACGACAGGACACGATGACCCTGAAATCTGGCAACCTACTCTTCTACTGAGAGGGCGACCAACAGTCCCAAGGTGGTGTCGGGTTTTTCGTTCACAAGTCCCTCATTAACAAAATCATTACCATCGACAGTGTCTCTAGCAGGGGGGCATACCTAACACTCAGAGTATCTGAAAGATACTTGCTGAAGGTCGTTCAGGTCTATGCACCGACCTCGGCACACTCAGATGAAGAAATTGAGTGTATGTATGAGGACATAAGTTGGGCCATACATACTCATAAAACTCACTTCAATGTTGTTATTGGGGATTTCAATGCGAAACTGGGCAAGAGAAACGATGAGGACGAGTTGATAGTGGGGAACTTCGGTTATGGGCAACGGAACCTTAGGGGACAGAGGCTGGCTGATTTTCTGGAGAAAAAAGGGTTTTATATGATGAATTCTTTCTTCCAGAAGCTGCCTCACAGGAAATGGACCTGGCTGAGTCCCAATGGTTCCACGAGAAATGAGATCGACTTCATCATGACCGACAAGAAACGGATTTTCAATGATGTCTCTGTGAATCACAGGGTGAAAACCGGTAGTGATAATTTAATAGTAAGAGGCACATTGAATATAAATGTTAAACTTGAACGGTCCCATTTGATAAAGTCTACGCTCCGACCTACTCGCGCTCAGACCGATAACCCCGACAGCTTTCAACTCGAGCTCTCAAATCGATTCGATTGTCTAGATGAAGACGCATCTGTGGACGAGATCAACAACAGGCTCGTAGAAACTGTCCATACGGTAGGGTCTCAGTTCTTCAAGGCTCGCCGTACCAGTAGAACTCAGAAAATTTCTAAAGACACCCTTAACCTATTGGTTGAACGACGCTCGCTAAGACTGCAATCTCCCGATGATGCTTAGTCACATAGGCAGCTTAATAGACGAATTAAAAAATCCCTGCGACACGATATCCGTAGCTTAAAGTAGCTGTAATACGTCGCGTATTAAAGATACGATAGAGCGGAACCAGGGCTCCAAAGTGTTTGCAAGAGATATGTCTATTGGGCAAAGCCAGATGACAAAGCTGAAGAGGGATGATGGCAGTCTTGCGTCGACAAAAGCGGAAGTGTTAAGGGAAGTCGAAAAGTTCTACGGGCAGCTCTACGCTTCTATTACCAAGCCTGATTTTAGTGCGGTTACAGACCCAAGAGCCAAACTGACCCGACACTACACCGAGGATATCCCGGACATCAGCCTGTACGAGATAAGCATGGCCCTGAAACAGCTAAAGAACAACAAGCGCCGGGTGAGGACGGAATCACATCAGAGCTCCGGAAAGCGGGTGGATTACCGGTACTTAAAGTCCTTCAGAAGCTCTTCAATTCCGCCTTGCTCGGAGGCACCACGCCTAAAGCATGGAACAAAAGCGAGGTGGTGCTGTTCTTTAAGAAAGGCGATAACACCTTACTAAGGAACTACAGGCCCATCTCGCTTTTGAGTCATGTCTATAAGCTGTTAGCTCCAGGGTTATTGCGAATCGTCTCGAACGAAGGCTTGATGACTTTCAGCCTCCCGAACAAGCCGGATTCCGAAAAGGTTATAGTACCGTAGACCACATACATCCGCTGCGGCAAGTAATACAGAAGACCGAAGAGTATAACTTGCCGCTCTGTTTAGCGTTTGTGGACTACGAGAAAGCCTTTGATTCGGTCGAAACATGGGCCGTATTTGAGTCTCTCCAGCGATGCCGTATTGACTATCGGTATATCGAGGTGTTGAAATGTTTGTATAGAAACGCCACAATGTCGGTCCGAGTACAAGAACAGAGTACGAAGGCGATTCCACAAAAAACAGGCGCAAGACAGGGAGACGTTATTTCTCCGAAACTGTTTGCAACCACTTTGGAAGACACCTTCAAACTTCTAAATTGGAAAGGACTAGGCATCAACATCAACGGCGAATACATCACTCACCTTCGATTCGCTGATGATATCGTGGTCATGGCGAAGTCGATGGAAGAACTTAGTACAATGCTCGAAGACCTCAACCGAGTCTCCCAACGGGTAGGTCTTAAAATGAACATAGACAAAACGAAAATCATGTCTATCGTCCATGTTGTGCCTACCCCTATGAAAGAGAATACGGTTCGTGAAGTTGTTGACGCGTATGTATACCTAGGACGGATAGTCCAATTAGGTAGATCCAACTTCAAGAAGGAGGTCAATCGCCGAATCCAACTCGGATGGACAGCGTTCGGGAAACTTTGCAGTGTCTTTTCGTCCAAAATTCCTCAATGCCTAAAGACGAAAGTCTTCAACCAGTGTGTGTTGCCAGTAATGACCTATGGATCCGAAACATGGTGTATAAATATAACAATATAGATACCAAATGCAGAAATGCAGTCCATGGCTCATTTGGTGTCCTGTCCTGCCTGTCCTGTCACCTGTTCGCAGCAGGACTTAATGGACGCCACAAATAGTGCGGTCAAATTAGCTAAGTTCTGGGCCGGGAAGATTTAATTTATTATCGACACGCTAAGAAGAAGAAGATACCAAATCACCAATTTTTGAACATTTTGTATGTCTGTATAAATGTTTGTGCACGCATTACGCAAAAAGTACGCGACGGTGATAGCTTAATATCCTGGTGAACATTTAAGAAAAAAATACATTGAACTTTAAAATCTCTGCAATAATAACTATAAGTCGCTAGGGCCTAGACTGCGTGTTGCGACTTGACGCATACCTACCGAATGCATGCAGTTTAGTATTTTAAAATAAAGTCACGAGAGTTAAAATTACAATACTTGTAGTCCGAATGGGTAACTCTGTTACAGTCGTTGAAGGGGTAACCCGTTCAAAACGTCTTACCATTAAAAAGTATAACCCACCACGAATGGGTTTTTGAATGTACAGGTAATCCAATCGAAAAGGTTTGGAAGAGGTTATCCATTGATGAGGGTTTTCGTAAAAAAGTGTAACAAATATGAAATTGGTTTTAAAACAACACTTTGTCAAAACCCTATCAGAAACCCCTTCAATGGGTAACCAAAATGGTCCCTGATTTTAATATTATTATATTTACAAAAAATAAAATGTATATTATTTCGTTGAAATATTTTTTCTAACATTATACTATCTACTGTTAGGTAATTACCTAAATGTTGCACTAATATACCTAATTCTTGCTGAATCGTAACTATTTCAGTTAGTATACAAATAAATCAATACATTTTCTTATCTTAATCATTTAAATGTGTACTTCGAGGATTATCGGACTTAGTATTATTATCTATACCTACTATATAAATAAAAATTAATCGCCAAATTGTATGTACGCGCATAACTCGAGAACGACATGACCCATTCGGCTCATTCTAGTTTTTATGTGTTTCTAATTAACAGGACAAGGTTTGTATAAATGAAAATATTGATAAAATCCACGGAAAATAGCAGATTTTTTTGACGGGTGAAGCCGGTTCTAAATGTAATAGTGTCTAGTTTAAAATATAATCCGTAAATATATATGTTACGGGCAATGTGATAAGTCCGAGCACTATTAATAATGGCCGGTCTGTATTCGTAATGCCCGACTCAATTGAGCAATGTGATTAAAACAGCATGCTTAATCACTTTTCCCGCCCATTATGAATAATGCCCACCCTATCTTGGGCAAAGCAATAAAATAGGTGAACTGTAGTGTTTTTGTTTATTAAATGAAATTAAACTTACAAATTTTTCATGTAAAGTTAACAAAAGTTAGGTTAGTAATATAATAATTGTGCGTATTTTATATGAGCAGAGCATAAGGTTTTTTGGTGGTAAAAAAATAACCTAAACCAATTTATCACATTGCCCGGCTACAAGTAGGGAATTATTCATACTGCCCGGTCCAAGTGATAAATTCAAGCTATCTCAAACACTGACTTATTACATGGACACGGGCCGTCGGGCATTATTAATTATGGCCGGTCCTTATTAATAATGCCCAGTTAATCACGTTGCCCGTAACATATACACAGTGATGAAATATATTCAAGTGTATGGCTCAATACAAAACTCGACCTTTTATCATCGTTCGATAACTTAATGATAATGTCATTGAAAAGACGATTGTGACGTTCCAGTACTTAAGACAATATATAATTTGATATATCAAAGAAATAAAAAAGATTGTCACGTGACTTGTATGTACACTTATCACAGTTATCGTGTAACTGGGTGTGAGCGAGATTACTTTGCTTAAGGTCAGACCCACTTAAACCGTCAAATTTGACAGAATATGACAATTCTTACTGGTTACATGAGTAGATTATTTATTTTGCGAATGTAAAAGACAATAATAAGCATACCTACGTTTAACTCTCTTTAGGTCAAAATCTCTGAAAAGACCATGTCAATGTCTGCCATCGAAATTGAATAGGTACTGTTCGGATTGTATGGGTATATTTTTGGACTACAATTATATTTCAACAATTAATGACCCGCCCGTTACTGCCGTTTGCTGCGAAATAAATTATCTATTCATTAAAGTCACACAGTTACAATGTAGTCAATCTTTTACGATAGCAGCTAAGATAAAGATTTCTTGTGATCGTGATATTCCGATACTATTGACGGATTTATAGCGTAATATAATAGATAGACCAGAACACTCAGGTTTATAGATAATAGAACAAATCAATGTATATGATAAAACAAATGCCAGTTCCTTGTGAACTCATCAAATTAATTAAATATAAACTACAATGACCAAAATTAATAATAAAATTCCAAAACAAGCAATTATTCATCATCAGCCCGTATAACTTCCACTGCTGAACATAGGCCTCCCGAGGGAGGGTATTTGCCATAGTCACCACGCTTTGCAGGCGGATTGGTGACCGCAGTATAATGTTGTACCACACAAGTAAACGCTGCTGCCCGTTCCTTTGTTATACGATTATTATAGATGATGTTATAACAATCGGGACCAAAGGATTAACGTGCCTTCCGAGGCACGGAGTAGTCCCTCAACCACCCAGACCCGGAAATAAATCTTAGAATGAACACAAAGATTTCCTGTACGGCGTGGGGATCGAACCAACGATCTCCGAGATTTAAAGCGAGCCAAATATCGCTACGCTACGGAGGTTGTCGACAATTATTACGCTACGGAAAGTTACCGTACATTTTCTAAAGGTACCTTATAAAACAAAGCATTTATTCAACTTATTGTACAACAAAATTACACTTATATACCTCCATTGTGGTTTTAACCAAAGGTTTCACTCACGGCTGTGATTTAATTACGGTTAGCAATTTCCAAGCAGTTATATTCCATGGGCAATTATGTCATGTTTTTCTGCGATAAATACACAATTGTTACGTGATCATGCAGCTTTTTATGTAACAGCTGTCGATGCGGTGACACGATGTCAAGAGCAGTAGGTTGTTCGTTAACTACGTTAATCATATCTAGTTGGTGGTATGTATTTTCTATACAACGTAATATGTCATTAATATTGTCACATAAGCCTATAAGAGTTGTTAAGGCCCACGTGGAAGAAAATAGTGTACTGTATTATTAGTGATGTAACGAATGCTGGATTTTTCACATTCGCGAATGCGATTGCGATTGCAAATATTTATCTTTAACATTCGCGAATGCGAATGCGAATATTTTAAAATTTCAAAAAAAGCGCGCGTAAAATGTTTGACAGGTTTGACGTTTTGTGTCGACCATGTTTAAATTGAACATAGCCGAGCCGATATTGGTTAATTGAATGAATTTAGTCACAGAAAGTTCATTCTAAAAGTTTTGTTTTGATTTGAGGTTAGTTTAATGTTATTTTTCAAATTTAACTGATATTTAAGGGACAAAGTGGCATAAAAACATGAGTAATGCACACATCAGCGAAGTTTGGACTTATTTTACTATATGTGATGCTGAAAATGTTAATTGCAAGTTGTGTGATAAATTTGATAAGATCTCTGAAGTTCTTTTTTCATAAATGAAGCTTTAATTTAGAATGTAGAAGTATGATTTAATAAAAATATCTAAGTGTTATCTATTGTATTATTATTTCATATGCATGCATATAATAATTTCCTTTTTGATTATTAAAAACATTCGCATAATTTTTGCGAATGCGAATGCGAATATTGAAAAATACGCGGATATTCGCGAATGCGAATGCGAATATCCGTTACATCACTACTATATATAATAGGTCTATTGCCGGTAGTACATATCTAATTATTTAAAATATACAAAAAGTGTTGTACGCGGTCGGGACGACGATTTTCTCTTCTTTTGTTTTCTTCTTCATTACTTTTTAATTTTCATTTCGCGCGCTTTTTGGTCGGCTCTATGGTTTGTGTTTCTTTTTTAAATGTGGTTTTTGCATTAACAAGAGTAGTTAACATTCAAATTGAACCAATTGACAACATTTCAATATTCGTAACACCCTAAAAACAAAATACAGTTTCTTTATATTCGAATATATATGATATGATTCCAAAACTATTTTACGGACTATTACGGACTGAAATATTGCCTTATAAAATACCTTTGCCTATTTAAAATTAAAAACTATTAAAACTTTCTTAAGTTGGCAACTCTAATCACAAGCGCTTAACATTAGCTATTGTAATTTTTTTTTATTTAATTTTCACCTCTGACCAAGAAATTTCTTCAAGCAACAGTAACAAGTGTTAGTCATCCGGCGCATACATCTATTAAGAATGAGCCAAACTATTTTTTTATTTTTATAAGAAAAACTTTAAATTATGAAAAAATAAAAAATATGGGTTCATAAATTATTTATCTAGTTTCATAAAAAAATATAAAAAATACATGTTAAAAAATGAAATGTTGTCAGTTCAAGGCAAATCCTATTTCCTACTAATATTATATTATGCGAAAGTTTGTATGTGTGGATGTATGTATGTGTGTTACTGTTTCACGCCAAAACGACTTAATGGATTTAGCTGAAAGTTTGCACGCAGATTTATAAGCTGGATTAACATATAGGCTACAAAATATCACGCTCCGACCCCAATGTAATCATTATTTTACATAATAGTAAGACCAACTGATATATGACTATTATTATCATTTCCTGTCTTATCAACAAATCATTTACATTGCCAAATATTGATTGTTACCCAGAAGCGATACACAAAGATAGTTTATCTTTATTGTTTATCTCTATTTCTCCCTACGCTATTGCTATGCCTTGTTATCAGTTAAGCTATAGGTATGTATTAAAAGCCTCATTCATTCTACAATATAAAAAGTACAATAGCTACTTACACTAAATAATTACTGTGAGAAAAGATAACATGAGTTTTTTTCTGTTCCTACGAGTACATGTCGAACTGTGTCTCACGCTAGATCTATACATAGAACATATTTACTCCTACTACTCTTTTTGAGCAGTCCCGACCCTTGGTTTGCAAAGAATTTGCCAATGCCCTCGTAGACGTAAATTCCGAGAGACCCACCACAAGCTGTAAATAAGCGCGACAGTTGCATAAAAGTCCCCCAAAAACTATAAGTCATCATTATTTAATCCACCGCCAGCGCCGGCCGCCCTGTGCCACTTTCCAAGTTCACAGGGAACGCTCTCTTGCGCAAGTTGTTTGGATTGTTGTTTAGAAACCATTGAATAAGGCAGGCCTCCAGTCTCATTAAATGGTTTTCCCCTCTCACCTTTATGCCCTGTGAAGTGGCAAACGCCTCATGTCTAAACCGGTTTGTGAAGCGTTATGTTATCTGAATGCCTGAAGTATAGTGAGTTGAACGCATGACGAGGTGTTAATTATCTTTAAATTTATTTCAATTATAATATATATATATATATATATATATATATATATATATATATATGTCTATTATTTGTTATTCCATCCTAAGGTTGTCTGGAAGAGATCGCTGATTGCGTTAGGACCGCCGATTGTACACACATTATTCCGCATTACATTTTTTGTGTGACATATCCTGTACCTACTATTCTAGTGTGCAATAAAGAGTATTTATGTTATGTTTATGCTATTTGTGAACTTACAAATAATGGGTGTAATTGGTGTAATAGTACTAATAATGAAAACTAAATTAAAGTAATAATACCTACCACAACCTACCATACTACTCATAATAACCGCCCAACAGTACTTACGTAAGTAAAGCGAGTTTACAGAATAGCATGCAACTCGTTGAAATCTTATTTTATCTTATCACGTTATCAACTTCACTTGATATAGGTATTATGACGTCTTGAAACGAAATATTACTATCTAATTTACTTTCTTAGATGTACAAAACACAAATAGTCACCCCTTAATGTCAATCCCAAACCCTTAGGGTTGTGGTCCGAATAATTTAAAGCCACATACAACACTCTGTGGCATTTTAATGCTAAAAATCGTACTTTGTCCAGTCACTCGATAAGCCTGTTTGATATAAAGACCTAAAGTCCGATCCAGCTTAAAATTGCCCCCGGCAACCACAGGGAATTTCGGTAACATTTTAAAATAAATCTTACTGGCATATGAAAATTTGTTTCTACTTGTCATGTAAAGAGAAATATAAGGACTAATTTTTTTCATCATCTGATATAATTTATCGAACCGATAAAATCTTATTGTGACAGAAATTCCATAGAGTAATGTGTCAAAATTAAAATATAAACCTTCTAGCCACTTTCTAGCGGCCCGCCCTTACAACACAATGGTCCGTACGATAAGCTTTATTCTTTGTATGAATATACTTTTACTATATGGTTGAAACGTTAAATCTGTGGGCTCGATTTTACTTAATTTAACATTAGCTGTGGGCAGTACAAACAATCAATGGATTTCTCAATAATTATTATTATTATGGTATAAAACAATTTTTGTAGCATAATAAGACGTATCCGTTTATCCGTTAGCTTTAACATTACTAAACCTGAATATAAACCTAACTTTGATATAATTGCTGAATTTAAAGTGAAACAGTATGGCGAGACTGTAGGCGGGTATACATGATAAATTACCTTTGAAAACTGAAACTTGCCGAAAACCAGACGCCAGACAAGTCCTTTCTCCCATGAACTCTGGGATAGTGACGTCATATATTAATGTTTGCTGCCAAAATATTAGAATAGCCTTACTGCTTTTTATAAGTGGGTGTATATACTTATCCACTCACGCCGTGGAAAAGCTAAAACTAACAATGATATATGCAACCACTGGGCCTCTGATAATACACTGTGAATTTAAGTGTATGTGTATTACCAATTAAAAAAAAAATACTAGAATAAACTCTTTGTCTTTTATTTTATTTCACAATGCCGTTTCTTACTTGTCTCTAATAATAATGTGGAAATGAGGAGTAAAATCCAATTCACTTGTCGTAAAAGACAAGTAAATAACATAGAATAAAGGTGAGGTCACGAGGCAGCAAAGAAATTGCTTTTTCACATTGGCCAGAAATAAAAATACATATCTTTAGGCGGACAAAGAACAAAAAAATATTTTTGATTTATAAGTATTTCCTTGTTTCAGATAAATCACTGATAGAAAAATGTTCTACGTGTCTTGGGACAGCACATTCGATACCGAACCACTGGACCGAAGAATCCCAGACAATGGTCTATGACCACACATAAAACTCTTAAAATTCAGTCACCTCATCTCTTCCGCATAATAACTTCCTCCTTAGTCGTTTTATCACATATTGTATTGTAAAATAGAACATAATAGCACATAAACAAATCAATAAACATATCTTAGCGACAATATATAAAACACAGTACAAGATATTTTTAATATTAAAGCAAATTTTTATGGTGATATTTAGATAATATAATTTATAGCTTTAAAACCTAACACGTTGCCAAAAGTGGAGGTAAAGTAAAAACGAGAGATAAAGCAGGAAATAGATATTAAGAAAGATGTCGCACGGTGGAGTTGTGAAGAACGGAAAGAATGGACAAGCGCAAGAGTCGTCGTCGAGAGAAGGGTCGGAGAGCCTGGTGCCGCCGCCGCCACCTGATGGAGGCTGGGGATGGATGGTTGTCTTCGCTTCCTTTATGATACATATTGTCAGTAAGTACTTAACATTTAATTATACTATTATAAGTTCAATTAAACTTTATCATAAGTAAATACATATATCAAAATCTTTGAATATATTCGCTCTAGTATATTTTTACGGAAACGTGCAAAAAGCTTATATGTATTCCAAAGTTTCTAGGGGAACTTAATGAATAAGTTATTTTAGAAACGGTTTAAGCAGTGTGATCACTATTTGTACTTTAATTATATACCAAGACACCACGAGTAAAATGTCAACATCACTAACCTGATTTTATGGATCCTGTTACCACGCCGAATTAATGTTGCCTGCCCACGAGCAATACGATAAAAGATAGCTTACATTTAGGTACATTAAAATGAATTTATTCAAATCTATTTCAATAGTTCCATGTAAATACTGAAATTAGTTTTGCAATCAAAGAATTCATGTTCCTTTAACTTTTTGATGCATTTTGAAAAAGCCGTTTTTATGGACTGCCAATGTTATGTAAATTATCCTTTGTGAACATTTAATTTTTCATAAATATTTTTAGCTGCGTGATTCAGTCTAAATAGAATCTTATATTTTTTATAGATATCTGTACATAAATCACTAAGCGCGCCGCTATAACCTCTCATGTACGATCGTAAACAGAACGCTAGGTGGTCGGACCGTTTCCAATATATGGCATAAAATACAATAATTTATACCACTTAGTATGGTGTAGCATCTCGTAGTAACGACTACACAGACAACACGATCCATGTAACTACGTCCAACCATCGCGCATCACACAACGCCTTTTGAGTGCAGTTTCGAACGGGGCAAAATCGGGGCAGCCCCATTAACTACTTTTGTAGATAATGGGGCTGCCCCGACTTTGCTCCATTTTGATGTTAGTTAATGCTAGAGTATATGCTATGCTATGGTGTACCATAAACAAGTTCACAGTTTAATTCCATTTTTCCCATATCTACATATTAAACAATTAAATTACAAACTATCTTAATTTATATTGAATTTCCACAAGGTCTCCGTGAAAGCAATTGCAAAGTAAGAATTTCATAAGTATAATGCAGAATACTGCGGTCACCAACTCGCTTGCCAAGCGTGGTGGTTACGGCAAAACTTCACTTGGGGAGATTCATGTTCAACAATGGATTTTATACAGACTGATGATAGTCAAACTACGAGACAGCTGTGTAGAAATTTGTACCACCTTCAATTCATATTCCTTTTTCAGTAGTACCGTCTTGTTATTGGATTTTACCTTACTTTATTTTCTACCAAATTAGTTAAATATGGAGAAGAACAAAAGAAAAGCAAAAATGAGGAGCAAGGCAATTGTTTCTTGTATGCCTAAAAGTTTATTCTTATAAAAGTTAAACCAACATATTTCGATATGTACATAGGATGGATTATTGGACAATGTTTTTGTTTATTTGTTTTATACATACGAAAGTAGGTATAAAACTTGGCTAAGTAATCCGATGCTATCAACTTCACTGTTGAAACGATGCAATTTCAAATTGTTTACTTATCAAATAACGTTTACCATGCAAAATGATAAGTAGGTATAATTTCTGTAATTACTTTACAAATTAATGTCATAAAGCTTATATTAACAAGCGACAGAGATACATGATATCAGACATCAAGCTTATAACTCGTAAAATGAAAGAATTTCACACTATATTGATTTTGTTGCAATGAAGTCGAAAATATGTAAGTATAAAATTGTCAGAAGTTTGTCCTGAATACATAACATAATGTATTTCCATATATCCCAATAATAAATCACCCACCTTCAGTAGACAAAATAGTTACAGGCAGATGAAGAAATTTATCATTTTTATTTCTTGTTCTCGTTGACTTTTTATTTTGTTTATTCGTGCTCTCCTTTCTACCGAATTATTTTATACATTTATTAGACATTAGGGTCTAAAGATATTGATGCATAACTGAACAGAAAATATAAAAAGTGTAAAATACTATATCTTTTTCGACCTTATACTATCTATCTTGACATGTGATTGCATAAAACAAATCTTCATCTTATCAATCTTAAAATAAATTTTATACATACATGCACATGTACTAAACAAACAGATACATATATGTGCTTGCTAAACTAATAACAACATCATCAGAACCAACGATTTTGCTGGCGTATTATGGATGTGTTTCACAGATTCTACGCTATGGGTTAATTTAGTGGGGAAATTCAACAAACAAGAATAGCCATTCATCGCACAAACAAAAACTTAGGGCCATGTTTGGTATCATGCTTAATGTTAATGGACATGTATTTCTACTTTTGAAATAAGTAAATTGGTAAATCTGTATAGTTTACAAAGGAGCCACCGTAAATCGTCGTAATGAAATCCAGACAGAATTGTTTAATGAAATATTGATTACAATTAGTTACTATCAGCTTTTATTGTACCTACCCACTTTTGTTAACTAATAGAAACTGTACCTACTCATAGTTAGTATTAGTTATTCATTCAACTAAATTTGCATTAGTTATCTATCAGTCGGAATACTCGAAATATTACTTAAGGCGAAAACACATTATTAAAACGCCACGCCACGCCACTTGTCAACACCTGTGCATCAGTACGCGCATGGCGTCGTGTCGGGTGTTCATAGTGTGTTTCTGGTCTATAGAAAACAATACATTTGATTCGACTCAACACGCGTGGCGTGTCGTCGGGTGGCGTGGCGTTTTAATAATATGTTGCCGCCTTTATACTAAACCACTTGCATATGTATAAAATAAATGATTATTATTACCTACTGTTATCATCCGAAATACCCATACAGCAAATTATTTGAGTATCCTATTACGAAACGCCTCTAGCTATTAAAGTTATTTACATCTACCTTATTACGATATATATGGTAAACACAAATATTATCAAAGACAATGCAAATAATGCTCCATATTAATGTTGGACCAAGGCAAAAGGTATTCCATTGAATTCTTTCCTTATCATGTGTCTTGGAGTGTAATAAAGGCCGCTGTTGTGAATGAGTTTCGTGTGACAAGTAGCCCAGAATTACACGACTTCAATTCAGATATTGACGTCACATCCTGACGAATAATTTGACTTATTAGATCAAACGACACCATCTATCTAGGATCCAGCAGTAACGATCGTTTCTGGAATATAATGAGGATACATTTTCGACACGCGATATGGACGAAACGAATTTATCTACTAAGTATGTTACGACATGCGCTTTAATCTGAATCACGAGGATTATCGTAGGATTAATCAAACTGGATTAAGTCAGTGTAATCATGTTCATTCATAACCTGATTGTGTATTGTACGAAGTATTAATACTTATAACATTTTACAGTGTGTACTATGTATTGATGTATGGTAATAATCTCTGTGATAATTCGATTTATATGATATTGAGGACGTCGTTTTAGTACCGTCGGTGATAGAGCAATAGGTGCAATAGCCTACCTATGCATTTTTACATTTGATCTTCAACCTTATTAGATATTGTCAGGTGACAGGTTGAAAATGTAAAATGTAGTAAATAAATACTTCGCCCTTTACATAACAAATAAAGAAAATATTTCTTGACAGATGAAATCACACTTTATTAGCAACTGTCACTTACATGCATTGCATTATCACTGAAGATATCTGTCAATATGTACTTAGAAACAGCTACTAAATTTTCAGTGACCGCGTGCGTTTTCTTATCTGATATATGTTATCGAAGCTATAACTTATATTTGATGTCTAAATCTGATTGAAAACATAATTCTCTGATAGGTGAGTGATGCAAGATCGATAGAAGGTAATTATTACCACTTTAACTGACCAAAGTCTATTGGAGCACTCATACTAATTAAGTAGGCGCGATTCATATATTATCCATCATTCTTAGATCAGAATAAGTATATAACAATAACTCGTAAAGGCATTGACTGCTGTAAGCTGAAACAATAATGAAATGATATATTATTATTGTTGCAGCTTTCAGCAGTTTAAATAATATTTAGCTCTGTAGGTAAATCTAAGTCCTTTGATTTACACATCACAATAATAATTTTAATTTAAAAGTTTAACACAGCACGCATAAAAGTGAAAACAAATCAATTAATTAATTAAATTTAATTGTATAATTTGACTTCGACTTATTTTTTAAAATAAATTATAAATTAGTAGTCACTAATTAGTCACTAGGTTATCATTTATAGGAACAAATTAATTAAGTTATATTGAATATATATTATATAAGTGCTATTAATCAATAATACAATAAACAAAACAGCTTACATTCGTGTCAACAACCTCCGTAGCGTAGCGGAAATACCGCTACGCTCGCTTTAAATCTCGGAGGTCGTGGGTTCGATCACGGCTGTATTATTATGTTGTGTGTTACAAAATAATACTGCGGTCACCAACCTGCCTGCTAAGCGTGGTGACTTTGGCAAAAACTCTCCCTCGGGTGGAGGCCCATGTTCGGCAGTGGACATTGTACGGGCTGATGATGATGACTTTCGTGTCGGTATAACATTAGAATACAATTTGATCGTGCTGTCCCCAAATATAATATGCTGAAACTAATTTAAGTTTTACTTATCTAAGTGAGATGACATTCTTCATACTACCCTTTGGTGTTCCAAGTTGTAACAACCTTTGTAGGTCTGATAAAATCAGCGTTACATTTGTAAACGTCAGATAAATAATCCTCGGCATGAATCCCTAAGGCTTTCATTTTCTAAAACTAACCTATTTATTAACTAATATATATTTTCACCTACTCTAGGTAGGTGAAAAAATATATTCATATTTATGAAGGTCCAATCTTTTACTAAGATTTATCTTTACACGTATGTAATTAAGAGAGTTGGTTATGTAACATTAACATTTTAATTAAAATTTATAATTAAAATATACATGTTTAGAGGCATAGTGTGTTACAGACTTATTCATGTAACGTACCTACTTATTTTACTAATAGTAATACTATTAAAGAAATGGTAATCAAAGTGGCTAATTTATTTATTTCTCTAATTAATAGGACCCTAAAACTTATCCTTATTGAAGAGCTTTAAATTGAAATGCAAAATAGCATTTAAATCACTATTAAACGACACTCCAAGCTGCATATTATTTTATACCTCACATTGTCATGTTTAGTGGAAAATAAAATTAAGGTTAAGAATAAAATTAAATTGAGGCAACTTTTATAGACGAAAATTTATTCACAAATAAGTTTTCCTTGTATCTAAGGAAAAAAAGTTAATACGTTTATTTATCCTGAATGTAGCGTCGAAATAAGTAAAAATCAAAAGCATTTTTACTTTCTTTTTACCTTAATACTACGTTTGCTGTATTCAATTAGTCTACGTCCGGTGTCTAGATGTCTGCAACATAAGTAGTTGTAAAAAGACTACGGCACTTTTCCTGAACGCAATAAAGCCATCCTACCGATGCTGCGATTCGCTCTTGAGAGATTTTTTTCATCTATTGTCTACGGACACAAGATATTCCGTTCCAGTTTTATTTTTAAATATTTGCCCATTCTCGCCTAATATTTTCCGGGTTACAGCAAGATTTTAAGTATGCTCTTAATTTAAGCAAAGAAGTGACTTAATAATAATTAAACTCGGTGCCAAAGGAATACAAGTTTATTGTACAGTAATTTATGTTGTAATATATTTACTTAAAACTATTACAGTCTTGTTAGATTACTCGTTATCTTGTGATAAGATAACAATGCATCTTATAATAATTACATAATAATAAGTAGCTTTTGAAACGTTATTTGTTTTTCTTAAATATTTACTTACACCAGCTCCAAAAGTAAGTCATTAGAATAATGTAAATATTTAAAGGCTGTGTGTGCTATCTAATTGAAACTGTATATATATTATCTATGCGATAACGAAGGAATATTTATTCAATAGTCGTATCAATAAATATTTTTAAATATTATTTGATTGTAATATAAACAAAATAATGTGACAGCTCTGTGGCAGCATCAGTCATTGGAGTCCGACGACAATAAGTCTAAGAAATATTGAAAGGAAAGTGCTACCTTAATACTTGTGATGAATGGTATCAAAGTACAAACTGAGTCTAGAAAGTAGTTTCAATTTCAAAGTCTCTACAACTAAAATATGTATTGTTTGAGTGCTTGTAATTATAATTATTATGGGTATGGCTATGAGTAATAAAAAAAAATTCACGGTAGATTTTCACTGTGATTTTTTAATCGTTGCTAATTTTGACAGGACAATTTACCATCGGTATTACTGTTACTATTTTTTTTTCTTGTCAAAAATATTATAAGAATTAGACGTAGAGTTTTTGCAAATTACTAGTATTCTTGTTAACCCCTCGTGCTTAACAAGAGTACTAGTAGTGCTCACGGACTGCCCACTCGTAACACCAGCCTTGTAGCAAGGCTTGTGTTACGAGTGGGTCCACGTCGGTAAAGCAATGGGGATCGAACCGGTGACCACAAGATCACAAGTCCGACGTCCTAGCCATTGGGGAACGGCTGCTTTTATTTTTATTTTACTATCCTAATGTAACATTTCCTTTTTTTTAATAAACAAGTATTTCACAAAAAAAAGGCAAGGCAAAAAAAATCCTTAAGGAGATGGCAAAAATGTATACATGGCAAAATGAGCTCTAGTGCATCGCAATACAAGATAATGTAGGCTTAACAAGGGCCGTCCGTAGAATATGTTTGAAGCCATTTAATTTTGATGGATAATATGTATTAAAAAAATATAATAATAGATCGATTTTACTACAAAGAAAAGTTGAATTGCCTATTAATATCTAAGTTCTGGTATTGTTTTTTATTTGATTTCATTTTTCCAATACTTTATCCACCTTAGACATGCCTGATACTCTATATTTCATTTTAAATCGTTTTAATTCACTGCTGCTGACCATTTTAGTACATAACTTTAAATATAAGAACATAAAGAGAAAATAACATCAGTTTTAACGATAAGATAAACAATAAACGTGTGATATTTCGCAAATTTGTTTTGACACTTTATCCATATAAGAAAAAACAGCAGATGTTGTGGGAAAATATGCGATGATTCTCAGACATCCCCTGTCTAAATAATTAATACGTTTCATATATTTTCGTGATCAACGAAATGGAGTAAATTGATAACACTCGTCGTTAATACTTCGAACTTAAACCTATATCGGGTATTTCAGTGCCACAAATAAAGAATCCATTGGGACAGCGATAAATCAGTGACACGCGACAGAGCGATATCGACAGACGATTTGTGATTCTATCTATTCGAATGATCGCAGCACCAACTTTGTAATACTGTAGGTACATAATGTATAAATGAAAGATATACATATACTTATTTTAAAGAGAAAATATATCTTGCTTTGTTTACATAAATATAACTTAACAGGTTAGACCGATTTCATTAGATAACTATGTCTACCAACGAAGCCGATCCTACCCTACTAATACTAGAAACGCGAAATTGTGAATAGATGGATGGATTTATGAATGTTTGTTACTATTTCAAACAACTACTGGACTGATTTGGCCTATATTTTGCATAGGTATCGTTTACGTTACGACCCACTGGGCAGTCTAGTATTTTATAAAGAGCTTCCCACAGTTAAGTTACAACCGCACTGAAATACTAGTCATATCATAAAGTTGTTACAAAATATCTCCAATTGGCTTAAATTCCACCAACTAATGCACAAAATGCAATAAACGTCAATACGGATTTTGGCACTTAAACTGAAATTGCTATAGTATATAAGATGTACAAGTAAGTCTATTACGTGAATATTCAACGAATGTAAAGTAGTTTTACGATAAGACATTGTGGTAACGCTATTTGACCCATAAAGAAGAGGGACTCGCGTCCTGAAAACTGTAAAAAAAACGTAAATATTGGTATTTTCCATGAAATAAAAATACACGGAGTGCTATGTCCTGGTAATATTATTTATACATATTATATTATTGGTTTTCGTTGCACTATTTTGATGTGATTAAAAAAGAGGTTCGATTCATAACACGGAGTAATAGGTACCTGTTAAACTAAGTCTATTCTAACTAGACACAAAGTTAGTATACCTACACTTATACTAAGCACACTCATACATAGTTTATTTTATTACCTAAACTTCCGTAAGTTTATACTCTCTGGAACAATATCACTGCCCAATGGTCTTACATACTTAATTCTTAATGACCAGCTTCAAAGCCATTCTGTGGGTCGCGTTTTGATACCCTAACAGGAAAATTCGTTCTGAAATGTACCCTTCACGTCTCCGTAAGCTTGTTAAGGTTTTATTTGTTGGCACATTTGTATCTAAACCGATCCTAAACCACCAATTAGTTGTGTATAATTTAGTGCCCTACTGGACTGGCCAGGACATTTTTTTTTTTTTGTCCGTGGTTAATGCATTTACGTATTCCCACCGCCGCTGGGCCTGGCTAGGCCTGGCCTTCGACTTAAACCGTCCTCGGTTAGACATATTTTAATAATTATAATTGTATATTTAAACGAAATGGTACAATTTCATATATTTGCTGGGTGATTTTGCATGTACACATTAAAAATTATTCATCTTGGTTTTTTGCAAATTTTGTTAAATGGAACTTCAATAGGTACTAGTACTAGGTATACAGAGTAAATCTCCCAGCTAATACACACATACATAGACACACCATTGACATGCCATTTTTATCTCCTCTACATTCATTAATCTCTTCATGGATATCTTTCGGTTTGGGGTATTTCTATCCTGGCCTTTTTTATGAACGCCGATTTGAACATGGAACATCCGCCTTGGTCTTCCCCTTCCAACACTTCCATTCGCATTGGACGTATATAATTAAATAACAAATGTTGATAATACAAATAGCTGCATAACACATGTTACTATGTATTATACAGAGTCATGTTAGTGATAACGCGACCTATGCGCAGACATTGGCCGGTGACCCCTGAGTATGTATAATATTTATCAAAACAAACATGTCATTGTCGTAATGAACGCTGTTATTACTCACATTGCCTTACTATAACGAAGGTTTGATAAATTAGACAAGTATGTCGCAATAACGAAATGTATTAACAAATTAACTATCTTTCCATGATAATTTCGGTTTCAAACCATTTATTCCTACCGGGCGTTATTACGAAATACATTTATATTACCTAAAAAAATTTTTTTTTTTCATTATTCCTTTCCATATAAGCCATTATAATGCCCATGGCTTTCCAATTTTTTCTAATGATAAGATTTTTTTTTTATTTTATTTTTTTTTAATCCTACTAAACGTTCAATATTTTCAGGAGTACCTGTTTTTACGGCGGTTGTTTTTATGGGGAAATTTGATAAGATATGGTCACTCCCACTGCAACGGTTTATGTAGGACTCCCCTCTGCCGATGATATAGTAAACATTCCAAAGGGAAGGGGCTTCCCACTACAACCGCTTTTGGTTAAAAGGGTTTCACCAGTAATGGGAGTAATGGGAATGCCTAGTAACAACGCTAAGAAAAATATATACCTATATAAAATAACAATATAATAATAGTTCCTACATAGTATATTGTAAATACTATGTACAATGTTATTATTTTTCAAAACTGTATCTCAAACATTTGTTGATGAAATAGTGCAATCTAATCAGTTACCTTAATTTAATTAATGCTATTTGTATCCTAATTTAGAATAGTGATAATAGTAAATCAAATACAGATAAAAAGTTAGTTTACGTAATATCAAAGATACGTAAAACAAATAAATGTATATCAGGTATAAAGGTATTAAATATTCTTCTAAATGTTTGCCACATGTAGTAGAATATTTACATACTTATTAGGTACTTAAAATGTACCTAAATCTATACTAATATTATAAAGAGGGATGTTTTATATTTTGTATGTATGTTTGTTACGAATAAACTAGAAAACTACTTGACGAATTTCGATAGTTCTTTCACTATTAGAATCTTACGTTATCCCTGAGTGATATAAGCTATATTTCATAATAAAGTTCCCACGGGAACGCCAGTTAGGTGGGTTAAACCGCTCGCGTGTAGCTAGTGCTCCTATAAAGTGGGACAATCGTGTCTAACTTCATTCAAATGGTGCGTCTTTTTCATGTTGCGATCCATTTTTCAGGTATTTGACTCCCAATAGGGTAATTCCAGGATCGGTGCTCCACATTTCAACGAAGCCATATAACTTAATAATTCAATCTTTATGGATATTAAACTCCTTGTGTCTTACAACTTTGATATTCAATGTATGGCACACTTATAGTTTTATGGAACTTAAAACCATGTATGACCATCGCATACTAGGTAACGGGCAGCAGCATTTATCGATGTACTCGTATTTTCTGTATACGACTTTTTCTGTCAACTCTCCTTTTTATTTTGTTCTTTTTTTTTTTGTGGTCCTGGACGAATGCATTTTGCTTCCCACCGCCGCTGCGCGCTATTCGCCCGCTGGTGGCGGTGGGTTATGTGGGACTCGCCCTCTCCATAGCGACTCTCCTGCCAAACGTGATGACTATGGCAACATTGGCATATGGCAACACATTCGAGGGAGGCACACATTCGAGGGAGGCACATGTTCAGCTGTGGTCTTGATAGGGGCCGATGATGATATGAAAATTAGATTAAGATTAATAAGGATAGACTGGTAGATTATATCCTACGCTATTATTGCAGTGAAAAAACTCTATAAAAAAATTTACGTATACACTTAAGCTACTAGCGTATTTAGTAATTTGATTACACGAATGGGTTGTGTAATCAAATTACGAGGTACGTACTGTTTGTTTTGCTATGACATTGTCTGTCAAATGTATCAGTGAATAAATATTTACACCTTATACACCTTTGATCCAGCAATATTTGTTTTTGCAATTAAATAAAACAATTATTTTCTTAAACGTTTCCATGATTATGATTCCATTTGATTATTTTATTTATAAGGGTTTTTGATACCAAGTACTTATCGCAATAAAAATCACGCAATTTAATCTTACATTATATTCATTCATTGATTAAAATTCAGTAGGTATGTGTCCATATCAACATCTAATTGTAGGTATTTAAAATTCACACTCATGCCGGTTGTATTATTACTTGTGTTTATAGTTGTAATCGACGGAAGCAATTTGATGAAGGTTGTTCATCAGATAACTACTAGATATCGGAGAACATGACCTACCAACCGTTCTTAGTATACCTACCTATTGCACTATCATCAAGTTTGCAAGACCTTCCACTGAATATAATATTTCACCAAAATTTCTACGCTAACGTGATCATTATAATATATATGTTGCAGTCAAAACTCTTAACTAGTCAAAAGTACTTTTAACTAGCAAAATCAGTCAAAAATAGTTTTAGGTTAGGTTAGTTTTGACCGGTTTTGCTAGATAAAAGTACTTTTGTCTGATTAAGAGTTTTGACTGCAACATTTATAACTATTCACCTACTGTTAAAGAAATAGCATATATTTGGAAGCTCGTTATATCTGTATAGAATATACACTAAAAGTATTAACATTTATTTTTGCACTATTCAATGGGTATTTATGAGGGAATGGGATATGGATTTCTTGAAGATTGTTAAAAAAAGCTTCAAGAGGAAAAAGTATATCGAATTCGTTTTTATGGTTTTTGGGATTCCGTACCCAAAAGGTGAAAACGGGATTTCGCTGTCCGTCTGTTCTTTTATCAGGATGTGTTGAAGTGAAAACATTAGGCTTAATGATCAGCTGAATTCAGAAAATATTTTTCTATAGTTGATTAACAAAACGGACGGAATGTGTCAGGTCAGTTGTAATATTATATAGAATTAATAAAACCGGAAAATAATATGCCTTTTATTTGGGAGCTCTAGGCTAGATTTACCCATAGGTTTTATGGTTCAAAGACAAATTAATGTAGCTTTATGCGTAATACCTACTATTGTGCCTGCTCCCATGAACTTCCTCACAATTCTAAATATATTCAGTGCATCAGCATTGAAGAATGTTTTTCGGCGTATAATACCTACCAATAAATATGCTTATAAATTCATTTCAACGTTTAGTTCTCAAAATTCGTTCTATAAAGAATTTACCTAAATCAAAAATACATCGAGCTTAATAAAGATTGATTGCGGTAGTTAATTTGTGTTTTGGAACAAGTTCAACATTGTCACTGCCACGTTATACCTACTTGGTCGCCCTGACCTTGTGATGCGACGCTACATAATGCGTAAAATGGAACGGTTCAAGCAACCCGACAAGCGCCGCATCGCTCTAATTCGGGACTAGCAAAACATAAATACCGACAGAAATCAAGGCCAAAGCACGTTGGGACGGCCCTTGGTTTGATAAAGATTAAGCCAAATAACGGAGGAAGTTTTCTCTTGTAATTAAGTCGTAGTATTTTTATAATAATGTAAATAAAAAAAATTTGAATTACATTGTTGAGTTGAACCAACAATGTCCCAGAAAAATCGATTACCAAAAAAGTTTTCAGTGGCGTAACTAAAGGTACCTTCTGAGGTCTGTGAAAAATCTAATTGGATGGGCTCGCATTAATACGACACGTTGTAAATTAACTTTAATAAATCACTTATTAGTTACTAACTTACTAGTTCGACTAGTAGTTACAACAACCGTCTCCCATATTGTGTGTATTTTGGTTAAATATTTAATTAATTCATATTTAAGGTCATGTATTTATAAGATATATGTACCTATCTTGTTTACGAATAAAACAATTTGCCGTAAATGCCTGACTGGATCAACGTTCTAAATATGACGTAGAAATCCGATAAGAACGGATTTTTATTAAATTCCACACCTAATTAAATGTGAAAATGGGTGACAAAGTTTGTATGGAAAAATCGAGAAATACGAAGACGGAGACAGTATATTAATTAAATTAAAAGTGCCGGGGACCCTTTAGACCAGGGACTGTAGCATTTTGTCAGCCTTGGCACCCTATAGTTACGGCACTGTAAAGAGGATTCCTTTAACAGCCACTTACAAAATGTTGCACTATATAATTTTCGGTCGACTGACTGTTACAGTAGTTCACAATAAGCCGACTTAACCGTCCAAACTTGTGCATTACTTACGCTAAGAGTTTTGTACCTACGTAAAGTAGTTACGTAGACCGGGGTTAATTTGACATTCTGGGTAACTTTGACAGTGATGGTGAAACGAAATCTGGAGGGAGACAAAACGCCAAAATGGCATGAGGAATTGTGCTCCAGAAACGAAAGCTGGTGATTTTAGTAAAGAGATCCTCCTACCATTAAATATGAGTACATTTATTCGGCCAATGTTACCCTGAATATAAAAAAAAACCCGGTTGACCGGTACATACTGTTATGGGTATAAATATATGCAATTCTATACTACGATTTTTGTTTGGGTACTGCCTTTTTTTGTTATTAAGGCTGATCCCACATCTTCCGAAATTGTTAGATTGTTGTCATAGCAACCATTTTTAACAAGAATGTCGTACTAAAATTGTATATGAAGAACTTTTATTTTACAACATGAAAAACAATCATAATGCGGATGAATCTGCGAATGACAGGTTATACTATTTATTTTATTACGAGCCTATTTTCAGTAAGAAGTAGAGCTAAGCGAGTAAAACGTAATACATAGTAAAAGTATTTTATAGGTGCTGTAATACTTAGTGCACCATACTACTTCTATGATATCTCTGCATCACCCTATGAACGATTGGTATGAAATACCTTAGGCTAAGTCCACCAATGTACAAAATAAAATGTACTAAAGTGTAAATTAATAAATAAAACCGCGGGTCGGCTAGTTCTGAATAAAAGTGACAAGTACTCACTTACACCTCGCTGGTAATCGGTGTGTAGGCAGTCGAGCCCAGGGGCCCAGCAATACTAGCGTAGGACGTTACGTAGGAATTTAATGAAATAATTTGTAGTTAAAGAATCTCATTCCATTCATATCATTCACGTACTAAGGTCAATGACCTCGGAATCATGAAATAGATTACCGCCAACTTCAAGCTGAATCCGTATAGAAATAATATATGTGGCAAAATTCTGCCTATATGCAGTAAATAAAACAACCGGCCAAATGCGAGTTGGACTCGAGTACGAAGTATTCCGTACAAATATTTGGCAAAACATGTTGTTTTTGAGGTAACAAGGTGGGGGTGGCCCTTCTGGTTGTGAATTTCAGAACAAAAAACGGCATTAAAATCATGTTTTTTGTATTATTATTTGTATTCTTTTTTTTATTGTATTCGTAGTTACCGAAGTACGTCATTTGTGAAAGACAGTTGAAATTTTCTCTATCACGGTACACGACGTATGGACAGACAGACAGACAAAAGGACGGACGGGCGGACAGACTTACAGACAGATGGACAGCGGAGTCTCAGTAATAAAAGTCCTGTTTTTCCCTTTGGATAAGGAACCCTAGCTACGATCACTATAACCAGTTTTGATGAACGCAATTGTACTTAAGAATAATAGAATTAGCACTTATTTTAAATACAACTGACCCGATTTTATCGTATATAGGATGGTACCTTTAGCATCCTACTTTATTCTACATTATCATTACTCCAACGAAATCTGGCATTACAAATTGATCATTAACATCTTAGTAATGCTATTCTAATCATCTTCATAGCGTAATTTTCTAGGTACAAAGTACGACTACAATTTTCTTACAATATAATAGCAACTTATTAGGTACCATTTGTCTACTTTGCATTTGATTGTTCAAGGAAAACATGTGTGTTATTATGAACAAGGGTACGCCACCCAGGTTTTGGTCTAGAGTGGGGAAAATCATGAAGACTTTCGGGTCTGGGAGGGGGTGAAACGAAGTATTTGCTAGCCGACTCTCTATGATACATACATATATACTTAATTACAATATTAAATCATGTGACGTCACTTCTAGGTACAATTCTACCTAGTAGTGACGTCACAAACTCCCCTCTCCTGAACTTTAAAGTTCGTTTTTGCTCTGTAAATTTTTATTGATTTGATAAATAAAAAATACGTGTCCAATATTTTTTTTTGTCTTCATACCTATTGTTACAGTATAAAACAGGGGTGACCAACCGGTCGATCGCAATCGACTTGTTGATCCCGGCAGCTATAGATCAACTTATCGATCAACATATATAATAAAAAGTAATATTTTAGTCCAATTAAGTCCACAAACGCACAAAGTTCTGAAATCTGAAAAAAAAAATTTATTTAATTCCTATTTATTATTATTTTATTTCCTATTTATCATTTGATTGACTTATACGAAACGTGAATCGACATTATGTATGCCAAATGGTTGATTGCACACAGTAAGTAGTCGATCTTAGGTCTTATTAAGTTGGCCTCCCCTGCCCGGCTAGCATAGGCAGCGCGACTCGAGTCTACTCTACCGAGGCCGACCAATCACATTGCAGAAACGCACTGTCACGTGACACTTTCTTTCAGAATCGTTAATCGTGGCACACTTAATATATTAAACGGGGTCACTGCGCATTTATTGTGGATGTACTGTCGTGACAAAGTCGACCTTTATTTATTCAACTTAGCTTAACTTCTGAGACATTTAGGGATGTTATAATTTGACTTCTAATAATCGACGTGACGCTTTTATTCGGTATCTTATTGTTTATTTATTATTATTAGGTCACTTTTACCGTCACTCAACGCCACGCGTTGTTGCTGTAACAACGCGTAGCGCTGAGCGACGCAGCCCGCACCTGAATTTTATATCTATATTAAAATACGTTAAATAAAATAACTTCTTCGAAACACACTCATACAATGTTATATGTTTTAATTTAGAGCGGGCCGCGCCGCTTAACGCAACGCGCGACGCCCCGCGTCTCGGTAAACCAAGCCTTAGATTGCTACAAATATTACTACAAAAAATATTTTAAATAAGTACTGTTCCCATCATATTGTTCTCATTAATACTGTCCTCATTATTGGTCCTTGCGTACATAATAATATGTAGCGATTATTAGTGTTTATTCGTTATTATAATAAGTTTTGATATATTTTCACTCTAAACCATCAAAATGGATTTAATAAAAAAATTACACATAGATTATTATTTATAAGCTGAATAGTATGTAAAAGTAATCTAAATCTGAAACTTTGTATGTATGTCGGTAACAAAACGCCATATCCGCGAAAAGGAAGCTACAGATATTGCATACTTTATCATTTCCGTATGCCAAGATCTTCACTCGTACCTTATAACGTGTATACGTTAATTGACATATTGATAACGTCAAAATATGGCATTGAATTACTATTCCAGCATTGATAGTGAGTTATTGGATAGAATTAAAAAATCCTACACGAGCAGCGCATACAAAAGAATCAATTTTTGCTCCCTCCCATCTGTTATAGCGTAATGTTTATCGCCTTTATATTAATTCAGGTTATATCGTTTCTGTGTGCCATTATTATTCTCATCTGTCGTTTAGTTGATTTATGATTACCTTTACTGATTAAGTAAAAAATACCCATTTTAAAACATTGCCTTAGTTTTTCATTTAAACCTAACCTGTATTAACACTACAAATTGTAGATATAAATATAGTACCCCCCATTGATTTCGGACACGGCGGCCAATCTCTAAGGTAATAACTCTCTCTAAGTCACATAAAGGACATATTACGGTGCACAAGTTTGTACGCAAACACAGATGCACTCTATTCCTTTACTCTCAAAATCCGGTGGGACGGTTCTACTGAATTTACCGGTGAAAGATAAAGCTCAGGAGTGACAACTTAACGTGCTGTCAGAGGCACGGGTGAACCACCAACAACTTTCTGACTTCGTTCTGCTACTACTAGTCACACAACTTTTTGACCGGCCCGGGAATCGAACCTACTATCGCTACTTACGGTCAAACATGTTACTGTTATTCCAATAAGGCAGTGAGTTGCACATATACAAAATATCCATCAGTCAGATCACATTCGTAGATGATTTATTACTATAACACACAAACAGGGTGCCAAGTGAAAACAGTTTTGTAAAGTCACGTCGTGGCTCATTTTCGCTTTATGAGTTTGCAAAAATCATTATTATTTTAGGTATTTATGCTAAATAAAGTTTATATCAAAATAGTGTTTTAAAAGCCTGCATGACACAATTCAATTTAGTCTATAATGAACGACTACAATTTTGTAGGTACTAAAAATATTACGGAAAATCCATAGCTTATACCTTCGATTGTTGGTTTTTTTTTTACATTACACATAGTCTACGAAATTTCAGTAAACAAGACTTAAACCATAATATGACCTGACCAAATAACTTTATGGTGACAAATGTCTTCTGAAATTATACTACAGTCTGAGCTACTTCTGTAATTCAAAAGTGGAATAATACCTCATTTAACGAAATCAATATAAATAGTTTGAAATATTAGCAAGATAAAGACGTACGAAGAATTCGCGTGGAATCAATTTAAATCGTCGTTTAAAAGACTCGTGTATCCGGTATAGCTAAATATGCATGTAAGTAAGGTAGACGACGCGACGCGCGACGACTCGCACCCGCCCGCCACGCTGACGATCCACCGCTCCACGCTTCCCATTTGGCCCCCACGCCTAGTTTTCCTAACCATTATTGACGTGATTCATTACGAAAGCTCGCTCATGTGTGAGTTTTATGAAAGTAACTTCTAAGATTCCGCGGACTACCTATACAAGTTAATCAAAGTTATAAGTTACTTAAAGTCTTCGTAACGGCCTCTTAATGCGATTATTGGGAAAAGTTTTGCAATATTTTCTTTTTATTGGACACGTAAATATAAATAAAATCTACATTATACGTTCATAGCATTTGAAGTGTACAGGAAAATAACAGAAAATGTCTTATTAAATATGTTTTTGAAAGAAATGCAATTAAAAGTTTTAAAGTATATGTATACCATTTTGTTGCGATCTTCGTTTCGGCCATAAATAAAAACTCCATCTGTATACTTTTTTTAAAAGTTTGTGTTTAGGCATTAAACTACCATAGAGACCAGCTTCCCATAGAAAAATAAAAATGGTGACATTCTCTGTACTTTGCCTGTACGTACTCTTCATTTGTTTTTATCTTTTTTAAGAGCAAAGGTCTCAAAAATCAAAATCAATCATTAAAATTACTTTGAATCATCGTTATAAATACCAAAACAACGTCCATACACTGTAAATATATCATAGGTACTATTAAAGTCATGCCGAAAAGCATTTTGTAAAGAGAAAGGTACTAAATATGTTTTCACCATCATTTCATAAAATGGGATTAGGTTAATTTAAGACTTATTTATTAACCTAACCTGAAAGATATCTAATTTCCATCCATAAATATGCGCAGTTGTATTGATCTCGTATTAACCTACATTTCAAATAATCCTTTGATTCCACTTTATTTGCTTCACTCTCGTAAATGTCAACGACAATGATTGACTCCTAATTCAAGCAACACACGTCTCCTACTGATACGGAATTATTTTTAGAACGTATCGGCATATCGCCAAGATACAAACTATTAGTGTTGTTATTTATTGCCAGGCATTGCACTTAACATTATTATTGGACTCACAATTTTACAAGATCATTATGTTAAAACGAGAATATAAACGTCACGATTGTACGAACAGCTGATTCGTGATCGGATAATTTCGGCGTTCTCGTCGTAAATCTTTATTAAACCTCTCGGACCAGGCATGTGTGAAATTTTTTCTGCAAATGTTTCCACATTTTTTGGAAAGCTTTATTTTTCGCAGAGAGGACACACATACACGTATCGCGAATATATTTTTTTGTTTTGTTGTAACCTTTCTGGCAGCTACATTAAAAAGCCAACAGTATTGTTATTTTTTTTGGTGTAGCTTCATACCTGTCATCATCATCAGCCTGTACAACGTCCACTGCTGAACATGGGCCTCCTCCCAAGGGAGGGTATTTGCCATAGTCACCACGCTTGGCAAGCGAATTGGGGACCGCAGTATTATGTTGTAACATACAAGGAAACGCTGCTGCCCGATCCCTGGTATACAATTGTTTTAGATGATGTTATAACAATCGGATCAACGGCTTAACGTGCTTTTCGAGGCACGGAGGGTAGTGCCTCAGCCAGCCAGACCCGGAAAGAAATATTAGAATCTACACAGATTTTTTGTCTGTAGTGGGGATCGAACCTACGACCACCGAAATGTAAAGCGAGCCAAATACCTATGTAGGAAACAAAAATACTACTATATAAACAAACAAATCTGAAACAGTGGCTTCCACTCATATATTTTGTGCAACTATGTTCATATCGTCAATATCCGTCCATATCTTTACAAATCGGTTTTATAAAAATAATTTATTGTTATATTTTATTTTATTGAGTCGGCGTTTTGACCACTTTCCAACCAAAACGTTGCATCTTAAAAATCGACTCTCTATGATTGAGAACGTTAACAAACTAATGACTTCGAATACCCATTACATTCATTAAATAATAAAAAGTTATACAATAAGATATAAGTAGACTATTAATAATTTGTCAATATTGCCTCAGTCATGACAGAAGTCAATCTCGTAAAGATAAAGCTATAAATAGTTTGCATCGATAACCTTTACTCACTTTTACGTATGTACCTTTAATTTGTTAGCCCTTGCTTTTTATCGTCGCTAATTATTTTCCGTTTCCAGTAAGATCCTATCACACATAGCAGATGTTTGATAAGATCTGAGGGCATCTGAAGTTACTACCACCATCATTAATTATTACTCTTATTACACATCAATGGAGCTTCACAGTCCACTTAGGCAGAAATGCTCTCAATTTGCACTATAAAGGTGAGTATAGACTAGAACATTTACTTGTAACAGAACATCGATCATTCGCAATTTATGACATCCATAAGGTTGAATATTGTGTAAAAAGGGCAAATTGTTTGAGGTTTTCTTACAAGTAAATGCTCTACTTTATACTCACCTAAACACTTAATACCACTCTCGACTTCCGTTATAATGGTTGCAATTATCCAAAACACATTATAAAATGCCACCAAGTCCCAAAGGGTAGGTACATTAACTGCAGGAGTTTTCTAAAATTTCTTACATACATAGGTATGTGAGACATACCTACACGAACGAAATAATATAATCAGTATTGTATGACTTACGTTATCGGACAAACCTAAGTAAACCCGACCTTCTAACTTAACGACCGCCTAGACAATGGTTACTTTAAATACCTGGTTATTCTCGGGTATATTTACCCCCATTTTGTTTAACTATGGTACCGCTACGGTACTTTTTACTTAGTTAATTACAAATAACTAGAGATGGGCCGACTATAGTATTTGCCGACTAACCGACTAGCCGACTAATCGGTTTTCAAAATACCGATTAGTCGGCCGACTAATCGGCAATGCCGATCATTCTAATACCTAATTGTCTGAGGTATTCGGGCTTTATCGTCATCACTCGGCTTAGTCATCGCGCGGCCCCCCTCACCCGATCCAAGCAGGAGTGCCACAAGGCTCAGTACTTTCGCCATTCCTGTTCTCGCTTTACACAAGTGAGAAAGCCCATCTGGCTCTCTTCGCGGACGATACCGCTTTATACTACTCGGGCCGCAGTCCAGCCGCCATTCACGACGCTCTACAATCCGCATCAAATGCCTTAGGCAAATGGTTCAGAAAGTGGAGATCCGACAAAGAGTGCTGCGGTACTCTTCTCGAGATTTAACAGTTCACCGGACATCCCACCGGTCAAGATTTGGCGAACCTTTGGGAACGGCAAGCCAAGTACTTAGGCGTAATCCTGGACCGAAAGCTAAACTTTAGAGCGCATGTAGAAGCCGTTCGTGCACGCGCTTTACTTACGTTCAGTCGACTACACTGTCTTCTAAATTCACGCAGCAAATTATCAATTGATAATAAGGTAAGGATTTACACCACGTGTATACGACCAATGATGACGTAAGCGAGCACAGTATTTGCTCATACCGCATCTAGCAGTTTGTACCGCTTACAAACTGTTCGAAGTAGATTCACTCGACGGGCCACCGGGGCACCGTGGTTCATTCGTAATCGCAACTTACATTCTGATCTCCAACTGCCTGCTACCAAGCAGTGGATGAAAGAGGCGTCGGTACGCTTCTTCGAATCCGCGGTGCAACACCCAAACCCGTTGGTTGTTGCAGCATCCGACTATAGGCCTTTGCCTACAAAGCGTCGTAAACACTGTCGGCCTCGGGGCGTCCTAGATGACCCGGACGACGAGATAACAACTTACCAACTAGCAGTAAAAAGACTGTAAGAAACTTGCGCCACTACACAGAGACCACTCTATCCGACCCGCCGCAGAAGAGTGCGCCCGCGAAAGTGACGCGTCCCCCTCGTCCTCCTGACCCTTGGTTTGGAAAGAACCATCCGATGCCCTCATAGACCTCAGTAACGTAGAGCGACAGTTGCAAAAACTCCCCTAAATATACCCTATAGTCTTCCTTGAACCATCCGATACCCTCGTCGACCCGAAGTCCGAGAGGCCCGTAAACTATAAAGTAGAGCGACAGTTGCACAATACTCCCCTAAAATACTAAAGGTCTGACGCCCTGAGCCGAGGTCCAAGCCACACAGGGGGCGATCTCTTGCGCAGGTTGCTTAGTTTGTAGTTTTTAATCCATTTATTAAGGCCGGAGCTCTGCTCGTCTTTATGCCCGGTGAAGTAGCAAGAGCCTCATGGCTCTCCTCATGGTCTACGTAAGTCTAACCGGAAAAAAACATCGCGCGGCCGCTGAGCTTAATTACTGACTGATTAATACGTTCTTATGTTGTAAAGACTGTAGTTTAGATAACTACTCTTAGTAATGTTTAGAAATTATAAAACAAGTACAAATTATTTGTTTTATTTCATTTGTTATGCGCCGATCATAATCGGCATATTTTGCCGAATAGTCGGCTTTCCCGACTAGTCGGCGGCTAGTCGGCCCATCTCTACAAATAACCCACATAGCGACATGTTAAATAAATTTGGCCAGCTATCTACTACTACGTACATTCTTATTTCATTGTTATTTTATTGTAAAAATATCTGATAGTCCTAGAGTAAATATATAAATCTAATGAAAAACTAAATGGGCATTATACATGACTTTCGTCTTGTCCATGTTCATTCTAAGCTCAACTTGTTGAGAAACTATCGAGGTCAATGAGCATCTGTTTCCAGATCCCATTTTTTGAGGCTCCTATTTTTCCATCAGTTTACTTTAAATACCTGAAGCGGCTAGGACGTCGGACTTGCGCTCTTGTGGTCCATAGAACTACCGACGTGAACTCACTCGTAACACAAGCATTTTAGCTTAGCACGAGGGGTTAACACGAATACTAGTAGACTGCAAAACTCTGATAAAAATCTTTGATAAAAATACTTAAGAGATTAGCTACAACATCATATGTATTCCGCCTAAATGAATGTATAATACATTTCAACAAAATCTGTCAAAATTCAAACGTCGTAAATATCTTAATAAAAACCACCTTCAAAAAACAGCCAGACAGAAGAATACGTTGACAATCCAATGATAAAAGGTACAAGGTCCACACAACTTTTCAATTTCAACTGATTAAGTGTTCATCAAAATTCTAATTTCTTAGCGCTTTGTGTGAAATTTTTCCCACATCATTGAACGACAAAGGAAGCCCTTTGATGTCGAGTATCTTCCTTTTGTCGCCCGCGTGCTTTGTTTAGCAGCAGACAGTAGTCATACTACTTCCACTCTCCATCGATATTGTACCTGCATACGCCTATCATGTTAACCTACTTTACGATAAAGCACTATATTACACATATACATAAGTCCACACAGTATGGAGATCTCCCTTTATAATGACATGTGAACATAGTAGGTGAGAATGGACTCTCGATTTGTGTGGGTTTCGGCCGCTTGGGCAATGTTTTGTTCATTGAAATCAGTTGAAATGTTTTCAACCGTATGTAATGTATACTTCCAATAAGGGAAAACTTCTGAAAACAATATTCAATTTCAGAATGAAAATTATAACTAAAGTAAAAAATATTTTATTATTGTATCAGTTTTGTTGTTTCTAGAAGGCGTTAGTTACTAATATAAAAACAAAGGACTTGTTTTTATATAAGTATTCAATAACAGTAATCAGTAATTTTCAAACTTTAGATAGTAGATGGTAGAAAAATCAAGTAGGTACCAATCCACCATCGTATTAATTTTATTATAAATACAAAATGTAAGTTTTACGCAAAAACCATCTAATGGATTTGTATAAAATAAAGATGGACTATATAAAACATTAGACTACCCGCAACTAAACCATGAACCAAATCATAGAATTTGGTCGTAGTAGTAGTAATAACCAAATAGCAGTCAAAGCAAAACCGCAAGGCGCTGCGCTGTTACCTACTCCATGGTACATCTTAGAAATTATAATGTCAAATAAGTGGGTAACTAACCAAATGATTATTTTCCTTTCAGCCGACGGCATGACCTATTCGTTTGGCGTGTTCTACGATGAGTTCCTGACCTACTTCGATGAAGGAAAGGGAAAGACTGCGTGGATCGTGTCAATCCTCGTCGGGGTAACCCTTAGTTCAGGTACGTCGTCGATTTCATATTCAATTTGAAGCTTAATTGAGAATAAGTTATTGCCCATGCTAGCAAGGCATGGTTTTAATACGGACTCTAGTGGTAAAGGACAGCAAAATTGAATTTTCTTGAGTAGGTATCTGTTATATAAGTAGGTCCATTGGTTTTGGTAGATAGTTGTCGGTATTAAGTTTTTAATCTGAGTTATCAATAAGTGAAACTGATCATATTATATGTTCCTGATATTGTCATACTTTCCATGCGCGGATTCACCTACGTAGTTCCCGTTCCCGTGGGAACTTCATAATAAAATTATCTTTTCCTTCCTCGATAAGTGGGTTATCTAACACTGAACGCATTTTTCTTTTTTTACCAGTAGTTCCTGAGATTAGCGTTCAAGCAAACAAACAAACTATATTATAGTATACTAGCTTCCCTCGCGTGGTTTCAGCCGCGTAACTCCCGTTCCCGTGGGAACTTCATATTTAAATATAGCCAATATTAATCAGTGATAACGTAGCATTCAAATGGTGAAAGAATTTTTAAAATCGGTCCAGTACCTTTTGAGCCAATTCGTTACAAACATACTTACATACAAATCTTTCCTCTTTATAATATTAGTATAAAAATAGGTCTGAATACAGTCTTACTCGTAAATTACGGTTTCCCTGGTGTATTACCTTCTACGAGAATCAAAGCAGTAGTTCCGTGGAAGTCAACAACTTTTCCCACAAACAGAAAACTGAAATGTGTACAAGGTATACAAGAACCGATGTTTAAATTGCTAACTCGCTAAACTGGGTTAAACTGAATGGGGAAATATTGACTTTGGGATTGTAACACCGCTATTTTCAATTTCCCGCTAGATAGAACATTCAATCTAGGTACAAATGTAAATGGTATAAAGGAATAGTTAGAAATATTTACTACGTATCAAGGAATTGATTTATCAGGGACCTATCGAATATTGTAGTTTTTAAACCATTTTGTAAAGTTGGAGCTCTGCCCGCCTTTATGCCCGGTGAAGTAGCAAAAGCCTCGTAGACAAATACGTATGTCCATCCGAAAAAAAAACTTATGGAATAACTACGATCAGAAATAATAAGTGCTATATTATTATATTGCAGTATTATTATATACTAGTATATTTACTAGCTTCCGCTTTTAATATAGCCTATAGCTATCCTCAATAAACGGGCTATGGAACACTGAAATATTTATTCAAATCGGACCAGTAATTCCTGAATTTTGCGAGTTCAAGCAAACAAACTAACTCTTTATATATTGGTACACTGTTCTAGTAAAAAATATAGCCTATGTTACTCAGGGATAATGTAGCATTCTAATTGTAAAATAACTTTCGAAATACGTCTAGTAGTTTTTGAGTTTATTCGAAACAAATCCAAAAGCCAAAAATACAAAAATACAAAAAAAAAAATCTCATTAAATTTAACGTTATTAACCTTTTTACATTTTCGATATCTTCCAAACTCCCCATTTAATGGTCCAATGATATTTGGAACAGGTAAATGCTTTAGGTTGCTTGCCAAAATAGTCTATATCGACCGCAGGGGCAGGCCAGCGCAAACAAATATCGTTTGTGAATGAATAATGAAAGAAAATTGAAACAGTTCGTAAATATGTACGTAACGTCATCATATGAACATAAGTTTCGTACCGACGAAAAAATAATTAACAATATTTTAATGCTTCCTGCCCGCGGTTTACCCGCGAACCTCCCGTCCCCGTAAGAACTTTATATCACTGAAATATTTTTTCAAATCGGACCAGTAGTTGCTGAGATTATTGCGTTCAAGTGAACAAACAAACTCTTCAGCTTTACTCGTTTATATTAAGTAGGTATAAACAATACTCGGCGTCCCAAATTTAACATTTTACGGAATAACTAACTGCTCGCCCAGGCTTCGCACGGGTGGACTTTTAGCCTTTTGGCCCATGTTACTCAGGTATCATGTAGCATTCTAATGGTGAAACAATCATCGAAATCCGTTCAGTAATTTTTGAGTTTATTCGAAATAAACATACAAAAATACAAACTTTTCCTCTTAAATATTAGCATAGGTTAAGATGAAAAGTTGCAAAACTGAAGTATTTATTTTTAAGTATAAAAGTTCAATGCCATACATTACACCTGCTTACCATCGATATAATGGCATTCACCAATACACGCACTTTATCGTTTTATTCATAAACTAAGTTCTAAACAGCATCATTGCTCATATAAGGTGAGTCTCTCTGCAATGATACCATAAATTAGTAATTTATAACATCTGCCACGTGCATAAGAGTAAAATACCTACAATGAGATAACAATTTTAAACGAGATCATCCAACATTAGTCATAGAAATTAGAAGAATGTGCTACATGCTACAGTGTTACATAGACCCTTATTGGTCTAGCAGTTATGTTCGACCGTAACTACCAAGAGTCCTGATCAGCTCAAACAAAAATTTGTGTTACTTGATTTTATTTTACGAGAAAATGTTTAGTAAACATTTTGATTCGAAGTCATACAGTTGGTTGTTTTTCAACCATTCCTCGGAGAGCACTTTAAAGCGAATCATTTGCACGAATATAATTTTCTTACCTCTTAAATTAATAAATTCTTTATTTTTCAAATGTAAAATACAGTAATACTATTGACTGCCTGACTTCGAATCAAAATATTTACTAAACATTTTCTTGCATAGTTATAATTATGTCAAAAACTTGTAAAAAGCATTGTGAATATTTTCCGGCATTATTGATATTCGTTACTACTATTCTACAACTGCTATTAATTTTTAGTGATTTATAAATATAGACACATTATTGCCTTTTGCATTCGCTAAATAAATAATATTTTAATATAACAGATAACAAGCTGATGGCTATTTCCTTCAGATATTAGCCACCGTGGTTGCAAATCGGTCGGGGTGACTTTATTACATAGATCCTAATATCTCAACAGGTTTTATTTATTTCCAACATTTAATTTGTGGAAATCTTGTATACGAAAAATAAAGTATACGAAACGAAATCGCCGTTTCAAAAATATTCCAAACAAAATAATGTGATGTTTTGTTTTGTTTTTCAATGAAATCAATAGCATTATTATCTGACAATATTTATTGACGTACAAAATTTAATTCCAGGTCCCATATCAAGCTCTTTTGTGAACCGGTGGGGCTGCAGACGGGTGACAGTAGCTGGTGCGCTGCTTGCTTCCGTGTGCGTTATAGTGTCTTCCTACGCCGAGAACGTGCTAACACTCATCTTTACCATTGGTATTGGTGCCGGCTTCGGGTTCGGCCTTATCTACCTACCCGCCATTGTCAGCGTTACTGTCTGGTTCGAAAAATACAGAAGTCTTGCAACTGGTAAAATTATTAATTATATTTTATAATTACTCGATTAATTACAATAACTTTTAAATATTGTAGAAATTAAGAGTACCTTCGAGTGTACATATAATTAATTGATCGTTTTTTTTAGGTATTGCGGTATGTGGGTCTGGCTTTGGAACATTCGTGTTTGCACCACTGACATCGGGCTTAGTTTCGGAATATGGTTGGCGCGGTGCAATGTTTATCATCGGTGCCTTAATACTCAACTGTGTGCCATTAGGACTTATGTTCCGAGCTGTACCTGAACCTCCTAGATCACCAGTCACAGAACCGATGCTGCCTCATCACAACAAATCGCCACTGAAAAGATCTCAGAGCACTGAATATGTTCTCAAAACAAATGGAAAAATGGATGATGGCGATATTGCAAGACTGACTCTTTCTCAACCCGCCTTAAACAAACCACAGGAACAAAAGCCGTATTCACGTCATGGTAGCGGCATAATGCAAAGACCCGACGTTTTATATCAAGGCAGTATGCAAAGTCTTGCAAAATTTAGATCTACATCTCCTGAAAGAACACGTCTCCCGACGAAAGAAGAACAGGAACCAAAATGTGGCTGGTTACCTTGTCCATCAGAATTCAAAGCAGCGTTGGCTGAAATGTTAGATTTATCTCTCCTAGTAGATCCTATATTCATTCTGTTTGCCATATCAAACTTTTTAACAAGCATTGGATTTTATATTCCGTACGTATACACTGTACCAATGAGTAAAGAAATGGGAGTCGAAAATCCGGCTTATTTGATTTCAATAATAGGAGCTTCAAATTTAGTGGGAAGGATAATTTTAGGTTATATAAGTGATAAGCCATGGGTTGACCGCTTGCTGGCTTATAATCTGTGCCTTACAATTGCTGGCATAGGTAAGTTTTGCACCTCTTATTTTTTAATATCAGTAGTTGTTATACTTTATTTATTTATGAAAAATAATTTAACTATTAATAAATTAAACTTTAAACATCCCGACCAGATGAGGCCATTCACACAAAGGTCAAGCAAAAGCTAGATGTGTGTTAGAATAAAGAATCCTGTTAAGTGACATAATGGCTTCAAATAGTAGGACAGCTAAAAAACTAGCACTAGCGACCCTTACCCCCGTGAGCTCTACTACCCCTTCTCACGCACAGGAATACAACATTAATCAATAATGTTATTGGGCTCTGGTAGGTAGAGATAGGTTCCCCAGACGAGAGGTAGGTTCCCTAGACCAGCAGTTCATTGATATATAATGTTGCACATAACAACGCTATGCTCTGCTTCTATATAGTATTTCAACTATGGTTTTTTTCATTTTCAGGTACTGCGCTAGCTATGGTCTGTTGGGAGTTTTGGGGTTTGGCTATGTACGCTACAGTTTTTGGATTTACAATTGGTGCTTATGTCGGTTTGACATCAGTAGTACTTGTGGATCTTCTGGGTATCGAGAGACTAACAAATGCATTTGGTTTACTTCTACTCTTCCAAGGAATTGCTTCTCTAATAGGACCACCTTTCGGAGGTATGTCTTTTTTTAATAATTATTTAAAATTTCTAGTCAATAACAAACACGATCATATAAATTTAAAAAATACAAAACTACTACATCAAACCCGTACAAGAGATGGAACTATTCATCTCTTGTATTATAATATCATTAAATATTAGTTTAAAAATAAGTACTAATATTATTTTATTTTATTTCAGGCTGGTTATATGACACATCCGGCTCTTACGCACCAGCGTTCTATGTAGCTGGTGGCACGATATCTTTAAGTGGGCTGATCTTGTTCCTCATCCCCGTCATCGAGAAGCGAAACAAGCGTTGGGCCGACGACACTGCCTTGGACCCGATATAGCAGGACATTGGCCCGGGGGGCTGTCCTATCATTATCCTTAACAGCCCCTCCACCCCTTCATATACTAGCTCTACGGAAGACACCTACAGCAACAGGGTATACAAAACTACAATAATAGAAGAAACAAATAATTTTTATGTAAATAATGAAGATTTAGACTTTGTAAATATCAAGGATGAATGCGACTTTGATGACTATCGAACCCATTCCATAGGATGTGTTGTGAATGAAAGTGACTAATCTAAGTGTTAATCAAGGTGCAATATATTTGTATATAAATATATAAGGTATATATCTATTCTTTTTACTTCTTTTGTCGTGATTCACAAGAAGTGCCGACGGCTGAATGTTTCCTATGAACTGCAACAAATTTAGAGTGCTAGTTTTAAGTTGTGTAATGAATGCGTTATGGTACAGACACATATTATGATAAAATTGTAATAATCTTCATGCGCATACAAGTTGTTATAAATGGTGATGTATCTTTAATAATATAGTAAACCAAGGAATTAATCAAGCGTCGATAGATAAGTGTAAATAGCGTATACCAAAATTTCTATAAAACTATCGACCATTTGTGGTACAGTGCGTGATTTTCATCCATAAAAAGGCCTTACTGCGGACCAATCGTGGGAAGAATGTGATAACATCCTTTAAATACCTAGAACGGCATATTGTTTTTAAATAATAACTTAACTCTATGGCTGTATAATTTATGTTGTTTAGAGATATTATTTTTAGTTTAGTTGGATAATAAATGCATGAGCCAAAGATACCGAATAGCAGTGGTAGTCCAATCAGTCAGTTGTTAATTAAATTGGATGATATATTTTCTGATAGAGTTTTACTCTATTATGTGTATTTTATATAGACATCAGTGCATTTGTCTCCCGTGGAGTTAAGTGTTTCAGGCGGAAACATATTGTTTAAACGGGACGCGACCCGATGAAACGCAATGCGTGCTGAGTCGAATCAAATGTACACGTCGCATCGCGTCCGGTGTTCATAGTGTGATTCTGGTCTATAGAAAACAATACATTTGATTCGACTCAACACGCCTCGCGTTTTATCGGGTCACATCGCGTTTAAACAATATGTTTCCGCCTTAACTGTATGTGATATCATCAGAAATCACTTTTTCAGTTATAGTTTTTGCGTTCGTTGACAAAACACACAAAATTGTTGACGATTTTTTATATTGTGAACCTTAAAATTCTTGACCGTATTAATATAATAGCAGCCATAAAATATTTTTTGACGGTGAAATGCTACCTTTAAATATTTTTATTTGCCGTCATTTATATTGATTGACCTTCAGTTTAATTGTTCAATTATTAACTCGGTTTAATGACTTAATCACTTGATAGCTTACATGTCAAAACTGGGATTTCATAACATTTATGATATCGGATTATTTGACTTCTTTTATTTGCTTTCAATATTTATAATAATATATTGTATCATCAACATAACTAAAACGTAATGAAAAAAGATTTTATAAAATCCCACTTTTGATTTAAGATTTAAACTTAGCATTATAATGCTAATTTATCCTATAGAGGTAGGTATCCTTCAAATACCTCTTCTATAGTGATATTTTCTAAATTGTGTTCAGTAGTGTAATTTGTTAACTAAGTAGAACTAAGTTGAATTTTCTTTTTTTCTTGCTTCTATATAAGGTGTTTCCAAAATGGCATAGATCCCATTAACAGTTAATAGTATCATGAAAGGATGTATTTAAAATAATCCTTATTAATATTATAAACACGAGTTCGTGAGTACGTTGTGGATGAATGGATGTTTTTTACTCTTTCACGAAAAATCTATTGAACAGATCTCGCTGTAATTTGCACGGGGATACTATAGAAACTAGATTAACATATAGGCTACAATACACCCTACGATCCGCCAGGACAGAGTAGCAGTCTAACGCAAGTAAAACCGCGGGTCGCTTCTAGTACATTTACTAAAAATAAAATGACATCAGAATACATAATACTGATACTGGGGCTGGCTAGAATACCAGCGCTGCTCAATGATCTTTTAGATTTTTGATGTAGCTTAATGCTGAAGCCAATTCCCATGTATGGTGCCTATATACCTGTAATGAATTAATCAATTTTAATGTTTTATTTCCTTGTATGTGCCGTTAATAAATGTAATTTCTTTATTTCTATAATCCAAGATCAGATGTGTGTTTATTAGAAAGAAACAAGATGTTAAAATAAAATTTATTTTTTCACAAAAATTTTGCAACGTTTAAGGGATGGTATATATTTTGGAACACCTTATACATCAAATATACACGGCTACTCGACTGAATTAGGTAACCATTATTGTATCATACATAACTTTGACTGGACTGCGCAGATATTCTTCGTACAAATGTTTTTCTCTTTATATATATTGTTGGCATTCTTGTAATCGTATATAATACGGTGTCTTACATTGTCTAATGTTAATATTACGTATACTATACATACTTGAGTATCTAAAATTATTATATATTTAAATTGTCTGTGTCTTTGTTATTTAGATCCTTTACCCTTCAATTATTTAGATTTTTTTGTTTCGAATATAATATCGTAAACATTGGTGTAAGGAGGCTAATCACGAAATGATATTACTATGACTTCTATAAAAATATCTCTTAATTACTGTAGGGTTATTGTTACGCATTTCCTATGTTGATTTTACTGTATTATTTAAACTACATTAACATAATAAATTGACATATTTTATATAGTTTTTACATGCATCATCAACATCATCATCAGCCCGTATAACGTCCACTGCTACATGGGCCTCCTCCTGGAAAGGATATTTGCCATAATCACCACGCTTGGCAGGCGGGTTGGTGACCGCAGTATTATGTTGTACCACACAAGGAAACGCTGCTGCCCGTTGATGTACGATTATTTGAGATGATGTTATAACAATCGGGACCAACGGCTTAACGTGCTTTCCGAGGCACGGTCCCTCAACAAATCTTAGAATTTATACAAAGATTTTCTGTCCGGCGTGGGGATTAAACCCACGACCTCCGAGATTTAAAGCGAGCCAAATACCGCTGCTACGGAGGTTGTTCAAATTAAACGCTAAGTATCAAATACATTTTTACAAAAGTCATAGTAATATCGTTACTTGATTAACCTCAAGGTCGCTTAAAGGTGACATAATATCAAAAACAAGACCATAAGAGGAAACGCGATTTATTGACAATTACATCCATAATTGGGAGTAACTAGTTTGTTTCTCTGTACATCATTGCAACAATTCTGCACAACAATTTATGTTGCTAGTTCAACAGTTATATTCATAATTATATGAAGCAAAAACAATAATTTATATGCATATATTCAAACATCCTATTGTCAGTAGATAGGAAAACATGAGTAAAATACCAATAAATACAAGTTTGTTTATTTTCTTTGGTATGGACTCGTTTTATTTTGGTTAGTTGAGAAACTTGCATGTGTCTAGGAAAGCACGTTAAGTCGTTGCTCCCGAATGTCGAATGTCATATTATCCTCTATGGAAATCGTAACGGGTAGTAACATTTACTTTTGTATGTTCTATACTTAATACTGCGGTAACCAACATAGCCAACACCTGACTAGGTGATCAAGGGCACTGGGGCAAAAAAAGCTAGTGCCCCAAAACTGTTTAGGTTTTATCAATATATCATCATCCGCCCGTACAACGTCCACTGCTGAACATGGGCCTCCTCCTTTTGGATTGATGGATTTTTGCCATAGTCACCACGCTTGGCAGGCGGACTAGTGACCGCAGTATTATGTTGTAATACGCAGGGAAATGCTGCTGCCCGTTCCCTGGTATACGCTTGTTGTAGATGATGTTATAACAATCGGGACCAACGGCTTAGTGCTTTCCGAGGCACGGAGGGTAGTCCCTCAACCAAACAGACCCGGAAAGAAATCTTAGAATTTACACAAAGATTTCTTGTCCGGTGTGGGGATCGAACCCACGACCTCCGAGACTTAAAGCGAGCCAAATACCTACGCTACGGACGTTGTCCTGTATCAATATAACAATGTATATGTATATATATATATATAGGTACATATTATAAAAAGGCAATAAGAGGATTGCTAATAAGCGTTTGACCCGTTAGCTACGCCAGTGCTAACAAACCCGCCTGTTTTTTGTTTCGGATGGACATAATATGTAATTGTGCAACTGTCGCTCTACTTTAGTACGTACAGACGCGAGCCTCTCGGACTTCGGATCTACGGGCATCGGAAGGTTTTTTGCAAACTAAGTGTCGGGAGGGCAACCCAAAAACCAAGCACGGTTATATCGGCTAAAACCTCTCTGGCCAAGTACCGGTACAGCTGTTAGCATTATACCACAACTAAATTTACTAACGATGATTTATTATCTTCTATTCTTTGCTATTGCTGGTTTATAGTTCGTTATAATTACTCACAGGTAGTTATTAAAATATCATACATCATATTTAATTTATCCTATATCCAAGACGAGCGACTAAGCGAGCCAAATACCGCTACGCAACGGGGGTTCCGTAGCGTAACGGTATTTGGCTCCCTTTAAATCTCGGCGGAGGTCGTTGGTTTGATTCACACGCTGGACAGGAAATCTTTGTGTAAATACTAAGATTTGTTGCGGGACCGTGTCTCGGTCTGGTTGGTTGAGGGACTTCCCTCCGTGCCTCGGAAAGCACGTTAAGCCACTGGTCCTGATTGTTATAACATCATCTAAAACAATCGCATATCTAGGAACGGGCAGCAGCGTTTCCTTGTGTGGTACAACATAATACTGCGGTCGCCAATCCGCCTGCCAAGCGTGGTGACTATGGCAAATATAATATGGCCACCGGGAGGAGGCCCATGTTTAACATTGGAAGTTATACGGGCTGATGATGATGATATCGTCGATACCCAAGTTGCGATCGGTAAGGATATATGAGCGGATTCCTGTAGGTATGTTTGTAATGTTTTTCAAGAAAATACCTACCTACCTACCTAGTCTTTGGATAAAATTTGGCATAAAGTTATCTTATGTCCTAGATTAACATGTAGGCTATCAATTGCCACAGCTAACTTGAGATAAGGATAAATGTAATAAAGGCAAAGCCGTAGCTACACAACGCTACAAAAGCGTACATAATAATTGTAATACACAGTCAGTACACACACAGTCAGTACAGTTTATATCGAGGGGTGAAAGGCTATTTGTTTGAAGCGACATTTTGGACGATATGGAGTTATATACATATTCGGATTCAGCGAATTTTTCTGCGTCGTCTGAGCCGGGTTTCGTACAATTCTGAGCACTTTTATGGCGCTTAAAACAATGCCATTTTAGTGCATAATTCTCAAACATGATGTATGATCCGACTTCAAATTTGCCATATTTTTTTAGTATATCATTTAAGCTGTATACAAAAACAGAGAATCGGATCATAAGCCGTTATTCCGTTCCTAAAATTTTAGTTCGATGGCAGATAAATCGTTTTTCGATGTAGCTATCTTTAGATGAAAAGTCCCTTCAAACATTTTGCTTACGACTACTTACTCTGTGCAATGTCGCTTCAACCAATTTGCCGTCAGCCAAATTCATTAAGACGTCGTCGGTTCAACCCTTTTCGCTACAACTGTTTTTCACTGTTTAGAACAACCAAGTTATATAACTCCTTTCAAAATCTGAGACATCAAACAACTCTTTAAGAATGTTCATCGTTGCTTAAGCCAACTTTCCTGTATCGTTAACAAAACCCAAAACCCAAACCCAAATTGGTAGTTAAACAAAATAGCCTATTCCTATTATTATAGAGTAACGTCGATTCAATCATTTTGCTTTCTCCTGCATAAGTACTGTAAAGTCACTTAAGCCATTTTGCCTGCTGCTGATTAGTGACAACGTTGGAAGTTGAATCATTTTTCTTTACTCTAAAAATAAGGCGATACAGATCATTTTGTATTAAGCGACAATTTATCTTATACTCATAACTGTTTTTTAATTGAAAATTATACCAAAACACTCAGGGATTTTTTTTCAATAACAATTTGCGATCACCATTATAGAAAGAGCACTAGTTTTTTCATAACGATTTTTTTTCCAAATTTTGAATCTTTAAATGGCTCTCCTGTAAAGTTCGTAAAATGTCGCTTCAAACAAATAGCCTTTCACCCCTCGATATATATTTTAATCATCAAATAGAATTAATCGTGGTATGTTAAAATCAAAGTAAAACTAAGTTGATTGATACAGTAATATTCTAAAAATCAACTATATCTTAAACATATTTACCTATATCCTTAAGAATACATAATTATGTAGGTATATCTACGGATATTGACAGCGAAATCCGTTTGACTCAATAGATAGGTACACTATCAGACTTTTCAGAAGTTTAACACTCCTCTAAAATTAACACATAGGCTAAATACTTTCATACTTTAAAATTACAATATTTAATTAAGGTTATGTCGGTTTCATACATTAGTTAGAATACATCCGACATAACCCCTAATAATTATAAAGTGACATAATATCTGTTATTCTTTCTTCTGGTTCTCAATTTGTACTTCGTTTTCAGTTGAAAAAATGAAAAATGTTTTGTTGCGCACGCGATCATCAGATAGAATGAGTGCTATCGCTGTAGGTACAGGCGCTACCTGAAATTAAAAACATTAGCATTAAATATGCATCTAATAAACCGACGACAAGATAAAAAATAATACAAATTGATAAACTTATTTAATAAATCATTTTTTTTAATATAGCTCCCACACTGGGGACATAAGCACACCCAGACTCAGTATAACTGTCACATAGTTTATTGGTACTAATGACATAACATTGAGCCACCAGTTACATATTCAAATATATATCATAAAGGCTGTGTTTGTAACACAGAAGAAGTCTATATTCTAGAACAAGATTTATAATTATAGTAGCCGTTCAGGTTTTTTTTTTTTTAATTTAATCTTACCTCTGACCATAATCCCGCTTGATGGAAGGCTAAGATAAGGCCTGAGATGATACACGCTTGCATAGAAAGTGTCTGTTCACTTTAGTTTTTAAGATGTCCAGATTATAGCGTTCCGGAAAAACTGACCCCGGCAGAGAATTCCACTCCTTAGCCGTCCGCATTATGAAAGAAGAAGCAAATCGCTTCATGCGTATTAAAGGAATGTCTACAACAAAAGGGTGAAACCGCTCGCTGCGCCTAGTCGTCCGGTGATGGAAACGTGAAGGGGGTATCAGGTTATGCAGAACCTCCGCACACTCCCCTAAATGTACCTAACCTATAAAAAACCGATAGGCAGGCTACTCGTCTACGGTGTTCGAGGCTCTGAAGACTTGCCTCCACAAGTAAGTTATTGCCTATGACTCACTTCGCTCGGCGCTCCAATGAGTCCAGAGCATCCAGCTGATATCTAGCAGACCCATACCCAAGATGAGAACAGTATTCCATTGAGGAGCGAATTTGAGCTCTGTAAAGACTTAAGAGCTGCTCCGATGTGAAGTACCGCCTCACCTTGGAATGGCAATTTTTTTGGCTGCTGTGGTTGCAATGGACTCGATGTAGAGACCGAAGTTTAGATTAGAAGAGAGATCAAGCCCCTAGAGCTCAAGATGGTCACTGATCGGAACGGAGACATTCCAGAAAGTCGGAGTCAGTTGGAATGGACTCCGTTTCGCCAAAAAAAAGACACGCCTGTGTTTTAGAGGGGTTTTACCCAACCAGGTTGGCATCGCCCCATAAGTAGACAACCTCCAAGATCGAGTTCACCCCTTCCATCATCGACTCCCTGAACGACTGGACATTTGACCCAGACCTCGCATCAGACAAGTATCTTACCGAGACTGTGCTATCGTCTGCATACCCAAAGATACTGGGAGTATCTAGCAGGTCGTTGATGTGCAGCAAAAAAAGAGTCGCAGAGAACATGTCCTCAGAGACACCGGCATTAATACCAAGAAGATCGGAGGAGGCGCCATCAATGACAACTCGAATCGACCTTCCCCTCAAGAACATTGGCAATCTTTCAGGATCCTTACGTTTTACTTAGTAGGAACTAAGTCAACTCAACTGAGACCGGTCCGGTCCTGAAGATTGAGCGGTCTCAATTGACCAAAGAGCCATAGAAGTGATTCTGTCAAATGCAATTTTATTAACATTTTGATAAAAGCACAAAAAAATATTAAATCAAAATATAGTTGTGTGTAAAAACGTCAACGAAGAAATAATTCAAGGAAAGCAAAATCTCTTAAGCAAAGTTAGTTGATTACGGCCCCAACCCTCATAAACAAAGTGAGATTTCCGCTCGTTTAACCACAGAACCCTGGCAAATTGACAGCTATTTGGCCGATAACCGTCGAATTGAGTGACTCACTGATATATTCGAACCACGTGTACTTTTTCCATTACGTCATTTATTAATATGTTACGTAACGTACCTACAATTTGCAGATGCATAATTAATTACGTACATTATAGGTTGCCACGAGGTCATGATTAGTTCGTGTTGAGCATTAATTCTTGATTGTCAGCTGTTTTTAGCACGCGTGTACATAATTAGAACTTCAGGTATTAATGGAGTTAAAGACACAATGATAGATTTATTGCTGTAAATTCATATGTAGTCGATATAGGTACTAAATTTACAGACTGCTGGTATTTTATACTGAGGATAAAATCTATATTAGGTAATTTATAAAGCTGAAGATTTTGTTTGCTTGAACGCGCTAATCTCAGAAACTAGCTACTGGCCCTATTTGAAAAAATATTTCGGTGTTAGATATCCATTTATTGAAGAAGGCTATAGGTTATATTTAATTATTTACGCCGGTAAAACTGCGCGCTGGAAACTAGTGCCTATTATCTATATAAATAAAAACAAAAAAAAAACAAACAAAACAAAAATAAACTGCTATTAAATATATAGAAGACATTAGGAATGCAGGAACGAATCTTTACAATGGTCCATATTTATTTCCTTTTTTTTAGAAAAACAAATTTAACTGGCTGTAAATTATACCTTAAATATATAACGTCGTTCAGTTAACAAACGACTTTAAAAAAAGAAAATTAAAAAAAAAAGATAGCAAGCACTCACCCAATGAATCCACATCGCCCACATAATAAAGTTCCCTGAAGGTAGAGGAATAAGGTCCACATACATCAAATGTGATAGAACCACAGATGCTCTGATCAAAGCGATAGGCGCACAGCATAGTAGATTCACCAAAGTTATCACAATAACACTCTGAAATGAAATAAAACCATGCTAAACGAAATATTACAAACAAGCTTAATAAGTAGGTACCAACAATATTTGCCAAGTATATATGATAAAAATATTTATACTTTGTGTTTCTAAAAGATAAACGAAACAACAACAACGAAACAACTTAACTACACAGCATGCCTAAATTTAAAACATTGTTTTGTACAATTTACTTTGTATCTAAGTTACTAATAGACGTATTATAACAATTACACGAGGCATTTGTCCTATAAGTTTAATAAAATAATAATTAAACTTATTTATTTATACTTTATTGTACGTACACATAAAGACAGTTTTAGTAAAAATAACATTTAAAGATGATGTACAATGGCGAGCTTAACTTATTAATGAGTTTTCTTCCAGCGAACCATATTTATATTATTAACTAGCGGCCCGCCCCGGCTTCGCACGGGTGGACTTTTATACCCTACCCCTGCCCTACCCTACCCCTGCCCTACCCTACCCCTACCCTAACCCTACCCTACCCCTACCCTACCCCTACCCTACCCCTACCCTACCCCTACCCTACCCCTACCCTACCCCTACCCTACACCTACCCTACGGTACCCCTTCCCTACCCTACCCCTACCCTACCCCTACCCTACCCCTACCCTACCCCTACCATACCCCTACCCTACCCCTACCCTACCCTACCCCTACCCTACCCCTACCCTACCCCTACCCTACCCCTACCCTACCCTACCCCTACCCTACCCTACCTTACCCTACCCTACCCTACCTTACCCTACCCTACCCTACCCTACCCCTACCCAAAAGTATCCTATGTCCTTCTCCCAGTTCTTAGCTACCTCCCTACCAATTTTCAGCGAAATCGGTTCAGCCGTTCTTGAGTTATAAATAGTGTAACTAACACGACTTTCTTTTGTTTTTAAAATGTATTCTGCTATTCGGGACGGAAACAAATCCAACAAATCAAAAACCATGGCAATCGGTCCAGCCGTTCTCGAGTTATAAGTGTTGTAACAAACACGACTTTCTTTTATATATATAGACTAGCGGCCCGCCCCGGCTTCGCACGGGTGGACTTTTATACCCTACCCCTGCCATAACCTACCCCTACCCTACTCCTACCCTACCCCTACCCTACCCCTACCCTACCCTACCCCTACCCTACCCTACCCCTACCCCTACCCTACCCCTACCCTACACACACCTACCCTACCCTACCCTACCCCTACCCTACCCTACCCTTACCCTACCCCTACCATACCCCTACCCTACCCCTACCCTACCCTACCCCTACCATACCCCTACCCTACCCCTACCCTACCCTACCCTACCCTACCCTACCCTACCCTACCCTACCCTACCCTACCCTACCCTACCCTACCCTACCCTACCCTACCCCTACCCAAAAGTATCCTATGTCCTTCTCCGAGTTCTTAGCTACCTCCCTACCAATTTTCAGCCAAATTGGTTCAGCCGTTCTTGAGTTATAAATAGTGTAACTAACACGACTTTCTTTTGTTTTTAAAATGTATTCTGCTATTCGGGACGGAAACAAATCCAACAAATCAAAAACCATGGCAATCGGTCCAGCCGTTCTCGAGTTATAAGTGTTGTAACAAACACGACTTTCTTTTATATATATAGATAGATTGCGGTCTATGCGGAGGCTACTTAATGAAGATGTTAGTGAGCCTTGAAAAGAATTCTTGCTAAGTTATGAAAAATAATTTATTAAAGTTGTGTGGTTTTTCATGAAAAAACACAGAAAAATGAATAAAAATCTATACTTGACATGACAACATACCTACCGATAATACCTACTAATACTACAGATTATACTTACCTTTGTAAATTGTTGAGGACTTTTGATTGAACCAGAAAATTTCCTTTCTAAGATTTGAGCCCAAATAAGCATCATAGTCCTGAAACATCATAAAAATTATAGTTAATAAGTTTAGTAATGAAACTACGTATCATTTAAAGAGTATTATGGCTAATTAACTAATCACACATAGAAATGAGTTAAGAGGATTTATTTATAATTAGTAACAATGGTGTACATATAAAGCTAATCCAGCATTGGTATTAAGTATTATTACTATTATTTAGGTTCACTTTCAGTTCGACAACAGCGGATAGGTACTACTAGTATTGACAATACTTGTGTTGCTTTTTTAACTAATATTTTCAACTTCAACAGCATACAATGTTGTTTATGAACTTTAAATATAACAAAAAAATAACACAGATATAAACAAAAATATATACATACATAAAAACTGTTGGTTTGACGCTGCGGAGAAAGTAAATTGCCACAACAATGTATCTCTGCCAATTATTAGGTAGAATCATGTCGAATGTATACGATGTACAATCGAAGTCAAAACCATAGTTTCCAATACCAAATAAAGGAGGTACAGAATACAGCACAGAGAAGAATACGCATAAACATAAATACAATTTGTAATGATTTTTGTTTATGGGCCATCCTTAAAAAAAAACTTTTATAAGACATTGGTCGACTCGTCCTATGAATTGAAAAATAATAAAAAAAATAAGCTCAAGAACACTTGTTAAGTTCACCGTGAGGTCATTAAAATAGACATTGACACATAGACATGTCGCCACATTTTCTATTTCAGGTTTTTCAAGTATTTTCGTGTTTAGTCGCAATGAATAGTATGTATGCATTCGTTAATGAAATAGCGCTTAAACAGCCCCTAAGCCTTCACTAGTTATGTATATATATCTAGAAGGAACTAGACAATGAAATGGCTAGACTTCAATGTTTACTCCCCCCACGGACACGGCACATCATTTATTCAAACCTGTGAATCAGACATTTAGTTGTCCAATGAGCGAGACAAATCAAAATACGTGATGGAATCTGGTGCATCTATATCTATCTATATCTATATCTATAATATAAAAGAAAGTCGTGTTTGTTACAACACTTATAACTCGAGAACGGCTGGACCGATTGCCATGGTTTTTGATTTGTTGGATTTGTTTCTATCCCGAATAGCAGAATACATTTTAAAAACAAAAGAAAGTCGTGTTAGTTACACTATTTATAACTCAAGAACGGCTGAACCGATTTGGCTGAAAATTGGTAGGGAGGTAGCTAAGAACTGGGAGAAGGACATAGGATACTTTTGGGTAGGGGTAGGGTAGGGTAGGGTAGGGGTAGGGTAGGGTAGGGGTAGGGTAGGGGTATGGTAGGGGTAGGGTAGGGGTAGGGGTAGGGTAGGGGTAGGGTAGGGTAGGTGTAGGGTAGGGGTAGGGGTAGGGTAGGGGTAGGGTAGGGTAGGGGTAGGGGTAGGGTAGGGTAGGGGTAGGGGTAGGGTAGGGTAGGGGTAGGGGTAGGGTAGGAGTAGGGTAGGGTTAGGGTAGGGGTAGGGTAGGGCAGGGGTAGGGTAGGGCAGGGGTAGGGTATAAAAGTCCACCCGTGCGAAGCCGGGGCGGGCCGCTAGTATATATATAAAACAAAGACGGGTTTGTTACAACACTTATAACTCGAGATCGGCTGGATCAATTTTCATGGTTTTTGTTTCGTTGGATTTGTCTCCGCCCTGAATAGCAGAATACATTTTAAAAACAAAAGAAAGTCGTGTTAGTTACACTATTTATAACTCAAGAACGGCTGAACCGATTTGGCTGAAAATTGGTAGGGAGGTAGCTAAGAACTGGGAGAAGGACATAGGATACTTTTGGGTAGGGGTAGGGTAGGGTAGGGTAGGGGTAGGGTAGGGTAGGGTAGGGGTAGGGAAGGGTAGGGGTAGGGTAGGGGTAGGGTAGGGGTAGGGGTAGGGTAGGGGTAGGGGTAAGGGTAGGGTAGGGGTAGGGTAGGGTAGGGGTAGGGTAGGGGTAGGGTAGGGGTAGGGTAGGGTAGGGGTAGGGTAGGGGTAGGGTAGGGGTAGGGTAGGGGTAGGGTAGAGGTAGGGTAGGGATAGGGTAGGGGTAGGGTAGGGTTAGGGTAGGGGTAGGGTAGGGCAGGGGTAGGGTATAAAAGTCCACCCGTGCGAAGCCGGGGCGGGCCGCTAGTTTAATAATAAAAATGATCTCTTACCATTAGAAATATACTTAGCAACAACATATCTTTCGATGCACACGTGCGTTAGGCATTCAATTTCAAACACCGCTAAAAGTGTCTCAAAGAATCCATATACCTGGGGACTGAAATTGTTACTAAACTTATCCTTATATAATTTGCAACGTTCGCATTTTAGGTGTTAATCGGAGAATTTAACGAAAAACACAATTTTTGTCTAATATGTATTTTATTTTGCGAATGTAAAACTTTCTTAACGTAAATTGCAGTAGTAGACCAATGCTGAAAGTACAAAACTTAGACGGGATATATGCATAAGCCTTTTCCAAATTTAGACTAAATCACTAAACATAGGTCTCTCATTTGGTCTTTATATTCGCAAAATATAAGAGATCGAAAAGCTCTATTTGGTCAAATTGTCCCTGTAATACATAAAGTGCGAATGTTTAACTCATAATAACTGAGTACTATGAGATTTCGTTTTTGTGTTTATAAAAATAATAATTAATATTTTTGTTCAGAAATGTATGACGAAAGTGATTTTGGGTGTAGTACTGTTAGTTTTCCTAAATGGATGTGCTAGATACTGGATTTGATGTGACATTGAAGTAAAAGTTCATATTATTATATTTGTTATTTGATTTTTGCATTAATTGATGTTTGAACAACCGGTTATTTGTGTTCAAATTCTAGATTTTGCTGTCTTTTGGAGTATAAAGTATACTCCAAAAGACATAGCAAAATCTAGTTTGTTACAAAAATAATAAATTAAATAATACTGATAAAGTAATTTTAATACTATAAATAAATAATCGGTAGCTTTAATCGTTCATGACTGAGTTTCATGGGTTTATAAGATACCGCATTTCGAATCGTAAAATTAAGTAGATATTCTCACAGCTTATTAAATACAAATAGCTTTCATCATAATAATTGCAGATTATTATTGAATAATATTCAAGGTTTTCCCAAAATTACTTTACTGGCAATTAGGTTATTTAATGGGTGTACTCAGATGTCATAAGCGGGAATATAAGTCTTAAATATAATAAAAGAGAGAATAAAAATAGCTTCTTAGAAAAGGAAGCGTGTTTCAAGCGTATCTTAAAATAAGTAGGTAACGTTTATAAACTCACGTTTTAAATTGCTCGATGAGAGGCAAATGGTAAAACGCTGGTAAACTATGCCGGAAACACTCGGCGAGTGTAAAATTAGCCAAATTACGATAACTATCATCGAATCGAAGGTTTGTAAATAAAATAGTCACGCTCAACCAAAAACTGAACATCACTGATAATAACCCTGAAAACAGTACAATTATAAAAACTATACTAAATATTACGTTCATGAATGAAGCAAAATATTATGCAGAAAAAAATATTTCTTTCTCCTTTTCCATACAAGTTAGCGATAGGCCACGGCCAGTAGGGCTTTCTCCTACTGGCCGTTAGGACAGGTGTTCGAATTTTTCCAGAGAAACATGATTTTTTTCAAAATTTTATTATTTTTTTCAACAGCACAAAGTTTAAAAATGTTAAATAATTTCAGGATAATACGATTTAATCTTATTATTTTCCAAGTTAATAAACGGAACGAATATCCTATATTTATTATTGAAACATTTTTAGACTAGGAAAGATTTTCTATTAAGATAACTGTTAATAAAGTTGTCTATTACGATATTACTATAAACTTTATTATTTCATATGAATAATATATTTTATTATTCATATGAAATATAATATGAATAATATAAAATACTATATATAATAAAGTTTATAATAAGAAACTTTATTATATATGAAATAATAAAGTTTCTTTATAACTAAAATTTCAATTTAATACAATTTAGTAAGATACATTACTACATCTAGGCATTGAAATTTTGGTGAAGTTACTCTGTGCTTATTTTAAAAAACGGATTAATTTAGGATTGAAAGAGTAACTGGTTCCAGTTAACCATCAAGTTACTTTAATGAACACAATGGACATTGAGCATTTGGTATCAATCAAATTTACTTTTAATAACACACACGCATACACACACTTTTTGATAACTCTAACGTAACTCGTTTGATTTGGTAGTTTGAAATAAGTCAATAAATCAACTATTATAATACAAATCTAATAATGACTGTTCACCTGTAAGGAAAAAGCCATCTCGCAAAATAATTCGTTCATCATTGTCGAATAAATCTTTCCAAACACAAGCGTCGGTAAAATTGTTTTCATAATCACTCAAAATAATTTCCATCTCGTCTTCAAGATTGTACAAAAGTCAAGCTGATTTATTTCTTAAGAATACAATAAATAATACAAGTTAAATGATCTAAAATTAAATATGTAATAAGATCAATGCAAAGACGTGTGCGACTAGCACATAAACCCTGAAGTGTGAAACCTGAATCTCAAGTTGCATCTTGAGGCTACATGTACTACACCAGTTAGGTTACGCTCTGTTTAACTCATTGTTTTTACTCCAGTTCAGAAGTAGTTAAAAGAATAGAACAGAAGTTGTTTAAACTGATCTCTGAGCAAAAGTAAAATCCTTAGGTTATGTGAAACTTAACTTTATTTTAAGCGTAAGAATTGTACATTCCAAAATATTATACACGATTCCAACTTTTGTAGCATCATAGTGTTGGTGTTTCTACATTGGGAGCGTTTTCGCCTTCAAAATTACTCTCGTAAGAACTGAGAGCTGGACATATTTCAAGGGTCAGTCTAGATATTTTCTAGGCTTCATTGTATCTTTTGGCACGTTCAGGCCGAAGTAGAGCGTACTGTTTGCGCATGCGACCTAGAAGTGCAGCCCGCAGTCGTTCATCACCAGCTATGAAGCATAGTACTGGAATACTTGTCGCCGCCTGAAAATATACATAATGGTTACATTTCGTCCAAAACAAACAAACACGGTTAGAGTTACCAAACTCAACAACAACTATAATAATTAGAGATGGGCCGACTAGCCGCCGACTAGTCGGGAAAGCCGACTATTCGGCATCGTTTGTAGTCGGTGACTAGTCGGCGACTATTCGGCAAAATATGCCGATTATGATCGGCGCACAACAAATGAATTAAAATAAATAATTTGTACTCGTTTTATAATTTCTAAACATTACTTAGAGTAGTTACCTAAAGTTTCAGTCTGTACAACATAGGAACGTATTAATCAGTCATAGTGCAGTCATTGAAGCGAAAAATAGGGTCTTACCTCCGAATTTTTTTACTGTGGACCGATTTGCATAAAATTTTGGAATTAGGCTCATCTTACCCTTAACTTCAAAAGTAAAAATGATCTGAGCTCCGCCTATTATTTTTAAGGGGTGCAAAAAACCCCTTAATGGTAAAATTGGCATTGAGCCATTTTATCGCTAGAATACGATTAGTTTTTGGACCATAACTCCTTCAATTCTAATGCTATCACAACTTATAAAAAACCATTTTAAAGGTAATTAAAAGAGCTACAACTTTAGATTACAATATATAGTGCAATACCTTTTTTTTTAAAACGGTGAAGTGTCAGAGGGCTCGCTAGAGACTGTGATTGCGCTGCCGCACGCTCTTTAAACAATCATATCTCCGTCAATTTTTGTGTGACATAAAAATGAAATAAAAATATGTTTTGTCAGAGACCTATATTTTTTATCATTATACTTTTATACGTATCATTCATCATTTTTGAGATATTATAAAAAGAAGGTGGTTTTTGTAAAAATTCGAGAATTATTTTTCTCTTAAACTCGAGATTTTTTTGAAAAATATGTGTCCTAAAGCAGCCAAACTGCTAGAATCCATCAAACTTTTTTATATTAAAGTTAATATTAGACGGAATACGATTAAGTTTAATTTTTGTGGAAATGGCACTTATGAAAACCATTGATTTAAAAGAAAAAGCCATTAGATGTTCCTCTTATTTGCATTACAGCTCACTCACTTTACATTTTAAAGCTACTAAGCACTACTAAGCAAGTACTACAAACCTCTATTTCATTAGAATGCATAAAATGTATCTGCTCGCCGCTAGATGGCATTGAATACATCGATTAAATTTCAGACGAAATAAAAAACGGCTTTGATCTTTAATATCTAGCTTAATATTGCACTTAGAACACTTTATAAAAAACCGATTTGTTCAGTTTTTTACCTGCTACAATTTGTTCATCATAAATTTTTCGTTAAAATGCATATTTTTGGAGATATTTGCAAAAAACTGATGAAAAATGTGAAAGATTCCGAATTTTCAATAGTCAATAACTTGAAAAGTATTGGGTTTTTAAAATTAGGCCTTCTATCGATATCCGAGGTTATTTTGAAAAAAGTAATAACACCACCGAGAAGGGGTGGCATCCTCCCCCAGGGTGGGTGCGGAGTTCAGATCATTTTTGAAGTTAAGGGTAATTTGAGCCTAATTCCAAAATTTAATGCAAATCGGTTCACAGTAAAAAAATTCGGACCAATAACACTTCAATAACTGCACTATCAGTAATTAAGCTCAGCGGCCGCGCGATGACTAAGCCGAGTGATAACGAAAAAGCCCGAACACCTCCGACAAGTAGGTATTAGAATGATCGGCATTGCCGATTAGTCGGCCGACTAATCGGCATTTTGAAAACCGATTAGTCGGCTAGTCGGTTAGTCGGCAAATACTATAGTCGGCCCATCTCTAATAATAATTAATAATAAGGCCAAAACTATAACTATAAGGCTAAAAAATATTGCGAAACACTTTTTTTTGTAATTCTTATATCATAAATGACATTCTAATAAAGGACCTCAGTTGAACTATTAAATGATTCAATAAAAACGCAAGGACAAATTAGAATATCATGAAATATTTAAGACATTTTAGGTACATTTGATGTTGTCGTGATAAAAATTTCGTTTACTTTAGTTTTTCTGTTTACTTACATGACCATTACATTTGGGTTAAGCCATTTAACTAATTCACCGAAAATTCTTGTCGCATGTAAAGTACATATAGCACATAGTGCATATATGTTTCACTTAGAAACTGAGTAGGCGTCAAAAGGATTTTAACAATTATTGACTCGTATATAAAACCAATCTGGATAAAAGTTGGCATTATGTGGGTACAAACAAAATAGACTCAATATTTAGGATATCGTTTACGATAAATGCTTACCTCCGAAGCTATAGGAGCAATGATTGCCAAGGCTGGAGGTATATGTGGTCTGTATCCGTATATAAGGAGAGGTAGCCATTGCCAACCCACCAAAATGGCAGCAGGAATCCAGAACGCCAATGTAGTAACAGCTATAGCATTTATACTCTAAAAAAAAAGAAGTTCTTGACGTTGCCACGTTCTGAATTTGTGGTAGGGAAATAAATAGACGCATTATAAGAACATGATTTTAAACATGAATTGTGTCTATATTAATAAAGAAATTATGACTATGAATATAATTCGTTGGTTTTCATAACATTATCTATTGCCGAAAATTATACACCGGAGAACGGCCAGCTTAAAAAACAGGTCAGACTAAAACCTAACTTGTAAATCGGTCGATAGATAAATTCGTTTCCACATGATTTAACTCAAATTGAGTGTTTTATTCGACATGAATTCAGCGGAGATAGTCTTAAAAGATTATTGTACCTGCGTAAGCTTCGTTTGCTCCTTTAGTACTTCGCCTTTGTAGTATATTTTCTCCAATCTAATAGCTTTTCCCATGTAATAGAATCTGTAAATAATATTATTTTATATTTTGAACTTTATCTAAGAAAATAGTAATATTTATACATTTTCATAACGAAACTTTAAACAACACAATTCTGTTTATTTGAAATGTATCTGTTTTCATGGATTATGTCTATTATATTTATTGAAAAAAAAACAACTTACATGGCAATAATCGGTAGTACAGCACAAACAATTATGTAAGGTATACTGAAGCCTATATGTTTCGCTCCTGATGACGTAGATGGCCATAGAAATGTACACGTAGTTCCAGTAGAGTCACAGGAGTATTTTCCATATCCAAACAATGGAGGGGTGGCAAATATTATGGAATTCGCCCAACTAATTCCAACTAACGTCCAATAAAACCCCACATACAAAGATCTTTCTAAAACATAAATCAATAGATATAACTACTAATAAATACATCTAACTCTCAACATACGATGATATAATTATACTTACCACGTCTGTAGTATTTTGCTAATAAATATCGTTCGAGAACCGCCAGAAATAAAGCAGTCATTTGAAAGACACCAAAGAATTGGTTCAAAAATGCGAAAAGTTGACAGCATGCTGGACCAAAAAGCCATCTGAAAACATAGTTTTTGTAAGTGCTTCTTTAAAGATTTATTTAATACTTATATACGTTACATTTGAATGCTCTTACCAAACAAGTTGAAATGAACCGGAATACCTAGCCTATAATTAATACAAATTCATCTAAGAACTACTTATTTTAAACATGGCTTAAATGAAATTTTAATTAAAAAAATCTTTAAATTTGGTTGATGAAAACTTTTTTAAATCAAAAAAAATATAAATAGTCTAATTTTTTTAACAACAAATCGTACCGCTTTCTAAAACAAAAAATAATTATGTTTTATCAAACAAAAAAAATAGAATACAAAAATATCTGGTACATCCCAAAATTCAGCGTAAAATATTTTGTAATGAAAATATTGTATTGTTCTGTATTACTGACCTCTTTGCTATCGCTGAAGATCCAGAAAATGGAAATCCGACAAGATTTCGGCCGAGTGAAGCTGTGCATAGATTAAGTACCAGAATATGACTCCTGAATATAAGTAGGTGGCTGTGAATGAATGTGGCAAAAAGCCAACCGTTGAGCAGCACCCCGAACACACCTACCAATTATAACCACGTTAACATTTCATACACAACTTCTTGTATTCACAGACTAATTTATGAAGACACACTGTACTCAACTTCCAAAAACGAAAAGAACAAATGACTGCACTAACCAAATATAAAAAGGCAAGCTCCCAACAGTATTTTGTAAGAACCATCGAAATAATACCACGGGCACTCATCTTCCAGGTCATTGAACAAGTTTTGCATTTCTGTGAAACCTTGACGCGGTATAACCTAGCGTTCGGCACCGTAATCAAAAATTCGGGGCGGATATTGTGAAGTGCGCATTTACATAATTATTCATAGACAAATAAACGTCCACGTAGTGGAAGCGGTTACAGAGACTGGTCAGGTTGTCGAACCAGCATGTAGGGATTTTGTCCAACAAAAGGAATGGATCTTGTTACATTACCTGACGCCACTTTGTGTGCGACATCGAGGGCGTAAACGTGCGGTATGTCCTGCTACGTGGACCGGACAAATCTACTCCAAGAATATATAGTAATATACTACTCCTCGCCTGCTCAACCTGATAACAATTTATCCACACTTTTAGGTCTTAAATATGTGTGTTATACAAGTAATATATCGTGAAGAACTCAAATTTATATGAGATCAAGTTACTAGTCACATACTAAGTACAAAGTCTAAACAACGATTACAAGTAAAAATGAAAGTAGGTATACCTATTGGAAATTGCCTTGTCTGACTTGATAAGCTGTCCATAGTGCGCTTTATCCCTCAACGGTCTTGTCGGCATCGTTAACTCAGTTTCTGATCAGAGGTATAATCACCATTAACCGAAATTGGAACGGTTCATTGCTGAAATCAGACAGGGGTCATTTTAAAACTGAGAACTATTTACGATTGCTGTATATCTACAATTCAATCATAATTAAGATATCCGGGATATTACGACGAGGTAAAATCATCGTATAAGCCAGAGATTTGTCTCAAGGTCCAATTGATTAAGACACTAGTCTACATATCTCGGGGATACCGCTACCAGCGTAGGAGTATATTAAATCATTAAATAACAATCATGCAAAAATGGGATTGTTGTTTGTAAATTGAATGTTATTTAATGATGGATTGATTGAATCATTAAAATATTCTTCTATTAAATAATTAATTTCTAAATATCTAAAATGGGTCAAACATGATTAAGACATGACAACATGATATAGAATCTGTTAAGAGTCTTCCTTAGAGCGTTTATAAATATGGGACATAGGGAATTGTGACACAGAGATTTCATAAATAAAATACATAATATACAACTAAAAGTAGCGAATTTAAAATAAAACTAACTTATATTCTAAATCTATTCTACTCGGCAAGGTTCCCAGAATGCTGGCAGCATTACCCCGTTGAATGGCAAAATTTCATAAATTGAAAATTACGTGGGTGAACCCACAACAATAGCATTCCTGCTGTTTTAGTATTACACTTGTATTCCCTTCCTTATAAGTGAGTTATAGTGTAACGTTATATAACCTATCTGTATGTTATAATCGCTTAATCTTGAATCCATTATGTGGTCTTTAAGTGTGACATATAAATACCTAAATATTTAAAGTTATAATTTTACCAGAATTGCTATTTTCTTTTAATGCAGTACTTAATCATATTCCAGTTAACCCAGGGACCTAAAAAATAGTTCTCATTGAAAGCTTTATCGGTCTTATACATCTTTCAGCCCTTTTTCTACATTGTATCAGGCATGATCAACCCATTGTACTGAATACAATAGTTATAGGTCCGCATTAGACTTCGTTTCAAAAAGCTAACATTAAGCTTACCTTATTTAGTACAAAATCAGATAAAGTGTTACTTTAGCGCAATAAAAATAAACCTACTAGGTACTAGGTAAATAGTAAGAAGTATAGAATTTAACTCCTTTTCAATATGTTTGAGTTTACTAGGTTAGATAAAGTTCTATTCTATCAACCGCAACAAAGAACGACTCCAATAAAATAAGAAAGAGGAAAAATATAAGACATAAGTTGTTGCTGAACCTTGTACTGGGAAATATTTTTACAATATCTCACACCTCAGTGAATTTTTAAATCTTATTATGTAATGATTGGCTCCGCCGATATTTTTTCTTTTAACCTCAGCACTGAGCGGCCAATATATTTTACTTCCCACTGGTTTAAAAATAGTAAAAAACCGACCTATATTTATAGCATAGTATTTGAAGTTTCCCAGATGTCACGGCTTCGTCTTTCTCACAGTCTGTGTAACGAGCTCAGGTAACCGCTGACGACGCGAAGTGTTATGCGCAAATGCTTTGTGGCAAAAAAATATGCAAACGTAAATTAACCTGATAATCTATACGTTATTGACTTGGCACCGCCTGTAAAGTATACGTCATACACGTGTGCTCCACACAGCCGCCGCACTTCAATCGGACTCGTTTAATTACGGAAAAGATCGCGTACGTTTTTGGCGATGTTATACTTATAACCGATCATCGCCTAGCTGTTATCAAAGTCACTGATTTGTTATTCACGTTGAGCGCTCAGTGCAGTGCCGTCACCGTTCTAGTCGCGGCAGGATGTTGTCGTTGGAGCAATTGTCGCAAATGGTAAAGGAACACCTTGGACTGTGCAACATAAATGGCTACGAGCACATTTGTAACTGGACAATTGGCGAATCATCCTTAGGCGGCCGTGGCTTAATAGCCACCAAAGACATTAGTGCTGGTGAAGTGCTGTTCGTTGACCACCCTCTGTCATATGGCCCGCGGGCTGGCTCCGTTATTCAGAGAGGATGTACAGTGTGTGGCAAGCTTAACAGCGAAACTTTCTTTAAGTGCTCTAAGTGTGCATTATTGTTGTGTTCGAAACAGTGTCAGAATACTAACACCCATTTTGATGATTGTGGCATAATTTCTCGTTGGAATTTCAAGGCACCTGTGGAGGAAATCGACGATTCATTACTATCGAAAGCTCTAGCACCTATACGATCTCTTTTACTCAACGAAGATCAAAAGCAACTTTTGGCTTGTCTGGAAGCGCACAATTTACCTCAGCATACAAAAGAAATACGAGACATAAAACCATTTTTCGATATCCCCGAAAATGAAGAACAACTAATGCTGTTAGCTTGTTGTGCGTTTGACACGAATGCATTTCAAATTGCGACGCCGTTCCATAAAAAGGAAACGAGTATGCGCGGATTGTATCCGGTGTCGGGATTGATGAATCATAATTGTCTATCAAATACAAGATATTGCTTCAATAGTGACTATCAAATGACCGTGAGAGCTGTAAAGCCAATAAAAGCGGGATCCGAAATATTCACGTGCTATTCTGCATTTTTATGGGGAACTCCAGCGCGAAGGGCACACCTGTACAAAACAAAACACTTTCTATGTAAATGCGACCGATGCGCCGATGCTACCGAGTATGGAACTCTACTATGTGCCCTTAAGTGCATGGCAACACATTGTCCAGGATATTTACTTCCCATCGAACCGCTGAGAACCACTACTGCTTGGAGGTGTTTAGAATGCGACATGCGTGTGCCAAACAAAAACATTTGTGCTATACAAGGAGCTCTCGGAAGTCTTATGGGCACCCTTGACTTTGATGACGTAGGACAGTTAGAATCATTTTTAGTAACTCGAATATCAAAATTCATCCCGAAAACCAACCAAATCGTAGTTGACCTCCACTGTCGACTAATATGGTCGTTTGGAGAAGTTGAAGGATATCGCTGGCATGGTAAGTGAAATGTATTAAATAAGATTTAAGATATTGAATTTTATAAAAATAGAATTTGATAAAAATAGATCTGTGAAAATAAGATGGGTCTCACAAGAACAAAAAATTAAAAAGTATTAAGAACGAAACATATAAATAAATAAACAATTTCTTAAATATTTTTTTAACCAAATACATTACAATTACAAAACTGTATATTATATACAGTTTTAAGATCAACTTATATTTATCAGAACGATGAGAATATCTCATTTTATCGCTATCACATAAATTTATAGTTATCACGTAAATTTGATATCACATAAAAATATAACAAACAAACAAACGTGCACTTGAAAAATCTCAATCGGAGGAATATCTAGGCTCTTTCTATTAGTTTCTATTCGCTAAACACTGAACAACACAATCTATCGAATCGATGAATGTGACGTCAATGATTTCCAATGTGTTTTCAACCGTGACGATATAAGCTTAGCAGCCTGGTGCATATTTATTCAGTTATTAAAGGATCTACCTAACTATACCTTAAGCGGTCTCGGACAGGAGTCATACTGGTCATTCCCCATGCTGCCCGCATCATTGATTTTTAAGACAACTCCCTCATTATGGAGATGTCTCCTTGTATCGCAGGAGACTTTAAACACATATAATTCCCGAGACAAGATTCAGAACAACCATCAGTGGTTCACACAACTTATTGCCCCCGATGATGGGAATCGAACTCAGAACGTCAAGTCTCAGACTCAAATAATTAACTTTAATCATGCAATATTTTCTTTTTTTTTTATCTACCCAAAATCATTTTTTTTGTACCTACTGAGTGACTTTCCCTATATTTTTGTAGTTGGTATATATTCACTCACACCAAGCAGTTCATAGCAATCTTGATAGATTATTAGCTAAAACCGTCGACCTGTTTAGTGCCTGGGAGGTCGCGGGCACGAATTCCCGTACAAAGGAAATTTCTTATATAACCAGAATTTGTAACATGAATGTGGTTTAATATTATAAAATGGGTGAGTTACAATTTATCATTCTTTAAAAATGACTGGCTGATCTACTAAAGAAGTGCATACTGAAGAAGAAGTGCATTCAAGAAAATTCAATGATAAAATGTTATTTCAATGTAATAATTTTATTAAAACAAAATAATGCTTAATATAGCATAATTATGTTTGTGAATTGCTCGTTCATTCATAGTTCAGTCTATGCATAGAAAAATTTGATCACCATCTTTTATCTAATAGGTATGAAAAAATAATGTACTTATTTAAGATAATTAACTATCTAGATCTTTAATAGTAAATTTATACTATTTTACTAAATCCCTTGTAATCTTAAACCTCTTTGGTTTTAAAAATATCGTTTCCTTACGCCAGTACATCACAACCACGCCCAAATCTAAATTTATCCCATTCTTATACAACATTATGATCTTGATTGATTGATCTTAATCAAAAACTAGAAAATGGGGCGCACGCGCAAATATGGAGAAGATATACATTATGTATGAAGACCAAAATCGTAATTATTGTCTTCCCACAGCGAAATGATTTCGTTTTCATAGTAGAACAATCGGTTCATATATTTAATCCTACTAATAGGTATTATAAATACGAAAGTTTGTATGTGTGGATTATTTGTTACTCTTTTATGCAAAAACTACTTAATGGATTTGGCTTAAAGTTTGCTCGCGGATAGTTTATAAGCTGGATAACATATAGGCCACTAACTATCACGCTCCCATCCACTGGAGCAGTGACGCGGGTGAATAAAGAAAAAGTAGTTTTACCTTCTAAGAAATTACGATAGTGAATGTGCTCTTCCCTTTGTTCTGAACTTTCCTTTCTATGTTCTGATAGGTTAATAGTCTTACTCATACTCTGTACGTACAATCTTCAAGAGACACCTACGAGACGTGTAACAAATAATATTATTATTTGTTTAGATTTTTGGAAGGTATTAACTAATAACTGAAAACATAGTATATTTAAATATATTACAGTTTCATTTTCGTTACTACTATAAGTGATCGTTGTGCCGCATAATTCATTACACAATTATGACGACAATGAGCAATTTATGAGAAATTGAAATGTTAGTTTACCTGCCAACTTTTAATCGCGTGTAATACGACATGATTAAGCAACATATGAGATAGCTTTTTAATATATTACGGATGTACCTACTAATGTGATTAAGTATCATATGCCGCGCATCTTAAGCGGCAATAGCCCAATTGCTAGGGCTTCGGACTTGTGATCTTGAGGTCACCGGTTCGAACCCCACCCATTGCACTACCGACGTGAACCCACTGGTAACACAAGCATTTTAGCTTAGCACGAAGGGTTAACAAGAGGTTACTAGTAGAATGCAAAACTCTGCTAGTAATCTTTTATAAAAATGAATTGATGAATGAGAAAGAGAATGGGTGGGAATCAAAATTCAATTCAAATTCAAATACAACGTGTGCTATATCTTTTGTGAATTCTTAAAGCGATTCTATGATGACACAAAGTGCTTGGATGGTAAGTTTATTGTTACTGCTACAGGAAGTTATTCCAGCCAGGTACACTTCTACACCGTGGATTAATAACGACGATACCGCATAATCACAGCGCAGAGCGTTATCAGAAGAGTTTCAGTTAATAAATATAAATTTATTTATACTGTAAAAGTAACTACATATACTCGTTAATCATAATATCCACGATGTGAATGAGCACCTATTAAATTTACGTCTGATTCGTCACGAGATCTTGCACTAACAGCGAGCTTATGACTTCCGGCGGCTATTTTCATACTGTGTCATGAACATGGATACCTGTAGGATTGGTGGCTTCAGTCAGCCGCGCGACGCTGTCTTGGTCGACCCACCATGCTACTAAGCGCTTACACACAAAACGACATGAAGTGATACACATGTAAAGAAAACTATCCTAATTCGCTGCTTTAATATTATAGCGACACGAATGCAAATGTGTAACTACACGATAATGAGTTTTAGTCTCATGATATTGCATATCAATTTGTGTTGAATCATAACCTTATTTCGTGTCACTATTACATTAAAGCAGCGCTATGATCAATTTAGTGAACTCACCTGGATTATACTTAAGTGGATAAGACTTAATTTCTTAACAGATGAAGAAAGATAGCTGTTGTTGTCAAAAATAATTCATTTATGCCAAAATGAGCTAATGATGTAAGCTCCGTGAGCAGATCATGCTGGTAAAGACAGTTATTTGATGTGTTTGTGAGGATGGATGGATGGATGGATGGATTACACTTTCTTGCATTAACTACTAAACGGGTTTAATCAAGATCACGAGGTTAGTTAAAAAGCTGGATTAACATATACTTACAAAACATCACGTTCCAAACCGAGAGAAACGCGGGTGAAACCGCGGGGCGCACCTAGTCATTAATAATAATTACTTGTATAAACGGTGTACCATCGGCTTGTTTGTTAACTAAATAAAATATTTCTTAGTTATGATTACGCTTAATTTACATCAATTAGTATTGCTTTTATCCATTTTTCTCATTTCCAATTCATTGCAATGGAGACGATTTCATTGCTTTGTTTTCCTGTTCTCACTTTCACTTTCGTGCTGGATCAACTTTTCATTCCTGGAGCTAAAGTGGAAATAAATCTGTACTAATATTAAAAACAGGAAAGGTTTAAATGTAAGGTTGTTTGCATTGATTAGGCTCCATAACCACAGATTAATAAACAGTTACTACTGACCGATTTTAACATTCTTTCAACATTACCAAGCTGCGTTATCCAGGAGTATCATTTTTAATTTAGAAGTTCCCACCGGAACGGGAGCAACGCAGGTGAAACCACACACGGAAATCTCGTATAGGTACTTCTTGAGATTTAACAATTTTTGGGATTTATTCCTTAAGTGGAATAAACAATAAATTCTTTCATCACTAAAGTTTTATTTATTTTCGGATTTAGGAAGACATGCATCCGTTAAAGGATATTTTACTTATTAAAGATGCATACCATAAACTTGAATACATAAATTTTACGAAATGGCTTCAATAGGTCGGTTTGACTATAATGTGTAAAGGGATGTCGGAGAGGACATCATAACGCGCTACACAGAAATTTTGCGGCGCGCTTAGCAAGAACGTATCTATTTTATAATACTTAGATACTAAGAATTTTTGGTGCATATCCGAAAGATGAAGCGATAAATATAGAAATAGATTTAAAACTAACTATATGCTATAAAAAACTTGAATAGTTAGTTATATTCAAGTATTTTATAGCTGGTTGAACATGAAAACTCATTCGTAATTGTTAAATTACGAACGTTTTGATGTTCAACCAGCCGTCGTCGGTGGCACTGCACCACCGAATGCAGTGCAATAAAATAATGTATCAAAAGTATTGAGAACTATCGCCAATATATTTTATTTACAAAATGCTAAATGCGAAAAATAAGGACAATGGTGTTTAAAAAAAAAAAGATAGATTCACACAGGAACTTAATAGTTATTTGTTATACAAGAGTGCAAAGTTGCTTTTTAACCGCGTGTTCAATTTTGATGACCGAGCAAGCGAAGGATTCTAAAATTGAATCACGAGCGCAGCGAGTGATTTAAAATTAGAATCCTGAGCGTTAGCAAGGGAATCAAAAGAGCACGAGGTGAAAAATCTTTGCACTCGAGTGCAACACGTAACTTTTCATTCCACCTCAGCGAGGAAATGCGCATTATTAACAGTTTCAGTCAATTCTGTTGGCGTCAAACAAACTTCCTCGTCGCTAGAATCACTCATTTTAGTTTTTTCACTTGTTTTCAAGTTTCTTGTTTTTAATATAAGGTTTAACAATGACGTGAAAAAATGCCGCGTAAAGAACCGCGTACAAAGCAAATTGAAAAAAGAACACCAAGAAGGTTCCGAGTCTGAGTTTTTAACAAATTAAAAAAAAGTTGTATGATATATTCGGCACCATAGAGGTAGCAGTAAATAGGTTTAATGTTTTTTTTAATTCACAAACTTAGTGCACACGATGTTCTAAATTCAATTTACTTTATCCTCTAGAGAATAAAAACGGCTTTTCCACTCAGATATTGAAGATTAAAAATACTCTTTCCGAGATGGTGGGAAGAAAAAGTTTTATTCATTTGTATAGATAACAAATGCATAAAAAACATTCCAGTAAGTTCAAAGGAGACATTAATGCTGCATTCCAGTGCCGAGCCAAAGGAATAATGGGTTTTACTCCAATGAAATTAGTAAAAATATAAAGGTAATAAAAACGTCTTAAACAAATATTAAAAAATATACCAGATACCTACCTATTAAAAAAACCTACCATACACATATTCTTATGCTAATGAGCAATGCAATTGTAGTTGTAACTAATACTTCTGATTATGTAGGTAAGATATTTTACATAATAACTTATTACGCACATAAATAGTATTCGGTATTATGTAATACTTGTTTCATTGTAATTATTTGTAAAGCTTATTTACAAGAAGTACTCCAATGAATATGCATGTCCAATGCATATTTATATAAATACGTCCACGTAGAATTGGTACTTTGGATGAATCTTCTTTTCGCGATAAAAGGCAGACTTTCCCTTTACCGAAGAACCCGTGGTACCTTTCATCAAAATCGTTACGTTGATAATTTTAAAATTTGCTTGACACTAAGGACCTATTCATTAAAACGGATAGAAATAAAACTTAAAAGACAAAGAAATACTTACATCTAATATAAATAATACATACGAACTTTATATACACATACATGATGCAATAAACATTCAACACGCGTTGTAGTCACGTGTTAATATGAATGTTACTTTGCAAACAGAAATATTTACCTTTTGAACATTGTTTCTCAACCTAAAGTCTTGACCATTGTAGGGAATATGTGAAAAATTATGGATGTGATCCATGTGATCAAAACATCTCCTGCTCACTACATTAAAGTGCTGAAGTGCTTGTACAAAAAAGCCAAAATCTCGGTCCAAGTACAGGGCCAATGTACGAAGGCAATCCCGTTACGGAGAGGCGTAAGACAGGGAGATGCTATAACTCCCAAACTCTTTACTGCGGCTCTGGAGGATGCCTTCAAGCTCCTGGAATGTCAAGGACACGGCATCAACACAAATGGCGAGTACATCACTCACCTTCGATTTGCCGACGACATACATAGTGATCATGGCAGAATCGCTAGAGGACCTTGGACGGATGCTCAATGACCTAGATGGAGTTTCCCAACAAGCTGGGCTTAGAATGAACAGTGATCGACTCTCTCGATCTCGATCGACTCTCGACTGTCTCTTACTGTGTGCCTCATAAGAAAGCTCAAAGTCACTCAGCTATGGAAAGTGCTATGCTCGCTATGAAGTGATTCGCAGGAGAACAAAAGTCCCTGACATAGCTCAACGGATTAGCAAGCTGAAGTAGCAATAATTATAGGCGGGACACATACCTCGAAGAACTGCCGATGGAGCAGAATGTTTCTCGAGTGGAGACCACGAACTGGCAAGCGCAGCGTGGGATGACCAACTGCACGATGGACCGACAACCTCATAAAGGTCTCAGGAAGTCAGTGGATACAGGCATACTAGCAATCGTTTCCACTAGTCTAGTGGAAACGATTTAGAAGTCCGGAGGCCCCGGGGCAACAGAGAAGATGAAGCCCCCTGGCCACAAATTAGTTTCCCTCTAAATGTCTAGAAATTTTGAAGTATATATACCTACTTTTGAAGACTATTTGAATTCTGATATTTTACTGATTGTCTAATTTAAGAGAACAAGTATGGATGAACAACCGTTATAACAATATTTAAGAACTATTACATTAATCATGGTTGTACAAAGTACTGTTAGAATTTGAAAGACTCTATTGTGGGGGCCCCTCTATTGTGGAGGCCCCGGGGCAGTTACCCTGGATGTCCTCCCTTAAATCCGGCCTTGCCACTAGAAATCTATGGGTGGCCTATGTTCAGCAGTGGACGACAACAGGCGGATATGATGACGATGAAGATGTATAATAAACTCTTGGTTAAAATATTATTATTTGACTAGAGATAATTACACCGTAATAGTAAAAAAGAAATGTTTGTTAGTTTGTTCAATCTCGAAATCTACTTATTAAACGATTGTAAAAATTCTATTACCAATAGAAAGCTACATTATTTATTAACTATATTTTAAGACGAGTTAATAAAAATAAAATACCAATGACTAAAAACAGATTTCAATACGATAATCATGACATCTTGAAATAGATACCTAGATATAGATAGACTTTAATTGTTCAAACCACCACCGCTCGTAAAACTTAGTCTAGTACATGAATATCTTAATATTCATGTACGATTTATAACAACTGCGCTCGTATTGTATTTCGAGGACATGTTGTGGTATTACATGTCAAGGTTTTATAAATACACATCATATGTACACCCTATAGTAAACAATCAACAATTTACATCTAGAGCTTGTATTTATATTTATATTGCTTTACTTTTCAAGCGATATTCAGTATTCTTAATAAACACGTCCAAGTCATCTAAAGCAACCCAAAACAGACAAGTCCACGATTTAAAACCTGGATTTTTTTAAAATCTGAAATTTTACATTTTAGTGATACATTTAAGTCCGAATTCCATGTCTCAAACAAAAGTTTTTACTCAGAAAAACACAAACGCATCTTCGCATTTTATTAAGATCAACTAAAACACGGACAGCTAAGAAATATAAAAAATTTGAAAATAAGTAATGAAGAACTTAGTCGGAAACAAAGTGACAATTTTGCACTGGGAAAACTTCCTAATCATAAATTTTATTGTGCTACGGTTAATATATCTCACTCCACTAATTTATTGTTGTTTGTCACGCATTTGTGGTTGTTATTTCAATGTGCAAAATTGATATATGTACCGATGCAAAATACAACTAAACGCATATCTTGTTGGTGTCTTATTTCACCATCCTCGAAATCATTTCTCCAGACCATTTAAGGTCATAGTGGCATATATTTCAGAAGATTTTATAAATGTGTCGGTAAAACAGATGCTGTCACAGTTTAAACCTGTGTGACAGTTTTAATACCGGTGTTAGATCAGGCGCAGGGCCAACAGCTTAACTTGCTCTCTGCGACATGAATGGAAATCCACCAACATCAGGCTGATACTTCGGAAGGTCAGATATAGCGGTATCTGTGTAGTGGTGTTAGCTTCTTGCAGTCTCTGTACTATTAATTGATAAATTTTGATCTCGCCATCTGCATCGTCTAGGACGTCCAACGACAATGCCTACGACGCTTGGTGCGCAAAGTGCGGTTCGGTATATTTGTAACTTGAATTTGAATCGTTTCAGATGGATTTAAAATTAAAAGGATTTTAGACAATATTTCAATATTCAGCAATGATTCTTAAAATCATAATTGTACACTATGATTTTATGAATCAAACTTGGCAGGACAGCGGTAACGGTAAGACAAAAAAGAAAGAAGTTTATATATGTCTTATCTAAACGGATTGACTTATGTGCTTGCCAGGCCTTGGTTCCATGAGCGTTTTAATAGCGTGACTTTGCGGAGGGATAGCAGAGCAAGCATTAGGTATATCTTAAAAATTTTAAATGAAAAACATCGCAAATTTACAGAAAACAATGCAAATGTTCTTTTTGGCAAACGTAATTTTCTAGTATATCCATAATTAGAGAAATTGTTTATTAATAATTTCATATTTTGTTTAAAAACCTACATTTTCTTTCATATAACTAAATTCTTCGCCGTATCCTTACTAACTCTTTCTGTCTGTCGCTCTTCCTCAAAAACTACTGAACCGATTTAAATGAAATTGCACAAACCCTGAGAAAGGAAATAGGCTACTTTTTATAGTGAAAAAGGTTCGTTGTAGGGGAAGATTGTCAAAGTCGCTATTCCACGCGGACGAAGTCGCGGCCACAGCTATTAAATTAAAACTATAATTTAAAAAATGTCGACGTCATATTTTGTTAATCTGTACAACTAATGTTTCGTGACAATGTTACTCAATAATATGTTTAGAGATCTAGAGTTAAACCAAATGAAAGCAACTGTCTTTTATACGAGTTAACGTGATGATATAATTTACTAGCATTAAGACACGGACATCTTAATTAAAATTCTTTTATAATAATTATATCAAAGAGAAAAATAAATAAGCATGTACTGTATAAGAAACTCTACATTGTATTTATGAAAGTGCGGAAAATACCTAATTACTGACTGATGTTGTTATATTTTAATAACAATATATGAGATTTACTAATGAACAATTCTATAGCTACCTGTGGTATGAAGATACATGATAAATATAATCTACACTCATGGACAAATTTAGAGGAACGCAAAAAAAAGTTCGATCATGTTTTTTATATCCTTACGGACTGGCCACCTTTTGTTTCAGTTTCATTTGTTTTTTTTTCTCTTCGTGATAATTTAATAAATGTGTGTTGTAAGAGAACAATTAGAGCATATTGTCGTATTTGAACAGTATTGTAGAAAGTTTTTTACAAAAAAAAAATACATCACGGTGTTACTTGGAGACTTTTTCAGTTATTTTTCGCTATGATAGACAGGCGAATACACGAGACGCAGAGGGCAAGGCAGAAAAAGAAGACCACAGCTAGGGACGATAGTTTTATGGTAAGCAGTTTGCTAAGAAACTGTACCTCGACGTCTTTTGCGGTAAGAGCTAGCTCCAAAATGTGCGTAATGTGGCAGTAAGCACTAAAACGATAAGAAGAAGACTTAAAGCAGCTGGAATAGGGGCGTTCGTACCTGCCAGATGGCATCTTCTTACGACAGGCCATAGTGTAGCTCGGACTAACTTTGCTCGTGTTCACCGTGATTGGAACACTGCCGCCATCGTTTCGGTATACCTTCAAGGAGTCGAAATCAGTGTTTTGGAATGGCCAGCCCGCTCACCAGACTTAAACCCGATTGAACATGTCCGGGATAAACTGGGAAGACCAATAAAAGAAAGAATTCCAGCATTAAACAACTTAAGACAATTCAAAACGGCATTGGTAGAAGAATGGGATCAAATGCCACAAAGTTTCATTGATTTAATAAAAAGTATGCCAGGACGAATGGAGGCAGTTTTAACAATGAGAGGAGGTAACGCCAAGTATTGAATATGCCTACAGGACTAGTGTTCATGTTACCTTTCATTACAGAAGAAGCCAGCCATTTGACAATTTTTTTTATATAATTAAAGTTCACCGTTTTCTCTACATTTCGTCAATAAGAGATAACTTCAGTATTTTGTTTATTTTTATCAGTAAATTCTACATTATTTTACTGTATTTAAAAAAGTTAATTTAACTGAGATATTAAACGAATTAAATTTGTCTAGCAGTGTATTACAAATAAAAGCGTTTAAACTAGATATATATATCTACACTAATGTACAGTAAAAAATACAATTACGTATTGAAATCCTTAAGTACTACCTACCACTGATTTTCACCTAAAATGTATCTAATAAATAACTGTAAAGGTAAAATAATATAGGATTAACAGTTTTGTGAGTTTAATTTTACATGAATTATGTTTTTTTGGAAAACAGATACATAGAGTTATCAATTATACAATTTTCATTAGGTACATATACTGCTGTTCCTTTTCATTCAGTTTTTTTTTTAAATTACTTATTTACATATAAATATGCAAAATGTATTACCGCATTAATGTGAAAGTGACAAACACATTATATGCACCATCTTTCATATTTTGGCGCTAGTACAAGAACAATTAACTGCATAACGATGTAAATAGGTACGCAGTTTCCATTATTAGGTTGCATTCTAACACATATGATATAGAATAAGAGTATGGAGTGAGTAGGTAAAGTTTTGGATGTTGGTCTAAAGGACTATTGTGTAATGTGGCATTAAATTATAAGAAGCAATTGTAGTAGATATTGAAATAAGTACATACACTTTTAATATTGGTGCAGCTAACATACACATAAATAATACAGTACACATAAATAAATAGGTCAATTTGCTGTCTAACAAATCATGAGTCAATAATTTATTATTTTTTTAAATTATGTTTATTTCTAATTCGGTAATGAGACGGTCGGTATGCTACTCTAGTTTGGCTCATGTTTATTACATTTGAGTAAATGTTCACTAGTATATAAACGTTACGGTCGATGCGCATTTGGATCATATAGCTCCAATTCCTGCACTCCTCGTCAAAGTGGACACTATGTAGGCATTTCTATTCACTGGCATCAAAGTATATTCATCCTACTAAATAGGTCGTTGACCTAGGCTTAAACAACTGACATTTCTCTTTTCATTTCTTTTTTTTATTAGACTATGGTCCGCTTAAACAAAAGTACCTAGTCAAATATAGTAGGTACCTACATTCCTTTTTATGTAACACATTCGACGTTTTTGCCTACCGTAGGTAGGTATAGGTACCGTGATGTAGCAAGCCTTAACGAAAAAAAAAAAGAAATTAGGTTTTGTTCATTTAGGTAGTCATCAACCAATTACATATTATAAGTTTGTATTATAAATATGTATTTTGCCGATCACTCATCAAGGGATTTAGCCCAAAACTGCTTATTTTGACAGCGATAGCCAACAAATAAAACATAAAATATGTCCATTTATTATATTCGCGGGCTTGCAACTGCGTCACTCCGTAATAGCAAATGCGTAAAAGTTTAAAGGCTTGTATAGTTAGTATTGCAGTATGAGTTCAGAATAGCGTGCGACGAGTACTACGCAACAAGTGAATAAAATCGGGGACGATAATATTGTGAGGGGCAGTAGTACAATTGACCGCCGATTGATATGGGCGCCGCAGCGAGGAACGCGCGCCCTCACGTTGTGACCCGGTGGATCTGTCTACCTCTACCGTTAGTACATATTCATAATAGTTCCAGCTACAAAATTTCTCTAATCACTGCAACAATATATGACTAGAATGTAATATGTAAATAGTTTGGCATTGACAGTGATCTACAGTTATGCCACCGCAGAAGTGACAAAGTGTCTCGTTTGCTTCTTATCTTGGTGTTATTGATGTGTTGTTTGATAAGCTGACAGGGTGTGAATGCCCTTAAGCTTCTGTTCAGCATTCAAGTCGTGCGTTAGACTTGGCGTTATGCCGTTAACCGATAGTGCCGAAGGTCTTGATTTTCTATTTTGCCAACTATTTCATCTACCTCGCCAACTATTGAAAACCAATTCGTCAATTGAGTTTAATTTGATTAAATTGCTTAACTAGGTGAAACAGAGTTCAGTAGACTATTTATAATACACATTTATACTTTTGTAGGTATATGTACCTATATCTGATAAAACGTATATAAAGACGCGTAGGCGTCTAGATGCATTCAAATACATTAATGTTATTTCATTCATTACATAAATGTAACAACGATTATTAACTGTATTATGTGTGCTGATGACAAAGATGTCAAAACAAAATTATTGCATGCACGCTCTATGGAGTAAGTAGTTTAATTATTCTTCATGTTGTGTGTATTGTTTGGGTACCTACTTCGTAACACAACAGTTATAACTGCAGCATTAATTATTATTAATTTGTAAACGTTTTGTATGTTAGTAACGAGATTAGTGTACATTGTAGGTACAACAAATGCAAACAAATCGACAAAGGCTTTAAAATTACGAAAATAGAAATGCAGGTAGGTCGGTACACATTTGCGCCGGTTATCATGCACCTTGCAGTTTCCGGTGTCGTTCATAATAGCACCAAAGGATCCTAGTACGGAGATCCTCACCTCGTAGTAGCATGGTAGGTAAATGTATTAGGTTTACAATAAGTTCCACTTTTTTATCAGACCATTTTATGTTCTACTTTAACAAAAATTCTAGCTAGCCAATAAGTACCTTCATTCATCGAATTAGGGTCGAGCAAGAATGCTGCAAAGACCGTGATAGATAAAGCTGCTAGTTCCGGTTGTCATTACAAGTACTCAGAAACATATTAACACAATCTGACATCTTTTTTTTTCTTTTTTTTTTAAGGTACTAAACTAGTAGACTGCAACTACTAGTATTCTTGTTAACCCTTCGTGCTAAGCTTAAATGCTTGTGTTACGAGTGGGTTCACATCGGAAGTGCAATGGGTGGGGTTCGAACCGGCGACCTAATTTTACCATTTAGAAACATTCATCATTAGAGTCTACTTTAGGGAAACTTTTTTTATGAAAAAAACATGGTTATTTCGTAATTGTAATCTTACTAGTTAAGGGTAAATCCTCTTGCAACGACTTATAAATCGAAGCGTTTATACACTATAAAGGGGCTTTATAACTACCTATATAAAATGTTTTTGGAATCGCTTCATCAATATTTACGTTACTTAATTAAATCTTTACTTTCTGGTACTTCCAGAGCTGTCGGTTTACCGGCTGGAGCTGAAAGAGAGGCTGTGCCGCGACATTTTGCGCACCCTGGCGGCGCTGGGCGCGGGCGACGTGCACCTCCGCGGCCTGCTCCTCTACCACCTCCACGCCGCCCTGGCAGAACGCGCCAGGCGATCGCCCGACCAGTATGAGGTAATTACTTTACATCAAGTCTTAATGACATCAAGATAACCTCCGTAGCGGTCTTCGGTCAAGGGTCCGTCGTCGGACGTAGGTCGTGTTCCCACACTGGACAAGAAATCTTTGTGTAAATTCTACGATTTCTGGGTTAAATTCTAAGTTTCTAAGGGTCTGGATGGTTGAGGGACTACCCTCCGTGCCTCGGAAAGTACGTTAAGCCGTTGGTCCCGATCGTTATAACATCATCTAAAACATGTTGTACGGGCTGATGATGATGATGAAGTCTTAATGTGGTTTCCGGCGTAGAATAGACCACCCGATATCTTCTTTTTTTTTCTTAAGAGGCGACTAAGGAGCTAAACTGATGTATGAGCTGCAGAATACATCAGCTTAAGGTTACTTAATTACCATCTTACTGCGATCACCAATCCGCCTGCCAAGCAATTAAGGAAATGTCAAAAAAAATCTCTCGAGTAAAAATAAATGACCGTACGTAAGTCTTTTTTATGTAAGCAGTTAAGTAGTTATTGGGTCTATAGGAATTATTAATGAAGGTGCTTCTAAAATATATGCCATATTTTAAATAGCAGACTGTATCATGTGTAGGTATTGATAATATTAGTGAACAATGATATACTTAATATATTTTATTTTACCAAAATTGTTTTTACTAAAAATACTATTAGGTATCCTACAGGGCACTGAGACTCACTCCGCGATACACGAGGAGGTGCGGCCAGCACAACTAGTATTGGACGACGACTATTTAGATTTTGGCATAAAGACTTTTGCTATAGTGTCCATAGTTTATCAGGTTCAGGTGGGCCCTGAATCCTCTATGTGAGAACTGAGGGCCCAACTTTACAGTCCATAACTCGGTTATTTGACTTTCACAGAATCTGATTCCAACTTTCACAATTCTTTGGAAATGTTCACTAAATCCTAAGCACATTTTCAAAGAGTTTTAACAAAGTGGCCCTCACACCACACGCACATGATTTATTTTAATATAATTTTATTATATTGTAGAGAATAATAAAATTTATTATTTCACAAAAAATATTCACCTATTAAAGGGATGGCATATAATAATATTAGAGGCACCTTATATATTGATACCTATTTAGTTTTAGTTTTTGTCGTTTGCATGTGATTCTATCTGAATTTCGCCAAATAGTTACCTAGGTACGTTATGCAATGTATTGCTTCAATGTAACTTTATGAGAAACATACCTATGTTAATTTAAAACTACAATATCCTAAAATTAATATCAAGTGGATTTGTTGAAGTACTTTATTTATTTAAAAAAAAAAAGTTAATTTTATATTTAAGTTCCCGCGCGTGATTTCTTCCGTGTAACTCCTGTTACACCTTCCTCGATGAATGGGCTATCTAACACTGAACGATTTTTCAATTCGGACCAGTACTTAATAATATTAGCGGATTCAAGTATAGGTACAAACAAACTCATCAGCTTTATATATTCAGCGCTAATGTCAGGAACAACTCGGCCGATTTGAAATAGACTTTCAGTGTTAGATAGCCCATTTAAGGTTATAGGCTAGTTATATTTTATTATGGAGTTCTTACGGGAACGGGAGCTACGCGGGCGAAACATTCCGCGGGAATCTAGTACCTCGATAACATTGTTACCTACCTGGTTACCTTTCAGATGAACGATAATTCATTTTAATACAATACAACAATAATTCATTCTTACAGGAGCTGAAATCTGAAATTGAGAATTCTATAGAACAAGCCTACCTAATACTCCAGGGTGATATATCCGCACCACCAGATCTTGAACTACGTCGTCGCTACCTTGGCCCAGGCTGTGATAAACCACATCAAGAACGATTTTTTATTCTTGATATCTAATGGCAATGTGATAGATAATGTACCTACCTACCTTTATTTTTAAATACCTTTAAGAAAATCGTAAAGTTTAATTAACATACACATTAAGTTTTAGAAATAAAAAACCTTTGACATTTATATACCTTTATTTATGTATATGTAATGTGTTTAGCCTAGATGTTAAACAATGTATAATTCTATAAGCCTAATAGCAAATAAAGGAATTAATTAAATTAAGGTAATTTTCTTTCTTTCATCGTCAACTAACTATATCTGTTCACAGTTCAGTGGCTGTGATAATAATTTAGTTGCGTCTGAAACTCGGGAGTTTTAAGTTCGATTCCCATCCTTTATTTTTATGGACCCATAGAGTTGTTCTTTATACCTACTTAAGGGAATTATCTTTGAAATAAAAAAAATACGAAAAAAAATCTATTGCGTTTTTTCGTATTTTTTATATACAAAATATAAAAAATACGACGACGCGGCGACGTATCGATGTATATGTAACGACATCTACAGTAGCCGCACACAAACTACTAGTCGATGACCAGCGCCATCTACCACCTAGCATCCTAACTAACCTGTATCGCGCAATACAAGTTCGCAAGCCAATTCGAACAGTAACAAATGGCCGTCGGTCGCCGGGCATACCACCTCGCCTGGCAAAGAAGATCTTCATTTCCTGTGGAGGAACACCACCAACCGTTCCTCTACATAATAATATATATATATATATGTTCAATATCAAAGATATTGAACATCAAGCTTATTTTTATAGGTACCAACTTACTAAGTACCTACACATAAAAAACATGTATGTAGTATATCTATACATTTTTCACACTAAAAGTACCAACTTAACACTGCCGCGCTAGCGATAAGAGCAGTAAGTAGGTTTTGCGTAGTTTTGAGTAATTGGCGCACAAAGTTTTTGTTACAATTTTGTTTTTCCTGACTTCTTTTTTTAAGTTATATTAATTTTGATGATTGAAACGTGTAGCCCAAATAAAGCGCTTTTATATTCTTCACTCAATAAAATTGTATGTATATTAAAATAGTTTTAAATGACGAAAATCCTTTTATATCTAGTGTTAGTTGAAGCAACTGAAATATCAATTGCTTAGAATAATAGCAGTAAGTAGTTAGTTACTGCTGTTATTACAAGCAACTCATACTAGGTTTAGATTATAGCTTAAGAATAAAAACAAAGTATTAGATAAAATCGTTTATGTTTATTAATATTTCTTTACTTACGTATTATTATCTATTATATTAAAATAGATTTATAAGTTAGTTTTATTTTTAATTAGTTATGTATTTTATTCATGTTTGTTTATTGTAAATTATATTAAATAACGAGGTTTCAAGAAATTAATTTATTAGGTATACAAATTTCTTACTTTGAAAGTCTTATAAAATAATTATAATTTTTTATTGAGCTCCATTCTACTCCCGTATATTATTACAAAAAAACTTAAAAAAATATATAAACATTGTTAAGTTAGCCATATTTTATAGTAACAAACGAAAAAATCAGCCTTTCCACGTTCACAATTTGAGATCAAACTAAGTTAAAATACTAGAATAAAAAAAGCGAACAAAATACATAAAACTAATGTATTTTGTTATATCATGACACCCCAAAAAAAAGGTTTTATTATTTTATTTCTTACATTATGTTCGATTTTTTTCTAGCAAAACTTAATCGGTAAATTTAACCAAGACCCCTCTCTGTTATCTGGCATTAATTCTAACAGTTTCTTTAAAGTCTCAGTCTTCGTATATTCTGGAATAGACCTTAATTTTTCTTTGTAAAGCCTGTTCCACCTGATGGTGAAAGCTGTCTGCGGACATAAACGTATGACCAGGTTCAAAATGCTTCAAGGTGATTGTTGTCGCGTTTATAAATTTTATACACCAGATAACTCAAAATAGCCCAGTTTTTATTTTGTGCAGAACAATTATTATCCATCCATAATACAATATGATCAGCATCACGTTTATGTAAAAGAAATGCATTTAGTGTCGAGATAATATCTTCCAGTTTTCTTCCAGTTATACTCTCGTTCCAGACGGCTGCAAAAGGCACGTTATCTTTTTTAGACCTTCCTTTTCACCGTTAGCTTTCGTTGAAGCTAACCTAAGCTGTATGGGTATGACCCTTTGCCTTTTTATTAATAAACGAAACACTTGTCACTTAATACATTTTATCTAACGTTTTTAGACCAATAGTAGATTTATCTGATAACTAAGTTGCTAGATGTTCATTGTGTAAAATAATTATTTATAAAATGTAAATTTAAGTGTTGATCATTTGGAAAAGTGAGTAATTTGTAAAATGATTAGTAGTAAAATGATCAATCGGCGAAACCATTGTTTTACCAAACGTTGTTTGTCAACTGTAATTTTGCCAAATGACTTTTGGTCAAACAGCAGGACCCCATTTTCATAATTATTGAGAGTAAAAAAATATATTTGTTAACCAACAATAGTAATTAAAACAGTTCATGCAATCGTAAAAGTGTGATTATTTTGATAAAAGCTAACTTAGAAATCTTGTCGGAGGTTCAATATTTTATTCGGAAGTTTAGTTTTGTTATTCGAAGTTCAATTTTCTTTTAGGAGAAATGTAATTTTAACATGCTCTTATTTGTTTTTTTCGGTATGTTTTGGGTTATTTTGTCGGTAATTCATTATAACGCTAGTTAATTAGAAATAATAGTCGGCCACAGATCGCTGGAGATTAATTTGTTTTTCGGAACCATTATTATTATCCATATAATTTCACTGTGTAACACCGCGCCCGCGCCTCTCCCCCTAGCACACCATTTGAGTCCCAAAATAGTAGGCCAAATAGCTCTTAAATTAAAATCATTCTTGCATTATAACAGCCGCAATGGTATGTCGAATTAAAAAGCTAATACTTTAAGTAAATTGAACTCTCAAATTCAATAATATATTTTTCTTATTTTAGTCACAGTTTAATGTATGATTATTACTGCTTACAGTGTAAGTGATCAAGACCGAATGTGAAGTAGACCTTGCTTAATATAACCACAGAATGATGAGTTACTGCAAATATTCCTAAGTATTCAAAGAAGAGTAAAAAACATACATTACATAATATATCCACAGTATGTTTAGTTACTGCCGATATTCTAATCAATTAAGACCTAATTAAAAACAAACTCTACTTATTATATCCACAGTATATTTAGTTACTGCTGTTCTCCTAGGTCATTAAGGCAAAATAAAAAAACATGCTTTACTTATTATATCGAGAGTATACACAGTTACTCCACATAATGTAAGTAAAAGTAAAACCTAAATGATAGAGCTTTACTTACTAACCCGGGGTAACTATACTTACTTTTGTTATGTTAAGGAAGATTTGTCATTTATTGGACTTACTGCCTTTATCCTAAACGAAATTTATTGGTTCCCGATAAGCTATTAAAACAGGTGTCAGCACATCTGGTAGTGCTCATTGCGCTGATTCGGGATCAATATTTAACTCATTTTGACAAAAATTTCACTTACTGCTCAGTTTCACTTAGTGCTTACAGATCAGTATAACCATACCTCTACATTAACGATGGTATAGTGGGAATCGAACGCCCCCGGGGTTCGGTATAGACTAGCAGTCCTATGAAAGTAAAATCACAGACAGAAAGTTAAGTTAACACTGGGAGACATGGATAAAAGGCTCAAAAGAGCAAAAAAGCCATAGGCTTGCAAATATTTTAAGAAAAATATAAATCTAAATGACAGTTCACTGGTTGTTTGTGATTTGCAAGATGTTAAGAAAACAATTGCAAAATTAAATACTTTGCTCTACACATTTCAGACTTTTATTACATACATTGATAAGCTATCGATACATCCAACAACTGATAAGTGGAACAATTAATTATATGTTAATGATTGTTGAAAAGTTGGGTTGCTTTTACTTGTCCATTTTACATAAACACAACGTACCTGTCCGAAGTGTAAGTTTATTTTATAGCAACATGTCTAAACGCCAAGCTCTGTTGCTTTCGTCATCAAATTGCCACGGCTACTCTATGCTAGAGTTCGCCAAAAATGAAATATGTTCATTTTTAAATAAGTAAGTACCCACTTGTATCTACATAATTTTGAGGACTTGCTTCTACTGAACACTCGGGGAAGAGTTATAAGTAAAGCAAGATGTCTTAATGCTTATTAGCAGCTGAATTTGGACTTTTATTTTTAATAATATTCTATACTTACATGATAACTGTTAAAGATTTTTTTTACCGACGTAAGTATTATGTAATTTGCTACTTCACCGGGCATAAAGGCGAGCAGAGCTCCAGTCTAGATAGATGGTTCTCATAAAAAAGTAGAAAAGAAACATTCACCAATGCTATAGCCATCTTTTCATGTATGAGACTCAGTATTAGGCTGGGTGAAAGTCTTGGTACTATCCTATCAGCATTGGTATGTACTAATGCTGATAGGATAATACCAAACTTTGGGTTGGGTATTGGGTAAATAATGTAGTTATTATTGAACATAAATAAATAAAACTTCCAAGTCCTGATGTTTCTGAGTGTTTAACTCTCATCTAATTCATACTTCAGCACTTCCTTACTTCCTGATTAATTTAAAATGGATGACTTAGGGACAATATTTCAATCTTCAGATAAAGTTATTACAGGGATAAATTTTAAATTTGAGTTTTTCTATGGAGATAAATAAAATTTAATTTTCATCTGAGGATTGAAAAATTGGCCCTAAATGATTATGTTTTCAGGAATAATGCAAATGAATTGATATTTGTGCCTTATGCTCAAACAGACTATGATGGTTACACTACCAAAATAAGTGATGTAATCAGTCCATGGGGATTCCAAGTTACTGGTCTTCATACATTTCCTGATCCTGAAAAAGCCATCAACTCTGCAAAAGCTGTATTTATAGGTGGAGGAAACACATTTCTTCTTTTGAAAACCCTTTATGATCATAACCTTGTAAGTCTCATCAAGAGCAGAGTGGATGAAGGTAGCCTTGCATACATGGGTAGTAGTGCAGGTACTAATGTGGCAACCAAAAGTATCCATACTACAAATGACATGCCCATTATATATCCTCCTACCTTTGAGGCAATAGGAATAGTACCATTCAACATAAACCCACATTATATTGACCATAATGATATTCCTACCCATAAAGGAGAGACTAGAGATCAAAGAATATCAGAATTCATGGAAATGAGCCATGCCAACCCAGTGTTGGGCTTGAAAGAAGGTTCTATTCTCCATGTCCAAGAAAATAGTTTGTCTATCAAAGGAGTTGCTGGAGCTGTTTTATTCAACAAGTAGGTATCTTACATAAATGCATAGAAGTTTAACATTATGCAATATAGGTCCTGTCATGTAAAAAAACACTGGCCAGTTACATGCGCTGACGCTGACTGAGCGATTTATCTAAATGGTGGTATGAAGGGGGCGTGGCGGAAGAACGTTCCGCCAGTGTCTATGCGCGCACGCTATTGGTTCATCAGTAGTCCTTTGCTTGTCGCACTGAGACCACGCTCAGTTCGCTCTAAAATACAGTTGCGCCCAAAACTTTTCTGTTCACGACGATGGTTTTATAGAGGATTTAATAGACGGCGTATCACCCGTTAATTATTATTTCTTCTTCTTCTTTCTATAATCCATTTTTGATTCTAGCCTTTTCCAAAGTAGCTAGTAAATTTTATTGATGATTCTACAATAAAACTGTACTCATGCGCAAACACATACCCTCTACTGTCCCTCAGCGTTCTTTATATGTGACGGGATTAGTAGGTACTGTACGGATTATATTGTGATGTTTCACTGGTCATTACAATTAAGTAGAGCTCTCTAAAAAAGGCATGGTTAAATTTGGTACCATTTAATTAAAACGAAACTAACCTATTGTTTAATTTGTTCTAGGACTGGAGAAAAGATAGAATACCCTGTTGGAGCAGATGTATCATTTTTGTATAATAATAATTAATTAGTCGCAATTTCATAATTATGATTTTAAATGAGAGGTAACTATTGTAACCTATTGTTTAATAACTATTTTAAACACAACAAATTTGAAAACTATGTTTAATGGAATATACTACTACATTGTAAGAAATATTTAAAATCCAATAATAAACATACAATTTTTTTAAAGAGGAATATAAATGAAAATAAGGTTGTTTTTTTATTCTTCATATTATATCAATTGAAACCAATTAATATGAAGTCTGACCCTATGTTGTATAAATAGTTCATGCTATTTAGACTGCATCACTTATTCTTGATCAATTAGGTTTTAGGTGTTCCAGTTATGCCACAGTATCACTTAAAATCCACATCACAAACAACTGTAATCAAAACCTTTAAAATTAACAATCCAGTTTCCGAAAAAATGTTCACTTGTTTTTATTTTTTTTGACATTTTAAATGCCTTATCTATTTCACTTCCAAGTACTGGTTGAGCAATGTAAACTCGACGAGACGAGTTTAAGGTTTGTGTCATCCTGTTACTGGCGCATGCAGTAAAAAAGATCGTGCTGCATGGAACAAAGACGGTTGAGGTGTAACCCGAGACTGTCCAGTCCTTTCTGCAGTGGGCAGATGACACAAGTAGCGCCGTAAAGCCAGATCACGCCGTGCACTCAAACCACGTGTTATCTCACAACCAGATCCAAATAATACGGCGCGTTGACGTTTCCTCTTTTCCACAGCCGCCTGTAAAAAACGTATTATATTGTAAATCCATTTACAAATATTGTTGAAAAATTTTAAGTTTTTTTAGGCTCTAGAATGAAAGGCCAATGCTGGAGTAATAAGAACCCAATTAGTCTTATGTTATATATTTATGTGCAAACCAAATGGGTCAAGATTATTTATTTTATTGCTATCACTAATATCAATAAAATAAATAATCTCTTTCATTAATAAACACAAACTAAAGTGGTTAAATGATGAATGTGTCCTGAATGCCTTACCTGAATAGCAGCAACTGGATGCAAAGAAGTGATATCAGGCAATTCATCTTTAATATCTTCAGTTTCATGAATGCCATTTTGTTCAATATTGTCATCATTTTGTTGTGCATTCTCTAATGATTTCTTATCAGACTTCAAACTTTCAGAGTTTTTCTGTAATATGTCTTGTACAACTTCTTTCCCTGCCATATGTAGCGATAGACCGAGGCGTGCAAGAACTCTCTCGGGCCTCCAACGATCTCTTGCGCCTCCTGAAGACACACTTGTTTGTTCACGTCGCCTGACATCTGCCACTAGACTAGCCCAGTCTACTCCAAGTGCATCGCCTAAACCAGCTAAAACAGAAAAATTATAATTTAAATTAACTGCGCCATATATGTCATGTTTTATGGCAATTGCACAACATTAAAGGATATATTTAACTAATAGAATTCGATTTTGCAGAAATTTGGTAAAAAAAAAAACTACCTCTTGTTCTTTCTTCTTCAAGTTCTCCGTCTGATATTTCCTCAAAGTCCAGATTAGTCACATCTTCGTCATCTTTCGGCTCCTGTAAATCTTTTTCTTCGCCCGCTCCACTTGTGTCCTGATGAATAAATATTGTGATTTTTAACGAAATGTTGGTAGTACAATATGAACAAAATAAAAAAAAAAAAATTTACCTGTGTTGATTCTTTTTCAGAACCTTCAGGTTTAGATACAGTTTCATCATTAGGTAAAGCGGTCTGACTATCTTCATCCAGGACTTGGTCTCCCATCTGTTACAAATAAAAATCATTAAACTAATATTATGTAACTTTAAGTACATGGAAAATTTGTGTAAGCACAAATAGTTTGTTTACATCTTCTTGGTTAAGAATATCATCAGGATCATCACTGATTTCACTAAGATCATCAGGTATCGGCTTCTCATCCGCCTCGGCCTCAGGACGTGGTGGCGCGGCAGAGGTAGCTGGGGCAGGAGGTGGAGTCTCTTTCGCAGCCGGCTCTGGTTCGTTCCTAGGTGCGCGCCGCTTGTTTGCATCACCACGCATATCTACTCTCATGCCGCGTCCATATTCATCTGAAATACCAAGTATACAAACAGCTTCATAGATTCTTACCACAACTATTACGTGTTATAACATAATTATTCATTTACCATGCATTCTTCCACGGTGAGGCCCAGGTGGATGACCTCTATGATGCCAATCCACATCTGATTCTTTATCACCCCACTCATTCATCTGCAATGTAATAAATATACAACTTAAATTATATTAATGGGAGACAGCAAATTTATGTCACGAAATAATATAAACATATAACATACCAAAATGTGGATAAGGACAGCCAAGAAATATATGGGATAGGATAAGGCAGGGAGTTTTAATAGTATGATAATCAATTGGTTCATTCCGATATAGATAAGTTTCATAGTACAAACTCACCTAAAGAAAAACCATAAAATCTTTTTAGTTAAAATCAAACAAAAGCTTTTTTATAATATAAAGCTACATTTGGAAAAATGCTTTTACCTGTGGGTCATGCATTGGCCAATGGCGCTCTCTACCCCAATCTCCTTGGCGATAATCTTCATTATCCCACTCTTTGTGTGGATGCATATATCCACGCTCCCGGTCCATGGAACCTGAACGTCCTTCCCATGAACGATCACGATGCGGCCGTCGATCGTCATATCCTAAAACAACATAGACACACATCAACACAATGAATTAAGAACATAGTTTTTATACTAATGCTACAGCTGTATCCATGATCAATCTTACCCATATCCACACCCCTATGATCACCCATATGTTCACCATATAGTCTATCATCATCTTCTGGATAACCTCTTGGAGGTCCAGATATATCATAACCAGAGTCATAACGTCTATCTCTACCCTGCATGTATCCTGGTGATCTGTCATCTTCTCTAGGAGCATCATCATAACGATCATCTCCTCTATCATAACGATCTATATTATGATCATTGTCATATTGACGATCCATACCAATTTCATAATCACCTTGATCTCTATCCATGCTATCCAATCTATCTCTCTTAGTGGAGCGGTCCCTTTCAAGTCTATCTTGTTTGCGGCCACCTCTTTCAGAATGAGAGTCTTGTCTATCTTTAGATGTTGAAGAATTTTTGTCAACGTCTAATGCCCTATTAGATATAGCAGCAAGAGCAGCAAGTCTTTCTTCTGGTCTTGGTAATAACCTTTCCATGGGTTTGTTTGGCTTTTCTAGACCTTTATCAGAACCCCCTCTACCACCTAATCCTCTATCGCGTCCCCTTCTTTTACTATCATCTCTTTTGCTATCCTTATTTCGGTCACGACCTCTGTCTTTCCTTTCATGTCTATCTTTATCATCATGTTTATCCTTCCTTCTCTCTAAAGACCTGTCCTTATGATCTCGCCCTCTGTCTCTATCTCTACTGGCAGACTTCTTTTTATCTTGTGTTTTCCTGCCTGCACTGGCATCACGTCTAATTTGTTTCTTAGGAGAAACTGGTCTACTTCTTTCTGAACTCTCTTTTTTCCTAACATCTTTAGCATGAGATGCATGCTGCCTAGGAGATCTTGATCTTCCCTTTCTAGGAGATCTACTACGAGCCCTTGTTCTATCCCTTTCTTTTTCACGATCCTTATCTCTCTCTTTCTCTTTTTTATCTTTATCCCTATCTCTAGCACTGTGAGGAGATGCACTCCTATTCCTATCTCTTCTCTGAGGAGATTTTCCATGTTTCACTGTACTTTTATTAATACTTTTTGTTGTAATGGGAGGTGTTCCACCAGATTTTTTACCTGGTGATAGAGACTTCTTCCCAATAGTTGTTTTAGTAACTGGCTTCTTTTTAGATGTGTCAGTTTTCTTTAACAGCCTGTCATCTTTCCTGGTTAGAGATTTTTTTGGGTCACCTTTATCTTTCTTTACTGAATCACTTTTTGTGAATTTCTTTTTTGATGGGACATCTCCATCAGATGAGGAACTAGAATTTCTTTTTAATTTTCCCTTTTTAGCTTTTCTTCTGGCATCTCTGGAACATAATAAAATATTAGATAATAAATGATCATTTAAAAATCTACTAATTTAGACTAGGTAGTTCTACTTATACATTTTTAATAATTTAAAACAATCAAAAAATTATTCTGATATAAAAATTTTATACTAACATATATACGCCACAATTTATTTTAGTTTATAGTTATTACAACATATTATCTATGCGGCAACTCAATTAAATAACGCAATTGGTGGGGTTATTTAAAATTAAAAAAATATTTAAAGTAACATTCTATAGATGTCTATCTTATATCTATATATATAAAAGAAAGTCGTGTTTGTTACAACACTTATAACTCGAGAACGGCTGGACCGATTGCCATGGTTTTTGATTTGTTGGATTTGTTTCCGTCCCGAATAGCAGAATACATTTTAAAAACAAAAGAAAGTCGTGTTAGTTACACTCAACTTATTTATAACTCAAGAACGGCTGAACCGATTTGGCTGAAAACTGGTAGGGAGGTAGCTAAGAACTGGGAGAAGGACATAGGATACTTTTGGGTAGGGGTAGGGTAGGGTAGGGGTAGGGTAGGCGTAGGGGTAGGGTAGGGGTTGGGTAGGGGTAGGGTAGGGGTAGGGTAGGGTAGGGGTAGGGGTAGCGTAGGGGTAGGGTAGGGTTAGGGTAGGGGTAGGGTAGGGCAGGGGTTAGGGTAGGGCAGGGGTAGGGTATAAAAGTCCACCCGTGCGAAGCCGGGGCGGGCCGCTAGTATACCTATTAAAGAAAGTCGTGTTAGTTACACTATTTATAACTCAAGAACGGCTGAACCGATTTGGCTGAAAATTGTTAGGGAGGTAGCTAAGAACTGGGAGAAGGACATAGGATACTTTTTATGTCGTTCCCGGTAGGGGTAGGGGAGGGTAGATGTTGGGCACCGCATAGATTTTGAGTTTTAATTTTTTTATTTATTTATTTATTTAAACACACATAAAACTATTATTACAGGTACTTAATACCTAATTCAATAGCCTATGTACTTATAAATTAAAACAAAAATGGTAACTCTATAGTAACTTAAACTAAACAGATTGCACAATAAGCGGCCCATGTAAATTAGCTCAGCGTACACGAAAAGAGATCAATTCTGTGAGCCAACATGTTGAGCGCCCAGTGAAAATGGTAGAAGCTTCTAAAATTATACTATATTGAATGGATTTGAAAATCTTATTATTGCTGGAGAGCAAAAGCATCATAGCATCTTAGACTAACTATCAACAACATACCTGCCAGAAGATGATGATGAAGAGCTGTTGTCTGATGAAGATGACGAGTCGCTTGACGAGCTGGAGCTGCGAGATGAAGAAGTACTAGACATAGTTTTCTTCTTGTCTTTACGCACGTCTTTGCCACAATCCATCTTCAATTGCAACTCTAATTCACGCTGTAGTTGCAATCGCCTCTTCTCAAGCACGTCAGTGTCCGCGTACTCTAAGTCATTCTGATCCCAGTTGTCAATTTCACCATCGGGGCTACGTCCGGAACGCACAACCACAGTTGAATGCAAACGACTTTTAGGATCATCTTTCACAGCACGTTTCTGTTCACTATCTTTGTTGGCAGCCCTCTGCTTAGAAGGACTGATTAATGTATGACTTGCAGCAAACTTGCAACTTATACCGTAAGCACAACTCCCGTTTTGTGCCCACTGTCTACAATGTTCAGTTGTTTTTTTAGCGTTGGATTTCTTTGTACCCAGACGCTCAAAAACACTAGGCCTAATAGCTAGATCTTTAGATTTCGGTAATTCCACAGTAATTTTTCTTTTTCCTTGTTTTGACATTATAATAGAAAAACATTTGTCTCACACAACTAAAAGCGATTAAAAACACACATTTTCACCGGCCCTGTTATTGCTGCCATTTTTTATCTTTTTGTTTATGGCTTTTATCTTTCTTTCTGTGTAGTTTATGGATTCAATGTTGCCATAAAACTAAATGTGCTTTTTTATACTCAGTACTCTTTCGTACATAATTATAATATCTGACGCCAACCACTTCGCCTGCGTGGTGTTTGTTATTCCTTCGTGAAACACTTTTAACGTGTAGGTACAAACATAAATAATTCTGAGATTAAAAGTATTGAAAATGTTGACCGGGGATGTAAGGTACCAGCCACCATACATGCTTTGTGCCCTAACAGATGCACGATGGAGAATTTGATGGCGGGAACGACAGAGGCCTTTGGAGTGGCGACTTACTGGTCAGAATGGCTTTAAATAAAGAATAAAAACTAATAGGTTGAAACAGTGACATGAAAGAAGAAGAAGAAGCTCGAAACAGACAAAAACACTTGACCTCTACCGTTTAATTATATTATTAAGTTTAAAGATATAAAATATGTAGTGTATGTGCGCAACTGTGTTTATGATTGAAAATGTTTTCTACTGTTTTATCAAGAAGAGTTAAAAAATTAAATATAGCTAAGTAAAAAAAAGCTAGACTCAAAAGGCCTTTGATACCAGCGCCTTAATTAAAAATATAAATGTTTAAAAACCATTTTTCTAACCTAAATTACGTTGTTTACGATTACGAAGAATAAATAACTTATAAATTTAATTTCAATAGAAATTGGCTTTTGATATAAAAATAGTACGCTTTTATTGGTTTGAAAGTGCTAGATTGAAATAAATTACCAAAATGCCTCTCCTTGATGGCAAAGAAATTGATATTTTTTTTGTAAGTATCCCAAGAATAAACCGTATTTAATAAACCTGTATGCATAGCCTTCATTGAGGTATAATTTATTTTTATACTATAAAAATGGTCCTCGTTTCGTGTACCTTTGTGTTTCGTCCAATTGTGGCGAAAGTGCCACACATCATTTATGTTAGGTTTCAGGACCCTTATCTTTGCTTGAATGGTAATTACTTCTAATGTTCGTTAATGGATACCTCAATTAAAGCCTATCATAGTATTAATATAATTTACATCAACTTATCCACCTTTTATATGAAATTGTTTTAATTTTCAGAGTGAAGAAGATCTTCCGTATGAAGAAGAAATATTGAGAAATCCATTCTCAGTCAAACACTGGCTTCGGTACATTGAACATAAGAAAAAAGCTCCTAAACATGAGATAAATATGATTTATGAAAGAGCATTAAAAGAACTCCCAGGCTCTTTTAAACTATGGTATAACTATCTAAAATTAAGAAGAAGCCAAATTAGAGGTAGATGCATTACAGATCCTTGTTATGAAAATGTCAACAACTGCTTTGAAAGATCTTTAGTGTTCATGCATAAAATGCCTAGAATATGGATGGATTATTGCACATTCCTGACTGACCAATGTAAGATAACAATAACTCGGAAAGCTTTTGACAGTGCTTTACGAGCTTTACCTATTACACAGCATCACAGAATTTGGCCACTCTATTTAGGTTTTTTAAAGAAACACAATGTTACAGAGACAGCTGTTAGAGTATTTCGCAGGTATCTCAAATTATGTCCTGAAGACACAGAAGAATATATTGACTATTTAATATCAATTAACAAATTAGATGAAGCTGCAGTTAAGTTAGCTCATATAGTAAATAATGAAAACTTTCAGTCTAAACATGGTAAATCTAACCATCAACTATGGAATGAGCTATGTGAACTTATATCTAAAAATCCTGATCAAATTCATACACTTAATGTAGACGCTATTATCAGAGGTGGACTAAGACGCTATACGGATCAATTGGGCCATCTATGGAATTCATTAGCAGATTACTATGTAAGAAGTGGTCTTTTTGAAAGAGCCAGAGATATTTATGAAGAAGCAATACAAACAGTAACTACTGTTCGAGACTTCACTCAAGTTTTTGATGCATATGCACAATTTGAAGAACTTAGCTTGAGTAAAAAAATGGAGGAGGTTGCTAAAAAACCAAATCCCTCGGAGGATGATGATGTAGACTTAGAACTCAGACTTGCAAGATTTGAATACCTCATGGAAAGGAGGTTGCTATTGCTTAATTCTGTTCTTCTTAGACAAAACCCTCATAATGTGGCTGAATGGCACAAGAGAGTAAAACTTTATGAAGATAAACCTCATGAAATCATTGACACTTATACTGAAGCTGTGCAAACTGTGGATCCTAAACTAGCTGTGGGTAAGTTACATACACTGTGGGTAGGGTTTGCCAAGTTTTATGAGAAGAATGAACAGATAGAAGATGCAAGACTTATTTTTGAAAAAGCTACTCAAGTTAATTATGTCAAAGTAGATGACCTAGCTTCAGTTTGGTGTGAATGGGCAGAAATGGAAATAAGACACGAAAATTATGAGGAAGCTCTTAAATTAATGCAGAAAGCTACTGTTTTGCCAAGTAGAAAGGTTGCTTACCATGATGATACTGAAACAGTACAAATGAGATTATATAAATCACTTAAAGTGTGGTCTATGTATGCTGATTTAGAGGAGAGTTTTGGGACATATAAATCTTGTAAAGCAGTATATGATCATATCATTGATTTGAAAATTGCAACACCACAAATTATTATAAATTATGGCCTATTTTTAGAAGAACATAACTATTTTGAGGAAGCTTTTCGGGCATATGAAAAAGGCATAGCACTATTTAAATGGCCAAATGTGTATGATATTTGGAATACATATTTGTCTAAATTTCTTAAAAGATATGGAGGAACAAAACTTGAGAGAGCTAGGGATTTGTTTGAACAATGTCTTGAAAATTGTCCAGCACAATTTGCAAAATCTATTTTTCTACTATATGCCAAGTTGGAAGAAGAACATGGTTTAGCAAGACATGCTATGGCTGTCTATGAAAGAGCTACCACAGCGGTGTTACCAGAGGAAATGTTTGAGATGTTTAATATCTATATTAAAAAGGCTGCTGAAATATATGGTGTGCCCAAAACTCGTCAAATATATGAGAAAGCTATTGAAACCCTTCCTGATGGAAAAGCCAGAGAGATGTGCATACGGTTTTCAGAAATGGAAACACGTCTTGGCGAGATAGATAGGGCTCGTGCCATATATGCGCATTGTAGCCAAATGTGTGACCCAAGAATAACAGCTGAGTTTTGGAATACTTGGAAAGAGTTTGAAGTGAGACATGGAAATGAAGATACAATGAGAGAAATGCTTAGAATCAAACGTAGTGTCCAGGCTACCTATAATACGCAAGTCAATATGATGTCTGCACAAATGTTAAGTTCAGCAGCCCAAGGTGCTGGAACTATCTCAGATCTTGCTCCAGGTATGAAGGATGGCATGAGAATGCTAGAAGCTAAAGCGGCTGAAATGGCTGTTCAAAGTAAAGGGAACATTGCATTTGTACGAGGTGAAACTCAAGGTCTTAAAGATAGTGGAGATAAAGTGGTCAATCCTGATGAAATTGACATTGATGAAGAATCTGACAACAGTGATGAAGATGGAGAAGTTGCACCAGTTCACAAGAAAGAAATACCCGCAGCTGTATTTGGCGGACTTGTTAAGGATAGTGATTGAATATAACATTTATTTTTAATAATAAATTTGTAATAATAAATCTGGTTTAGTAATAACTCAACTTTTAATCATAAGCTTAGTTACATTATACTTTAAGCCATATTTACAACAGAAATCACAGAACACATTTTTCATTTATTATAATTATTAAAATCGCAAATTTATTACATTAGTTATATTACTAAATAGTGAGACATGGTAGCTTAATAAAATAGATGTTTTTATTAAAACAATTATAACATAGCCAACACAAAATAATAACAATATACTCATAACACAAATCAACTATTTGAAAAAATATAATTGTCCATTTTGGCAGGCATCAGTGTAGAACTTTACATAAATTAACCATTACATTTTAAATAAAAAAGCAGCAAGTTGTTGTTAGTTTAGTTTCTTTTTCATATTATATCTCTTGGAGGTGTAATAAAATGCAAGGAATTAGAATACATATTTTGTTGTTCAGAGTAATTTAAAATACTGATATCATTATGAACACCTCCAAACATAATTAATTCACCATTTCCTTTCACTAGTGAATACATAACAAGCTCCTCAGGTGCTCCGGTCATTTCTCCCAATCGTGGACAGAGCCATGCCACATAATTAAGAGAGTTTCCATCTAAAACAGTTGAAATGTCTAGAACATGCATAGTGAGAGTATTACGTTTCACTTTCTTCACCGCAGGCTGTCTGGGTTGTGGGTTAGGAGGTGGGGGCAATGGTTCTCTTCTATTTTCTAGATGAGCTATCTGTCTTTGATTGATGAGATCATTTTCTGGAGATGTGTTCAGAGATGGATCACATGCAAAAGCAGCCATCCTGTACTTGTTAGCCTCTTGTAACTGTCTAACTATTTTCATTCCCTTATTCTGAAAAAAAAACAAACTAAATTAGCACCAACATTTCCTATGAATGAGTTTGTAATACAGACTGGGTGTGTTTAGAAGATTATTATGATACTCTTGTATGCCATATATATTAAAATATTAAAACTAGCATTAAAACCAATAGCAAAAAATGCTAAACCCTGCAGATTTATTCAAGTTTTATGATAGATATATGATGTAGTATTGCTTTTAAAATGTAAATATTTATTACATAAACTAACCTTATTTTTATTTCTTCTCATGGCCAAATCTTTTTTACCACTATCTAATCCATTGCTAAGCTTGGAGTCAGAACTCGGTCCAGCAACACCATTCTGATCAGAATGACTTTCATTGCTCAATAGAGGATTTTGAGGTCTGCCTTGTTCATTACTGGGACCTGCTACTGGTTCATTGTTAGGATTGTGTTGCTCTTGTCTTAAGTGTGGTCTTCTAGGTAAAACTCCTCTTCTACCATTTATGTTATGGTCCCGGTCTAGAGGCCTTTGTAAACTTTGTTCCACTCTAACTGATACTGGTGCTCCTTCAGGCCTACTCATAGCTGATAACCTGACAGCTGAAGTAACTAGTGGCTTGGCACTATTCCAACCATTCCTACTTCTACTTAAACTCACAACCTTATCACCAACCCTGCATGCAGGATTACACCATATGTTGGCTGAAGCCCACTCTTTGTTTTTAACAGCAAGCTCTTTCCATGTCCATGTAGGTCCCTTCATAGTCAATACCCAACAATCACTGTACACAAAACGATTATGCAAAGTTTGAACTCCTCCTAATAACATAAGTCTGTCAGAATCTAAATATATCAGGGATTGAGCATATCTTGGAGATGGCCTTGGTTTAGTGGTTGCTTGTTTTCTCCAAATGAGTGTAGGAATATCCAGCACCCATACATCATTAGAACACTGTATTTGATGATTTTGAGCTGCTGCCATAACTAGACCTCCAAACACTACCATCTCATCACCTTTTGTACAAGCAGAATGTCCTGCCATTGGTGGAGGGCTATTTGTAGCATTTATCAATATCCATTTATTTGTATTCACACAATAAAAATGAATTTCATTGAACATAGTGACATTTTGGTAATATTGAGAAAGTGAAGGATATGTCCAGCCTCCAAAAACTATTAAACAGTCTTTATAATGCACCATTGAAGTATAGGCTTTTGGTACAGGATATGTGCCAGTGGCAAGAGGTCTCACCCATTGTCTATTAGACAAATCAAACCTCCAAAGATCGTTGAAAGACGTTGCATTAGTAGTGCAGCCACCAAATATGTACATATTGTTCTCAAGAACACAGGCTGCATGTGAGAATCGTTTAGTGATTGTGGGTACCATATCAGTAGCAGCAACATTTTTCCATAATATGTTGAATTCTCCGACGGCTTTAACCAATTTGAATGATGTTTTATGCAGTACATCTGCAACAACAAATACGTTATTATGTAGTAACGATACGAAGAAAAAACACATGGTACCTTAAAACATACCATGGTACAGCTAAATAACTACTTACTTTGAGCGCAATTATACCATCGTTTACAAACTATCATACAGTTCTGTAAGTCTTTGTATGGAGGCAGAAACCCTAAAATAAATTCCAGCACTTCGTCTGGAAGGTCCTCAATCGTACTTTGTAACGTCTGCTGGCTTAAAGTGTGATGTATGATATCCATATTTCTAAGGACAGGGAGAACTAATTACTAATTATTCATCACATAACTTGAAATGAAAAATAATTCCTCAAGCACCTTGGGCCAAAAATTGAAAACATTAGGATATTCAAGACAATTGATTACATTATGACAGATGTGACAATTAGAATGACAATGTCAATTATGTCCATAGAGTATGGAGAATATAAAGGAAAGATATAAACTCTGATTTGTGGGCAATATGAGAAACAAATAGGATTTGTGCCGTTTCCTATAAGAAGAAACAAGATGCAAAACAGTTATCTCGTCCAGGCGATACTATGCAAACGTTATTATGTATGTAACTTAGAAAGTATTGTTATCAACTTATTCTTGCGCTTTTATAAATGACGTAAACGGCATCATAACAGGCAGAAATCTTTTATAGAAAACTCCACATTCAACCTTCAAACTCCTCGTGGGACCACCTGCAGACTTAGTGCTACAGCCTGGATACACCATCGGCTCCTCATCAGTGAAACCAGCAACGTCACTTGTTCCGACTTACTGGAATCAACATGCACCACTGGTTTCAATGCACTAAAATCGGTTCCCAACTCGCTGGAACTATAATGGCACTGGCATTAATATAGAAAATTAATCTGCTACGGGTTAATTGTCAAGAATTCTATTAAGCGTGTGGGATTGATTTTTTTTGTGCGGAATCCTAATTATATTTTTCCAAAATAAAAGTAATTGCACTGTCTCCTACTAAAATTCTCGTTAAAAACGTTAACAATAATCTGTCATTTAATATTAAGTTTAGATAATTACAGGATACAGAAATTAAATTTTATGACCAATGGACATTTTGGAAGATGATTTTAAAATGACTCATCGAGTGAATAGCCTCAATTTGATTTCTCAGATCTCTAAATTAAACAGCACTGCGTATTCTAACACATTCATATTCTATAGCATTTACAAAATTACAATTGTCAAAAACCTATCAAATGAAATTGAATGAATGACACTTGCTACCGCGAATTTTTAAATGGTTTATTGTATTTTAAAATATTACTATTTACGACCATGGATTTGTAACACTAACAGCTGATGATATTTATATAAAAATATAGAAATCATTACCATTGTTCTGCTCTTACATAACAACGTACTGGAACATTGTAACTTGACACATAACCTATAAACTTTGTGATTATCTCAGCTTTGTAAATAATACGTAAATATATTTTAATTGTGAAGTGTGTATTTATTTAATTTAAATCTAAGCAATGCAGTTGTTAATACAGGCCAGCCCTTTGATTCAGAAATTAAAGTATTGGCATCGAGCCATATCTTTTAATGAAGTTAAATTAACAACTTCACAAAAGGTCAGTATTTCATTGAATTTCTGGACTATTCTATATTTATTATGAATTATAAGCAACCTCTATTATTTTATTTATAATATTCAATTAAAAAACTGTATTAGATCATGGTATTCTTGTAATTCTTCGAAAGAAATTCATACATGGAGGATGGACAAGTATCAGCTTTGTACAATTACTATAAAAATATTAGCTATCTGTCATTGTTATTCCGAGAATATGAACAAAAAATACTATTTTAATTTAACTATATTGACCATTTGGAATTTCAAGTAGATAACTATGTAAATTGTCCACTTAGAATGCTCCAAATGTACATAATTTTTCTAAGAAAACATTAAATTTAATTGTTTTAAATTCTCAACAAACTAATGTTCATCACTTTATATGTTCCAATGTTTGTCTCCGTGTGTCTGTGTTAAGGAAAGATAGATCTATTGAAAGGTACAGCTTAGATTGTAAATTAGCTTACAAATTGCTTAAATCCTTGATTTATGTATAAAGACCACTGTTTTGTAGTATTAAGATAATTATCATAATATTTGGAGAAAACAACAATAAAAAGCAAATCATATAGAGTATAATTTTTATTTAAATAATTAAAAATGTAGCAAAATTCAAATAAGATTCTGTTTACTATTTAAAAAATATTTATTTTGTCCAGAAATCAGATATTAGATATTATAATTATATTATTATAATTGAAATAGGTGGTGTTATGGAGCATTGGTGTGGTAGGCACAAGTGCTATTGTGGTGGGAGTGTTGTCGAGGTACTTGGCACGACGGAGAGCAAAACCCATGATCAATCCACGAATACAAAGGGCTATAAACAAAAGGATATCTCGCATGAGGAGCCCTAATGGAGGTAAATTAGTTTTATTTTCTTTATAATATAATTGAAGACTTTAGACCAAAATCATTTAAATAAAGAACACAAAACTAGAGTAAAGCAGTGGATTCAAGTCTAATTAAATGAGTATGTTATGAATTTTTATTTTCCAGCTGAACATTAAAAAAAATTTGAGACAAAAAAAATGTACCTTGTTATTATTTTAAATTGACAAACATCATCGGTTTCTTTGACATTATCTTAATATTTACATTATCATTTTGTCTTAACTGACATGTAGAAAAATGTATACCTTCCATGGCTGTGTGAACCATAATAATATTATTTCAATAAGGGTAAAAATAACTTGAACATTATATCATACACATGTTGTGTTATAGCTAAGGTGATATAAAAAATGTAAACCTATTTTGTTTTGGTGTTACAGGAATGGGGTCTGTCGCCAGCAGTGGAGGTCGGAGTAGCCCACTAGGCTTCAGTGAGCGATTGTCTCTTGCCTCCGGTTCCATTGGATCAGGAGCTGGAGACGCCGCCCCATTATCGCCGCAACAGTTAGGTGTTATGGGTGAGTACATAGTGGTTATTACTAACAGCGCCATCTATTATTCAGTAGTATTAATTAAATATTTAAGTATTTCTTTTGCTCATGGAGATGGTTTTGTTGCTTCTTGGTAGCTTCTTGTTTTAGTAACCGATTATTATGAAATTGATTGATATCTGAATTTTTATATTTTATATAGGAGGGGAGATTTTGTTTAAAAAATTACAGCGCCATCTCTTGATGAGTAGTCGAACTACGACAATATTTGGTTTTATACCTTATAAAGTAGTATCAAATTTTTATCCTAGATGTCGCATATATACAATATTCAATATGTTTTACATTTTGTATTCTTTATCCATAAAAAAAATTGTTATCAAAAGGAGAGCTTATTGAAAACATTCGTAAACAATAATACTATTTAAGATTAAAAAATTAATGAGGCTTCTATTCTATTCTAAGCGCCGTGGAACCGAATGTGATAATTGTAAATAGAAAATAATTATTACTTTAACCTATTTTCTAGAAATCTATCACTTTCTGATAATTTATATTAAAAAAAATATAGTGTATATTTTTCTTTCTTTCACTAAAATATATTATCTGAATCTTTCTACAAAAAATGCATAAAAAGTGTTTTTGGAATTTTGTGTTTTTATTAAAAGAGGCGCAATATTTGCTGGAGTGTGGGAGCTAAATTATGTTTAAACACTATCAGTGTTTGTAAATATCCTGAAAAACCTTTTAGTTAATATTAATATAATGATACAACACCTTAATATGTACATTCTTAATGGTTTCACAACTTCCATTGTAATAAGCGTGGACATTTATAATGTAAATTATTTCCCCTTTTCAGAACTTGATTTCTTAAAAAGACATGTTTCGGTTCATTTTAACCCAAAATAGATTTGAACCGTATACTACAAATATAATATTATAAATGTGATAGTTTGTATGTGCGCAAAAACTTCTGAATGGATTTGGCTGAAAGTTTGCACGCGGATAGTTTATAAGCTGGATTAACATATAGGCTACATAATATCACGCTCCGACCCACTGTAGCAGAGTGACGCGGGTAAAACCGCGGGGCGCAGCTAGTACGTAATATGTTAACTTAATCTCTCTCTATTTTGTTGTGTTTTATAGTAATTCTAAATCTTATTCTAAACATTTCTAGAAGTTTCACCTATCGAAGTTGTAGAATATTCCTACCTTCTTTTACATTTCTCTTACGAAATGTTTTATCTATTCGTTAGTAGTGCAGAGGCAGCAAGCATCATAAATTGAATCTAGTGTAGTAATTAGGATTGAATCGTCTCAATTATAACACTTTATAGCCACGTTCTGATTTTAAATTACATTTAAGTCGTTACGTTGGTACTGTTCATCATTTTGCTACTAATGACGTGATATAAAATACAGATGTTACATTATCTTCTCAAGAATCTACTTATCTACTCAGAATACTGCTCAGGTAATGTTTTTTTCAAACCTATTGCTTTTCCATACTTAAAAAATCTACTAATTGCGTAACTTGAAGGCGATGGTTTTTTTTTGGACGGACATTATGTCATCATCATCATCACCAGCCCGTATAACGTCCACTGCTGAACATGGGCCTCCTCCCGAGGGAGGGTTTTTGCCATAGTCACCACGCTTGGCAGGCGGATTGGTGACCGCAGTGTTATGTTGTGAATTGTGATACACAGGGGAAACGCTGCTGCCCGTTCCCTGGTTCGTTTGTTATAGATGATGTTATAACAATCGGGATCAACGGCTTAACGTGCTTTCCGAGGCACGGAGGGTAGTCCCTCAACCTGGGAAAGAAATCTTAGAATTTACACAAAGATTTCTTGTCCGGCGTGGGGATCGAACCCACGACCTCCGAGATTTAAAGCGAGCCAAATACCACTACGCTACGGAGGTTGTAATTATGTAGCCAGGAGGATTTTGCTACTTCATCGCGGACATAAAGGCGTGCAGAACTCCAGCCTTAACAAATGAAGGAGCTTTAAGCTTTTTCCTGGAGGACATGAGCCTATGATCTACGAGGTCTGGCTATTTTACCGAGTTTTTATCAAATAGTTTTATGACGCACGCCGTAATTAAAATATCTATGTGTTAGCTGGATTAAGTTCATACCTATATCTATCTTAGTATACTTTATAAATATAGCACATTTGACACCGCTAGGTCTAGAACCATGAACATTTGCAAATATTCCTTAAGTGACGTAGTGTCACTAAATTAGATTTTTGAGAATTCAGTCCCTCTGAGGGAGGGAGGGAAGGGGTTGTATGAAGAAGCGCCGGACGGAGGGTGTCCCAGAAAGCCATGGTTTCCTGGGCCCCTCACTAACCGCGAACGGAGAAGTACCCGGAGTGTTTTAGTGGGTAGGGTCATCTCCTCGTGGTATGACTAGCATACCACCGCTATGGAGACGACGCGTTACCCTTCGCCGGCGCGGGAACGCCGTAGCGGCAGAGTGGATGCGAAACATATACAGCATTTCCCCGCGGAAAAAAAGATTGTATGAAGAAATCGAAATTTACGCGAACGAAGTTGTGGGCTAGTAATATATAAAGCTGAAGAGTATGTTTGTTCGTTTGGGTAAACGCGGCAGGAAGTACTGGTCCGATTTGGATTTTTTTTTCAGTGTTGGATAGACTATTTATTATGTAAGGCTATAGGTTATATTTAATTATGACGTTATTAAGTTAACGGGAGTTACGCGGGTGAAACCGCGCGAGAACTTAGTATAATTTATATCCTAGATAACCAAACATAGATAATGAATTAGGTGACACAAACCTAGCATTTTTTTTTCAAAGCTATACCGATATATTATGAGATATCTTTAAGTGTTAACCCTCCAAGTACTAGACAGATAACATAATAAATATGTATCTATCACTAGCCACACATAGCTGGTTGCAATTAGAGCACAGTTACAAGCCATGTCTTTTTCCTCGTATAAAGTCTCATGACTGCTTTTTACGTCGCCTCGTTGACTTACGTAACAACAATTTACAATTAAATTCAATTACACAGGCATCTAAAATACCGGTATTAGTTTTACCTAGGGTTGCCTTCGGGATGTTTTTTTATCTTACGATCTTCTACTACGAGACTGCACCGGTGCAGCGGTGGTTCGGCTCCCACCCGGGACAATAATGTGTAAACCACTGTTCTGAGTCTGGGTGTAGGTAATTTGTGTCGGTGAATTGAGTTTTTTTTTCGGACGGTTATATGTAGTTAGCCCTGGGGCTTTTGCTACTTCACCGGGCATAAAGGCGAGCAGAGCTCTAGCCTAGATAAATGGTTTAAACACTACAAACTAAGCAACTTGCGCAAAAGGGCGTCCCCTGTGGGACTTGGACCTCGGCTCAGGGCGGTCGCTGACGGGGAGATTGAGGGATTATGGGATTATGACTTTTAGTATTTTAGGGGGTGTTGTGCAACTGTCGCTCTACTATACAATTTGCCGGCCTCTCGGACTTCGGGTCTATGAGGGCATCGGAAAGTCAAATAGAGTTTCAGCAGGTTTTATACAGTACATAGACCAACACATAGGTACACAGCAGGCGACGAATTAAAAATGTTGTTGGCAAAGATTATAAAATATCTCTTCGCCTATAGATTTTTTGTAATTGCTGTACAAATTATATTATTCACTTAACTTTTACTACTTACCAACACAAAAATGTATCGAGAAGTGGTATTTAAGGTAATTACTTCAAGAGGGTTCTACTGAGTTCTTTTTGGCATTGTTGCTCAGTAGTCGGCTCGTCATGCATTGCGAATTGAGGGGAAAAAATATAACGATTCCAAATAAATGTAATAATTTTTAGGGAATAAATGATTTTGAACTGAATTGTACTGCTTCTAATTGAGTAGATAACAACATGAATATTACTTCTATAAAAATGGCTTCATAATTTACTGTAGAAACCCTTAAGAAATGTGTCAATTTATCAAGTTAAAGTATTTACTTGATAAATTGACACATCCTACTAATATTATAAACGCGAAAGTTTGTAAGTATGTATGGCTGGATGGATGGATATGGATATTTGTTACTCTTTCACGCCAAAACTACTGAACGGAATTGGCTGAAATTTTGATATACGCTGGATTAATATACAGGCTACAAAACATCACGCTCCGACCCACTGGAGCAGAGTTACGCGGGTAAAACCGCGGGGTGCAGCTAGTTTCAAATATTATTTGCACTGATGGTAAACCCATAGGTAGGAAATACATTTTTATCGAAGTCGTAGTCATATTGTTATGTAATTACCCTGTAGGTAATTCCACTTTACCCATAGGAAACTATTGGTAATCCATTTTCTGTATTCATTAACAAATTACTTTATCAAACACGTTATCTTTTGGTTTTGTTTAGTTTTTTATTTCAGCGTAAAAACTGTTTTGATGTAAAAGTTCTTTCGCCATAAGTTAGTTTAATTTTTGTGCCACTTTAATGTTTGTGACGTCATACCCTTGTCTAGTAACAATGGTCACCTCGGGTAACTTTCCACAAATACATCGATTGATTTAATTAGCCATTACACACCCAGATATGTAATCTAGAAGGACTTATATAAATGTATTGGGTTTCTTTAAGCCCCATTTCTCACGCCCTGTGCAAATTAATGCAATTTCAAAATATTCGAAGTAGGTATCCGAAAAGCGTTATATCTCTTATGCTGTTCAGATACCTGCTTTTAGTACTTTAGAATTACATTCATTTTTAATTTACTGTCAGTTCTTTTTTATATTCAATGTGTTGTTAGATTACAGGGCAGCCCTAAGTAAACCTGTCTCAAGGTGGCATTAAGAATTTAATTTGTGGAATAGCGTTTGTATTATTTGAGTAGCGTCGCAATACTGCACGATTTCTGATGTCAGAGGTAAGCTGTCCTCACCCTGACCTGAAATATGATATGATCTAATCTGCGTTTATTTTAAAAGCTGAAATGGAATTGCTCTTATTGTTAAAGCTGATCACTGAAGAAGTAAGAATAGGTACTTTAATGTGTTTTCTATTCTGCTGTGTAAGCCATAAAGGGAAGTGCCCATACCCAATTTTATCTTATACCTACGTATATGTATTTAGCACTTTAAAACGACACTCTGAGGGTAATCACGTAGGTAACTATATGACTTTGACTTGGGTAAAATATAAATATCTATATTAAATATAAAAGCATAGGGTATATAAAATGTTTTAGGTATATTTACCAATTTCAGTAATCAGAAGGTACATATCCAAGATTACGCTTGTCATTTTGTCTGTCCGAAAATTTAAATCACAGATTAACACGATAATCAATTTAAATTAGCTACTCAGTTTTGGCAGCTGATTACTTAATTTCAACGTTATTCATCGTTTCATAAACTGGGTTTTAGTATTTAACCAAATCTTAAGTCGGTTCATTTCAGGTAGGTAGGTATCTATTTCAGATTTGGTAACCATTTTACATTTACTTCATCGAAACACTCAACAAACTAGTGGTGATTGTGATCCACAAATACTTCATTCATATCTTCTACCCACTAGTTAAGTATAAAATTATGTTAGTAATATTTTCTTTCCTTCACGCCGCGTTTGAATGCCAAGGTTATAAGCTAGGTGCGATAATCGTATGTCATTTAGAAACGACTCGTTGGGGAGCCGCTATCTGCGATGCGGTGCGGTGTAATAGTCGTTACGGCTATTATTTCATCGTTTGTTTCCAGCCTTTCACCTAATAGCTTCTACTCCGTTAGATTTGATGACGTATTTTATTATTACCTTGAAGGCCACGCGCGATTACTAATTTCGATTGAAAGTAGTGTGGCTCGTTGGTCTAGGGGTATGATTCTCGCTTTGGGTGCGAGAGGTCCCGGGTTCAAATCCCGGACGAGCCCGCTTTTTGTAGTTTTTTTTTATTTATTATTAGCTCCATATTTAAATATATCGTTGTATAATGTGTAGAAAAGTAAATATGATATATGTTTATTTTTCCAATATTTGTTGTCTTGAGCTCACATCTAGTTGTATGATATATAATGTAAGTACCTATATTTTTTCTTGGCGATGTAATTACCTATATGAATATTTTTTTCAAGTGTTTTTGTATACGGTATTTAGGTAGGCATATCCTTATATAATTAGTTAATTATGTACTAGTTTATTTTTCGTACAGTAAAAAAGTAATAATCATTTGTTAAATTACTTTAATCAATCACAATGTCGGTACTTACGTACATAGTTAGCTGTCACAAAAAAAGGAACAAATACATTGTATCTCACATTTCATCATTATAGTAGTAATAGTGGGTATCTACTCAGAAATTTGTAGTTAATAGCGGATTAACTACAAATTGCTGAGTAGGTACCCCATTTTTCTACACCTACCTACTAATGTTATAAAGAGGTTAGGCACAAGCTTGTGAATTGTTTCTGAGGTTGTGTTGTGAGCGAGTTATCTTTGGATGTACTGAACCGATTTTTTAAATTCTTTTACCAACAGTCAGCCATATTATTTGCGAATGACATGACCGATATTTAAAGACGAGGTTCGCACGGGAACAGTTTCAACGCAGGCGAAACCGAGCGGGACAGGTAGTCACTTATAAAAAAGTATAAATAGAAATACTTATTTATTTGCTACTAGCTGTCTTTGTAGAAACTTTAACATAAAATATAGCCCATCACACATATAAATGACATGGGTTTCTATTGGTAAAAGAATTTTAAAAATCGGTTTAGCTGTTCCAGAGATTACCCCTACAACATCACAAACTCCAAACTTTATAATATTTGTATAGATATGTGCTCATACCTACTGCGTTATACTACCACGTACTAATCTACTGCTAATTATTCGCTTCCAAGTAAAGTTTAATGCCGCTATAAAATAACAGTGCCATCTAACGTAGGGACGTGTTAAAATAACTGTACCATTATCCTATGGGACGTGCTCTATATTCCCGACACGCACCGACCTACTAACACGAAAGACCGCGATAATGCAAGATAACGCGATCAGTAATAAACCGTTCCAAGTGCACTATCGTTCATTTATTCCTATTGAGAAATCTCTTTATGAAATTGACCTATTAGAGGTTGGATAGGTAGGCGTTTTTGATTATGTTTCTACTATATGACGGATATTGGTTTGTTTTAAACAGTTATTGTGATTGGTTTGATTCTGTGATTGAATCGTGAATCATCTTGGCCATGAAGGTTCGCAATGGAGTTAAAACAATAGCTAAATGGAACCGCAAATTAGAATAACCGCGGAATGGATAGCGCAATAGGTGGTTGAGACCAAATAGGATCTTTCGTCCCGATACCCAATCTCATATACCTACCTACTACACTTCATCAAAATCATTCTGGATTTCTGAATTTTGAAACAATGCTCTGGGTATAAAATTACTGTGAAAATCATAGCATCAATTTTTGTTGCTATGATTTTTTACAGTAATTTAATGAAAATAACGTTTAGCTTTGAGTTGTACTCCCTTTCATGACACAATTCGGATTTTTTCATCAAGCACCTGGCGTTGCGACAGATGACTAACAAGGTATTTATGGCATAGTTTTGGTACGCATATGTGTGTAACTTGTATATGTACCCGTCAAAGCAGAGTTTTCTGGCGTAATCAAGTGTTAGTTGCAGTTTATTTTATTATTTAGTCAGTGTTCTGAATTAAGTTGACAAATTATTTTAAACTAGCTTCCCGCGCGCGGTTTCACCCGCGTAGCTCCCGTGTCCGTTGGAACTTTATAATAAAATATAGCCTATAACCTTCCCCGATAAATGGACTATCCAACACTAAACGATTTTTTGAAATCGGCCCAGTTGTTCCTGAGATTAGCGCGTTCAAACAAACAAACTCTGCAGCTTTATAATATTAGTTTAGATTACTTAGGTGCGGGTTTAATCGACATCTTTTCTGAAAACGGAAATGAATGAATAAACATTAAATTAAATTGAACATGAAGTTGGTTGGCTTACATACCTACAGTACATACCAATTTATCGATAGCAGATTGCTAGTTATAAGAGCTGCGTGTATCTTTATGTCTTGCTATTAAATGTTACTCGAATCAACATAAAAGTAGATTGAGACCTACAATAGTCAGTTCCTGGTGTTATTTTTGTTTTGTGTTTTGTACTGGATGATTGATTAAATACATACATATCTATATTATGTATTTATAGTTCACTAGTACATAGTATATCTACTGTCTTACACGTAAATTACGCGGACATTCCTGCCTACTGCTATGAAATTTGGCACAGTTAAAGTTTATATGGTTTTCAAAAGCAATGCAAATAGCTTTTTTAATATTATTCTATTACCTATATTCAATTAACAAATAACTATATTTTATATATTTTTTTGTTAAATGTTTTAGTAAAACATTAAATTTATCTAAAAATGTTACACATAGGTAGGTACACAATAAATGCATGTCTATATGCATTTTTAGAGAAATTCCATTTCATCTACCTTTTCTTTAGGTACTACCAGGTACTACTACATAAAGGCGGAAACATATTGTCAAAACGCGAAGCGACATGATGAAACGCGACGCGTGTTGAGTCGAATCAAATGTATTATTTTCTATAGACCAGAATCACACTCAGGGTCGGATTTAGAAGTCTGGAGGCCTCAGGGCAACAAAGAAGAAGAGGCCCCCTAGCCACAAATTGAACTATACCTCTAAATCTGTAGAAAAATTTAAAGTATGTACCTTTTCAGGACGATTTGAATGTTGATATTTTAGTGATTGTCTAATTTAAGTGAACAAGTATAGATGAATAACTGATATTACAATATTTAAGAACTAATACATTAATCATGATTGTACAAAGTACTGTTTGTTAAGGTACAACACCGAAAAAATAAATAAAAGAAAAGTTGTACAGTTTACCGGGCGATATTTTAAATATCCATTGTGGGGGCCCCTCTAATGTGGAGGCCCGGGGCAGTTGCCCTGGATGCCCTCCCTTAAATCCGGCCTTGATCACACTATGAACACCCGACGCGACGCGACGTAACGTGTTCATAGTGTGATTCTGGTCTATAGAAAATAATACATTTGATTCGACTTAAAGCTGATGAGTTACTTTGTTTGTTTGCTTGCTTTTTCGCGCTTATCTCATTCTTTCAGTGGTAGATAGTCCATTTAACGAGGAAAGCTATATTTCACTATAAAGTTCCTACGAGAGCGGGAGTTACGCGTGTGAAAACAAGCACGGGAGCTAGTGTAATATATGAACTTTTTATTTATTTTTTATTTATGTTTATGGCCAAAAAGGTACCTCTTCTACAAAGGTTTTAACTTTTTAGAAAAGGTATTGCACAATAAACGTTAAAATTAAAAAAAAAACAAAAGAAATTATGGTCAAATTACTACTGAAACGACCACTAGTTTATATAAATAAGCCAATAAATAAGTATAGTAAGTAATATAGTTGTAGGTAATAAAACATGTAAGTATACAAATTATTAACTAAAGCTGCCCGAGAATAGTGTGCCTCCAATGTAGTGATTCTTAATTTGATAGTGTTTATGATTCTAATAAATAGACAGTTTCTTATTTTGTCTATTTATTAAAAACATAAACATCAATTCATTCTCTAGTAGTCTAGGTGAATATTTTAATGACCACTTTTAAGTTAATATAATTGTTAAATAATAAATCTGTATTAGGTACCTATAGCTGTAAAAATTTGCATGCCGAAAGGCTAATATGAAATGGACCGTATTAATATTTTGCAAATAAATGATTTGATATGATTTGAAAAAAAAAAATCATTAGATCTTGTGTCGCAACTGGAGCTCGCCTGGTTGCGTACCAACATATATAAAGAATCTTCTACTGCTCCATAGATGGCGTTACTATTGAGCAAAGCATATTTTATGTCAAAATACGGAAAAATAAATATTATGTTATAATTATGGAAAATAAGTATATTATGCATTTCAAACAAAAATAAAATATAGAATGTTTCTATAATGTTACGAATTTCAATTTTTGAAAAATGTTCTATAAATGATAATGAAAATCGTATCAAAAATTATTGCGTGTACAAAAAGATAGCGAAGAAAAAGATAAGTGAACACTGCCACTTTGTTTTATATTATGTAAAGATGATAATACAGTTTAGTCGAGTAACAGCGATAATTTCAACTGTATTAACAACCGGCTCGTTGGTCTAGGGGTATGATTTTCGCTTAGGGTGCGAGAGGTCCCGGGTTCAAATCCCGGACGAGCCCAATTCTTTTTAACTCTTTTTGTTAATAATTTTTATTATAGAACCAACATTTGTCATTTATTATTATGAATAACAAGCGTTTTATGTACTATTCATTTTATAGTGTTTTATAAAATTATTATTCAGTCACGTATTGACTAATTTAAATATAATCATAATATTATGCATATGCAGATCGTAAATTTATTTTTGGTAAGTACAACCACGTATAACCATAAATATACTATAGGTACCTATACACCTAATCTTCCTTCCGACTGAGGACGCGGTCGTTGACGTCACCATGTGTGTTCAACACAGCAGCGGGAGTCAAAGATCATTGCACACTGATAAAAAAAAACACGTTTATAAGTTAGCAAAAAGTAACATGTTTGGGATTTAATGTTTCGTTTCGTAACTCTAAAGTAATTCTGGTGCCAAAGAAATTCTTTTATTATTTCATGTGTAAGTTACATAATTTATGTAAGTAGATGAATTTACTTCATTTTTAGCTGAGGTTGGTACTTTCAGAGAAAAGTGAACGACTTTGGCTGTATACGTAAGTATGAAATCTTTGAAGTTTAGTTAGACTATTAAATACAGACATGTTTTCTGAAGCAAATATAGTTATTGATAGCAAGTGTTGATAGAATGTAGGCAAAATTTGATAGATGGTTTAATCAAAACATCCTATGTGCTATAAATGTAATAATGTCCTTTAAATTAGTAAATAATATATAAAATAAAATTACTTGTAAAATTTAAAGAAATTATATCAATTTTCAATAAATATTTGACCTTTGCCCACTAATACAAAAAAAAAACTACAAAAAAGGTTCATATCAAATAATTCCATAGCGAAATTATGTATTTAGTCTGTGGTTAATTAAGTGTAATTTCTAATCAAATCCCTCCATTCTATGTTTTCTGGCTTAAAATTGTATTCAATTTTCAGCACAATAACTTTGAATTCAGTTAAAGAAGTGAAATAATACAATTGTATATTATAAATTTGACAGTTTGCTTTATTAGCACAATGTCGATAGATAAATTTCGTCAATGATAATACAGTCTACAGTTCCAATCGTTCAGTGAATAATAAGTTCCGTGCGAGCACTACAAGACTGTGTAGGCAATGATACATGACGCCATGTTATACAACTTTAAGATTTAAAACCGTAACACGAATGCTGCCTACATCGACTGTAATGTTGCCAGATGGTCGAGATTCGTCTGGATTGTCCCGACATTTCATATGATGTCTAGACACCCGACATAATACAAAATGTCCCGATATATAGCTTCTTGTAAATTTAAAATGCCATCAAAAAATAACTTGTAAAATTAAGTCTGAGTTGCAAAACTTAACTTTACAAGTTATGGTTTTGATGGCAGAAAAATGGTAAAAAATGTTGACTTGCCGGACTTGGTTTTTTTTACATAAAATGTTTTTGATTTTACTGTCCCGACGATAATCCTAAAATCCCGACATAACGGAATTTGGCTCCGATATTTTAGTTTTTCATCTGGCAACCCTAACTGTAATATGCGCCGTCAGCGCGATCGCGCGGGCTCTTCCTCGCCAGTCGAACGACCGGGTGGATGTTCAACTGGCGGGGCAGTCTCTAATGTGCTTGTGTCCATTTTGTAATGAACTCTGCACGTCCGGGACGTTTGGTCGTGTAAATAAACTAAAAAAAAACACTCACCTCTCATACAATGTCATATCCGCTCAATTGACAACATTTAAAAATTTGTGACACCCTAAAACAAAAATACTGTTTCTTAATTTTAGAATTCTGATCCCAAAATATTAAATTTTTATTTTATTTTTAATTTTGCGGTAAACTGAAATATATTTAAAACTATTAAAACATTTTTAATTTGGCAACTCTAATCACAAGCGTTTGAAATTAGTAGCTAATATCAGTTTTTTATTTTTTATTTTCAACTCTGACCAAGAAATTTCGTCAAACAACCGTAACATTGACGTCATCCGGCGCTTACGTCTATTTAGAATGAGCTAAACTTTTTTTTTGTTTGAAAAACTGACTTTCAACAAGTTTCCTAAAAAAGAATACATGTTAAAAAAAATGAAATGTTGTCAATTACACAAAATTTATATTCTCTGGTGTCCCAAATCATGATGAAAATTCGAGTGCAACATTACCGTAATTGGTTCGGACGCAAAGCAATATCTGTCCTATAGCCAGTGTCCACTCTACACCAAAAATATATGACACACCACTTCTGTTCCACTTCAGCCGATCTCGGATGACTATCCGAGGATAATTTTCGCTTCTCCACAAATGATCACACGACTAAAACCACTACAATTTCATCATGTTTGAGAACATGAATCCAGTAATGACCTAAGTACTTAACGATTCATGAAATCTATTTTTCAGAAAAATATTTTATACATATTCTGTCTTTTAAATCAAATCTTAGCCATGATAACATAAGCCTCGTAAACACGAAGATGTATATCTGCCTGCCTCCTAGCATGTGCAGAAGCGATCAGCGGCTGAACCCGACGATTGCACCCGTTTAGTAAACAAACGTTTCCTCTAGATCCCCGGGGAACTTAGGGAAAGCCTCTGATCCCTTCCTTGTTCCGTCGCGACGCCGCCGCCGCAGTACCTACATGTGTGGGTAATAATTAAAGCGCCTCCAACATACCTTTGAGCGAAGCTCTGCTGAAATGTCTCACAAAGACCGCTGAATACGCCTCGGGTGAAAAGGAACACCTCTATTTATGCAACGTTTCTTTTAAGCGAGCTTCCGACGACGCAACGTCGTCTTTATTGTTCCAATGTCTCCGTTCAAATATGTTTGTAAGCACATTTTTATTCTCCCTGGCTTTTATTTGTACGTAAAATGTCACAGTTTAAACGGCAGGATTAGTAATATTTATTTAAGGGGATTATTTAGTGCAGGTGTAATTATTTACCTTGTTTAATTAAGGACACCAGATGTTGAGACACCTCAGAATAATTAGTATGATTCTAGTAATGGTTAATGTGAAATATTTGTGATTGTGGTTGCTTATCAACAAATGTTCTGAAAAAATACATATTTTTAACTTTGGCAGTTAAAAATATGATCAAGGTCTTACCTATTTTGCAACTATATTTAAAATGTTGTTGAAGTAGTAAAATACCGATTTCAAATTTTGTTAACATTATAAAATGTTTGTTATTATATAATGTATACAAATTGTTAGATAATATGAATGCGATACAACAACTAACTTCATACCCGATACCCGACATTCTGAGTTAATACCTCTTGCCCGAATAAGGGAAGTAAATTATGCGTTGGGATCACTTCCGAATTACAGAACCCTTCTCTTTGATTTATGTGACATTACAGCCGTTACGAGTTTCTGCAAGATTTTTTACCCCGCCTGATGTAGTAGACATCAGGCGGGGTTAAACATTGTGTATACCTATATGAGTTGTTATAGACATATTCTGTCGATTTATATCTTAAATATTATATTCCATCAAGCATTTAATGACATTAAGAAGTTGCGTGTACCTATACTTGTGTTACGTAGAAAACCTAAAAAGCGTCAACATTGCCTTCTTTGCCTCCATCCTTGGTACACTTTAAGAATGCATATACTTAAGGTGAAACTTCACTAAAACCTAACACAAACAGTTTTCTTCTTTATGAACTAAAAGTAATAATATTTAATAAGTGTCTAAGACATGTGGAATTTGAAAAATGTTTCTCATACTGCCGTACGAGAATTATTTATGTATTATGGTAATGGCGTTCTGTATGTTCATATTTTTCTAGAATATTGTTTTCAGTACATCGTAAAATGCCGCGTTTTTATCTTTTATAATTCCACATAGTTATCCTTGGATCGCCCCTACCACGCTATAGCAAACTGAACCTTTTTATAGGGTTTGTGGGTGGATAACAGACGATAAACCCTTCCTAACGAGTGTTAGGAAGTAATGTCAGTGCCGTGAACTTTAAGGCTGAAGAAGGCATTTGCAATTATCTCTTTAGATTTTTTGATATTCAGATGTCAAGGCGAAAAATTGCTATTCGAAGCGTCTAGTTCGCTAAATGTCCTTAATTCCCAGATGGAACGGGCTATTTCCGTCTTAATTGCTCCCCTACGTAGTTCATCAACTGCCGGTGGTCACTTTTATCAATGAAGAATATCTTTATTTGCTTTAGTTAGTTCTCTTTTGAGTCAGGAAGTTAAAAATAAATTTTGCTACCCCATATGAGTCATTTGGTGCTCGTCCAAAACTTGAAATTTGGTCAACTTTTTTGTTAGCAGTTACAAGGTTTTTATTAACTTAACAAATGACATTTCGATGTTCACTTAGCGAGGCCACTCCTCGACGTAAGCGTGTCTTGAAATTAGCACGCCATTAGCTTTTATACAGACTGTTTAAACAAACTTGATGGTATCGGTGTGGAAGATGGTGGTAGAGTGTAAGTCAATTTTAAATATTGTTATATTGTATTTAGGTAGATCATTATTTTCGTCTATAAAAGAAATCACAAAATTGTTTTTTAAGCTCGTCAGCATCACTTAACGATAATTTAATATCGATGACGTAACCATAACAAGGCCCAAAAAAAAAAGAAATGATACTTATGATACTGTAACCTCATTGCAAAAAAAACGATCTCGATTTTTATCTTTGTACGCCAAGACACACAATAGATTTCCCCTTTCAGTTGCTTTTTCTTCTACCATTTTCGTATAGAAGAAAATTTTACTTCATACTGTAATTTATGAACAGCTTGATATCTAACTCTTTTCTTTTCTGATTTGTATAATGATTTGCTAAGTAAATCCATTCCGATAAAAAATAAAGCCTCAAATTAACGTGCTCCTCCAATATTTTTCAGAATATTGGCTTTACAATTTCTACAATATAGTCACACGCTCTAATAACAGCATTTTTATAGTACAGCTTTTCTTTAAGTAGGCACTTTAAAATAAATACTTTTAATATATTTTCGTATAATTTCTCCAACAAATTGGTAAAATATCTATATACTCGTCGTAACGAAAACAGGTTCCCAATAAATTTGAGTCAAGGATCGGAACCACTTCAGCCGCTATTAGATTCCATTAAAGGTTATTTTCGGCATAAATTAATTTTAGCAATATTTAATTGCTTAAGTAACTCACTTAAGTATTGCTATGTAGAATTATAGTATAAATTGTATTATAAATCACGGGTTAGAGTACCTACGACTAGCTTACCACGCGCGGTTTTACTTGCGTATCTCCTGTTCCCGTAAGAATTTCATAATTACATATAGCCTATGTTATTCTTGGATTACTTAGCTTACTAATAGTGAAACTATTTTTGCAACCGCTTCAGTAGTTGTGGAGCCTATTTAATGCAAATAAATAATCAATATTTTAAAATATTATCCATGCCAACTATGAACCACTCACTACCTTTGGGGATATTTTTCAAAGAACCGGAAAACAATTTTTCTGTTTTTTTATATTTTGGAGCTCGGATCGTAAATTTCATATAAATTGGAGCAGTTTTGTATTATTAATCGTGATTTTTTACTCGTTGCTAAAACGGAGCCAAGCGATTTATTTCTTGTAGTAGGTACATTCGATCTAGAAAATTTGACAGTTTGTCCCCGCGCTGATTTAGGCATCGCAGGGAGTAATTCTGACAAATTTTCTTATTATTAGTTTATTCATTCATACGCCATCTATTGCTATTAGTTTTTTTGCGGTTGTCCGATAGACCTAATAAAAAAGGGACAATAATATATCACAATTCGTATAATAATAATAAAAATAACTTGATACTATTGCATGTCATAGTACTATTCTCCACAGAAAGTGCACCTACCACGTTTTTCTCTGCATCACCCAATGATTGCCTGGACTGGAAAATGCCTTTGGCATTTAGTCTTTGTGCAAGTAGTTTTAAATAAATAAATAAATTCGCCAATGACATTAATAATTTAAAGGTTTAAGGACTACGGATTTAATGCCGCTGTAGCATTAAATATTTTATTTATATGCCCTAATAAGTATTTTTTCCACTGCAATTGATCGACGAGATAGTTGTATTATCAGATGATACTTGTGTCCATTGAACAACCGCCAAAATTCAAGCAACATTTGTGTTTTCTTTTTGTATTGTGTTGTATTGTGCAAACTATTGTATTTTATCGCAGGAAAATTATATTAATTCATCAGAAAATATATAGTATTCGTGTTAACGACCATACAGTTTGAAAAAATTTGAGTATTTGACTGATTTTTCTGTGATTGGGTTTGAACAAAAAAAGTTGATTGACCTATGGATCACTTTCTGTGTATAGACCGAGTCCGAATTTGATGTTGTAGTAAATATTCGTTGTTCTGTTGCGCTAAGAGACTTACTTCAAATTTTGTTATTATTGCAAGCTATACATGGGCAAAATGTGTCATTGAAGTGAAAAGAGTGATATACTTCATTTGAACAAATTGAACTTTATCACTCATTTACTTCACTTGTTCAGCTTATGAACAAGATTCATTTGAATCAGTTTTCGCATGGCCTTCAAACGATCATCGAATTCATTTACTTCACTAGTTCAGTTTATGAACTAGATTCATTTGAATCAGTTTTCGCATGTCCTTCAAACGATCATCGAATTCATTTACTTCACTAGTTCAGTTTATGAACTGGATTCATTTGAATTAATTTTCGCAGGTGTTTCAAACGATCATCGATCGTGCAATGAACTAATAACGAGAATGATTATATTGTTTTGTATTAATTCTTTAAGTTTTTTTTATTTTATTAAAAGTATAGCTTTCATTTAAGAGCATTAATTAATATTGTGTACGTATTATATTGAATATAAGAATATTAACACCGTGAACTAAATGGACTAAAGTGAACTATTGAAGTATATGAATCTGCACTGAACGAAAGAGATACAGAGTGATTCCAACTGAAGTACTTCAATTGAAGGATTCATTCGCGAACTATACATCTCTATTGCAAGCCATTATAACCATCCATTATGCTATAGTCTGTAATATGCGTCTGGTTCACATAACGTCAAATTACAAGGTGTTTCAAACTTGAATACAGATGACTCCCCAGACACCTCGTTATACCAGAACTCTGATAAAATTTCCCCTAAAAGAGGCCTTTAATGAAAACGCTCCGGAACATCCCGGCCAAAATTGCCTATCTGATACAATTATGACAGAAGTCTCTAAGGCTATTATCTGAGACAGTCTTGGAAATTAATCAAACTACTTGTACCGCGCAAGATGTTGTTTATTATAAATAAAACGTATTGTCATTTAGCCTTGACTTGTATGTAGGTCGGTGTGTTATAATTAATAAGTTGATACAGTCATCCTAAAACGAATTATAAGTACTTTATTTAATGATCTGTGTTTAATTAACTTGGTCTTAGTTGATGTACAAAATGTAATGGGTACTTATTATTCTTGGAAACTGTGGCGCACGTATACCACGTTGTTAGTGTCTTTAAGTTGGTGGGGGACTAATTTGGTGACATGATGCTCCTAATGAGCTTCGTTCAAACTGGGTTGCTTTCTTTATTATTTCCTGAACCTGGAATATCCGAGTGAAAGGATCTTGACAGACGCAGTTGAAATACCTACATCAAATCAATATAATATTACGAAATGATCAGGAAGATCATTTCCTTTTCCCACGTTAAGCAAGGTCGCATATCCTCAACACGTGCGTAAGCGCTTTGCTCGGTTTTGTGTTAGCAAGGCTCTGGTTCAGGTGGCGGTGACATAAAAATAATATCCTTTATTCATATTGAAATTGAACATCTTAATATAATCAACATTTTTGTTTTACTTTACTAATGTTTAAAGGAAATATACTAGCTCCATATTGATTTGTTTCTATGTTATTTTAAATTCCGGATTACAATTGTCGTTAAAATTGACATGTGAATTATGAGAAATATTATATTAACAAATAGTTATTTACTATGTTACGCCTGTAGTTAACATAATCGACTTACTGCTTTTTATCTTGTTTCTGCTCTTTTTGACTATATTATGTTTATTTTAACGCAGAACGTATATTAGCTAACGAAAGATTTACGAGCGATATTCTAAGGCCGAGGCAGTCTAATCCTTGAAACAAATTAATTTTGCATGTCGTTACTGGAGTGCGGCCGCTGACGTATTTTTGTATGAGTTTGTTACCACGAAGTCGCCTAGTAGTAGTACCGCCTCAGCCTAATTCTTTCGAGTCTGTTAAAAAAAACTCAAAACGAATAACAAAACGGTGGCTCAGAACCTGAAAATATTTACACTGTTTGAACATACGAGGGGTCACCAGATCAAATACTGAGATTACTTGATAATATTGTTATGTTTATTCTATACCTAAGTGAAGGCTGGGATCCTGTAGTTGTAGAGAATACATTATCATAACAAGTCAGTAACGGACAGGAAAATTTGTTGAATGCGCTGGGAATGAGTTAGAGATACATTCATAATATGTCGTTTTAATATTATTGATGCGCTTATTTCCTCGTTATCGACCAGTTACGGCAGAATCAACACTGGGGCTTTAGTGACTAGTTAAGACTTTCTCACCATGTTAACCACTGAGCGTAACAAACTGAGAAACCGACTACGGGCTACCGCGAGCGTCTTGTCATCGTCAACTATTATGTATTCTGTGTCATCGTGAAGTCGACAGAGTTCAAAATCAACATCATCATTAGCCCGTATAACGTCTACTGCTAAACATGGGCCTCCTCCCGGGGAGGGTATTTTACCATAGTCACCATGCTTGGCAGGCTGGTTCGTGACCGCAGCTTTATGTTGCGCACACAAAGCAACGCTGCTGCCCGTTCCTTGATATACGATTATTATAGATGACGGTATAACAAACGGCTTAACATGCTTTCCGAGGCACGGAGGGTAGTCCCTCAAACAATCAGACCCAGAAAGATATCTTAGAATTTACACAAAGATTTCCTGTCCGGCGTGGGGATCGAACCCACGACCTCCGAGATTTTAAGTGAGCTAAATACCGCTACGCTACAGACGTTGTCGTGTCAAAATACCTTATTAAAAAACGATTTTTTAATAACATGTATCTAATGAGAGGCTTTATGACTTTCAAAATATTCAATGACTTTCAAAATATTTATTTAAAAATATTGAATTTTTAATTTTAAGTAGTTAAGTACCCATTCAATATAAAAATTATTTACCTGCCTACAGGTTTAAAAAAACATTACTTTACTGTAACGTACAACACTCATGTTACTCATTCTTCCCCCAATTCACTGGCAGAGGGCCAACATTCCAGACATGTCCTGAAAGTCTGATAAAGTCTGGTACTGTTATTTATAAAAGACTTTGTGCATTGCATTGTAGCCATATTGTATTTATTTAACGAAACCATTGACCATTTGTTAGGTGTTAATCACCTTCATTCTACCACGTCAAAGTTCTCTATTAAAAAATCTGATTCAGATAATATCTCTGACTATGGCAGATCAGCAGTTGAATAATATGGAGAAACATGTTCTGCTATGGACGTTATGCGGGCTGATAAATCTCTCATTTATCACCTTTCAAATTACACTGCATTTTTTGTGTTTTATTTCAAACAGGATTTATTTTGTAACATGTTTTGTATTATGATTACTAAGTACCTACTAGTTCTAATCTGTGGTGTTTAAAACACATGTTAAGTAAGGTAAAAGATGGTTAAAATCTAAATATCTAAAGTCATAAAAAAAACTATTCTAAAACAAATTAATATGTACTAAAAAGTAAAAAAAAACCATAATCAGAACATCCAAACTTCATCACCTGTACCTACATCCTTTACAGTTTACAAATAAAAAAAGAATAATTGAAATCAGTTGACTTGATATTGAGTTATTAGTCCTTTTGTGGCGCACATACTTATGCAAATTTAAATAAATTACATACTTATGCAAGCCATGAGAAACATGGATGCTATTGTCAGAACCACATCAAATTAAAATGGGACTACACGGGAAGCACTAGCTTTCAAATAAAAAAAAGAATTATCAACATTGGTTCACTCCGTCGAAAGTTCTGCGGTAACACACAGAAAAAATACCTATCTTAGTATGGAGAACATTCTGTATTCTGTATGGTTGTAGTATAAATATGTCATAATCATCTTAGTATCCTTGAAATAGAACAAAGGAGCGCGTCAAACATTAATAATAATTTACAATAACCTATTATTTATGACTAGCCCTATATAATATAAAATATATAGATAAATAATGTTACTTTACTCATTTTACTTGGAACTAGCACAAGGGTTCTAGTTAAATGGTTCGTGGAGTGATGACGTACGGTTGGCGGCGGCGGCGCCCGCGCCGCGCCGATGACAGATCACTGCCGTGAACCGCGATAATAAACTCAAGCTAAATAACGCAGTATAACGCTTTTGTTGCTATAAATAAATAAATTGCTCATTTATTGTTTATGGTTGCTATATTAATATATACAAATGTGTGGAGTAAACATTTCATTCATTACTGTGAACGTAATTAATTTATCCTTTTTTACGTCGACGTGTGACTTACGTAAGCCAGTCAGTAAATATTAACACGTTAAAAGGTCACTATTTGTAGGATTACGGCATCAAAAACCCATAACCATACCCATAATATTATAACTGTTATTTACTAAGTTAAGCACTTAAAAATATATCTTTATAGTGCATTCTGTTGTTAGATAAGTAGGAGAATGTTTATTTAGTAGAATTTCCGTAAAGAAATTACATCCAGTACTTAACTACTTCTGTGTTTTCCACTAACGGTAGAAAAATCACTTAACCAATTAGAATTAGTCCCAAGGAACACATTTTATCTTAATTCTTTAACTGGTGCTATTGTAATATTTGTATTTCTGTACAACGTCTATCTGTTTCCTTGTATATTCTTGTTAAACAGTAGATACTTACCTACTTACCAAGTTTGCACCATAAGCACATAATATGTTTTCTTTTCATGCAAAATTATTAACGTTAAATTATTTAACGATGTACCAACGTTTTTCTATACTGCTATCCTCGATTTAAACTTCCTCTGTGTAAAACACCTAGTTTTTTTAACACTGCCATAATGGAATCTATCTTCAAACCACCAAAAGATCATCATCCTTCCGATACATTACTAGATAAATAGTATTAGATAGATATTTAATTAAGTTAGATACTAAATTTATACAAATAAGCTATGCTTTTCACAGTCCAACAAGCCTAGTTAAATTCAGTGCTATTTCAGTCCTTGCTGACCTATAACTACATAAAGTGCGCAATATCCTGACGTATATGGAGCCAACCCCGCCCTAGCCCTTCTTAAGGCTATAGAAAACTCGCAAGAGGGATGTTTTCTAGGCCCGGTATTACAAGGGTACGGACAAATTTACTTTTTATGATCATATCAGAGCTATCTCAACATTTTATGGGTGTTATGTAGGTACGTGGACCCTTTTAGGCGATGTAGTTTGACGGGCTCATATAATTTTAATATGATTGGCACAAACATCTACAACTGACAGACGGTTTGGTAGAACTAGCGAATAACGTTGGTAGATTTGAGGATCAGCTACTTATTTTTAATCATATCGGATTAGAGACATATATTATTGATCGTATTGAAATTTCAAGGGCTTATTTGCAACAATCTAGATCAGCGTGCCACACGGAGTCATGATATTTCTTTAGGTCATTAACTACCTAATTGAATATTGTATTTTACGCCATAATTTTCAAATTTACTTTAATCTGAAACTTTTAACTTGAAAGTTATACTATTTTATGGCACGCAAATTTAATTTAAAATTTGCGTATAACTAATAAAAACATTATATACCTATTAACTCATCTGTTGCGAAAATTCTGTGAGCCATTCCTTTATTTTCGCTGAGCTGTCTCAGTCAGTTTTATGTAATAAATTGTTATATTCTGTTATGCATTGTTATTTCCCTCTTTGTATGAAATTTAATAAACCAGAAGTCAACACCATTTGCCATTTGGTTGCCAGGCGCTATTTGTTTGTGATTTGAAATCTAATAAACTTCTCAAGCAACTTTTTTATCAAATTTTAGCCCATGGTTTTAAAATTCACATCACACCTTCCAATTTGCAATCACGTTCCTACTTGAATAACTAATAAATGATATGTTCACATGTCTCCATATAAGGTATCCGACTATGTAGCAGTTTATAACAATTTTAAGAAAGGCAGACTTACCTACTTAGTTTATAATATGTTAAAAAAACCGGCCTAGTGCTAGTCGGACTCTCGCACGAAGGGTTCCGTACTAGTTGCAAGTGCCTACCTATTGATATCAAGATTACAACTAGTAACATAGTATAAAAGTTCTTGTAGTTCGTTGTAACTTTGATCGATGTTAATAATAGTTGATTGAATGAAAGGTAAATTGCGGTTTACGGTTTATGACGTATTAAAAAAAAAACTACTTACTTGATGTCGTTCAAACCAATTTTCGGTGGAAGTTTGCATGGTTATGTACATCATATTTTTTTTTTAGTTTTATCTTTCTCTTACTTTAGAAGTTACATGGGGGGGGACACATTTTACCACTTTGGAAGTGACTCTCGCGCAAACTATTCAGTTTAGAAAAAAATGACATTAGAAACCTCAATATCATTTTTGAAGACCTATCCATAGAATCCGTGGGATAAATAATATCCCACACGTGATATTTGACGATGATTTTTTTTATTTTCAGTTCTAAGTATGGGGAAAAATTTCTTTGTTTTTTTAGATTTTTGTGTGAAAATCTTAATGCAGTTCACAACATACATCTACTTGCCTAGTTTCAACATTATAGTTCTTATAGTTTCCGAAAAAAGTGGCTGTGACATACGGATGGACAGACAGACAGACAGACATGATGAATCTATAAGGGTTCCATTTTTTGCCATTTGGCTACGGAACCCTAAAAACTTGTTTATACTAGTTTTTCTCTTTCAAAGACATGTTGCCGTCTTAGAAATTAAACTATAAAGGTGTTATTGTCAATTTTTAATAATTAACAGGAATTAACTGCTTGTACCTATACAACCCGTACCCGTTCCTTAATTGTCTTTTTAATAATCTTAGCCTGAGCATTTTTCTAGTCCGTTAACTTGTACTTAAATTGCGCTGCAATACACTTGACATTCGTATTTTGTATTCATGTATTTTATATTTTCGGTAAATATCTATTTGAGCTGTTCACGGACCGTTAATCTTAGATTATCCAGACAAAAGAAATACAGGCGCCGCCAGCTTCCCCCAGGATTTGTCGAGTGTTGAGACGTCTCGTATTAATGCGTCTGCAAACCTTACCGTGTTTGCTACTAGATACCAAAATACACGGAAAACACTTAACAATAGATGAAAGGATTTTCTATTTTGTTATGTAAGCAGATGTTGTTCTTGAGGTGAATGTAGACTAGAGCATTTCGGGCATGAAATTTAATGTATGTTGGAGTGGTACGATGAAAGCTAAAGCTTCGTTTAAATTACTTGTACTGTAAAGTTCCTGTTCGCATATGTACCTACGCTATGTTCGATGTATCTTATGTTGGCATTGAGTAAACTAACTTACTTATAAGTTACTCTTCATTGAAATGCACACAACGATGCATGCCAACCGCCATTTTTAGGGTTCCGTAGCCAAATGGCAAAAAACGGAACCCTTATAGATTCGTCATGTCTGTCTGTCTGTCTGTCTGTCTGTCCGTCCGTATGTCACAGCCACTTTTTTCCGAAACTATAAGAACTATAATGTTGAAACTTGGCAAGTAGATGTATGTTGTGAACCGCATTAAGATTTTCACACAAAAATAGAAAAAAAACAATAAATTTTGGGGTTCCCCATACATAGAACTGAAACTCAAAAAATTTTTTTCGTCGAACCCATACGTGTGGGGTATCTATGAATAGGTCTTCAAAAATGATGTTGAGGTTTCTAATGTCATTTTTTTCTAAACTGAATAGTTTGCGCGAGAGACACTTCCAAAGTGGTAAAATGTGTGTCCCCCCCCCTGTAACTTCTAAAATAAGAGAATGATAAATCTGAAAAAAATATATGATGTACATTACCATGCAAACTTCCACCGAAAATTGGTTTGAACGAGATCTTGTAAGTAGTTTTTTTTTAATACGTCAAAAATCGTAAACCGCAATTTAGCTTTCATTCAATCAACTCGAATGTAAAAATATAAAATAACATTTCATTTCATAAACATACGCTTTTTTATTTATTCTTGATATCAAAATAGGTACGCATTTGTAACTGAAACGGAACCCTTCGTGCGCGAGTCCGACTCGCACTTGGCCGGTTTTTTGCTAGATAAAATGCGACATTAATCTGCAGAACAATATTGCTGACTAAACCTTGGTCGTGGTGCTCGATGTTTGGTTCATAGAACTCTCTTTACTTACAATAACCTACCCCAGTCACTGCACCGGTGCAATTACAGCAGCAGCAATTACTTTGTTATCTATGAGATAAAATCTATTCCACTGTTTGTTTTAAAACAAATTAGAGACATTGATAAAAAAAGAAAGACCATATACATTACATGTACCTACTTAACAGCGTCAGCGATAGATTAAAGAACAATTTTAAAAGTTTTGATAATCTTTCAATTTACCTAGCATATTTCAAATTGTTACATCAAACTGAAATTTATGATTGATTACCATATGCTTGGAATGTTAAGCGTTAATATGATCTTCTTTATCTAAAAGAAAGCTTTAAGGGTTTTAGAGAAGGATCATGTGGAAATAGTTGAATTTAGTACTTATGTTATAAGTACTTAGTTCATAACATATCTGTGCAGGCTTTCGTCAAAGCCCTTTTGTGGTGTAATTGACAGTGAGTGAGGTTGGCTCTGGCGGACAGAACTAATGAATACAAGCTTACATAACACAAACGCGAACTTTAAGTATATGTACAAATATAGATACGTATATTGCTAATGGGTCTGGTCTAGCCGCTTGCACGAAAGGTTTGCATATAAATATCGTGGGAATGTATTAAATAAGTAAATTTGTTGCACTTGTATGATAGGTTGGTACAAAGGTGTGGTATCCATATTATAATGTGGATATATATGTATAGCATGCTAATATATTCCATACTCTCACAATGTTACGTTCACATTTAACGACTTCAAATATGCAAAAATGTCTAGTTAAAGGTAAATATTGTCAGTATATATTTTTTTATTTAATAATCTTGACTATAATTGCTAAATCTACATAGGGTGTTAAAAGAAAGAAATAGACAAAATGATTCAGTTACACTTTAATGGATTTAAACAAAGTAAACTTACATGGAACATCACAATTATGCTTCGCAAAACAATGTTGATGTTATGAGATTCTTCAATATAATATCTACCCAATAAGGGTCTATTTCACTTACAAAGAAAGTACAACGAGAGAACATGCCTTAACATTATGGAATAGATTTTCTACCTAACGGGAAATAGAAGCAATTTCCTCAAATATTAGTGTTAAACATACAGGCCTCAGTTTTGTAATAAAGACATAATAATAAAACTTTTTTTCAGGTGCGTTTTTTCTAACATCAAGTTACGACATCAGATATAAATATATGTTGAAGCTTGAAAATAGCCAATGAATAAAAGAATAATTCTGCTTTGATATATTAAGACTTATTCAATAATGGTACACTAGGTGGGACGTCGATCTTAAATTATTTTACAAAATTATTAATTAATCAAAATGCCGAATATGCTTCAACTAATACTAATTATGTTTTCCGCAAAAAGGGAATACTGGCGGAACCACAAATAAATGTTACATCAAGAGATGAATATTTACTTACAATTAAGGCGAACACTTACAATCGATTTCAATTCATACAAAAATATCATCCACTTTCTTTACCCATTGACAAAAGTCGGCTAAGCATACTACTATTCGTACCAAACGATTCCGAATCTATCAGTTTCTACGTGCTTCTAAACACTAGTAAGAAGTTTATTTCGTGGAGGGCTGGACTTTCAATGGATTCTAAGCTAGTAATGCTGGCGAACTTACAAAGTATAACTTTGGCTAAAATAACGATATCATTATTAAACATTTATTCCTCTGTTAATATTCCCTTACCACCTTTGCGATTAAATGACATTCAAGTGTAATCATAGTTTTATCTCATCTTAGATAATTATATGATAAAAGCTAATAAAAACAAAATAAATATTTGTGAATAAACGCTCAACGCTCTAATGTAATAATATATTTTAATTATGGATCTTTAGACTCTTGTAACTTAAAACTATTCATAACAATTAAACCTAAAAGTTAGAAATACTAAATTAAAAGAGGTACTAAAAGAAGTGCTTATCATTACTACACAAAATGTGCATTGAATTAATATAACAATTTGTTATAGAAATTCAGACGCTCATTTCAGGTGTAACATTTTTATGAAATAAATAAATAAATGAGTAGAAATTAGTGTTTCTCAAAATTAATTTAACTGTAGTTATATTATTATTTGAATTAGTTGAAATCATGAAAGACTATAAGTAATGACGACAGAAGGTGCAACAGAAGATGATGCAATAGATTACTTAAAATGTACCCTTTTAAACATAAATAGCATTTAATATCAACAATGAATTATTCAATAATAAAAACCGGCTATAGCCTTTAGGAAAAACAAAGGTATGAGTCATCGATCTAAATTACAACAAAAAAATTTTTGTACATAACATTTTAACTGCAGGTAACGATTATTTAATTGTTAAATTGATTTTGAAATTCATTCACACTATCACAAAACAAAGGATTTATTTTTTGATGCCATTGGTAACAGTGTCCTACTTCATTCGATATTATTTCTACTATCTACGGTGCATTACTCTGCCATTTACATTTTAATGACAATTTTTCTCGCCGCTCTGCGACTTGCATAATATCCGTAACTATTTACACAAATAGATCTATTTACAGTTATGTGATTAATTTTGGCTCCTCAATTTATATATTGGAATGAAATCACATAACAGGAATGTCGAGAAAACAAAAATATATTTACACATGTTTGCCGAGAAAATTGGCTTGATTAGCGCCTCGGTCTTAAAACAACAGCTCCAGCTTAGTTGCAAAACGTACATACAATGATAAACGACCAAGCAACTATGATTTATTTGATATCTTTTTTGCTATTTACAAAGTATTTCATATTCCTTAAAGTAGAAGTAAAAGCGCGGGAATAAATAACGTGAAAGTAACAATTCTAAAACTACCGCTTTTGTTAGGATTGCTGCCTAGTCCACCAACGACGGATTTTTTTATGTCTTCTTTTTGTACTGGAGTTTTGGCCATTACCTCCCCGCTTTCATTTATATCGCTGCTGTCCATTTGTGCCGGTTGCTCGGGCCTTGTCATGGAAGCTACGTCATTAACTTCTGGTGGCGGTGGTATAGTTTCTGGTGGTGGAGTCGTAGTGGTGGTAGTAGTGGTTGTCGTTGTCGTTGTAGTAGTAGTCGTTGGCACCAAAGTATTGTTTGAAATGAAATATATTTCACCGTAAATTGCTTCTACCTCCAGGGTGTTTTCAATACGCTGCCCTTTCATTTGTCTACGCCTCGGGTCGCTATCTTTATAGTATGTGACCAAAGTAGCACTATATTGCACATCTCGGTTTGTAAGGTTGCCCCTAAACGTTACGTTACATGCAGTTCCAGGCTCTAGATGTTGAGCTATTTTGTAAAATTTCGTTTTCCTTTCTGTAAAGGGATTAGCCCACTGGATGAGAGAAAATAGAGTGCCGTCTTCCATTTCTATCGTGGTATTTAGACCGATAGCTATACCATGACCATGGCCCCAAGATAAAGTATAATTGTAATCGTATTCAATTTCAGTAGTGACAGTAACGGCCTCCTCGTCTTCGTTCTTTAAGACTCGCTCTTCGAACACTTCAGGTTCCGTTTGACGTACGTGTTCCGTCTCCAGATCTAATACCACATTTTCTAATTTATAACTAACTGGTTCAAATTCTATTAGGATTTCACCACTGTTTTCTATTATTTCGTTGTTCTTATCATCAAAAGTAATTAGCTGTCCAATATAGTTTTCGTAAGCAATTCGTCCAATATAATGGGAGTATCCACTTTCTGCTTTCATTCTTCCAACAAACACGGAACCGACTGAGGAATCCACAACTACAGCGCTGTTAGGTTTGGCGTGAAATTTCTTCCATTCAATCCAATTTATTAATGACGCGTTCTCAATATTTTCAAGCACTTCAAATATATTATAGCTCTTGGTGCCAGAAACTGCGCACGACGTGTAATCTGGTTTTAGTTGTCCTAAAATCATATCGCCCTCGTGACGAGCCCGGCATAGGTATATAGGACCTGAAAAGATAGTTTATTTTAAAGCCTTTTTAGAGTTATCTGCGGTTGTCTTTTCTTCTATTAATTCACGACGAATAAATTCTTTTCATGAATTAAATAAAAGTAGAAATATATTACTTTAATATTTTACAAAAGAAGTTCTACTACGCACCTTGTTCAGATTTAGCGCCAATGACGTAGTTGTTCATGGATTCCTTCTTAAGACTCGTCCATTTGAGAGTACTGGACGTGACGACTTGCCTTATATTTGAATTGTATAAGCCGACCCCTGTCTCAGCAGCAGCTGATGCAGCTAACGTCGCCGTCAGTAACACCACCCACCATCCACTCTGATTGTTTCTGTTTTTCTTCATGGTTTCACTGTAACAAATTAAAACTTTACTGAATTTGGTTATAATTATGAATGGTTTGGAACGAATGTTACCTTTTGTGTTGAATTGAATCAACAATTTATAACCTATCTTCAACCTTAAGACATTGATTAGAAAATTTTGAAAGTTTATAAGAGATTAATACTTATTATATACAAAAAAAAATGAAAACATTATATTTTTATAAAGGAAAGCAAAAGAAATTGAGTTTGGCGTATTTTCCTTGTGATTATTCTATAATAGCTTCACAAATCAGAAGGCCACCCCAACAAACGTTCAAAGGGACTGAATAAACCAGAAAATTCAGTGACCACCCTTGTCTAGATGTCTTTTACTTTTTCCTTTATTGTGTCATGTTCTATATTTACACTTTTGAATGTTAACTCCAAAACAGCATTACATTTATACCACCCTTGAGTAATAAATTCTCTCAACCCCCAAAACTTTATCTAGATGTACATTCAAAAGATATAAAAGAAGTCGTTTTCCCTGGCTATTGGGTTTATAATTAGCAATAAACATGTTTGAAATGAATAATAATTCTCGTATAAATATAACACGAAACTGAAGTAAGTTTCGTGTTTATCAAAATTGTCTTCGCAGGAGATTGTGTCGCAATGTTTTCTCTTTATAAGGTTGTGGCGGTGATACGTTCGATCGCTCGGAAACTCAATTTTCTTTACTAAGTTACTGAAACCAGATCGTGGGAAGCGATGCCGCCCCGAGCTAAATAGGGGTTTACAAAATGAGAACTTATTTCTTTGATTTTGCATTTTTTATTTACTTGCTATGATAAAATATTAAAATCAAAACAGTTACAACTTTTTGATACTGGTATAGTAGATATCTTAAAAATAAATAAATATGCTAGCATGGCGCAATAACTGAAAGCAATTAATGAATTAAAATTATATTTTATTACATGTTTTATAATACAATAATTGATAGACATTAGACGTTAGCTCTTATGTCTATCAATTATTACCTACTTGTACCATAAGAAATAATTGCAGCTAAACAATAAAACTCATTGTAATAATTTACAAATTGCAAGCTGTACGCAATTATAAATTTCTCAAGATGTCATAATTGCCATCGTTTTCTCAGTAATGGGCAATGATAAATAGATCCGAAATTACTATTCTGTTCGTTATAATGTCAGCGAATATCGTAAATCCAAGGCTGACTTGTCAATTTTAATTATTTGTGTCATTAGTTACCCATTCAAAATTTACTCATAGCCAATTTTTTTAATTTAAATATAAAAAAAAATGTGAATCAGTTTTTCGAGAGGGGAATTGTTAAGTGTTGTAGGTATTTTATTAAATTCCCTTTAGCCATAAAATAATATTAGATAAGGTTCTATAATAAATCATGATTTGTCCCTTCACAAATCGGCTAATTCAATTTAATAAGATCAATTGGAGGTTGACACGGGATATATTCTGATACAAAGCGCAGGAATCGTTCCCTTTCCTTTGTGTTATTTGATTGAACGTCAGCTGTTTTAGTATAGATTTATTGTATAAATGGTATTTAATTCTGGTGGTGACATTTATATTTTGTAATTAACTTGAGTTACAGTATATATACGCTGGAAAATTGGAAACGCCTTTAACGAAGGTTAATGTATTTTATTATCGCTTTAAATTTGTTAACTATAGGTTTGAGCTGTGAGCGATGCATACCCAGGGATGATTAAATGGTAGTAAAATATTCCAATATTTCGTATTTGTCATATTAAGATAGAATACCTACAGTCACTGTTATGGAACAACGTTGACATTGTGTCAACTGAGCGAATTCGAATCCCTTTGTGACAGTGCACATAGCGTGTCTAAATGTGGCTTTTGTGTGCTCAGCAATATGACACCTACCTGAATCGATTTGGTAATAGAATTCGCTTTACGCTCTATTTAGGAATGTGAATTCGTTCCTTTGGAAAACCTTTTGGACATCGTATGACATTCTAGTATGTTCAAATTAAATGAACTAAATAAATAATGTGACTTTAGTCATTTATATCAACGTAATGTAATCTGCTCCAACCAATCACATCCTGACAAATTCTATTGTGAAACTAGATGATGGTACGATAACTTGTACAAAGGAAGCACAGACAATTACTCAGCGGTGGCTTAAATGAGTCGATTTAAACACCCCATACGTTCTTCCAACACAATACCTTCCGTCTGCGTGTTTTCGAGCTACTCTCGATGACGAGAGGGGAGACAAACTACAAACAAAACAAGGAAATCTTTCGTCTGAGTTACCTCACTTCACTAAATCAACACTACCTTACCCCCACCTTTTCCTGAGGGGAACATAAATCTATGCTTTTAGATATTTATAACTTTATATAATAAAACATCAAAATATGATTGACTCTAGACTTCGTATTTTATGTTTACAGAGATGAAATTTGTTCTGTTTATCTGTCTAATGATTTTATCTGTATTAAAGATCGCTCTTATTGCAAAACATTCCAACATGGATTATTTCTGCATGTTATGTGGTTTTCCAAAGATGACATCACATTTAAAGTTATATTTTGTTACAATATTGCTGGCAATAAAATTTTATGATCTTCAACGAGGTTTGTGGTAAAGTGCACTGAGCGAGGTCATACTTTATGAATAGAATAAACACGTTTCATGTGCATATTAAAAGGTTTTGCCAATGTCAATGCTATTAAAATATTATAACGATTGTGTTCGTTCAACAGCGCGGTGTATTTCGCTTCAATGAATTTACAAAATTCCGCTAACTTGACACAGGTCGTTGTTACTTATGTTTTCTTGTGCATTCATTTCTTGAATGACTATAGATATCGTGAGAACAAGAAAGTTCAGACGAGAGTACGATACGATCCATTGAATGTGTACTAAGTACTTACATGTTACTTTGTTATCTTTAGTTCCGAAGCTTCATTGTCTGACAGACCATTAATCTTCCAGTTAACTAAGAAGTCTCGATAATAACTAGGCCATTTATGAATGAGTCATGAGATACTATTTTTAAAACATCAACACTGTCCTTTTGTTATGTCCCGTATCGTAAAACGTGATCATTTTCGCCAGACATAATTTATAAGGCAGATATAAGTACAATCGCTTCTTAAAGTATTGAACCATAATAACTTAACGTAAGAATGTAAGCTTCTAACTGATAGCTTACGCAGTAATCGCATTATCTAGTTAGAAACAATTATGCTGCAGTGGACACATTGTATAATAATGCTCTTAATACTAATAAATGGAGAAAGATAAAGGCAACAATTGCGATTGCGATTATTTGTCAAAGTTGACAGTATAATATAGCACACAAATAACACATAAAAACCGTATAATTTAAAGATTAGCTGTAGAAAACGATTTTTTTTATGACAATGATTTAAATTCCCCATTTAAATTTACGTTTGTATAGCTTAATTGAAGATAATATCCGGTTTATGATGTAGGCGTAAGTTGGAATTATAAGAAGTAAAGGTCGCGGTTACTGGACCTAAAACAGTCTATTTTGGTGACATGACGGCGGCCAAAATATATTCTTATCGAAAAATTGTACGTTACTTTAGAGTTGACGACATTAAGTATCGGAATAAACGTTTTATATCCTCTATAGGACTTCCGAGTCAGGCAAACATCAATAAGCTTTTAACCCAGTTGTATTTCTCCTTACAATGCAAATATTCCGTTAAGGCTGGCACAATTACTCTATGGAGTCGGACATTGCACTAATTCGATGCGATTCCGTATACATGTAGTGCGAAAGGAAAATTCTGTAATTTCACAGCTATGATGAAATTATTACTGTAACGGTTTGCTCATTTAATAGATAGGCTTTATGGTTATTGAACTCTAAATTATATTTACCGTTATTATGAATTATGATGCATATAAATGCAAGCACTATGCATTATTTGCAAAGCCAACATTATTATCGCGTTCTCTTTCAAATTAACTCACAAAGTGATAAAGTTAGTAGTAACAATCATCATTATCAGCCCGTATATCGTCCACTGCTGAACATGGGCCTCCTCCCTAGGGAGAGTTTTACCATAGTCAGCATTGCTTGGCAGGCGGGTTGGTGACCGCAGTATTATGTTGAAACACACATAGGAAACGCTGCTGCGCTGCCCGTGTTCTCTTGTAAACGATTGATATAAATGATATTATAACAATTAGGACCAACTGCTTAACCTGCTTTACGAGAAATCTTAGAATGTACACAAAGATTTCTTGCCCGGCCCGGCGTGGGGATCGAACCTACAACCTTCGAGATTTAAAGCGAACCAAATACCGTTACGCCACGGAGGTTAAGTAACAATTTAGTTAGTTAAATATTATTTGTTAGTTATCTTCAAATCGTAGAAGGCTATTGTCACGTCATCGGTGATACCAATCAAACTTCTCTCTGTTGGAGGTAGCAATCGGGCGCCAGATAGGCGATCTACATCTGGAGGCAATTATTAACGTAATGGCTTCTCTATCTACTGCCATTTCATCTATAGCAACTGTTCCAAATGAAACCAATCCGAGGTACTTAAAGCTGAGGTTTGTTTTGTGTATATCTCCGTACGGTAGAATCACAAGTCAGTTCACAATTATGCTGTAACAAACAGCCTTTCTGTCATGCTTGTCAGTTTAGACATGAATTCGCTATAAATTTGTGCCGCTTGATTTTAACGGGAAAAACTATGGAGCTTTTTTATTATACATGTAAGGTGCTACCAAAATATATGCCATCCCTTTAACGATAGTATTCCGTTTATAGATTACGTTGCACGCGTTGGTGAAGAAATGTCTGTGAATTTTATACAATTTTATTTTTCCATAAAAACAAATTATATTAGAATGCGTGTTTCTTTTGGATAAAGTTCCAATCTATACTAATATATAAAGCTAGAGTGTTTGCTTGTTTGTCTGCTTGAACGAGTTCTCAGGAACTACTGGTCCGATTAAAAAAATGGTTTCAGTGTTAGATAGCTCATTTATAGAGGACGGCTATATTTAATTATGAACCCTTACGGCAACGGGAGTTACGTGGGTAACTGTGCAGGCCGCACTTTCCGTTGTATCTCGGAGTGGTTTAATGAAATCATATTTACTTAGTAAAAAAAAAACATTTATTCAAATAAATTTTTCACTAACGTAGGTAATTACTTCACATTATACAATTTTCTGCTTAAAGGATGGCATATATTTTTAAGCACCTTATATTATTAAATTGTTTATTACACGGAAACTTTTTGAACAAACAAACGAATTGAAGTACATTTATACAGTAATTTGACAAATAAAAAATACGCAATGTAAAAGTCACTTATGTGCTTTCTTACTTTATGAAGTAGCGGTACCTAGTTATAGAACAATGCAACACAAGCCCAATGGATACCGGTGATATAAGTTTTTGCGGTGGCGCAATTGCTCTCTCGGGCGCCATAACCTCCCGTGTACCGCTGCTAACTGTTAATAAATCATTCACTTTATTATTAGTAACTGGTTCGTCTGCTGCCAAACTGCTCATGAAAGTTTTTGCGCCATTACACTGGGGAATTTCTTGTAAAGCGCTGTATTGCAAACAAATATTAGTATGTAGTTCGTTAACAGCAGTTGGTGACATGATGCATGTAGCGGGGTGTTGGACGTACGCGCTGGCGCGTGAACCAGCTGATAGCGTGGGAACGACTTCATGCATGTAACGCATTTCCCGCTGCACAACCATATTCGTGCACTATGTCATCTCAGATTTTTATCTCCGCGTATTAATTGGGTCGGTTTTATACCGTTATAAATAGGAATATAGTAACAGAGTCATTCATATTCGCAAAGTAAACTGTGTTATGTTTGCGCAAGTTCAATATGACGTTGACCGAACGGCAAGTGCCTTGACATGCGAAGGGTACCGCGACCCGAGACTTTCTATATCCATAGATATCTATATCTATAAGATATACACACATCTCTTCAAAGCTTCTAAACAATAGGATGCGGGCTTGCTTTTGTGGCTTGTTGACGATGTCGCCTCGAGTCCGTAGCTCTAGTTGACAACACAATTAAGTTCACAATGAGCGCCAATAAAATGTATTTGAACAATGTCTTGAACATTGATGGGAATTAAATGCGCATAGAGAGTTGCGTAGTCGTCAGAATAAACGGCTGAGGCAGTCTTAGCTTACGATTATTGTGCGCTTTGCGATAGGAAGGGACATCTTATCTCTGTATATGTTTCTCCATAATGACATTAACTATAAACATACTTTTGCTCTAAGTGTGTTGTGTATTCTCTTGTGTTCTGACAAAACTTTATCAATGAAATGTGAAAATAGCCTATTATAGGCGGATATGAAAGACGATAGCAATCTTTATTTACTCGTAGTGACAGAAGTAGTGAGAACGGCTTGTCCACATTCGTCACGCGATGGCCTAGTCGCCGGCATGCTATCGTTAGGTAGTGCCCACTTCATAATACAGTTCATTGGAATTGCATGTACTAAATATATATCTTCGTTTATAGTTTTGTGAAACAGTTAGTTTCCGTTGCTTATGAATGAGATAGTTCCGTTTGGACGAACAGTATTTGTTGGCATGGAGTTTGCACAGGCGCGATGCGTGACGGTGTTGGGAGATGTCCCATGATAATAACTGCAAAGCTGTTTAATAGTAATTACAACTCAGCTCCGTGCAGTCATTTTATTTCCGTTCAAAGTTCGTTGTACCCATAAAAAACTACAAGTTATTCTTTATTCATTAATTTTTTCATTGTATTTTATTTTTTGCTTTATGAGGTTAACCCTTATTCAAACGCGAGCCTGTGGAGGAGTTAACAAAAAAGTAAGATATGTTCCTGGGTAATTTTGGGTCGTAGATTCCAAAAATACACACAAAAGAGGGGTTCGTGGGAGGGAAATACCCTTTTTTTGGTGGGAAGTATATATCCCGTCGTCTGTTCTCGCTTGTAAAAAAATTGAAAAGGTGGGAACTATAGCTCCCATTGACATCAATATTTCAAAACACTAGCTAGTTACCCCGGCTCCACTTGTGAATTAAATTTTAACGTAAAAAATTACATAGATCGTGTTTTTAATAAAGGAGGTACTCATCAAAACAAGTTTTTTTCTACTTAGGGAAGAACGCGGAAATTTAAAAATTAATGACTTCACCATACATTTTCACAATGACACACGGATTTTATATATAGAATTTCCGAATGTAGTGTGCAGTGACGAACACTGGGATGATATCTTCCCACTTAGATACTCAATTTCAATCGACTCTACCAAGGTATAAACGAAAGATTCTGGGCATATTTTACGTTTCACGCAACCGTTATATAGTCTAGTTTACATAGCTAAAACTCAAAACTGCTTACCTAATTTTTTTTCAGAACTACCCTTAAAAACTTAAAAATAACGGTCATTTCGGCGGCAAAATCACGTCATCTAACTTTGACGTGTGTTTACCATGACATGCCATAATTCTCCAAAAAGTGCTGCCATTAAAAAAGGCTCTGCGAAATATCAAGATTGTGTAGATAAATATAACATTGCATTAAGTTTAAGCATATAAAAATAAAACACGATTTACTTCAATCTGAGAAGTGGGAAGTATAGCTCCCAACGTTTTAATAAGGGTTAACGCAGGGAAATTACTTTGTCATTCTTTGACAAAAGAATAAAATCCTATTATAAGAAATTCAATTTTGATATGAATCATGCAAAACATTACGAGTAAATATCTGATCGGTGCATACAATTAAACATTCATAATTTAAGCATGTCATCGAGGCAAGTTTAGATAAATGAAGTATGGCTGATCTAAGACAAAGTTAAGCTATAAATCAAGCTGCAAGGGGCTAATTAACTAGCCGGGATAGAGTCCGTATCATCGCACCTGCTACATCCGATCAGAACGATGTAAGAGGTAGCAATTTTCCCTGTCAGAGGCTGTTAAATGAGAGAACTGAAGATTTATTCGTTATTGACTAGAATGTTGGTTAGCTTTCAAATTACATTTTGTATTAGTTACGTTTAAAATCATCTGTGTATTATAATATATAATATAATTATTAAAATCATTGATTTCTATCTAAAGCTTACTTACGGTACCTAAACTTTTGTATTATGAAGTACGTACTAGCGGAAGCTTTAAAACTATTTGAAAGCAAACATATCTCTGAATCTTCATTGTATGTACACAACAAAGCATTACAAACCGAAGTTGTGTGTCCAATCCAAACAAATTGGTTAACAAACAATTTTTTTAACGCATTTTTATATGTATGTGGACACTGATATAGGTATTCGAAACAAAAAAAAAGATAAGCTAAGGTTAAAGGACTTTTTTACTGCATTACGCGAAACGTAGTTTACTTACCTTTATCTCTACGGTTCTAAAATAGAACGTTCAAACTACATGAGTGTATATAATAAACATTAGAAAGTATATTATTCTACATTCACTCCATTAGACCGAGGGAAAACTGACACGTCAATTGCTGAGACAAGTCATATTGATTACGGCAATTTGCCCAGCCACAGAGACAAGGCAAGTCGTTGTCCATTTTAGAACGCGTCAAACGCAACTTACACACGATAAGTTCATGATAAACATTAGATTTGACAAATACATCGATGCTGCTAAGAACTAAGGAGGTCAGATGTATCTAAGTAAACGTATATGATAGACATAGAACCGGGTATTATGTAATGAAGTGCAAAAGACGGATGCCGGAGTGGAGGATGACAATCTGCGCCTCCCCACGATTTGCGCCACAACGAGCAGCAAGGTCGCCGCCTGATTGTCGGTAATAGTCGCACTTATTATGATATACAGGCGACATATTGGCCCAATTCTCTTGCACTTTATTACCCAAATTTAATGAATTCTATAAACTAACGTATTTAGTAATGGTTTCCTCTTCAAATATCCAAAGTAAGAACTAGATAGGGAAGTATTGCCTCTATAGAAAAATGTTGTAATGCATTTTCCTGGCGAATTCTGTATTTCCCTATTAAGCCGTAAGGATAATAGCCATTTGCGTAACTAGCGATGCAGATCCGGCACTTGTTTGATATTGAGAGACCAATTGTGGTCCGTCCCGACTCCTGACAGGATGATAGTGGGCACTTCGAACGTGCTCGTCGTGACTATTTTAGACTATTTTTAGAGTGTTGATTGCATCAACGAAACATTCCATTGTATTGTCAATTGCGTGTCTTTTTTACGGTGACAATCGCCAGATATTTGGGATGTCTCGTTGAAATATTTCCGTGACTAAGGTACAATAAATTCTGGTTGCATTTACGAGTAAGCTCCGGTTTTGAATTTGAACTTCTAAGTTGAGCGGACTGGTATCTTATTTTATGTAATAAAAATGGTCTCTTATATTTTTTCTAAAATTACCTTTTATGGAAAGGCTATAAAATTTCCAGTTTTGCGATGTAAATCTGCGTCCGGCGTCGTTAATCTGAAACAACATATAAAATTATTAGATTTTATATCACTAACTATTTCTAACTTTCTTATCAGAAACATTCACTAATAACAACTACTTTTTACTGTAAAACGAATGTTGGTTTTATTTCTTTTTCTACGATTTCGAGTAAGATTCATTGCTATTATATGTTTTGCAGTTTTAGAAGTACAGTAAAATACCTTGATGAGCTATAATATAAAGAAATTACTTCCAATGATAGCAGTTGCAGTAAGTGGTTGCATCTGTCGGTCATTTATGCAACATAACATGTAACTTAAACTTAACTCGGCCACTTAGACTACTCATTTTTTTTAATGAATTGCAAAATATGCAAAGTTAGCTATATAATGTATAATTAACTTTACGGTTTGTCATAACTTGTAATAATTATAAACAGTGCGCCTGAAGGGAATGCAAATGGTAAGAACCGCAAACTATTCAATAGTAAACATGCGGTTAGCCATAACAATGAAGCTGGAATAAAGAGATGCATACCGCTAGTGTGGCGCTAGAATTTATTAGCATAAAATAATAATAAGTTTGTTTGTAACAAAGTGCAATATCAAACTGGAAAAAAAATTGATTGAGTAATGAATAAGAATGCATGTTTAAGTTGATGCAAATGCGTTTTATAATGCAGTTGTAATGCGGTGTTAGACCGGCCTTCGCGCTTCGCTACGGCAACGGTCCCATTGTCTGACAGCTACAATGAACACTTGGAAACCAGATACTAGCGTCTTATGTCTCGTGTCTCCGGTTTAATAATTACAATGTTCACGGGAAGGGCTTAATTCATGCAAGCATTGTAAATTGCTGTCGGAGTGCGCTTAGTATCGTATGAAATACAAAAGGTACTGCAGTCATCCGAGAGACTGAAACAGTTTTAATTGATCTCTATTAATTAGTGGATTCGCCGACATCCGAAAGGAACGACAAATTGTGCTTCGTTAGTCTATTGTGTTCCCAATTTGTTTTGGCAACGTTCTGCATCAAACCTATATTCTTGTCAGGTTTTCACTTTAATATATCTCTCAAATTGATATTTCTAGAATCAATACTAGATTTTTTGTTTAAATATCGAGACAGGAACCCCAAAACACTTCGGGCATACTCTCCTTGTCCGTGTAGTTTATGTATACGTTTTGCAGAATTGCTCTGTTAACCACAGAAACGGTAGGAAGTCGGGATTTCCAAAAAGGCAAGGGGGAAGCCGATGGACAGCCAATTGTCTTGACAGGGGTCAAATAACCAAAGAGGCAAGGGACTGGCAAATGCGATCAACCTTTGTATTTTATGGATCCTATTTTTATTGAGGTGTTTTATGTTGTTTTAGACATAGAAGTTATAATTGAAAGTTTTGTAGTCGAAGCACTTAGTATATGCTGTTTTTGTAATATTGCCCTGAAATTCGTCTCCAGTTTTAAGTAATTATATAGTAAGACATAATAAGAGACATTAAAGATGATTTAATGGTTTCGAAGAAGGAGAAAAGGACTGCTCAAAATCATACATTGCAGAAAATTAATCCTTAAACATAGAAACAATGTGTTTATGTTGATATAAAACCTTTTATCTACCGCCTGTCCCGTCTATACAATATGTCGGATATCTTCTGATGTGTGATATTGCGGTCCATACAAACCGCCCCCTCACTCCAATCCTAAATTGCCTGACAAAATCTCGCATCCCTTTGTGTAATAGAGTTATTACTACGGGCCACTGATTTGATGAGGATCCCTCAGAGGTATAACATTTACGTTACGAATTTATCATAAAAACAAATAACAAATGTTTCGTACATTGAATGCCTTCAATATTTTAAAAGTTAAAAGCATTCTGACCCTTTCTTCTATTCCAGTAGGAATACATATTTATAATTACAACTTAAAAGAAAAATCAAGATAAAAGGAAATAGCTTTTCCTCTCTACAAACACAGGAAATACGGGGACTAGGTCGTTCCCGTAGAATGGGGGTGTAGAATTGCGTACTTTCCTCAGTTGCCATGACGACGCCCCGCACGTGGCCCTTTTTGCAACCTGCTTCCGAATTAGCAGACTGAAATACGACCCATCAACTCGGAGGTTATCGCATTATGGTGGACGTTACCTCTCTGATGCTTCATTCTTACTAATCGCCCGTGTGATTAATTCAACATTGAATAAATGTAGTTGGTTCGCGTTTAAATAAATCGCGGCGTGTATATGATCGTTAAGTGAAGTGCACCTACAAATTACATTTAAATTGATAATCACACTTCCCCTATTTTGTGCTAGGTGCGTCCCATTGAAATAGTTCATAACATTTTTTTACTAAATGGTTTCTCTCAGAGGCGTGTTACTATGAGGCGGCAGTCGGCACCCTAATCTAATTGCATTTTATTTATTCAGGACTCTAGGACCCTCGAACGATCATAAAACCGACGTGCGGGGTCTGTTACCCTAGTTGCTCATTAGTTTGTCCTTCTGTGTACGATTTAATAAACATAGTAATGGATTCATTAACTAAGCCTTTTATGTTCATAGCTAAATCAAAGGAACGAAAAAATCACGATTCGCGTTGGTTTACAACATTACGTTTTATTTTAGTCTAAAAAGAGATTAGGTTGAAAATTTAACAGTCGAACAATGTTCTTATGCAACTCTTTGCTTGGTTGAATATCTGACTCTAAACGACTAAAGTAACAAGTCTAGTCAACAAGTTCAAATTGGTGAAAAATAGTGATAAAGCTCCTTTAAAGCTAGACTAAACGTCTGACTAAAGTATCTAATTTACTTTGGTTCGTACTTTTCATATATTTTTTTCCACGACTCTTGATAAATCCGCCATTTATTACGGACATTTCACGACTTTTAATTGAGGTCTGTTGACTACAGCCATTTGCCGAAAAAAGATTTCATTAATCGCTTTGCTGGCATCAACGCTCCCCCTTCGGATAATACTCTGATAAACTGGGAGAGAACAATTCGCTCCCAAATTCAAATTGGATCTAATTTTGCGATAATAATCCCACCGTCTAATAATTGTAACGAAATGTTCTTTCTAAAGATTTAATAATACATTTTTTCTACATTCATTCTTTAAGTAAATACATAGATTTACATAATACATAGGTGAAAAAAAACATAATCTTTTAACAATCATCTTCTGTGTATTCTACATGATATGTTTTGATTAGAGACTACAAGAGTGCACTGTATTAGTCTTTAGAAGCATCATCATTCATAATTTACTTATAGTCAGTCATTGCTATAATTTTATATTATCCTTACAAAAACCAATAAAGGGAACAGCGTATTACTCGTATATTTTTATGTGTATTTATAAAAGATTTACGAAAAGTATACTTCGTTACAAATTAGTGCTGATGTCATGCCGGCTCGATAATAAAATCCCCCTGCCTTTTAGCGATGCAATCGATATCGGGTACCTACATTACATATTTATCGCAAAGGGAACAGGGAATTCTCAGGAAAATAGGAAATGTTCTCCTTATCCAGCTGCTGACAGAGTCTTTTATAGCAGTAACTGAATATTTATAATATTTTGCTATAAGCGTTTATGTATAAACATTGTGTAATTTTCCAACGCAGGTGTGATGTGAATAGCAAAATATTCAATTATGAATCCATACCACTACGATTGCTTATAGTTTAAATTGGCTGAATCTATTATTGAAACAGTTGGCAATAAATTAAATTCATATACATAAAAAACGTGTGTGGAATACAAATCAATTCATACACAGTAATAAGCATATTTGTCTGTTCCGGTTATATCAACACGACCTTGGAAATTCCATGATTTATATTATTACCTATTTTATTTTTGTAAAACTTGTAAATTTTGTTCCTTGTCAAAAACGAAAGCATTAACTACAAATCTACTGGTTTACATGAGTAAAGTCTACCACGGTAAAGTTTCCCTATAATACCCAATGGCATTTAAATTTGCGTTTATATGGGACGGGAGGTTTCGAACTTTACGTTAATTACAGTCGAGCAACTTTGCCCGCCAAACAAACTGTTCGAGTAATAAACATTGAACAATATCTCAGTAATTATGTTACTTGCGCCAAAGAGTACTGGGAATAAATTTAAGTTTAACAGTTTGACAAGAATTTTAAACCTTATAAAAATTGTAAGATGTACATTCCTTGAATTTCAACATACTTGCGATTCCAAAAACGTAAAAAGTAGAACACTTTTTCGCGGCCCTGGAATGGAATTTTATTCAGCCTCAAATTACGGCAAATGGACCAAGTTTCACTCCCCTAACGAAAAAGTTTAGCGCTTTGTAAACAGAACGAGAGGCGAGTTTGCCGTTTGCATATGAAATGCTGTTAGTGGTCCGATGCGGGGATTAAACCACACCACTGGTTGATGTATGTATATATGCGTAGTATTACGTAGGCGTGTTGAGCAGAGGAATGAGTCATCACAATGCTGATACAATTCCAACATATACTTCTTATTTACCGAGAATTGCTTAAGATTAATGCGTCATTTTATAATCATTTTGTGAGTAATTTAAATTGTATTGAGAGTAATTGAACTGTTGTTATTCACATCTAATTATTCAGAACAAATTTGGGAAGCCCAGTAGTCAAGACGACTAGATTTGCTAACAAACTAGATATAGTTTGTTAGCAAATCTAGTCTAGTAGTTTTAGTCGATGACACAATTCAAAACTAAGTAGATATACTTAGTTTTGAATTGTGTCATCGACTAAAACACATTTATATTTTCCATAACATGTCCTATGTGTAGGTTGGACGACCAAAAAATGCGACTTACACGCAAATGACGCAGCTAACTTCTCAGTCACGTAAAGATGATAACGTTGGAAGTGCATAACGGGTCATACGCTAACAGTTCCCGTAGTCTTGTATCAGCACTTATCACATTTCTCGAAAACCTTTTAAACCGAATCGAATGCATGTTAATTGCAATGCTCTAATATTACTCCGTACTTGACTGGAAAGGAACAAAGCATACGTATTGAATATTCATTAATGAACGCCATAATAACGGAAGGATTCGAGGGCCCTACATTCCGCATCGTGAGAGCCATTAACAATGGTGTAAGCTGCGGACAGAATGGACCGGGAGGGTACGATAATTTACTAGAGTGTTACTCTTTAATATGTATGCCTGTTATAAATGAACATTGATGAGAGAAAGCGTGCAGCTACACGAACGTTTAATCACAGTTTAACTAAAGACTCTGTTCTTTATATGATGATAAACAACAAAGTTTTTACGTGATTTTTATCAGTGTGGTACTGATAGTTTAACTACTAAAAAAGCTAGTTTTGTTTTTTGTTTGTTTTAATTTCTGAAATTATCAACAAATTAGCTTTTGGGAGGCACTGTCCTAGATGTAAAATGTAATGAATTTGTAAATCATAAATATTGTAAAACGCAATTTTTAAAAGATGACTAAAAGAAAAATTCCGGAGTTTCTTATAGTCTTTCTTCTCCGGATGTCACACCGTAGGTAGATAGAGAAAGACTCGTAGGAAGCTAGGATAGGGACGGTGGTCCTCGCGAGGCGAGGTTCGCGACGCGTTCTTGGCTTGGCTTTAGACCTGATCCCAGCCCGCGCTGGTTGATCTAATTTCTCAAACCACGCGACTTATAATTATTATTTTGTGTACACTCGTTTTTCTCGCGACAATTTTTCAATTTTTCATTTTATTCTATTTATAAATATCTGTATATATTTTATTGATCTTTAAAATAAGATTATAATAGTAGTATAACATTAGTGACCATATAAGGATATTGTTCTTAATTAGGTATCAAAAAATGTACTTTAATGTGTATGCTTTGTAAATGACGTATAACAAGCACGAATTATTCGTCTACGTTACTAATAAACTATTTCATTTCATTTCATTTCATTTCACTAGGAAATAAAAACTATTTACTTAATTATACCATTGACATCGTCGGCTAAACTTGACCCAGTTGTTGTGTGAAGGAAACTAGGAGAGCGCGGCCTTCATCCAGTTTCCAATACTATACCTACATATGTTGGCAGAACATTAACGTATGTACGTGAATACGTCAATTAAGCCGACAGCGAGAGCAGCTGTAGTTTTACTCTTTTTCGTTCCCGATATGAACAGCCATGGTGAAAATTCATTTTAGAGCTACGCTTCCGACAACAATTGTTTGTTTGTACTGTCAATAGAAACCGTCGCGCCTTTGTATTCAATATGGAATTTGGATTATAATATTTTTGAGAGAGAGGTTTTGTTTATTAAACGTATAATAATCATGATATGTTTTTTGAAATGCTAGCAAAACATATCATGATTTTAATGTCAAGAATGACGTGTAATCCATTACTAAGCAAGGTCGCCCGTCAATTAATTTTTGCAGTCATTCTAAATGCCTGACACGGATGTCACGGGCATTTCTGTGATAACTGCGTATGTTTCTTATCATGAGTGACTACATGAAATAAAATGTTTTTTTTCGATTATTTTAGAAAAAAAAATCTCTTTTCAAAAATCAGGTCTGATGGACCTTGATCGATAAATGCTATTCCTCACTAGATATCTCCTACAAGGTACTCCAAACAAGTGCAGTAATGAGAGATGGATAATCAGTGGACCGCGCACTAACGGGAGTTACACTTCAAGTGCAACAGTCATATGATATATTGAAATGAGATATCATTCATCTCATAGTATTAAATTTATTAGAAGCCTAAAGCACATGTGTATCATAGATATAGTTATAATGCGAATGCAATTGATACTCATGAAAATAATAAGAACGAAAATTGATACATGACAGGGTAAAGAGAACGTGTAAGGCTTGACATAACAATAAGGAGTAGTATTATTATCGATCATAACAATAAAATGGTAAAGTTTATAGACGGTGTACTGCGTGCGCCCTGGCTCTCAAACATCTACCAGTCTTTACGACCAAAGTTTAAATAAATAAATCATTGCCCTTACTTCGACTAAAGTTTCATAACAAATGTGATTGATATCGTCGCTGGCAGTATGAACATTAATATTTCATACGTGTCTGCAAGTACTAAAGTTATATTTAACACTGCCATTATCGAAAATAGATTGCATTAGTAATAATTTAGCCGATTCATTGTAAACAAACAGTCGGTTTGTTTTGTTTTCGAACAAAGAACAAAGTTTACTGTGGCTGGAGAACTCTTTAGTGAAGTTAGGTGTGGTGGCTTCAAGTACAAGTCGCGTCGAGTGCTTGTTCAACATGTCTCCTGTGAAGTTGTTGCAGTGCCTGCCACTTCTGTTTATCTTCCTTTCCATACTGCTGTGTAACCAAAGGAAATATTTTTCTGCTAATTTTGAATTCCGTTTCAAACTGAGTGCTGATGCACTGATAAGAGTAGATTGCATTTATTACTTAATTTCGTCCATCGGCCAAAATATCCGGTAGTGCTTCTTTAATTACAATAGTTTTACCATCTCGATTCTATTTTCTATGTTAATGTACGTGCAAATTAATACTGAATATCTTCTGATCTTTTAAGATATCTTGGTCGTGCGTGTGGCTTTCAAGTTCGTGACCAGCTAGTATGATAAACAATTTCTTCGATAGTCTCAGCACGTTCGCCGCGGACTATATTTGTCTTGTAGTATTAATTTGTTCTTAACATCATACTTACTATATACTCACCGATTTTTGTTCTGTTCCGTTAATGGATTGTTTGTATTATTATGTTATTGAACTTAATGTTTATTTCCTAGCGATAAAAAAACTTCAATAAGATATAGGTTATCTCGTCATATTATATGCCACACGCAATAAATGGTTAGTGTCATTTCTAAATACAGTTACGTAGGTATACTTTTAAATTATTTTGTTTCCCATTTACTGATATACCGCACTGATAACTAGAAAAGTAGTCTCTTGACTTAAAACTCGATGCGCTTTGTAAAATAAAACTGCCCGGTTTTTACGTCCGCTACGTGGAATAATGACTCGTGGTTTCGTCATGTTTTAAAAATGTTTCCCCATTTAGGCTGTTCGGTGTTCCGAGTTTATATTTGAAATGAAAAAGGCTATCCATTTTGAAGTCAAAGGTTGGCAAGTTGCTTTCGTTTGGTTTAATATTTCCAGTTGGAGTAAACTTCCCGAGAGACGATTGTATTGCAACAACGGTGCAACGGTAACGGAAGAGTTCGGTTCTCGGTTCACAATTAGTACCTTGTCCCGTTACCGACGCATTGTCTATTTAATACTTCACCGGCATATTCCTTTGTGTACTCTAATGGAAAGTGCTCAGATCGTTTGTTTAGTATTTAGTATTTTACTGCCTAATCGCCTATTGTATAGGTAATGATGTTATTCTGCTCTCAGCTATTGTTACTTGAATGAGATTATCCTGCAATGCACGATACCACTTGTGTTAAGTGGTGAAATTAACTGAACGTTAGCTTATTTATGTAGGCATAATGGCTCATATAATTTTAGCAGTTAAATTTTATTAAATTTAAAGCTCTTAGTAATCTTCGTAAATACCTACTTATATTGTCTCCATGATAAACACACAGACAAGATGATCTGTAAACACATTATCGTCTTTAACTTATTTATCTTACCATTTGCCGCCAATGCGACTACAATAGTTCACATTAAAAACTCAGTTGTAAATTGGAACTATAGAAACATCCTTCGTTTTTAGGGTTCCGTAGCCAAATGGCAAAAAACGGAACCCTTATAGATTCGTCATGTCTGTCTGTCTGTCTGTCCGTCCGTATGTCACAGCCACTTTTTTCCGAAACTATAAGAACTATAATGTTGAAACTTGGCAAGTAGATGTATTTTGTGAACCGCATTAAGATTTTCACACAAAAATAGAAAAAAAACAATAAATTTTGGGGTTCCCCATACATAGAACTGAAACTCAAAAAAAAATTTTTCATCGAACCCATACGTGTGGGGTATCTATGAATAGGTCTTCAAAAATGATGTTGAGGTTTCTAATGTAATTTTTTTCTAAACTGAATAGTTTGCGCGAGAGACACTTCCAAAGTGGTAAAATGTGTGTCCCCCCCCTGTAACTTCTAAAATAAGAGAATGATAAATCTAAAAAAAATATATGATGTACATTACCATGTAAACTTCCACCGAAAATTGGTTTGAACAACATCTTGTAAGTAGTTTTTTTTTAATACGTCAAAAATCGTAAACCGCAATTTAGCTTTCATTCAATCAACTCGAATATAAAAATATAAAATAACATTTCATTTCATAAACATACGCTTTTTTATTTATTCTTGATATCAAAAATAGGTACGCACTTGTAACTGAAACGGAACCCTTCGTGCGCGAGTCCGACTCGCACTTGGCCGGTTTTTTTTTAAATTATTGTATATAATACAAAAGGTTCACCGTTATGAAACGGTCTGCCCTCGAAAGAGACGTGCACCGCCGGAAATGTATCATCGTGAAATGCTACGCCTTCCTGAATTCTAATTTCGCATTAATTTATAAATTGGAATTTTTTTTAATTGAAATTATTTTTTATAATTAAAGATATTTTCAGAGACTTCCTTTTTATAGATCTAAATTGAATTCTAATGATTTAAAACAGAAATGTTGGTAGCTCAATGACTCAGTAAAATTCAGGAGCTTTCATTAGCCTTCGAAGATAGATTCAAGGGCGCCACACCCTCGCCCAGGCCGGCGAGACCTTCCCTTTAACCTTGGACGAGAAATGTGCTTTGTACCTTTGAGAATTTCCCCGTATTTCTATATTTAGAAATGATTAAGTTATTTTTATAAATGCAAATTTCTTTAAAACTCAAAAACACGTACCTTTATTTTCACTATAAGTAACGAATACGTATATTTAATTATAGTGGTAATTGTATACTTTCGGCTAAATTGTTACCGTTTCTAGCTAATGTTGGCAATGTTGCCATAACAATGTGTTAACACGCGAATGTTTATGAATGGGTTCAGTTTCAACGCTGCTTTAGTTTATTTGCATTAAAATTTTGTTTATTATTGGTACATTAGAAATCACCATCCATCATGGGACGTGATGAAACGTAGACATTTCATTACGGACTCGCTCTCACCTCTTAATGTTCACTTAGTATGGCTATATTTATTGAGTACCTGTATAAAGTAGATGTTCACTTATTTATGGCTTAGTACGCTGCTGCCCGTTCCCTAGTATACGATTGCTATATTTCCTCAACCAAGCGGACTGGACCAACCAGACCAGAGAAAATCGTAGATTGTACACTAAGATTTAATGTCCGACGTGAGGTTCAAACTCACGACCTCCGAGACTTAAAGCGAAACTTATACCGCTACGCCACGGATGTTGTCTCAAACATTGCTCTGAAATTAGCAACATTTATATTTTTAAATTTGACGGAGATCATAGGACACTATTATATATTTTGTGTCATAGGCAAAAAAAAAATATAAATTTGACATGTCTTTTAAAACGATAGTACTATTTATAATATACCTTTGTAATATTACAAATGTAATACTTACGTTATTTGACATTCATATTTCAGAATAATTTGAGCATCCGCATGTTAATGCGTCATTTTTCTTCCATAAACAAACAAATAAATTTAAAATTTACGGGAAGCCCTACAAAGTCCATTTGGTCATTGTCAAGGACATAATACAGCATTAGTGGTATACCGAGGAAATGGGATTATTTTAGGGCGGATATTAAATTATAGCCGGTGAGAGCCGGATTACGAGGTGCGGGCTCCATTGTATTCGAAACTTTACAATCCAATTATATCAATCACGACGAACATATCACAGTAACAATAAAATGCATAGGCGATAAATTCTACTTTGACATAACTTGCTTAGACACCTTTAAGACTTGAATACCCATTAACATTTCCTTTATATGTAATAACATGACAATAAAAGTCCCATAAGGTTGTGCGTAATTATGCGTGGACAGAACACGTGGTTGCGCACGCGTCGCCTCGCCGGAAACCTGCGGACGGTTGTCTATACCCGCGTGACATTGTTTCAACGCCAACACCTGTCGCCGCCTCCAATCATGCGGAGAATTCTAAATAGTTACTTCCGAAACATCTAATTGATTCTAAAATGGTAGGGAATGGTTTAATTTTAAAGGTTGTCCTATTTAGTAGTATGAATGGGATCGCGATTGGCAGTGAATTTCTAATAAGCATATATTATAGTAGAATGATGAGCAGAAGTACTTTGTTTAGTATATTATAATTAACAAGTCTAATTACTCGAGGGACTTAAACTATTAAGCAAATGACCTGGCTGTTTACGTAAAAAACAATATTTGTATTGAAAACCCAATGTATTTACCATTAATGATTCTGCAGTTTATAGAGAAATTAGAAAGTTCTACAAAATTACAGATCCAATTAATGTTTTACATCTTATTAATTGCTGTAGTGGTCTGTTTACAAGTTTAACATACGTACATCTAATAAATAAGAAGAACTGCCCTCTAAGAAGCGTCCGCGCGTGTTCATTTAATTTCCTCGCGGAGCCCGCGATAACCGCTTGTTGGTTCAATGTAAGTAATTAATTCTACCGAGCTTCGTTAATGCGGTTGGGACAACTTAATAACACATCTCTATGTTTTCGTTCTCCCAACGAGAATGTTAACGTTGCATTAAAACACTTCACTTATTACGAAATTGTGGTCCGCTATCCCGAATATTTCCACACAACTCCGTAATATTAATTTTGTATTTTGCTTGTGATTTATTTAATTCACTTCATCTGATGGGTAGGTATGTACTTCGACTTCAGGTATTTCAACATATTACAGTAAATATATTAATGCATAGGTGTTTACGTACCATAAACTAATATCTATAATATTGATTCTTCATAGTTTATTGTTATTATTATATTAATATCATTATGGCTACAAATAAAACCGGTCCGATTGTGTTAATTACACCAATATTTGGCTCAGTCAAGGTAAAGCTAAATGTGTCTCAGTTACCGGAGCCTGGTACCTACGCAGCTCGTTCACAAATCTTGCCAATCGATTTTTCCAACGGCCATGAACTCGAACCTCCTTTAGCACCACGACGCAAAGGTGTTCACATAAAATTACTTGGAGTGAACGAAATAACATCACGTTGGTTCTGCCAAATAATACCCAAATAAAATTACTTATTCTGGGCTTACGTTTATTTTTTCGATCATGAGTAATATTCCCCAGTACTTACGTAAAAAATGCACTATTCATTAATAGAAAGCTCGGGATTCTGGTGGCTAGGTGTCGACATCGTCTGGCGCCTTAGGAAAAGTTGCACACTTGTATCGTAGACCACATTGCGTTTCACGTTGCATCATATACGTTGGAAGCAGTCTCATCTCGACCACTTTTTATAATACTGAGAAAAGGTCTCCTACTACTTTCAACAGATTGTAACTAAACCTAGAAACTAATAATAAGAGAGAAACCTAAAACGTCCGCTGATATTCTTGGTTTTCGATAAAACGTATGCTGTGCTATTTTTAAAACATAAACTAAGGTAATCGTAAAATCGGTCCAGACGATAGTATTGTTCAATATTATCGAAGGAAATACTCAATCGCTTGCATTTCGCGACCTAGTTGTTTGCTATGATAAATCGCAACAATATAAGAAAAGGAGCAGCTGCATGCTCGTTCCCCTCGCTCTAATCATTGTTCGTTCAAAGGGTCGTCTGCAATAGGGAGCAATGGCCGAGCGACCAAAAAAAAACTATTATAAAAGATCCCATCCAGGTACCCACGCATGGCTCCATAAAATTTATCCTATTAAGCGAATCGCCGATCAAGAGACTTTTAGACAATTTGTTTTGGTTCCTGTTTTATAAAATTACTGTACACTTTATAGACGTCTGTTATAAAGTTTATTACGCTATGCAATTTAGAATATTATGTACGAGTATGATGATTCATCTTTCATTTGGCATCCCTCTCCATAAGACCAGTTTGCCTGCAATTATATGATATCGTGAAACAATTGAAAGTCAGACAAATTGTTCGCATACTGACAAATTATTCATAAACGACTCATACAGTTGCATTAGGTGAAAGCATGCGGGTATGCAATTGCAATAACTGCTAACAACTCGCGATGTGTTCAATGTTTTGTGCGTTGCATTGCGGAGTTGTTCAGTTATGACGATGACGCATACACACTCCTGTTCATCTGTTAATTGAAATTCATTGATTCGCCTCTCACTGACCGCCACTTAGTTTACCCTGTCAAGCGAAATATTTAATGGACTCAATTATTTAGCGTATTTTGATCTATACGCTAAATTGTGTGTCTCTCTTCCTTTACTAATGGAATACGCATCCGTAACGTAATGTTTATTGATAAATTTTAATACTCGTAAGTAAGTAATAAATGCATATAAAACACATTCCAACCAACATGAATATTTTAATTAATGTTGCATGTCTACTACTAAACCTAGTGTCTAAATATTTAACGCTTGACATGGTTTATAATTTACTACTATATTGGTTATTTAAAACTGTTTTGTATATTGTACATTATATACCTATATCAGGCATTAGATATTTGCGGCGGAATTCCAATTCTTCATTCCCCTTGATGAGCGTCCGACTGATATTGAAAGTGCATTAAGCTATATTAGTTAGTAGTTAGTACATTCCACACAAAAGGGGAGAGGTGGTCTCACCCCGACGTTCTACGCTTACGAGATCAAATTCACTCAGATGTATCAGGTTTCTGTTTACTTCCTTATACGAGTTATTTACGTATAAAATATTGCCGTTCAGAAAATACGATTTACTACAATATTAGTAACCTCGCTCCCACCTTATGGCAGTGAACACCAACGCAACTTGTGTACTGAATCATTTAATGAGCAACTTTACCATTTACGACGACAAATAAATCAGGATTAAAGTTGGTTTGACCTGTTACTAAGTCACATCACGTTTTATTACTATCATTGTTTCGTCTTACCACATTATGACCTAAACGCACTTAAGAATTTCCGTAATTTGTTTAGTTTTTTCGATTGCCTACTTATCTTGCTTCTTCTTTGGAGTGGTTTACAAGTTGTGAGGTAGGAGAAGGTCATCAGTGAGTACGTCAAGATCAGGGCCACGCGGTCGCCGGCCGCATGCTCCACGGCTCAGTGATCGGTTCGTTTATGACTACAGTTTTTTATTCTTTCCCTTGGTCCGCTGATGATGTCATCGCCTTATCTTGAAATACTAAGTTCGTCGCGCCGTGACGGTTCATTAATTACAATTGCAAAATGTATGTTAAAATAACGACCTTTTTTGTTTCCTGAATGTAAGCAATATGAATGACACTTATTACCTACATAGCAACTTAGTAAATATTGATACTTAATTACAATTTTTTTCTTCTACTAATCTTATGGATTGTAGTGTTTCGTAAGTCCCATTGTCGCCATTTAGAAGCCGTAAAATATCACCCTCATAGTATATTAGGCTATTAAAGCAAATGATCGTCGTATAAGGCATGTCGACGTTAAATTTATGGACAATTTTTGGAGGCCTTCAGCATTGCCGTAGATCGAATGAATCCATGGTATGTATGTGGACCCAAATGTTATTTATGAGATGTCTTAAAGAAACTTCATAAGCTCAAGTATATTTGTTGTAGCAGACTTGTAAGTAGTAGTCGCGGGGGAGGCGACGCGCGGGCGCGTATCGATCGCGCCGCCACCGCGCGGCCTGCATACGAATACGAGAATCGCCCTCCGTTCAGCCCCTTATCAACCACTTCCACCTACTAGACCCCTAAGCCCTTCGTTAGTGTCGACTGTCGTGACCTCATTGATTGTTATGTCCATGGTGCTAAGTGTCCCCGCCAGACTTAACACCTTCGCTAATCCGAACAATCACACAACTGCGAAACTTATGTGACTCAGAATGTTTTCGGTAATTAAATTTACTAAAAAGTTAATGAATCCCATCATGTCATGTCCATTGTCAGAGTGGAATGACATTCGTACCTTCGTACCCTAAATTACAAAAGCTTTCTGTATTTTCCTAACCCGGTATGTTGTTTCGTTCTCTGTTAAATTGGACCGGTAAAACTTTTACCAACTCTAGGCCTACGTCATAAAGTTTAGCGTGCTAACAAATAATGAAAGTACCTTCATATTACGTACATAGTATGTTGATTACATATCTACCTAATATAAAAGCAAGATAAATCATAATACGCCTGTTATGGATGACGTTGTCTAACTGTTTATAAACATTGATGTATCGGGTCCATTTTCAGCACTTACTATACGGAATAGTCAAGTAGTTGGGGCTTGTTGATAGTCACGACATGCTCGCCAGACTTTTGTAAGAAGTTAATGACTTTTCATGCTATTTATATTTGACGTTCTGTTAAAAAAATAGTTTCAAGTTTCGAACTAAAATGAGAACGGTATCTTTTTTTCTTTTCTTTTTTTCGCAGACTTGCAATTCTATTTTGTGAGTTTGGAAATTGACGCTCAGTGTCGGTCTTTCGCTCTTATATATAACCATTTACTATTACATTATTTTATTATAAATATGTTGTGTTTATGTCTAAGCTTCTAATTGCAAAACCAGTAAAACGGGATACTTACTCTTAAAAGCAAAGTCGGAGTATCCATAAATTCATTTAGAATAATTCGCCATAAAATTTATAGGTGAAATTAAAAAAACAGCAGGTTAGTATCCACTATGCAACGGTAACAGTTGTAACGATACCAACAACATCAAATATTGTGCTAGCTAGCTTCCCTTATTCTGCTGACCATACTCGTACTTGCTCTTGACCGGATTTTCCCTTTTCATTTTGTTTTTCCTTTTAAATGTTGGGTCAGAGCGCTTTGCTCTTAGTAAAAATATTTCAACATTAAATTAGATGTTTGCTGCAATGTCATAACGTACATTATTTTTTGCACGTAGGTTATGTTAAAAAAATAATGTATAACGAGTCTGCATATAGGTAAATAAATTTGATATTATTTAATACTCATTACTTTATTGCGTTTCACAATGTGTTTACTATAATGTTACCAATTATGATACCCTGCACAGCAACATAGTTACCTAGATATTTAAATAATACCAAAGACAAAAAATGTCGCTTACAATTTGTTTCTATTATGCACTTATCGATATCTAATATAAAGTAATCTCACTAAAACATTTCAAAATATTGTGTCATCGCTTGCAATTAATAATTTCCTTATCTGGGCTATTTAGCTGATTATATTTGAAGGGTGGCTTCAACCCCCAAAATTGGAGCAATTTTCCAGCCGAAAACTCGCCTACTTATTGCGTCGCAAAATGTCTCGGCTACGCCTGCACCGTCTTAAGTAGGGCAGCCAAGCTGTGGGGATCATAGATTTATACCCTTGTAAATTTCATAACCCGAGTTCGAATCCAGAATATTAAATTGGGGTTGGATTGTAATATGGTATTCTATTCATACCTATTATATTGAATATTACACATTAAAATTACGTAACGGCTAATTGTTTTCTCATATAAATCATTGTTATATCTGAGCTTTCAGACGTGTACCCTAAAATATTCTAGCCGGTTAAGTTAATTATTTAGTAGAGGTAACTAACAGCGTGACAGATAGGTGTACTTTCACATTTATAAATATACTTACACTAATTGGCGTTGGAGAAAATATTTAAACTGTGACTATTAAACTAATGCATTTTCTTAGGTTCAGCGAACTTTTGCCGGTAAATGAATAAATAGTATCGACGGATCCAGCAGATCAAGCAAACGGAAATGGGCAACTTGAAGCGGAGGCGACTCGATGAAGGCAATTTTGCCCTTCTTATCTCGTTACTAATCATATAGGCAATTTATTTCTTATAGTGATGTGTATGAAATTATATACACTTATACAAGCGATACAACAATACATACTGATTATCCGCAAAATCAACGCGAAATGCTCTCAAAATTATTTGACCTTTATAAAGAAATGCAAAAGCAACTGTAAAAATAGTTGGAGGGGAATTAGATGTTTATTTTAGTTTGTGGACAGTGCGCCTATGCCGGTGACGTTGTTGTTAGAATGGACTCACAAATCGATACGCCGACGCCAATTGGTCGGTCTCGGCACACGACAACAGAGGGTTCAACCATCGAATATTTGGAACTGTTGCTATGTTTACTATTGTCAGCATCGCATGGCCTCGCGAGATTTGACATTGAAACGATATGTAAAAAAAACGATCCCAACATTAACACGAATCAAAATCACGGCTTATTCATTCTATATGCTTTTTCTGTGGAATCTGTTTGCTGGATTTCAACACAATGTAAATTCCAAGGATTGTGTTGCCATTATTCATATTGGCATTTAGAGTGTACACACGTGGAACCGCAGCTGCAGTGTACAAGGCAGGATAACAACAGTAACAATACACCTTCGGTGTCCTCTTCCCTAGCAGATGTGCCATAAGATTTGCACACTGATAATAACCGCGTTTAATGTATAAGTCGTTATGTTATCTCTATCTATGAATTTATTGTACGTGTAACTTTGATGCAATTAAATAAATTTAAAAATATTGCTCAATTCAAACTTAGCCAGCCCCTTTAAACTCATTTTGATTTGATTGATTGTCCTCAAAGAAAATTGTCATCAGTTTCATTTACATATATGACCGTAATTCAAGTATTTAGAGATGAAACGAGAATCAGAACCGTGCTTAAGCGTAATCTCGTGGAACTAATTAACCAATCAGTTACGGATTAACCCCTGAAGTTAAATTTGAGGGTCTTCTATTCGCGTTTCATAACGTAGAATTCGAAAACTTTGTATTACAAACTCTGTAGGATTTAGGAATAATATTAATAGCATATTCTCAGTTTTGTTATCAATACCTGTTGGATGGCCTGAAAAAAAATATGAACATATTTTTGGCATAGGTACCTTCACAGAATATAACTTACCGCCGTGTAAGCCTAAGCTTAAATAATTTCGTTACAATTTCCTTCGGACATTGTTTCGTGGATTAGAGCCACGATTGCATAAGTCGTGTGTCCGAGTGAACCGGTTTATAAGAAACGTGTCAGGAGAATCTCCTCTGAGTGCTCACGTTCCAAAGACCGCTCAAGGCGATTGGGTCTTGAAACATTTTATACTGTCCCTGTGACCTAAAAGTGTTATAAACCTTTCTGCTAACCCATAATAGCAGCCTTACTCTGCCTACCCACTTGATACTTGATTGTTAAAACATAGGTAATATGAAACTAAAATAAATGTATTGAAACAAAAATACCTAATGTAATAAATAAGAACTAACAAAGGAAACATAATTTACTAACAATCAAATACGTTCATATCTATGTTATATTAAAATGTAACGTAAAGATGAATGAAAACTTAGTCAAAAATATTAAAAAATAAATCAATACGTTTAGGTATTTTTATCATAAACTCCAATTAATTATATCTTGATCAGTCTTACCTGTCGGAAAGATACAAATCGTTGTCAATACAACCAGGAGCAGTAAAGCCTCTAAGAAACCTCACAGAATTCGCGGTTTTTCATACACTACACTGTTAATACGTATTAATCACATAAAAGTTATTGCTTTGTAGCAAACCCACAATATTATTTCAATTGACTGTTAGAAAGATGACGCTTCGATTAGATGTAGTACGGAGATAGAAGAGCTCAGTGATAAGGCACCGCCGCAGTGCGGAGTCTCCGATAGACTGGCGGGACTGGCGGGCGGAGGCCGGCCGCGAGACCATGCTCGAATGACGAGCGCGACCCGCGCCGCGCGTCGCCGAACCGTCCCTAGCCGTGGCGGATACAACCGCACGTATCACTAAAACCGATCGCAATTTTGTTTTAAATCGCATTTTGTTTATCTGTCGCCTTCATTGTACGTTATGTCCTTTTTTCGTGGCTAAGTTTACAATGATGAGTACATTTGCATATAATGCTAATCTTGTCTGCTTTTTGTTCGGAGTAAATTGACTTTAGTCTGTAAACTGCATTGTGAGTAGACAGGCACAAAAACGTATTAGTAATATGGCGCCAATAATGTAATAAGACTTTAAGTTACTTAATTTGTAACGTGGGTTGTTAATTATGTAGTTGTAGGTATTTGAATACTAATCAGGTATTTCAATTGCCAATTTATAAATGTAATGTAGATACCTATACTCGCCTCAGTAAACATTTATAATTTAGTTAACTTAGGAATTTTTTCACTGACTGTTTTTGTTTCAGTGGAGTTGCCCGTACGGTCACATATCTTAAATGTTTTAGACTTTAGGTCTTATAATGCCTTGTCTCATATGAGGTTCGTTATTAATATTAAAGCTTGCTTCAACATATTCTTTATAAAAAGTATGCATAATATAAACACTTATTCGTGATTAACGATTGGGCAGGAAACACTTCAATAAATTTAGTTGCCACGCTAAATAATTATTATAAATTAGTCTTAAAATGTATATCTACGAAGTGTCAGACTCCATTAGATACCTACATGGCGACAAAAAGTAAATCGTTTAAGTTTTTCGAAGCTCTCGGTGTGACCGGTTCGTAGGTATATTCCAAATTCGCAAGTCGTGACCGCGACGATTCCATTGTTCCCAAAATATCTGTGTAGGCTCTTTGTCGTGATTTTTACTTAATAGCCAATAACTAAGCTCTGTTTGGGAAAAAATCAAATCAAATCGTGTTCGAGTAGGTATATAAAAAAATGTGTGTAGCTGCGTGTTACGCCACAATTAATGCTAGAAGCACTTATGTATTAGTAACTGTAAAAAACAAAGTGAAATATTTTTCCGACAAAAATCTTATCAATTAAGTCCGAATTTCCGAGAATAATACTTAGGTGGATTCAAATAATCTCAGAAATTGTCTTCGAACTTTAATCACTTAACTTAAAGCGTCAGGGTTATTTTTAAAGGAATAGAACGTTTCTCATTCAGCGATGATATTGAAATTCAGAAATCGTGATATTTCCAGGACTTTCAATACTTAGAGTTTTTATGAATTAAATTAAACGTGTAAGCTCTCAGTCTTTCGCTAAGGCGAATGTTATTATTGCAGAGTTCTTATTCATGCTATATTTGTTAAGGTGGTCTCAAAGTCTTGGTCATATTTGAGGGTAAATATTACTTTATGACATACCGCAAGGTTCCCCTTTTATCGTTCAAGTCATGGCAGCTTAAGTTAATGAAGTTAATAGTTTAATAGTAACGTTACCTCGTGATTTAATAAGCGGTTTATTTAATTAATTTAGTGGTCGTAAGCTTATAAGCTGACACTTGACTGTTACGGGCCGGGCCACTAGATACCTACTGCGGAACGGCGGAGTGACAATGGCAAAAGATTTCTACAAAACGATTAATTAGTTCAGGTTTCCAAAATAGATTAAAAAACAAAAACTTTTTATGTAGGTATTTTTTTTCTTTCCGGTAATACTTGACAAAGCGGCGAACTATTTCTTATTCTTTTTTTAGGGTTCCTATTTTAGCAACTAACAAAATATGTTAGTTGTTCTAAACTATTATTTGTATTCTATACTAATAACTTAATTACCACAAAACACCAATATATTACGTAGGTATCCCTTGTTCATATGCATGCATTGAGATCGCTTTATATTTTTTCTTATTGAAGATTTTATTCATAAATGAAATACTTCTCAAGAACAATCTGAAAGTTATGAAATAATTTTATTAATATTCTGTTCCCACAGCGCTGTTACGCGTGCGTCTGACAGTGGGTAATGAATTTTAATGAGAACAGTTAAATAGTTCATCCTACTTATTGAACTAACTATATCTAGGTCATTGCACCAGACTGCACTTGCGTCTAGTCCTTGAACCACACGGTCGATACACAAAAGTTTAGTTAAGCCTATTGGACCCTCTGATTGAGGACCCACTGCAGCCAACTTTTGTTGGCAACCGACTTACTGCTATACTATTGAGCTAAGTAAAGCCGCCAGTGATCTATGGCCTAGTCCGTCTTTTTGTGTTGTTTATATGCACTTTTTGTTGTACCTACCTATAGTTTTTAGTACCTAAGGTTTTTGTACATAGAAATTTCATAAGTATCTTACACACTAGCATAGACTTGTCAACCATCCTGTTTTCCCATGACATGTCCTGGTTTAATTGAAGTCATAGATAGTTATAAGCAGCGTAAAAGGTTTATAAGCGCCCTGACAAGGTTATGTTTAAATTCGCTTGTAAATATTATTATTTGAATTTAATTTACATAAACTACTTTTTCTACATATTAATTAAAATTTTGCGACTGTATTACGTTTGGTTTTCCCAACTTTAAGTCCTTGTTATGTGAAATTGTGGTTGGCAACCTTACGTCAGTGACTTACACAAAAATGGGAGAGAAATCACGATTTTATTTTATTGGAATCTCTTTTATATAATATGGTTCTTATTCAATGGCCTGTAGTAGCCAACTTTGTCGGATCGATTAAAATCGGTCCAATACGAACGACCCGCTATATGTCGCATCTAATCCTCGTACAGACAGGCTTATTTATATATAAACATCTAACTAGAACCGTATGCTATTCGATACAAGATGGCGCTAACATATCAAACCTTTAATTCATTTATTTCTTATTGTTTGAGTAAAGTTGCTGCTCATATATTCGTAACTATTATAATAATATATTATATCAATTAATTAATTTTCTTAGAAATATTTTTATTATCATTGCTATATTAGTTGTATGTACGCTACACATAGCGCCATCTATTAATATAATTCTAAAACTAGTTCATTAGTACAGACTAGTACAGAGTACAATGTCACCGTGCCCCTACTCTAATAGTAGATTGTTTATCTAGGGAGCAAACAACTATTTTAAAGGCGAGAGTGTTTTTTTTTAATCCAGAGTGGAGCGAAGGATTCTAGAGTAGAATTTCGAGCGGAGCGAGGGATTCTTAACTAGAATCCTGAGCGCAACGAGGGATTAAAAGTATGTCACTCGAGCTTAAAATAGTGTTGCTCTCGAGGTGGACACTCTACTTTTTATCACCCTCTATGAGAAAATAAGTAAGTGCAACTTATGAACAAGAATTTATTTACGTACAATGAAGAACCTTAAGACATAAAATATAATTTTCATCAACTTTTTTAAAATTTAGCGCTCTCGCAGTTTTTCAGCCAGTCACATATTCAATACATTGTTCCCGCATGGTTTGTGATTCACCTCTTTGCTGATTGAAAAATTATTAACAATATCCACATTCCAAATTCAAATCAATTTTGGTCCCTAAGGGATTAATGAGCTATTTTGGTCCCTGTTTACGAGGAATAAACTAGCTCTTTTTGAATAGATGTGATAAAAAAGTTTTTTTTGTAACTTTATGTCACCATTCGGCGGTAACTAAATGTTTTGAAGCTTATTTTATTAATATTAGGTTGATATGTTTTATTTTGATTGCCGAAAGTAGCACGAACTCGTTCGTGTTTACTAATCTTTGAATGTTTTTTCGTCGCGCTGTACTATTGTACCCTATGCCGCACATCACTATCAGAGTCGATGAGTCGCCATTACATGTCGCTTGTTGTTGTTGTATTTAGATAGAGATTATTAGAAATTGGTAATGTCAAACATATAAATAGCGGGCTATTATAATTTGATTGAAAATAATGTTGAGTGTTGAATGATAAATTAATTTAGTTGATTAAATCCTAAGGTAAGTTTATACGCACTTTATTTAGACTAACTACAGCTGTATTGTTATTCCTATATCAATTTATCGGCTGTGGTTTTACGATGATACAATGTTGTGTAAAGTTTTTCAAACTTGTAAAGTTATGATTTTTTTAAATATTTATTTTAGATGGCACCACCTCGCCGTATATTGCGGCAGCAATTAGAAATATTAATGGAATTTTTGGAACGAAACCAAGATGTGTCTAAAGGACTACTTCCTGGTACACCGGTATCTCATCAAAAGACTCGCCAGAAGTGGGCTTCGCTCGCTAAACAACTCAACTCAGTACCTTCAGGTGCATTAAAGACACCCGACGGCTGGAAAAAGGTATATTATTATATTTATTTCTAACTACACTTTACATTAATATTGATAAAAGAATAGATTAGTATGTTTGTTGTAAGTATTAGTGAGTAGGTTTATTTATTTACCGATAGGTATAGGTTTATTTTTTATTTAAACTTTAGCACACACTACATTATGCTAAAGTGGACGTAATGCTGTAGGCTTTTTCTGCCAATCAATCTTAGGGTTGTGCAGGGCTTATTTCACAATTTTCTCTCATACTAGCTTGAAGAAATTCATGAGATTATTATGCTTTGTGAAGCCATAATTGACTAGGTATACTAGACTTATAAAATATTATAAACTAAGCTAAACAAAACTTATCAAATTAAAAAGTTTAAATGTTATGCTAGAGTAACATTATTTGTATTTTTAATGAGGGTTGGAAAGAGAGAAACGAATTAAGAAATCATATATTTTTCTTTTAATATTTTTCTGTTAACTCATTATAATGAATCTCAAATATTTGTTTTAGTATTGGTTTGAATGGAGACATAAATGTAGAAAAAAAGCAGCAAACAGTGAAAGATGTAAATCAAGTTCAGGACGGGGCCCAAACAGATTTGTTCCTCTTAATGATTTGGAAATGCGGGTTGTACAGCTTAGTGGCATTGGTTCAGTGACCGCTACTGTTTCATCATCTACTCAACTTGATAATTTCCTAGCAGAAGATTCAGATTCAGAACCACTTGAAAATATTAAAATACGGGCTGCACCTGCCAAAGTAAAACAAAGACTCTCCAATAGCAGTCCTCCTCAATCACCTATAGGTATATAAAATTTTTAATTAATTACTTGAGCCTAGCAGGAGACAAAGCTACAATTCATATTTTTTTGTATATATTTGGCACCAGTGCTATTTTTCTTATAAACATAGTGTTATGGGTTTGATTCCCATCTTGGATAATGTATCAACCATGGATGGTTGTCACCAGTATGTGTGCTTTGTCCATGAATGTCCCAGAATGGACAACTAGACTAGGTAGTCTAAAGATTTGTAAGATTTGCTGTTGCTTGTTACTGTTAGTTACCTAGTCAGATGTTTCATAATATACCTATAGTAAAAACTATCTGTTAGTATAAGTTTTTTTTTATTTTGTCATTACATTGTAATTCTTATAAGTACATGTGTATGTAAATACCCAAGTGTTGAATAAGATTAATTTATTAAATTTAATGAAGTTTCTGTAAAGTCCCGTGCAATAAAGTCATTTCCTTAGTATGGTCGAATAATTATTTTTTGTGTTCCTTTTTTTATCTGCTATCAGTTTCATTCAATTAACAGCAGATTTGATGAAGCACAAAATGTCATGTCAAGTGTGCCTTCCAATGAAGACATCTTTCCCACACGTGGAAGCCTTGATTCAACTTGTTATATGTAGTTGTAGTATGTCCTTCCTTTTCAGTCTTTTGACATAAATAAAATGATAATAATTTATTTTTAATCCTAGATGATACTTCAAGGACAACAACACCGCCTCCTAAATGGGCTCTTGATTTTGAAGAGAGGAGAACTGCAGCTGAAGAACGAATGGCAGACGCTTTAGAATCCATGGCCAATATGATGAGAGCACAGGAGGAAAGGAGAGGAATCCTTGACGAAAGAATAGCAAATGCCTTAACAGCAATTGCAGGAACTGTACAAGATTTAAATAGTGGCATACATGGGGCACTACAGCATTTACAACAAATCCAGCCATTGCAGCAAAACGGGCTGCAAAAGGGAGATGTCTTTCTTTAGTTTTAATTTGTTTGTTTGAATTTACTTGCAGTGGCGTCGCTATCGTAGTGTCAGGTGGTGCAGTGCACCAGGGCCCTGGATCTCAGAGGGCCCTCTTACCTAAGCTTTGAAAAGAGCGTATCAGCCAACTAGCCACCTCTTGAAGCTATGCACCGGGGCCCTTGCCCACCTAGCTGCGCCACTGTTTACTTGACTAGTCCATTGATTCTAATTCATGTGATCAGTAGAATGAAGCAATAAAATATGTAAGAAATTATAAATTCATAAGTTTTGGATGGATAGATATGTGTCGCTGAATCATGCCATAATGACTGAATAGATCCGGATGAAATTTTATAAAGGTATCGATTATAATGTGGAGTCATACTGTGGGATACAATGTAATTATAGCTATAGCTGAAATTGTGCATTTTTTTACTTATAAAGCGGAAGAGTTTGTTAGTTTGCACACTGTTTCAATCGGAACTATTGGTCCGATTGAAACAGTGTTAAATATCAGATTTATTGAGGAAGGCTAAAAAATTGCCTATTTTTCACTGTGAAGTTTCTACGGGAACGGGAGTTACGCGGGTAAAACCGTACGAGGGAAGCTTGACTTAATTAAACATGGTACACTGCATTCAGTTAGATTGCGCATTTACTATAAAGTTCATTGCAACTTGACTAGTAACTTTGCAATGAACTATTGGTAGGTACAATAATTGGTAAAAGTACAAATTATTATGTTACTGGTTATTAGTTACCAGAACAAGTTTAAAAACTTAGTTTGTAAGAATAACTACAATTTACTGAGACAATATTCTGTATAGCTTTGCTTTTATTTTTAAGTATCTAGTTTTAAGGTCTAATTTATCAACCATATATCGTGTCATATAATTGTAAGAACATTTTTTGTACATATTACAATAAATTTGAGAGATTATAAAAAATAATAGCAATAATAATAAACAATTATTTATTTTTCTTCGTTTCATTTACATTGTTTCTTTTTTGGATAAGTCCACCATTTTTTTTTTGTCAGATATTTACAGGACTATTAATTTACTGGTAATTTTTGAAGTGGGTTATATTTTTAATTTAAATTTGTGTTTAGAGTCATTTTCATTTATTATCATTACATAATATAAAAAAAGTCGCTCCCCGTTGTCTGCCGGCGTTGCGTAGTCTTTAAAACTACGCAACGGATTTTGATGTGTTTTTTTTAGTACCTACCTAGAGTGATTCACGAGGAAGGTTTATAATACATGAGCATTACACCCGTGCGAAGCCATAAACAAATACGAACTACGATTATATATATATACGATTGAATATAAACAAATTACGATTTTAATCATGGTCGAATTTTGAGTAGGAAAACAATTAAACAATAAAATTATATAGGTACACAATTATTATGTTTTAGACACTATCAATATTTTTAATTGATGCAATAGGCATGAAATCTAAAAAAATCTATTAAGTCCGTCAGTTAGATAAAAAAAAAATAATCGACACGTATTTTTTTTCGTTCCTCAACATTTTCCTCAAACATAAAATGACGAAGATACAGCGCGTTGAAATTTCGTGTGACGCCACTGCACTTTATAGTTTGTTTTTGCTCTGTATCTTTGTAAACTTTATAAAATTTCCAGAATTTAAAAATTAATCTCAGATAAAACTAGTCTCATAAATTTTACAATTTATTATAATTAACAAACATGAATAAAATACAAACTAATTAAAAATAAAACTAACTTATATACTACTATTCTAAATCTATTCTACTTGGCAAGGTTCCCAGAATGCTGGCAGCATTACCACGTTGAATGGCAATGCTTACCTGCTGTGCAAAGTAGAAACCAGCGCTCGGAGAACGTGCCGCACTTAAGAGAGCCGCTGCGAGGTATTTATAAATTAATTTGGCTCCCGGTCCCCACGGCCCCAATGTTTCGACACCAAAAGGCACAAATACATAACCACTATCAAGGGTACTATATTTGCGACTCTTGAGATTCTCCACGGATTCAGCCGCCATGCCAGCCCTACCCTGAGTCCCGGAAAGATGAGACGGCGCGAGGGTGTCGACGCACGTAGCGTCCCACACCAAAGGCCGTCCCATCCTCCAAGGCACCAGAGTCATTCCGTCGGGCCTTTTACCATCGTCGCGCATAAGGCCATTAGGCTCTAAAACGGCTGGCATATTTGCCGAGCTGAAGGCCCGACGGATTATATCATTAATAGTGGCATGACGGGACAGACGTCCAGCACTTTTGCTACAACACAGACCGTGGTGACCGAGTTGGGTCACATTGGCGCCACAATCGCAGCGGTGGGGAGCACAGCACGGCGCACCCAGGCGCAACGATACTGCCACACGAAACGTATTTGCATCCATTAAGGTGCCTGTATTTGGTGACGGAAGCGCATGCAGCCACAAGCCTGACTCCCATTCCGCAACGGCTAAAAGACGGGCACGATCTGCAGAGCTGGAACACGTTTGTAACAAATTATTCCGCGTCAGCTCACAGAGCCGCCCATCCCATTGCCGCTGAACAGATGTGTAGAGGAACGGTTGCTGGTGTTCCTCCACTGAAAATGAAGATCTTCTTTGCCGGGCGAGGTGGTATGCCCGGCGACCGACGGCCATTTGTTACTGTTCGGAACTTGTATATGTTCGAATTGGCTTGCGAACTTGTATTGCGTGATACAGGTTAGTTGGGATTCTAGGTGGTAGATGGCGCTGCTTGTCTTCTTGAAGTTTTTGTGCGGCTACTGTAGATGTCGCTACAGTACTCCCCTCCGAGACTGAAAGTCGTTCTTACTTTTGTTGGAGTTCCAGTAAGTCAGAACTGATCCCAGTGAGTCGGAATCAATGCTGGGTCCCAGTGAGTCGGGACCGTTGTGGCTGAGACTGCGTGCGGCGAAGCTGGCAGTGCTGCGCAGACCGGTGTGCGAGGTCGTGTACGCAGTGCCGTGGTGCTGTAGCCGGAGTCGATGGAGCCGTGTTGCGGAAGCTAGTTGCTTGTTGTTGTTGGTTGTAGAGCTGGATAAGGAGTACGTTGCTGAAGTAGCCTGTTGCGTGTTGTCTTCGGGGTCACCAATTGTAGAGGAACGGTTGGTGGTGTTCCTCCACTGAAAATGAAGATCTTCTTTGCCGGGCGAGGTGGTATGCCCGGCGACCGACGGCCATTTGTTACTGTTCGGAACTTGTATATGTTCGAATTGGCTTGCGAACTTGTATTGCGTGATACAGGTTAGTTGGGATTCTAGGTGGTAGATGGCGCTGCTTGTCTTCTTGAAGTTTTTGTGCGGCTACTGTAGATGTCGCTACAGATGTATTACATGGCAAGGCACAGTAGGCGCAAGCCAAAAGCCATTCAGACTCAGCTTCCTTTATATAAGAAATATTATAACTAATTAGACTAACCGAGAGAATTTTATGTGATAAATTTTGGGTACTATGGACAGAAGACAAAAAAGCGGGGAGAGCAACGTCTGAAATGGCTCTAACGCCCAGACTAAGCTAATCGAACTCGAAGTGAAGCCTGTGACCAAGTCCTTTCTTCAAAACGTATGTTCAAAATTGATTCTAAACTGGTTTTGACGATGTTGTCTATATTTTTTAGAATAATATTAATATGTTTCCACAACTGACAACATCGCAAAGTGTAGGTGAATTTAGGGACAAAAAGGTAAAATTTTAGAATAGTCAAAGCAATGTGGGGGCTAATTTTAGATAGTCGATCAGAGTTATTTAAGAAATTTTGAATTTGGTTGTCAACAAAAGCAGGTATTGATTCGTCAAAGACAGGAGAGCCCAGCAGACACAGTGAAGATTTATCAATAATTTTGATATTTGGGGCCAAACTATTAATTTTTTCTTTAGCCAAATCTTTGGAAGGACAATAATACTTAATTGTCTGCAATGTATAGTTCGCATTTGGAAAAATGGAATTCCAACCCAATTTGGTGGAACTCCTTTATAATTAAGCGAAGGTCATCGCAAACAGTATCTACATTGCCAGCAATTGTCCCATCATCCAAGTACCAAAATTAAGTTTTGATTGAAGGCGATGGATAATAGGATGAATAGCAAGGCTAAAAATAGCTGGCCCGAGAGGGTCTCCTTGCTGACATCCAACCGCGGAGGAAATTTCTTTGCCGAGATAAGTTAATTTTGAATTTGAACTATAACACTGCCAAATAAAATCATAAAAGTCAGGTATTTTATCTCTTACTTGAGTCAAAAGGGCTCCCCTGTCCACCGAATTGAAAGTGTTTTTTACATCCACCTTCAACAGCACCTCTCCAGAATTTTGGCTGAGATATGTCCGTACTGAATGGACGGCAGCCTCACAGCCACCCCGAGATCCAAAACCTAGTTGAAGGGGCTGAAAAAGATTGGCAAGTTGTGGTGAAATTTTTTTGCAACAAATTCAGGCCGCAAGACGGCGGTATGTCATACCAATGGCAATTGGTCTTATGCCACCGTCTTTTTTTTTTAAATGCAAATTTTAGCTCAATACAGAAGCTCCGTGATATCGGTATTGACTTGCCCTGACAAGTCTCTCAAAAGCGCCTCACCAGTTTCCCCATTTCTAGCAGATCATTTTTATTGATTTGATAAATAAAAAAATACTTGCCCAATATTTTTTTGCAATCTAACTGACGGACTAAAGAGATTATATTATATTAGTTTAAAAGTTTGAACTCACATCACCATCTTTCAAAAGCACCTATTATTACCACTGTACCTCCAGATCATTTACATATCATGTTGACACACTAGTTAAACAAGAAACCGTTGATATGGTGAAAGCCAAAAGAAAAATTTAAACACGTTGTTACAATTAATTCTTTAACTTTCAGGTATGGAAGCTCTAGAAACAAGTATAAACTATTGGGAGGACGCACTGGCCGCCTTCTCCCTCGGCGCGCGAGGTGGCGTGTCGGGCACACTCGCGCTCACCTCCCCTGAAGAGGCGGAGTTCTGTAGAGAAATACAGGAATTGTTGCAGAATGCCTATCTGTTACAGGTATGTTACAGTAGCACACTAACTCTAACGTATAAATGATATTGGACGGATAGACGTTGACAGATGAATTATGGATATATCTTTAATGTTTACGTTGCTAAATTTCTCTTAAAAAATCAAGAGAATTGTTTTCCCGAAAGCTATAAATGCGATTTGTTTGTTTTCATTTTCACAGGTTTGAGGATTATATTTTAATTTTTCGAACTTAAAAAAAATATAAACTAACTCTGTACTGTAACGACGTAACGACGTGTGTTCGGTTTTAAAACGACATTCCGATTTATAAATGCTTCGAATAAACTTCTAATAGGAATATTATAGTAATTGAATCCGAATTTTATTTTACGAATAACCAGTGGTCATTAATACGGGCTTTCTATTGTGTGATGTGAGCGCCACTAAACTGTCGATTAATTTTACCTATCGAAGGTAGGGGCCATCCATAAAGTACGTCACATGTATAGGTGGGGGGAGGGGGTCGAGAAGTGTGACATGATGTGACAAGGGGTGGGGGGGTCCTAAATTTTGTGACATCACATTACAAATTTAATAAAGTGAATCGCGAATTTTGAAATAATAATTAAAACTAAGAAATAATTTCAACTCTATCTATATGAATAATATACGGTTTGAATTGTTTTGTTGACGAGTTCATACCCGCACTAGTGACACGCCGCACATGCCGTCTATGAGCTCTTTAACTAATGCCGCCAAACGCACCGCACGCGCTACCTCGGATGATTTCATTGTTTCTTTTTCATTCGACAATTGACTTTCGCCGAGTGATCGACGTCGTATTTTTAGTTCTGCTATTTTGTTGATACAGTTACTTTTTTACAACTTATTTTAATCAAACAAGTTCAAAATGAACATAAAGATAGGTAATCTTTACCGTAAACTGTATAAAACTTACAGTGTAACTTACGCTGATTAAAAACAGCATATATACAAGAAGAAGTTAATACCTTATGGGAAAGTTTGAAAAGTAGTGAAAATATTGAAGGTGAAGTGGACTCTATAATCAAAGAGCTGCAGATACAAATGACTAAAAAATAGCGACTGTATTGAATTTTTTTCGAAATAAAACTAATGGTGGAACTGCTGTTTTAAGTTAAAATTTTTAGATGTAAAATTGCAAATTCGTGACGTCTCACTAGGGAGGGGGGTCTCACAAGTGTGACCACCTGTGACAAGGAGGGGGGGCGGGTCTAAAAATCATGAAATACGTGTGAAGTACTTTATGGATGGCCCCGTAGAGCCAAGGACCAAAAATTCAGTGTGTCGTGACTATAAATCGGTTATTATGAAAGAGCAAAATATTGTGATTCGTATTAACTGTTATTTTATAGGTGCCAAGATAAATCCACTTATACCAGATTATACTTAGTAGTGTGAGGATGGCTGATGAAAATACCCAACCTCATCATCTATTGCATTAATGTATTAATGTTTTGTGTGTTTTCTTCTTGAAGCTAACTCTATGTCAGATACCGTCCGTTAATGAATCCTTTGCATGATTATCATTTGAGAAAGTAATTATAAACGGTAGGATAATTATAAATATTGAAAACAAAAAATATATAACGAACTCGTCCTCTGTGGGACTTGAACCTCGGCTCAGGGCGGCGAGCTGACGGGGAGATTGAGGGATTTATGGCTATTAGTTTTTTTAGGGGAGTTTTGTGCAACTGTCTCTCTATTTTGACTGTGACATTAAACATAAAGACTACGAGTGGCATAATGGTACAAGATGCCCGTGTTACGTTGCAGGAACGTTGTGAGCTGTTGTTCCTGGACCAGCGGTCGGTGCTCTTCCGCTCGGAGAGTGGCGGCGGGTCGGAGGCCGCGGGGCGGCGCACGCGCCTGCTGTCCACACACACCGCCTCCTCGCACACGCGCCGGGAACACCACTCCAGCGCTGAGTCCTTCGCCTCCGCGGAAGATCAGGTAAATAATACAAAGGACAAACTTGTTGGTTCTTTTCGTAGTATTTGTACCGGTACGTATAAATTATTAGGTACGTTAGAGTGCGGAAGGTTTCTTGGGAATTCAATTCGGTTTGAATATTTGCTTCTTCATGATTGTTACCTTCATTAGACCTTTCCGCTAGTATGAACTAACTTCCCGCGCGAAGTTACTCCCGCGTAATTTCTGTTTCCGTAGGAATTAAATATAGCCTAAAGCCTTCCTTGATAATTTTTCATATCGGACCTGTAGTTCCTGAGATTAGCGCGTTCATGCAAACATATCAAATCTTCAGCTTTAAAAGATGTGACTAGTATTGTTGCTGATGGCGGTTTCCACTAACGCGGCTAACGAAACATGTCATTCCAAAAATAAGATGTTAGTATATTTTGTGTTTTATGTTGTCATATGTATTTTTTCAGGTAGCTGATCTACGAGATTTCGATGAACTAACGGACGCCATACCAGAATTAGAAAATTTAGAATTATATCAAGCCGCCGTAAAACACCTAGAAAATGGGATATCTTGCAGGTAAAAACAGGCTTTAAATAAATTAATAATGTTTGCAATGAGAAGTATTATAGACAGAACAAGACATAATATAGACAGAACAAGCATTTTGCGTCGCTAAGAACAATATAAATAAATAAATTATAATAATAACATATAAATATATGATAATATAAAAATAATAATTTTATAGATATAAATAAATAACAAATATAATGAATAAATTTTTCTAATTAATGTTTGACTATTTACAAGTGCCTGTAATTGGTTTACGTAAATAAAAATGATTTTTATTTATTTATTTATTTTTTATTACTACATAAAAAAGCGTGGTAATCTTAATATACTTTCAATCATAGATATTACGCAAATAAAACCCCAACGGTAAATCCTTTTTGCCATGCTAGTTAGGCAGGTCTAATTTCGGTCTTCTTTATTTCTCATACATAGAAACTCCATAAAACTAGCCACATTTTTTTTACTGGTGAGATTTCTGTATGATGTTGATGACTTATGCGGTTTTTCTATTGCGCGTAAGTTAAAATAAAACTAACTTATAAAATTCTAAATCTATTCTATTTGGCAAGGTCAGCCCAGAATGCTGGCAGCATTACCCCGTTGAATGGCAATGCTTACCTGCAAAGTAACAACCAGAACTCGGAAAACGTGAAAGAATACATGGGTTAGGCTTACTAGGTTATATACTTACCAAAATACTTCACTAAGGAGTATTTGTCTATGTACTGTAACCTACAGAGGTATCCTTATGAATAACAGAACGCTCCGAACGGAGGTGGTCCAGTGCAGTTCTGACTCCGAGTTCCTGTGCAAGTTGCATTGCTTGCGACAAGCCTTCACACATGTGTTCAAGGACGCAGCCGTGTGGGCCTGGTTCGTGGACGCGGGACGACAGGTGCTCACAGACTTACTACTGTTCGCTGATAAGGTAATTAGTTATATAAATTCTATCTTAAATCAATCTAATCAGTTTTCTTAAAGATTCCTGGTAGTGTTTGCTAAGCTAAAATGCTTGTGTTACGAGTGGGTTCACGTCGCGTCGGTAGTGCAATGGGTGGGGTTCGAACCGGCGACCTCAAGATCACAAGTCCGACGCCCTAGCCATTGGGCTACGGCCGCTTTAAGATTCAATGGTTGGTGATTGGGGTCATCTTTAAAATGGCTTAATCATCATCAGCCCGTATAACGTCCACTGCTGAACATGGGCCTCCTCCCGAGGGAGGGTATTTGCCATAGTCACCACGCATGGCAGGCAGGTTGGTGATCGCAGTATTATGTTGTGGGTGGTATTTGTACGTATTAATTACAATTTTGGATGATGCCATATATTGGAGATATTTCTGTTACTATCTATATGCTGGCTGTATTATTTGTGATATGGTTATAATTAACTAATAAGTTAATATTAAGACATTATTTTTTACAGGAACCAAAGGAGTTTCTAGTAGCATATGAAGAAATGGTGTCCTGGGCGACTGACGGGGCCAATTGGTCTACCATAGAAAGTGAACTTACAAGTAAAGGAGTCAAGGTACCTACCTACATTCGTTATTTAGTTCAGTGTTCATTGAGAATTAGTCAAGTATCACTATTACTCACGGTAGAAACTGACATTTTTTTTATATAATATATATGTAGGTAATCATGAACTTTTCTACAGAAACGACAGCCATTTGTAAAGCATGAACGCATTTACTTCGTTAGCATATTTCAGTTTTGGAAGGTTTAATATATTTTCACATATAGTTTGGAGGATCAATGAAAGTATGTCAAAGGACTACTATCACAGAATGGTTAGTCAAAGACATAGTTTTTCTTAAAGAAAATGCCCACTCTTAGTTTCAAGAGTTACCTCATGATAGATTCAAGTCAACTGTTAAGAGGATTCTAATAAAAAGGGCTTATTATTCAGTAAACGACTATTTAAACGACAATAACGCTTGGTTGATCAGTTAAACACAGACAACATTATAAACTCAGTTATTGAAACAGTTTAAACATTGTTCAACTAAAGGTTTAATATTAATAGACTTGTAGATATCCCCACTTTAGTTCGTCATGCTCCCGTTGTCTGTCATTGCTTGCGGTGGCGGTGTGGGGCGGGTCGCCACCTTCCCTATAATATGGCGAGGGAGGCGATGGCTGCGTCACACGTCATACTCGTGAACGGGTGCTGCTTGTGGTGACTGGTCGGCTGTTGTCGGGGTTATGTTATGTTATTTTTATTTTATATTTTGTTAATTCATTCTTGCTATTGTTTATAATTATTATTATAGGTATATCCTTTGGTTGAACTTGTGTAAATTGTCATATTGTAAATGTATGTGAATGCATCCGCCATTAGGTTTCTTTGTAGGAGATTGTTTGTGCCTGAGTAAACTTTAATATCTACATTATAGTATTTACTGTATAATTTTTTTTTCTTGTCTTATTGAGCTCCTGGTCGGTATAAATTGACCAGGCAATAAATGGTACTGTGCTTGCATTCGCTTACATCATATATACATTGTACAATATTACATGATTGTGATAAAAGACTTGACATAAAAAAAAAGAAACAGAGCAAAAGAGACAAAAAAAGAGACAAAAAAAATAATCTCCGTTCTTCTCCGGGTCGTCCACTTAGGTAGCTAGTGAAAGGTTGCAGGTTAGCTAGGGTAGGATCCTCGACGGCATGGCCGAGGACCGCGTTGTTGCTTATTCCCCGAACTGTGATCTCGTGCCAGCGATCATCACCACTGTTCGTAAATCTACTCTTTACTCCAGTGGCACCCTGAGCGTTGGTCCTAACCCCTTAAGGGTGCCCTCAGGTGGATGTCGCTTAAACTTTGGCCGGATTCTTTGAAGTTAATTTTAATTTTAGACCTGTTACCTTTAAGGCATCTTACTATACCTAATGTGTACATTTTTCATTTATCGCTCGACAGACGGACAGACTGATTAAAAATTCTGTAAGATTAAATAATTATAACAATGTTTTTAGCTACCTATGTGATACTTTAGTGATTTAGTCTTATACAGTGTAATTTTGACAAGTACAAGTGTATGTAAATACCTAAGTGCTGAATAAATTTCATTATTTCATTAATGTCACAAAAGAGCAAAAGGGATATGTCTCTTGTAAGACCATCTGCGGTCAAGACACGGGAGGACGAATGACCATGTCAGGAAGACCAGTTCGACTGAATTCCAGCGGGTGGGGAGCAGGATTCCTCAAGCAGTGTGTAAAATGGCCCTTTATTAACATATACTACCTATATAATTCATACAGTTTATTTATATTTATTCAATTCCTTACAGCGTATGAGGTATGGCTTTTAACATAATATTGTGTGTTGTTTTCTAGCGTTTGTTCCTATAAGGCCAGATTGCTAAATGGTCGGTAATAATACATTCAGGGACATAACTGTTTGTTATTAATTCAGTTCTATCTTTAGTACATAAAAACTCTTTTGATTTATTATTTCAGTTCTCTTTACTATTTAATCTCTTTTCGACTTAATTTGTTAGACTTTAATTAAAAAAAACAACATTGTAATAAAAGATCGTAAAAGATATTAAACTAAAAGAGATAACAAATGTAATGCTCTGTGAAAAAAATATAGTATTTGGATGCTCTACGTGCTCTGGCAAATTTGACCGAGGGATGCTGAACGACTGAACAGTTTTGTGATGTAATGTTATGTTGGCGTTTTATTTTTGGGTTTGTGTTGTCTGCCAAGTTAATAATAATTCTAATTTTGTTATTTTTAAAAATAATATGTTTTTTTATTGATAAAATAAAAGCCAACATTCATGTCGTAACACAAAAAGAGAATTTTATTCTTGAGTGTACTCATCATGACATTTGGGAATCTGTCTTTTGAGGAATCTGTCCTTTTACGAATCTTGCCTTATAGTAACCAACGTTTTCTAGGTACAATGTACATATTAAATAAACCTGTCTCTTTGAAAATTTGGCAGCGTAATAGTTAAAATTTAGGTTAGTTTTCCTTCTCTCAATGTAATCGGGTTTATCTTCGGCCTCAACGTATTCCTGGGCCCCGAGTCTACTATCGTAATGGCGTGTTCATGAATTGTCAATGACAGTTCAATGGTCGGTTTTTTATCCCATTTGGTAATCTACTAATCCAAATAACGTCATAATAGTGTCGCTATGACGCCATTATGACATTAGCGTAGTTGAATATAATAACAAATGATACATTTATAAGTTTTGAAATCGCCTAAATAAACATTACAATATCCGTAACCATCACCCCTGCTACTTCTGTTGACGGCCTTTTTCTGCGGTAGCAACACCGACTGCCATTCCAGCGCCGACACCAGCTGCGCCAATGATATCATGATGGCACTACGGTGGCACAATACTTAAAAAAATAGCAGGCTCGGCCCCCTGATCACTTGACGAGTCACCTATCACGAGCCATTACTTTTACATATTTATTCAATATGGACTCCAATGCAAATTAACAAATAAGGTTATATTATAATCAGTTTACGATATAGTTTGTGAGGAAGACCTTTCACTTAGGTAGTTAAATTTAGGTTTCTTTAGGCCGTGATCGTCTAGCTAGGTTAGGAATTAGGTTGTCTAATTAAGTTAGGACGTAGTTTGGGAGGTTAATGGGGTGGGGTTGCTACAATATGTTGAGGACTTAAAAGAAAAGTATGAATGGACTGTATTATGCACTGGTTTCGTGAAATGATAATAAAATATAAGGACAAAAGGAAATTATTATAATGTAACCCATCGCTGCATTCGGTTCAGAACGAAAAGTTAATACACTAATGGCGAATATCCATGTGTGTGTGTTCAGGCGCTGACGTTCTACGACGTGGTGCTGGACTACATCCTGCTGGACGCGTTCGAGGACCTGGCGGCGCCGCCGTCCTCGGTGCTGGCCGTCGTCCGGAACCGCTGGTTGTCCGACGGGTTCAAGGAGAGCGTGAGTCATTCCATACATTTACTTCAGAAATAGACGCAATTCGTATAATTTAAAAGTTCGTAGATTTATCTCGATCGACTTTTTTAGCTTAGTACGTGAATTCGAATTAGTTTTGTATTTGAGAAAATAAGTTACCGCCTTTCAGCTGTAAGATCTTACTATAGGACAAACTGATTTGGAAAAATTGTTCATATTAAAAATTACTTTTCATTATTAAAACTATGTATGATGCATTCCTAACCATGTAACTACCGGTGTGGTCACGAGCCTCGAACACTCTATTTGATGTATTTGTCGTAGCCAGTGGTGGATTTGCCAGCAGGCTCACTAGGCTGGAGCCTAGGGCGGCAGATTTTTCGGGGGGGGCGGCAAATTGAGCCCACATTTTTTTTTCCTGGGAAATTAAATGTAAACGTGTATAATTTTCTAGATTTCAACATTTGAGACGTGACAATTGTATTATTTTTAGTAGTAGTATAAGTAGGTACTTTTACAATATTTAACAGAATACTCCAACGTCTGAAGAGAGAATCTGTCTCAACGTGAATCTGACTCGCTGGTCATCCTTTGGAATGAATCACGCATAACCGCGTGCAGCGCCCCTTCATTATGCCAAATACTTTCAAAAATTTAATTTGGTATGGGTAACTAGACAATTGTTAGTCTGAAGGGGCGGCAAAATTGAATTAGCGTACTGGCGGCAAATGTGTAAGTCCGCCACTGGTCGTGGCCACACCAATAATTACTCTTGTGTTAGCACATACTCTTTGCATTTACCCCTGGGTTACTACGAAACAACACCCTATTCCTCATGCCTACAGTCTAACCCGTTACATACTTTACAGGCGCTGACGACTGCTGTGTGGTCAGTTATAAAAGCGAAGAGACGATACCTGCAATACCCCGACGGCTTTATGGCGCACTTCTATTCCATATCCGAGCATTTACTACCAGTTCTCGTATGGGGATTCTTAGGACCTCATGAGAGATTACGAGACGTGTGCGAAAATTTCCAAGCAGAGATAGTAGGTTTTATCTCCGATCTATTTAACTTCCAAAAATGTCGTTATACAAATGTAGAAGACCTCTCAGTAGATATAATGCAACATGCGAGATTACGATCTGCTAGTATTACTGACAAATTAGCTGATAGGTGTTAATTTTGCAATGCTCAAGTATTCCAATACCTCTGATAAGTTGTATGTAGACAGGAGACTGCTGGATTGAATCCACTATATAACTAATAGATATTGCTGAAGCTTGTCAATCAATGCGCACAGAACTTCCCTTACGTTGCCAAAATTTTATATTAACTTTGTTTTAACCGATTCGCTGTCTCCTGATATATGCGGGCAGTTCAATTATATGTAATACATTTTACAATAGTATTTCACAAGTTATTTAGGTTGTGGAAAACGTTTATAGATCTATAGATTTTATGGGAAGGTTAAGTAATTATCATAAAATGGAACCCTTATTCGCATAATATCAGATTCTCAAAATATCAGATTATTAAAATAGCAGATTCTCAATATAGCCAAAGTACAATCAAGAGAAAAAATATTTTTTAAATATGAGACAAACACTTATTGAAAACAAAAAAAAACCCGTTGATTTAAAAATAAATGCAGCGGCAACCACACGCATAAATCTCGTTAGGTACCTACATAATACTCTTTTTAGCAATTAAATTAGCATTCTTCATATTTATTTAATGTCGATAACATGTTTAAACATTTTTCTACAGTAATTTTGTTGGAAGTGCGGTCAGATAATTATTATGTTGCAAATTTGGTTATCTATTTTTACTTGCTTTCTTGCTCTTTTTTTCCCAAGGCAATGATATGAACTTCTTTCTAGTCTGCTCCGTATTTCGGCTTCAGCTTTTAATAATTTAATAAATTGGAATAGAGTTGGTTTAGCTAGTATTTTTGTATTTATTCTACTATGCCAACCCTCGACCGCATTTGTTGTTCGATGTTTTTCATTGAAGCAGCTAAATTTAATTACATAAAAATATTGTCATTTACCTCATACCACTATTACAAATAGCAAATAGGTGGTAAGTAGGTTGTAGGTGGTAAGTATGTTATGAATCATTATGTCAGTTATTAGAGTTATTACTCTGAGAAGAAAGGAAGAATTAAAAAAATAGCTATGCAAACTTTCATAGCAAAATTTTTTTCACGTTGAGTGTCCAATTTCGGTTATATTGAGAATCTGCTATTTTGATAATCTAATATTTTAAGAATCTGATATTTTGAGAATCTGATATTATGCGAATAAGGGAAATGGAATATAACATTCCTGCGGTCATTGTCGTTTAAAATTGTCAACTAAAATTGCAATAACTATGTTTTTGACTAGATTTAAGATCAAAGTGTACATTTGCTGATGTTGTAATTATCATATAAATATTTGACTACATTATCAAAATTTCCTAGCTTTAAGCAAAACAAATTAAGTAATTATTATCACGCATTTCACTAGTTCTACCCAACCCCGGCACTTAATTAACGACAATACGTAACTTGATTTTTTTTAAGGATTTATTCAAAAAAAAAAAAGTATAATAATCAAACCGATGGGTAAAAGGCTAATTCTGCTGAACAACAATATGAGACATTAAATTATAGACTATATGAAAGGATTACATAAAATATATAATTTAACATCTCCTACCCTGTCGAAATTATTATCAAGTGTTGGACAGAGTAATAAATAACGTAGTAATAATATTCACATGAAAAGGCCTACATTTTGATTACATGTCCAAGTCGACGTAGAATAAGAAAGTTGTTTATTGCTTTCATGTGTAACAAATAAAAGGAATACAAATGTTGTATAATCAAACATTATATTAGCACATGCATTAACGACATATGCTATGCAAATGCAACACGTTAGCTTCCACCTTAGTGTTACTAATGTTATGCGTGAGAATAGATTTCAAGAAACTATCTTCATTTAATTCCACTGCACTTTTAAAAATATATCGTAAGAAGTGCTATTCAAATTCAAATATCTTATTTCGGAATTATATCCATATATTGTTAGTATTAGTAAAACTTAGCTAAGTACAACTATTGATTAGTCTTTCGCTATTGGCGGTCCATTTTATACCCAACTATTTATCCTATGCCAAAAAATGCAGTGTAACTTCACTGTTAAGCCTCGTATTCATGGTAAACATTTGTTGAGCAACAGTTGATAAACATTGTTGATGCAACAGGGAGAATGCTGATTAAACTTTGTTTAAATCACTAAAGGTTGTCCCACGCCAGTCTGCGTTAAAATGTTGCCCGAGGAAATTGCATAATTTTTTAATTGCTCCAAACTACTGCCATGTTTATAAACTGTTGCAAAGACGTCCACACAAGTCAACATTTGTTGCTAAACTGATGTTTACGCTCGTTGGGCGAGAGCTTGTCAATAGTAGGGGAGCCCACGAGGCTAAATGGGGATTTACTCGAGCGTCGTAGAGACCTATTGGGATGCAAAGCTTAGATGATAAGAAGAAAAAAATGTTATATGATATATACCTTTACATAGGTGGGGGAAGCGGCTATAGATTTTTAAATATGTAAAAAAAAACTGTTGCATGGACATCCTCGAGCGCGTCAGATATTGATAGCATCAATGCCCTACGTATTTTTAATAATGTACGTATGTTAATCTGATCGTTTGCATGACGCGGGTGGTTGTATTTAAGGGTTGAAAATGAAAAAAAAAAAATGTATCGAGCGCGTCAGATTTTCTAAGGGAGTGTTAAGTGCACCAAAAAAAAGCTGTCATTCACTAATCTGACGATTTCGATGGGACGCAAACTCGCGGCCATTTTCATAATGTGCAAAAAAATTTCGCCATTTTGAAATACTCAAGCGCGTCAGATTAAGATATATATGGTTCATCTTTATGTTCTAAACGTACTGTCTCATAATCTGACGATTATCTAGAGGGATTCACATGATCTGACAAAAAAAAAATAGAAAAACGGTTCACCTTAAAGGCTATCCCTGCAACTTCCCGCTAATTCCATTCCTGGGCGCTTAAAATTGTACTTATGACATTTTTGAGCTCAAAATATAATTTATGTGATATTTTGAGCTCGCTGAGTTCAAAGAAATAATATTTCTATCTAATCATTTAATGATGATTCCATCGACAATTCGACGTTATCATAATATGTTCCTCGAGACTTTCGGATAACCGGCTTGCTCCGACGATATTCCAAAATATTTACACATTTTTTTGAATGTTTCTACCGTAAATTTAATTGTTTTTTGTAAGGTACTTTCACCTCAAAATACACATTTCAAATTAATGTCACTCATATTAAATATTTATAATAGTAGGGGAGCCCACGAGGCTAAATGGGGATTTGCTCGAGCGTCGTAGAGACCTATTGGGATGCAAAGCTTAGATGATAAGAAGAAAAAAATGTTATATGATATATACCTTTACATCGGTGGGGGAAGCGGCTATAGATTTTTAAATATGTAAAAAAAAACTGTTGCATGGACATCCTCGAGCGCGTCAGATATTGATAGCATCAATGCCCTACGTATTTTTTATAATGTACGTATGTTAATCTGATCGTTTGCATGATGCGGGTGGTTGTATTTAAGGGTTGAAAATGAAAAAAAAATAATTTTATCGAGCGCGTCAGATTTTCTAAGGGAGTGTTAAGTGCACCAAAAAAAAGCTCTCATTCACTAATCTGACGATTTCGATGGGACGCAAACTCGCAGCCATTTTCATAATGTGCAAAAAAAATTCGCCATTTTGAAATACTCAAGCGCGTCAGACTAAGATATATATGGTTCATCTTTATGTTCTAAACGTACAGTCTCATAATCTGACGATTATCTAGAGGGATTCGCCTGATCTGACAAAAAAAAAATAGAAAAACGGTTCACCTTAAAGGCCATCCCTGCAACTTCCCGCTAATTCCATTCCTGGGCGCTTAAAATTGTACTTATGACATTTTTGAGCTCAAAATATAATTTATGTGATATTATGAGCTCGCTGAGTTCAAAGAAATAATATTTCTATGCATTTGAGCTAATATATTATTCAGATATTCCAAAATATTTACACATTTTTTTAATGTTTCTACCGTAAATTTAATTGTTTTTTGTAAGGTACTTTCACCACAAAATACACATTTCAAATTAATGTCACTCATATTAAATATTTATAAACTTTAATTCACACAAATAATATTAAAATAGCAAAAAAAGCCAAAACTTTGGAAACACGTTGTAAACAGTATGCCACGAACGAGTCTTTATGATCAGCTGTGATGGCGTCATGGCAACAGAAAGCAGAGTGGGGATGGAGTGAGAGAGTAATAGATAGAGAAAGAGTGAGAGAGGAATAGAAACGCGGAGAAGGAAATGTAGGCATCACGCAGCTGCACGCATTTAACTTTATCGACGAATTTTTGTTATTTCGGCTTGCGGAAATCATCAGATTATATATTTTTCATTATTCTTGAATTATTTACTTCAAAATAAAAAAAAATTTAGCTACGCTCGAGAATGTCGAGATGACGTTTCTTTTTACAACTTTGTTGCCCTCCCCTTTTTTTACGTCACTCTCAAATTGTCAGATTAGTGGAATATACACTTTTAAGGATGTAATTAACTCACCCTACCTTAATCTGACGCGCTCGAGAATTTCTGATGGTCAATTTTTTTTTACTAATCTGATCCTGTATCCTTCACGGGCGGCCTTATATATGGGCCTCATGTTTTGTGGAGGTACTTAACCGGGTACAAGGTATCCCCCTGTATATTAATCTGCCGCGCTTTAGTAAATCCCGAAATCCCCGCTTGGGCTCCCCTACTATAAACTTTAACTCACACAAATAATATTAAAATAGCAAAAAAAGCCAAAACGTTGGAAACACGTTGTAAACAGTATGCCACGAACGAGTCTTTATGATCAGCTGTGATGGCGTCATGGCAACAGAAACCAGAGTGGGGACGGAGTGAGAGAGTAATAGATAGAGAAAGAGTGAGAGAGGAAAAGAAACGCGGAGAAGGAAATGTAGGCATCACGCAGCTGCACGCATTTAACTTTATCGACGAATTTTTGTTATTTCGGCTTGCGGAAATCGTCAGATTATATATTTTTCATTATTCTTGAATTATTTCCTTCAAAATAAAACAAAATTTAGCTACGCTCGAGGATGTCGAGATGACGTTTTTTTTTACAACTTTGTTGCCCTCCCCTTTTTTTACGTCACTCTCAAATTGTCAGATTAGTGGAATATACACTTTTTAGGATGTAATTAACTCACCCTACCTTAATCTGACGCGCTCGAGAATTTCTGATGGTCAATTTTTTTTTACTAATCTGATCCTGTATCCTTCACGGGCGGCCTTATATATGGGCCTCATGTTTTGTGGAGGTACTTAACCGGGTACAAGGTATCCCCCTGTATATTAATCTGCCGCGCTTTAGTATATCCCGAAATCCCCGCTTGGGCTCCCATACTACAACATGCCGTTGTCAACTCTGCAACACGCAGTGTTGCCAGCAATCCTGCAACGCGTTGATTCAACAGTTGCTAAACAAATGTTTACCATGAATACGAGGCTTAACTCATGAGAACACAAGGTCGCAATTGCTGTTTTTTATGCTGACACCAACACATAATAAGTTGCATTTTTCTTTCTCCAAATCTAACCAAGGGACCCCGATAGTGATAATATCATAAATAACTTCTATTTGGCCGAAGTGTTGTTCATAAGAGTGTAAAGTGTAGTTTTAATTATTTATTAATAATTAATTATATGATTGCCTATAATGTGGGAGTATGAAAGACAGACTTCGATCCTTAAGGCATGGAACACATTTAGGGGACACTCGGCTTATTTAGATAAATAGTGATATCGTCGGGCGAAACTGCACACTACAATACCGCGCAAGAGCCTATAAGGCGTAATTTCATATGTTAAGAAATATTTTCTTTATATATGTTTTAATTGGGAGAAAAATAACAATTTGCTACATTTGATTTTCTAATTTATTGTTATTTTCACTAACGCGATATTCCAGTATCACCGTAAACTTTCTTACAAAAAACAGACTGTGGTTGACGTCCTTTCAACTTATTAATTATTATTAAGTTGCTTTAGATGTCATACATTTTAAGACTAGAGACTTATTTGTATTAACTTAAGATCAAAATAAAGAAAGTGCGCCTAAAAACGACGTGGACCCACCATATCAAAGTATTCAACTAACCGTCTTCAGCCGTAGTGTCCTTCTAATGTGTCAATTATGCCTATGCCTAAATTATATTACGATCGGTGGACCTAATTGGTAGCAATTTATTTAAGCCGCAAGATCTTAAGCGGGTATAAAATTTCCGTAAATATATTGAATGAACAACAATAGAAAACTTAACGTAATATATATTTTTAGAGTTCAGTTATACATTTTTTAAAGGAAAACAATAAACAAAAATAATTTCCCTTTATAAATTTAAAGTGGGAAAATAAGTTTTTTTCATAATTTTTGGTATTTTCAATGTTATCATTGCATTTCGCTCTAGAACTTATAATGCATTCCATTATGCAACTACTGATATTATACTATGTATCCAATGTTTAATAATGCCACCTTTTATAAAATAGGCGAAATTGAATAACAATATTTAAATATTTATCAATTAAAATGTTTAATTAATTATGTGTGAACCGAAATACCAGACTTTTTAACTGACTTGAACTGGTTCGAAGTAACTTTAAACTTTTGTAAAAGTTACACCTTCATTTGTAAAAATCGTATAAAAAAGTTATTGGGTTTTAAATAATATGGTCCCTCAATCACGTCCTAATATCTCCGTAAATATTATATTGTTTGCAAACACATTTTAAAATTATAAAATAAATATTGAATTGTTTTGTTGGTCACAGAGTGACCAGATTCAAATTTTCAGTCGCTCAGTTCACACACAAATAATTTTGCATTTGTAAAAGTTATTCTTAATTTAATATTTAAGTTGTAAAAATAAAATCAATACGTATTATTATACCGTCTTTGTAAATATAAACTAACATACAAATTAATTATTACAATATACTAGGGATATAGGTCGCGATAAAGAAAAACTTTCAATACTTGTATCCTTCCCTGTATTACATAATATGGAAGCGAGACCTGGTCCCTCTCCCAAAATCACAGACAGAGACTAGCCAAATGCCAAAGAGCAATGGAGAGAAGTATGTTGGCAATAAAACTGACCGATAAAATTAACTCAACTGAAATAAGAAACAAAACCAAAGTTACCGACATACTTACTAGAACTGACCAGCTGAAGTGGCGATGGACGGGCCACATGTTACGCTGCAAGTCCAAGAAATGGAGCAAGCAGGTAACTCTCTGGTACCCAAGAGATGCGTGCAGACAACGGGGACATCCGACAAGAAGATGACTTCCGTCTAGCCTTGGGGCCTTATTGGACCAGGGTTGCAACCGACAGAATGCAATGGAAACAGTTGGAGGAGGCCTATGTCAAAAGACACCGAACTGAGAGACATTATATATTATTATTTTTTTCTCTTTTTAGTCTGCAATCAGTTTCAACTATAAGCAGATATTATGATGATAGTAGGTGTGGCGTGCGAAGTGTCTTCCAGTGAAGACATCTACTCCATACGTTGTCGGGTCAGTTTGCCATGTGCAGTTGCATTATGTCCTTCCTTTTGAGTCTTTTGACATATTTTTGTCGTGCCAGTTCAGATGCAAGATCTTTGGGTGGTTCTTTAGCCGAATTTGGTATGACGTAGCTGCTGTTTGGATTTACTCCTTGACAGTGCTTATTTGTAGGTTCTGATGGATCTCGCTGTTAGTAGCTAGCCATGGTGCTTGAGATATTGATCTCAGAATAATGATTTGCATTCTTTGCAGTATTGATAAAGTGGAGTTGCAAGCGCTGCCCCAGAGTTGTATTCCATACATCCATACAGGTTTTAATATAGACTTGTATATTAGAAGCTTGTTATCTATTGAGAGTTTGCTGTTGCGCCCCACGAGCCAGTGTAGATCTCTATAGCGGATTTTGAGTTCTTCTCGCTTAGCCGTTATGTGTTGCTTCCATGTTAGACGTCGATCAAGGTGTAAGCCGAGGTACTTCACGGTGCCCTTGTGCGGGAGTGTGACGTTTTCGAGCTTAACTGGTGGACATTCACCTTTGTTCAGGGTGAAAGTGGCCTGCACCGATTTGCTTGAGCTGGCTTTTATTTTCCATTTCTGTAGCCAGTCAGTTACTAGATCAAGCCCGCGTTGCAGTGTGCCGGAAGCTTTTTGTGGGTCTTTATCACTTGCTAGGAGAGCCGTGTCATCTGCGAAGGTTGCGGTGGTGACGTTTGTAATTTGCGGGAGGTCTGCGGTATACAGCAAGTACAAAATTGGTCCCAAGACTGATCCCTGCGGCACACCAGCCATTGTCTTATACAGGATTGACAGGGCCCCAGCCTCTTTAACTTTGAAAAATCTTTCCGTGAGGTAAGAATGTAGTAGCAGGTAATAACTATGCGGAAGACTCGATTTGATTTTGCTCAGTAACCCCTCATGCCACACCTTATCAAAGGCCTGCTGAATGTCAAGGAACACCGCAGAGCAGTATTCCTTGTTTTCGAGTGTGGTTCTGATCTTATTGCAAACTCGGTGGACTTGTTCTACTGTTGAGTGTTGCTCCCGAAAGCCAAATTGGTGTTTTGGTATGACCTTATTTTCTGTGAGTAGAGAGACATTATATAACCACATAAATTATTATAAATAAAATTCAGATTGTCAGTTTTGGAATAAATGGCTATTATTATTATTATGTATGAACATATAACTATAGTGTAATCTTCTGTATTTGTGCGCCGTATAAAAAAAACAGTTATGAATAATGTTAACAACCATATATCGTCATACATTAGTAGCGGAAGTATACCCTTTTTGCTGTAAGTAAAAACAGTTTGCTTTTGTTTATTTTTATGCATAAACAGACATTGGATATCATTTTTACTGAAACAAAAAAAATGTTTATGTATAGTTAAAACTCACGGGCGATTCGTCATTTGTTCTTTCGATTAGTTAGAATTTGGCAAAATTTATATTTGGAAAATACATATTGGTTTACAAAATTTAAAGCGTATTGCATTTTTTTTTACACAAGGATTATTGCTTTTTCTATATATTGGGTATAAAATAAAACTCGTATATATTAGAAAATTTAGTATATCAATTTTCACAATTATAGCCATACGTCTATGATATAAAAACAATGTGTAAACATAAAATCTTTAAAATTACAAATTCAACGATAATACTTCCCCAAGGAGTAAGCACCAATCAATTTATTTTAATACTTGAAAGATAGATTGAATTGCAAAAAAGAAATATTCGCTAACTTCAAGCACGTTATAGATTTTAAAAGGACTAATAAAATTGTATTTTATTTTTAGCTGCACTTGCGTAGCTTGAGCCAGAAATGCGAATTACGATTTTAATACTTGGTTATACTTTTTTTAAATATAAATAACGATCAATCTTATATTAATCGCTTCAGTTCTGGTGTTCGAGTTAGCTTACTACCGTTAAATAGACAGAAAGCCTGTCAATCACCATCTCAAAAAAAAGTTAGAATATAGTTTAGGACGCCTATAATAATTATTTGGTTTAGTGCACAGCAAGATAGTTTAATTAAACAAAATAAAATAAGTAACAATATTTTTAAATAATATAAAGAAAACTATAATAATAATATTTAATCTCTTCATAATTATATACTGATTGGCAGGCTTCCTTCGAAATATAAAAGCTTACGATATATTGAGAATCGACACATCTACTCGTCAGGACTAGACACTAGAAAGTCTGAAAATGAGTATACAAACACACGAAAGAAATGCATGCATTCTTCTTATAATAATAAATGGAATCACTCTATGATGTCCGAAACTAAGAGTCAATATATACAACAAAATACTAGATGAAAACGTCCGTCACAACGAAACGGTCTTTATCTGAAAATGTTACGTTCAGAATGCTTCAAAATAAAATTAAGAAAGAAATAAAAACATAAGATGGGAGATCAACGGGACAGTGGATTCGGGCGAAACGCACGTTCGCGCATCGCACGCATCTCTCTTTTCGGTTTTATCACATCGTTCCGATCAGATCCACAGCTAATTTACAAAATAAATATTCACATAAAACGAGGTACTGTGTACCGTCACTAAAAAAAATATATTTTGGTGCGCTAATACTTGAAAGTGTGGCCGCAAAATCAGTGTGTGAGAGTGAAGGTCTGGCGAACAAGTCTCGGAGGCCGCGGGTCCCACGGCTCTACTCAGGCTCGGGCGAGTCGGGCGCGTCCACGGCTACCGTGGTGCCGCCCGCCGCGCGCACGCGCTTCAGGTAGCTGGCGCTGTCGAACTCCAGGCAACTCTGTCGACACGATACCACAGTTATCTTCCCGTCTCCACAGTGCCAGCTCTTCCATTCTTGTTAGTGTGATTTGTGAGGTTAGTTACTGGTGTGCTAGTTATTTACTGCGTGGACCGACCACCGACATGTGTTAATGGGCGTTTTTGTTTATTTAGGAGAAGAGCGAAAGGACAGGCAAAAGACGATGAGTGTTTAAATTTTTTATATTTAAAATCATAAATTGACAATCATTTTTAAACGACACTGTTAATTTAAACCCTTATTAAATACAAAACAATAACAATATTAAGGACGCGACGATACGATCGACCGTGAAAATTTTGAACATTCTTCGAGAAAAGAGCGAACGATCTCTACCTGTAGCGGACTCCTCTCGAATATCCGTTCTGTCCAAGCGGCATGAACAAAAATATATGACAAATTGAAATCATCGTAATAGATAATTAATAAAGCTTTCAAAACTATTTACTCATGTAAATAACAACATAAAAGATTTATCAATATTATCCTGTCAATAAACACATTCATATATGAGTATTAAAAATTCTTTCATTAATTCAATAATGAAAAATATTTTTTCTCTAAAACGTCAACAGAGCGCGCGGTCGCGGCGCTCCGGAAATTATATCTATTCAGTCTCAAAATTAAATCACAGGGGAAGGCAACGGAACTTTCGAAGCGTAGGAAACAAACGGCGCGTCGCCGACCAACTCCCGACACATACGGCTCCCGGGTAATACTGGCGTCAGTCTTATCGATTAATTCGCGGCTTATTCTATCGAGATCATCATTTTCCTAATCTAAAAACAATTCTTACAATTACGTCTGGCGTTACACTTAACGGGCTACGTAAGGGAGTCGGTCGAAGTCGGTCGACGGCGCGGAACGACAGCGACTAGATAATTTTATTAGAAGATTCATCAGCTCAGAGAGGACCGGAGAACGCGCACGCGGTCCCCGGGGCGCAGCCCGACATGCACATGCACAGCACACACCAAGCGACACCAAGCGGCGGGCGAGCGCGTGCGCTTCCGCTGCGACTCGGACTGAAGCTCAGCTTCAGCCGAGCGCAGGGCGGCGCGCGCGCTTGTGCCCGCTCAATAGAAGTTGCGGCACAGCAGCGCCGCGAGGTAGTTCGGGCGGTGAAGCGGCGCCCAGGCGGGGGCGCGGGGGGCGCGAGGCCGGGGGGCGGGGGCGCGGCGGGGGCCGCTCGTTACCTTGCGCGCCAACTCCGGCGGGAAGGCGGCCAGGCCGGCGGGCGGCAGCTTGCTGAGCGGAGAGTCCGCGTACTGCACCAGCGTCTCGTACGTGTACACCTGCCGCGATCCGCCGCCTGCAATCAACTCGTCTTAGCGATTCGTCGGCCCCGAGATTTTTTGGACGTGGAACTACGAGCTGATTTGGAACCGTATCTTTTGTAGAAGTGCTGGATGGCTACGTTCATCCCATGGAGGTTAAAGATAAGAAGTCTTTATCTTTGTTAATCATAAAAGGTGGCAACAAAATTAGCACTTTCACGATAACTCAAACGGTTAGTAAATTTCACATAGCATGCGATCAATATTTCAGTGTGTCAACTTGTAGACATACTTCTTACCTTTATGCTCCACAGGGCAGCTCTGTGATGTATATAACCTATTAATATTATCTAATCCTAGGCATTGGAAATCAAAAGCAATTTTCAGTAAACTCATCGCAAACATGTGCATTAAAAAACATCACTTTATTAGTAAAAAAATGCACAACTAGCTGAAAGCGAATAAATTAACGTTTAGTACATTTATGACTGACTGTTGCATCATGTACGAATAATGATACGGACATTTACGATGGTATGGACAAACAATATTAGCATTACATTGAATTACGTGACGGAAATAGATAGTTTGCTTCATATAATAATATATATATTTATTATATAGGCTATGCGCTCTTCATGCAACATTAATATATTAAAATGGACATGTATATGATACAAAACATAAATAAAACTATTCTTCAATGGGTTAAAAATAAGTACAATATATAATTAATCCTATTACTTATCTATAGAACGGTAATATCAATAAATTCGTCGTGACAGTCTCTACATGGCACAATTTTATTTAGCATAAAACCCAAACTAAATTATCTTGGGCTATACATATAGTCTGACAATCACACAGATCTGCAATGGTTCCCCTTTTAATTTAGATCTTTAGTTTGGATAGATTATGAGTTATTGAGTATGGGGAAAATATAAAAGAACAATTTACACCTCAGCGTGTTACTTAGAATTATATTATATTGGTAATAATAATAATAAATTGGTAATTGGTACCTCGAAAATTAAGGAAAAATTGGAAATTTGATAAGCTTTCAACTTCACTGCCATAATTTACTTTTGGACTATTTTCCTGACAACTTGGGAACTTCTAATGAAGAGCTAGACGAAATATTTCAACAGGTTTTAAAAGACTGAGAAGAAAGAAAGTCTGCTAGACTTTTGCTGGCTGATAAAGCAAGATGATCCAAGTCGGTATTTTAAGCTACAATATCCTCCTAAGATCACCATTCAAATCTAAATAAATTAAATTTTGTATTCCTACAAAAGTCAAAAACAGTCAAATGCATATTTAGTGAAATCAAATAATGTGCAATTGTAGAATAATGCCATATGTGCCATTTTTTAAACATTCTAAATGACATGTGGTAAATTTAAAAGATTTGTAAGGAGACATAGAATTATGAACTGTATGGTCAACAAAGTGGAACCATAGAGTGGTTAAAAAGTACAACATCGCCAGGCAGGCGTGCAGTGTGAGTGTAATCTGTAATTACACCGGCCTTTCCTTCCGAAGGAGATGCAATAATTTCCTCACCTATTAATTATTTAGAAAGCACATTAGGCAACTAATAGGATAAGGATTTCTTCTGACTTAGAAAAACCATTCGTACTGTATATTATTTTTCAGAGTTAAAATATCTACGGATGGTAAATACCGATGAATGGGATCAATTTTAGTAGAACATTTTTTGCAAGATTAAACCGCTCGCATATTATAAATCATGTTTGCGTTATAATTAATTTAATGGCATATTGGGGAGGAAAGGCCTTTCTGCTTATAGTGTGAGTGTTACTACATTACCTTGGTTCTTGTCAATGCTGGTGGCGCGCGAGAAGCGCGGTCGTCGCGGCGTGGAGTCCTGCTCGCCCGCCACTGCACACGCACCACTTCGTCACACACCGCGCCACCACACCACCGACCATCGCCACTCACTGACTATCGCTCAGTAACTCTTTATTTATATTAAGTGTCAACGAAACTCCCACAATACATACTTCAAAATATATGTTGTCCCAAAATGGCGAGAACATGTTGAGTGGCGATTATAAATTATCATATTTTTTGACGTGGCGAAGTCGGTCGTGTGAATAGCGTCATGTTAATTTCACTGTCGTTATGGCAGAAAAGATTACTGATGATTTGTTAACAATGTGCCGGGTTAAATGAACAAAATTTGGAAAAATCTGCCGCGACAGGAATCTACGTGGTGTGAACGAATATACAAATATATATAATATGAACGACATAATATAATATAAATAGTAATGTAGTCGATTTTTATAAATAATAATTATATATCTTATAGGAATGGTACTAACACTGATTCTGTAACTGATGATTACAAATTTGATGTAATGATGATATGTCATATTATAAAGAAATTTAGTTACATGCTGCAGTCAGTCTCACTCTCACTGGTAGACCTACTAATATCAAACTGCACACAATAACAGTGCGTAATGTCCATGCTCTTCAAATTTTGTTTGCGCTAACTACGTAGGTATCATGCGAATATAGATACTCTGTCGGCTTATAAAAGCGCCACTTCTAACCAATGAGGCGACAAACGCATTCGTTTTGCGAATAATTCGTTCCTGAAACCTCGGGAACAGTACTAAACGTTTTCATGCAATGGTTTCGTTTCTATTGTTATCCAACTTTATTTTAATTTGGAGTTGTAGGTATATTTGGCAACAATAGTTTGTGTTGTAGTGACGATATCACTACTTAAATGTGTGTGTGTGCGTGTGTGTGTGTGTGCGCGTGTGTGTGCGTGTGTGTGTGTGCGTGACTGTGTGCGTGCGTGCGTGCGTGTGCGTGCGTGTGTATGTGTGTGTGTATGTGTGTGTGCACGCGTGTGTGCGTGCGTGCGTACCCTGGTCGGCGGGCGCGAACACGTCGTCGTCGTTCCCGTTGAGCGCGGTGTCGTCGCGCAGCAGCAGCGCGGCGGCGGGGCGCTGCTGCTGGTGTGTGTGTGTGCGTGTGTGCGTGTGTGTGTGTGTGTGTGTGTGCGCGTGTGTGCGTGCGTGCGTGCGTGCGTGCGTACCCTGGTCGGCGGGCGCGAACACGTCGTCGTCGTTCCCGTTGAGCGCGGTGTCGTCGCGCAGCAGCAGCGCGGCGGCGGGGCGCTGCTGCTGCTGCTGGTGTGTGTGTGTGTGTGTGTGTGTGTGTGTGTGTGTGTGTGTGTGTGTGTGTGTGTGCGCGTGTGTGCGTGCGTGCGTGCGTGCGTGCGTACCCTGGTCGGCGTGCGTGCGTACCCTGGTCGGCGGGCGCGAACACGTCGTCGTCGTTCCCGTTGAGCGCGGTGTCGTCGCGCAGCAGCAGCGCGGCGGCGGGGCGCTGCTGCTGCTGCTGGTGTGTGTGTGTGTGTGTGTGTGTGTGTGTGTGTGTGTGTGTGTGTGTGTGTGCGCGTGTGTGCGTGCGTGCGTGCGTGCGTGCGTACCCTGGTCGGCGGGCGCGAACACGTCGTCGTCGTTCCCGTTGAGCGCGGTGTCGTCGCGCAGCAGCAGCGCGGCGGCGGGGCGCTGCTGCTGCTGCTGGTGTGTGTGTGTGTGTGTGTGTGTGTGTGTGTGTGTGTGTGTGTGTGTGTGTGTGTGTGTGTGCGCGTGTGTGCGTGCGTGCGTGCGTGCGTGCGTACCCTGGTCGGCGGGCGCGAACACGTCGTCGTCGTTCCCGTTGAGCGCGGTGTCGTCGCGCAGCAGCAGCGCGGCGGCGGGGCGCTGCTGCTGGTGTGTGTGTGTGTGTGTGTGTGTGTGTGTGTGTGTGTGTGTGTGTGTGTGTGTGTGTGTGTGTGTGTGCGCGTGTGTGCGTGCGTGCGTGCGTGCGTGCGTACCCTGGTCGGCGGGCGCGAACACGTCGTCGTCGTTCCCGTTGAGCGCGGTGTCGTCGCGCAGCAGCAGCGCGGCGGCGGGGCGCTGCTGCTGCTGCTGGTGTGTGTGTGTGTGTGTGTGTGTGTGTGTGTGTGTGTGTGTGTGTGTGTGTGTGTGTGTGTGTGTGCGCGTGTGTGCGTGCGTGCGTGCGTGCGTGCGTACCCTGGTCGGCGGGCGCGAACACGTCGTCGTCGTTCCCGTTGAGCGCGGTGTCGTCGCGCAGCAGCAGCGCGGCGGCGGGGCGCTGCGACAGCGTGAAGAAGTCGCCCGAGCCCGCGCCCAGCGCCTCCAGCGCGCCCGCGCTCTCGAAGTACTCGTCCAACACCAGCTTCGCCGTCTACGCGCACAGTACCACAGTAACCCGTCAGCCTTTTTTTTCCTGGTGGAAATCTTTTAGACTTCCGCGGTTGGGACTCCTTCACTTACTCCCGGCTTTATGTAGCCCATGAGCCGGGGCATCCGGTACCCACTAAAACCCCCACGGTAGTCTTGCCTCCGACGCTCTCCAACGATGGCCCCGGGCACTCGAGTGGATCGACAACCAGGACCACCGCCGTGCGTCTGCGTCGACGCACCCGTCTTACGCGACCTATTCTCTAACTCTAAGGCGATCGCCTTCTTCGTCAACACAAACGGAAGATGTCCACGGTCGGCTCGGTTCAACTTAAAATTTGGACTACAAAAATTATAGGTATGTTGGAATTAAACATAAACTAACTAAAAAAATATTTTTAAATTTAATTTATACAGCCATCTCGATGAACTGATTATTATGACAAATACTTTCAAAAATAATTATTGTTACATTTGATATTAATCATCTAGCTATCTATATCTTGAGGTACACGAAAAATTAAATAATACATAATAATATGTTTCTTCAAAAAACCGAATATCCGACTTAACTCAATTTAAAACTAGAAGGGATCATATCCCAGAAAAAAATGTACTACAAATATCATAAAACAAATTGTACAAAAATAACGATTCCTAATATATCCACAAAAAATTTACATACCTTAACGAAGTCCAAATTATTGCCCGTGATCTTAATGGAATGTTGCCCAAAAGTCACAGTGTACTTATATTCTCCTAGTGCAGCGTCGTTCGTCGAGAAACTATGAAGCAGAGCCCGGGAATTGTGCGGCGATTTCTGAAATACCAAGACTTATATGTAACTTTAGACTATGGTTTCTACTTTCTGCTTACTGGATAATGTAAAAAAAATATAGGAACACATTATAATATAGCCACATCATTAACTTCAATACACATAAAACGGTTAAAATATTATTATTGCTAGTAGGTACTCGTTCTAATAAGAACAATTTCTTAGGTGAACTAGGTGTCAGTTCGTTAATGTATTCTAGCCAACTTGGAAAATAAAAAAATAATTTCATTATGTACATTAGGCTGCTGATGATGCTTCCTGTATGGGCGAGGATTGAGGACGATTGCAGCAGACATAACATAGCAATATTTTTATAAAAATGGTCGACCTTTGATTGGGCCAGCCTTGCGTTAAAGCAACACATTGCGCTGCAACAGAGGTTTGTTGTGTTATGAAACAAGCGTTGCGTCGCGCCGCGTTTTATATTGTGACGTGTAACTCACCTCCCTGGGACGCGGCGCTTCGTCCGAGCCGTTGGAGTCGAGGCTGGCGCGCGAGTCGGCCAGCGCTCCGCCCTCCAGCCCGACCTCCAGCCGCACGGGCGACGCGTTGCGTCGGATAGTATCGCCGATCAGGTGCTTCGCGTGGCTATACAAATTACCGTTATTAATTAAGCACTTTTTTAAGTGATCTACTATCTTTTACTAATCATATGCAATTGATGATCATATAAACGAAATTATATGTATATCGCTATGGAAAGAAAATTCGTTCATCATTTTAAACTAACCCTATCCTATATATAAGTCCAAAGTACAAATTAAAGGACGGACAATGGACATATTTTGTTAGCCACAAGGCTTTTACTACTTCACCGGGCATAAAGACTAGCAGTACTTCAACCTTAATAAATAGTTTAAAATCTACAAACTAAGCGACCTGCGAAAGAGGCCCCTGTTAAGACTTGAACCTTGAGGTTGAGTTTTCTTTTCGGTAAAAAGTTTTGTGCAACTGCCACTCTATAGTTCACGGCCCATATCGGACTTCGGTTCTACGAAGGCATCAAAAGAAACTAAAGCGGAAGTGCGAGGGGATTGGCGCATGTGCCTCAAAAGTGTAAAAACTAGATACAAATTCCGAACTTACTTAACGTTCTCTTCGTTAGGTCCGGTGATCTGAACTAGACGCTCCTTGGCACCGGGACTCACTGTAATCAGCAATCTCCAGTTACTGTCAAAGTCCAATGGCTATCACGTACATATTGAGAAAAGCATAGCAAGATGCGATTAAAGAGGCGTGATGTTATTTTTATGACTGAAATTATTATTCCGTATGTACACCATTCCCAAACGATTATATTATTAATATTGTAATTGTGAAAGGTTTATTAAAGTAAATGATTACATTATTATCGAATTCATAAATGTTAAGGGTATTATTATGGTCATAAGACAAAGGCAGACGCTCTGTAGCACATCAACTATCACATTTTATTTTTTGCCGTTTTTATGGTGTTTGAGGTAAGAAAAGAACATACAAACCATGCCCACACACCAAAATACGTCAAGTAAGGACATCATAGTAGAAAAAGATCGAAAAGCTACAGAACGCCTGCAATTAATCTAAGAGTCAGGGTTAAAATGGCTAATAGATTTTCAGTAGAAGTAAGAGATGGGAAGAGCCCGCCACACCATGCGCAAGCGCTTCATAGACCGCACCGTGCGTTCATACCTCGCTGAAACGATATAATCGTGTCACTTAGCTCCTCGATCATGTGCACCCTCCTGCCCTTGATACCCATCACTGTAACACCACAATACAACTTCAGACTCCGGTGAAATCACCCATTTTAGGCTTCAACACATTCCGGCAGATCAACCTACATCTTGAATAATGGGAGGAGATAACATAGATTGAAGTAAAGCGTTTCTATTGTACCTACTTATATCAGCTCAATTTACATGATTATATCCCTTATTATTGGCATGCACCACAGTACGTAATATTAGAACTCTTCTAAATAAAACTAAGAATAGATAAGCATAACATCGACCTCGGTCATGCATCGTTTCTCCCGCCGTATCGGCTTCACTGGCACAGTAAGTAGTCAACATGCAAGACCCGTTCAAATATTTTATAATACAGAGTGTAATAGATAGCCTAGCTATAATGACGCTAGGAGTTTATTGCATGCTTTTCGATTTACATCAATCTACTCATAACATTCATTCGGTTTAGTAGTAACTGATTTATATTAGGTACATATTTTAGCCTCCCTTACACTTACGATTAATAAGACTACGAATAATTCCCGTGGTTCTCTCAGTTACTATCTACTTACGTCGAACTTATTCCCCGATACAATGACATAGGCTGTGCCTGGTCTTGTAGGGCCCGGGAAAGATAATATCTTTATAATTTTAAAGTTTCACCAACAAGCTTCATATTAAAGTAGATTGGACAAGGGGCCCATCACACCAGCCGGCCCGTCTAGCAAATGACGGCCCCCGACTGACGACGACATCGTAAATAGATATTTAATTAAGTAATTAATATTTACCTTTCCCGGAATCTGCGTTGCGGATGACCACTTCATCCTTCGAGTAGTTCTTGCCGGGTATCTTAGTGGGCTTGGGGAACTTGCCCGAGGGCTTGATGACTTCGCCAGGGGCAAGTAGTGGCGGCGGCTCGGCGGGCGCAGCCAGCGTGGGGGACACCGAGCCGCCCGACCCCGATCCCTCCATGGTGGGTACCAGCAGCGGCTGAACCATACAACAATTACAAACAATTATGTACAGTCAAGCAAAGAGATAGGTTTACACATTGTGAAACGCATTTTAAATTTATATGTCCACGTTTATGAGAATAGTTTACTTTTGTGTATTTGTAGACATCTAGCCGCGAAATCTCCGCCCTTAAAGAATTACCGGCTGTCGTACAGACAGAAGCATATTTATTTAGGTTCATTGGTACAAAATGTCGACTGCACATAAATAGCTCGGCATCCCAAATTGGGTAGGGAAAGATTTATCATATCTGCTTTAGACTGTACTTGTAATATTGGAAATTATTAGGCGGAAAACTTAATATTGCTTTACTACAAGTCGTTTAAGACATCCCGAGATCTGGCTTCGAACTCTAATATAATCATCAAGAAAATAATTATTCATAATGTACAATGTACACACATAATTATGCGTAATGTTTTTAAATACAGTGAGTATACCCTCATCAAAAATTAAACTATGTCGCAGCCATTTAATATAAAAACATAAGAACGCGTGTGGTCTATTTATATTTTAAAAATATAATTAAATAGTTATTCTGGTTAGTTTATTCTCGAATTATTATTTTTTGTTCATTAAGTGAGCGAGTTTATTACGTGTCTCATCACACATTCTTGAAGATTGATATGGCATTCATTAAATCATATCAAACTAACTAATACGTGTAAAAGCGGCTAACATACGTCACTAAACACGCTTCATTTAGGAAGTGCATTATTAATCAAAGTAGGTCGACTCATTCTTCACCGGAAAACTATTGCATTTTGGTTGAAGTTTCTTCAGCAAAAGAATTATTTCATGGATACTGATCAAGTATTCCAATGGTATTCTTTCACATCTTTATATTCAATATATGAATTTAATGAAATAATATCGTTTGCATTACGTTTACTCGTAGCAGTTTTTGCGAAACTTTGGTTTCATTACTTTATTTTTTTACGTTCGAAACTAAACCGCCGATCACGCAAACAGTTTAAGCATACATGTTTATGCATTGATACATTGCATATGTTTTGATACACACTATAATGCGCAACAATTTGTTTTTGTTATTATTTGGCAATACTTCATAATTTATAATACTAAATTTATATTTTTATAGCATGAAAAATCTATCAATATACACATACTTTTATGTAGGTAATACGTATAAAATACCTAATAAGAAGCTATAATTATCATACATTAATGATATTCGTTGAACCATTGTTATATGATTTGAATGAATATGTATATAGCTACTAATCAGACATTTGTATCTCGTTTGTTTAGTCAGCTAGTATATTAAAAAATTACCTCAGCATGAGTGCCGCGGTGCCGGTAGTACTGACTCATGTAGTCGGAGCCCTGCCACAGTTTGGCGCGCAGCTCAATCAGCTCAAGTAAATGAAGTCGAGTCTTCTTATCAAGTCGTTCGTCTTGTGAACCATTGCGGAACACAACAAAGTACCTGCAATTATAAAAAAAACAGTATAACATACCTACAACTTAAACAAACCCTTAACAAACTGCAGAACTATACGAGTGGACATCAGAAAGTAGGTCACACGAATTTAAAGCATATTCAAGTACTACTAACAACTATTGCAATAAGGATGATGTTAATTTGTGCTAATGGGTTTCACGAATATAACAAACATAGCTCATACAATGTAAAATAGTTGCTATGTACGAACCTATCAAGAAAGTCCTTGTACAGAGCTTCGAGCTGGGCGCCATAAAGCTTGAGATTAGAGTACATGGTGGCCACATTACTTTGAAGCGCACGGTCATAATTACCCTGCATCATTTGATACGCCACTGCTTCCGTCAACACTATGAGATCATCAACTGTAAAAAGAAACATTTCCCTGAATATACTTACATAATTTTAAATTTAAATTTTTTAAATACAAGTCCACTTCTCTAGTCTAGTTAGTCTAGTTTTATTAGATTAAATGTAGGGATTGTGGAGGGCATTAAGACCATCACTTGGATTCATCCATAAAATACAGTCCAGTTTGCAAATCTATCAATAAGATTGGACTTTATTTTTATTAATTTGATCTGCAGGATTGATAGTTCTGCAGCTCCAACATTATTTTTACCGCTGTGTTGATCATTTCATTATTGGATACCTACCTTCCTTAAACTTTGGGTGGTTTCATGTATCCAAGGTGCCGAGGTAAGCTCTTATATGGACAATAAGCTAATATTTAAAAAACGATTACATGATATCAGTTGTACATAGTGTTGGTGATATTTTATATAATGATAGCAAGTAACATTGTTCCATTTTTCAGGTAATATTTGTATTCAGATTATATATTATTTATTATATAATAAGTTTTCGGGAAAATTCATAGGCAATAAGCACCAATCAATTGCATCATAATTATTATATAATAAAGTTGACTAAAATCTTAATTTATTTAATTTTATTTGTATTACTTAGATTTTTTATTTAATTACAAAGCTACAAGACCAAAATATAATATTACTATAATGTAATTCAAATTGTATTATACTTCAAAATTATAATTTTGTATATTTTTTAAATTTCACTTTCTTTTAACATTAAAATATGTAATTTTGTGCCATCTTTTCACATTTTTATATCTGTGATATTACACATGCTACTTTATCTGCTATCTTGTTGTAATGTATGTCAAATGTACCTTCAATATAACAAACAGTAAGATAACAATTTATTTTAATTTAGGTAAATTTTATCACAATGTCAATAAGAAATGCTGAACCAAAAAAATATGCACAAGATCTGAAAGCAGTAAGGATACAGATAAATCACATATTGATAAAACAAATATGTAAATCATATCATTGATATGATTTATCAGACAACGTAATGTGTAGGTATCATAACATTTTATTTGTAAACAGATTTTCTAATCACTCTTTAAATAAATTTTATTGTGTGCTATTTAATTTATTACATACTACAGGTATCTAGGTTTATAATTCCAGATTGAGAGGAAATCTCAGATAATAGTTTGGTTTAGATGTGGAACTTGGGGTCTCCCACATTGTTGAAACCCTTGAAAACATCAAGGGGCACTTGATGAAGACTACTCAAAAGACTAAGTGCAGAAATCCTTTTGCCTAACTAACTATATTTAAAACTATTAAATTTGTTTTGTCCGACTAATTATAATTATATTTTAACATTTCGTCGGTGATATTGCAATACGGCGTATGTGACAGTTGCTACTAAGGTGTGATTTCATATGTCAAGAAATATGTTTTTTCTTTATCTTTTAGGACAAAAAATATAATTTGCTATATTTGATTTCAACCTTATAAGCGATTGTCACTTACGCGGTATTGCAATATCACCGACGATTTCTTATTTTTCTTTGTGGCCATCATTTGGCAGACTTATGTCAGTTGTAATGAGGATTTATATCAATAATTGATAAGATGTCCTTATAATAATAAAGGAATATTTTGTTACAGAATTATGACAATAAAACTACAAAAATTATGTATTCGAAACCTTATTTTTGAAGTTGTTTGTACTAAAAGAAATTCAGTTGTTACTTTTTAATTGTTGAAGTTTCTGTTAGTGATTGTGTAACTTCTGAATGACTTAACATTGAGGTCATATTCACAAAATGTTATGTTTTGGATGAATTTTAATAAAATTATAACTTTACTATTTTCTAAATAGTAAGTAGTAAGTTTCTCCTGCTGAAAAATTAAAAATTGGCAGTTATCTAGACCATTCAAAACATAAAAATAGAAATATAAATAATGTGATTGTAGTATTGAAATACATAATCTTACAGCTGACACAAAATATTGTTAAGAATACTTGATAAAAATGCAACGGCAACCATAGATAGATAGTAGCTACAATTAATTCACAAAAAATATGAATGGGCATATACATTTTAGGCGGGAATGTGAGTAATATGCATTGCATTTAAATTTACTACTAATTTATGAAAAATATGAAAGGAAACAATAACACATAGTTACCACTTATCAACACCAATACTAACAGTGTTCATTACAAATTTCCACATTGCAATGGATAATTATACATATAGATTTGATAAAAATAGTTAAAAGGCCAGAGCCGATCAAAATATATCTAGTAAATAAAAAATGTTTTAACAACAACTTCAGCTATTATTAGAAGTATTGTACCTATTCTTAATAACAGAAACATAACATTTGTGAACACTGGTAAATAAATTCAACTGGATTACTTCAAACAACGTTTGATAGTAGGTAATATACTTAAATAACACAATAAAACTGATCTAATAAGATTCTTACCAGAATTTATTTTGACGTCCAACACAGAGTTGCGGTTGTGAGCGGAACTGGTCGTCGATTTCAGGGGTCTGGGCACCTCCAGTTTTTTTACCGTGCGGGTCATTTTCGTTAGGGTCGACATAGTGCTATTCAAAAAAAAACTATATTTCAGCCTTTCTGTAACTTTCTTTACTCTACCAACACTCAGAGACGCCAAAACGATGATTAACACATTTTTTTTAAACTAATGAGTAACCTTGTCATAATAATTATAATCACAATGCAACAACAAACAGGAGAATTGTCGGGAAACTCACTCATCCATGGCGATAGCGCCTCAATGTACACTAGAAGCACTTTAAAGCAAATCGTGTGAAAAGTGAAAGTGATGACAAAGAATAATACTAGCGAATATATTCGGAACAAATCCAATACGTGTTCATTACTCGTAATATTGGTTTTTCGTATAATTAAAACGGATATGGCGAAAAAATTTTGACTACAGAGAAGATAGGAAACTTTGCTCGTTGGAAAACATATAGACAAAACAATTGAAAGCCATGGAACACTATGAAATAAGAAATAAACAAGAAAACTCACCTGGCTACGCCATTAATTCGCAATAAAAATAAATTCGCTAGAGATGTGCATTGACGTTGTCTACCAAAATCGAATTTATATCGATTAAAAATATTGCAGTTAATTTAAGCATTGTGTTTATCGATATTTTTTTTATATTTTAAGTAATTTTGCAAATTATGATAATTATTAAATACCGAATGTGACATGTTAATATCGGATGTTTGAAATCAAATCGATATATAATAAATGTTAAGCAGTAATAACTGCTTATCACTATTGCGTCTATTTTCTACCATTTTGGTAGAAAACATTATATTTATGGAGCCTCAAATAATGTCCACACATTATATTGGATGTTTTATTTTTTGTTAGTCTAATCCTGACAATAAATAAGTGATTGATTACATTTTTAAGCACTTTTAAGATGCCGTCATGTAAAATACAATCCGTACAAATATGAAAATCAAGGATACCGTTAAAAAGAGTATGACTTATTTTTAGAATATAAACCCAACGGCTAGTTTTCTAAAACAGTTTATTTTAATTAAAATATGCTGCCGAAGATGGATGATATTGTTAGTATAAAATAGTATAATATTGACCACTTCATTTTTAAGTGTCAGTGTCAGACGTCAGTCAAATGTCAATGCGGGTGCGGTGTGTGCGGTCGTGTGTTTATTCCGAAAAATAAACTGTAGCGTAAAATGTTTGAATTTGTGAGATTATGTTCACTAAACCTATGAAATTTAACTCATATGTAAAGTTATATTGTGTAGTTAAAACTATGTGATTGTTTTGTTCTGTCGAACTATAAGGTAAACAGTAGTATTACAGTTTTTCAATATTTTGACTGTTGGCAAAACAATATTTCAGTAGCTGATAACAATTGTTATTATTTACTGCTGTTATCATTTAGTATTTTTAACTATGTAGTCATCCGTATTGTTATTATCACCTAATAAGTATTGGTTTCTTACGACAATACACATTTTTGCTCTCTTATTTTGAGGTATTTAGACTAATATTATATTTTTATTCGACCATACCTTGTCTTAGTAGACAATAATTAAATATACATATTTGTGTAAACGGAAGCATTATTTTATTATTTAGCATAATTTGTTTCTAATAAGAATCTTATATGATATAATGCTGTTTTAATCTAAACAATCAATCCTACTCTAAAATGTGACGAAAAAAATATAGTCAAATATTTATTGGTCTTTGCACTGGATACAAAAACTGTTTAATATTTCCAGATGTACTATTGATATAGCAATTTTATTTGTAGGTAGTTTGTATTTGTACTTACCTATATGTAGCCATAAATATTTAATAGCATAGTAATAACATGCATTGTTTACATTGAACAATAGCTGCTGGTCCTAGTTTCCATTAAGATAAATTATTTGGTTAATTACTTAAACTACAACACATTATCATATAGTTGAAAAGGATGTACAGCGAACTTGAGTAATTTATGAAACAATTTTTATTTTTTCTAGGCCTCATCATGACAAAGTATCTTATAGTACTATTACTTGTGCGTCTTGTACTGCCCGCTGCACTTCTACTGAGTAAGTACTGAGTCATACAGAAATATATTTCTTGTTCTCTGAATAAACATGGAAGAAAAACTTTTTACATATGATTTGTCTTGTATGTTTTAAAGCTATAATTTTATATTTAAATACCAATGTGAATATTTAATAATTTTGACAATTTAGTAGATCTAATATTTACCAACAATGGACACACAAATCAATAATAGTAACTTAGTTCCAAAAGGAAACAACATAGTTTGTGTCATAATTTTTATATTAATACTAGCTTGCTGCGCGAACTTCGTAATGCCATGCCATAGCCTAAAGCCTTCCTTGATAAACCGGCTATCTAACACTGTAATATTTTTTTATATCTGACCATTAGTTCACAAACAAACAAGTTCTTCAGCTTTATATATTTGTATAGATTTGATCTTCTTATTATGTATCCTGACCATTACACAAACTTATATAGTGTAGGTATGTCAAGATTTTAGCATAACTAACCTAACCTAACCCTATGAGAAAGAGATGTAAATGTATGTATAAGTAGGTTTATTCCTTATGCACTCCCTAGAAAAGGTACGTTTTAAGTAGGCAAATATGACAATATTGTTATGTGATGTTCTTTATTAATAAAGAATATATTATTTTTTTATTTACCATGTCTTTAATAATACCTAAACGTAAACTTAGTTTTTTTTTTTCAGGGAATATAAAATAATACAATATATTCCTTTTTTTAAATTAAAACCATTTTTCCCTAATGTTCATCTATTTGGCTATTAATGGCCTTTTAAAATATCAAAATCAAGTTGTCTTTATCATACACGAAACATTTAAATATTTTAAGCAACAAGCAACATTCTTGTGATGACACATGACGTAATTTTCGGAAACCGGCCGGCGGCGGCGCGGCGGCGTCTGCTGCGACCACGACACGCGGCGCCTCATCGCGCTTTTTAATATTCATATTATTCTTATCACTTCTGCATTAATACCACCAAAATAAATCTTACGTCACCTATGCGCCCAATACGCTTCTCAGGACTTCATGCCAGCTACAAACGTGTTAGCCCATTTAATTATTTCCGTTAGGTACAATGTCTTTGAAAATTTATTTGAACTGGAAATACCGACCTACCTACCTATTAGCATGTTTACCTCAGTGTTTAGTTAGTTTATAATTTGTGAGTACGTTGTCGTCGACACCGGAGCCGGGCACGCATCGTCGCATTGCGGGAAGGAGTAACGTACTCATAGCCCTCCCGCTGGGCGCGCCGGCTCGATCTGGGTGCGTCCTCACGATTCGTATTCTGACCCGTTGACCGACATGCCATGCCACGGCCTTGCCGAAGGGCCCTTTTATAAATGTTTTTTATTAAATTTGCATGCGATTTTACACACGCAACCGAGAGAAAAATATCAAAAGCCTAAAACTGGGGTTCGTTAATGTGACCTCATTATAATTGACGACACTTGCATAGGTACTGGTAGTGATATGATACTGAGCATGTATGTCATTCGATATCGCCACTGAAATAACTGATATACTTTATTTACTAAAAGATAAACGTTATTCATAGTAGGAAGCTTTTATTAAATACTTTGGTACCTATTAGAGATGGGCCGACTAGTCGGGAAAGCCGACTATTCGGCATCGTTTGTAGTCGGCGACTATTCGGCAAAATATGCCGATTATAATCGGCACATAACAAATTAAATAAACAAATATTTTTTACTAGTTTTATAATTTCTAAACATTACTGAGAGCAGTTATCTAAAGTTACAGTCTTTACAACATAGGAACGTATTAATCATTCAATAATTAAGCTCAGCGGCCGCGCGATGACTAAGCCGAGTGATGACGAAAAAGCCCGAACACATCCGACAAGTAGGTATTAGAATGATCGGCATTGACGATTAGTCGGCCGACTAATCGGCATTTTGAAAACCGATTAGTCGGCTAGTCGGTTAGTCGGCAAATACTATAGTCGGCCCATCTCTAGTACCTATTCGTTTATTTCTATGGACCGGTCTAACTTGATGTAGGAAAGACTCGTTTTTATTAAACACTAAAATGTGTTTAAAACTGCGCTCCTCGGATGGTAAACAAACCAGTGTTTACCAGTTGAATTTTAAATTCATGTAAATTCCCTTTCAAGTACCTACTTACTGGTATAAATAAAATTCTATGTCCATCGTTGCTGAGGATCTTGTAGCGACATCTACAGTAGCCGCACAAAACCACAACATAACTAGCAGCGCCATCTAGCACCTAGCATCCCAACTAACCTGTATCGCGCAATACAAGTTCTCAAGCCAATTAGAACATATATTATACAAGTTCTGAATATCAACTAATGGCCACCTCGCCCGGCAAAAAAGATCTTAATTTTCTGTGGAGCAACACCACCAATCGTTCCTCTACAATCGTATTGTCAGATCATCTCGGAGGAACGGAGCTCTTTGTTAACAAATAGTAGTTTACCACCTAGCGAATGGTAGGTACATGTATTTAGTATACGACACACTTTATAGATAAATGGCAGTATCCTTCAACGACCCAGACTGCGGGGATGCCCATGTTCTGCAGTCCACTGCAGAACATGTAAACGGGCTATTGAAGAAGTTGAAGAAATAAACAAAAAATTATTCAAGAATTCGCAGTACTTCTGTAGTGTATCTGTATCGATCTAATGGAACTAATGACCGAACATGAGACAAGAACATCAATAATTAAACTAACCAAACTAGGCACATATTTGAAAATAACCAGAATTTAAACCTATTCCGCGAAAATTAGAAATTTATCAACGTTTCATATTTTTGCACACTAATTCTCCGATGGATTACCACTTCACAATTATTAAAACTTGCTGATTCGCATAGCTGTTGACGTAAGATCTTGTTAAAATTTATGGCTATAATGGTTATTAGTAAAAATGATGTCAATTTATAGATATTAAATGAGATGAAGCCAGGATTTCGATTCCTTTCGTATAGGTAAAAAAATCATGATGACTACCTAACATGATGTGCCTATTACTCAACTAACTTTATGACTTTTCGACGGTACTACTTTCCTGAATTGCCAGTTAACACATTTATATGGAAGTGTGTAAAAGAGTAAAAACAAAAGCGTTGCATAGCTGTAAAGGACACACGTCCTGACCTTAATTCCCACCGGCCTATAAATCCGCCAATGAGCATGACCTGCCCACCCTCTGTTTGCTTCACCACCTATTATATCATATTTACCCGCACCAAATAAAAGGTTTTCCAACAAAAATACAGATTTTATCATTATAACACGATACTATGCATGGTTTGGTGTATGAACTGTGAGCACAAAGTTACCTAAATGAGTTTAAGGTCGCGTCATTGCGCAAGAGCAGTACTTAATGTTTGCAACGCCCGCAGTTTTCATGTACGGTAAATTTTCAGGTAACCTTGAGTAACATTTTATTGAGCATTTTATTATATCAATACGAGTGTCGATGCTTTTATCAACAAATATTAAGAATCCAGTTTTGGTTTTGGTATCTGGAATTAATCTTGGACGTCAAAAGCAATATAAATCTATTACTAGTTTGTATACAAACTTTCAATACTTATAAGAAGTAACTGTTCGTGCCCGGCATCGCCCGGTCGGCGCGGCCGTACTAACATTTCCCGTGGATTTTACTAAATTTCTTTCATACCCATAATTACGAATACAAGCATTAATCAAATTTGCTTTTAATCTCGGAGAATCTTTGTGTAGATTTAAAGATTTCTTTCCAGGTCTGTAGGTTTAGGTCCCGATTGTTATAACATCATCTATAATAAACGTATATCAAGGAATGGGTAGCAGTTTTTCCTTGTGTGGTATAACATAAAACTGTTGTCACCAACCCGTCTACCAAGGGACGGCTATGGCAAATACCCTCCCCGGGAGGAGGCCCAGTGGACGTTATACGCTATTATACGCTGGTGACGATGATGATGATTAGTGAAACGCTCGTCTTATTCGATCTGGTTTTTGAATATTTTGTAAAAAAGATGACCTATAAAGACCTTTGGTTTCAATAAATATAGAATGTAAATGCTTTTCGTTGTTGTGACTGACTGATACACAAATACAGGTTTTTTATTTTATTTTTAAATATGACTAGTATGATTAGTAGAGTTTTTCAGTCTAATGTTAACCCCTCGTGCTAAGCTTAAATGCTTGTGTTACGAGTGGGTTCACGTCGGTAGTGCAATGTGTGGGGTTCGAACCAGCGACCTCAAGATCACAAGTCCGACGCCTTAGCCATTGGGCTACGGCTGCTTCAAATTTCAATTATTGTAGTATTACATAGGCTAAGTTTATATCATGTTTTGTCATTGTCCTAAAATGTTATAAGAATATGTATGTCCTTTAGTTATACTAATTTTATGAACATTAAATAAACGTATAATTATAGTGGAATTTAATTTTGTATTTCCTTGTAGTTCTGCAACTAACTATAAATAACTTACACAAATACCATTATTGCTGAGTTTTTGAGACATTATTATTTGGGGGGTTAGAATTTGGTGCCAATTATTAGAGTTTTAATAATTAAATTTATTTTTAAGTTGAACACTACACAAAAATCAAATCGTACCTAACAAAAACATGCGACTCACAAAGTTTGAACCGAGCCAGTGCTTCAGGTTAATCGTGTCAACGATAAGGCAGGAAGAAGCATGATAAAGTGCTATTACTATAAAAAAGGGTTGTAAATCTATGTGAATAAGTTACAGAGTGTCGTGAACCCGTATAATGTTTGCACAGCTAATGGGACACACCCGCCTTCACAATGCCATTAATTAAACCTCTCTACTACTTTCTACCCTTCGTGAGTCCAATAAGTCTTTAGTACAGTCGAAGTAGGAAATAGTTATACACCATGTGTAATAATGAAACGAAATATTTAAGGTAATTTTTTATGTTATTAAGAAAGGAACAAATTCTTTGTGACCAAATGTCTCCCTGTATTTTTATGTAAATTTATACTAGTGTAAAAAGCTGAAGAGTTTGTTTGCTTGAACGCGCTTATCTCAGAATCTACTGGTCCGATTTAAAAAAAACTTTCTTTTTTAGATAGCCCATTTGTCGCAGAAAGCTATAGGTTATTTTAAAAGTTCCTTTGGGAACCGAATTTAAACAGAAGCGCGGAAAGCTAGAATATGTATAAAAATTTACTTTAAGCATAAACACGAACATTATTGGAGGATGAGTTTCTCAGTGTGAGAAGCTATATCGTTCTTTAACTGTACACAAAAGACGAGGCGTGATAACTTGTCGTAACCGTACCTACGCAACTCGTATATCACCTGAGGTGTTGTATAGTTTATAGACAATTTGGTGTTCCGTTATTTTCTTAATTTCCGATGTGTTCACGTGCAAATTATGTCGTTAGTTCAGAGAATTTTATGAGGCGTGTAATAAGTCGGGCCTGCCTACGCTTAACCTGGTTGTTATGCCAGACTATATTCCATTAACCTTTATCATTACGTATATACTTAAATGAATCATTGGCCCGCGTATTCTTCTTGGTTATGTGAGAGTTTATATGATGCTATTATAGCACGGAGTAAAGTAGGTATTCAAAAATAATTTGCCAAGTTTATCTAATCTAACATATTAAAATCTCCATAGAATTAAATATGGAGATTTAAATACGGTAGATTAGATTATAGAGACATAATTAAATTCTAGACCTCAGAAGCATAAGGTCGGATGTCCGGAGGTATAATAATACCTACTTCAGAAACATTTGTTCGTAAGTGCGACGAATGTTTCTGGCGAATAAGGTAATAATAATTACATAATAAATAATTACACTTATTCAGCTCAATTCAGCCATATGTCCATAGAAAACGCCAGTTTTGTACGCGTCTTTTCAGCTGAACGCGTGCGTACGCGTCCCCTACAAAACTGGCGTTTTCTATGGACATAAGCTGAATAAGTGTAATTAGTCCCTAATGGTACATCCGACCATATGCTTCTGAGCTCTAGAATTTATTTTTGGAACATAACGGACTTTTGTTATTGAGTCATAGAACATAGACACAAAGAATAAAATAATAATCTTTTTTTTAGTAGTAATAGTAGTTTAATACATAATATACAACTAAAAGTAGCTAATTTAAAAAATAAAACTAACTTATAAAATACTACTATTCTAAATCTATTCTACTTGGCAAGGTTCCCAGAATGCTGGCAGCATTACCCCGTTGAATGGCAATGATTACCTGCTGTGCAAAGTAAATCGGAGAACGTGCCGCACTAAAGAGGGCCGCTGCTAAATCAAATAATTTGATTTTTGATTACTTATTATTTTATTTTCTGTGGATATGTTCTATGACTCAATAACAAAAGTCCCGACAGCACCACTTTTATTTACCTACTTAACGATTACAACGGTTTTATATGTAGGTACGTCGGTTGTTAACCTATATGTTCTTAATATATATACAGTAGGTACACACACAACTTAATTATGTTAATAATAAAATCTAATTCCACGAAGAACCAGCTAACATTTACAGTACAGAATAATGGGCGTTGACCACTTTTAATTAACAGTTACACTAATTAACAACTTCTATAAATCTGTCCTGGCAAAAATTTAATCAGCGTAAGAGCTTAATATGTAGTAGAACATTTAACTTTGGTTCCACTGCTAGGTTAACCTCGCGGTTTTACCGCAAAAAATACAAATCAAATTTGCTTCACCTGTTCCTGAATTTCGATTGCACCGATGGCTCAGTGATAACGGAAGTTTCTTCTGAGACCTGGTGTTCTGGGTTCGATTTCCACCCGGGACTATTATTTGTGTGAACCACGAATAGTTTTCCTGAGTCTGGGTGTACTTTGTGTCCGTGATTTGCGTGTTATAAACCCGCGACACGGATTTATTTCCCTAGTGAAAAAAAAGTTACGATACCACAGACAGACACACACACCCACACAAACATACACAAAAACAGACAAACACGTCTAACTTTTAACACCTCTCTTTTTACGTCGGGGGTTGAAATTCACCTGAATAACGTTGCATTCTATTGAAAGATTTATGAAATTAGTCCATTACTTAAAATAGTTTTTGTATTAATTACCAAACAAACGTTCAAAACTTATCTATTTATATATATTTGTATAAATTTGCAATGTTGTGAGGAAGGAAAACACATCTTATTATGCATGCTTGTATTTGTATTTACAATAAAGTCACGAATTCGGCTCGGTTCGGGTATTGGTACTTTGATGAAAAACATAGAAATGTCAATTACATGAAAGTAATATTTATATTAGTGTTAGTATATATTCAATTACACGATTAGTTAGTAGGTATATATGTCACCGGATAATAATACGAATCGTAAGTTGTTCAACTATCGTGCCACTCGTATTGTTAAATTTAGTTCCTTGTTTCAGTGAAGGCGCAAAATGATTATATTTTTTACTAAATTATTATGACAATTGACCTAACCTAACCAAACGAGACTATGCTACTGGTGTAACAAAACAAAACAACTTCAACTTCAATAAGTCCTGTTGAACTCCATTGGTTTAGGTTTATGTTTTTTTTTTTAACTACCATGCACCCGAAACCTCTTTAGTTTATCAACTAACAAGAAAGTTGATCAACTTACGATTCTTATTATTTTCCGGTTTCTGAATATATATTATTAAAAACACTTTCTGAATATAAGTTTATTTTTATTTTTTAATATACCTTCTGTTCTAGATAAATTGATGCCTGTGTTGGGGAACTTACAAACACATCACTCACGGACACAATGCACTTAACCCACCTCAAATTAACGTTCCTTTGTTGACACACATAGTGATCGCGGTCAGGAATCGAAGGTAGAACATCAGGTTTCAGAAGCTACCGATTCAAATGATCCTGGGCCTCCTTCCGGAGGAGTGTATTTGCCATAGTCACCACGCTTGGCAGGCGGATTGGTGACCGCAGTAATATTTTGTACCACACAAGGAAACGCTGCAGCCCGTTCCCTTATATACGATTATTATAGCTGATGTAAAATAACAATCGGGACCAACCGCTTAACGTGCTTTCCGAGGCACGGAGGGTAGTCTCTCAACCAACCAGACCCGGAAAGAAATCTTAGAATTTACACAAAGATTTACTGTCCGGCGTGGGGATCGAACCCACGAACTCCGAGATTTATAGCGTGCCAAATACCGCTACGCTACGGAGGTTGACTGCAGTCATTTTAATTTTCCTTTCCGTTTGTTCGATTCCATTATAGATAGCAGTTTCGGAATCAAACATTGGCTCATTTAAAGTACGCAATTGCATCTCTTGCATCCTAGTTTCCCCAAGATAAGATAATAGTCTAAGATCCGGCTGCAGAATTAGTGCGATCATCAATTAAAAACTTTACTTAAACCACATTTTTACGCATATTTATGATTAGGAGAATATAGATCACCTAGGTTTTTAAGCGGCCGTAGACCAATGGCTAGGGCTTGGACTCTCGGACTTGTGATCTTGAGGTCGCCGAACCCCACCCATTGCACTACCGACGTGAACCCACTCGTAACACAAGCATTTAAGCTTAGCACGAGGGGTTAACAAGAATACTAGTAGACAGTAAAACTCTGCTAGTAATCTTTAAAAAAAAAAAAAGGTTGCCTATCAAAATATTTTGAATCAAATTATTTATTATCAATTGATATTCCGTTAAAAATTTTCACTTGTTTTTTCAATAAAATATCGCCCACTTCACGACAATATTATATAAAGACTCTGAAAAATCATGGTTGCCGTTGCGCACTTGACCGCATCTCTTCGCCGCCAGGTGAATACAGGGTATGAATTTATCAAGTCTAATCATAAATAGGCGTACAAAATTGATTTTTAGCAAATACTCGATGAACGCACTAATTCTGCAGACGGATCTCGTAGTATAATATGATGGTTAGATTACGTTCGAAAAAGGTATATTCGACCAGATAATCTTGCTGCGTATATATAAGGTTTTAGCCTGTGCCCGTGAGTTCGTCGGCGAAAACTAAGGCATTTATAAGCTCACAGTGAAAGTCTCGTCTAAATCAGTACTTTGAGATGAGGTGAAATACACGGACGTGCAAACTTACAGACAATATAAATAGTAGCCTATAATTTGATACCTTATAAAATTTACTATCAACCAGTGAATGTCCTGCCCACATCAGTCCAGCTGTTATTGAAATTAGCGGGTACAAAACGTCGCTTATGTTTCTAACAGACGTATCTGTATTTTCGTAAAAAAATAATTATTCTTACCAGTTAAAACAATTTTGAAGACGAAACGATCGGTCTAATAAACGTCAGAAGCGTTACCGAGAAAACACATTTTGGCAGGTAGACGTAAGTAGCTTTTTATACAAATATGATTTCTGTAAAAAAATCATATTTATATAAAAAGTGTAATTTTTGACGAAAATATAGATACGTCTGTTATAACGATAAGCGACGAAAAGGACACACAGACGGATGTTGTTTTTAATTGTGTTTTTGTTATTAGTATCCTTAATATAAGCACAACATATGCACAAGTTTATTCTTATCGTCTTATTTTTCCATTACTGTACAAAGTGTGTATAAGTGTCATGCAGTTTGTAACAATTACAAACTGACACTTTTTTTTAAATTTGTATAGTATAGGAGGTATCAAATTAGTACAACACAGCGATAAGCTATTTGTAAGCTAACTAGTTTAACATATCTCTCCATATAGTGTAAAGTGGCAAGCTTTGCAATTGCTTGCATAAATAGTAGTATTTTGCTTGATTACCGTACATTGCCAATTAGTTAAGCAAATAGTTAAGTACACAATTTTATATTGCTACATACGACCTAACAGTCACAGAATGTTTTTACGCATACTTGGTAAAGTTATTTTGAAAATTGGTAATTTTACATCATCATTATACTGTAAAACAAACTTTTTGCCGAATATATAATTATTATCTATTAGGGGTATGTGCCCGGCTTTGCCCGTCAAGTATTCTGACAGGCACTGTGATTTTTTCCTACACTTTTTTAATATAATCGTTCATAAGTTATTTATGAGCGTACCTACATCATACATTTTGACGATTAGAATTAGAATTCGCAAACAAATTGAATATGAAGATGTATGGATGGATTGGAATAGGAAGGCCAAAAGAAATATGAATGGACTGTGTGAAAGATAACATGTTGTGTGAGAAAGGTGTGAGTAAGGAAAATGCGTCTGATAGGGAATGGAACAATGAAATGGAACAGGATGACATATTGCGCCGACCCTTAATTATGGGAGCAGGGCAGAGAGATGATAAGAATTCGCGACCGAAGTAGTCTAACATGCGCCAAAGCAACTTTGTCGTGTGCAAAAACCATATGGAACACCGTTTATGGAGAGGATAGTTTATGTTGCCATGACGCTGATTCACTCAAGCTCTACTTACATATTTAGTTTTGCTTAGGTTTTATCAATATAAAAACGTCCAACGTACGATAAAATTATGTACATCTATTGTGAAAGAATATGTGGACTTGCAGGCCTAGCATGTAGTAAATATTTGCCTTTTGTAATACAACTTTGTAATGCGTTTTTAGTTGTTGGTGATGTCACTTTTATTAAACAAAATTTCTCACCATTCATAAAATTTTCGTGCGATCAAACCGGCTTTTGTTATGGCTTCTGTTAAGTTAAGGTGGGAATAATTATGCTGCGTTCGTTAACATACTTGTGTAACATATTCGGCGGCGTACATACCTATAGTGTGGGCCATATCGGAACGGCTGAATCACAAGGTCAACTCACAGTTCAACTGGTTAACTCACAACCTACATAAAAAATGATCTCATCAATAATTGAACTGATTCAGTTTTTAACAAGTTTTCGATTGTTGTCTACAATATTTTGATTTTGATTTATGTTTTTCGCAATATTCTTTAATTTTGTTGCACAACATAGGTTTTTACACGTGCTTACGATATTAGGTACAAATAATTAACCAAGTAGACATTTACATATTTTCAAATTACAATTTACATAAATTAGCTAAAATCAATAACTTTCAATATTCTTTAACAAGATAAGAGCAACCATTTTTAGGGTTTCGTACCCGAAGGGTAAAATCTATATATATAAAAGAAAGTCGTGTTTGTTACAACACTTATAACTCGAGAACGGCTGGACCGATTGCCATGGTTTTTGATTTGTTGGATTTGTTTCCGTCCCGAATAGCAGAATACATTTTAAAAACAAAAGAAAGTCGTGTTAGTTACACTATTTATAACTCAAGAACGGCTGAACCGATTTGGCTGTAAATTGGTAGGGAGGTAGCTAAGAACTGGGAGAAGGACATAGGATGACATAGGACTTTTGGGTAGGGGTAGGGTAGGGTAGGGTAGGGTAGGGTAGGGGTAGGGTAGGGTAGGGGTAGGGTAGGGGTATGGTAGGTGTAGGGTAGGAGTAGGGTAGGGCAGGGGTAGGGTGGGGCAGGGGTGGGGTATAAAAGTCCACCCGTGCGAAGCCGGGGTGGGCCGCTAGTTTAATATAAATAAAATATTAAATTACCATTAGCAGTAAAATGGCTTTATCCTTACTAATATTATAAATGTGAAAGTAACTCTGTCTGTCTGTCTGTCGGTCTGTCTGTCTGTCTGTCTGTCTGTTACGCAATCACGCCTTAACTACTGAAGCGATTTAAATGAAATTTGGTACAGATATAGTCGAGAGCCTGAGAAAGAACATAGGCTATATTTTATTATGAATTTCCCACGGGAACGGGAGTTACGCGGGTGAAACCGCGTGCGGGAAGCTAGTATAGTATATAGCAATTACGCCTTAACTACTGAAGCGATTTAAATGAAATTTGGTACATACATAGTCTAGAGCCTGAGAAAGGACATAGGCTATATTTTATTATGAATTTCCCACGGGAACGGGAGTTACGTGGGTGAAACCGCGCGCAGGAAGCTAGTATTTTATATAGTTTATTATATTATACAGAATAAATAGATGGAAACCTTTCATAGTAATGAGATTGCTATCAAAACTTGTACCTACTAAACAGTTTATGCGGACGTCATTTAATTCTGTTCCTTTGTGTGTTGCCATATTCGATATGTTTATTCACACCTACCTACGACTGTTTTTAGTTACTTAAAAATATATAAAGTAGCTCTGAATCTAGCTGTATACAGGGTGTCCCAAAAGATTACGTAGCTGGGAAGGGGGGTGATAGGGATGGTCACAAGGGTCACCAGAAAAATATAAAAAATTCCCTCTGGGTGTTTAAAAAAATAAATGGCATTTTTTAAAAGACTAAAAATTTTACACCTTGTGCTAACTGTACCTACAAATATGGCTGTATTTAAAAAAAATGCTGTTATGTAATCTTCAATAACAACAAGGTCATCAACATCAACATCAAAAATAACAAGGTGTAAAATTTTAAGTTTAAAAAAAAATGCCATTTTTTTTTTAAATACCCAGAGCGGATTTTATTTTTATTTTTCTAGTGACCATTGTGTCCACCCCTGTCACCCCCTTTCCCAGCTACTTAACCTTTTGGGACACCCTGTATATGTATATGTGTTTTTTAATATTATTTGACACTAAAGATAGGTAAATTAATTCACGTGATTAAAATTTTTGGTCTTAAAAATTTTGGGATTAAGATGAAACGTTCGCTCTTTAAGTATTTAACAGACAATTTGATTGAATATGGGTTTTCTTATCACTTTATTTTAAGAGTGTAAAAATGTTTAGTCATCATTAGGTCAAAAACTTAAAAAAGCCTTGTACAGTCGCCGTCAGATAAACTGTAGCAGACAAGGTGACCAAATACTTCTGAACAATTTAAAATGTCAATAAGTTCTATACACTACAAGTTACCATTAATATCTGAACCTTCATTATGTATTGATATCTGAGCAGATGCTTGTCAATAATGTCTATTGTCTATACACACAACTAGCCAAAAATATCCAAACACTTACAACGTCAAGTGTCGCAGTCGCAGACAAACACTGAGCTTACCTAATTCGTTACTGCGTGATATAAAGGATGAACCAAAAACGACTCGACTTATCTATCTATAGTTATGGTCCAGTCGTTTGGTAGTTTTACCTGGAAAGTTTTTAAGCTGGTGTTTTTGATTGAGGTCGACGTGCTCTCTTCGAATTTTAACATTGTCCTCAGAGTTCTACCGCAAAGCCATAAATGACTATAGATAAAAAAAACTCAATTTTAATTTGTTGTTTAATGTTTTATCGTAAAATAAGTTGGAAAGGAGATATTGTCAAAAAAGTATCTACATATGGTGTTAATCAAGGTTTACAATAAAAACATCTAGTAAGCTCACCGAATTAAAAGTATGTGCCGAAATAAAAATGATTTTATTAACTTCAGTTGGTATTACAAAGTGCTAGGAATATTTATTAAGTTCCTCATTAATCAAAACGGAATGTATCTAATAGTTTTAAATCAACACACATTTTCTGTTCTTTCCTACTGATCTAAATAGAGAAACGTTTATATCTACTAAAATAGTGTACGACTTATTTTTGTGTGTGTTAGTTTACGTTCCTGAACCGTTATATAGTGCGGTTGAATGGCCACATTTCTCCGACTAAAATTATATGATGTAGTAAAGATTGCAGTTGTGAGGAATGCAAGCACATGATGAAATGAAACAACATTAGTATACCAACAACACATATTTTAGTCATATTGTATATTATATGTATAGATTATATGGTTGTATATGATATTGTCTTAGATATATATTTATGTAATTTGCTGTTGGCATTCTTGTATAAGGTATTGGTTTCTTTTCTCTTTAATCTATGTGCACCTACTGTTCTGTTCTCTGCACCACACCAAGTTTGACTGGTAGAAAATGCTGTATGTAGGCATTAAGTCCGCTTTTGTACGTTTTTTATATGTGTATAAAAGTTATTAATAATAAATATATTTACATATATAAATGTTTCATCGTGAAGTTAAAATAATGATTACTCAATAGATTACCGATATTATATTTCCATTTGTATAAGGTATTCTTCTTAGATAAATTTATAATAGGTCTCGCGCGCTCGGCTAGATACCGCGCTGCCTTTAATCCTTGCTCCGTAAATACGGCAACTCAATATAGTAGTGTGTATAAAACATCGGGATCACACACCATCGGTACCATCTACCGTAGGTATGTGATCCCGATGCATTCGTTATTTTTTGTAAGTAGTATTATTTTTACACTGTTGAATACGCAAACTGGCATTATGACTTCGATTATAACCAAAATTTAATTAAACTTTCGACACGTATTCCTCGCACAGAGTGTGACTGACTCGGGTATGCCGATTTCGGCGTAGGTACGTTTTTTTGCCGCTAGTCGAGCGCGCGGGACCAATCTACAGTATTCTTGTTATCTGAGCTTTTATGTACATCTCTACAATTAACATTATAGATTCACAAAAGTCCTCTAAAAATCATAAAAGTAATCTTCCTCCTCCTACCAGCAACCGACCTGATCCGAGGACACTCTTACGCAGTCTGTTAAGTTTGTAGTTCTTAAACCATTTTATAAGACTGGGGCCCTGTACGCTTTTGGCCTGACCACACATAAGTATACATAAGAATGCAACTTATCGTTATTGCTAGTACTCAGAGATACAACGTACGGAAAACAACCATTGCATAGTAGGTACCGTGTTTACCACCCATCTACGAATTAACATAATTAGCTTATAACTATAAACATCTTCACGGCTTATGGTCCTCTCATGTCATTAGTAGCTTAGATATTAAAAGTAGTTAGATATTATTAGAACCGTGTGTATGTCTTGCATCTTATGAAACTTATAGAAACACTGTTAAATTTTACCTATCGTATGATAACAGAAGAAAGTTTACTTACTCTGCCCTGTTGTATAGGTCAATGACTAGAATGCGTGCTTCATCTCAGATCTGATCTTTGGTTTTCATCTGTTAAGATCATGGTACATGGTTAAAATAATAAAAGAATCTGCTCAATAAGTAATTTTATATAATCCCTGTTAGAACTTCGTAATAAGCCTATGTTACTCTCATGTGTTATACAGGAGTAACTTTCTAGTGGTAAGGGATTTTTGGAAACCGGTCCAATAATTTTGGAACCCACTTAATACAAACAAACAAATCTTTCCTCTTTATAATATTAGTATAGACTAGTGATGTAACGAATGCTGGATTTTTCACATTCGCGAATGCGAATGCGATTGCGAATATTTATCTTTAACATTCGCGAATGCGAATATTTTAAAATTTCAAAAAAAGCGCGCGTATCATGTTTGACAGGTTTGACGTTTCGTGTCAACCATGTATAAATTGAACATAGCCGAGCCGATATTGGTTAATTGAATGAATTTAGTCACAGAAAGTTCATTCTAAAAGTTTTGTTTTGTTTTGAGGTTAGTTTTATGTTATTTTTCAAATTTAACTGATATTTAAGGGACAAAGTGGCATAAAAACATGAGTAAAGCACACATCAGCGAAGTTTGAATATACTACTAAATGAATGCAAACCTTACATAGTTGCAACAATGTAAGGTTTGCACTCATTTAGTATATTATTACTTTACTACCATTTTAAAATAAAGTTTACAATTTCTATTTAGTGAGTACTTTTTATCACACAACTTGCAATTATCATTTTCAGCATCACATATTGTAAAAAAAGTCCAAACTTCGCTGATGTGTGTGCTGACAAGGCTGATTAATTTTAGATTTGATAAGATCTCTGAAGTTCTTTTTTCATAAATGAGGCTTTAATTTAGAATGTAGAAGTATGATTTAATAAAAATATCTATGTGTTATCTATTGTATTATTATTTCATATGCATGCATATAATAATTTCCTTTTTGATTATTAAAAACATTCGCTAAATATTCGCATATTTTTTGCGAATGCGAATATTGAAAAATACGCGGATATTCGCGAATGCGAATGCGAATATCCGTTACATCACTAGTATAGACTATTACTAGTTTCCCATAAAGTTTTACTTGCATAATGTCGTAATTATTTTTCTAATAGGAAAGTATTTTTTGCAGCCTACCTTTATCTTACTCGTTAATTTCAGCTATCTCCTTAATTCCGATCAAAAATGACTGAGCTGTCAATTTTGACAACATAGGTTCACCGCGCGTTTTCACCAGCTTAGCTGTCAATCCCGTGAAAACCTCATCATAAATTATACTTACTTCTACATAACGTACGTTTCTAATTGTGAAAGAGTTGTTGGAATCGGTTATATGGTTAATTAATTTAATTACGACTAAGTTAATTAAATTAACAAATGTTTGCATACTGCACTCCTTCTCTATATGAATAATTGTGCGAAATTACATATTATTATTCCTCCGTCGCGTCCGCGCAATTGTACAAAGGATTTAAAAAGACGTATTAATTTACATAATAATATGTTGCAGTCAAAACTGTTAACCAGTCAAAAGTACTTTTAGTCAAAACTAACCTAACCTAAAACAATATAGCCTATGTTACTCTGGGATAACGTAGCGTGCCAATGGTGAAATATCGTAATCCGTCCAGTAGTTTTTGAGTTTAATCGAAACAAACATGCAAAAATCCAAAAATATAAACTTTTCCACTTTATAATATTAATATAGTAGCTTACTGATTGTATGTACATCCCTTATGGCAACTGTAATTATTTTCTGATGGGCAAATTAACATGTAATAGATTAATAAGTAATAGATTTGCATGACATGCTTCTATTATACTTTACACCAGAAGTACATTTGTGAAATTGAAGTAAATGTAAAAGGTTTTTTAAGGCGTGTTTAATAACATGCTCGTGTAGTTTTATGGCATCTAGATACGGTAGTTGGGTTCAGGAGTAAGATGGGCATTTGATATACCAACGTGCATTATCTTGATCGCCAATGAAAATATTGCAAAAAATTTCGCGTCACGTACTTTGTTATCGTTTATCATATTGTATGAGATGTCAACGGGTCAAAATTACTTTCTTTAATTTCTAAAATCTTATTTATATACTTTTTTTAAGGATTTTTTTCATGTTTTTCGTGAAATTATTTCTTTATAACTATTTATTTCTTCTATGACAGTTTTGTTGCAGTATAATTAATTTTGTATTAAATTGTTTATGGCAATATAAACATATATTTAACTAGCGGGATAATGAAGTATTCTAATGGTGCAACTATTGTCGAAATCCGTTCAGTAGTTTTTGAGTTTATACGAAACAAACATACAAAAATAGAAAAATACAAACTTTTCCTCTTTATAATATTGGTATAGATGAGTTACAATTATTTCTATGAAATAATGAAGTGATAATTTATCCAAGTAAAATTGTTACTGTGTCGACTACCATTAGTTTTCGCAGTGCACGAATTAGGAGGGAAAACCATGAATGCAATGTATGAAGGTTGTTCATATGAGTAGTATATGTAAACCAAGATAACACTCGACTGATTCACTAACAATGACATTGACGGTACTCTGACTAGCATTCGAAGTAATGAGAGATAATTATTTCTTTAATAGAGTACTTAAAGTACCGTATGCATATTCGTCATCCTATGTCTGATATATGGCTGTGAAACTATCGTTTATCTATAAAAGAAAATTTATAGAAAGAAATTAGCATGATAGTAAAAGTGAAAATCTATGTGCGAAGGGCTATGTTTATAAATAAAGCAAACTATGTACCGATGCCTAATATTTAAATCTTGTATGAAGTATATACCCTGTACCTTATAATTATAAGACTGTCTTGTCGGTAACGTGTTCGACCGTAACTAGCTAGTTCCCGGGTTTAATCCCCGGGTCGGGCAACAACTTGCGTTAATGGATTTTTGTTTATTAAGAAAATTCCAAGTACAACCCGAAGTCTTGAAGTTGGTAGTTACCGTGCCTCGGAGATCACGTGAATTTCTCGGTCCTGCACCTTATCTCTCACCGGTCGTGGCGGTAAAACCGTCGTATGAAATTTTGATAGCAAAGGAATAAAGAAGTCTCGCACACAAAAGGCAAATCGCCTTAGAGCTTGGTCGCTGTGACTATATAATTAGAAGCGCATATGTAAATGGACAATTAGGTTTATGTATAAGGCGTACTCGTACAGCGCTTTTTAAATTGTTCTGCAACTTAAAAAAGCGCCTCTATGGAGTATCTTAATAAGGCAATGAGCTTATCAGTCACAGTTATTGAGTCAACGTTCTTGTGTAGTAGATTAACAATGCTAGGTACTTTGATAACGTTTAATTAGTCACTTGTTTAGACGGTATGCCTAAATCTTTCCCAGCATAAAGTTTTCTGCTAGTGCGGTGTTTTTCAATCTGTGGGTCCCTCAGGACCGCCAGGGGGGTTACGAAGCCAGACTGGAGATCGCCAGCAAAAAGCTTTGTCAAACTTAGATCGCGCTTCAAATCTCGCTACTTATTAAAAAAAAACACGTCGACTTCTAAATCATTGATTTGACTGTCTATGGCACAAGGGGGTTGGCAGAATTTTACGACCTGTAAAGGGGTTGTGAAATCAAAAAGATTGAAAAACACTGTACTAGTGAAAACGTTTCAGAAATTAGTAGAAGCAAACACATAGATACTGTAATAAATGATTGACAGTAATTCTTTTTTGTCTGTCTACAGTCAAAAATAAAATAAAAATATGTATTGTTCATCATTTAATAAAACACCACCGAAAGAAAGTATCAGTGATTGGCGGTTTCTCAGCTTACAATCACTGTCATATTCAAATAGCAGCTCGTTGACTCGATATAAAATGTTCAATGGCTAAGATAATGATACATTTTCTAAAAGCAATTCATAACATTTTGCTTCATATACTGTACTGATTGTTTAGTGATAGTTTGCTTATGTAAACCGATACCAACCGCAAAAGTTAGATGCTATTTCGGTTCCACATATAAACTTCTGGTAGAATCGTTTTGTTATGACAATGGTAGGACAAGAAGAAATAGGGCACGATATAAAACGTAGTGGAACAAATTCTAAATGTTACTGTGGCATTTGGGACGGCCATAATGGTGCCAGACAATTGTGTACGCTCCTTCTGCTGCTATTTGGTTTTACTTCATATGTTTTCGGTAACGTTTTTTCATGATTCTGGGTGAGGTAGCTTTTTTAATTGCAGTACACTCATTTAGTTTTATCTATTTGACTTTGTAGCTTGGCATTCGTTAACATTTTTGGCTCGCAAAACTGTGTACATTATGTTTGAAATGTTCTAAGTACTTCACGAATATGGGCTGCAGGTGGCGTTATGTCCAAATATTCCCCATCGACGTATAAACGTCGTAAACAGTTTTTGAATAAACATTGTTTCTGTTTTGAATTTTTCAGTTCAATCAGGTCAATGCCATTAGTAAGTTTGTTATTGTTTACCTATATATATATTTTGCTTTGTTATTTTGGAACATAGCTCTAATTTATGGTTTTAAATTTTATCTAACTACTTTCTGATTTTCCTGTTTTGAGCTATATTTTATTTCCATTATTTGCTTCTACGAGTACGTCTCATACGATATGTCAAATTCAGATGATCATTAGTTAATTACTTTGTGTACAACTCAATATTGCAGTGGACCGAAGATGGGCAAAATAAAATCTAACTTTAAAGCGTGGAACAAAGCGTTGTTATAAAGCGTTTGAAGAATGAAAATGAGAATACATCATCAAATGTCTTCTGGTCAAAAAATATTGAAGCCATTTGAGAAGTACCTAGTAGGCGATCCAAATCCAACCTTAATCCGACTATCCTTACGTTTAATGTTAACGTGCCTCGGTGGACGTTTAGGCCGTGTTCGTAGCTCCGGCAGTCAGCACCCCGTGCCATATGCCGCGTGATTTATTGTGTCTGTGACTTTTCTTTGTCACCTTTCTTTTCGTATTATACCATTACTTTTTTATTTGTTTTCTAGAGTGTTGTGTACAAAATACAGTATGAAAATGTTAATATACGACACCAATGTTTAGATTTACAGTAACCAAATAGAAATCATAAATCAACTAATAAAATATGAATGAAAAACCTTCAAATTCACAATAATGAAAACTTTAATCATAATTTAATTTATTAAATCCTTGTTCATACCGCGGAAGTGGCATTGCAGCTAGCATCATGTCTTCTTTATTACGTTTGGCCAATAAATGTTCAGATTTATGACTTTTCGTAGTTTCCGTAATTTTATTGATCGATGCATTCAAACATAGCTTACCATCACTATGCTTACCAAGCAAGGCGTTTATTTTAGATGAGGAGTCCAATTCTCTATAAATACAATAACTTTTATTTGTAATTTTCCAGGTGTAGCGGTACGACCATTTGGCCTTTCACTGGTATACCTTCTGCTGTTCGTGGTAGCGCCGCTAGTGCAAGTTCCGGATGTCCAAACATTCAAAGGTATGGATAGTATATAATATAATATATATTTATATATTAAAACTTTTCGTTTACAAATAATGACATATTCCTACAGAGAATCACACGCGAATTGTATCACTTACGTCGTTAATACGTATAAAATGATTAATAACTAGCTGTATTTGCCTATCGTTGCCCGTCAAATATTCCGGCACTTCCCGTCTTCAGAATGATCGACATAAAAAAAAAACTGCCGAATCGGTCTAGTCGTTCTCAAATGATGTATTCTGAGTACGTATTGCCGAAAGGAGAAATTCCAATCTTTATAAATAAATATGGATCTCCTAAAATGTTTGACGCGACATCAGATAGGTACATATTTTTGAAAATATTCATCGAATTCTAGGTATGTTTTTCTACTATTCGTAGTCGTATTTATTAAATTCCGTATATTCCTCGTTAGAACTATCATTATGTAGAATACATGCAATGAACACATACATACATAGTATTACGACTATAGATAAAAAAAACTGTAAAGTTCCGTATTAGTCCCTGACGATGAGCTCATTATCGTTTTAACGCGCATGTAAAAAATCTGATCTGCCTGCTAATTTCGATTACCCATTGTCTATTATCGAAACCTATATACTGGTGATTAATTAATTAATTGAAACAATTAACATTGGTAGAAACATTCTGCACTCCCATGTGCCACGAAGACCGTAGATTTGAAAGTAAATTACGGTATCGTTAGGTCATTAATCATTTTTTTTATTTCCAGGAGCTCGCGGCAAGTTTTTGCTGCTTATAGTAGTGACATCATTTCTACTGATAGCAATCCATTTAACATGGCATATAGTACTAGCGGCGTTCCATCCATACTGTTCCTTACTGGACACGTATCCTTTGATGGAGAGTATAGGCCTCAACTTAGGACTGGTGTGCTACAAGGGTATACCACCGCTGATGGCTGTGCATTACCTCGCACCAGAGGTAAGAGCTTTTTAGTTATACCAAGAATAATGTTATGAAACAAACAAACTCATTCTGCGGTAGCGTGCGTTGACAAAATTCCTGGAAAACATTTGGCAAAGCTCTCGAAATTGTGAAAGACCATTTTACTTTATTTAAAAGTTAATGTGTATGTATAGACTTTAATTGGAGAGAATGTTACCAATGACACCTTTATTTTAAACAATATTGGACGTAACTGCTTTACGTTATCCATACTTTCTGTCTTTAGATTATTACTTACTTCTCCCGCGCAGTTTAACCGCCTAACTCTCGTTCCGATAGGAACTTAATAATTAAATAAATAAGCCCATAGCCCTCCTTGATACAAGGGCTATCTATCACTGAGAGAATTTTGCAAATCAAATCTGTCGTAGAAATTAGCTTTATATATAAGTATAGATATAATTTTACTTTCTTATTTCAGCTTGTAGTGGCTACAGTGTCATTACTCGTTTATTTAGCTGTCAAAAGCCTATTGACGACCACTCCTGCGGAAATTCAACAGAAGGATACAAAGCATCAGCGGTTCCCGCTACTTACCAATGCAGGTATGGCAACGTAGCCCCGTAGGTTACATCACACTATATTAGCGATCATCAGCATTCCCGTGTTATATTTATGTTTATATAAATATAGCCGGTAGGCATAGTATCGCTTGATTACTCGATCTATTTAAAGATAACCTATATTTAATGCATGTTATATATAACGACAACCTCAAAACGGATTAGTCCGAATTTCCTTGATTCATACTAAACTCATTTTATGTTTTGTGTCAATTTTGCTAACGTTTGCTATATTCTCTTTAAATGCAAGTTGTTGTTTCGTATGAGTTAGATACTTTTCGATAATCGGTTTTATTTTAGGTACTGGCAAAGACCTTTTTCAGTTTTAAAGCACTCTTTTGAAATCCATCAAACGTAAAACTGTCCTGATTTCGGTGCACCCTCTGTTTCTCGATTTCTATCTTGTTACATACTTACAACTAGTGAACCCATTATTTTTTACGCTTATGTAAACCCTGCGTCGTCGGGTTCGTCGTAGCATCTTGGGAATCACTGATCTAGAGTTTTGTTATAATTATGCCACTTAACATTAATGGTAAAAACATAATGTTTTCATGCTTTAGCTTGAAATAAAACTATTAACCTCAATAGTTTAATTTCAAGCAAAATTTTGACACGTTGCCATTAACTTAAAAATTAATTAAATAGGTCAACTGTTATGATAATTCAGTAAGAAATCGGAATCGTTCGAAACGTTGCGTCGTAATAAACTTATTGCAATCTAAAATCTAAATCTTGAGATTTTGAATTACCTTTATAGAGTAGTATAATTATTAACGGCGATAAGAACGAAACACTCTTTGTGTCGTGCTGTGTGTATGATTACTATATCTACGTGATACTGACTTGCAAATACATACCTACACTAAACTCATTGGCATCACCTCATATAACGTCTCTTAAACATCGAGACCGCCCTTCCGAGGGTGGATTTTGCCGTAGTCGTCACCACGCTTGGAAGGCGGATTCGATTATTTTGCACCACATATCAAAACATACTGAAACATAATACAACATTACCGTGGAGTTTCCGGCTAAGAATATACCACCCGTCTTCCCGTGGGTGTCGGAAGAGGCGACTAAGGGAATTACAGCTGATGAATGGGCAGCAGCATCTATCAGCTTATGGTTTCTTACCATCTTACTGCGATCACAAAGCCGCCTGCCAAGTGGTGGTGGTGATTATGGCAATATTCCTCAACGACCCTGGCTTGCCAAGGTCTGTAAAGAAGATGCCCATGTTCAGCAGTGGACGTAAACGGGCTATTGATGATGATGATGACATAACAAAATGCTGTTGCCCGTTCCCGGTATACGGTTCTTATAGATGATGTTATATTAATCGCGACCAACAGCTTGAGTTGTTTTCCGAGTCTCGGACGGTAGTCCCTCAAGCAACCAGACAAGGAAAAAATTATACACAAAGATTTTTTTGTCCGGTATGCGGATCGAACAAATGAACTCGGGACTGATACAAATTAAGAACTGACCTGATAAAAATTAAGTATTGCCAATCTGCAATTTTATTTTACAGGAAAATACCTGTGCCTGTTCCTCATCATGTTCTCTGGCATAATGCGGCCCTCAGTCACATCTGGGATCTATTTCCTGGTGTTTATGGGCGCGGCTACGGCATGGTCTTTGGGTCAACCCCTAGCCCGAGGGTTTGCGGTTGTGTGCCGATGTGTCATGGCCATAATGGCGGTGCATGTTATGGTGCTACTGGCTTACCAGTGGTCCTGGCTGATAGAGCTGTACCCACCTGAGAAGGAATTTGCTAGGTAAGTTCAAAGTTAAAGGGAGAAGGCAAGTGTGGAGACTAAGTTAAAGCTAAGAATAGTAAGAAATTGATATATTAGATACCGTTCCGGCTTCGCACGGGTGGACTTTTATAGCCTATGTTACTCAGGGATAATGTAGCATTCGAATAGTAAAAGAATTATCGAAATCCGTTCAGTAGTTTTTGAATTTATTCAAAACAAACATATAAAATACAAAATACAAACTTTTCCTCTTAATAATATTAGTATAGATTTTACCTTAAATTACTATTTAAGTATCTGATGATAACCTTAAGTTAAATCATTTTACGTTAAGTTGAATAAGTTTAACACAATGTAACTTTAGCTTCTAGTTAAGTAACAGATTTTTGGTACAGACGTTTGTTATTTACTTAACGAAGAAAAAAAATTAATTGCTTGAATACTAAAGTACTAGGTTCCCAATCGCTGAATAAATATTGTATCCTTTCACGTAGTGCACCCAACGTATTTTTGACAAGAATTTATACCCTTTTATATTTTTTCAGGTATTTCGGTCTAACAAAACTGGTTATCATCAACGAGACAAATCCACAATCGTTCTCCTTCGAAGTGACCGACGACGGGATGTGGGCTACATTAGCCAGTCCATTCGTTATACTAGCAACTTACTATATACTCGCAATAGAGACTAGGGAACTATTCAAACCAAAGGTATGTGTTAAATAGTAGTAATCATAGTCTTTGCATTTTATGCATTGTGATTTAATTAAGGAATGATTTCATATTGACTAACTCCCGTATGCAAGAACAGCACTTGATACTTTCAGTTTACTTGGGAATTATAGGTGTCACTTTGATGATTTCTATTACTATAGCAATAGAGATTATAATAGTGAGACATTTCTTACTCAAGTGAATAAGTAAGCTTAGTATTGTTCTTGCATACCACTGTTACTTTACCTTTGTTTTAAGTGACATGTTGTATTTGAGAGCATTTTGTTGGTTAAGTACCAATAGAAGTTTCTTTCTTTAGATAAAATAATGAAATTTTGCATTATGAAGTGGTCTCGAATAATTTTAATACAGCAGTAACTTACAGTAATTGCTATAAGCTTCTTTGGAATTTTTGCGAGTCATTATAATTACATATGGATTATTAGAATTACTTTCTCAGTGCTAAGATATCGTGCCTCCATCGTTCGTACGCAACTTAAGCTATGTAGTTTTATTCTACAAGCGTAACACAATCGTACCACATGATCAAAGATAATGTGTTAGTAAAAACAATGGTTGAAAATTGCCTTTTTTGTGAGTTATTACTGATAACCTTGACCCCAAAATAACTTGTTTTATAAATACTTTCAAGTGTATAAAAACATTGATGTTGTTTGGATTTTAAGTATTGAAATAGTTTTTTTTTTGCTTAATTCAATATGAAATCTGTAGTATATATAAAATCTTATGCTAAGTTATAATATCCGCAGAGCTAGTATGGTCTATTGACTGTGTCTACTCTACAGATGTGGACCTACTTTAATTTCCATAATTTTATGAAGTGATGCGCGTAGAGGAAATCGAGTCCTGTTATGCCAGCCTAGTAGTAATTCCTTAACTAGCATGTCTCAAAAACAAGGCTCTTGTTTTTACTAACAAGTAAACCTCTCACGCCGCTAAAAGCTTTTAACCAGCGCCAGTATAACTAGAGTTTTCTTTCTTGTGCAATCAAATTTGGAACTTAGGCGAAAAAAAAGAGCGCTATAACCGGCTTAGAGGCCGGCAAGCTGAATGGCTCCCTGGTACGGGGCGTTTCGTTCCACCGCGGAAGTCGACGGTTCGCAAGAGATAAATGGAAGAATGCCACAAAAAAAGTTCGAGTAAGCTTGCGTGCCACAAGTTGTACACTATTGCACAATACGTTGTTGTTTTCGTAGTTTTCGAATATTTGAGACAAAAAATTTAGAAGTAAATGTAAATAAGGGGTATTTGTATTTTTCCGTAGGTTTATATTTTCTGGTAAAGAAGCTTTAAATACTCGCAATTCGTCGCAAATAAGTTCTTTTTTGTATTCTTAGCACAACCTTAGTTTTATCCTAGAAAGCTATTACACACTAACCCTAGTACTATAATAAATAGCACAAGCTTAGTTGCATGTATAATCTTGTAGATAATTTGTAAACACCAATAATGATTTTCTCGCACTATTAGGTTCTATTGGGTGCTTTTGCTGAACACTGGATTGGTAAAAATGGTTGAATTGATTTTTGCACTATGATGTAATCATGATTGTTGATTTTGTTTTTGCAACTCGCTTTCATTCTTTTATAGGTTGTATATTCCCACATTAGTTCAAAAGCACTCCGTGGCGATGCAGGTGAGACCGCTCCTGTAGGTATCTTGATTTATTTTTTTTCTCTTTTATGTTTGTGGGATGACAATGTCTATGACAAGGTATATTTGACATAAATTTATGAAATTGTGTTGAAAGTGTTCCCAACCAAATGATGTAACTATTTACATTAAGTCATATTGATACATTTTAATTATCTATACGCGCCACTTCAAAAACGGAGTCTTATCTTAAAACAAAGAACACGTAATATTTAAAAAAAATGTATATCTTTGTTCGATGTTCCTTGTCGTAAGCATCCAAATATATAAAAAATAGTCGGAACATTACAAAACTCTTTGGATTTCATTAATGCTTGGTTCATCACTATAACGACACAGAAGCTAAAACATTAATATGTCATGCGTGTCGTCACTATCTCTAACATGTATGTTGTATGTGCTACACTTGCAGTAATCATTTGCCAGTGCGTTGCATGGTTGTTTGTAAAGTTGGGTGGAAATTCTAGAATTCACCCAATAGGAATACTATTCACGTTTATAATTTGACTTTTAATATAGGTCCAAAATTGAAATGAGACTGGATAAACTTAACTGTGCGATGTATATCAATGAGTAGTAGTAGTAGAGACACCTTTTGTAGACAGCTATTAACATACTTATGTTTGTATTTGCCTACGTCCTTGAATATGCCTACCACAAAATATAATAGGGATAACAACTATAAAGTCTATTTGGTCCGTTAGTAACATTATCAAAAAATATTGGACACGTTTTTTTTTGTTCCGTAAACAAATATTACGAAGTTACATTGCGTTGAAATTTCATGTAACGTCACTTCTAGGTACAATTTTACCTAGGAGCAACGTCACAAGCCTCCCTCTTCTCTATCCGACCCGCCGGAGAAGAGCGCGCCCCCCCTCGCCCTCCTGACCCTTAGTTTGCAAAGAACCTTCCGATGCCCTCGTAGACCCGAAGTCCGAGAGGCCCGCGAACTGTAAAGTAGAGCGACAGTTGCACAAAACTCCCCTAAAATAGTATAAGTCAAAAGACCGCCCTGAGCCGAGGTCCAAGTCCCACAGGCGACGCCCTCTTGCGCAGGTTACTTAGTTTGTAGTGTTTAAACCATTTATTTAGGCTGGAGTTCTGCTCGCCTTTATGAAAAAAAAGCCTTATAGGTTCTTGTTGCTCTGCACCTTTGTCAATTTTGGTTAATTTGATAAATCAAAATATACCTGTCCAATACTTTTGGTATCTAAATGACGGACTCAATAGATTTTTTTAGTCGTCATACCTATTCATACATGTCTCATATTGCGATCTTGCTTCTTACTTTAAATCTGTAGGAACATGTTGACATTAGTGTCAGGCAAAGCAGATCTTAAGTGGAATTATATGTGTAAAAAATCTAAGTTAGAATCCTAGATTAGAAAGATTGCGATTGTAACTTGTACATATCTTGCCTTAAAAAAAATGCGTTTGGTGTTGTAAATGTATAATGTATATGTCAATGACGTTATTAAAGTTGAATTTTGTAATACAGCTTATGACAAACGTAAGTCCGAAGAAGCAATGGTCAAGTGTACGCAGTAGATCAGCGAGTAGACAACTACAACAGGACTCCACAGGATCCGTCGTTGTACCAGATTCGGGTAATTATTTTTAATTATTACACTAAAAATCTACCTCTGAGGCGTAGCGGTATAAGTTTCGCCTTAAGTTCTCGGAGGTCGTGGGCTCGATTCTAGTTCTGGAAAAAAGATCTTTATACGAATCTAAGATCTTTTCGGGTTTGGTTGGTTTAGCGACTACCCTCCGTGCCTCGCAAGGCTCGTTAGGCCGTTGTCATAACTCCATCTATGACAATCGTATAGCAGGTAACGGGCAGCAACGATAGCCGGTGTATATGCTGTACATAAAACTGCGGTCAACAGCTAGCCTTTCAAGCGTAGTGACTATGGCAATACCCTTCGTGTCAAGCCCATGTATAGCAGTGGACGTTATATGGGCTTATGATGTACAGCAAACCAGACTTTGAACTTATTAGGATGTTCGTTTAATAAAATAGTTTTTAATTCATGTCCTGTAATATTGTTAATATACACATGTATACATGAGTTTTATGCCTTTTTTGTAATATATATATTTTTTACTTTCAGATTCAGTGCTAGTAGATGAACAGCCAACTATTATGGATCACATTGTGACTGCAGTTATTGACTTTTTCCAAGTTCTAGTCAGGTAATACTATAAAATAAACCATCTACGCATTTCAATACAAAATTTTAGAAAAGTGGCTAATTTTCTCTAGTTGGCCGTAAAGATTCTTTTTTTTAGTCCATTTTGTCTATCATAGTTTCAAAACGACTTTTCGACCTTCATTTTCCTAGCCATGAATATGAATATTCTACTCGTGACTCATATATGGACCATAGTTATTTTGTTATTATACAGAGTTATTTTTAAAACACCAACAACCTTTTGGGGAATAGAAGTACTCATGATTATTAACAACTTTTACTATGGGACCAACACTGAAATCGCGAAAAAAAAATCAGCTGTTCCATATATTTATGTTTACGTACCTCAACAAAATGTATGGAACAGCAGATTTTTTTTTCGCGATTTCAGTGTTGTTCCCATTGTAAAAGTTGTTTACAATCATCAGTACTTTCACCCTCTAAAAGGTTATTGGTGTTTTAAAAATAACCCTGTATTAAAACATACACGACATACAATTTTTAAAGTAGTCTCGTCATAGATCGTAAATTGTCATACAATAATATTTTTCCTTGTTTGTATAGGATTCCTTTTTTTTATTCCCAGGTCATCATATATAGCCACAACCATCACGATGATGGCGTGGAGTATAATGTTCCACTCGTGGCTCACGTTCGTGTTCTTGATGTGGGCCAACGTGGTGTGGTTGTGTCAGGACCAGCGCTCCTTCATGCTGAAGACCAGCCCCGTGTTGGTGATATACGCTATGTTACTGCTACTCACGCAGTACGTATATGGAATGAACCTCACTGAAGCAGAGTTGCCGTCTAATATAACGGTGAGTGAAATATTCTATACTAATATACAACTTAGCGTATGCGATCCCTTCAGCGCGCTGTAAGAGAAATGAAATGCGAAACTCCAGATGGCATACGACGTTGAGTGCCCTATATGCCCCCACTCAATCGCCCGAATAAAGCCCTGCGTTTGACGACGTTATTACACAAACTCACGGGAGCCTATCATTTTTCATGATAAAAAGACTCTTCATCTCAATAGTCAGCCATCTGGACAAATTGACAGTTATATTCAAGGGTTCTTATACGATTATTTCGTACCAAATTAATAAATTATTAGTATGATAGCCAAATATTATAAAAAATTACAGTTATCCTTGTATAATCCTTATTGTCTTCGCCAGGAGGTAAACCTACACCAGATAGGCGTGGGCCGGCCCGAAGGTGAGGCGTGTATGCCGCTACTCATCAAGTCGCTCTTCACCTGCATGTTCTGGATCACGCTGCGACAACGCATACAGGACATCAGACAACGTCGACAGTCCGCCGCTATATCAGACATGGCGGCGCCTTTACAGCTGACCGTGTCTACAGCGGCTAGCGGTATGTATTCAATGAGAATGAGACCTTAATACAAAACGAAATTGGCGTCTATTGTACCGAAATTGTCGTATATTGGGATGTGATGCCATTGACATGATACACGTTACGCTAAACGCTATCAGCGTTAAGCGTAACGTGTATCATGTCTAGCGCTAAATATCATTTGAAACAATATAGATACATAAATGCTGCAAAAAAAGATTATTCATCATTCCAAATAATAGGATTCGAATCAAGTACAGTTTGCTATATTATATAACAAGGTATTTCGGCAATTCATTCTTTTCATGTTTATTGAAAATATATAAAAAAACATTACTAAAATAACTTTCAATAAATGTATTGTCGCACTTGTAACTACTAAAAGTGTTGTATCTACTATATAGGTTCATTGTAATAATTTATTTATTTAGCAGCCAAACATTACAAAAATTATACTTAAGTATAATACAGTTTTAAACATTAGATAAGATTTAACTTGTGTTTGTAGCAGGCTCTCGCATTACTTATATTACAATACACTTGTGGAGATGTATATTTTGTTTGAGTTATATTATTAGCAAATAAATCATCCAATCCGGTATTAACTTTTTAACTAAATTATATTATCGTCTATTTTTTATACAGGTATGATGAATGGTAAATATAAAATATATATTTATTTTATTATCATCTGGAATGATGTATTTTATTTTTTATTTACATTTTGCAATGTAAGTCTTAACATTGGTCATCTGTCATTTCTATGACATAAGATAATTTTATTGGCTAAAATATTTTTTAACAAAGCACCTCTAAAACATTTTATTAAGCATGGTTATAAATAATCGAATCGGATATATAAATTGCGTATGGCATAATGGAGTAAATACCAACAAGATTTCAATGACGTTTATATTTTCTTATGTTATAATGTATTTCTACGTTATTATGAAAATGTATCTTGTGTATTTTATTATAAGCTTAGAAATCCGTATAATATTAAAATCGCTTTGAAGTAAAATACTTTATTTAACAATACATTTGGTATGCATGATTCTTATGCACCTGAATTTAAACGATGACTATTGTTTTATGTAATATACAAAGTACTATTATAGTTTAATCTCTCAATAAATATCACGAATTTTCTTCCATACAGTTTTTAATTCAGAGATATCTCAGACATTTTATAAGAGAAAATACTTAAGGTGAAAGATACGGTCTGTTCCCGGCACTTTTCCCGCTAGATGGCGCTAATATTCTTATTCTTAGTTTATTTCGTTTTATGTGAAATCGGAGCATTACTAAGTCGTAGGATTGCGTTTGCGAGACTCGGTCATGACCCTTTATTTAACTAGATTATAACAATGCCTCAAAATCCACCCAATTCGACAAAAAACCCGAAAATAACATCTGTCATTGAATGTACAGTCTTTTACACACACATAAGACGTATTCCCTACGTTTACAAAGTAGACACTAGATGGCGTGTATTTAAAAAGGGGCTAAAATATTTTGTAGAAATACTCTACATATCCATAGGGATAGGCAGAACGCCACCTATTACGATAAATTAAAACTAGTACTATTTAAGGAAAATAAAAGTTATATTTTATGGCGTAAACCATTTAATTGATTAATAAAAAAGGAAATAAATAATGTCAATAATATATAAAGTAAAATATAGTTTTATTTGATTACCTAAGTTTTTAGTAAACCAATTCTCTAAAGAGCAGCTTATTGAGTTTAATAAAGTTTTATTTCACCCTTTATAGTAAATACAAATAAAAAGTTATATACAATGAAAATGTAGATTCTAAACAAATTACTACTAAAAAAATGCAATTGAACAAAACTCATTTCTTCTTGTCTTGAAACCACTGCTTCACAGGTTCTGCAAAGAAAAATAACTTTACTTAGTATATTTGTTACTTTTTGATGGATATTGTTTCTCATTCATTTCAATCTGTTATTTACCATCAATCTCCAAAGCTGCTCCAAAATGAAACTTTATTCCATGCTCGAATTTCCATGTGATATTGATGTTGAAGGACGATTTTTCACTAGAATAAAATAATAACTTATTAATTGATAAAACTTATGAAGTAAATAAATATAAATACAATGAAAATGTAGATTCTAAACAAACTACCAATAAAAAAATGCAATTGAACAAAACTCATTTCTTCTTGTCTTGAAACCACTGCTTCACAGGTTCTGCAAAGAAAAATAACTGTATATAATAATAGAAAAATACCTGTAACAAATTGACACAAAATATGTATCAATGCAATGGAGCACTTCATGAAATTTGATACAAGAAATTCAATCGCCTATCATGCTCATAATCTTTGGTCTCTTACCATTATAACTAGTATTATAAATTTCCACATTTGCCTAATACATTAATAAAATTGAAGCTTGATAAAGAAAAACTTACCATCTGGACTGCCAGCTAAACATCCAAATTCTTCATCAATATAAAGACCTGAAGGCCTCACAAATTTATTATATTGTTGCATGAACATACTTTTTGCCACATTCTCATTTTGCTGCCCATATAACATGTCTTTTGTACAAAAATTATTTTTATATAGGATATCCTTTACATGATTGTGGCATGGAGTGGTAATACGGCGTTTGCAAATCTGTAAACATAAAAGTTCAGATAAAATAAATGTATGTTATGGATAATTTTTAAATTCAACATTGTCTACATAGATATTCAATCAAGTACCGCAAGAAATGCATATTTGTATATTCATTTCTGCTAACATAATTATACCACACAACTAACCATTCCAAATTGACTGGCAGTCAATCGGTCACACCTATGAGTAGTATATAAATCATTTTCATGCTGCCCTACTGTAGACATTTCAATCAAAGCTATGTCTTCTGGTGACTTTTGGAATTCTGCTAACCGTTCTTCACATCGTATTCTCAATTGTGCTTCGTCAATATCAAGTGGATCACAAGCTTCAGGTCCATAGTGCTTGTCTGCTTGGGTTTTCTCTCTTGGCGCATACAATCGTTTGCGTGTCGACGATTGCTGTCGTATTCTGCTTTGTTCTTTCCGCCTGAGGTATTTTTTAAAATATGTCCCTGGACTCTGTGTTGTCTGTTTTTTCCATGCAGTTTCGTGCCATTTGTGTCCAGTAGCAAGTGATAATCCTGAAAACACAATATTTTTACTAGAAAATATCAATAAAGTATAAATAGATGATTATACTTATACATATAAAACAATGTGAACATGAAAACAATTGGAGTGGGCACATCTGTAGTTCAATACCTGATCTGATGGGGAATGAGTGCACTATGTTATATTCCAAAGAATTAGTATCAATATTTGTGAAGTATGCATATCTTACTGTTACTGACAATATCTGACTGATTATATTTACCTGCCACATGAACACGTCGCTGGTAAGAACCCCCTCTTCCAAAACTAATTCGTTTTCCACAGTTGTATTTATTTATTACACTCATAAAGTTTTCTGCCACATTTGTCGTCTCATTTGACAAACGGCCTGCCTTCAAAGCAATTTTTTCATTGGCTGCATAAATCAGAGCCCACACCTCTGGAGCAGTCTTTTTCAGATTTTCTACAACATTTTCTTCCTTCTTTTCACTTCCATGTGCAGATGTTTTATTGACATTACAGTAATAATCCTTGCAGTTTTCATGTACTCCAAATACATGCAGTGGTCCATTTCTCAAATCTGCAGTCATAGCATCTTTCTCACTGCTACACATTATAATTTTCCGTGCTACTAGTGTAAGCTTCATCACTTTGGGCTTCAAAATATTTCGTCCATATAGTGGCAACTTAGTGTTGGCCAAGATCTAAAAAAGTACAATATAAATAAATACAGAATATGCTTTATTGATCTTGAAATAACTGTTCAAATTTGATTTATTTATTTACCTTGTAGAGTGCACTGGTATAGTTTTTGATTACATGATTCTTACATTCAATTTTTTTTATCATATTCCCGTATGACACTTTCTCTTTCAAGTTTGCAAACACAGAAGAATCTCCATCTCCAATAAAACTCAAATAGCGAAGTTGATGTATTTCTACACTCTTTTGAAAGCCTTCCACAATAATTTGTGATTCCATTGCTGTAGACGGTCCAGTAAAATTTTTGCAGCAATTATGTGCTTTCATTTCCATGTTTCTTCTCTCATAATATTGACATGTATAACAATATTTGTTTCGAACACCAAGAAACAGACATTTCTTAGTTTCTTTACCAATAATGCTGGCCTGAAAATGAAAAGCAAACCACATGTAAATATTACACATAATAAAAAGGTCATAAAGAACCAAATTTGTGTTTAGTAAAATATTTTCTTACCATACCAGATGATGAATCAAAGTTATGCCCGTATGACCGTTTCAACCATCCTCCATCTACATATACAGTAACAAATGGAACACCGTCTGAAGACACATGACCTTTTTCAATAGCAATTGATCTTTCTTGTTCACCAGCAGTTTTAATTTCCTCTGTCAGATGTTCCAACCACCCACTGCCTAATTTTTTTTCGACACGTCGAAATTTATTGGATGACATTGTTGGAATATCCATGAGACTTGTTATGTGAGCTGCTTGAGTGTAATAGCTACCAGAAGTCACAGTTGCCCACACAAATGCAGTGTTTATTTTGTCACTGCTCTCCGTACAGTGCTTCCATGCCTTACCACACATACTACACTTGAAAATTAATTCACTTCGAAATCCATCAAGTCTCTCACTAACAAAATCAATTTGTGAAGATTCACACATACTTCGGTGTCTTTCCAAAAGGAATGCCCACTCAATTACATGTTTCAGGTCCACAATGCGATACCCAGATATTGCAGATAAACATTTATTGGAAACAGCTTCCACAGTCAATTGAAATGAATCTGTTTCAGGGTCAGCTTGTGGCCAAATATCTAAAGGTTCAATCGCAGGTTCAGCTGTCACTGTGCTAGTACTAGGTGCACTATAGGTGGCGTCTAAGCGGATTTCTGGTTTTCCACGCCCGTATGTTCTTGGTTGTGTATTCTGGGTACTGAAAGAAACAAATAAAAATGTAATGATCTTAGATTATATATGTAGGTATGACAACTAAATGTACAGTTACTTTTACGAGCAACAAGTAGAATATATCACGCTTATTTGATACATACGCTAAATAATTATCTACGACGATTTCTTCATTCACTGGGTTTTTCTTATTTTCAGAACGCCAAACTTTCTTACGGCTGTAAAACGATTTATGAATAAATATTTGTCAACAGAAAACGGTACTTATAAATAAGATCGGGAAATTGACACAGAATTAGTTTTATTAGGCATGTTTACCTCTCTTCATCGTAAAATTGTCTGAGTCCACCTCGAACTCGTTTCAAAGATTTGCGCGGCCCCGAATATACATGTCGACTGTACGCCTTCTTGCTTGTTGGATACATTGTAGACGTAATCTAAATCTGAAATATAGAAAAGCAAATAAAAAACAAAAGAATATGTTACTTTTACACACAGTATTTGAATAAAATCGAATAGTATCGTTTTTCACAACCATTAGACAGCGGTCAGTTCACAGGTCAGTTAGTCGAGAAATTGTCATCATCAGTGTTGCCAACCCTATCTTAGTATAAAACTGTAGATATGCTTGAAAAAAAACTGTAGAAAACTGTAAATATCAAATAATAATTAAGAAAATAGTTAATCTATATTTTTATTTATTTATTTATGTACACATTCAAAAAGAAGATAGAGAAAGAAAGACAACACCAGTTATCGAGGAAGGTAAAAGGCTATATTTTATTACGAAGTTTCCACGTTACGTGGGTAAAACCGCGCGCAGGAAGCTAGTATCAAATATGATATTACGTAAAAACTAGTAAATTCAACACATTAGAAAATAAAATACATGACGCCATCGTCTTCAATAGAAAACTGTAGATTTCGAGGTCTAAACTAAAAACTGAGAGCATTTCCAAAAAACGGTAGATCTACAGTTAAAACTGTAGGGTTGGCTACTCTGGTCATCATGTTGTCAAGGGCACAGATATAGTAGCAAACTAGTCAACAGTTTCACGCGGGAAGTTTCAACTCATGCAGATTATTCATTATGCGTTCAGAACACTGAACACATCCTGAAATAATAGAACAATAAAATGTACAGAAAAAAATTACTTATCTTTATATTCCTGGTATTGGTCGACGAATAAGAAAATCAAAATCTTATTAGAATAAGTTATTTATTTATAAACAATAAATGACGTCCATTTGATGTAAATATTTGTTCGTTTCTGAACGCATCACACCGTTCTGCGAGACACGCGACCGACGCGACATATCAAACTAATGTATTGTTTGTCTGTTTGTAAAATGCATAGAAAGTATTCTTTACCTAGTAAAAACATATCCCACGATTCCTTTTTTCACGAAATTTAATTCTGTGCTACTTTGGTGACTTACCGATTTGTAATAATTTAGATCATGGTTGACCAAAAATTTATCTACATAATAACAACATCGACACGTAGATAGATATTATTGTATATTGTTTTATAAGAATTATAATATCACTTGCACGCCATCTAGCTTAAACTATAACAAACATGGCGCTTAGTTTGCTTGTCAAAACGAACCCACACATGTAAAGAAGTGTCAAATTTTGCCTGAATTTCACGATTGTTTTTCTCAGTAATTAGTGTAAGTTATTTCCTGAAACGTCGAAGGCGAGCACATTTGATTGTAGAAAAGTGATAAAATGATTCGTTTCAAACAAAGAGTGTCTATTTTTAGCATAAAGCCCCTACAAACATTGTATGGACGGTCGATCGGAGCATGCACCTTAAGCACAGCATGATAATGACGATTATTGCTTTCTAGAGAATGCCTTTTCACTTTTTCTTTCTGCAGTAAACAAACAGTCGCGACTCTTTCAAACCTTATCACCTTTTCCAAACAGTGCTCGACTCACAACGCGAAGAGGAGCATCAGTCTCTCCTCCTACAGAAGATAGGCCAGCTCCTGAGGGCAGCGTGCGCCCGCTACTGGATCTACGTGGTCGTGATCATGCTATTCGTCATCGGCATCACGGGAGACAGGATGACGATATTCCGCATCTTATACATGTTCCTGTTCCTAGCGTTTATACTTATGTTCCAGGTATGTGTATATTTTTTGTTTGTTTGCTGTTATATTTTAATGTGATTAAAATGAGGATAGCTGTGTGGTGTCCAACTTAGAAGAGACCACCTCATGTCTTCCCATGGGGTGGTCTGTTACTAGGAGGCGACTAAGGGAAATACACTTGATGGATGGGCAATACTTATCAGCGGTACAGTACAGTACAAATGAGATTTTTTTTCCTGGCAGAAACTACAGCCACGTTGAGCTCAAATAACAAATGTTGCGAAACCATGTCTTTATATATTCTAGAATCGACGAAAAGCAATATTGATAGTTAACGAGCTACCTTATTAGAACAAAAATAAACTAGGAAAATTCCCCTTTCAGAAGGATTATCAGTAGCATGGTTTGAAAGTAAATGATCCATGGATTCTGGAGTCTGATGCGCTAGAGACCCCGTAAAGTATAAAGTCGTATAAAATCACTATCCCATCATATGTCATGTTAAGGTTGGACCACTTTACCTGGCCGATGTAAACCTGAATTTGGCCTCAAATTACAATTTTGTTCGCAGATTAGTTGGCACTGGTGGCGGCGTCTCATGTACATGTTCTGGATAGTAGTGATCATTTACTCCATGATAAATTTAATTCTGATATACGTTTATCAGTTCGACAACTTCTCAAAGATGATTGAAAAATATTTATTGATAAATGAAAGATTGTAAGTATAAAAGCATTTGTTTACAAAATGCTTTATTTTATTTTTTTCCAAGTTTTATTACTTTGTTAAGATTAATTTGTAATACCGTTAATCGTAACGTTACACACTTATGTGCATACTAGTTATCACCACATTCTGACGAGAAAAGAAACAAATTTCTCAATCGCCTGACTTTTATGCTTGCTTCTTTGCTTGTTAAAATCATTATAATTTCAAAACATAAGTAGTATTTTTATTATTTCCCCACAAAGTATTGGTTAAATATACTGGTGGAAAATAAAATAAGGCAAAGTGGTGATTTAAAAAGATTTTTACGATAAATGAGTTTAATACATACACTTGATAATCTCCAACATTAAAAAAAGTATTTTTAAAGTTATTCCTAACGTAATAAAGGAATAAATAATAGACATTTTTTTTGTCTACCAGTATATGTTAATTTTTTACCTACCACTTTATTTTGCCCATATTTTGCAAATAACATTGGAAATTGACATTTTAAATCGCTTTTTCATATTACAGACAACACGATTTAGGTCTAGACAGATATCAGCCTGCGGACCTGTTCGTCAAGCTGCTGACTCCAACGTTGTTCCTCATTATAACTATAATGCAGGTGCACTACTTCCACAAAGACTTCATGGCGTTGTCTAATCCGAGGACCAGGTTATTAATGTTTTATTGAATTTAATTAAATGTTGACTTATTGGTTTGTAGTGCTGTGTATCTGCCTACGACTTGGTCCGCGTGGCATAGTAACTTTGGACATATGTATCAAATTTCATCAGTCAGTTTAGTGGTTGTAGTAAAGAGAGTTAAGGGTAGCGATTAGTAGCATTTCTTGGTTTTACCCTCTTCGCTGGATCGAAGCTTATAATGTACGACGTTAATGAGAAAGGCAAGGTTAAAAGTACCCTAAACCGAAGGAAATGAATGAGGAGATTAATGAATGTGGAGGAGGCGAAAGCGGTATGTCAAGATCGTAGCAAGTGAAAGGAAGTGGAAGGAAGGAGATGTGAATGTATGTATGTATGTACATTTTAACTATATCTGTGCAGCATTTGATACTACCCTGTTCAGTATGTTTGTTGTTTAGTAGGTGGTGTAACAAACATTCAAACGCATAAATATCTTAACTATGACATTTACAATTCTAGTTCGATATAGTAATTTGTAGGATGAACGATGTGAGTTTTGATCCAACAATTTTTATTTATAATATTGATGTTCCAGGGCAAACAGTGAGGTTAACAGAGAAGTAGATGAATCAAGTAGAAGAAGTCCAGTGGGAGGAGCATCGACTATGAAGGATGATGTAAGTTACATTATATTTTTGATTATTTTCGGTTGTATATAAAACATGAAAATTAATGCAAACTATGCTATGGCTGGTTTTAGAATCACGCTGATAACTTTTTAAATAACACAACTAGCCGTCAGTGCTGCATCTAATCCACTATTTAAATTAAAAAATGTAACAAAGTTATTTGTTTCATTAGAAGAATATGCGTATGTTTACATGCGTCTGTGCTCCATGGTGACAAGTGAGAAACTTCGGCGCGTACTATAAACCTGATTCTAAAAAGATCCGAATGGTTTAATTGGTAAAGTTTAATGACCAGCTAAAAACCCATAATTCATTTACAATTATTTAATTTCCATTTTTTGTACCATTGTTTTAGTTACCACCCCTACCATTGGAAGATAGTGGACGTCGTTCGAGTCACGGTAGTGCTACAGAACTCGATCACTCAATGGAAACTACTTCGAATACTGCTATACGACCGCCTGAACAACAGTAAGCACTTCATTCTTTGCTTATATATTGTTATAAACTGGTATTATTACGATAAATTCAAATAACAAGGCGCTGATTTTCGTAGGACTATTGTGATGTGTATATTTTTGAATAGCAAAAATCTTATAAAAACATTACAAATAAAAATGTCCTTAAAAAAGAGATTCGGTTCGTAACTTAGCTACAAACGAAAACTTCTTAATTATATCAGAGTGGTCCTGACTCTTCTTTGTTTAATAATGCAGAAATAAATTGAAACATTCAAGGGTTATTTCTGACCTTGGCTTAGTTCAGAATTGACAACTTTACACTGAGGTACAAATGAAAACATCACCAACTTTCTGACTTTAGTTTCTGGTTTCGTTTTACTTGGGAAAAAGTCTATAGCACCATACACAGCTTATAGATTAAATCACCGCTAAATTAACTTCTCTTTTATCTACTAAAATTGCAATTTTGTTTCAGACGCAAATCCAGTGCGCGGTCGCGTGTGGATGTAACTAATCGTTCAACATTAGCTGAGGTTTTAAAGCGCGCCTACATTGCTTCCAGGGAAACAATAGCGTATTGTATAGACAAAATATTCGAGTATTTGGACATACACTTGATAAAGATCGTCATTATTTCCTTGATGCTGCTCTGCGTTATGAACGTTAGTATAGCTTAGCTAATATAACTGAGTATAATATAATATAACTGAGTGATCTAGAACTGAGTTATAATTAAGGCTTAATTATATGTAACAGAACTTTCTTTTAAACATTTTCCTTTTCCGTCTTTAAAATAAATATAATATGTTTAAACAGGTAGGTGATTATTTTAGACCTATGTTTTTAATCATTTATTTCATATATCAACTATTTTAGTAGATTTGGCGAAAAAAAGTACTAAAGAAACATTCAAACCTTCATATTTATTTAGTTATTAATTAAATGCAATATTTAATTTAAAAATGTTTATTCTTGGACTTCCACTACTCCCACCATTAATTAAAATATTAATTACAGGTTTGTGCAATGCATGCACCGATCATGTTAATAATAACGCCGGCGCTGTGGCTCAACTCTCGGAAACAAAGAGTGTGTGTGCTATTGATTTCGACGCTAATCAGCATATACTTTATGGCCAAAATGGTTTACCAGATTGACTACATTAAACATTCCAGTTTCGATGTCAATTGCACTGAGGTAAATTATCATAATATAACTCTTACTGACTTATTTATTGATTTGATATACACCGTCGATGCCTGTGGCTATTATATCATCTATGTCAATCCTATAAAGTCTAAAGAATGGTAGCAGTGTTAACTTGTGTATTTTAATCATACTGCGGTCTTGGTATCACCTTAATGGGAGGCCTATGTTCAGCTATAGACAATATACAGATTGGTGATATGACAAAGTAATAGGTCTCAGAATATTATGGATAACCCTGATTTCCCTGGAATATGCGTCGGTCTTTTATTTAGACTACCCTCATTCACGATAATGTCAAGTATTATGTGAACATAAAAACATGGGGTGCGTTCCACTAAGCGCCCACAACGATCAAAATGCTCTTTTAGTCGTTCCACATAACGACCGCGGTCGTTGTGGTCGCGGCGAAAACGTCACTTATGACGTCATGACTTACGCACACGCGAAGCTCACGATGACCCATCTAAAAAGGTGGGTCGAAGTGATCGTTGAGAAAAAGAGCGGCGTTTTCAAAACTCAAAACATCAAAAATGGCGACCGTTAAGCTTATGTTATTTCATGCGGAAAGAGATATTTTAGTAGAAGTGAATGTTTCTGCAGCGTAAACGTAAATTAATTAAATACACCACTAATATTAAATATAAAAAATAAATTATAATTTTTTTCAAAATAAATCGATTCAAACAATAATTAATTGTTTATTTTCAAGGCTTACAGATTATAACCTAACCTCTTAAATCTTTTGCATTCTTTTTATTAACTCGCCGTTTGTATTATTTACCTCCACGCTCATAACGCTCTATTATCCATTCCACTTGAGTATACGACAGTAACGCTAACAAACAAGTGGAACGGGAAAAACTGCGGTCGTGAGCGTGATCGTTGTGAACGCTTAGTGGAACGCACCCATGATCATTTCGATCTCAAATATCTGGCGTATAGATGCGTATTCCAAATTCAAATTTACACAAAGGGATTATCTATTTCTATTCTCTGTTTACTTTAATATATAACTGCATAAATAGTGTTACAATTGTTTTCCAGACCGATTCCAGTAATACGACAACGTTTAATAACGCAGAATGGATAGGCTTTGAGAAATCTTCGCGCAGCCGGCCGCTGGTTGTTCTACTGAAAGGATACATCGGAATCATAGCCGTGCTCACTTTTTATTCCCTAGTCCGATATCGACAACAAGCTAACAGGTTAGTATTTCTAAATGGTATTTTAAAACCTCTAACATTAATTAGTTTGGTAAGGAACTGTAGTCGTGTTGTTGAGTTTTCTATAAGCTTTTACGAATATGTAACTTGTCTTATTAGTATTTGTCAATACTTGCAACTGACTTAGTTTGCAAAGAACCATCCGATGCCGTCGTAGACCGAGAGGCTCGCAAACTGTAAAGTAGAGCACAAAACTCCCCTAAAATACTAAAAGTCATAATCCCTCAACGGCCGCCAGCGACCGCCCTGAGCCGAGGTCCAAGCCCCACAGGGGGCGCCCTCTTGTGCAGGTTGCTTAGTTTGTAGTTTTTAAACCATTTATTAAGGCTAAAGCTCTGCTCGCCATTATGCCCGGTGAAGTATCAAAAGCATCGTGGCTAGCTAGGTATGCCCATCAGAAAAAAAAACTTGCAACTGAATTTCAAAACTGTTATTAACCTATTGTGCTAGCATACACTTTTGTGGCATAATTAGCTATGTAATGTCATTCTAAATATTAAGAAAATATAGAAGTCAATAAAGCGAATTCTCAGAGTATAGCATGCTTAGAATATATTTTCTATAATCAACATATTACTTAAAATGGTGTTCAAAAGTTATAATAATTTTCAGGGAAGGAGTAACTCTCAAAGATAAAGATAAAGTAATGTTCCCGGAGATCTCTCGCAAAGAAGCAGATGTAGATTTAGTGCATTGCATTAAATATCTAGTCAATTATGGATTTTACAAGTTTGGTGTTGAGGTAAGTGTTTCTTAAATATATAAATGTGTAGATGGTATAAAAACTGGGATAACAGTCATCATGGTCACGTGGCAGCCTACAAATGTTTGTAAGAATTACTTTCATAACTTTCATTTCCCTCGTAGACCCAAAGTCCGACAAGCTGGCGAACTGTAAAGTTGTGCGATAGTTTCGCAAGGTGGCGCCCTCTTACGTGGGGTACTTTAAGCCCGGTGAAGTAGCTCTAAAGCCTTGTGGGTAACTTAATATTATTTATTAAAAAATCTTTGAAACTGAAATTGGACACAATTTGAATTAAATATAATGCTTACAAAGACTTTATACCATTTATTTTAAATTGTTCCAGGTATCATTAATGTGTTTAATGGGTGTGATTGGTTCTCGTATGGACTTGTACGCTGTTCTATATGCGGCGTGGCTGTTAGTACTAGTGTCTATCGGTCGCCCGCGACAGATGAGAGTGTGGCCCGCCTTCACCGCCAGCGTCGGGTTCCTAATACCCGTACAGTATATGATCTCTGTCGGATTTTTACCGGCGTTCTGCTTCTCATATCCATGGAGCGGGGAAGAAGACGTAAGATATTTTTCTTTAGTATGTTTAAAGCCCCGATTGTTATTACATTATCTATAAAAATCGTATACCAGGGAACGGGCAGCAGTGTATTGTGTATTACAACGTAATACTGCGGTCACCAATCCGCCTGCCAAGCTTGGTGACTATGGCAAAATCCCTCCCTCGGCAGGAGGCCCATGTTCAGCAGTGGACGTTGTACGCCGTACGCCGGTACTACGTTGGAAAGCACAAATACAGTTTCTTTGCTGCCCGCGTATCGGTCTTAAAAAGGTACTACTAGTATCCATAGTGGTACGTTTAAAAGACTGTTATCAATGGTAAAAAATTACCGATAGTGATAACTATCGTAAGCACTAATGGCTTGAATCTGTCATAATGTTTTACTCAGTTTTTAGTGTGTCAGTGAGTCATCGTATTAGCTTATCCACTGCTGAACATAAGCCTTCCTTATCAATTTCCAACGGGAATTATTGCTAGCAGCCTGCATCCATTGGCTTTCTGCGACCTTTATTAGGTAGTTGGCATTGGTCCATCATACCTAATTCGGTATTGGTGAACAATACAAGTAAAATAAATATGTATGGTAATTTCACAACCTGTTTGCAATTACAGCAAATGAAGCATATTCGTACTTGGCTGTTCCTGCCGTATAACTTATCTCCTCCACACGCCACTAAGATCATATTCGACTTCTTCCTCTTACTGTTCGCGACACGCCAAATGAAAGTATTCCAGATAGAAAAGGCACAAGGTGACAATTACGCGGGAGGTTCCAACAGTGAGAATATTGGAAAAGATTGGGAAACACCAGATTTTGTTAATCCAGTACCTGATTTTCTTGGAGTTGTTGCGTAAGTTTATTGTAATTTATCACACATCTTTTTTTTATTTTACTTGAAACTATGTGATGTTTCGTAATTCAACCACCAACAGAAGCGTTTAGAGTTGTAGCGGGACATGCTTCTTTAACAATATGCCATAAATACTGTTTAACGCAAAAACAATTAGACAATATTCGTTTTTATTGGCTTGATTAGGCATATTTCTTCAAAATCGAAAATCTTCAGTAATGTTTTACGTAATACTCATATTTTCACAATTTCCGTGGTGTCCATTTGTCTCCTTCGCCTTTAATAAACAGTTTCCTTTGTTTGACTAATATAAATGGCTATGGAATAATATAGCAGAGTTAAAATAATTGTTACTCTTTAATGACCGTCAATTATGTTTAATATGATTCCAGTACGTGGTTGGACATCGTTAAACGTTTGGTTTTCCTGGGAATGTTGTGGATAACCCTCGCCATAATGTTCATGACTGGCACTAAGCGAGTCAATCTATTCTCTATGGGATACCTTATTGGGTCTTTTATATTCTTGTGGCAAGGAACCGACTTCTATTTGCGACCTAAGAGTGCTATTTTACAATGGTAAGCTCAATATTTTCTGTACTCTGTGAAACTAAACATGATTCAACTAACGTAGTTTTAAAATTTTATCATCATAGTGGTAACATTTAACAGTCCTGCCCAGATAGCCAATTTCTTTCAAGTTTGAGTGAGTAATATATCCTAAGGTATTATTGCTTGTTTACCTTACCTAGGAAACCTTACTGGTTTCTGCCGATGTTGGAATTAACTTTGCTTAACTAACAGTGACATTTATGTAGGGAAATTATGATATGATAATTTTATTGTGCCTATTTAATTAAATATTCTTATATAGCTGGTATACGTTAGTCTCACGTTAGTCTCTTGCGTATAAATACTGCCATTTCGTTACAGAGCAGTAACAAATATACTTAAGATGTAAACCCTAGCCCAATGGCTAGAGCGTCGGACTTGCGATCATGTGGTCGCCGGTTCGATCCCCACCCATTGCACTACCGACGTGAACCCACTCGTAATACAAGCATACATTTTAGCTTAGCACAAGAGTTTAACAAGAATACTAGTAGACTACAAACTCTGCTAGTAATCCTTAAAGAAAAATGTTAACAATACATCTCACTTATTCAGGTGGTCATGGTTACTCCGGTACAACGTATCTGTAGTGGCGGTGAAGACCCTGCTTCAGATCCCAGGGTGTATCTTCAGTTCGCTGATGCAGGAGCACGCGTGTTGGTTGGTTCAGTTGCTGGGTATAGGGTGTGTTGACAAATTCGCGGGCGGAAAACTTTCTACGTTCATTAAGATGTCTATTACCAAAGTAAGTGAGATGAGAATATAGATTAATACTACCAGTTTGTGGAGTTTCATCTGGGTAGGTATGTCAGACAGGTACTACAGTTGTCAGTGAGGCTTTTTAGAGATGAAACAATGATATTCGATTACTGATTATTTCTGAGTACAAATTATAATCGGTTTCGTATAAATTTATAAAACCGTATATTACTTTTATGATGGACATACGTAACGGCGTATTGTTCCCCAAACAAACCAAACAAGTTTTAAATGAATGTCTTAGTAACATTTTTTTTTCTTATAAAGCTTCGGTGTGTCCAAAGTTTTTTTTTCCTTGTATATCTGTTTAAGACTGCCTACGTTAATCTATATTTGATTTTTATTTTCTAGGAAGAGAGTTGTTCAGTTCCTCAAGAAGATATAGGACTTGCGTGGGACGGCGTTTGTTTCGCATTCCTAATATTACAAAGAAGACTGTTTCATAGTTACTACTTCTACAGAGTTATTGACGAAAGCAAAGCCACAACTGTACTTGCTTCCAGGTAAATATTGTGCTAACTCCTGAACTCGGGTGTATTTTAAATTCTAACATTATGCTTATGCTATGTATATCAACCCGTATAACGTCCACTGCTGAATATGGGCCTTCTACCAATAGAGGGTTATAGTAGTCTATCATATATGTCACTAGCGACCCACCCTGGCTTCGCACGATTGCAACGCTTATGTATTATACATATAAACCTTTCTCTTGAATCACTCTATCTATTGAACCGCAACAAAATAAGTTACATACTAATAAATATATTAAAAGCATTCATAGGTACCGACAGACAGCGGAAAGAGACTGCTTTATACTATAGTGATATTACCAAGTATTCTAATTTAAGATTTACATTATGTTTCGCCATATTTTTTTCAACAGCATTTTTTATTTTTATTTATAATATCAATCGTAATAATTATTTAATATTAAAAAAACAATAACACATTCTAGAGGCGCAGAACTTATTGAAGAACTACGCCAAAAACAGATGAAAGTACAAGAAGACCAAGAAGTTAAGATATTGGAGAAAATCAAGGTTAAGATGGAGAGGATAAAAGCGAACCAGAAGAAAATACAAGGTGTCATGGCGAAGGAGCCACAGCACCATGATGGAGGTAAGTCACAAACAACTGAACTACATGATTTAACCTGTTGGTTCAAGGACCCTCATTTCTTTAAATAAAAAATACGATAACGAAATATTACGTTATTATAAATTTATAAATTCAACATGATATCTACGTACTATTTTTTGAAGAATAATTAATTGTTCGCTATGAAGACTTGTTTTATATTTAAGTTTTATCTCAGTTACTATCGATGATATCAAACAATGTACTTTTTACAATGGTATGCAAGAACAATACTTGGATTTAAGTATTCGCTTGAATACAGTCTCACTGTCTTGGTCTCTATTGGTATGGTAATAGAAATCATCAAAGTGACACCAGACATTCCCAAGTAAACTCATAATCTCAAGTTTTGTTCTTTCATTCGGGATTTAATGTACCTATTAAGTTATATTACTTGCTGCGGATCAAATATATTACACATCTATTTGTTACGGATCCACTTCAAAACCTTAGATCTTAGAAGTACATATTATGAATAAATCGAGGTGACTATTTTGTCCGCGGCCCGGAATAGAAGAAGAGGAGACCATGGCTGGCGAGTCGGAACAAGTACCATTAGTGCGCGGAGACTCGACAGCATCCGCCCGAGGGTACCACACGCCGGACAGTCCAGCATCGCCGCGAGGGTTCCATACCCCACTATCAGAACCGTCCGCACCCCCGTCTCCCGTGCGACCTACTGCCCTCCCCGCTCTACCCGCGCCTCCTGCTCCGCCATCCCCCTCCTCAGCTCTCATGACGGTGTCGCTGGACGCGTATCTAGAACCTCGGCGGATCTCCTTCGAATCTCCGCCGAATTCTTCACTGTTGGGAGGCGAACGAGCTCAGAGCCCGGAGGAATCGTATCCCGTGTTCTCCCCACCACCTATACGACGGAGACACACGGTGGCGTCGCCCAGTCTACTGCAGCGGACGTCCGTCGTGTCGGCCTCCAGCCGCGCAGAGCCACACTCGCATCATACCTGTAACTGTCTGCATAAACCGCCGTTGAACATACACCGAATGTCTAAACCCTCGCACTGTATATATAATGTACAGCATCGTGCTATACTAAATTTACACTCACGTGCAATTGTTACCTGAAATGTTGCTTCGAAGAAATCAGAAGAAACATGACCGTGTGCGTAAATTTTGTATTAGAGAATGTTGAATGTTTTTCCAGTCAAGTGATTTATTTTAATATTTTAATTGTATTTATCCTTTTCGCTTAGGAACCGATACAACGGATACGCGTCGAGTTTACACAAAAAGACACGAAGGTAATTTACTTGTTGCGTTTTAAAGGTTGTGGGAAGTGTCTGTCACCGTTTCACCTCTGTATGCTGGTAAAAAAACCAAGAGACATGAAATTGTAAATATGTCGCTCTTAAATAGTGACGTGTTTACATACAACACTAAAAATTCTTCTTTCAAATATCATTTGACTATATGAGACTAGACTCTTTCATTTACTTGATCAATTTCAGGTTATTTTTTAATCGCGAATCGTCGTGTATAATTGGATAGTTTTTACCTACTTTTCTCATGTCTTGACCGGCTGTGATTACGACTTGTAACTAAAGTTCCAACTCTAGTTTTGCTTAATTAATCATTTCGTGGTGTAGATTTGGGTGGTGTTGACCGCTCCTGGTAATGTTAATACCCCATGTATGATACGATAATACATTGAATGGTGTGCGTGCTACCGTTGAGTAATGGTTTTCTCTTCGTAGTGCGAGACAGGCCGTGGTACACGCCGCCAGCGAGTCACCAAAAGGGTAATGTTCTTGGAGGAGGCTCTATATAACTTGTATTCGCATTACTAACCCTTCCTTAGCTTGTCGGTGACGGTATTTAGGCAAATGCATCGCTATGTCGGGAGCTGCCGTGTACATCAGTTATGTTATATATTTTGTATAGTGAATGTTAGTGCCTATTGTATTAATGTGATACACGCGGCGATTATTTGGGCTTTTATGTACAGATGGGCTTTGTATGTTTAGATTTAACGTTCCTGTGATGAATGCTATAGTCAAATGTCTGCATGTTACTGCAATTATATTAACCTGTTATTGCACTTTAATTCACTTAACATTTATTTTGTAAGTAACACGGAATGTCACGTATTATTATGTTTTTTTACTATTATTTTACTCTCATATTTTTAATTATGTTTTTAAGCATGAAAATAGTTTCTACATAGTTTTTATTATTATTACATATTACTTAATTTCTAAAGCGCTTGCTAAAGCAAAGTTTTTAGCTTGGCGCTTCTTAAAATTAATCGTAACTATGAAACAGAATCTTTTAACTTCTAAACAAATAAAAATATGCTTATTTAATGTACACCACATTAAATAAGTATATTTTTTTTGTTTTTCTACTTTTGAATTTTGCCTTTGTAGTTTAGTAATGACCATCTGTTAAGTGGTTGTTATCCTTACCCCCTTTAAATTTGACCTACCTGCAATTTATATAAATCTGCAAATTATGCAGATTTATATAAATTGCTATAATATATTGATTACGTTATAACATTAATAATTTAGTTAAATGATGGGAAGGTATAAAAGGAATGGTGATTTAAAAAAAAAATGTATGTCCTGTCTGTGTTAATTAAAAGAAACCAATAAAAGTAACTGTTAATTATTGATAAGCTTATATTATATCAATCATTAACTTATTTACAACGTATTCTGTTTCGTAATTACGCCACTACGCTCGTATTTTGTTTTATAGTTGACTAACATATTGTATAAAATTTCACAGCGGTCCGTTCGGGAGATTACTACATGTTTGATGAGTTTGATGATACCGATATTAACATGAAGGATGACGAGTCAAGTTCAGATGAAGAGCAGATGCCGAGAGAAATGGGCTTCGGAAGGGTAAGTGTGATTACATTAGTCTTTATATTTACACTGTACAAGCAGGGTTATGCCCAAAGCCATCGCCAACAATTCATTTAAATTAAGAAGATTATTTTATTATCATCAACAATAATTTTGCATAATCCTGCTTGTATTTGTTTGTTGGTGGAGGGACGGGTAACGGTTAAACCGATCTTTCGGTGGGTCATGTGTTGAAGAACATTGTCATCAGTATTCGTGCTTATCACACTTGCACGCCCCAAGTGCTTAACCCAACCTTTTGGACCTTTTGTTACGTCGAAAAAGACATGATCAGCAAACAAAATTATGGGAACACCAGACCGAATTATTATAGTAAAGGATACTGAATCAGACAATGTTTTAAATTCGTTTAGTGTTATTTTGGCATAATTGGCATGCCCCTTTGTCATATTAAGTGGCGATATGAGTATTAGTGCCCCTTGGGTGTTCCCGCATGTTCGCTTCTCGTGGGTACTCTTAGAAATGGAATGTGGAACTATCCAACTTAGTATAGAAGTACAACGATGTCGTAGCTTGTTATCAATCAACCTAGCTTTAAGGTGACTAACTCCAACGCTCGTTACAATACTGCACTGCTATAGCACTCAGATCGGCACACGTCGCTACGTTTATAGAGTTGCTTAACAACATATTTATAGCACAGTTTGAGAGGCTTATATTGTCTAAGATGACATCAAGCAACACAGCGCAAAATAGTAACCTCATATTTGCAAACTGTAGCCTCACATGTCCGTTTGAGCGTACACAATAAAATAACGCTCCACTGTCCGCCCGCTTAATGAAGTGCGTTTACAAAGCCTGAATTGCAAAGTCAAACAAGTGGTGTATTTTTGGCATCCTGGATTACATGGTTAAGTCTAGGTTTGCATACTGAATTGCCGAGAAAAAATTAAATTTGGCAGCAATCACGGCTTGCATACCTCAGGAAAGTCCTTTTGGTTTCTTAAACAAATACACCACTGTACAAAAGCAACGTGTACCGATTGCGAGTGCTACGAGCTTACGATTGTGTGGCGGGAGCAGCTGCTGTCGACGGCGTTCAAGACGGACGTGAAACGCGCCGTGTCGCTGCGTCGCGCGTCCATGCCCGCCATGAGGGAGCGCCGCCTCTCCGCCGCCAGTATCTACCCGCTATCCTACAGGGAAGAGGTACACTACACTCGACAGAATTGTTATACCGAACTCGGTATTCGGCAGAGAAGAACTACACACATATATTAATTAACACGTACACACCTCTCTTAACGAATACATATTATATTTAAGACACGGAGAGTAGTATGTAACTGCGTTTATGACAAACAACATTCTTTTTCCGTTGCGCCGCATATGCAACAAAACAATTGCATGTATATTTTATTCTTTGTTCCATCATATTATCGTTTCGTTTAAAATAAAAATATGATCTTAAATATATTATAAATGACACCACATGTAGGTAACTCACAACATCCACAACGCCTAATAAAGAGCGGTTGATTTTTTATTCCTACACACATTAGTGCAGTACATTATTTAATACACACAGACACAATAAAGGTAATCAAAGTTTCAAACATACGTAAGTAAACTGAAGTCTTAGAATGTTTAAATTGATTCCTAGTTTTATCCTGCAACATCATTAAAGGTTTGTACTGAAGCATTATGATGTTTGTTTGCTTTCACGTGTGGCTTGTGCATGCTTTGTTGTATTTGCATTTATCACATATATTTAATTGAATTATGTTATAACTATTTTTGTTTATTTCTTTATTATGCATTTATATTATGTTATATATACCACAATAATCTGCAAAGTAGGCATGCTACAAAATTGGTTTCTTTTTGATTTACTTTATATCTAAATTGTTTTCACTAATTCGTGAATTTTAAATTTTACGTGCAACACCGTTTACCTGATTATTATTTTCAAAATTTTTGGTTTTATCTTGTTGCCTTTACTGTAACATAACAATTATAGTTTGGTAACACAATTTAACTCCTGAATTTCCAACGCAGGTTAAGAGGAAACCTTCAGTACAGTCACCGCGAGAAGTTCGTCTGGCTGAGGGACACGAAGAAAGAACAGAATCTTCAGCTTCTGATATAGATGATTATGCACCTTTGCAAGGTCAGTATACATTTGATTATAAGGGTGCAGGGTCGGGAAGCAAATAGCATGGATTCACATAATGTAGATAAGTGAGCGAGAGAACCATGAGCATTAAAGGTAGACTGACCAAATGGGACGGTCGATACTCCCCCTCCTCTAAAGTTCACATCCAAACTTTTTTGTACCTACACCTGATAGGCAAGAAGTGTATTTCGTGAAGTAGAAATAGTTCAAATGTTTGGTCTTTGTCGGATGAATTGAAAAAAAAGTAATATATAAAAAAAGTAATATGATCTGAAAGCATTGAAAAACTCAACTCGAATTCACGATATTTCTATTATTTATCGATGCAATCCTTTATACGTATATTTACATTGTACGTATTTACAGACGGAGAAGAGACATTCGTCGAGAAAATAAAGAGGATCTACGAGACAGCTTCGGCCTTCATATCGAGTATAATAGTGTCTCTCACGCGACATCTGATGAAGTACTCGCGAGACTACCGATACGTTTCCAGAACGCTTTCCACTGAAAAAAGGATATTGAAGGTAAGATTCCTTATACATAACTTCAATATCTACTTGAAACTGTTAAAATAAAAAGACAATGCCAGGGCACAAATATGTCTTCTAAAAAAATGTGATCCTAGGCTATTATTTTTTTATTATTATTATTTATTATATATCTATATGCTTCGCAATTTTGTTTCAAAATTAATTGAAGCTTTCAAAAAGGCTTTTTTTTCTCTAGTCCATATTGTCCCATTGCTGGGCAAAGGCCTGCCCCAAATCGTCCATGTATTATTTTTCTTTTGAGTTTCCATTAATACTACTTTCAGTAACATTTTGGGTCGACCCACACGTATCACCAACATAGAAGACGTGGACGGCACATTTAGTATTGAAAATGGCTAGTGAAATTTTGCCGGCACCATTATTTAATTATTATCACTGATTGATTGACCACATTTTGTGTGAAGCGACAAAATGTGGTCAATTAATGTAGCGTACCTAGTCGTGGTACGCGTGTGCCAACCGTTACAGTAGATGAATAATTTGTCATTAAAAATATATATATTGTTAAAGGAACAAGCAAGCTTTGGTATCGGACTGAGAGAAGGATCGCAGATGATATGGGAGCCATTACCACCGACACTTACAACACGGTGAGTGACGTCATTTACATGTTTCATATATTACATAGATCTTACAGTGTTTATATAGTATCAAAATTTTGCGTCTATATTTTACTTAAACGTATTAGGCTATTTTTCTAATTAGATTAGTATTAAAGTAATAGATATTGCAGCTTTACATGGGTAGGAGTAAAGCCAGTTATGTTTTCTGGTTGTATTGAATTTACTTTGAATAGTTGAATTTTGTAAAAGCATTGCTTCTTATAGTAGAACCATAAAGAAAACATTATATGAGAAAAATGTTATAATAATGTAAATGAGCCGTATGTTTTCTGATCAAAGCATAGCCGTTGTTATATGTATTTATTTATAACTAGCTTAAACAATTTCCTTTTAGTAAGTAGTGTTTTATTTGCATGCTGCCTAGTCCACATGAGGTGGATTCTATTGACAAGAATCTACTCGCTCCGACTGTAGAAATGGGGTTTGTATTTGCTATTCTATATTATAGTGAAGCTAATAATACTATAAATATAAAATTCAAACTTAAAATATATTTATTGTAGTTAAATAAATCATTCATATATAAATAAAAAATAGTGTAGTGTAATAGTAGTTTTAGTGTTTCATATCTTTGTAGTGTAGTTATTGTAGAGTTTATATAGTACAGGAGATGTGGATTGTGGAGGTATCACATCGGTCTCGTAAGGTACAGTAACGTTGAGGGTGTTTCCAGCCGTAAGTTAAGCGATATAAGCGTTCCGGAGATTCGGATCTTGGCGCCGAGTATGGAGCGCGGGCTGGACGCGTCGCCTCCCCCGCACCGCGCCTCGCCCCCGCCCTCGTCCGTCTCGTCGCAGCACGACGACGATACGAGCGAACACGAGAGCGCGTTTAGTTTGCAGACGACCGAGAGGTGGAGTGGATCTACTGACGTTTACTTGTACTGTGGCACGACTCGATCATTATTACATGTGTAGACAGGACCAAACTACAATTTTTTGTTGTTATTTGTTTCAAGAGCAATGCAGCCGCAGTGTGTATTTGATAGTAACTAGAGATTTCTGCAAATATTATATTGGTGTGGCCACCTTGTGTAAATAACATAGAAAGTTATAAAAAAAATAAACACAATAATAATATGTTTATTATTGACAATTTTATGAAAGTAAAACAAATAATATTTCCTAATAACACAGTACAAGTTACGTTAGTATTTGTTGTCCATTGCCTTGGGCTTTGTCTTTTTGACCAAAATTTTTTTACTTAAAAACTACGCTAAGATTTTTTTATGGAATTCGTGAATGGTTTATATATATTTTTTTTTATACTAAACCATTTTTTTATATTTTCTCACATTATTAATTGAAGTTATTCGCAGCTTTTGTTGTTTTTGTTTGGATACATAAAATGCGTATTTTTTTTAACAAAATAAATGTCAAAGGAAACAGTATGAAATAATAGTAAGTAGTTTGTAATTTTTTTTTAACTTAATCCATCTTCTGTTTACACCTTTATTTTACAGATTTGGTATTTAACAAAATTGACAAAAATATACCTAAGTGTAAATATAAAAAATATATACATTTAAATATTTTTCTCTCATTCTAACTCGCACGGATTTGGTAGTTTATCTTCTAAAATATAATGAATGTACATATTTTTGGCTCAATGTTTTTACTTTTCAATATGTAATACATAAACTGTTATTAAAATAGTGGGATTGTTAAACGTTCTTAAACATGTTAAATTTATATTAGTACTAATGATATTCATTTGTACTAATATAAATTTAACATGTAATGGGTACACTATTGAACTGAAATACTTTTCAAAAAGTATATGATAAATTTGTGAGATATTCTTCTTCTTTTTCTTCTATATCGACAAGTACTCGTACAATCCCATTATTTAGGCAGTAATAATAAATTTAATCTATTAAAACATATCAATGTATTGAATTACAGCAAGGATGTAACAATACTGGAAGAGCAAGACGACTCTATGTTGAAACAGGACAGCGCGCCGATCCTGTACCTCGGGTACGCGCTGTGGTACGTGGTGCTCGCGCATACAGACATTGTGTGCTTCATTATGGTGTTTATTAACCAGGTAAAGTCTTGAAATTTTTTTTTTATCTATTTTAAAATTATATTACTACCTAACTAGATTCACGCGCGCGGATTCACCCGCGTAACTTCCGTCCCCGAAGAACTTCATAATTAAATACAGCCTATAACCTTCCTCGATAAATGGCCTATTTAACAGTGAAAGACATTTTCTAATCGGACTAGTAGTTCCTGAGATTAGCGCGTTCAAGCAAACAAATAAACTCTTCAGCTTTATGTTAGTATATAGATAAGAATGCGAGACACATTTGTTATAGTTGCATTATTTTGGCATTTTTCCTTCAAGTCCTTGGTGCTATTTAGCGCTATATTATGTCAAGTTATCATTGATACCCGCCCACCAAGTGTGGTGATTAAGGCAATATTCCTTCACGATCTTAGCTTGCCATCCAAGGTTTGTAATGAGGCCCATGTTCAGCAGCGCGCGTAAACGGGCTGTTGATGTTCAATGAAAATTTTTAAACGAAATTCAGATAGTTGTTGGTTTTTAAAGAACCACAACTTACCAAATAATAATATATAAAATAGCACTTTAATATCTGCGCTCAATTAAGCATCCTGCTTAATTAAAACCGATTTTTACTTAATAAGAAAATTTGTCAAATGTCATTGGGGCAAAAAAAAACAAGAAAATAACAGCTCTATCGATCAGCAGTAAGTGCGTTGCAAGCATAGACAATGTATAAAAAATACCAAATAATGTAGCATAAAACCAAACAAACATAAACAATGATTTTATTGATTTCAGATACAATCGGCAACAATATTATCTATACCTTTACCGTTAATGGTATTTGTGTGGGGAACACTCACCATTCCACGACCCACCAAAACCTTCTGGGTCACACTCATTGCTTATACCGAGGTTTGTATACTATAATATTTAATAGAAGTATATACGATTATTGAGCTTTTTGTATTATTGTCCCAAAAATATATATCGTTAGACGTACTGTTCTATTAAATAGAACCAATACCTTAAAATCACAAAAGTATGCCACTCATCGTTTTTTTACAAGAGGTAATATAACCTGGAATCTCCTGAAGCTAACCTATACGGTTAGGTAATAGATGTGTGCACTTTAGAAAGATAGTGTAGGTACCTGCTACAATAATACTAATTGCTTATTTCGGAATCAAAAGACATTCAATTTTTCGTACTTTGTTTGTATAGACAATTATCATTATTCATTATATCATTAACATCCAAATTTCTTTATATTCCAGGTGATTGTGCTAATAAAGAGCATGTTCCAATTTGAGATCTTACCGTGGAATCAGAAGGCTATTCCCGCTAACATGCCATTCACTGCGCCGCGGATCATCGGCATTGAGAGGAAACCCAACTACGCGCTATACGACCTGTTGTTACTGCTCCTTATATTTTTCCATAGGTAATGAAATAAACATTTTTAAACAGTATTTAGCTAAAGGTATTAATGAACATTTTATAACATCCTTTAAAATTATCGGGAGCTTTATCAGCGATGAGAACATGGGCCTCCTCGTAGTACACCTTGGCAAGCCAGGATCGTTGGATTGGAGATCGCAGTAAGATGGTAGGTATCCTTGAGTTGATGCTGCTGCCCAGCCGCTCTTACGACACGTATTAGAAGACCTGGGATGGTTTATTCTGAGCCGGAAACGACACGGCCACTACTAACTCCTAAATATACCAGAAAAAAAAAATTATACATTAAAGTTATTTTATATATATTTGTCGCAATCGGAAGTCATGAGTACGGGCTTTCTATTGAGACGTGAGCGCCACCACGCGGCGGTATGTGGAACTCTGGTTTAATTTACCGATCGAGGCAAGACGAAGGGTCACTTCTACTGCAGCAGTGAACAAGTGAACATTGCTTTAAATTCAGTGTGTGTCGTGCATATAAATCTGTTATTGTGAGATTGGAAAATATAGTGATTCGTTGTGTTAATTATTATTTTATTTGGAACCAACATGTCCCAAGATACGCCCATGGATAATAATGTTAGGATGGATGGTGAAGACACCCTTCCTCATCATACGTTATCAGGAGTGAGATACTTGTTGGTCCAACCACAAGAAGAATCGGAAAGTGACCGTTGGCGTAAGATGTTTGAAATTCAAAATGAAAATTTTAAATCTCTTATTGAGGCGTTACAACCACCGACAGTGAGTAATAAAATTGATTTGCCGGAATTTGATCCTGACAAGGCTGGAGCGGATGAAAGATCGTGGTGTGCGACAGCCGACCTATGTTTTGAAGAAAAATCTTTACATAGTGGTCAACTTATAATGGCGCTTAGTAAGGCATTAAAAGGAACTGCTTCTATATGGCTATCGCAGGTAGCTTACCAAGGTATAACTTGGAGTATTTTTAAAGAACTATTTAAATCGCGATTTTTTTCTACAGAGACTTTAGCCGGTAACCTTATTAATTTAAATGGTGATAAGCCTAATGAAAACGAGTCGCTGGCTGCATATGCAAGTCGTTTGTTAGCATCGTTAATAAATCATTGGAAAGACGCAAATAAGGAACAAATTGCTGTTGCAGTTGTTCTCTCGCATTTATCTCATTTTGATTCGCGGTTGCAACGTTTAGCCTTTACAAATGAAATCATATCAAGAGAAAATTTACAGAAGGAATTAAATGCATTGTCCTACATGAAACGTAAGTCGAATCTGGACGAATCAACACATGTGTCTTTTGCCAAACTACCTAGAACATATACACCTAAGTGTTACGAATGTGGAAAATTAAGACACAGGAGAATCGACTGCAGAAGTAAGCTTAACGAAACGAGAGGACAGCCGATGTTTTCGCGTCAAGCAACTCCACAAGCTCCGACGAAGCCTCCGACTTGCTACCGGTGTGGCGAGCCGGGACACTTCGCGTCTCGTTGTACAAACAGCGAGCGTAAGCTAATTGGCGGCGGCGGAGTGGTGCCTGACGAGCGACGGGTGGATGTCTGCTCCGTGCAACCACCTTCGGGCGTTTTGGAACATAGAGGTGAGCTGTATTGTTTTTCTTACGACTCTGGTGCTGAATGCTCATTGATAAAAGAAAAATGATCAGGTAAATTCAGTGGCAAACGTATAAACAACGTAATTTCTATGTATGGTATCGGTCAAGCACGTGTATTCAGTACTGAGCAGATTTTATGTTGTATAAAAATTAACGATCACTCTCTTGAACTTTTACTTCATGTTCTACCAGATAACTATTTACAAAGTGATATAATGATAGGACGCGAAATTTTAAGTCAAGGTTTTTCAGTAAATATGTCGGCAACAAATTTTTCTTTGAATAAATCTTGTGTAATAAATTCAATTATTCAGACAAACAATTTCGATCCTAATGTCAGTTCTATCAATACGGATATTACAGGTAATAAGAAAGACGAACTCTTACAAATTCTTAAACGATTTTCCGAGTTTTTCATATGCGGTATGCCTACGTCTCGTGTGACAACCGGTGAATTAAAAATTAGGCTAATAGATCCTAATAAAACCGTACAGCGTCGACCGTATAGAATGTCTGAGGATGAAAGGCGTATAGTTCGTGAACGCGTTAAAGAATTGCTCGATGCTAACATTATACGTCCTAGTTGTTCTCCTTTTGCTAGCCCTGCACTACTAGTTAAAAAGCAAGACGGTTCGGACCGTATGTGCATTGATTACAGAGAATTAAATAGCAATACCGTCCCGGATAGATATCCTCTTCCACTGATAACTGATCAAATAGCTCGACTCAAGGGTGCTAATTATTTTTCACAGTTAGATTGTGCAAGTGGTTTTCACTTAATACCCGTAAATGAATCATCAATAGAGACTACCGCATTTATAACGCCAGAAGGTCAATGGGAATATTTTACAATGCCATTTGGTTTAAAAAATTCAATTTCTGTGTTTCAGAGGGCTATTATTAATGCTTTGGGTGACCTAGCCTATGATTATGTTATAGTTTACGTGGACGATATTTTAATAATTTCGCCGGATTTAGAAACTGGCTTACAAAGGTTAAATATAGTGCTTGAAATCCTAACTAAAGCCGGGTTTTCATTAAACCTAAAAAAATGTTCATTTCTTAAAACAAGGGTAGACTTTTTAGGATTTGAAGTAGAATCTGGACATGTTGACACCCACCTAATCGTAGGAAAATAGAAGCATTAATGGCCCTACCCCCTCCACAAACCGTGACACAATTACAACAATTTATCGGTTTGGCATCTTATTTTCGTCAATTCATACGCAATTTTGCAACTATAATGGCCCCTTTGTACAAATTGACTGCAACTAAAGACAGCCTATTATGGAATAGTGATCACGAAACAATTCGTCAAAAAATAATTTCTATTTTAACTAATACTCCAGTACTAATGATTTTCGATCCCCGATACTCTATAGAACTACACACGGATGCAAGCAGTTTAGGCTATGGAGGCATACTTTTCCAAGTAGTTGATAACATACCACATGTCGTAGCTTATTATAGTAAACGCACTTCACCCGCGGAGAGTAAATATCATTCATACGAATTAGAGACACTAGCTGTTGTAAACTCAATCAAACACTTTAGACAGTACCTTCATGGTAGAAAATTCAAAATAGTTACAGACTGCAACTCTTTGAAATTCTCTCAAACCAAAATTGACTTGAGTCCAAGAGTGCATAGGTGGTGGGTTTTCTTACAGTCCTTTGATTTTGAAATATTATACAGAGAAGGTAAAATGATGTCACATGTTGATTTTCTCTCGCGTAATCCGTTACCGTCTAACTCAAAAACTGATTTTACTCGGGTGGAGCAAAAGCGAATTGACGTTACCGAACTGTCGTCAAACTGGCTTCAGGCTGAACAACAACGTGACGACGAGATATGCAAAATTATTTCTGATAAAGATAACGGAGTAATGGATGAAGAGTTAGCCAAAACCTATGTAATTAGATCTGGTATACTAAATCGTAAAATTCAACGTAACGGCAGATCGAAATGGTTACCTTATTTACCACGTGCGTTGAGATGGTCGGTGGTCAGTAATTTTCATGAGTCGCTTATTCATTTGGGTGTAGATAAAACACGTGAAAAACTTTTTGATTTTTACTGGTTTCCGGGAATGTCTCAATACGTTACTAAGTTTGTAGAAAATTGTGTAACCTGCAAAGTCTCTAAGTCTCATTCCGGAAAGATTCAAGCAGAACTACACCCTATACCAAAAGTCGCAACCCCTTGGCATACGATTCATGCGGACGCGACAGGCAAACTTAGCGGTAGACATGATAACAAAGAATATGTTTTTGTTTTAATAGATGCGTTTACGAAATTCGTTCTACTATACCATTTTAATAATATAGACTCAAAAAGTAGTATTAATGCGATTTCTCAAAGTGCGTCCCTGTTTGGTGCCCCCACCCGTATCATAGCCGATCAAGGTAGATGCTTTGCTAGTAAAGAATTTCGCGAATTTTGTGTTAGTAAAAATATAGACCTACACCTCATAGCAACCGGTTCTTCTCGAGCTAATGGTCAGGTCGAACGGGTCATGAGTGTTTTGAAGTCAATGTTAACAGTTGCAGAAACTAACGAAAATAAATCGTGGCAAGACAGCTTGGGCGATGTTCAACTTGCAATAAATAGTACCATGAACCGAGTTACTAAGGTGTCGCCGCTAGAGCTTATGATAGGCAAAGTTGCGCGACCTTTATCATTGATGGGCAGTGACATAGATACAGCTGTAGATATAGATTCCGTCCGCGAGATAGCTTCGAACAATAAAACGTCTGCTATGTATGATAAAGCTAGATTTGACCAAACGAAAGCTAAATTCACAAAATTTTCTATTGGTGATTTTGTTTTATTAAAAAACGAGGAACGTAATCAAACTAAGTTGGATCCAAAATATAAAGGCCCCTTTAAAGTGGTGGAGGTTCTTGAGGGAGATCGTTACATGCTAAAATCATTAAATTCGAACCGTACTTATAAGTACGCTCATGATCGGTTAAGAGTTATGCCAGCAGGCCATGTACCAGAAGAACAGTAATATGATTATTGTAGTAAAATATTTTCTTTATGGATATCAATGATTTGAAAAGTAATTGGTCTATGAGCCTCGGGAGTTTGGAACTGTAGCAACAATAATTCAGTACTCAAGATTATTGATTAATCGTGATTTCTTGGTATAAACTGAATGGGTGTAACAAATAATGAACAATTGATTGATTGTATATCAATGAAGTATTGTTGCAATAGTGTAAAACTAAATGAGTATTACTAAGACATGGTTGGGCTGCACCAAAAGCCAACCGTAGCCGTAACCTAATAGCGGGTTGGTCGGTTGTTCTCAAGATTTTATATTCAGAACTAAGATTCTGCTTGAGGACCGGGGGATCGCGGTGGTTGAAAGTTGACTTCTGGTACAGTGCCTAATAACATGATTGCTTATGGATGTGTAGCTTGAAGTGCCAATGGTAATTGGCTAGTGGTGTGCAGTGTACTTACTGTGAGAAAAGTGTTTCCCAAAAGCTATACCGTAGCCGTAACTCGGAAGTGGGTTGGATGGTTGTCCTTGAGGCTTTTAATTCAGAGTTTCGACTCTGCTCAAGGACCAGGAGGTCGCGGCGTTTGAACGTATACGCTTATGGATGAGTGTTGAGTGAGACAGTAAGCGTAAAATAAATTTGATGATTCTGTGGTTGTTGTGTCACTGTACTGTGATTATGTACAATGTTATGAACGCTACGTTATGTTATGAACAAGGCATACACAGTAGATGATATTTAATGTCGTATTAAAGCTAATTAAAATAATTGAATTATAAAATGTTTCACGCTGGTACATGGACAGATCTGATTGATTTAATGGAAAATTAACTCTGTTTACCATATTATTTTGACTTCACCCTAATTCGCAATAATTCTACATCAAATTGTTAATTTAGCTTATTAACTTTGTAATTTCATTAATTCTACTTGGTAAAAAGTGTTTATTTAAATAAAGAAATTGTAGTACAATAAATTTTCTTTTCTTAAAAGGTCAGGAACAGCCGAGCTTACAGTATACTCCCGTTGGTTTTGTTTTGTTTACAGAATAACACTCGTAGACGAGTGTCGTCAAGATGGCCGTGTCGCAATCGGAAGTCATGAGTACGGGCTTTCTATTGAGACGTGAGCGCCACCACGCGGCGGTATGTGGAACTGTGGTTTAATTTACCGATCGAGGCAAGACGAAGGGTCACTTCTACTGCAGCAGTGAACAAGTGAACATTGCTTTAAATTCAGTGTGTGTCGTGCATATAAATCTGTTATTGTGAGATTGGAAAATATAGTGATTCATTGTGTTAATTATTATTTTATTTGGAACCAACATTTCCCAAGATACGCCCATGGATAATAATGTTAGGATGGATGGTGAAGACACCCTTCCTCATCATACGTTATATTTTATACATCAATAATATTTAAATAATCAGTGTGGATGACTATAACATTACATATCATAAAAAAAACTGATTTACTTTGTTATTAGGTTCATGCTCAAATCTCTGGGGCTATGGAAAGAGTCTACTCCAGATGTGGATCTGCGGGAAGACATGGAGTATCCCATGAGCCCTGAAGATACTCAAATGGTAGTCGAAGGACGCATCACCGAAGTGGGACAGAAATACATTAAATTACACGACAAAACCGGACCGTGAGTATCAATTATATTTTTCTTCTTTATGGATAAATTATATTTAGGCACATACAAGAGGAGGAGGAATATTTATTAATGGGCATTATCTAAAAAATATATACAATCTGCATATTTTTCACAAATAGTTTATAATACTAATGTACGACAGGTATAACAGACATCATTTAAATATGTATTAGTTGAATCTGTGTGTAAAAAACCAGGCATCGCATAGATACCGGCCACGCTTAAACTTAAGATCACTCTTTAGTAACCTGGACATGGAGACTGTATTCACTTTTGATATAGGGCATCTTGGGTAAAGGATTATAAACTGCAGTATAAAACTATCTCTGACTACGAAAGATAATCTCTTGGGAAAGTCATTAAAGGTTATTAAAAGTAGAATAGTAGAGTTATAAAGATAGTACATAGCGGGGTGTGCGGATCAGACAGTCGTCACCGGCTCGTAGACCCGCTGTACCACGTGCAGGAGACTATCGTGAACGTGATGCGCGAGCTGGGCGCGCGCAGCTCCGACCCGCGCGTGATCCACCACGTGTGCGAGCGACTGCGCACGTCGCAGTCCCGCTCCGCACTCCCGCACCGACGCCGGCGCGCCCCCCCGCGCCCCCCCCCGCGCGCCCCTCGTACACATAGAAGGTACTACGAGTGCGGTCTATGGGGATTTGTTGTAGCCAGTATAGCTAGAATAATATGTTTGGTATCTTAAACTTAAGTTTAGTGTATGTCATTAATGTAACTAGAACCATATTTAGTACTGATTGTATAAGTAATTCATTGTAAACGTTGCCTCATAATATAGTAACATAATAAGTAAGCTTATGTATCAAAATGTTTTTTGAACTTAAATGTGGTTATTGTAATAAAACATTTATCTATGAACATTACATTACTATATATAGTAGTCTGTAATATTAACAGTCTAATAAAATATATATTTAAATAAACAGTCCATCAATTCGACACAATGGACCAACATTTTAGAATGTAAATTATATTATTTACATCCTAAAATGTTTGTACTTAATTAAGTATTTGTAATTTCAATTTTGCCTTTATGGTTAATATGGGCAATAAAATTAGAACAACTATTATCTTTATATAATCTTGTGGCTTTGGTCGTACCAAAATATAGTTTTAATATATGTATTATAGAAATATAAAAAAAATGTATTCAAACTTGTAATTCATTTTATTGTTGTATAAAATAATGTTATTTATGTTTGGTTTAAGGACTTTGTATATTAATTTATTACCTATATTTATGATAGCCTATATTTTTAGTGTCCATGATTATACATTTGTCTTTATATAGCTTAAGAGAGACAAACTCAAACTCCTTACTCTCTCGTATCGAAGAGCTTCGGACTTAGGCTGGCGCTGTACTGTTACGGCGACTGCGACGCGACGGCCATGTCATGAGAACAAACTCGTATAAACATAAGGCGGCGGCCGCCCTGCAACCAGTGAAATTTAATTGTTACTAGCGTCGCCGTCGCGTCGCTATGGCCTCGGTAAAAATCGATGGTTTATTGAATGAGCGTTCTCAATGCCGTAGAAAGCACTTTAAACAGTTGGTCATTATTGTCGTAATATCCATTTTGACAATTAGATAGGAAACTGCCACTGCACACCTTTACCTTATGGTAAACAGTAAAAGTTAAAGCCTGTTTCTAGCAATATATTTATTTATAAAAACTGACTATTGACTAATTATTTAAGATGCTCAGACAACTATTCTAAACCCCTTCTTGTTTAAAAATCATATCTATTCCCGCTGACAATTGAGACTATATTGTAGAGCCAGTGCGGAATCATCTGAAGAAACGACGCCGGACCAGGCGACAGTGTACGACGAAACTGCTCCGCCGCCAGCAATACAACAAGGAAGTGAATACGATAACGAAGCAGGACCTTCTAAACCGAACGACGATGATCATTACAAGTATGATGTTGATTTCAATATTTTTTTCAATAAATTCAATTGCTGGTGGTAATAAACATTAAATTGTGTTATTGGAATCTTGATTTTGATGATAGGGAAATAAAAAAAAGAAGATTACGGAGTAACAGCAAATACATACACCAAATATTTGCTATTAATAATAAAATTGTGATTTATGTATCTAAAACTAAACTTAACATTCATCTATAAAATACTCAGTTACAGTATTCATATTGGTTCGCTTTAAATTTCGGAGGTCGTGGGTTCAATCCCCACGCCGGACAATAAATCTTTGTGTAGATTCTAAGACTTCTTTTCGGGTCTGGTTGACTGAGGGACTTGGAAGGCACGTTAAGCCGTTGTTCCCGATTGTTATAACATAATCTATAATAATCGTATATCAAGGAATGGGCAGCAACGTTTCCTTGTGTGGTACAACATAATACTGCGGTCACCAACCCGCCTGCCAAGCAAATACCCTCCCCCGGGAGGAGGCCCGTGTTCAGCAGTGGACGTTATTTTACGGGCTAATGATGACTCATAAAATAAATTTCTTTTTAGGTTTAACGACGATCAAGAGCCAATCATAGCAGTGACAACTACTATTGAAGACACATATAAACATTACCCACAAGTTATGCTTTTATCGTAAGTAGCAAGATATATTTATTTTTATTAGACAACCTTCTTTCAAAATTTTAAATACAAAAAAATCTTATTTGAACATGAGATAGTATTTCACTGTCTTACATACATACATACATAAGCTCACGCCTGTTTCCCAGCGGAGTAGGCAGAGACAACGGACCTCCACTTACTAAGATCCCTACACACATCTTTCGCTTCATTCCCTCTCATAACATTCTTCACTGTCTTAGGACATTTAAAACGATTTATTTACATAATTTTGGTAAGAGTTCTTATGCGCCAAGACGCCAACGTGAGAACACTGTTCACGAAGCGCACCAAGATCCTTTGATGTGTGGACAAAAAACCGACAACATTCGGTTTGCTCGCCAATGTTGGCGCCAACCCAACACCGCTACCAACATACCGGCAAGTAGCCCTCTACACGTTGGCCCAATACCTTGGCCCAATGTGTACTGCGGGCTTTAAACTGTATAACAACGCATAGGAATAATATTTATCTTCAATGTTAAATAGTACTTAACATTGAAGATAATATAGTACTATCAAACTTTTGTAAATAAGTAATACTTTGTTGCAGTATAAAACGCTACTTGCGGCCGACGCAAAGGTTCTTCATGCGCATGCTGGCGCCGGGCGCGCGGGTTACGGCTGACATATACGCGTATATGTTCCTCTGTGATTTCTTTAATTTCCTCGTTGTCATCTTTGGATTTGCAGCATTTGGAGTGAGTAGTTTATGAAGATATAATATAGTTTTAAAAAATGTAATCGTAGCTGCAAATCTTAATTTTTTCCCCTTAGAAACGTGTTTTAAAGAGATTGATAAATTTTGACGATCGGTTGGGATCCAGCGTGGCTGTGTAATGCTTTTGAAATAAAAAAATAGTACATGTGTATGTAAATTCCTAAGTGCTAATTAATTTATTATTTCATTATTTCAAATAATATTAAAATCTATATTTTCATTCTAATATATAAAGTTGTTGTTTGCTTGGCTTGAACTCGCTAATCTCAGGAACTACTGGTCCTATTATATTTAATTATAAAGTTACTTCGGGAACGGAGGTTACCGGGGTGAAGCTAATCCTTGATACAATGAAAAAAAAATCCGATAAAATAATACCGGTATCTATAACTATTATTTTATTTTATAAAAATCTCAACTAGAAATATATGTAACTAACGTCTCTCTCTGTTATGTTTATTATAAATGCAATTTTTGTCTACATGGGATTTTGTGAAAGATATTTTAATATAAATTTAATAAAATAAGTTAAATATATAAATAAAATATTTTTATATTTACTAAAATATCTTATTCATCATCAATCACTTAAAACATTTCAAAATTTGATGTAAAGAAAAAAATATAACGATTAGAAATAAGCTATTCTCTCTTATACTTTTTTTTCTTACAGACACACCAAGGCGACGGTGGCGTGCAAGCGTACTTAGAAGAGAACAAAGTTCCTATTCCGTTCCTCGTGATGTTGATCCTTCAGTTCGGTCTGATCGTTATCGACCGTGCTCTCTACTTGCGCAAGTTTATGTTAGGCAAGATACTGTTCCAGTACGCGTTGATCATTGGCGTGCATATATGGATGTTCTTTGTACTGCCGTTTATAACTGAAAGGTAAAGCGATTTTAGTTTTATTGATAGTGCTATTATTTTGTGGATGGACATACGTGGTTAGCCATGAGGCTTTTGCTACTTCACCGGGCTTTAAGGCGAGCAGTGCTCTTCTTAAAGCAACGTGCTTAAAAACTACAAACCAAGCCCCGTGTGGTACTTGGACCTCGGGTCGATTGACATTGCATTATGGTTAAGTAGAACCAAGTATAGCAAAATTCTATATATAAAAATACAAAACAATTTACTTTCATATAGCTTAATAGAAAGTGGGTATTCGGAAACTATTATTTCGCCCGTTTATCCTATAAATGTTTATATTATAATACTTAATAAATTTATTCCACACATATCATATTTTTTCTACTATAAGTATCAAGAATCTTCGTAGGACTTATTTAATTAAGAGATTTGTTTTATGGTTTATTTTTATTAAGTAACGTTGCAATACCAAGTTAGTATATATTTTTTTTCATTTTGTATTTTCTTTATCACACAATCTAGAACATTCAACGCCCTCCTCCCCCCGCCCATGTGGTACATGGTGAAGTGCGTGTACCTGTTGCTGTCCGCGTATCAGATACGTTGCGGCTACCCGCGACGTATCATCGGCAACTTCCTCTGCAAGGCGTATCACTTCCTCAACATGATCTTCTTTAGAGCGTAAATAATTTTTTACTTTTTTTTATTAGTGGTTAAAGAAAGATAATACATGTAATTCAGTATATCACACGTAAGACAATATACAGCATTCATAGTTGCATACTACTAAGATATAATGTCAATATAATAGACGAAAATAAAAAAAAATCCTATTTTGCGTGGTCGTCGATTTGTGGTGACTATATTAGACTTTAATAATCAAAACATATTTCCACGTTAGTCTTATCTAGTTATAATTTTTTTTAATTGTGAACGATTGCACATTGGTCCTGGTCTTGTAAAATTTAGTTAAATATTTCAAAATGTATTGTATTGCATGTATACAGATTCATGGCGATACCATTCCTGTTTGAGCTTCGTACATTAATGGACTGGATTTGGACCGATACCTCCATGACGCTTATGGATTGGCTCAAGATGGAGGATATATTCGCTAGCGTATTTCTTCTTAAGGTAATATAAGTATCCCTTATTTAATACGCATATCAAGGGCATTTAATAAAATTGTACTTTATATTAGATGCATTTGAAAGTAAAGTCATGAAAGTAAAAAAAAAATAGAGGAGAGAATTGTTATTAAAAAACAAGCTATCGTTGACGTCACCTAGCTTACCAGGTATTGTTATAGAAATTGAAAGTGTTTGCAAAATCTAATCTCAATAAAGTGAAAATAAGTAGGTAATTTAGTTTAGTTGAATAATTTGTTCAGGAAAAACTGCACATTAAATGAAAGCTTATGAATCTTATTCTCTTTTTGGGTTTCACAGATAAATCAAGGCTTAGAGCATAACACTATACAACATACTCATTACATTTAAATGGCGTCTATGAATATGTCAACCTGTGCGTGTCACTCCGAGAAGAGCAATTTACATGTGTCTATGGTTTTCCTGAGTTTATCGTAAATTCGTGGATGTATATATTTTATTTTATATTAAAAGAGTTTACGTTTCTCGAGTGTCTCAATGCCAGAGCTAGCCGACGACGTCCAATCGTTGCACTGGCGCCCAACGTGGGGTCAACATGCCAACATAATAATATAAAGCTAATAAAAGTGAATTTCGCTTATACAATTAGCTACAATTTTTTGTTGTGTAGTGTTCCCGATACGTAGAGGACGAGTTCCCTCAGCCGCGCGGCGCCAAGAAATCCAGCGTGTCCAAGTACTTGGTGGGCGGCACCGTGCTCGCCTTCGTCATCGCCATCATATGGTTCCCGCTTGTGTTCTTCGCGTTTGGAAACTCGGTAAATATATTTAATTTATCTAGTATAATATTATAAAGAGCAAAGATTTGATTGTTGGTTTGCATTGAATAGGCTCCGGAACTACTCGACCGATTTCAAAAAATCTTTCACCATTAGAAAGCTACGTTGACCATGAGTAATAAAGGCATAGTCATCTTCATTTCAGCCGTAAGACGTCCACTGTTGGACATAGGCCTCCCTCATAGATCTCCATTTGTTGCGGTTAGAAGCGGCCTGCATCCACCGTGATCCTGCGGCCTTAACCAGATCGTCCGTCCATCTAGTAGGTGGACGTCCTACGCTACGCTTGCCGATCCGCGGTCTCCATTCGAGAACTATTCGGCCCCAACGGCCATCTGTTCTCCGTGCTATATGGCCTGCCCATTGCCACTTCAACGAACTAATCCGTTGGGCTATGTCGGTAACCCGCGTTCTTCTACGTATCTCCTCATTTCTAATTCGATCTCGTAGATAAACCCCGAGCATAGCCCTCTCCATAGCACGTTGAGCGACTCTGAGCCTTTTCATAAGGCCTATAGTGAAGCACCGCGTTTCGGATCCATAGGCAACACACACAGGCATAGTAATGCGGGGGATCTAATTTTTATGTTAAGTTACGCTCTTACTAATATCATTAAATTGAAAGGTACGATTTATATGTATATTGCTCGATCATAGCATGAATGAATCTTACTTCACAATACTTTATTTTTTAATTTAACTAATTTTAAACTAAATTGACTTTAATAAATATTTCTATTTAGGTTGGAGAGCCGAACCCACCTACAGACGTGACAGTGAAGCTACGTATCGGACCGTTCCTACCGGTGTATCAAATGTCAGCTCAGTCACACAACATTGATGTGTAAGTCACTTTTTATCATTATTATTATCAAATTCCCCTAATATTTACATCAGTTACCTCGCTCGATTAGAAAATGAATAACAATTTTAATTTGGCTATGATATGTTATAATGGTGGTATGGTATTTCACTAGCTCAAAGTATAGTCGCGTATTGACTTTTCTTCTTGAGATATTGTAAGAACGGGTATAAACAACACTATATCTGGACAAAAACAATACTCGTCATGTTGGGTCGTCGACCTATATTTTATAACTTTTATGGTAAATATGACGGTACCAAGTTACAAAATTTGATAAGCTGCACCATATTTATTCTACAAACATACATATATTTACTATAAAAGTGAGTCAAGACACTACGGTGCTATTCCTACCCGTACTTACAATCAACACTACAGATGGCAGCGCTCTATTATCATTATCAGCAGCCCGTGTAACTCCTCTGAAAGGAGGGTTTTGCAATAGTCACACGCTAGGCAGGCAAGTTGGTGACCGCGGTATTATATTATATATTTCCTAATCCACAGGAAAACGCTGCTGCCCGTTCTTTGGTATACAATTGTTATAGATGACGATATAACAATCAGGACCTTTTTTTTGTGACGGACATATTTTGTTAGCTTTTGCTACTTCACCCGGCATAAAGGCGAGCAGAGCTCCTAGATGAAAGGTTTAAACACTACAAACTAAGCAACCTGCGCAAGAGGGCGTCCCCTGTGGGACTTGGACCTCGACTCAGAGTGGTCGCTGACGGGGAGATTGAGGGATTTATGGATTTTAGTTTTTTTTTAACAATCAGGACCAACAGTATATTGTAAGATTCGACCTATTAACTATTTATTTATTCTATCAGGTTCAAGGAACAAGACTACACGCAGCTAAGCAACATGTACTCCCGCGACCGCACGGCTCAAACGTTCCTGTCTAACTACATGTACAACGATATAGCCGTGGTCACCATCAATCCTAATTCTACCATGAAGTGGGAGATATCGCCGCCTGAGCTAGAACGATTAGAACGCGAAGCTAAGTCCAGTTAGTATAAACCCTATTACTATTTTGAATGCAAATGGAACTGAATGTATGTTACGTTTTCTTTCTGATAGAGATTGGCTATACCATTGGAAAGGTTTAGTCGCATAATGTCTAATTCGCGAATTATTATTATTACGAATGAAATGCAAACAATAACTGAAAAAATATTCAAAATAAAAATCACAGATTATTATTGTGTTATCGCGTAAACTGCCCGAAGTCACTATTCTACGGCGACGTGGTCGTGGGCAAAGGTTCAGTTTCTGGTGCCCCACAAACATGCCGTTATTCTGACCTTATAGACTGCATACCCCGCTAGCTTAAACCATAGCTCCGTAAATGCAACAACTCAATATTGTACCGATGGTATGTGAGCCGTTTTTATTTATTGTAGTGTTACTTTTTACACAGTTTAGTACGCAAACTGGCATATTCTTCCATTATCAATATTTAATAAAACATTTCTCGTTCAGAGCGTGAATACTGGTTATTGCCGAATTTGTTAAGAACGACGACGGTATTGATTCGATCGATCTAAGACTAAAAGTCTAACTATCGGTTAAAAACTTTCAGTTCGGAAACAATTACTTTAACTAGGACCTAGTTAATAGGTAGATAGATTTTACCATTATACTTTCAACTTTACCTTTTACCATTATGGTAATAATCCATTATTTTCTTATGCTTGTTATTCTATTGCTTATTTTCCAGATGACACCCTTCTAGTAAGATTTACATACGTAATAACGCACCCGACGAACGCGGTCCCCAATCCACCCACTATCGAGGACCATAGAGAAGTGCCTCTAGAGGCGTACATCGACGGACACGTAAACCCAGAGAGGACAACATTGTTGGAATTATTGAAGGGCACTGCTACGCCTGATACCTGGTGAGTTAAATCAGATATTTATTTCTTAGAATATACATTAAATACAATTTACTCGTTTTAACCGGCTAGCTACACGGCAAGTCCCATGTTTTCCCACGGGTGTCCTTCGAGGCGATTAAGGGACATACATCTCATGAATGGGAAGCAACATCTATCAGCTCAAGGATAGATAAAGATAGGAAAGGAAAGAAAGAAGGTCTGTTAAGAGGAGACCCATATATGTTAAGCATTGGACGTTAACGGGCTGACAGAAATATTGAAATCGGTCTAGTAATTCCGAGGCTTATTCTACATTTGATTGTTGGTCCTACCAACAATCAAATGTAATCAAATCACAATGTTATATTTTGTCAATATGTTTCATACAATCAATTTATAATATTAGTATAGATAATACGCAACCTAAGATATTTTGATATATATGTCTCAATCAGTTAGATCAATTACACATAACTACCATTTTGAATGTTTTTTACAGGCTAAACGTTTCGACTTTGTTCCCGAAATTCTTGAAGGTTTTCAACAAGGGAACCACTAAACCGGCGTATCAATTAATGCCTATAGTTAAGGAAGGTGGTAAGTGTATATATGATAAGCTGTAAAAAGAATTTTGCACTTTAAGTTATCCAATTTTATAGATATTTAATTTACCAATGTTTTTAATGACTTCTAATGCTACTGCAAAGGGCTTTTCCGAATTCAAAAACAAGAAGTTTCTAGAACTTTATATTACGATTTGTTAGTAACCAAATATTTGGAGCCTTATTTCTACGACATTAGGTTGATATTATGAGATAATTTCTATTTTGACAGTAGAAAGTAATAAAGAATCGTTCGTGACATACTGAAAACCGTTTCTATACCAGGAACTCTTGTCTATCTTGAATATTTTCTTGTGTAACAATACAAACACTTAAATAAAATGCCATTTATTTTTCAGTTCCACTGGATGATGACACGCGGCTGTATCGCGACGTGCAGATTAGGTTAGAGAGAGATAACGGCGCTATGTATTGGCGCGTAAGAGAAAAATGTGAATTGAAGGTGAGTTTTTTTATATCAATATAAGTGAATATGTACAATGTTATTATGCGGGTTATTTTAAAAGGCGTAGGCTCTATTAATTGCTTTTGTGTATTTCACATTGCGTATATTCGTAGCAATTACATGTTTATTCGTAGCAATTAAGGCTGACCCTACCCCCTACCCCCGCAGTTGACACACGCTCAAGAGACGTGCACGCCCAATGTGGGTTAACCCTAAGTCCAACTGCGGTTTTTACATTTATTAGTTCACCGCTTGTTATACATTGTTCAACCATTTTATAGTAAACTATCTTCCCGCGCGCAGATTCATCCGCGTAACTCCCGTTCCCTTAAGAACTTCATAAGAAAGAATTATTCAATTTGGTCCAGTAGTTGCTGAGATTAGCGCGTTCAAGCAAACAAACAAACTTTTCGGCTTTATATATATTATATTAGTATAGATTGTTTTTTTATCTAACTGATTCTTTGAACATTGGAATAATGATTTGGATTGTATTGTTTCTAAGGAAACCATCGTTTTTATTCCAATTATCACCAAAAGCATATAAAACAAATCCGCCTTCACAACATATAAAATCTCTTTGTATTTTCTCATGTTTACTATAACAGTTTCTAATCAAAATACATCAATTAATATGACAATTCTTTGGCAGGATGCACTAGTATCCATCCCTATGAACAACTGCAACATGCTGGTCATGTACACGTTCAACGACAAGTTGTTCCCGGAAACATTGAACTTCATCTCCGGTAGCGGGTAAGTGAAATTTCGACATGATGACTTTCAGTACCACTTAAAATATCATAGTTTATAATGTCAATATAAATATCACTAGTAGTCTAAGATCCGATTAAGAAGGACATTCACCGATCTGGTTCCTGGATGAAAAGTTTTTTTATTTCCGCGCGCGGCTTCTCCCGAGTAACTTCTTCTTTTCGTGTCGACCTGCCCGGCTAGCATAGGCAGCGCGACTCGAGTCTACTCTACGGAGGCCGACCAATCACATTGCATAAAGTGTCACGTGACAGTGCATTTCTGCAATGTGACGATCTGCCTATGCTAGCCGGGCTGGCGTTCAAATTTGAGAAGACCAGTACTCGGGCACTGACCCTGCACTATCAGTGGCGTTGCACAGGTCCTCGCGTGTACAGGTGTTACACGCAGGGCAGAATAGGAGGTGCGCCATGCAGCCATGCATACCGCCATGTGCGGCACCAAATGTAGGAACTTCATAATTATATATAAGCCTTCCTCGATAAATGAGTTACTAAGACTGAAAGATTTTTTAAATCGGACCAGTAGTTACTGAGATAATCGCGTTCAAAGCTAAAGAGTTTGTTTATATGCATAAACAAACTCTTTAGCTTTATATATTAGTATAGATTTCCGAGGAATGGTATTGCCATAGTCACGCTACCACGCTTGGCGGGCGGGTTGGCGACCGCAGTATTATATTGTAACACACAAGGAAACACTCCTAACAGTGACCAGATATACGCTAGTTATAGATGATGTTATAACAATCGGGACCAACGGCTTAAAGTGCTTTCCGACGCACGGAGGGTAGCCTAGGAAAGAAATATTAGACTTTACATAAAGATATCTAGTCCGCTGTGGGGATCGAAGCTATGACCTCCGGGACTTAAAGCGAGAATTATGCCACTGCACAATGGAAGTTGTCAACAATATTTATGTGATTCACAATTTAATTGCAAAGTTAAGACTGTTGTTTACTGAAGTAGTTACTAAAATAAATGATATAATTTGGCAGTATCATCGGTTTGTACACGACATTCGTGTTCCTGGCGTCGCGTGTGCTGCGCGGGTTCTTCTCCGGCATCTACACCAAGATCATGTTCGACGACTTGCCGAACGTGGATAGAGTGCTACAACTATGCCTCGATATTTATCTGGTAAACGTTTTTTTTTATAATTATCACATCATATAATTTTTTGTTTGATTTGTCGTGTATCAACAATGAGAATTATATCATCATCATCATCATCAGCCCGTATAGCGTCCACTGCTGAACATGGGCCTCCTCTCGAGGGAGGGTCACCACGCTTGGCAGGCGGGTTGGTGACCGCAGTATGATGTCGTAATACACAGGGAAACGCTGCTGCCCGTTTCTTGGTATACAATTGTTATCATCATCATCATCATCAGCCCGTATATAGTCCACTGCTGAACATGGGCCTCCTCCCGAGGGAGAGTATTGCCATAGTCACCACGTTTGGCAGGCGGGTTGGTGACCGCAGTATTATGTTGTAACACACAAGGAAACGCTGCTGCCCGTCCCTTGATAAACGATTATTATAGCTGATGTTATGACAATCGGGACCAAAGGCTTAACGTGCTTTCCGGGGCACAGAGGGTAGTCCCTCAACAAACCAGACCCGGAAATAAATCTTAGAATTTATACAAAGATTTCTTGACCGGTGTGGGGATCGAACCCACGACCTCCGAGATTTACAGCGAGCCAAATACTGCTACGCTACGGAGGTTGTTGTTAATTATTACAAATTATATATAAATATTAATGAAATACGATTACGTTATTCCAATAATAATATTTCAAAGAATCAGATTTTTCTTCTATGATAGTTAATCAAGCAAAAACGGGATATTACCCCCGACATATCCGGAAAGGGATGCCATTAATTTTATTCATGTTTCGAACTTATAATGGATGATGGCTTTATTAAAAATCCACTATAATCCAGAGTGGCTAGCAGTAGCTGTCTCTCGTAAAATGTGTTTGGTAATTAAACCGTTTGATTATAATCATCTGTTTACGTATCGTGGTCACAGTTATTTTTTTGTCATTTTTAATGCTATCAATACATCATACACACTCATGTTCTGCAGGTTCGTGAAGCACTCGAACTCGCTTTAGAAGAAGACTTATTCGCCAAGTTAGTGTTCCTCTACCGCTCTCCGGAGACTATGATCAAATGGAGTCGACCGAAGCAAGAGGAGGAAGAGCAACGAGCACTAACACCATCCCGCTGAATTACCACATGTCATGTTCCACTGTGGAATAAAACTGCTAGTTCTGATAAAACCACTTACTACAATATGAAATGGAAACTATAATATAAAGTAAATAATATTTTAACTTTCAGTTAGTGGGAACTCTTGTAAGCATTGCTCAAATGAAAGAGAGAAGAGTAAGCAATGCAGAAAAGATTTGTACCTTTTTTAGTATATTATACATAATAGTTTTGAAAAGCATCGTACGACACCAATGATAAAAATGTTTGATTGTCATGCAATCAGCATTGACAACTGGTAAAATAGTTTCTGCTTTATATTGTATCTTATTGTGGTTAAAGTACTGATATTATTGAGAGTTAGCGAAGCAGATAATATCTATCAGAAAGGCTTGTAAAGGCCATAGTTTGGAACTAGTAGGTTGGAAAGAAGCTATTCATGACAATGCAGTATATAAGCCTATGAAGTCTCATTGATAAGGTTTGCATCTTTTGAAATGTGGTATTTGTCATCTGGGTTTAAACACTATAGACATTGCTAGAGTTACTTTACTACTTAGCTTTTGCTAGTCAATTTATCTACAATTATTTGGAATACTACTTATACCTTTTTATATTTTCTATAATGTGTTTACAATTTAGATGACAATGACTGCAGATCAAACTAGTTCCAATAATATTTAGTTACTGCTCTAGACGTCCATAAGGTCTTAATATTTTATAATGTTTGCATAAGATTTGCAACCTGCATCACATCGACTATAGAACGTAAGTTGTACAGTAACATAGATATAATTTAAGAATAATGGTGCATATTTTTATTCTGTTAATTAAATTTAAAGCAATGAAATCGAATATTTGGTCTTAATTTAAAATATTTATGATATACAAATAAAATATACATTTTTTGATTCGTTGCACCAAATTATATAAGCGCACACAAACTCCGAATTTTATTATTCGTACTTAAATTTTAGTGCATTCCTAGAATATATGAATCATGTTAGTTAATGCTCTCTTAATTTAATTATGGAAAAACAAAGTTACTGTATCAAAGCTCATTGTTGTTTATATTTTTTGTGTACAGATTTTTATGACATATTCACTTTATTTTTTGTTTGATTTATTTATTTACGGAGTCTATCGTTACATATAATTTTATTTACTTTTAAACTTGTTTGTACATATACTTTTGTATACATTCTATACACCTATTGAAATTTATAGTTTTCTACAGAGGTCATCTGACTCTAGTATATCAATAGTCTATTAGCCAAATATTACTTACCTCTGCATGACTGATAGCTTATACCTACTTGATCTTTTTTTTTACTTCATATAATCCAAAATACATTTTTGAGAAATAATATTGGGCAATTTACAGCATTATTATGTAAAGTAGGACAAAGTTTAATATTTTTACAAGTACATAAATAATTATATCAAATTATCTTTGTACTAGCCGCTGCCTTCCTGGCTTCGCGCGCCTATATATTTTTTTTTTCTGTAGTTGCCTGTCACTACCTTACAACCCTCCCAACTATCTAAATACAATAATTACAGTACTCTATAAAACACGAAGTACAAACAGTGTAACACTTATACCAATAAATTAAGGTAGATTCTACAAACATTATAATTTCATAACTTATAGATTTACTTATATAAAGTAATTTGTATACTATTTAGTTTAGAATGTGAATGTGTGCAATACGGTAATGGCAATACCCCAGCTATGGATAAAAATATTCTTACGATGATCTTAATGTTCGCAAAACAAAAAGGCGACGAAGTTCCAATGAAAATTTATAGGTATAATGTATAAAATTATTTAAAAAAGTTTATAACAATAATGCTGTTTCATCAATTCTCAATAGAGTTGTTTGCCCGACATTCTAAGTATGTATTACTGAAAAAGATTGTTATATAGTTCGATTTTTAGTAGTTCCAATTTTTTTGAATACACCAAGATCTTGAGCAAATGTCTGCACAAAATTATTACCTTCATTTAGTTTTTAACCTACAAAAGAGTTGCAATAAGTAATTTATTGTTACTATTACAAAAATTATATATAATGCATTTGATAATACTTAAATTATAATGAAGTAAGGAAAACTGAACACTTTTGTATTACGATTGTTGTATTTAAGCTGCATTTAATGTTGTCAATTTGTGATAATAAAAGTCGTATGAAATGTTTAAGGGTTGCTTTATTAAATTTCTGTTACAAAATTTTGTTCACACAACATTTAAATCTAAGAAAAATCAAAATATATGCTACACAGATATGCGAATGATCACCCCCGACTTAGTCGATGAATGTGAACTCAAATATATGCGTAAGCACCTGTCAGTGACAGTAAAAAAAACAGTTCATTCTTAACTTATTACCATCAACCTAGGAGCTATGTTCATTGACATTAGTTCTTGGAATAGTAGTTTAGCCGCATAAGGTAATCTTATTTGAGATATTTGAGTTTTATTCTTACAACCTTTACATTCAAAAGTATTGTTACGTAAATTCGCAATTGCTATCAAACCGCACAAGTTGCATACGTGTATACGATAAGGATCCGAAACTTCAAAAAGTCGCTCACGCAGAAATTGAGCAGCGCCGTGCGCAATCTGACAATCACGTTCCATTTCTCCAAAACGTAAACCACCGTCTCTGGCTCTGCCCTCCATAGGCTGCCTGACAAGGATTTGCACCGGTCCTCTAGCCCTCGAGTGAATTTTATCATCCACCATGTGCTTAAGACGCTGGTAATATGTAGGGCCCAAAAATACTTGAGCGTTTATCTTTCGTCCTGTGTGTCCATTATACATGACTTCGTTTCCACGAAGATGATATCCATACTCTTGTAGAAGTGAAGAAATCTTTTGCACGTTCACGGCGTCATTGAATGGAGTAGCATCACCAATTTCACCTTTATTAGAAGACACTTTACCCTGAATACATTCGATCAAGTGACCAATTGTCATACGGGAAGGGATGGCGTGAGGATTGATAATGATATCAGGGGTTAAGCCTTCACAAGTGAATGGCATATCTTCCTGTCTGTATTGAATACCGCAGGTTCCTTTTTGTCCGTGGCGAGAAGCAAATTTGTCTCCAATCTGTGGAATACGCACAGATCTTACACGAATTTTACAAAACTTATATCCCTCACTATTCAGAGTCAACATTACTTGGTCTACAATACCAGTTTCACTGTTTCGCAAGAAAGTAGAGGCATCACGCTTTGTATGGCGTTTAGTTGTACCTTCTAGTTCATCATCATTCTCTGGTAAGGTGATTGTTTTTCCAATAACTACATCATCTCCAGACACTCTTATGCCTGGAGCAATAATGCCATCATCATCTAATTTATCATATAAGGCATTTCTCATGCCTTGACATGTTTGTCTGGTAGGTTTTTCAAATTGTTCTTCTTGATCACCAATTCTCTTTGACTCATAGTCTTTGTATGATCGGTAGAAAACTGATCTAAAGAAACCTCTCTCTACAGCTGAAGCATTCAAGATGACACTGTCTTCTTGATTATAACCAGTATAACATAGAATGGCAACAATTGAGTTAATACCTGCAGGTAGTTCTCTGAAACGTAAGTACTCCATGGAACGGGTAGTAACTAGGGGTTTATGAGGGTAGTACAATACATGAGCAAGTGTGTCCATTCTGACATGGAAGTTTGTAATATATACACCCATGGCTTGTTTACCCATAGCACTTTGGTAAGTGTTCCTAGGACTCTGATTATGATCAGGGAATGGAATAATAGAAGCACATACTCCTAATATCATAGCAGGATGAATTTCACAATGAGTGTAAGTGTTACAGTATGCATACTCTTTAACTTGTGCCAAATCATCTGGGCTCATGGCAATCATTACAGTTTCTTCCTCTAAGGTGTCAATATACTCTACAACTCCACTTGCTACTAAATTTTGCCATCCATAGTTATTGAAATCTCTCTCTTTAAGGTCATCAATATGTTTTTTCTTTAATAAAAGCGCTCCGTTTTCTACAATTAACAAAGGACGACAAATTCTGCCTGCATCTGTGTATATTCTTATCTCTCTATCTCTAATGTCACGAATCATGCTTACTTCAGATACAATAATGTCCATCTGTCTTCTAAGTTTCCTTAAAGTAGCCATAAGTTGTTCAGGATCTCTATGAATACCAACCCAGCAACCATTTACAAAGATCTTGGTGGCATCTGCTATAGCTGAAGGTGCAATTTCCTCAAGATTCTCCATAGACCATTCCTCCAAGAACTCAAGAATGGGAGATGGTTGGCTTCCAACTGAAATGTAAGCCATCAAAGCAAGATTCTTTACCAATCCTACAGCAGCCCCCTCTGGTGTTTCTGCAGGGCAAATCATTCCCCATAGTGTGTTATGCAACTGTCGAGGTTTGGCTAATTTTCCATCTCGTCCAATTGGAGAATTGACACGTCTCAAATGTGACAATGTTGATGCAAAGGTCAATCTATTCAATACTTGTGATACCCCAGCTCTAGCTTGATGAGCTTTCTTCTGATCACCCCAGTTACCAGTAGCTAGGGAGTACCTGAGCCCATCTGTTATTATCTTGGTTTTGATAGCAAGCTCCAGATTGAAGTCCTTTCCTCTATCAATAAACTTCTGGGCATACATGCGAACTTCTTTCAGCAGATTTTTAAATAAGCCTCTGAATAAAAATGCCAGCAATGGTCCAGCCAAATCCAATCTCTTGTTACCATAATGATCTCTGTCATCCAATTCACGTCGACCCAAAGCAGCTAATAAAAGTCTGTGGACCATGTATCCCAAGAAATAGGCTTTTTTAGTTTCACAGAAGTCTGAAACTCCAACATGTGGTAACATTTCTTTTTGCAAAATTTCTTTAGCATATTTAATACGCTTTTCTTTAGTCACACCTGGGCGGGCACCACGGGCACCAATAAAGTTGAGAGCTACATTCTGTTCTTGAATTACAAAAGCCTCATCTAGGGAAGGCTTTACCATTTCCATCATCTCTGGATCATCAAAATCATAAATTATATGCTCCAAAATATCTCTGTCAGCTACAAATCCCAAAGCTCTAAATACAATCATAATTGGGATTTCTTGTTTAATATATGGGACAATAGCAATAATTCTTTGACCAATTGCAGATTTTTTAATGTTTTGTCCTCCTCTAGCCATCATGTTGACCCACAGAGTTGAAGTAGGTCGTGAACTATGTTCTAGACAGGACCGAATTTCAGTTTTGTAAGCAAACTTGCCATCTTTCATACTAAATACATATACAGTATTAGTAGCCATTTTTTCCTGGGCAATCAAAACTTTCTCAGAGCCGTTGATAATAAAATAGCCACCAGGGTCAAGTGGACACTCATTTAATTCAGACAAATCTCGATCAGTCAAATTGTTCAAGAGGCAATAGGTAGACCTCAACATGATGGGAATTTTACCAATAAATGTCTTTTGATGTTGAGTCTCTACTGGATCTTCATGTTCCTTGACAATAGTTTTGGTTATATCTACATAGAGTGGTGCAGAGTAAGTAAGGTTGCGAAGACGAGCTTCATTAGGCATCATAGGTGATGGAGCACCATCTTTTTCCCAGTGCGTTGGTTTTGATAGATAAATTTGATCAAACTTCAATAGGTACCTCGGTGGAGTTTCAATTTCACCGGATGAATGTTGAGCTTCAGCTTGAAGTTCTATTGGAGGAGAATCTTCCACAATACGTTGGACAGACATCTGAATGAACTCATCGAAACTGTCCAACTGTTGGCGTACTAAACCTTTTTCATCAAAATAAGCGTTGATCACAATCCAACAGGCTTCCTGCCATAGTTCTGATGAAATCTCCTCCACGTCAATTTCCTCATACTGATCATCTTCTGTATCGTACATGATGGAAGAGGAGAACGGAGTCGTTCTCCTCAACACAAATAGGTATTAATATTATTTGTAATTTGATGAACCACGCAATCACAATTTGTAGGTTGCAGAGTTCGTTTGACAATGCTAATGTAAAATGGCGTCTCCTTTGATGTTGCCATTAATAAATTTATGTTTCCCCGACATTTCAAATAAAATAAGGGGTCACGAAGTCCGAACATAAAGTTAAAGGTTTATCGTATTCAAAGAAATGTATAATTAAATTTGTAGTTTGACGAGATATCCTCAACAAAGCGTTACAATGTATATAAAACCCCCGTTCAAATTTTTTATGCCGGTCTCATATGAAAAACATTTTATAATAAGCAAATCTTAAATAATAACATAAATAAAAAAATCGGTGCAAGGGTACAAACATGAACACCACAGATAACAATCGGAAACAATATATCGATATTTTGTTGTATATAATAGTGTAGTCTGATTAAAATTCATATCGATCTGGGAACACGATCTTCGATCTTGGAGCATCCCTAGTGATGTTTTGTTTGAGAATTGAGAGTTCTATTTGACGATTTTTGTGATTTGAGATGATTCATGTCGGATTGAAGTGCATTGAATAATTAGTTTAATTAATAATTTGTAGTTAATATTTTTATTTGATAATATGGATCCTACAAGGAGAAATAATACAGAAGAACAACGCTGCATAATCGGCTTACAAGATTTGAAAATATCCAACAAAGTGGAAGATGTTACTGAGCAAGCGCACGGTGCCGTAACATCGAACACAAGTTCGTTGGCTAAAACCCGACCAGTGGGCGCGATAGAGAGCTTTGTTCTAGATAATAGCCAAAATAATCGACAGGATTACAGTTTTTATGAGAGATCAAATGTCATAGCAGCCTCAAAGTTCGCTACACCTAAACGAGTAGAAACGATTGCGTCGATCAATAAGCGCGATATAAACACTGCAGCTCTGCCTTCTAGTCCTACGCGCTCCATCGATTCAATATCACAAAGGTCGCTTAGTTATCAAACTGATGACTTATATGAAATTCCTGCCATTCCAAACGCCCAATATCCACCACCGGTGTACGAAAATATAGATTACTACGGCGAGCAGCGATCACCGCAGCCGCCCTACTACCACCAGCTGTACCAGCAGCCGTCCGGGGACGGGTACTACGACACCCGCTACAGCAAGGCGCAGCCACAGGTGCCCGTCAATTCTAACGCGAAACATAACCCGACAGTCTACGAAAACATGTTGTGTTCCGATAACGACAATAAAAGTGAATATAAACCTCCGCCGAATCACGACCAGCGGTTTATACAACAGGGGTCCGTCCCCGGCCCACAAGTGCCTAATGCTAGTGTCACCAGAAACATGTCCCAGATATTAACAAGTGAGAAAGTTAAAGACAAAGTACCTCCTCCACCACCTTACAACTTAGCACAAGATAATCCAAGTAGTGATTATACAGTGATGAAATCAGCACCTCCAAAGTACACAGATGTCAGTGCTCTACTCAAGAATGATAACACCATTAGTTTTGATGATAAAATTGTGACAATTCCTTCCACGGCAATATATGCATCAATTGCACCAAGTGCTCAAAGGCCTAAGGCTAATATTGCCACGGAGGTACAGACAGCTACATCTAGCCCTAAGTTCTTTCATCCAAAACCAAATATTGGTAACAGCACTGTGAAAGATAAAACACCTATAATGAATGGAGGGTACACTGCAAAGCCAGCTGTTGTTAATAGAATGCAAATAGTGGATGATACTAATGGTTCAGACTATGTTTGCATGACAGGAGGGAATCCTGCAACCACAGTGGCTGCCATCAATAGGGATAATGTATCAATAACTTCAGAGTCTATAGGATCTAGGAATTTAGTGTCTGGGCTTACTTCATTATGTTCCCCGGCACAGTCTCCAGCACCTAGTCCTACTCCAAGTTCTGTGTCACAATTATCGGGAGGGTCTCGAGGTTCAGGAGGCCGTGGTAAGAGCTTGTTGCCATACAGCATCACTCCTCCTCGGCCCCCAGGCCCTAGTGAGGCTCAGAGGAAAATTGAGGAATTGACCCGACAGCTTGAGGAAGAAATGGAAAGACAGGATGAAGAGGGTGAATACTTTGGTAAGTAATGATTCATATACTTTCAAAAAAAAACTATTTTACTATAAAAAATAATTCAACTAAGTAAAAGTTTTATTTAATTGGTTGTTTCCATATACACACATTCATAAGTATTCTTTTCATCATATACCTACATGTAGGTGTCATTGTATTGTGTCCCAACAAATTTTGATTATAATCTATCTAAAATATGCAATGATACTTGTACTGAATAATGTTTGTGTTATCAATAATACTATCTATTATAGTAAACTAATTTAAATGGTATGCCCATTCTAAACTCTCAGTTATGCTTATCTAATATTATTTGGGTCATTAAAATAAGTTGATCAGAATATTGTTTATTGTTCTAGAGAACTTCAATGTAATAATATCTATAAATATAGCTCAGAAGCATAAAGTCAGATGTATCAGAAACATTTGTTGCATGTTTCTTTATCGTAAACTGACACTTTCAGCCAATTGCTTCTAAAGTATATGACATTTATTTATTTTTTATTTAAAACTCTTAAACTCACTGCAGGTTTAGAAACCTAATGCGATAGCTACGCCTACTTATAATATTAACTATTTTAAATAACACTATTAGGTACTAACATTTACAAATAACTTGACACAAAATTCAACATCCGTCCTTATGTTTCTGAGGTCTAGATATTTAAACAGATGTGTGATGTTTTGTCTAGGAATTTGCCATACATGTGGTGCGGGAGTGACAGGTGCAGGCCAGGCCTGCCAAGCGATGGGGAACCTATATCATACAAACTGTTTCATCTGTTGCTCATGTGGCAGAGCTCTGAGAGGCAAAGCATTTTATAATGTACATGGTAAAGTGTACTGTGAAGAAGATTATTTGGTTAGTATTGTTTTACTGCAACTTTGTACTAAGTAACTGAATGATAGAAAAAGTTGATGTTATGAAACTTTAGTTAGACTTTTTAGGTTTTCTCAGTACATTTGAATGAATTATTGGTTTTATTTGATTTCAGTATTCAGGCTTCCAACAAACTGCTGAGAAGTGTGCTATATGTGGTCACCTTATTATGGAAATGGTAAGAACTTAGTAAGGAATTTTTCATAAGTCTCATATTAATCAATTTGTCATCTCAGTTGTTTGTAATATACATATATCAATAATTTTCAAGTACACTTCCAGATTGTTACACTATAATGTATTGGTACCTAATGGTATTCTCACAGTTATATGTTCTAATAAATCTAGAATGACCGAAACTTGAAAAATAAGTAACCCATAACCTCTTTTTACAGATTTTGCAAGCAATGGGCAAGTCATATCATCCAGGTTGTTTCCGTTGCTGTGTGTGCAATGAATGTTTGGATGGTGTGCCTTTCACAGTGGATGTTGACAACAAAATATACTGCGTCAATGATTACCATCGAATGTTTGCGCCCAAATGTGCTAGCTGTGGAAAAGGTAATAGTTTTGTTTTATTATTGATGTAGCGCTTTAATTTTTGAGGCAAGGAATAGGTGTGTATATTTATGCTCTTATTGTAGTAAATAAAATGAGTACTACGTTCATTACTTGCTGCTTATTACTAGTAATGAAAGGAGTATTTATTATGCGAACATAAAATTGTAATAAACTAAAGAGTTATGAAAACAAGTTAGGAAATTGAATGCTTTTCCTATAAATATAATATCATAAAACGCGAGGCTGACATTTCTAGAGGACAATAGTTTAATGCATGCCACGTCTAAGTTATGTAAAAATGATAAGATATTGCATGTAGCCAAGTATTTGTACCTACTTTAGAAATAACCAATATCTGTAAACAAATAACGTTGTTCTTTGTCTCCATAATTCTCTACATTTACAGCATTAGTTATTTTGTTGTAGCAAAAATAAAAATAATAGCCCTTTATTCCAAACTGACAATATGAATTAAGTGTATAATTATTTATGTAGTTATAGAGCCAACTCTCCCCCTCCAACTGTTTCGATTGCACTCTGTTTGTTCCAACTCTGGTCCAATAAGGCCAAAAATATGTTACAAAACATACTGATTTATAATTATATGAATAACGAAAAGCCATAACCCACAGTGAAACCTAACCAGCTGCTGGAATTTATCATTTACTTTTTTACATTTATGCTAAGGCTTAGGCTTTACCTAAGTTTGCAGGAAATCCTGCCAGTGGTCTAATATTATTTTTCTCAAATTTGAAATCTATCGGATTTTTAAAGAAAGTCTGAAGTTAGACTAGTTTTCATAAAATTCTGTGAGGAGACAAGAGTATTGAAAATCCGTATTTCCAAAATATAGACAAACAAAATTTATTCATTGAAATATAAAAACCTTAAGATTCTGTATGTGAAGACTTGCTAAACAACAATAAAATATTTATTTACTTATTATTTTAATTCTGCAGGTATTACGCCAGTAGAAGGAACGGACGAAACAGTACGTGTCGTGTCGATGGACCGCGACTTCCACGTGGACTGTTACATGTGCTGCGTCTGTGGTATGCAGCTCACTGATGAACCTGACAAGAGATGTTATCCACTGGCCGGTTAGTATACGCCATCACCAATTTTATTATGTAAGAAAGCAGCAATGTAACCTGTGCATTTATACTGCTTCTATAGAATAGACAATTTTGAACGAACTGAGTTTAAAATAATTTATAAACTATTAATAAAATGTTCATTATAAACAATAAGTCACACCCCATTGGAGCGGTGCAGTGATCGAACTTGTGTAGAGACCAATAATAAACGAAGAAGAATACTCTTATATATATAAAACTAGCGGCCTGCCCTGGCTTCGCATGGGTGGCCTATGTTACTCAGGGATAATAAAGCATTCTAATGGTGAAAGAATTTATTCAAACAAAATTCAAAAATATAAAAATACATCATTTTCCTCTTTATAATATTAGTATAGATAATTAACTTCCCGCTCGCGGTTTCACTCCCATAACTCCCGTTTCCGTGGGAACACCAATTAAATATAACCTTATAGCCTTCCTCGATAAATGGGCTAAAATAATACTAATAGCTAAAACTGAAATAATTTTTCTAAGTGAACCACTAGTTAACTTAGTAACAAACTTTTCAGCTTTGTATATTACTATAGATATAATAATGTGAATATTTAAAATTTTAAACGATAACGAAATGCTTGCTCAAAATCCATTTTTATATATTTTATAGATTAACAACATTTACATAAAATAATATAATTATTGATTGACAATTAAAAAATCTTTATTTCCAGGGAAGTTGATGTGTCGTGCATGTCACTTAGCGACGATCGGAGCGGCGTCGGGGCCTGGCTTGTCGCCCGCGCCTCACCTTTCTCCTGCTTCGTACCAATACATGGGATAAATACCACACTCTTCAGGCTATTCAATAAAGGAAGCACTCTTCAGGCTATTGAATAACTACGGTCACAAAATAATACAGATGCTTTACACCACAAGACTGTGACGGCAGCTATATTACACTATTACTAACTATTTTATGAGCTGTTTTAATCTTTATTTATGCTATAGCAAAAAACTAAACAACTATACTATAATATCTGAAACACATTTTGTATTATTTTGTGTTCATATCTAAAATATTTGTGCTCAAAACAATGTTGTATAGGTAATGGCATTTTATGTAATTAGCTTTAATATACATAACTATAAGTTATCAAATATACATTTTGAGCATGTTGTTATTATTCTAGATAAATTACTAAAGATATGCTATTAATGGAGGGTATTTGTCATGACACTAGATATATGTTATGTATCAGTTTGATAAGCGTATAATTTTTATAAACGAGTCATAGTTCAGGTGTGCTTCAATATTTAGAAGGAGGAATATCGAGGGGTGAAAGGCTATTTGTTTGAAGCGACATTTTGGACGATATGGAGTTATATACATATTCGGATTCAGCGAATTTTTCTGCGTCGTCTGATCCGGGTTTCGTACAATTCTGAGCACTTTTATGGCGCTTAAAACAATGCCATTTTAGTGCATAATTCTCAAACATGATGTATGATCAGACTTCAAATTTGCCATATTTTTTTAGTATATCATTTAAGCTGTATACAAAAACAGAGAATCGGATCATAAGCCGTTATTCCCTTCCTAAAATTTTAGTTCGATGGCAGATAAATCGTTTTTCGATGTAGCTATCTTTAGATGAAAAGTCCCTTCAAACATTTTGCTTACGACTACTTACTCTGTGCAATGTCGCTTCAACCAATTTGCCGTCAGCCAAATTCATTAAGACATGTCGTCGGTTCAACCCTTTCGCTACAACCGTTTTTCACTCTGTTTAGAACAACCAAGTTATATAACTCCTTTCAAAATCTGAGACATCAAACAACTCTTTAAGAATGGTCATCGTTGCTTAAGCCAACTTTCCTGAATCGTTTACAAAACCCAAAACCCAAACCCAAATTGGTAGTTAAACAAAATAGCCTATTCCTATTATTATTGAGTAACGTCGATTCAATCATTTTGCTTTCTCCTGCATAAGTACTGTAAAGTCACTTAAACCATTTTGCCTGCTGCTGATTAGTGACAATGTTGGAAGTTGAATCATTTTTCTTTACTCTAAAAATAAGGCGATACAGATCATTTTGTATTAAGCGACAATTTATCTTATACTCATAACTGTTTTTTAATTGAAAGTTATACCAAAACATTAAGGGATTTTTTTTCAATAAAAATTTGCGATCCCCATTATAGAAAGAGCACTAGTTTTTTCATAACGATTTTTTTTCCAAATTTTGAATCTTTAAATGGCTCTCCTGTAAAGTTCGTAAAATGTCGCTTCAAACAAATCGACACCAGCAATTTATACTACGCTAACTCGAAATTTAGGTAAATTATGTTTTTAATGCAAAGTTGTTTAAAATATTGTGTTTTATCTGTGGCATAAAAAAAATGTGAAGAAAAAATAAAAACTAAAAAGTTAAAAATGGTATACAGCGCTAACTAAACATAATTTTGAAAATCGATCGATCTACATTACGCCAAGAATTGTTAGCGCCGTATGCGCGGGGGGTGGGACGCGCCGCTTGTTTGCTTACATTACTCCAACGACACTTGTCGCTGTATTGCGCGTGATTGCGCGAATTTATATTTTTATATAAGTAAATAATAGGTTATGGTATCCAGCTACTGCTTATTTTATAGACCCTGATAGTTAACTTAAATTATAACAAAAATGTCAAGAAAACGGGCATAATATTTAGTGGAATTAGCAAAAACCGACGAAAATTCCTGGTGGAGTATAATAACAACAATAATGAAATTCCACTTTCATTTGTCGAGAGAGGGTAGTTTAATGTTTTAAAAGATTGAAATGTATTTAAATGAATATTATGTTACAAAATTATATGTATAATAGTAATGCTACATACTTTACATACTTTTTAGAAAATTTAAGAAGTTTTGCTCAAAGCCCGTGTATACTACGCTAACTCACAGTTACCGTAGTATATAAGCGGTCGTGTATTCCTTGTTTGTCCGTTAATGTACTACTTAGCTTAATTAAAATTTGTCTATTGGTCTAGTGGTGTGGGCCAGGTAGGGTTCGAATCCCGGGCCGGTTTAATGTCTTTTTAACCGACTTCTAAAAAGGAGGAGATTCTTAATTCGACTGTATTTTTTTATGTTTGCTACCTCAGAACTTTCGACTGGGTGAACCGACTTTGATGATTTAATTTTATTTGACAGCTGGTGTTTCCTGTGTGGTCCCATTTCAATTAGATCCAGTTCTGACAATTACTTCTATGAGAACCATATAAGTCTTAATTTTGCATGAAGTCGGTTTTTTTTGTTATCATCACTACATAGTATAAAACAAAGTCGCTTTCTCTGTCCCTATATCCCTATGTATGCTTAAATCTTTAAAACTACGTGACGGATTTTGATGCGGTTTGTTTTTAATAGATAGAGGGATTCAAGAGCAAGGTTTATAGGTATAATACGTGCGGAGCCGTGCGGAGCCGGGGCGGGTCGCTAGTAAATTATAATCTATTGCCTGTAGCCTAAACATACGTACCTACTTCGGTTATAGGGCGAGGCGATTATCGTGTACCTACCCGCATTTCTAGCTGCAACTTATCTCTTGATAAATAATAATTAATGGTAAAAATATAAATTTATAAGAAAAGGTATCCCGCGCCTACCTTACGGTCGCGTTTGACGCGGCCTGTCTCCTTGCGGGGTCCCCTCCGTGGGTCTTTAAGGCGGAGGTTTAGGCCGCCGCGTACCGGCGGAGGTGTGAGGAGGCGCGTTCTGGCCGCGACCCCTTTCCGGAGGGTGTTGCACGGTGGTGGACTGAGGTCCGTCGCCAAACGCTCCGGAAATGGCAGGAGAGGCTAGAGGCCGCGCCGCGGAGCAGGTTGCGTACGGTGAAGGCGATTCGGCCCCATATAAAACGGTGGGCCAGTCGCCGTCACGGCGACGTCACCTACCACGTTGCACAGGTAGTAACAGGACATGGCTGCTTCGGCCACTACCTGGGAAACGTGGCGCAGAGAGAGCCGGCTCGCTGTCGCCACTGTGACTGTGCCGACAATACGGCACCGCACAGGGTGGTGAAGTGTCCGGCGTGGGACAACGAGCGGGAGGAGTTCGTTGGCGTGGTGGGAGACGACCTCTCGGTGCCGACCATAATTTCAAAGATGGTACAAAGCGAGAGGTCGTGGGAGGCGGTTGCCTCCTTCTGTAGACAATTTATGACACAGAAGGAGGCCGCGGAGCGGGAGAGAGAAGAAGATCCCTCCGCCCACCCGCTCCGCAGATGGCGTGTTGGCCGTCGGCGGCAGGCCGAAACCCGCCGCCTACCGCCCTAGGCTCGGTTTCGGGGAGTGGGGCACATGGGCCCCGCTCCCTTCGAGGCTGACCCATGAGGAGTAGGGACGCCTCTACACTCCAGGCGTCCCTATAATTGGGCAAATGGGCCACTGTAAGTGTGTGCCGTCGGGGGGCCGGATTGCTTATGCGTACCTGGCCCCCGCCAATGGCGGATCGAAGGAGTGTCCGGGGGATTTTAGTGGTGTAGGGTCCTCTCCTCGTAGTATGAGTTTAGCATACCACGCTATAGAGAGGGCGAGTCCCATATATCCCACCGCCAGCTCGCGAATACGCTGCAACGGCGGTGGGAATGCGTAAATGTATTTCACCCCTATAGCCAATTTCGAAAATGATGTGGTATTTGTTTTTGTAATATTATGTACAATTTTGATTTAAATACCTATAATTTACTCACGATGTCTGTGATTTGATCTGAGCACTTAATAAATAAGTAGTTACTTAAGTTTTAATAAACAATTTAATTGTTTGCTATAATCGTTTTAATTATACTTCAACAGTAGACCCCTTTAGGGATGATGCTATTTCTTTGATAAAAAACTACCTTAAGTCCTTGCCTTAGATACTTACACTAACTTGATACTAAATAATCTATCTATGTGCCAAATTTCATCGAACTCCGTTCAGTAGTTTTTGAGTCAGTAACCAATCAGTAATCCATGAATAAACTTTCAACTTAATCCTTTTAGTAGGATTGAAGTTAAATGATGCGCTAATTAGTAGCAAAGGTCAGGTAGGCTATCTATAATTTAAAGGCCTTTAAAACGATATCCGCCTGTCACGCACTTACCTGTTAAACAACGCTAACTTTAAAAACTTAGAATTTAGGGGAATACTTACCGATATTATATTTCATGTATAATCGTATAAACCTAATAAATATATTCAGCTGAAAAATATTTAAGAAATATAATTCCAACGCAATAAAAATAACTTTATTGTGCATTATGTTTCTCCGTAATGTACTACGCTAACATTAGTTAGCGGAGTGTTATATGTGAAATTTTATTCGGCAATTACGTGCATATACGGCTAACTAACGCTAAATCCAAAAATATAAATAATTAAGAAAAAGTAAATATGGGGAATTGTAATAAATACATTTATTATACAGTGTACCAAATTTCAAAGTAGTATCTTAATTAATGTAATCATAATCACATTTTTCCCTTTGTAAGCTTCTACTGTAAAGTAGGGTTTTAAGAGTTGGCGTAGTATAAATTGCTGGTGTCGAAATAGCCTTTCACCCCTCGATATAATATTAAATAGACATATTTCCTGGTCTGTATTTGAAATGGTTACAAATTTTAATGTTTTATCAACTCTCAATCCATATTAATCGGCTTAAAGTTATGTACTTTTACTATATATTGCTATATTTTGGACAAATATACTAACTGTTTAAACAGAATTAACTTATCATTAATTTTGCTCAATGATAGTTATGCTGCCAATAATAACTTATGATTAGTACACCAATTCTGTGACTAATAAAATTAAGCTTTTTAATGTAAATGTGATTTGTTTAAAGTTTAAGTAATCTACAGATTTGCCTATAATATTTTGTGATATCAGTAACTTTTGTTACAAATTGATTGTATGATGGAATTGCTGTAGAGGTTATAAATTTTACAAAAACAATGATTTATTAAATGTAATTGCAACAAATTTGACACGCAAAATATAATACTACACACATTTTTAATCTGTGTGTCAAAGAGTTAATTTTGTATTGTCCAGATGAATCATTTGAATATAGAAGCGATATTCTAGGATGTGTCTGGTTTTGTTGTTGTTGATTTATGCATGGCGGTTATTGTACAAGCAATGGTAGACAATGAAAACCCCAAGTATTATGGCTGCTAGTTATATTGCCATTGATGTAAAATGCATTTATTAATTTTACATGCTAGACATGACAGCACTCCTGGTTGGTCAATAGTTTAGTGTTATTTAGAATTCTAGGGATACTTGGTGTTCAGATCGTGGTAGTCACTCTTGGTCACAAATAGGGATGTGCTTGCATGGGGTAGATTGAGATAAAATATAACATTCCAGTAAATGTGCTGTCTTGTTTTGTACTTAATATAGTTAGAGAAGTTAAGTTGTTTTTATATGTACATTTTGAAGAAAATTGATGTGATTATTATGTAATTAGTAATTTTTATGAAAGAAACATGATTTTGTTATGTAGTACTTTTTTATATTTAAAAATAAATAAATAGTATTAAATATTATAAAATTATGATTGTTTATAATTAATATAATATCTGATCCTCCGCCCTAGGGACTAATCAATATAAATAAATATGAAACATTTAATAACATTTAAAAATGACAGTATAACTTTGAGTTACTACAATACAATGCATGGGTATTGAAAAAGTTAACTAATTTCGCAATGGAAGATTTCGTATTTTACATCTTTTTCGCTTTTTTATTTCGAATCTCTGTTTTGTATCGTTTCATTTCTTCCATCACTTGAGTGCTTTTCTCTTTCATTTGTGTCTGATAATGTTGTTTGCTTTCATTGAAGCGATCCTGTAGATTATCTTTCTTTTCTTGATATAACTCTTTGAGTCTCTCTCTTGAAGGCACAGGTTTGATCCAGCCGAACACCACTAACCTTTTAATAGCAAAGGTGGTAATACCTGTAACAATGATAAATTTATCAATGTTTAAAATTAATCAATGGAATATATACTGTTATGATTGTTATTCATAGGAATAAATGCCACAAGCCAACATATAGAAAGCTGATGGATGAGATGAACCATGTTTTCATTTTGTGGGGGTCATATAATAGATGAGCATACTAATTAATGTGGTTGTGATGTATTATAAATGAAAACGACTACCTTCTTGGTCCAGCGGTAATATAGTCAACCGTAAAATCCAATGTCTGAGGTTCAATTCCCAGGTCATCAAAAAAATTGACATTAGAAATTCTCTAAGAGAAAATTATAAGTACCATATCAGACCATAAAGTTGGTGGGTTTTCAGCCCATATGTCTGTCCATTGCTAAGTCTCTCATCGGATGGGTCGGCAGAACCGTCCTATCGTATTTTGAGAGTAAAGGAATAGAGTAAACTTGTGTTGCACACACACTTGTGCACTATAATATAGTAGGCCTCAGATTGGCTGCTGTAGCCTAAAAATCGGTTGAGAGGACTTTAAATAAATAACCTCAATGAAATTGAAATGCCTGTTTATAATAATGCTAAAATATCCGCTTTTTATAATAAATACATAATATGAAAGCATATAATTATGTTACGTGCTTGGTAAATTCTAAAACGGCTGGCTAAAATATAGGGTAAGTATAATAATACCTCAAAAACATTGTTGTTTTTACTTCACATACCGCAGTTTTAATGAATTCCTAACTTTAATTTATTTGTTATCTTTCATATTACTGTATTAAAGCAATGACTAATTGGTTGTCCATAAGATGTAGGAATCCCTATTTTTTTTTTGTATGTATTTGCGCTGAATTTGTGCCTTGGCGTGGGGGATACGCCGATGCGTTTACACTCTGGCGTTCAAAAGGTTAATACTGGTATTATTAGTGTATGTAGCATGTTCACATTATGATTTCTCCTCTACTCTAATTCAATCACAGGTTATAATCAGTGGCGTAGCTAGGTGGGCAAGGGCCCTGGTGCATAGCTTCAAAAGTTGGTGAGTTGGCTGACCCACTCTTTTTAAAGCTTAGGTAAGGGGGCCCCCTGAGGTCTGGGGCCCTGGCGTACTGCACCACCTGGACCTACGATAGCTATGCCACTGGTAATAATGTAATGAAAAAAAAAAAACAAATTTAAACTTTTACCGTTTCTGATAGGACTAGGCCTCATTGGAGAAACTAATTATATAATGCCTATGTGCGTAATGAGGACCTTAGTTTGACTTTTATTTCAAAGTAGATTGTTAGCAAGTTCATTACATATCAAAGGATATATTTTTCCATAAAATTTAGTTATAATAACATTGGCAAATTCACTACTGATTTTGATGGCAGGAGATTAATTTAGCTGTTGGCTCTGGGCCATTGCCAGCCATACATGCATGATCATTTTACTGAAAATTCATGAAATATTTGTGTGTAACAGTGACAGGCACCATGTATGTACCTACCTAGTTACATGCATATTGAATGGTGTAGAAGGTTATATGTGCAGACTTAAGTTAATACAAGTAAACAAAAAGTGAATAAGTAGTTAGATAGAAATATTGTTAGATACTTTATTTTATGGTATAATAAGATTATTATTACCAACTGTGACTGCATATCTCAGTGGGGTGACCAGTTTGTACAATGCTAGTGCGAGAGCAAAATATCCTGCCTTGGAGTCTCTTAGAGGCTCAATTATAGTTTCACTGATTCCTATTGTTTCAAGTATGCCTATAACATCAACACCACTGAAACAAAAAAAATATTATAGTTATTACCAAATTCATAAATAAATAAGTTGATAAATATTCATGAATATTAACCAACTACTATTACTCATCTGAAAGACTAATAGTCATCAGATCAGTTAGATTAGATAATGGAATAGTCTATGTTAGGTTGCATACATACAGAAAACTCATATCTAGAGGTTCATTTTATTGGATCTGTCACTACTGGAGGTAATATTCCATAGCATTTCCAGGACCAATTTAAAATAAATGTTATATACATAAATCAAGTAAAAAAATACCCAATCTGTATTTTTACTGGATCTGGAATACTGTATTATGTCACCAATTAATGTTCTTGTAAAATGAATCGCTGACAGTGTATACACTCTTAAGGAGAAACAGAAAATGACACTTTTTAAAGTACATTTTAGATATGATTACAAATGTGCAAAAAATCATCAATATAAATCTGTATAAGTCATCAATATAAGTCTGTCCACAAACTCACCTTCTTACCATGTAGTAAGAACCAGCATACCAAAACACACATGTCCCCATGTGCACTGGTACTAAAACATACCAATAGTCTCTATACATCTGTTTAAACCTCTGGAATAAACTAAGTTTCTGTTCTTCAGGTTCCAGTGGTTCTTTGACTGGCGGATTACTTTTTGTAGAACATAACCTTTGAGGATTATATAAATATATCTGTTTCGTTTCGCATAACGGTCGGCTGATTAGTGTATTTTGATAACAAAAACCACTTCCACTTGTAAGAAGTTTAGGGCATTTCTCCATATACCATTTTGCCGGTTTGGTTAAGTTCTTGACGATAGAACCATTCTTACACAATGTTCTGAACGCTAGTGCCATTTTGATATTTTGTTTATAGTTAAAAAATATACTATTATTTAATCATTTTCTACCACTATTCGAGAAAAATATGTACTGTAACGGGATAAATATTTCATAAATACTGTACGGTAGGTAAGTACCTACCTACCTTTATCAACGTGACATTAATGAAATGACATTGACATTGACGTTTTTTTTTTTTTTGCATTTTAAGACGAAGCTTGGGTATCTTGGGCGATTGGACCTATGAATGAGTATTGGTAAATTTGTTTGAAATGTAGGTAAATAGGAGTTTTTATATAACATAGCCAAACACCTGCACGGCTGGACATAGCTTACTTCTAAGCCTAGTTTACTCGCTTAGTAGGCGGGCTTTTTTATAATAACACGTTGTCCGTATAATTTTTAACCAACTACAAAAAAGGAGGCGGTTCTCAATGCTCCTAAATTTATTTGTTACTTGTAGAGCACGTAAGTTTGTCACCTAATCCTTAAATTTTGCAGTCGTACTTAGATAAAGTTTTAGGTATTTATAATAGGTACAAAGGTGAACACTGCTGCTCGTCAACAATATTATGGAACAACATAATTTACTTTCCGAGGCATGGTAGGTCTTCAAAATACCTTACAATAACTAAATGTAACTTCATCACCTCTGAGACTAAAAAAAAAGAATCACAGCTATGCTATGCTAATTAAGCATACGATTTTCATAGAAATAGTACCTACTGACCTATGTCCGGGGCTCTCCTTGTCTTAAAGGCGCAGAAGGTATTTTTTCAATTATATATCGTTGTAATTTATATGAAAATTATTTAGAGAGTAATAGAGGAAGTTGATGTTCCAAATATTTCCAACCATGCAAAGTTAATAGATTGCTTTATAGCGGACTTTGACAATATTTGAGGTGCATATTACAATCGGGTATGGAAGTTATAAGATGGTACTTTTGAATAGTTGCTGAAGACGAAATAAAACGATTTTATGTTAAATCTACATTTACTTATTCTTATAATTGATTCTACAATACTATATTTACAGATTGTATAACAGTGAACGCCTTTTCTATTAAAAAATAACGATTTTTAATTTCTACTGGAAATTACTAAAAACTTGATACGTACCTACTTATGTATTTACAGTACGTATTAAACTAAGCCCATTGGTACCAAAACAATTTGGTATAAAGTAAACAGATCCATTTGTATTTTCAAAGCAAGTGTGTGCTTTTAAAAGTTTCAAATGTAAAATATCGAAAATTTTCATATGATAATACAAGGTTGTTTTTGATAGATAGGTATCTAGCGCTCGTGTAGGCCCTAAATATAAATCAACAGTTTTTGAATTCGATGTATCATATACCTACTTAAAAATAGTTTCATATGATATATGGCAATAACCACATAACATTGCATAAAGCTCTTCTAATCTTCCTTCAGGAAGTCAATCACGTAACTATGAAAATGTCTTCATTACTGTCAGGTTATTATATAATATATATAATAATTTTCCTATATATTGTTACTGTATTATTCAAAATACATTAACATAATAAACAATATACTCAGCGTTTACTATTATATAATATAATATAATAGTATAGTACCTACCTAATATCGATAGGTGATTAGCCTTCAGTACTGGCGCTGGATATGTATGATATGATTATGAAAAAAATAATTGAGAACACTGAGATCTGTTTACCTTACGCAACATTATTTATTAAAGATTCATTGAATATGTTGTTGTGATATGTAATATTCTCCAAGCTAGGTACGTTTAGGTATATATTGCGCTAAATGTCATTTCCACTATTTATCTATTATCGCTTTTTAATCTTTAAACCGTTAAGATGTTAATTCTTACGTTACTTCAAATGTATATAATGCAACACTAGGTATATAATGAGATTTATACAACTTTCTAATGGAAGATACTTAGATATGTAGGTCGCAGGCATCAACCATAATGTACTTATTAGAAGAAACTGCGGGTGCTAATTCGGTTTTGAGCCCCGTGTTTCCCATACACAGAAATTTCACATTCTGACTTAGACAGTTTTCGACTTAGTATACCTACTACTAATTTGTGGTAACAAGCAGCACCTCTCAATGATTCTGAAATATTAGTTGTAAGAGAGACACGTGTCGACAATGAATCTCTGCATGCGCTATCGTAAGAGAACTGCTAAATACAAAGTAATAGGCCAGACATTATTATCATACAATTCAAAAATAGTTAAGTTTGATCCAGAATTAAATCTTAAAACAAATCAAAATTCCTACTGAATGCAGTAAGTACCTACTGTATACTTTAAAACTTTAATTTATATTATATACTAATTCAATACGTTCTAGTAAATTAACCAGTTTATAAAGCGGCAGTTAGTAGGTTAAAATTACCTTTAATTCTAGAACAAGCCTCATATGAATATTTCAATCAGTCCTACCCTACGTAAGTAATATCACAGTTTTAAAAAAGGATTATGATTATGATTATTATCTTTACAATAACAATACAGTTTGATTTGATACTGGTGCACACAGCTACTTTGGTTACCGTAAAGGTTGAGTCGACTCACAGTGCCTGCGAGAGACCATTTATCTTGATGTCTCAGCGTGCCTTCAAATAATCCATCCCCTGGGGTGGTACGAACCACTACCATGAACTCTCTCCATCCTAACTCTCCTTTGGCCGGCTCACCTGCCAACATTTCTGTCACTTCTATGATTTCAGCTAGCTTCAGTTCGTCACATTGCTGATATTCTGTTAATAAAGCATTAATTTGTTTTACGAGCTCATCAGCTGCTTTGCGTGCCATACTACTATTAGTAGACAGTTTTTTACTTTTGTGACATGTGCACCAATGGTCTTCTATTCCGGCCATTTCGCATGTGCGATTAGTAGGTATAGGCAGAAATAAACTGATGCTTCTATTATCATTATAAGAAGAGTATGTTCGACTTCTAATATTGTCATTGCTTATGAGGTCCAAATTTAACAAATCCATTAGTGTTGCGTGTATATCGAACGGTGTTGTTAATCCTCTAGCATTTTGTTTAAGATTACTATAAGCCAGATTATATTTTTTTCGAAAGGATGGTGGTAATAAAATATACACAAAAGGTAATCGTTCTTCTAACCGTCCTTGTTTCGTTAGTCTGATTGGGCCCCACCTGATTCCATGATCACTTAGCAGTATAAGAACTGTATTATCTAAGTAATTTAGACTGTTAAGTCTTTCGAGAAAATTTGCATAATTTTCATCTATAGCCATAGGATAATTTAAATAATCGTGGCTCATAGTCACTTCCCAAAAAAAGCCAAATAGTTTGGAATTTCGTAAGGATGACGTAAGATCTTGAATATAATCCAAAAGCACTTGGTAGAAATATTTACCCCCCATGCAAATATACGAATTGTAATCTTTGTTATTTCCAACGGTCACTTCGGCTTCATTTATAAAGGTATGCATATAATAATCTGTTGGACTTTTAATGAATCCCATTTTTCCAAAATTAAAAGTACCCAAAGAAGCACTATCTTCACCCAGTGCCGTATAAAAACCAGCCTCTTTAAACCACTGCCAGATAAAAGGACAATTATCAAAATTAGCTGTGTCATCAAACCAGCACATTTTCTTTAATTCAGTTTCCTTCATACCGAGTAGCATGGGTGTTAGATTAGGAAAAGTATTATCCCCCACTTTGTTGTAACCTAATAATTCTATAGCTCCCCTTTTTTTCATGTAGGCCAGAGTTTTGGGCATGGTTCGATAAAAATTCAACCTGGAGATTGCGTCGATACCCATTATGATAACATTGTAATAAGATGTTGTTTTGTTCGGTATGTGATTGAATGTAGTCTTCGTTGTAAACTTATTTGCATTTCTTTTGCGAGAATGCGGCAGAAATGGCTTTTTACGAGCAAATATGAAAAACTGCAGGTATATCTCCCTCTGTTCAAAGGAGCATGTTACTTTAACAAACTCATGTGCTACTTCGATGTTACTGTTGAACTCCTCGCGAGTTTCATATTGAACTCTATCATCCGCTGTATCGGAATATACGTTATTCACTGAATCAGGTCTAAAGAATGGTTCATAATAACAGGAAACGTTTCCATCCCTTGGTATATTATAGTATGGAAAGACGTCCGTGTCGATCCATAAATGAGTTTCATTGTTTAGTACAAGTGAAAAGTTTGCATTTGGACATTGTTTAAGTTCTTTTGGGTATCGACTAAAGAGCTTAATTGATTCATCTAGGGCTGTCAATCCAGGTATTGTACAACCTTCCGTTTTAATTGTAAATGTTGTTTCGGGTATAACTTCATAATGATGGTCGTCAAAGTTCGACATAGACTCATCATTGCTAATGAACAATATTTCTGTCCCATTGTTAATGGATATGAGAAGGAAGCTGCCACCAAAAATTGTTGCGAGTAAAAATAGATATTTGAATCGTAGTGGAATGGTACATAGCCTTGTAGTTCCTTTTGACTGCTGGCCCATTCTGAAATAAATAAAGTATTTATTAAGAATGTGATTAAATAGGCATTTTTAGTTTTTTTTTTAAACTATTTGATTGTGTAATTCTTCAACGCGAAACAAATTGAAGTAATATGTAGGCAGGTATAAAATAAAGTGTTAGAGTGAGTACCCTCACTCTACTGTTGGTATGCTAAATTTTGGTGTGTTTAGAATTGTATACCTACTACATAGATTGTTTTCGCACAGATTCTATTCTATGAGGAATACGAATAGATGCCTAATATCATTTAAATATTAATTTATTCAGTAATAACAATATGGTTGTAGATATTTATATGAATGTAAAATATTCTAAAATAAGTACTACATTAATATGATGTGTCAGCTTACATGGCGACAAAAAAAAACCTATTATATTATGGTAATACTATATGTATTCGAAATTAATATTTAAACTGCTTAAACGTGGTAACCTACCTGACAACGCTCGTAGCGTAGCGGTATTTGGCTCGCTTTAAAAAGTCGGAGGTTGTGGGTTCGATCCCCAGGCCGGACAGGAAATGTTTGTGTTAATTGTAAGAATGCTTTCTGGGTCTGGTTGGTTGAGGAACCACCCTCCATGCCTCGGAAAGCACGTTACAGCGTTGGTCTCGATTGTTATAACATCATCTATAAAAATCGTATATCAAGGAACGGGCAGCACCCGTTTCCTTGTGTGGTACATCATAATACTGCGGTCACCAACCCGCCTGCTAAGCGTGGTGACTATGGCAAATACCCTCCCTCACAGAGGAGGCCCTTCTAGGTAAGCGTGCTCCATCCTAGGCTATGCCGATGAAAAACCCATGTTCAGCAGTGGACATTATACGGGCTGATGATGGTGATGATGAATGTGGTAACCTACGTTTTAAAAGTAATAACTCCCTTCGTGGAAGGGAACTTAACAAACAAATAGGCAATTAGGTCATATCTAATTCATGGGCACATGTAAAACCAGACGCAGAACAATTATATGTAGTTATCCCGGGTGGGAATCGAACTTAACACCAGGGTCTTTCTATTAAGAAATTACTGTCCCCACTATGTAGGTACCTGGTACTCCCTTGCCCTTTCAACCCTTAGTATGTAAAGAACCTACCAATGCCCTCATAGACGCGAAGTCCGAGAGGACAGCGTACGGTAAAGTAGAGTGATAGGTGCACAAAATTCTCCTTAAAATCTTAAGTCATCATTCCTCAATATCACCGCCAGCGGACCCTGAGCCGAGGTCCAAAGCCCACAGAGGGCGACCTCATACGCAGGTTGCTTAGGCTAGAGCTCTGTTCACCTACCCAGTGGAGTAGCAGAAGCCTCCAAGCTAACTAAATGTCCGTCCGAAAAAAAATACGAAGCCACGACCACACTATTTTTATAATATTAGGCAGGTATCTAACGTGTAAAATCGTCACTATTAAAACTACACTTTTTTCTCTATCTATACTAATAACTATTATAAAGAGGAAAGATTTGATTGTTTGTTTCAATCGAATAGGCCCGAAAACTACTTGACGGATTTGAAAAATTCTTACACCGTTGGGAAGCTACACTATATCCGGTGAAAATAGGCTATATTCAAGTATGAAGTTCCCACGGGAAGGGGGGAACGCGGGTGAAACAGCGCGTGGGAGGCCAGTAACTAATAAAAAAATTCATTTAATACAGTAACGATAATAAATGATTCAATATTAAAAAGCTATCTAAAACTAGCTGAAATATTGGATTTTTTTCAATGTTTATGCTATTATAAACCATATTTGTTCATGATAGCATGTGCTTTGAAGTGATCAATTGACAGAAGAGTGTAACGTGTCGTAATAGTTACTGCATATTGTTGATTATTGTTGTTTTGTAAAAAAATTAACGATAAGTTGATGATAAATTAGGTATTATAAACTTTGATAATAGGTAGGTATGTATATTGTATGTATATTGTATGTATATGTACAAAACTTTTTATTAGTTATCTACTTACATACGCTTATTTTATGTATATTTTGTGTACCTATAAATTATATATAACAGGTACGCTTTATATTAAAATGTCAAAGCATTTATATTTTGTAAATAAACTATAACATGAATTATTATGTGTTGTTTTAGAAGTATAAAGGTCCCAACTTACCTTGGAATTAATTAGTTGCTCATCGTCTGATACACACATTCTGAGAAAACTTGCTGCCGATAAATAAACCTAATATATTATAATGCACTTTGTTCAACATAGTTCTAAAATAAAATATTTATATTCTCACTTATTGATATAGTCGATATGTTATTGTTAACAACAGATGGTGTTCAGACTATTGTTATGTTTACAATACTATGGGGGCATAACGGAGTGTAATTGCTACAGTAGGAAGCAGTGGGATATGATAGGCTTTGTTGTGCCCGAATTCAATACTAAATCTACTGAAGATTCTTCAGCACGAAGTTCGCACGATTGTTGGTACGAACAGAATAAGACAGCACTACCTATGATCGAGTTTGCAAGATGAGATAGAGCGAAGGGGCCCGGGAGGCTGCACGCATGCGCTTCTGGAGCTAAGCTTCCCTTGAGACAAATGCAATGCAGCTACCGTAAGCTATGGGAAATGAACTGTCGATAGGGTTTTCATTACTAGAGGTAATTATAAATAAATTTGAGCAAAGTTTATTCACGAATTCACATCTTATTTTGCTTTGATTAATCCCATTGTCAATTATTTTACTATTTGCCGGGGCCGTTCTAAAAATTTGAGACGATAAAAAGAGGAGAAACATAGATAGAGTTTATCTGACACACACGACTTATATGAATGTGCATTTCCCTTTTTTATACAGCGTATGCAAGCAGATACATACGTTGAACAATCTCTTCGATGTCACAATATAATAAACTATCGAGGTGGTCAAATTGAATTTGTATTTTCCAGCCGCATGGAATAAAGTAGAACAGAAGACAGTTATTGAAAGCTTAAATAAGTGCAAAAGTTCGTTAACAACCACGAAGGCTGGAATTGCACTGGATGTCACGCAGTACCTAGTGTCTGCCTTCGGAGGGCACCCGAGGGATTAAAAAATATATGAAATATAACAATTAATTAATTTACTTTTATTTTGAAGACCAACTGCTAGGGCGTCGGACTTGCGATCATATGGTTTAATCACATTGCACTACCGACGTGAACCGACTCGTAACACAGGCATGTAAGCCTGCACGAGCTTCATATAAAGCGGACACAGAACACCATAGAAGCCTTCCATAGTGCAGTCATTAACTTTTCGGTGAGTCAACCTCCTTCCATCATAGAAAGAGGAGTCCTACATAGACGAAGACGGAGGTGATGTTAATTTTTTAATGTCTGGTCGCTGAGTTTAACTACACATATCCAACTGACCTGTAGGATTTAAACCGGAAGAGAAGTCCGTGCAACAACGGCAGTAGAAACAACTCACAATAGTGTTCGATTATTGTTATCAAACAAACTTTGTTTGTAGCGACAAATTGGCACTTTAATGGTTTGTTAGGTCTTTCTTTAGTAACAGTCTAATAACTAAGAGCGAACGTACTCTAAACACTTTTTTTTAAAATTATTGTAGGTACACGTATTGCCGTCGCACTATACCAATGGGTTTTGTTTTATTTCTGTTAAGCCTTCATTTACTTATGGCTTTAACTTTCTATCTATATCTATTGAAAAATTTAAAAAGTAACTGTCTGTTTGTATGTAATATGAAACTAACAGTTTAGTTACATGTAAAAAAATATTCGGTATTTTAGAATTCATAAAAACAATTATTTCTATTATCGTCTGATTGTTTTAGCTTTTTTTAAACCGCTGGGCTAATATTGAGCCGGCGCGCGGCGGGACTTTACTGGCAGACAGCTCGCGGTATAAGTACCTACCTGAAACTTATACTTAGGTACTAACATTTGTTTAATTATGAAAATACGAATTACAGCTTGAAGACCGAAAAATTCCTGCTTCCCTACGTATAAATGTGAAATTAACTCTGTCTGTCTATCTGTTAAGCTTTCGCAGAAGACAAGAAAACATAGATAAATTCATATATTCGTATAAATAAAATAAATAAATGTTGGATAAAGATACTGAAATAGTGGGGTATACCTACCTATAAATATAAAATCAAAAGATCATTGCTCATCACGAAATCTCAAAAACTTCAAGTGCCAGATGTCTCAATTTTTTATGTGGGTTTAAGGAAATACCTGTCTACTTAAGTACTCATTATGACAGAATTTGGAAAAGAGAAATCGCGGGACATCTAGTAAAATACAAAATTAAAAGTCAGTCATTTCCACTTCGCTAGGCGGGTGATACCGCGCTGGAAACCTAGTATCTACATAAAGCTTCGGTCCGCGTGTGTATTATAAATGGAAATTAGTTCATGCTTATTTCCTGCATTTTTTTATGTAATTATAATCAAGTTTGCGCGTTGACTCGCAAGGCATAACTTACGAGGTCATACAGCAATCGTTCAAGTATCTACCTAATCTAAATCATGTTTGGCTAGGAACTGATATCATGCAAAACTTTCATTTTATTTTTGTGTGAAAGGTCAAACGTGTCTTGCGAACTTATTAATAATTTGGGACAATAATAGTTTCATTGTAACGTCAACAAATGTAAGAACGATTTCATTCGAGTAGTTTTGTAAGTCTTAAACCACTCATTACATGATAATTATAAAATACTGTAGGATGGTAGTTTGGATACTGGAGGCTCACGTAAAGATATTACTATGACTTTGATAAAATGTCTTGCTACTCAGCGTTTATTACGCATGCAAAAAATGTTTAGATATGAAAATTTATTAATTTTATGTTCAATAATATAGTACCTAACAATAACATAAGTAATGCGTTACAATAATCCTACAGTAATGACTACATTTTTATCGAAGTCATATATATTATCTGTTCGTTGTATATAAATAGCGTAGTACGCGAATAACTAACGAATTCTTATTATACTTTCACTCAAATAAAATAAAAGTACTCTCCTAATATCATAAAAATATGGCTTAAAATATTTGTTTACTATCAAATCTTAACGTTAAGTAAAAATAGTTATTTGTTATACAAGAGTGCAAAGTTGCTTTTTAACCGCGTGTTCAATTTTGATGACCGAGCAAGCGAAGGATTCTAAAATTGAATCACGAGCGCAGCGAGTGATTCAAAATTAGAATCCTGAGCGTTAGCGAGGGAATCAAAAGAGCACGAGGTGAAAAATCTTTGCACTCGAGTGCAACACGTAACTTTTCATTCCACCTCAGCGAGGAAATGCGCATTATTAACAGTTTCAGTCAATTCTGTTGGCGTCAAACAAACTTCCTCGTCGCTAGAATCACTCATTTTAGTTTTTTCACTTGTTTTTAAGTTTCTTGTTTTTAATATAAGGTTTAACAATGACGTGAAAAAATGCTGCGTAAAGAACCGCGTACAAAGCAAATTGAAAAAAGAACACCAAGAAGGTTCCGAGTTTGAGTTTTTAACAAATTAAAAAAAAGTTGTATGATATATTCGGCACCATAGAGGTAGCAGTAAATAGGTTTAATGTTTTTTTTAATTCACAAACTTAGTGCACACGATGTTCTAAATTCAATTTACTTTATCCTCTAGAGAATAAAAACGGCTTTTCCACTCAGATATTGAAGATTAAAAATACTCTTTCCGAGATGGTGGGATGAAAAATATATTTCAGAATAGGGGTACGGTTCTACGCCACCTTGACCGTGGGTGACAACTGTAGCGTCAGCGTAGCGATGTAATCTATGTGCTACGTAAAAGCAAACCATTTTACTATACTGGAAGCGAGACTTAGGTATACCGCTACGCCAGAGCAGTTGTTGTAGTTTGTAGTACGATGTGAAAAATTTGAAGAAAAAAAGATGATAAGAGAAATAAGAAGCGCGTATGATAGCGAGTTCTACACTATTAGCGTAGTGTGCTACATAACGGGTGTCGCTCAACGTGTCAATTGTAAAATAGTATTAATTTTTTATGCATTTTCGGTATTACTATGATTTGAACTTTAATTACTAACATTCTAGGGCTAATTCATCTTCCACAGGAAGTCATGTATTAGAAGTTCTCGGTGCCGCCATTATTGGCGCTTGGAGAAGCTGCCGAGGGGTTTAGCGGGTAAATCCTGTCCTCGTGGTATGAGTAGCATATCATCACTAAAGAGAGGGAAGACCTACATACCCTCCTGCTGCTTTATTTTTTTAGTGCTAATTCATCTCCAATCGAATGTAAGGTACATTATTATCTCTAATATTAACTTACATTAAGAGTTAAAGATAACTTGTTCATGACCTTCGTTCTTAGGAGTTAAAAGCGAAATGTTTGTATGGAGCCAAGCTATTTGGCCTTTTACTTTGAATTAATGTTTTACGGGTTGTTTAGGAATAAGCAGATGTTTTCTACATATAGGCTTTCCCTAAAATACCCTAAAGGTAGTCTTCGGTAACGAAATAGAGTGAACCTACCAAGTGCTTTTTACGTTTACTTAGGTACATGCATTAACAATAATCTGAAAATCCATGCCTTATTACGGATATGAATGCACACATACGACCGCCCCTCATTACAGTACACCGACAAACCAACAACTTCCTAAGGTCAAAGTAGGCAATTAAAATTCTGAGTTTTGAGAGAGGGTGAGTTGGGCGCATGCGCGGAACCAACCGGTCATGGTAACCGAGGAAATTGCTCCTTTACTTAATGTCATGTACTAGTGTAATAAAAAAATAAAATCACAAGTTTTATTGAACATTTGACGCATAAGAGATATGAATGAGGACCACTTCGTTTTCCCTCGAGGTGAGTCACTGATTATACTTCTTAAGGTTAGGAACTCGCTGCTAGAAAATCAATAGTTAAATAACACAAGCATAACCTAAATTGTTATCATGGTTCTTTATTATATCTATTGCTGGTGTATGTCAATTTGATCAAATATTCATATTCGTATTAAAAAAATGCGTAGAAAGTTAAATATTTATTTGCATAAAAAATTGATTATTTAATTAGTAATGTCACTGAAAGATAAATAAAACAATACGTTAATTTCTGCAATAGTATTACACCCTTAGGTATTCTTACGCTATAGAGAAATTGTTCAGAGTAGTAATAGATAGATACGTGAATTTACAACATTAAAACAGCTTTTTTTTATCAATGATAATAAATATTTTAACGATTTCTATGTGCAGGCCATATTATTTATAAGAATATTTCAGTAATATGTGTTGTAGATATAATCGTTTATATATACCCGGTTTCTCACATAGTCTGCAAAAGGTTCGAATTTAGAGGAGTCAATGATATATGTTATAGCGGTCAATGTGATACATGAGGGTTAGTTAAAGATTTTAATTTTAATAGGGACCGGTATTTAATACCAGTAAATTGTAGTGGACACAGGTTTATATTATTTTATGGATGATACTATTACTGTTTTCGTATTCAATGTTGTGTCTAGTCTACAAGATAATCCATAACTAATATCCAATCTATACGATTATTGTGTGTTTATAAAATCACCTACATAGGATTCTGCATGTCATGTCATAAATTATTACAAAAAATAATTTATTAAAAAACAAACGGATATTTTAACGTAGAAAATTAGCGTAAGTTTTAGTAAATAGATCAAGTGATAATGAACTATATTTGTCTGGCATATGCAGGTCCTGGCCCTGCTCTTCCTCAACCTGATCCCGTGGCCGGGGCCGTCAGTCTTCAAAATCACCTGTTCACGTGACAACTCAAAAATCGTAAGAAAGGTGATACAGAGCAAATGGCTTCCTGTGTTGGAGAGATTTCAGGCAAGTCAATTTCAGTAGCTTGGTAAAGGTAAAGTATCTTATGTATCTGCTAAAATCTTCCGTAGGACAACATCATTTTACGCAGATTTAGATACATATGGAGCATTACTGCATTTCTAGTCCTTATGGGTCCAAAACTATCGAACCTAGGATATAATCTCAAGCCGTCGGGGGGCCGGATTGCTCATGCGTACCCGGCCCCCGCCAACGGTGGATGGATCGAACGAGTGTCCGGGAGGTTTTAGTGGTGTAGGGTCCTCTCCACGCAGTATGAGTTTAGCATACCACGCTATGGAGAGGGCGAGTCCCACATATCCCACCGCCAGCGCGCGAATACGCTGCAGCGGCGGTGGGAATCCGTAATTGTCTTTCCAATACAACAGAAAAATAAAAAAACATTTTATCTCAACCAATCAAGAGACGCATTGCAATTTTGACTGATTTTGCAATAACTGTGGATAACATTTACCTCTACACGTATTTTTATCTGAAAGACAGATTTTGCAAGTGTAGTAGTTTCTTCAACAGTACCTTCCTACTTGCAATGGGCATAATAACTATTATTGTTCTTAGCAGGTGAAACTACCACTGGAGTGTCCATTCCATCCAGCCCGCGACATCTTCGCGCCACAACATGCAGCCAAGCAGCAGCACCGGCCATCGCAATGGACCTGCGCATTCTGTGGGAAGTCCTTTTACGAGGAACGACACCTCGACACGCACTTCGACCACCGACACAAGAACCAGATTAACAAAGTAATCTCACTTATATTACTATATTATCAGCCTGTAGGTACAGTAAAAAAACTGAAATGCTTCAATTGGATCAGGCAGTATTGAGAGGTTTATAAGGAACCAGCCGCCTGTCTGTATTCCTATTACCTACATTCAAGTCACCAATGATTGTTTTGGGGATCATGGGATCCATACAACATTTAAACAATATTTGATGATGATTTAATATTCTAGGCGGAGGACGCAGTATGTCTTGCAGACTACTGCGATATCATGCGCTGTCAAGTGTTGGTGGCGCATGGCTTACTCAGCGGTGCCGGTGGACCAGGAACTGATATTGAGGTACAAAATGTTGGCATTCGTTTTAGTTTTAAGTCAAGAACCTAAAGAAATTTTACGTTTTACTAGGTACATTTTTCTTACGTTGCATTAACCAATCAAGCATTATAGATATGTCTATATATCTTAATACAGATAATTTTTATTAGGTTTGGCAAGACGTAGAAGCAGTAAAGAAAGCGCTGGCGCCAGCAGTAACACGTAGCGTAGCGCGAGTGTCCACGAGACGACGGCCGAGGCCACGAGCCTCGCCTCCACCACCGATCGCTGACTGTCCTAAACCTGATCCAGACAGCGAGGAACCAGGTTCGTACCTTGTGTTATATGTGATTATACAAAAGTTTTATACCAACTATTTTCATTAAAGTAGAAACTATCTCACTTTCACATTTGTATAGTGTATGATGATTAAAGTAGGATTACTTATATTTGTACGAAATCGTAACCGCAACTTTACAAAACTACTACGGCGTAGCAAGTCAACGCTGGTTTCATTTCCAAATAAAATAAAATGCCTAAAAGCTTTGGAATAATTTTTATCTACCCTTACCATACCCCCTACCCTACCCCTACACTACCCTACCCCTACCCAAAAGTATCCTATGTCCTTCTCCCAGTTCTTAGCTACCTCCCTACCAATTTTCAGCCAAATCGGTTCAGCCGTTCTTGAGTTATAAATAGTGTAACTAACACGACTTTCTTTTGTTTTTAAAATGTATTCTGCTATTCGGGACGGAAACAAATCCAACAAATCAAAAACCATGGCAATCGGTCCAGCCGTTCTCGAGTTATAAGTGTTGTAACAAACACGACTTTCTTTTATATATATAGAAGATATGATTTCAATCAAACACACTTTGGTTAATATAAACGCATATGTTTTAGAACCAGAAGAAAAACAAAAAACAGAAGACAACGAAGGGGACGCCAATCAAACTGCGGAGCTATGCGACGCCGACACAGTAGAATCATCTCTACCGCCTGACAGTCGACAAAAACGATTAGCGGACCTACAAGCTGAACGAGCTGCTTGTGATCCAATGCGGTTGCAAGGTCTCAAGGTGAAATATTATACTTCAGTATATTGTTATTCAAGTGCTACTCCACCAAGCTAAGTTTGCACTTCGCATGGATTACCTACATCACACTGACGCTTAGATACGGTCTGCTAGTACGGTTTTCGCGACTGGGACATCGCGGGAAGGTGAGTGGGGAAGCGGGGCGGGGTGCCACATTCCAGCGAGGTGCAAACTTAGCTTGGTAGAGTTGTAGTATATTATATTGTTTCCAATGACATTTTCTTATATCTTCATTTGCTATTTTAGTCACAAAATACTGAAATAGCGCTCAAATTTAGGTTATTAAATAGTCCATATAGACCAGCAAATTGAAAATTACTTATGATTTTGGTTCCAGGTTCGATGTGAAAGAATAGTACATTCCTGTATAGCAACGCTTCTACTTCATCTCACGCAACATCAATTCACCGAGCTTGAAGGTTCTTAAGGATTTATCTTTTATAATAACCGTATTTTAGATTACCCTAATATTGAGCGAAAGTAAAATAGTTCGAAAAAACCACATCAATTATTCTCAGGACCCAAAACTTTTCAAAATAATTTGGGTTATTAGTACAATTAATTACTAACAGAATTTCAATTTACCTCTGCATTTGGGATAACGACTGTAACATCGTTTTCAATTAGTACCTATATTTTTCCATGACTTGGTCATACATAAGATGACTACTTGGTAATAATACCAAGAATATGCAGTGGCGAACTTACACATTTGCCGCCAGTAGGCTATACAAATTTTGCCGCCAGTAGGCTATACAAATTTTGCCGCCGCCTATTGAACTACGGAAAATTTTACTATTCAGTATTTTAAGTTTTTTTTTTTTTATTATTTAATTTTCTTATTAAATTACATCTTAATTCTGTATTGTACCATTAAACCGGTAGCGGTTTGTGTTGGTACTCAAATAATAGTAATATAATAATAATAAATCAATGATATTTTTGCTATAAGGAAAAAAATGTTTGGCCAAATTTGCCGCCCCCGAAATTCTGCCGCCCTAGGCTCCAGCCTACTTAGCCTGCTGGTAAATCCACCACTGAGAATATGTTAATGAAATCAATTTTAATTTTTTCTGATTCTAAGAATCTCTCATTAATAAATAGTAAGAAAGTCTAATTAATTAAAATTAATACATTACAGAGGAGATGCAGCGTGCGGTATGTTGGTATCTTAGTTGTGATAGATACTGGGAAGACACGGCACCTACGGCCCGGTCATTCCCGTGGCCACTGTTGCTAGCTTTAGCCACTGGCCTAGCCCTGGCACTTTGTATGTGCTATTATATCATTTGGATAGTGTTTGAGTAAGTACAAAACAATCATCATAGCTAATTTATTTACGTCAATCGTTTGAAATTGTCATACCTAATTGCGTTCATATACCTTAAATGATGATTTATATTAAGCGGCCTTAGCACAATGGCTAGAGCATCGGACTTGCCATCATGTGGTCGCCGGTTCTATCCCCACCCATTTCACTACAGATCCACTCGTAACACAAGCATTTTAGCTTAGCACCAGTTAACGAGAAAACTAGTAAGCGTGTTTTTTTTTAGATTACTGGCAGAATTTTACAGGCTACTTGTATTCTTGTTAACCCCTCATGCTTAGCTAAATATTAAAGTATTTTCATATAGCAGCTCTTTCATCTGAAACATTCGCTAGACCATAAAAAAAGTAGTTAAAAAGAATGGCATATTAACTTACTTAAAAGGATACATTGGTTTTTCAGTTCGGAGGAAGGTAGCGTGGCGGGCAGTGCGTCAGTTTCCATGACAACGCACTCGTCGCCAACGCGCGGCGAGCGAATGGGCGGAGACGAGGCGCTACTCGACGACCCCGAACACGATGACCACTACATCTACGTCACTTACCCACCAGAACTCAAGCGCAGACTACTTGAGAGGTACGCAGCCAATAAACTGACACTTATTATACTTACACCGTTTATTAGGCAGACGCGAGTCGATTGAAAATTGGGTAATGGCCTAGACAGTAGACACCTAACTTAAAATTCAATTCGTTCATGAATCGAAATCTCACAGACCCTCAGAATACTTAATTACATTTAGCAGCTTAGTAAAAAAAATGTAATACTTACTGCACGTCGCGAGTTTGTTATATATATATTTATTGTTAAGATCATCAATGGCTCCAATACCTTTCCTTGTAGAACATATTACTTTTAAATTTATAAAACAGATCGTTGTCTATATAAAAAAGTAGGTATGACAGACATACATACCAACACTGCTATTGAGGTTCAATTATCAACTAGTAAATTGTAAAGTATTACTAATAAAACAATTGGGCTGTGGAGTCTTACCAAAGCCCCAAGTAAACATACTTTTTGTGCGTCTACTGATAATGCGATTTAAGGCCGATCTCACGATTGGGCGTGTGCGTTTCTTGACTGTGTAAACGACCGGAAAGACGCGAGCGACGATCGCCCGACCCCGACACTCGCGTACCCCCCCCGTTGTCCGCAAGTCACACGCGATCGAGAGACACGCACGCCCGACATGGGTCCAGCCTAAGTGTTGTTGATTTTTGGTTTCTTTAGTTATATTTGATGTTTTACTTCACTTCCAATAGGTATATAAAAACTGCACATGGTGGTGTGAAGTAGATATCCCAAGTTGTTACCATAGGAAGATCACATCTCTTAGAACATTATGTGAGATTTTAAATAAAAGTAGAAAATTTTCGTTCCCCTTTACGTAGACTAAATTGTGTATGAAATTGGCTTAAAAATATAGTGACTTTTTAATAGTTCGTGTTTTATACGAATCCCACAAATAGGATTTATTTTTTAGTTTTAAAAGCACATAAAACTAGGAAATTTTGACCTTAGCTTTCTGATGATTTTGGAAGCTATAATTTATTTGAAAAAATAATGGCGACAAAGGTAAAGACGCAATAATTTATTATTCCATAAATGACCATGTATACAAGTTATTACAAGTTAGTGTAGTCATCAATTAAACTGCTCATTATTTAATGGATTAAAAATGACAGTAATGCGTGTTACTGGTTAAAAGAAGCTTAATTTGTTATGTTTGCTGTACAAGTATCTCTATGATTGCTGGGAACGAAAGAGCAATAATATAACTACATTCATCTCCCTCGCTCAACATAACGGCTAGTAAATATAAGCGAGATGTCTATATGGCCTACCTTTCTACTACTAATCACCATCCTATTTCACAACGTATCTGTCATTTTGTTTTAATTCTGAAGTCAACCAAAATAGCATCGTGGTCTGGTCACTCTGAAACTGGGTCAAGCCAATTCAATTATAGGATTGTAAGTTAGGTAGGTATGTTTTACTAATCCAATTTTATTGTTTTAGCTGCTACAATAGAACGACTCGCCTATGAGATGGGGGTCCATTACGTCGCGCATGCGTAATTTGTACCACTACTGTAGTTTTAATTAGATTTAGTGCAACTTCAAAACATACTGAATAGTAATGACAACACGTATTCTGTTCCTTACATTGCTAAAGTCTCAATAATAACCTTTATTAGAAAGGCTGGGGGGGAAAAAAAGTGATTCAGGTGTTGATATTTATAACGTTCTTAAACGATTCTGTAACGATTTTTGTCGCTCTTTAGAAATATATGGAAGCTTTTGACCTACGCCTGTCATATCACTGGGCGTAATAAATGACAATGCTTGTATAACTCGAGTATTGTCCTATTATTTTGTATTTTATTCTCTACCGAACGCTAGAGCTAGATGGCGCCCAACATGGGGCGGGCATATAGTATTGAATATTTTTTTAAACATATTACGACAATGCAGTTCGTAATTTTTTTATTTAACTCCATCAATTTCAGAATCAATTTTGGTCCGTAATATAAAGCGGATGTAAGGGACAGAATATTAAAAACCCACAAAAAATACGTAGATATAGGATTCAATACTCAACAGAATCTCTCTTTTGAAGCAGTTGTTTTTATTTATTTCAAATATAATTATTCTTTTAAATTAGTAGTAGATCGCTTGAAACAATTGGTGCCTAAATTTCCTTTTTTATATACCTTCTTGTAAGTACTTTTCCTATTTAGGTAGATATTAATATATTGCAATAAGTAACCTTGTACATAACAAGCGCGTGTTAAATAAATATGTCCATAAAATATATACAGATCAAATGAAAGTAAGTTCAACGTAGTATTTTTCATATTTGTAGGTCAGGTCAGGAACAACGTTTGATAACTTTTTTATTCTTAAGAATACACAGTTTTCGTGCTTAGAGACTTACTACTATCGTAAACTATCCACATAACCTGCGATGCTGGACATGGGATTTCGCCGAGGAGGGATTTGCCATTGTCATCGCACTTAGCAGTCGAGTGACATATAAGGGAATGCTGCTGTCTATTATAGATAATATAATTACAATCGGACTGACAGCTGAATGTGCTTTCCAATACACGGAGGGTAATCTCTCAACCAAGACTTGAAGTGGGACTTATACTGCTACGGCATTTAGGTTGTCAGTTGTTCACCGAGAATAGCCAAATTAACTGATTTAAAAGTGTATTATGCAAGACATTGAAGAAGCATAGTGAATAGAATTTATGTTTGGAGTATTAATTATTTGTTGGCGTCAAACGTTGTTTCTGAATATTTATCAAACCAGTCTATATATTGTTTTGAATTCCCATAAATTTAGTCATTTAATCCAATTCTAAATCTGAAAATTTAAAGATTGAAACATTATTCTAAATTAATTGATTTATCTATGGTTTTCTAATTTGTATAGAAACATAGATGTCTGTCATGGCGAGTTTAAGTGCAACTAAACAGTATGTGTACTTGAGTTTAGTAATATAGAATGATTTGAGTAATATAGAGTGCCTGAATTGTTAAAAAAATAACTATTATATTTTTAGTAATATAACTAACAATAATAAATATAATTTAATTATTATGGTTTGTCCGAAACCGCTGAAAGCAGGGGAGTATGGGTCGTTCAGTTCTGCCAGTCTACTTTCAATGCTAAACTCATGCTTTTTCCTCCCCAGCCCCCGCCTCTCCGCGCTTTCCTAAGCCTCGGTACAGCGGTTCCGCCCAAACTATGCAATAGATACTCGTCATTGTCATACAGCTATTCAACCCAAAGACTATAAAATTAAAACCATAGATAACACATAATGTACAATCTATAATGTGTCAAGTTAAAAAAGCATCCGTAGTTTCTGTATCATATGTACAAAATTCGCTTGTAATATTTAAAATGTATACAGATAATGCTTGAAAGACTGGAAAAGGATATACATTCGGTCAGATGATTAAAATTATTACATATATAACTGATTCAAGAATTGATTACATTTATCAAGTGTCAGTTGCCTATTATATCTGTCATATCACTTGTCTATGATGTTAGAAGTCAAGAATTATGACGCTCTATGTCACGAAATCTACGAGGGTGTAGGAATACTATGTAAAGGTATTGAACTTTACGGTATTTAAAGTAAATGGAAGCACCTGCATAGATAATAAATTTAAAATTGGAATGCAACCTAATATAATATACAGTGCTATGTGACAAACACAGTTCGTTGCAAATAAAATAAAAATGTCAATCTCTATATATCAATTTATCAGGAAACAGATCGTCTCAAAACGCACAGTTATCGTGCTTTGACAATTAATCCACATCAGTTTCCCATAGTAATAGAGTTGACTTAAAACTCTCATGTTATATATAGCTACTTGTTTAACTTACAATTCGAGTCCAAAATACGGTTGTTATATATTTAAGAATAGTTAATATAGAATAATATTGTCTATGAGACATTTAACTTTTTACTTTAGGAATAAATCTGCCCGTTTATTCTAGATAAATGGTTTCAAATATACGATGAAATCTAAAGACGATAGCTATGCACAGTATTACAACATTACTCGTGGACTTACGTGCGATTCCCAATCGATCATGTATGTATCTACTTTAATATTATAAACACTCATTTAAATATAATTGAGAGCACCGTTACCATTTATTTTTAACGATTTGTAATATAAAAAGTTTGTTAAATAAAATCCTTGATAAAATATTGTGTACTTATTTATTACATTATTTAATATATAGTAGGAAATTCCCAGTCTTAACAATGAACAACTTATTTACATAAATACAATTAAGTTTGAAATCAAATATAAATATTAAGTACTTATATTTGATGGAATAGGCATGAACTCAAAAAAAATATAACTAGTCCGTCGGTTAGATTACTCAAAAATATTGGACACGTATTTTTTTATTTATCAATTCAATAAAAATTGCCAAAGATACAGAGCAACAACAAACTATAAAGTTCAGGAGAAGGGGGCTTGTGACGTCATTACTAGGTAAAATTGTACCTAGAAGTGACGTCACTCGAAATTTCAACGCGCTGTATCTTAGTCATTTTTTGTTTGAGAAACGAAAAAAAAAATACGTGTCCAATATTTTTTGGTAATCTAACTGACGGACTAGTTAGATTTTTTTTATTCTTCATTTCTGTTGTAGACATATTGGCTAAGGTATTTGGCTTTGTGCCCTTATGTATATAAAGTACCTCGTTATGAGGAAATTAATAGTATGTTCTCAAAGTAACAAAATATATTATTTTTACATACTAGCTTCTCACACGCAGTTTTACTCGCGAAGATTCCGTTTCCGCGAAAACATCTTCATTAAATATGGACTATGATACTCCTGGATATCGTAGCTTTCTATTGATTTGTTTTTTTAAGTCGGTCCCGTATTTACAGATTTTATTCAATGAAAACATAGAAGTAATAAAATCTTTGCTCTTTATAATATTACTATAGAAAAAGCGTAAATTTTCTGAGGTATAAAAGCGACACCTGCGAACGTCGATTTTTATTTAAAGTTAATATGTCATGATATAAAGTCCTGCTTGTGTGAAGTGAAGTATCATATGCGTATTAACTATCTTTATAATAGGCATTAAGACTAAAATGTTTTATTTAGTCCGTCGGTTAGATTACTAAACAATATTGGACACGTATTTTTTTATTTATAATAAAAATGGCAAAGATGCAGAGCAACAACAAACTATAAATTTCAGGAGAAGGCTTGTGACGTCACTACTAGGTAAAATTGATCCTAAAAGTGACGTCACATAAAATTTCAACGCGCTGTATCGTAGACAGTTTTTGAAAAAAAAATTGCGTGTCCAATATTTTTTGGTAATATAACTGACGGACTAAATAGATTTTTTTAGTCTTCATGCATAACTCAACAACACTGTGACTGCGCAGGACCTATATTTGGACGTACCCTTATAAAAAATTAGTACTAGCTCATAAAGAACCTTAAAACATTGCTTTAAAAAAACATACAGAGTACCTCTTTGTTTAATATTTGACACCTTTCCACACTGCGTTGCTCTCCATCACGCATTTACATCCACATCCTGTTGGGCACGTGTCATGTTGAGAGAACCTGTTGAGACAAACAGTCACATTACTATTATGTTTAAAAAAAAACACTTTACGGAAAAGTTTACCGTTTACTAAATTTCAAAATTGAGTTGGGATCCAACGTGGCCGAGTGGTTAAAGAATTAGGGCTCATATCTAAGATGCAAGTTCAAATCCTGCCGGTGGTCCAAATGTCAAATGAACGTAAGATAAAATAAAAAATGAGAATTTTTCGATAACATGATAAAAAATATCATGCCATCTTGTAACCTATCCGTTTTTGTGTAGGTATAATAAAGATTTATTTCTAAGATATATACTGACCAATGCAACATATGGCGCGTGTGTCCGGCGTGTGCGCAGTAGTGGCAGGCGGCGGCCAGGCCGCGCACGGGGCGCGCGCACACCGCGCAGCGCAGCCGGCGCACGCGGGCCCCCGCGCCCGCGTGCGGTATATACTCACCAATGCAACATATGGCGCGTGTGTCCGGCGTGTGCGCAGTAGTGGCAGGCGGCGGCCAGGCCGCGCACGGGGCGCGCGCACACCGCGCAGCGCAGCCGGCGCACGCGGGCCCCCGCGCCCGCGTGCGGTATATACTCACCAATGCAACATATGGCGCGTGTGTCCGGCGTGTGCGCAGTAGTGGCAGGCGGCGGCCAGGCCGCGCACGGGGCGCGCGCACACCGCGCAGCGCAGCCGGCGCACGCGGGCCCCCGCGCCCGCGTGCGGTATATACTCACCAATGCAACATATGGCGCGTGTGTCCGGCGTGTGCGCAGTAGTGGCAGGCGGCGGCCAGGCCGCGCACGGGGCGCGCGCACACCGCGCAGCGCAGCCGGCGCACGCGGGCCCCCGCGCCCGCGTGCGGTATATACTCACCAATGCAACATATGGCGCGTGTGTCCGGCGTGTGCGCAGTAGTGGCAGGCGGCGGCCAGGCCGCGCACGGGGCGCGCGCACACCGCGCAGCGCAGCCGGCGCACGCGGGCCCCCGCGCCCGCGTGCGGTATATACTCACCAATGCAACATATGGCGCGTGTGTCCGGCGTGTGCGCAGTAGTGGCAGGCGGCGGCCAGGCCGCGCACGGGGCGCGCGCACACCGCGCAGCGCAGCCGGCGCACGCGGGCCCCCGCGCCCGCGTGCGGTATATACTCACCAATGCAACATATGGCGCGTGTGTCCGGCGTGTGCGCAGTAGTGGCAGGCGGCGGCCAGGCCGCGCACGGGGCGCGCGCACACCGCGCAGCGCAGCCGGCGCACGCGGGCCCCCGCGCCCGCGTGCGGTATATACTCACCAATGCAACATATGGCGCGTGTGTCCGGCGTGTGCGCAGTAGTGGCAGGCGGCGGCCAGGCCGCGCACGGGGCGCGCGCACACGGCGCAGCGCAGCGCGGCGCGGCCGCAGCCGGCGCACGCGGGCCCCCGCGCCCGCGCCCCGCAGCGCCCGCACTCCGCCGCCAGCTCGGGGCCGCGGCCTAGTGACGGCTCCCACCCGCTGCGGACTAGCTTCAGCACCTGCGCAGGGTAACGACATGGTCCTTCGAGTCGGATTGACAGAAAAAATTGCTCGAAGGATTATACATTATTAAGAACAATTGCAGATACCCCTCACAATTGTAATGATTTGTGCTAAAAAGGTACAATTAGTACAGTAGTTATAAGGTATTTTTGTATTTTTATTGCACAGTCATAAACACGCAGTCTCTGATGTATGTGTTTTTTATATTGTATTTCTATTTATAACAAGTAAATATTGTGAGAGCACAGTAATACGACATGTAAAAAAAAAGAGTGTCAAGAGTTTGTCCGATGGATCCCTACAACAAAATCGTATTTGACATAGTACATCATTTCAGACGGTATGCAATTTTACACAAGCGCTCGATAAAAATGTCGTAACTCACGTCAAATACGATTTTGTTTTAGTTCTCGGTTCAGTTTTATCGATTGTCTAACAAATATAAATACTTTTTATAATAAAGCAAATTCTAGTATGCAATAGAAATTAAACTAGAATTTTAAACACCAAATTAATTTCACTTACCTCAGTTTTCTTATAAATTAACTGCCACCGATGCAATATATCGGCATACACCCTCTTAAAACAGTGGTACAAATGTACGGTCGCCTCGTCTAGTACACACGACGAATTTCTTTCCGACTTGGAAATAGAAGAGTCAGTATAAAAGTTTTCAGCTTCAGAGCACGAGTTGCTTCGAAGGTTGATGGGTAACCAGCCGTCCGTACTGATCTCGCTGTACTGTGTCAAAGTGTTGTATGGTGAAGTCCCATTTCCCTAAAATACAAATATATAGTATAACTGACTAGCTGACACCCACGTTGACGCCGTTCCCATGGAAACTTTGACTTAAAATTTATATTTTGATACGACTATGACACTCCCAAATAATGTGGCTTCCAATTAGTAAAATAATTTGCAAAATCGGTTCAGTAGATCAAGAGATAACTCCTCACAAAGAATTCACAAAATTTATCTCTTTTTATTTATTTATTTATTTTAATGGAAGACCAACAGCACAAAAACGATGAACAGAAATTAGAAATACGCATCAAAGAGCCAATAATAGGTCTCCGCGAATAAAACAATAGTATAGATCAGGGGCCTCCAAACTTTTTCTGTTGAAAAAATCGTTATGGTCCTAAGGCGTCAGACCATAACGATTTTTTCAATATGTTCGGAGGGCCAAAACGGCTTCAATTTTTCTAACCTTAACTATACTCTTATTTCTAGACTAGTCGCAAAGTCGCAAAGTATGCACGCAGCACAACAGATCACAGCAATAGTAACAACAATAAGACATTGGGTGTCGCGGTCTAGATTGATGACACTAGTCTTAAGCTGTCGCGGGCAGGATTGTTGGCACTGGCGGGACGGATTTGGACCGCGGGCCGTAGTTTGGAGACCTCTGGTATAGATGATGACAACCTCCGTGGTGTGGCGGTAAATTGGATTAACATTTATTCTACATAACATCATTCTACGACTCACTGGAGCAGAGAAGCAAGTCAACGCGGGTACAACCGCGGGGCGCAGCTAGGGTTATAATAAGTCTACTAATGCAATACTAGCATCCCGTGCGCGGTGCCACTCGCTTAGCTCCAATTCCCGTAGTAACTTCATAATGAAATTGCCTATAGCCTTCCTCGATAAAAGCGGGCTACGTAACATAGATTTTTCAAATCGGACAAGTCATCATCATCAGCCCGTATAACGTCCACTGCTGAACATGGGCCTCCTCCCTCCCGAGGGAGGGTATTTGCCATAGTCACCACGCTTGGCAGGCGGATTGGTGACCGCAGTATTATGATATAACACACAAGGAAACGCTGCTGCCCGTTCCCTTGTATACGATTGATATAGATGAAGTTTTAATAATCGGGACCAACGTCTTAACGTGCTTTCCGAGGCACGGAGCGTAGTCCCTCAGCCAACCAGACCCGGAAAGAAATCTTAGAATTTACACAAAGATCTCTGTCCGGCGTGGGGATCAAACCCACGACCTCCGTGATGTAAAGCGAGCCAAATACCGCTACGCTACGGAGGTTGTCAAATCGGACGAGTAATTCCTGTGATTACCGCGTTCAAGCAAACAAACTCTTTACCTTTATATATAGATAAAGAAATCGCAGCTTTAATGTGATAGTGACACAAAATAAGGTTATAATTCAACACAAATTGATCCGTAATATCATGATACTAAAATTCATTATCGTTAAGTTACACATTTTGTATTGTGTCACTATTACATTAAAGCAGCGAAATAAAGTATAGATATAGATGTCGGAGCGGCGCCATCTACTAGCATGAAACAGTGGTGTCATCTAGTTTATTTGAGGTGTAACAACACCGATAGTTGGTTTGTGGTTCAATAATTAGTTCTCTAATAAGTAAAGAAACGTCAGGTATTTCTTGCCTGGGCGAAATCAGAGATGGCGTTGCGAAGTTGATGATAACTTGACAGCGGTCAGTCGTCATAAAAAAAAATAGAAAAAGGTTCGGCGAGTGGTTCCGAGGTTCTAGTCTGAGGAGTTGAACTGAACGGTCGATACGTCGATAAGTTACGTGGTAAACGACTTGATAATATTGTGTCATTGACTGGCATTGGGTAAACGAGCGTTAATAGTTGTGTGCAGATATTAACCATTGTCGAAATTGATAATATTACGCTTGAGGTATTATTTCACGTCCTTCCAGATCATTATTTGCGCCATGATGTCGTAACCGTTTGCGACGTATGTCAGAAAATTATGATCCTCAAGAAAATGATGAAGTATTTGACCGATGTGATTTCAAGTGATAATGACATGTCATATTATTGTTTTAAAAATAATGTTGTTAGTTTGTGTACTGACAATGTGTGTGTATGCGTGTTCCATAACTTTTAGGAGGTAAAGAAGAGCACACTGGAGGTGCTGGCCCCAAGTTGATCAATTATTAACCAATTGATTGAAATTTGTAATTTTCAATGGTTCGCCGTCATTTTTATGATGACTGATGAGAGTTCCTTTATCTACCCAAAAGCTATGAAGGTGCTAATAAAGTGTGTGTTCCATTACCAAAATTGGTGATGATGATTGATTTCGAAATGTGCCGTGTTCCTACAGTCAGGTTATTGACTGTAGAAGGTGTTCCTACAGTCAGAGTATTGACTATAGAAGGTGTTCCTACAGTCACAGTATTGACTGTAGAAGGTGTTCCTACAGTCACAGTATTGACTGTAGAAGGTGTTCCTACAGTCAGAGTATTGACTGTAGAAGGAGTTCCTACAGTCAGATTATTGACTGTAGAAGGTGTTCCTACAGTCAGATTATTGACTGTAGAAGGTGTTCCTACATGCCTAATTCAGGGTGTAGATGATAGTGGTGTGCCTATAGAAGATCGTGTACCTATAGAAGATCGTGTGGATACGATAGTTGTGATTATTGTGTTTTGTAGTTAACATGTTTAGGTGTTTTGTTCATTCCCACTCCTACTATGATGGGGTCAGAATGGGCCGAGCGTGTCAGAGGTTCTTTGTGCTATTTTCTTTTACAGGCGAGTCACCCGAGGACGTGTGACATGCAGGATGGCCGTGTCGGAGCGGCGCCATCTACTAGCATGATACAGTGGTGTCATCTAGTTTATTTGAGGTGTAACAACACCGATAGTTGGTTTGTGGTTCAATAATTAGTTCTCTAATAAGTAAAGAAACGTCAGGTATTTCTTGCCTGGGCGAAATCAGAGATGGCGTTGCGAAGTTGTTGATAACCTGACAGCGGTCAGTCATCATAAAAAAAATTAGAAAAAGGTTCGGCGAGTGGTTCCGAGGTTCTAGTCTGAGGAGTTGAACTGAACGGTCGATACGTAACGTCGTCTCTGGGATCACCACGTTTCTATTGCATTTCATCTGTAGGCGAGCAACCTGCTCCTGTTCCTACTGATCCTGCCTCAGCTTCTACATGATGATTCTCCTCTCCTTCTATATTATCATAATATAAATAATTTACTTCATTTAAAACTTACATAACTCGAAGTACTGATCGTAGATTGTGAACTAGAATTGCTGGTGTCGTTAAAAACTGAGAATGCACACGCTAACATGGCCGCCATCTGCAGGTTTGACGCTTTGGCGTAGTGAGATATTCTGTAATCATAATTTAAAAAAACTATAGAGTTTGAGAACGTGGACTTTTAACTGAAAGTCATACATAGTAGCAATGTGTTACTAGTGGTTTTCGAAATGTATGAAAGGACTTACTTCCCGAACGCAGTTTCACCCGAGTAACTCCATTACCGTAGGAATTTCATAATAGACTAGTTGAAACTTTTTTGAAATTATTTTTATATGGTTAAGAATAGTTTTTTTTTAGATCAAGAAAAAAATATGGCATTTATTTGAGATCTAGAAGCACTTAAATAAATATTTTAATATTGCTTGACATTTAGAGATGAAAACGATGTCAGCCGTGTTGTTCTATTATACATTATCTGTGTTCGAGATCGATGACGTCATGACTCAGAAAGTGTAATAGTAAAGTATCGAGTTCATATTTTTTAACGAGATGTATGACGTCACAAAATGGATAATAGCGTATTCGGAAGTTAAAGACAAAAAAAATAATTTTCATATTGAGTTTATTAAACAAACATATTCAATTTTTTATTAACAGAACTGATTATATTTAGGTACCATATGACAAATACTTTTACAAATAAACATCATTGTAACATATGTGTCAACTAGCCTATTGAATATACTTAGGCTATGATACTCCAGGATAGCGTAGCTTTCTAATGGTACATTCAAGAATAAACCAACCCATGACATCCCACGGGTGTCAAAGACTACTAAAGGACATACAGATGATGGATGGGCAGCAGCATCTATCAACTTAAGATGTCTTACCATCTCACTGTGATAACCAATCCACCTGCCAAGCGTGGTGTTTACGGCAAATTCCCTCAGTAGTGGACGTAAACGGGCTGTTCAAGTAAGTTAGTCCACTGCTGGACATGGGCCTTCTCCCCAAAGGGAGGATATTTACCATATTCACCACGCTTGATAGGCGGGTTGGTGACCGCAGTATTATGTTGCAACACCCATGGAAACGCTACTGCCCGTTCCCTGGTATACGATTGTTATAGATGATGTTATAACAATCGGGACCAACGACTTTGCTTTCCGAGGCACGGAGGGTAGCCCCTCTACCAACTAGACCCAGTAGAAAATTTTAGAATTTACACAAATTTTTGTTTGTTCTGAGTGGGGATCACAACTTATTGCGATCATCTATCCGCCCGCCAAGCGTGGTGATTACGCCAATATCCCTCAGCGACCCTGGCTTGTCAAATGTCTGTTAAGAGGAGGCCCATGTTCAACAGTGGACGTTAAAGTGACTAAAATAAGATACTCACAGAGATTGCAACAAGTTACAGCACAGCGGATGTCCGACCCAGCCCATGCTCTCCTCGCTGGAGGCGAGATGGTCGGAGACTCGTTCGCGCAGTGCCTTAGCCGTCAACGCGGCCAAGTTCCACGCGTGCGCTAGTTCGGTCTCGCCTTCCTCTGTGGCTGCTTTAGAGTTCTTCTCACACATCTCTATAAGTAATATTAAGTATTTTAAATTATAATGAAAAATAAAAGTTATTTAAATCATAACTTTTTAAAACCAACTTATAATATGGAAAGCTGTAGCAGGTGAGAATATAAAAACAACTGAAATTTAATTTATTGAATAAAATTAAAATTATAATCGACTAGCGGTCCGCCCCGGCTTCGCACGGATGGACTTTTCTAGCCTATGTTACTCAGGCATAATATACAGGGTGTCCCAAAAGGTTAAGTAGCTGGGAAAGGGGGTGACAGGGGTGGACACAATGGTCACTAGAAAAAAAAAAAATCCGCTCTGGGTATTTAAAAAAAAAAGGCATTTTGTTAAAAACTTAATATTTTACACCTTGTTATTTTTGATGTTGATGTTGATGACCTTGTTGTTATTGAAGATTACATAACAGCATTTTTTTTAAATACATCCATATTTGTAGGTACAGTTAGCACAAGGTGTAAAATTTTTAGTCTTTTAAAAAATGCCATTTATTTTTTTAAACACCCAGAGGGAATTTTTTATATTTTTCTGGTGACCCTTGTGACCATCCCTATCACCCCCCTTCCCAGCTACGTAATCTTTTGGGACACCCTGTATAGTATAGATCTTCTATACTATATATTTCATTACTTATTTATATTATACTTATTATCTTCTCTTCTTCCTCTTTATTATATTAGATATGTCACGGAGAGGACGGTCGGAAAAACTATGTAGTCTGTAGATTCGTAAAATTTGCTGTTGCCTTCTACTGTTAGTTACCTAGTCCGATATTTCATAGAGTAAATTCTACTCTAAATTACAAAAAAAGAAACTATTAGTAATCTATTAAACTTTTTTAATTTAATTTAATTACATTGCAATTCTGGAATAAAATGATCAATTTTATTTTAAATATATGCATATAAATACAAATGTATGTACGCTAAACTTCATAACATATTCTACCAATTTAGTTAATTATTTTTTCTTTGTATTCGTTATTATGAGGACAAGGTGTGTATGAAAGAAAACGTTGGAAAATCAACGGGAAATGTCAGTACGTAGGGCATAGACAGCTAGAATATAGATAAGAATAACTTTTTAGTCAAGAACAGTCTTCGTTTTACAGAAAAATGTTTTTGAATTATTTGTTTAAGAAGAACTATATGAATAAAAAGGAACTTACCAATTGGGTCTTCGGCGTTGATAACATATTTCTCAGCCAGGTTCCGACTGAGCGGGAACAGGTCGGGCGCGGCGTACAGCACCACGCGCGGCGCCACGCAGCCCGATATACTGCCGCGACTGCGCATGCTGCCCGCGCGACGACCCTGCGCCTTCTACCACAATAACAATTCATATAGGTTTATTATAATATATGTAACTAACTTCCGCACGCGTTTTACCCCCATAACTTCCATTCCCGTAAGAACTTCTTAATTAAATATAGCTATTCCTCAATTAATGGGCTATCTGACACTGAAATATTTTTTCAAATCGGACCTAGTTCTTAAGATTAGCACGTTCAAGCATACAAACAAACTTTTCAGCTTTATATATTAGTACTAGCTGCGCCCCGCGGGTTTACCTGCGCTATTTTGTTCCAGTGGGTCGGAGCATCATGTTTGTAGCCTATATGTTAATCCAGCGTATGACCTATCCCGGTGCAAAAGTTTTCGCCAATTCCGTTCAGTAGTTTTGACGTGAACGAGTAACAAACATCCATCCATCCATTCATCAATACTTACAAACTTTTGGTTTTATAATATTAGTAGGATTTACTTAGGAAATCAAATTACAAATATTGATCTCTGCGATATTGTTACTTATACATTCATTGTCACCCAAACAATGATTATAATATAATATACAATTTCCGTTCAATCGGTTGAAGATAACATTCAAACAATGAAAGTGATACGTTAGTCATGACTCCGCGTACCCCTTTTAAGGTTTACAGAGGATGGCGTACACCAATACCTTTCTCTTTAGTAAATAGTAAAATTAGTGTTTTCTTCAAAAAACCCTATCTTACTTTGTATGTAACTCGTTTAGTTGAGTAGCACGCGCGCTGCCAAGCGTGCATAAGCCTGTTAGTCATTCAGCTGCCATTTCTTTTATCTTTCAGCCAACCCGTTATCATTAAATGGCGAACCCCTAAACCCACTTTGAGAAATGCTGTCTAACTACATTTTTTTTTTTTTTTTTTACTACATATTGGCTTACGTTTGACCATAATCTTGCTTGATGGAAGGCGAAGATAAGGCCTAAGATGATACACGCTTGCCTAGAAAGTGTCTGTTCACTTTAGCCTTAAAGATGTCCAGATTATAGCGTTCCGGAAAAACTGACGCCGGCAGAGAATTCCACTCCTTAGCCGTCCGCATTATGAAAGAAGAAGCAAATCGCTTCGTGCGTATTGAAGGAATGTCTACAACAAAAGGGTGAAACCGCTCGCCGCGCCTAGTCGTCCGGTGATGGAAGGGTGAAGGGGGTATCAGGTTATGTAGAACCTCCGCACACTCCCCGAAATGCAACCGATAAAAAACTGATAGGCAGGCCACTCGTCTACGGTGTTCGAGGCTCTGAAGACTTGCCTCCACCAGTGAGTTATTGCCTATGACTCTCTTCGCTCGGCGCTCCAATGAGTCCAGAGCATCCAGCTGATATCCAGCAGACCCATCCCAAAGATGAGAACAGTATTCCATTGAGGAGCGAACTTGAGCTCTGTAAAGACTTAAGAGCTGCTCCGATGTGAAGTACCGCCTCACCTTGGAGAGAATGCCAAGTTTTTTGGCTGCAGTGTTTGTAATGGACTCGATGTAGTGACCGCAGTTTAGATTAGAAGAGAGGTCAAGCCCTAGGAGCTCAAGATGGTCGCTGATCGGAACGGAGACATTCCGGAAAGTCGGAGTCAGTTGGAATGGACTCCGTTTCGCCGAAAAAAGACACGCCTGTGTTTTTGAGGGGTTAAACCCAACCAGGTTGGCATCACCCCATAAGGAGACAGCCTCCAAGATCGAGTTCACCCCCTCAATCATCGACTCCCTGAACGACTGGACCATTGACCCCGACTTCGCATCAGACAAGTATCTCACCGAGACTGTGCTGTCGTCTGCATACCCAAATATACCGGGAGTAACTAGCAGGTCGTTTATGTGCAGCAAAAAAAGAGTCGCGGAGAGAACAGATCCCTGAGGGACACCGGCATTAATACCAAGAAGATCGGACGAGGCGCCATCAATGACAACTCGAATCGACCTTCCCCTCAAAAAATCCTGAATCCAGGTACAAAGTACGGGAGCAATACCGTAAACCGGAAGCTTACCAATGAGACTTGCGTGCCAAACCCTGTCAAAAGCCTTAGAGATATCAAGAGACACGGCAAGAGCCTCACCGTGTCTCTCAATGGCTTCGCTCCATAAGTGAGTAGCATATACAAGAAGATCCCCAGTAGACCGGCCTCGACGGAATCCGAATTGACGGTCACTGAGGAGGTCGTTGTCTTCCAGGTATGCCAGGAGACGGCTGTTTAAAACACGCTCCATAACCTTACAGAGTATGGAGGTGATTGTGATTGGTCGGTAGTTGGCAGGGTCGGCACGACTACCTTTCTTGGGGATCGGTTGAACATTGGCAATCTTCCAGGATGCTGGAACTAGACCAGTCTTCAGGGATAAACGATAGAGGCGAGTCAAAACAGGAGACAACTCAGGCGCACATGACCGCAAGACAATGGCAGGAATGCCGTCAGGCCCACTAGCCTTATTCACATCTAGAGTGCTGAGAATTTTAAGTACCACTTTTTGCCGAATGTGCACCTCAGGCATAGTGGAAGTGCAATGTGGTAGCCTGGGTGGACTTTTACCAGCAGCATCTAGTTGTGAATACTTCGCAAATAGAGACGCAAACAAGTCTGCTTTCTCTTTGGCGGTGTGAGCTAATGAACCGTTCGGCTTCTGCAGTGGCGGCAAAGAGGACCGACAGAAATTGGCTTCGACCGATTTGGCAAGAGACCAAAAAGCTTTACTCCCAGATGGGTAAGATGCTAGTCTGGCTCCAATGCGGCCAATATGGTCAAAGCGGGCCTTGCGTAGGGCACGATTGCAAGACTTGGCAGCACTATTGTAAGCTTTCTTCAGTTTCCGAATATTTGGCGCTTTGCGGGCTCGAGCATCCGCCCACGCTTGGTAAGCAGAGTGCTTATGTGCTTCAGCACTATCACACTCAGCGTTGAACCATGGACGGGCGTTGTCTTGGAGAGAGATGTCAGAAAATGGAATGAAATATTCCATAGCCTGACATATCACCTCAGAAACAGCCTCCGCGCAGCGAGTCGGGTCGTCTGAAGAGAAGCATAAGCGCAGCCAAGGGTAAGACGCGAAGAAATGCCGCATCTCATCCCAATCTGTTGACTTGTATCGCCATACTCGCCTAGTCCCCTTGAGATCGGGATCGGGTGGCGAGTAGACAGACACAGATTTCACCAGACAGTGGTCGGAGCTACCCAACGGTGAAGAAACCGCGACTTGATATCGGTCTGGATCGGTTGTCAGCAGAAGGTCTAAGCAATTGGCCGTATGGCCATCAATGTCAGGCACCCGTGTCGGCCCAGTCACCAGTTGGGAGAGACCAAGCGTCAGTGCAGATGCATACGCTAATCTCCCAGCATGGTCGGTGTTCTCGTATGGGTACAGCCACTCCTGGTGGTGGGCATTGAAGTCCCCCAGAAAAACTAGCTGCGCCGATGGGTACCTGAGCTGAGCTAATTCAGCCGAGTCCGAAAGGTAGTGAAACAACCTGGTTGTCTCCATGTTGTCGGTGTGCGACCGATAGACACTGGCATAGAGTATCTGCTCCAAGCCAGTGTCCACCAGAACCCATAATACGGAGAAACTGGAATCCTCAATGTTACGGAGACGTCGAAAACAGATGTCATCGCGAGCATACACGCAGGTGCCAGCGCGTGGCTTAAAATTGTGCTCCAGGGTGTACCCTGGGTAGCGCAAGTATGCTGCGTCAGCTGGACATCTGATTTGCGTCTCCGTGAGGAACAGCAGATGTGGTTTTTCGGTCTCAAGGTGGTGATGGACCGGGATGAGATTGGAGTGCAGACCTCGGATGTTAGAGAGGTGCACTTTTAGTGCGAGGGAGTGCAACCGCTGTTTTACCAGTTTCCTATTTTTTGTATTCATTTGTTTTTGATGGCGAACAGACAAGCAGGAAAGGGACAGTTGGGCGAGGTATAGCAAGAGCGAGTACCGCGCAATACATTCGTAATGCTGCACCGACGGGAGACTGATCTGGAGCGCGCGGGGACGCCCTAACCCTCCCAGAGATGTTCACCGGGCCCTCGCATCCGGTCGCCAACCGGCACGGTGACGCATCCTGGGATTTTTCGCTAGTTGGCGGGGCAGCCTTTCATAGGTGGCTTTCCTACTAATTGGGCCCCCTACTACCTGCGGTCGGCCAGCGGAAGACCGTGCTTAGGATCCCGCTACCCTCCGCGAACAGTCACCCAGCACAGACACCACGCAGCACCGGAACCGGTTCGCAATACCACACAACTGCCCAGACTCCCCTTCCACGATGGCTACTCAAGGCAACATGCCGGAACGCGACAAAAATCACTTGGCGGCATGGCTTTGCCTTGAGGGTGGTGACAAACCGCGGTCGAAACCTACCACCAGATGTGCTGTTCATTTGGCGCTACCCAGGGGACACGTGTGGGTGACTAGAGCTAAAGCCCACGGACGCGAACAGCATTATCCCCCAATATAACTACCTCGCCTCTAGCGATCACGCATGGGCTGGGTCGGCCATCCACTGTGCTGTAACTAATTTCAAACTTACCCATCTATCTTGAAAATAGAACGTAGTTATCGAGTTCGACGGATGCCTGTGATGCAGTTGAGGGAACGCAGCCGCATTGGTAGGGGACGGTGTAGTCGTCGCGTGAGGCGATACAGAGTTATACCCCGTACCGAACAGACCCGGGGTAAGAGAGAGCGACGACATAGATCTAGGAGTTCCAGTCTCATGTTTTAAAGACAATCTTCTAGCATTCGGTGGTCGGTTGAATACAACTAAAGTGCTGACTCCGCACCACTTGGCCCCGCAAGTGCGAGGGAACGGGATGCAAGAGTCACCTGCGTTCTCGCTCTCCGATTGACTTCTTTGGCTTGATTTCATGGAGTCTGTGTCGTCATTAGACTTTACGGGTATCTGAAATTACGAGTGAAAGAATAATGTTTTGGATTGACTTATTTGATTTTCGACTTTTCTTCTAAGATACTACTTACATAAAATTAAGCATGGACTACATATTATATTTGAAGAAAACGATCGGCTGATTTAACTGTATCCGAACACTATATATAAATTACATTGGGAGAGTCAAAGGAAACCCCTCTATGACTCATCTAAAGTCATTGTGACCGATTATGTTTTGACTAAACTCTTCAACAATTATTATATCGCCTAATACATTGTTTGCATCTATATCGTTTCACTATTGTTGTTAAATGCATATGTAACGAATAGAATAGATGTAGAATAGTAGAATTTTCTAAGTTAGTTTTATTTTAAATCAGCTTTTAGTTGTATATATGTATTTTATTCATGTAATAAAGTTTTTAGTATATGTAACGAATCGATCTTATTTTTAGTGTACCTGTCATTTTTTTTATCATTGGTCAATTTTAAAAACAAAAAAATATTATTATGGCATAGTGTTACTAAGACGATTTTATTTCAATATTAATCAGTGGGTAATAGCATACCTCATCAATAGATGTCGCTAGAGTCTTCAAACAGTGTAACAAGCACCTATGTCCTTCCTTCTTCTTACGGTGCGCAGTTTTGTTAATATATTGCAGAATTTTAATAGTAGTAGGGCTATCAACATTAGTTCCAGAGAGCCAAGAAAACTTGGGTATAGTCTGTTCAGTGACGTTTCTTGGGAATGTGACCTGGAGGTTGGCAACATAGCCGTTGCGTTCGGAATGTATCTGACACGTTCTAGTCTCAATGTTCATATCTGTTACTTCAATATTCGCCATTTCACGAATCGACTCAAATTCTTCGTCAATAGATGTGTTGGTTTTATGTGGAAGTTTGTTCTGGAAGCAATGAATAAAATGTAGAAATGAGACTAAATTGGATAGTTTTAATTTTAACCCAATAAATGGCAGTTTGAGACATTTCTGGAAAGTTCAATGTTAGTTAAAACATTATTTGTTCTTTTTTTTATCTTTTTAAACATATAATTTTTTAATAGAGACACCAGAAAACTATTACGGGAATTAAATATGATTTCAACCCTATCATACCAGTATCGTAGACAATAGTTGGCATGTCCATGTTATGATTTCGTCAGGAAAATCACATCATTTGGAACTTAAAATCTTGACCTATTTCTATCCTTGATCATGATGTCAGTTACAATCTTTAACTGACATCATGATATTGCAAATTGAATGTCTATACATATTGAATATAATTATTAAATTTATGGATAACACTAAGTAATTAAATACGTTCCGTTGCGGTATTTGGCTCGCTTTAAATCTCGGAGGTCGTGGGCTCGATCCCCACGACGGTCAGAAAATCTTTGTGTAAATTCTAAGATTTCTTTCCGGGTCTGGTTGGTTGAGGGACTACCCTCCTTGCCTCGGAAAGCACGTTAAGCCGTTGGTCCCGATTGTTATACAATCATCTATAATAATCTTATATCAAGTAAAGGGCAGCAGTTTTCACTTGTGTGGCACAACATAATACTGCGGTCACCAACCCGCTTGCCAAGCGTGGTGACTATGGCAACTACCCTCTCTCGGGAGGAGACCCATGCATCAGTGGACGTTATACGGGCTGATGTTGATGATGAATTAAATACTCCTAATTATATTTGATGAAAAAGACGGCATAGGCAATATTACTAAATATTTTAGTGGCTTAGAGATAGTGAGAGCGATATTTAGCGAACTATAGTAAATTATTATAGTAGCAATTCTAGGATTTTGTCTAGGTCTTGTACTTTTCTGACCAATATATATTACATAAAAATATATTTTAATGCCTACAGTAAGGCAAATGCCATCTATGATTTTATGTCATAAAATCATAGTATAATAATAATAATTTATTTATTTTCACCACATATACATAATCAGCATAGTTTAGTATTTAGTTAACACTTTGACATCCAGTGTCAATATTGTTACCAAATATTGAACTCTATATGCTTGTAATAAAGTTCAAAACTACTAAATTCTAAACACTGACCATTAAATGGTTCATCTAGCACTGTATTATCTGATGATTGGTGTTGACACAGAGGTGTAAAGTCTAATAATATATATTACCATTTGTATATCTTGACCCTTGTTATCACCTGCAGAAACATCATTTGTTGAACCAGCTGTTGATGCATAGCTTACATCTGGAAAATATCAACAGATGAAGTTAATTACATGTGGTTTTATGCAAATGTATAAAAAAATTGTTTTAAATTTTGCTAATGCAAAAAGTTTTCATTTGAAAGTTTTATATTAAATAGAGAGAGAGAAAAAAATAATATGATTTGCTACTTATGAAATATTAAAATTTTTGGATTCAATCCCAGTTTCAGGATCTTTAATAATAATATAAACACGAACATTTTGAGTATGTATTGGATGACTTTTTGTTTCTTATTCAGGCAAAAACTATTAATAGATTAAGCTGAAAGTGTGCATGAGGATAGTTTATAGAAAACATCACACTCTGTCCCATTGGAGCAGAGTAATGTGGCTAAAACTATGAACTACTACTATGCACTTAGTTTATAATATTTTTATTACATATTACCATAGACATTATTAATTATTGTTCTCTACTTACTGTCACTATTATTGTCCTCATCATTTTCGCCATCATCAGGCAAATAGTGGTTGCACATTTTTAGTAAGGAAGGTTGCATGGTCCACACTCTCAGTGACTGATCTCTTGCCCATGTTACAAGCTGATAGTTGGATGGTGATGTATTAGGCCTCCAAACCATTGTTTGCACAGTATCTGTGTGACCCACAAGTCTATGGGTTAATGCTCCACCTACCCATATACCAATAACACCAGCCTGTTCCACTCTAGGCATACCTCCCCAGCCAACCCCAATAGTAAGTAACCCACTCCCAAATGGAGTATAAATAGCACGCCATACAGGAAAGTTTGTCATTATCACATTTTCTGGTCTCCTAGCATTGTTGATGTCAAAGTACTTAATGCTACCATCATGACTAGAAGTCACAAGTTGATATTCATGGTGTGGACTCCAGTCAACACCATGTATTTTACATAAGTGAGCTGATATATAGTGGATTGGAGCTGAGTTTTTACGGTAGTCCCATATTTTGATGTCTCCGTCATGGGCTGTGGCTACTATGTGAGAGGCCACTTTATTCCATTGGACTTGGGAAGCACCAGCTGCAAGTATAAAAATAATTTAAATACACTAGCTACTAACTAGATAATTATGTGGTAAAAAAATTAACCATCAAAATGTATGTATGCATATATTTTGGTGCACAGAACTTGAGAATCACCTTTCTGTCCTCCACCAATTATTTGGGGTTGGTGCAATATGTCATCCTGTTACATTTTTCCCTATTAGATGTCTCTTCCATACTCACACCTATTTAGCACATGTCATCTTGCACACAGTCCATCCATCCATCATTCTTGAGTCATGTGTTAAGCACATAACAAAATTTTATTATTGCTTTTTTGTTGTGTTCTAATTATGCAAACAAATGATAATTTTGGAAAATTCATGGGTAATGTCAGTATGCTGCCACTTCTTTCTAACTCTTTCTTTTAGTACTATCTTATTTACGTAATTAACTAATAAAATTGACCATCTTACCAACAGCACACAATGAGACCACAGGTTTCCTTGCATCTCTCAAGTCCCATAAATGTGTGAAAGTATCTATAGAACATGTTGCTATCAGATTATGCTCTTGTCGGTGGAAATGAGTGTCACTGACTACTCTTGTATGTCCTCGTAAGGAACAGATGCATGTTAAGTCATTGCCCGCACGCCACTCATACACATCCACCCTCTGGTTGCTCTGTAAAACATATGTTGTTTATAATAATGGTACAATTTAAATGGCTTAAGTAAATATTAGTTTGGTATTAGATAATGGATATCATAGGGTAACAAATCAATACTTGTATAGTATATGTAATTTCCAAAGCATTTATAATTTATTATAACCAAATTTTAATTCGAAAGTGATAGAACTGAATTATGACTATTTAAAAAAAAAATGTTTTTTCTATAGCCTTTTACTACTGTTTTGGCCTAACTTACCGCAATAGCGCAAAGTTTTTGTCCATGGTAAGATTGACACCACTCGGCGCCGGCTGCGTCGTACTTGCTGTGTCGTGGATACTTCTTCACAATGTCTCCCGCGTCATCGTCCTGTGTAATTTGCTTTATAGCGAGCCACCTGCGACCTGCTAGAAGCACGTTATTACCAGAGTAGTCAACGGTCATAGCCGTCGCCTGTAACTCTCGGTACTCCCATTTCATTGCTTCTGAACTCCAATGTATTGACATTATTAATGCTTCCACTTAACTGTTTTTAAAAGAATTAACTACATATGTAAAAACATGTTTTATATATTACTGGTGTTTTTTTTTACATTTTTGTCCTATAATGTCATTAATCAGCTGTAGCTCCAAAAGCGTTTTGTTTCGTTAAGGGTCTTCTATGTGATTTAAAAATTCTCAATTTTTATTAAAACAATGCAAGTTTTGTTGTGATTCAGATATTATTTTAATAGAAAGCGATGATTTACTAGTTAAAGTAGGAATAAGATGATTAAGGTCTTTTATTTATAGAAAATCCACTGTAAACTAATCGTATTCAGCCATAATCGCTTAACTGAAAAGCCTGATAAATTCACGGGCTTTTTTTTTAATAACTTTGTTGATATGAAAAACAAACCTGCTATTTGTTAAATTCTTGTAAACAAAACTTGTATGTAGGTATCTAGTAAAATAGATTAAAAAAATCACATTTCAAAAATAAGTTCATTTTTAAAAGACAATTGAAGAGAACAGCCATATAAAAATAACATTGCAGAATGGTTTACATGGTACGAGCAGCGCGAGCGATAAATCGTATATTTTTCAACAGTTTCTTTAAACGTTTATTTTTGGGCTTAATTTTTATATATGTTTATTGTGAAGGCCTAATATATTACGTGACACAAATTCAGGTACGGATCTAGGTGATTGAAACCTTTTGAATTGTACTGTTTAAGTGATGTTTTTAATTTTATACCTTCTTTTCGTAGTGTAACTGGTCATCATTGAGTAAAGACCCTACGGCTGGTGTTGATCCTGTGTATGCTATGGTGATAGCTGACACGCACTTGCTTGGTTCACGGAATGGGCACTGGCTGGACAAGTGGCGCAGAGAGTGGCAGATGCATCGCGCCTTCCAAACTGCTATGTCGCTTCACAAACCAGATGTTGTTTTTGTTTTAGGTGTGTTTATATTTAAGTGAATACCAACCCAGCAAAGTGTGAATAGTAGGATGTGTAAAAATATAGCCTAAGACTACCGACTGACCTAGTTATGCATTTAATAAACTCTATGTAGCTGAGCAATAAAATAAATCTTATTAAAATGTATATATGGGTGTACTGTTAGCACATGTTTCAATATTATTTATTTTAGATAGAAGTAGGTTTCAAGTAGTCTCTAATGGTACAAAGAGTTTATTAAATGAACTCTATTTAAGGTCAGTGGGCTTCATAATATTGAAATTAAGTTTTGATTATTCAAAATTACCTTGATACTAAATCAACACATTGATATCACTTCTTTTTATGTTCCAGGTGATTTATTTGATGAAGGAAAATGGTGTTCAGAGATAGAGTTCAATGAAAGTGTAGATAGATTTCATAAGCTATTTAAAATCCCTGATGGTACCACTATGTATTCTGTAGTTGGTAATCATGACATTGGATTTCATTACAGGTATTGCTTATAGTAAATTTATTTTATATTTAGAGTTGTAAATTTCTTCATATTTGCTACACTGGCTTAAGCAAGATTAGGTGATGATTAGGGCAAGGTTTTCTATCATTATAAAATGCTTTTACTTCCCATCACATCACAGTGGTTCCTAACATTTTCAATATCTATTCTAATATTATAAAGAGGTAACGTTTGTGATGTTGTAGGGGGTAATCTCTGGATCTACAGAACCAATTTAGAAAATTTAATTTTACCAATAGAAAGCCACATAATTTGTGAGTGTTGTAGGCTATATTTTAAGTTAATGGGAACGGGATATACACAGGAAAAACCATGTGGGACAGCTTATTGTTTAATAAGCTTTAAATTTTCAATTTGTTAATTTCACTTTAAATGTTAGAGAGTATTTCGTTATTTGGAATAGACCACCCCATATTATCTTATGGGTGTTGTTAGAGGCGACTAAGGACACCTGATAGATGGCAGCAGCATCTATCAGCTCAGAGATATTCCACCTTACTGCAATTGCCTATCTGCCTGCTAAGTGTAGTGATTACAGCAATATTCCTAAACAATTCTAGCTTACCAAGGTCTGTTGAAGAGGAGGCTTTTGATCAGCAGTGGATTAGGAATGTATGTCCCAATAATTAGATTCTTCATTAGCTTTGTCATGGAAGAAGAGTTATTGATTAAGTCTATAGAGTAAATTACCCCCAGGTTTGGAACCCAGATGTAATACAAACAAATTTTCTGAGTCCATTGTTATACCAATCAACCAATTTATATCATAAAAGTCCACAATTCACATTGAATTGATATATACTGTGATATCCACCCTGTTTTTGGTTGAAATAAAATGTATTTCTATTACCTACATAATTTAAAGTTATTGAATTTCTTTATTTCAAAGTAAGAAGCTTATAAGAGAATCGAAGATTGCTGGACCATTAGAAAGGGATAAATTTCGTAGGTAACATTATTTTATGTTTTATATGTAGGTCGTAGATAAAACAACATCTCCGTAATTTAAAAAGTAGGCTGTGGTACATGCCTCCAGGAATAATTGTAAATAATATAAACTTATATACCTATATACTCCTTTAGATATGATAGCATTAACTTTGGCCTTTATGAACCTCATCTAAAATGATTACTTATTATTGCCGAGTAGTGTGGTAGCTGTCCTGTGGGAATCTGGATGAAATATAATTTCAATAATATGTGTATTATAGAATAAAAGAAAATGTAATTAAATGTTAAAAAAAAGAGCTACACTATAGCGGATTTTTTAAACATTGTACAGACTGTTCTGGATAGAGTTTACTACATGCATATACAACAAGTAAATTTTCTAAAATCCATGAGACCTCGATGTTAAACATGTAAAAATATTACTATTACTTTGATAAAAATATCTTCTCTACTCAGCGTTTATTATGCATGAAATTTAATTAGTTTTTTTTTTTAAGTTTTACTAGCCAATTTTTGCAGTCTACTAGCATACTTGATAACCCCTCGTGCTAAGCTAAAATGCTTGTGTTACGAGTGAATATAAATAAATACTTTAAATATGTCAATTTATTAAGTTAATGAAACTTTAATAATACAGAAACAATAACTTAGGAAAAGCCTTTCAATAAACCTACGGTAATGAAGACATTTTTATCGAAGTCATAGTCATATTGTTACATGATAAGCAGAGGTCGGAGTAGGTAGATTGATTTTATATACTAGCGTCAAGATTATTATAATATGGACATGCCATTTTATCCATAATGTGCGGGAAGTACTGGAAAAAGTTCCGGAATTGGAATAAAAACGATATATGAATGATTGATTGAATTCAATGAACAATCATTTTTAATTAAACAAAAACATAAATAAATTGTTAACTAACACTGGTAGCGTAGATTGATATTATTAATACGTTTTTCACCTTAAACACAAATTCGTGTTAATTTCAAAATTCCGGAACAAATATCACAATAAATATGAAGTTCCGGTATTTTGGAGGCATATCCATATTATCCTCTACGTTTGACGTCAACGACCTTAAATCAATCTACCTACTCCGACCTCTGATGATAAGCAATAGTTTTAGCACACTACTACTTGCTTATGCCCGGTGAAGTAACAAAAGCCTCGTGGCTACCTACGTATGTCCAAAAAAAAGTATACTTGTTAACCCCACGTGCTAAGCCAAAATGCTTGTCTTACGAGTGGGTTCACCTCTGTAGTGCAATGGATGAGGATCACCGGCGGAACCGGCGACTACATGATTGCAAGTCCGAAGCACTAGTCATCATAAAATGCTATTCTACCATCTTACCATATCTTTTAAACAGTGAATCATTCATATATAAAGGACAACTAATTTCTAATAAAACTGTAGTATGTTCAAAGGATAACACCGCATCTCGCTAAGAGGTTCGAGACTCGTATGAAAGCGCCGCCTGTACAGCTAGTGAGCATAAAAGGAAACCACTTTGTGCTCATAAACTCTATGGCCATGGAAGGAGATGGTTGCCGCTTATGTTCACGGGCCGTTGCAGAAATAGATAAAATATCAAGTAAGTACCTATATCGCAGTCACTATTTTTTTACTAAAATGTTAAATGTAACTTAATGACTTGCAATGTATGATCACTAAAGTTTATCGGGCGTTATGTATACCAATATCTTTGCCAATTTTGCCAAGTTTACAGAAGAAGAGTAAACAGAAGACTGTAATTTTAAATACACGCAGAATCGTTCGTGAATTCCTTCAGTACATAGAACAGACATCCACATCTATAACCTATCCACAAACTACAGAATACACACACTGTAAATCCTAGGGGTTTCACTTGACTTTGGTCCGTGTTGCTCTTAGACTCCAGAAAATACTAGAAAGTATAAAAATAAATAACAATAATAATATATTCCTTTATTCAGATTCATAATAAAATTATATGAAAAAACAATACATACAAAACATAAATTTAATGTAAACCTTTGTCTATTCTTTTATTTGAATTTGAGTTATACCTATTCTGTAGATCTGTTTGAAAGTCGGCAAAGGCCCCCTCCAATATTTTCCACTCGCCGTATGTCGTCATCCCATCTTTTATAAGGTTATCATCTTTTCCTTTTACGTTCCTCCTAGAGAAAGCAGTTTATTTAATAATAGACAAACAATAACAATAAGAAAAGTTTTATTTTTATTTTTATACAAGCTTTTATTTAACATGTATTTTTTTAACAAATACCTGCTCAATTTAATAATCTACCCGAGAGATACTAATACTTTACAGTTTTTATTCGTGACTAGGCAATTAATTAATGACTTGCAATTATTTATTATCACAAAAAGTTTATCGGGGGTTATAGTTAGTTTTTAGTGATATCTGTAAATTTCGCTAAGTTTTTTACGGTAAAAGATAACATATTATTACACAGCAGTTTATTAAATACTAACACAAAAAATCAATAGTAACAAAAGTTTGCTCAAATTTTACAATTATCTGCAATAAACTGATCAGGCACCTCTTTCCTCTTGTTGCTAAGTGGCATAGGGGTACTAACAAGGCCGGATTTAAGGGAGGGCATCCAGGGCAACTGCCCCTGGGCCTCCACAATAGAGGGGCCCCCACAATAGAGACTTAGTCTTTCAAATTCTGACGAGTAAACTCTACAACTTTTCTTTTACTTACTACCTTTACATGCAGTACTTTTTTTAATCATGATTAATGTAATAGTTCTTAAATATTGTAATAACGGTTATTCATTTAAGTATACTTGTTCACTTAAATTAGATAATCAGTAAAATATCAGAATTCAAATCGTACTGAAAAGTAGGTACATACTTCAAATTTTTTACACATTTAGAGGGAAACTAATTTGCGGCCAGGGGGCCTCTTCTCCTTTGTTGCCCCGGGGCCTCCGGACTTCTAAATCCGGCCCTGGGTACTAATCGTGAATTCGGAGTCAGAGAGGTCCGCGAACTATAATGCAGAGCGACGGTTGCACAAAACTTCAGTGTCATAATCTTTGAATCTCTCCGTCAGCGACCGCCCTGAGCCGCGGTACAAGTCCCTCTGCCGCAGGTTGCTTAATTTGTAGTTTATAAACCAATAAATACTACCAACATTATTTAGTTGAAGTAGTAATAGCCTGTATGACGTATATTGACTACATAAATGTCCGTCCGAAATAAAAACGAGGGGTCCAGATATAAGGAAAGCTAGTGCCAGCACCTTTATCCTACCGGCTACCGGCCACTTCCCCACCCCCATTCCCCCACGGAACACAACATTAATCAATTATGTTATATGACTGATATTCTGTAAGGTGGAGATTGGAGGTACTTCTTCAGTCGAGTAGCCCATTTCTAATGCTATGCTCTACGAGTATGTCACGGTACAGCGCATTTAAATTTGGTATGACTGCGTATCTTAAGAAAGCATGACGAAATGCGATCAGGGAGGAAAGAGAGTTAGTTATGAGTTGTCAGTGGACTGACGAAACGAAACGGCCGATACACCCCTCTCCCTCCCGCCGCGCACATACCCAAGGCGAGATACATCGGTTTTGGTAGAACTTTATGTAGGTACACTATATTTCTTAATTAGATAATCTACTATACCAATGACTAAATTATAATGGGACTAATTTTCATAACTTGCTTTCATTGTTTCAGATATTTTAAGATGCAGTAGTGGCTCAAAATTATGCAGAGGCGATACAAAATTAGATCGATATAGCAGACCAATTATAATGCAGGTTAGGATTTTTTTTAAGTATTATTTGGAGCACCCGGGAGATTATAGTGAAAATTACACCTTACTGGTATGATTAGCATATCATCGCTATGGACAGAGGAGTTGTACAATTCTCGCTGTAGTGGGGGGATGAATAATGCATTTTCCCCAGAAAAAGTCCCTTAATTGGAATTGTAGGCCACGAGGCTTTTGTTACTTCAGCAGGCAACAGAAATAAAGAGGTGTAAACGTTAGATACATTAAATAATAATATGTAAATTACTTTATGTATGTGTAGACACAGTTAATAAAATGCCAACATTAATGTATATAGTTGGGGTCATTCCACTCCCATTTATGGACATGTTTTTTTGGATACCTACTTAGTATATTTAGATAAAATATATACCTACACGTGTTCATTTTTTATAAGTCGATGCAAAAAAAAAGAAATATAAAATTCCATGGTTTGGTTGTGCAATATCTAGTCAATATTATGAAATTGATTTAGATATAACTAGGGTAACCGTCTTTAAAATTAGGCAACCAGGACGAGACGCGTGAAAACCCCGGATTTTTTGCCCAAAAGCCGGAGATGTCATCAGGTTTTTTAAACATATGGACCCAAGCACTGTGCGTGAGTCGCGGGCGGCTCAAGACTTTAAGAAATGAAGACCCGCACGGACGCTCCCCGGATACCCGGATCAAAACTAGAACAAGTCCGGGGAGACCGGATGGCTGGCAATCTTAGGTCATCATTTCAGCCGTAGGTCGTCCACTGCTGGACATAGGCTTCCTTCATAGATCTTCAGTTACTATGGTTGGTGGCGGCCGGCATCCACCGTGATCCCGCGGCCTTTACCTGGTCATCCATTCATCTAGTTGGTGGACGCCCTACGCTACGCTTGCCGATTCGCGGTTTCCATTCAAAAACTTTTCGGCCCCAACGGACATCTGTTCTCCGTGCTATATAGCTTGCTCATTGCCACTTCAACGAACTAATCCGTTGGGCAAAGTCGGTAACCCGCGTTCTTCTACGTATGATATCATTTCTGATTCGATCTCGTAGAGAAACCCCGAGCATAGCCCTCTCCATTGTTGTTGTTGAGCACCATGTTTCGGATCCATAGGTGGTACACACACTGGTAAAAGACTACCTTAGAACCTTAGATAGGGCTTTTAAATTGAATTATTACGTACGTAAATTAAGTGTAATAAGTACTCTACCTCATGAATATAAATATGCGAGACGGTAATTATCAGTAATAATAGGAATAAATGTCCCTCATAAAGTAATTGCGAAGTTTCACATTAGTCTGTTGTGTATTGAACCCTGTGCACGTGTGGATGGCCTGGCTTCAGTATCGTTCCGCCAATAGATAACCCACGGGATGTCAACGTTAATGCCACGCCCCATGTGGGATTCAATGCGTGTGCCAAACGTACAGTCAACTTCATAATGAAGTATAGCTAGTCTACTTATTCTATACAAGCTGTGCCCACAACAAGGAATAGTCACTTTGACAATCTTCATGCCTCCCTTTCAACCCTTTTTATAAAACGTATACCTATGTCCTTTCTTAGGTTGTACACTATCTTTGTACCAAATTTCATCAAAGCGGTTTAGTATTTTTGACGCCAAAGGGCGACAAACAGACAGACAGAGTTACTTTCGCATTTATTTATATTAAGTTAGGATTAGGCAGATAAAAAAATCGTCTATATACCGCTTAGGGAGGGCCTAAGCACACCACGTTTTGTTAACGCGCCGTCGACGCGAGTTTTAGAAACAAAGTACTGACTTTTGTACCCATACAGGCGCGATATGCACGCAAGTCAGTACTTCGTTTCTAAAACGTGCCCTTAGAAGTGGTCTCGCGTTTTATGATGAATTAAATGATGGGATGCTTTTCTGGCACCGCACTACCAGTTAGAGATTCCCTCAAATAGATGCCTATTAGAACAACCGATAGGAGTTGTACCGTAGCAACATATTCTATAATAACTCCGGCGGCCAAAACCTATCGCAGTCAGCTAATGGACAAGGTCCATCAGAATATACTTGTTGAATTTCATGAGCTCTCCACATATCATCGTACCTAACTGTACTTACTACTTAAATTATCTAAAAATAATCATTCTAATTAGTTTTTTTTTATGGTATAATCTTATATAATGAGGTTGTTTATTTATTAATAAAAATGTTAGTTGAAAAATAGTAGGTACTGAAACTTGTTGTCAAATCTAAGAATATTAATTGGATGATCAAGAATAAGTAATAACTTGATGCTCGTAATGCGGATTCAAAAGAAAGGTCATCCGTCGCAATGTTTCAATGTTATTTGGTTATACGATTAAAACCTAAGAATTTACGATCCTTAACGGATCGTAAGTTAAATGACTTATCTTATACTTCACTAGCTGATGCCTGCGACTTCGTCCGTGTGGTGTTTGTTATTCCTTCGATAAACATTTTTAACGTGTAGGTACAAACATAAATTCTGTGATTAAAAGTATGAAGGGGCAGGTTGGCCTTCATTAGAACTCATCTTGTGATGTATGCGGGTATGTAGGTAGGCAGATGGGCGTAAGCACAAAAATCACAAGTCCTTGTTACAATCACAGTTGTTTAATCAGCACAGAGTTTAATTATCGAAATACACAATCAAATGAGCAATGTACAGTCTAAGCAACACGACACCAACTTAATTAAATCACTAGATAAAGCTATCACTCGGATGCAAAGCGATTCGTCACAAGCGTGGTGTGCGGGCACCGTCTCGAACAACAGTGTATCAAGATGGCCGCCCTCACCAACCATCGACAATGACGCTTCGCTAGGCTGACTTTGACAGCTAAAAGTCAACCTGACGTATGACGTTGACGGATGCGCCGTCACGGCCGGACTGACTTTCGACCGTCCTCGGGCGATTTTCTGAAACAATGAGTTGCAATCGTACATAGTCCGTTCGGCATCCTGACGGACAACTAATTACTATTACCACAATGCGCTTTGATACTTAAGACTTAAGGCGAGTATCTCGCAACAATTAAGCCGGATGACACAGCCTCGTCACTAAAAAAAGCATGTAGGTTAATTGTTCACAATTGGTTCTATTAGACAAGTCAATCCTTTGGATGTGACCCGGACGACAATATTCGTCTTACCATAATCTGCAAAACATCCAGAACAAGTCAGTCAACTTAAAGGGCTCTGACTCGGACGACATATTTCGTCTCATAGAACAAAAGCACAGAAACAAGTCAATCTGATACTGACTCGGACGACATATTTCGTCTAATACAACAAAAGCACAGAGACAAGTCAATCTGATACTGACTCGGACGACATATTTCGTCTGACTATTTGGCAGGAAAGAGATTCTTACAGGTCGCTTCACTTACCTACGACTATGAATCGTCCCGTTCTGTATGAATTTCAGCTTCGTTCAACATTTCCCAAGTCTCAGGATCTGAGCATGCACTGAGAGTGTCTGAGCCTGCTGTGAGCGTCCTCGAATCAGCGGAAACAGTGTTTGAGCATACGGTCAAGGTGTCAAAGTTATCATTGTCATGATTTAAATTAGCTATAATTTCTTCATCTTCCGACGCCGTCTCGGCCTCTTCACAATTTAAAAGACTAGTAGCTATTTCGATCAAACCGATATGTCCCTGGGGCACTGCGCGCAAATTCTCGTGAGAGTATTTATAAGTTCTCTGAGAACCACCTAAACTTTTAAGTTCGTAGCGATCGTTTTCAAGTACTTCTACTATAACATACGGACCTCGAAACTTCCTATCCAGTTTTGTTTTATTCCGTTCACAATTTTTAATAAATACGAAGTCTCCTTCAGAGAAAGGTCTTATTGTGGCCCGACCACGATTAAACCGAAGGGTATCAGATTCAGCAGCTTTACAAATGTTAGCTGATGCATCGGTTCTTATCGAATCTAAATCTAAACGAAACTCATTATCTATATTATCGGCGTTCAACTTAGACATTCCTAAAGAATTAGAACGAATTCCGAACATTAGTTCTGACGGTGAGTATTTGGTAACGGAAGATTTAGAACTATTGAGAGCAAGTTGGATGTTACTTAATTCGTCACGCCACGCTTTGTTAGGGTCATTTTCAATGATAGTAAGGAGGCTTTTTAGAGTACGCATCACTCGTTCAACTTGGCCGTTTGCCCTACTCGTACCAGTCGCGATAAAATGGAGGTCTATTTTATGCTCTTGACAAAAGCTCTTAAAATCTGAGCTAATGTAGCAACGGCCCTGATCTGCGATTATTCTTTTTGGGGCTCCAAAAAGACACACCGCTTTTTTTACGGCATATATTGCACTCTTGGAATCGACTGACAAAGTATGTTCGAGTAAAACGTATTTGGTAAAAGCATCGATTATTACCGAGCAATACTCCTTTCGGTCACTCTTCCCGCTCAGCTTCCCCGAAAAATCTATGTGAATGGTGTGCCAAGGCACGGATACTTTTGGAATCGAATGAAGCTGAACAGGCTGAGCACCCGATGGACCTTTCGATGCCTTACAAATGATACACGAATCTATAAATTTTCGTACACATTTAGACATATCGGGAAACCAATACTTTTCATATAGCTTGTCTAGAGTTTTGTCCTTGCCTAAATGTTGCAATTCGTTGTGGACATGATTAATTAGTGTCCAAATAAGAGACCGTGGAACTACGGGTAACCATGAAACCGCTTTGTTACGAGTAATCTTCCTGTAGAGTATGCCGTCTCTAACGTCATATGTTTGACCTACTGTTTCGGGAAAGCTATTATTATTGTGTTTTGCGATAAGATCCTGAATTTCAGCGTCACGTTTCTGTTCTACTGACAGCCAGCCCTGATGAAGTTCAACATAATTGACAGTTTTAGGCTTAGGCTTTACAGGAGTGATAGGAACAGCTGAATCTGACAGTGGATTTCGGGACAGGTAGTCAGCATGCTCCATTTTACTTCCTTCGCGGTATATAATATCGAAATCGTAAGCTTGTAAATAAGCCCACCATCGGTAAACGCGGGGTGTTAGGTCTTTCTTCGATTTCGACGCCTTGAGTGAATTACAGTCGGTAACTACAACAAATCGCCTACCATATAAATAATGGCGGAAATGCTCTACAGCTCTGACGACCGCTAAAGTTTCTAACTCGTATGAATGATAACGAGATTCCGCGTCTGCTGTACGGCGGCTATAATACTCTACAACGTGCGGAAAATTATTTTTCTTTTGTAGAAGGATTGCTCCATATCCTTCTGAGCTAGCATCGGTATGTAGCTCTACCGGAAGTTCGGGGTCAAATATAGTTAGCACCGGTTCGGACGTGAGAATGCCTATAATTTTGCGCCGTATCTTTTCATGTTCAGTAGTCCAAGTAATTCGTCCTTTAAGTTTTGTAAGAGGGTATAGGGGACCTACTATTCGTGTGAACTCAGGAATAAATTTCCGAAAGTAGGAGGCTAGACCGAGTAGAATTGGCGTACATTAGTAGCCGATTTAGGTTCTGGGGCATCTGCCAATGCTTTAATCTTCCGTGAATTGGGCCTAATCTCACCGGATTGTACAGAATATCCTAGGTAGTCAATTCGTTGTTTCATAAATTTACATTTCTTTGTATTGAATGTAAACCCGGCCTCTGATAACGCACCTAAAACAAAGTCAAGGCGCTCCAGTCCTTCGGAGATGTTAGTGGAATGACATAACACGTCATCCATATAGATAAGTGGTTTATCTTGTAAATGACTAAGAGCCTTTGTGATACATCTCTGAAAGACTGAAGGAGCATTTCTCAAACCAAATGGCATGGCGAGATACTCGTATTGCCCTTCGTTTGTCACGAAAGCTGTCTTCTCCACTGACTCAGGGTGGATAGGGATCTGGTGGAAGCCAGAAGCCATATCCAATGAAGAGAAGAAATTAGCACCCGTAAGCTGGTCGATTTGTTCCTCGATTCGAGGTAAGGGATAATGTTCAGGTATGGTATTTGAATTTAACTCCCTAAAATCTACACAAAGTCTATCGGAATTATCCCTCTTTTTCACCAGAACGATAGGACTAGCAAATGGGGACGTACTCTCTCGAATAACCCCTGCGTCTAATAGTTTTTGAACCTGTTCCCTAATTATTTGTTTCTCTATAGGTGCTCTTTTATGGGGACATCGCTGCACAACTTTATGTGGGTCTACTAATTTAATTTCACATACTCCCGTCTTCACACGCTTGGTAGGTATACCCTCGATAAAGTTATTCGCATATTTGCTCAATATGGAAATCAACATGTCTTTATCCCGTTCTTGCAAATCCGTGTCAATTTTTGAAAAATCTGGGAGATCTGATGTCGCGACACAAAGATTAGATTGTTGTTTAGAGTATATAACAAGATTTTCATTATCAATTTCTACACTTAACCCCTGATCAAAGATATCTCTACCAATAATTATAGGCTCAGATATATTATTGTCGGAAACCACGTGAAAGAGTAAACTAATCAAGCGATCACCAAATTTAACATCGGCCTGAATTTGAGTCGTACACTGTATATCATCGGCTCCAATACCGCTCAGATAGACGAGACTTTTACACACAGTACCCCCGAGTTTACCACGATAACTTTCTTTCACAAGAGAACAGGACGATCCGCTATCAAATAGAAAAGGTACAGACTCACCGGAAGATGTTGTCAAGACACCCCTTGAAGGACGATGTTCACAATGGTGGACTTCCTTGGCCGCAGCTTTACCACCGTTCCTTTTATCGGGACAGTTAGTTGTCACATGACCTTTTTGGCCACAAGTGTAGCACGTTACATCAGTCATCCTCTCCGACGGACGGGAAGCACTCGGAGTGTTTCGAGGCTCGACTGATCCCAGCGCGTCACGACGTTTTCGGCATTCCACAAAACGATGTCCCGATATTCCGCAAAAGTTACATCTGCCAGTAAACCTTTCGGAAGCACGAAAACGCTTCGCCTCAGGTTCGTTAGCTTCGACACCGTCTGAACGCCGCTTCAGAGATACGCCTCCCAGGATTCGGAACAATTGAGTGCGAGTTGTGATATTGTGCGCAATCAATTCGCGTCTTATCAGGCTATCCTTCTGACAAAGCAAAGAAATAACGAATCCAGTCACCACTTCTTCAGGCATCACAGTCTTAGGTATTCGTTCAATTAAGTTCCATAAACGAAGCGCAGCTTCTGAAGCTGTCTCCTTAGCTCCTATTTGGAATCGCAATATATCGTCGAAATAGTCCTGAAGAAGCTTAGGTCTTGAAAATTTAGCTAACAGTGTCTGTTTCACAACGCTCCAGGACATTTCATCTAAGTTTAACTTAGTGATGCAGGCAGCCGCTTGTCCTTTTAAAGAGGTAGTAAGAGCCATGAGCAAGTCTATTCCTTCTAAGCGCTTATTATGAACGATCGCTTCAGTAATATTGCACCAACCATCTATGTCACAGTCTGGTTCGTCTGGATTAAACGGTAAGAAATGTGTTGCCTGGTTAGTACTCACAGTTGGCGTTGGCTGGGCTGCGAGAACACGAGATAATAGCATTTCCATGTTATTCAGCAATTTTTCTGCATCCGATTTTGGTGTTTCTTGCTCAATTCTAGCCCTATCCAATCCCACTTCTGATGAAGGGGCAGGTTGGCCTTCATTAGAACTCATCTTGTGATGTATGCGGGTATGTAGGTAGGCAGATGGGCGTAAGCACAAAAATCACAAGTCCTTGTTACAATCACAGTTGTTTAATCAGCACAGAGTTTAATTATCGAAATACACAATCAAATGAGCAATGTACAGTCTAAGCAACACGACACCAACTTAATTAAATCACTAGATAAAGCTATCACTCGGATGCAAAGCGATTCGTCACAAGCGTGGTGTGCGGGCACCGTCTCGAACAACAGTGTATCAAGATGGCCGCCCTCACCAACCATCGACAATGACGCTTCGCTAGGCTGACTTTGACAGCTAAAAGTCAACCTGACGTATGACGTTGACGGATGCGCCGTCAAGTATTTTAAATGTTGTGCCATGCAAAATTTGTTGTTTGTTTCGGAGATGAGCCCGTACAAACATTTTTTTTTTCTATGTAGGTTTATGTAGGTACATTCTTCAACCTCTACACTTATATTGCATGTATAGATATAGATTAGCTATTCAAGCCGCGCGTCCGTGCCCGTCAGTCGTTCTGACATTTCTCGTGGATTTTACAAAAAATCTCTCATACTTATCTCATACTACCTTTTCCGATTATGGAATTATGAATGCAATAAAAAGAAGAAGAATTAACCAAATTAGTTCAGTCGTTATTAAGTTATGCGCATACTTATATTTTAGCGATCACTTTTTATTTACAAAGATGCATGCATTTTATTGCGTCCAATCTCGTTTTATCTAATCCTAGTCACAGTTTAACCTCACTTACCCAAAAAACTGAATCACTCCGCTGCCCCCCCCCCCCACCAGCGACCGATCTTAGCCGAGGTCCAAATCTCACGGGGCGTCCTCATGCTTAAGTTGTAGTTTTTAAATAATTTATTTTATAGTTTTTTAATATAAGGCTGGAGCTGCCTGCCTTTATGTCCGGTGTAGTAACACAAGCCTCGTCGCTAACTACATTATGTCCATCCGAAAAAAAACATGATTCCTTATCATTTATTTGTTTCAGCATTACCCATTATACAGAGAATCAGACAGTATATGCACTGAGCCCGACGCAGCGCCGCTGCCTGACCGAAACAACATGTTCGAGGAGCGCTGGGACTGCCTATCTAAAGAGTCCACAGAGTACCTGGTTGAAAGCATACATCCTCGGGCAGTGTTTGGTGGCCATACACATCACAGTTGTGTGGTTCGACACAGCTTTGTACCTACGTCGAACCATAACTTGGAGTTTATTGAGTACACGGTCCCTTCGTTTTCTTGGAGGAATAGGGTGGATCCTAAGTATTATTTGGTAAGCATTAATATAATTCGTTCGGCATGAGTTCTACGATTTTTCTGAATCTGGTTGGTTGAGAGACTACCCTCCGTGCCCCGGAAAGCACGTTAAGCCGTTGGTCCCGATTATTATAACTTCACACGAGCATATATCCTCGTTCCCTTGTGTTACAACAATACTGCGGTCAAGCATAGTGACTATGGCAAAACTCTCCCACGAGAGGAGGTCCTTGTTCAACAGTGGACCTTATACGGGCTAATGATGAATATAATTCAGAACCTATGTTCTTTGTAAATAGAAATTTCGCTAGTTTTGCATACATAAATGTTGTTGAACGTTCACAAAAACTAGAAATTTGGCACACAGATAAACATATCATAATATGGAAACACGTTAATAGCAACTAGTAATTTAGACTTAGTTGTTCGATTTTAAACTCTCGTGCTCGAAACTGAGACGCAATAATACGCATGTCAATGATAGTTTTATGTCTGAATGACTGACGGCTCAATACACAGCCTAGACCGCCAAAACTTGAAGGATGTATTATCTATATGATGTAAGCATCCAATATGAAAGGATAATTAAAAATTCTACCCCTAAGGCGATGAAAAGGACTGACAAAGTTCGTATAAAGAAATCGGAACATACAATGAAAAGGAATGACAAAGTTTGTACCGAGAATCTTCAGCAACTGCTAGTAAATAATAAAACACATATATATTGTTTCAGTTAACAATAACACCTGAAGAAGTGAAGGTATCTAAGTGCAGCTTGCCTCAAGAGTGGACGATGAAGGTGACAGCAGTACTTATGACAGTTTGTCTGCTTATTTACTTGAGGTTTACTTCTAATAGAGTCAACATGCTGGGCTATAAGCATCTGTGAGTATTTAGTATTTACCACTTTATAAAAGCCGTGCATATTTAATCATGTAGGTAGGATCAATTGCCATCAGTATTACTATCGAAGTAACATCAAAGTTTTACAAAACCCTTCAAAGAGACGGCAATGATAAATGTACACGGAAAAATGAGCTCTACTGCCTTGCAATACAAGATAATCTAGGTTCTACGAACGGGCGCTCTAACATGGATTCGAAATTGTATCTGTAATTTTGAATGCTATTGAAAAAGTGTAGATATACATAGACCGATTGTACTACTAAAAATAAATAATTTCAACCGCTGTGGCCGTACAGACAATTGATGATGATTTCTAAGAACCGTTTTTGATATACATATAAAAGTAATTAATTCCAGTATTTATATTTCAGGTCTGGGAAAAAAGTTTGAAAATTTATTGGACGCGCTAATATCGTTTGGGTATGAAACTATTGATCTCTTGTTATGTATATTTTCTCATTTTAGAATAAATTATTTATTAAAACATCTACTTTAATTTGCCACCTTCATAATCGGTTTGACCCGTTCAGAAAAACCACACCGGTCCAACAATATAAAAAAAACAACCTTTGTTTCATATATAAAATAGCTTTTGTGATTAAAGTCCAAAAAAAAAACAATTCATAAAAATTAAAATTCAATTAACTTCCCATTAAAGTATTGGACACCAAGCCATAATGGCATCATGCTCTATACGCCAAGCCTTTACGGGCTTGGCGTCTGTATCTAATTATGTTGCTTTTTATCATCAAATATTTGAATAACTATTACTTAATATTATGTATTTCTGTTTGCTGTGTACAATGTGCGGTTTCCGGCTTAGAATCTCTATTCCAGGTTAGAATAGACCTCTGTCTATTCTAACCTGGAAACCACACTGAACCATGTCTGCCCATGGGTGTCGTTAGAGGCGACCAAGGGATGGATGGGCAGCAGCATCAGTTCAAGGTTACTTATGATCGTACTACGACCAGTAATGCCGTGGTGATTATGGAAATATCCCTCAACAGCTCTGGCGTGCCAAGGTCAACTGTGGACGTTAACGAGCATAAAATACAATTAGGTAATAATTGAATATTTACTTTTTCCATGTATCATGATAATCAATATTATGAGCGAATAGCCCACGTTTGCGCATATGACACGCTCGCACTTGTCGAATATGGCCGACATTGGCGATCCGAAGGATAATCTTTTGAACGCCATGGTGTTTACACTCGAAATCCTCAGTGATAATTTATAAATCATACAAACATTACAAAATAATGTTGTCTTATATGTTTGTTAGCCATTTACGTTAAAATAGGTTAGAGAGTAACACTATTTATGCCGCAATCAAATAAGATTAATTACGATAGTTATGTTGGGCTGACCAATGACCATCTGGATGACGATCACACGAAATTTCAACGCGCTATATCTTAGTAATTCTATACGTGAGAAAGAAATAAAAAATATGTGTCCAATATTTTTTGTTAAACTAACTGACGGACTAAATAGATTTTTTAATCTTCACGCCTATTGTTAGTAACTAGATCGTCAGCCCAATGCGAATTAATTGTATAGTTGAGATTAGTTTGAATAAATGTTTTTTTTTATTATTTCATATTAGTCTGACGTATTAATATTATCTTGAATATAGACACAAATATCTTAGGCCATCCGATAATTGTTCCGCATGGATTCAAGGTTTGCTTTGCCGGGAACAGATAAGTGGAAAGCGCAAAGACCTATTACTGTTTGCACTAGTTTTAAGTGTTTCGCATTTTAATTAATGTTGTAAAATAGGTATGTTTCCAGAGATTTTATATCATCGCACTAAAATTCCACAAAGAATTTGATTCTGGGAAGAAGTTTGGCCTATTTGATATTTTCTCTTCTCTGTTTGAAATTAAAAAAAAAAACTAGATTCAGAAGATACGCTTTACTTATTTTTTTGAAGATTTAAAGCGTCTGTTTTTACTATAGCTGTCAAGAAATGTCAGTGTACTTTTTTCTATATAAAAGGGTAAACGTGAATAACAGGGAATGTCCTTATAAAAATATTTTTTGGAAAACGCAATCAAACCTGTAAAAACACGCCAGTGGACGCCATCCACAAACAAAGCGATGGAAAACCAAAAAACAAAACTTGTCAAATTCACTATTCTTTGCTCTTTAACCAAGCTCACTTTGTAACTAAAGTTGGGCTCACATATCTGCTAAGTTTGGCTACTTAACAAAGCATTCAGCTTGCCCTAACATTCAAATAATAATAATTTTTATGGTAATTGTTATTGGTCAAGGAAATAAAATACAAAATATGTTTATAAAAATTATAATCATAATTAAAAAAACTAAATAGGAACATAACAAAAACAATCGTTAAATTACTAATAGCAAACATTAATACACGTCGCTTGAAATTAATACTGAATTATGAAAAGCAAATACAAAGAACTTGATTTTACTTAACTAAAATAACGTTGACCTCATTATAGAATATTATACAGGGCTATAAACTGATAATAATATTCGACTGATTATAACAAACAATACTCATTACTTATACCTAATAAATAATCAATCTTAACGTTCGTACTAATGTAACGTACATAAGTATAAAAGTAATAATATGTACTAAAAATATTATAATGTACCACGTTGTATTCTTCTCAATTTCTGATAAAATTAAGAAATTGAGAATTGAATATTTTTTATGTTTGGTGTTTACAACATTTCATTTTTCTATCGTTTTAGAAAGTGGTTCGATCCAGCTAATAAAAACGTGGTATACAAAAGAATAAGTAAGTTTTATGTACTAATCTACTTAAATAAATGCGAAATCGTATAAATACTAAAATCATCCACCGCGTAGTAACAACGTTGAATGTACAGCGGATAGGTACGTAAAGAAGGCAGGCTATCAGACAGTCTGACACTAAGGTTACCAACAATATTGTTTAAACAAAATGCCATACAAACAAATAGGTAATTAGTGGTTAATATAACTTGCCTAGGTGTACTTTATACCTTGGATTATCATTTAAATTGTTTCAAATTTTATTTCAAAAGATAATTTACATATATATGTAAGCAAATGTTTAAGGTGCTTGTCTAATTTAATAACCTAAGTAGTAACCTGACAACATCGTCGTGACTGAATTCAGTCATGGTAGAACTTTTGTAAAGAACAATATCAAATTTGACTACACCTAGTCAAAATTACGGTGATCTTGGAATATTATTCAGGTATATCACTTAGGCGGATGCCTCCAGGACGACGGTACATGCGCTCATGGAGAGGTAGCTCGCCCACGAGGAAGCGCTCCAGGGCTTTGTTAGCCATACGAGAGTGACCTGACCCTCGGAAGGCGGTACTCGCGTCGCGACCAGCATATTCAAACATGATATCTGCTCCGCCAGGATGCTGTAACATTAGAATATACGTAAAACCTCGGAATAACGGTTTCGGAAAGTTCGCAGAAGGTTAAAGCAGTTTGAATATTTTAAAAAGTCGTATAATTAAAAAGGTGTATAAATATAATTTAAGTTAAAAGATGATTCGAGCCCATGTACCAGGCGACCAGATAGATTATCAGTTAATAATTACATTTATTACAAGTCATTAAATTAATTACTTTACGTGACGATGAGTATTGGGACGTATAGATAAATACTGTGTGACTAGATAATTGTAACTAACCTCATCAAAGAAAGTAGTGATATCATATACTCGATCGTATATGACTACCCAACAGTCTTGAGGGGAATCATGCAGGCTCACTTCAGCAAGCGTGATAGTTTGGTCCTTCGCCTCAGGAGATCCGGGAACTATCGTTTGCCACGTCTGGGCCGACTTGTCCACCGCCCAGGGGTTAACGAAACGTAAAGCTGCCATAGTAATCGCCATGAAGTCAATCTCAGATTGTTCTTGATTAACCGGCATGGGTGCCGAAAGGCTCATCTCAGGAGGAGTCTGTACAGTTGCCATCTCGAACTTTTCAACTCAACTCTTGTCGTCTCAAATTCTTTATGTGTTCCAAACACTTTAATTTTCTCAGCGTAACTGGACTCGATGAATCGACCGCTTGCTTCACTGTAAGAGAATTATGAAACCTTATTAGTTGGAAGGATTTTCGTATTAAGAATAGGGCTGGGAAAATATTGAATTTGGTCATTTTAAGTTTTAGCCACCCATAATTAATTGAAAATAATTAAGCGCCAGACAAAGACGGTGAATCTTGAAGGGAAATTATTTGAATGTTTTTGGCGTACATTGGAACATTATAATTTAAATGAATGTTTCATAGACAGCCCTAGGCGAAAGCACCAGACCGTGAATAATAAAATACGATACTGTTAACCTGTATCGTTTTACACGTCCAGCCACGCCACCACCCACAGATTTGCAAGACTTTACTATATAAAGGCTTGTACTTCACAAACGATTTTCATTCAAGAGAGTCGAGAGATCGTTTATTATCTATTGACCTTACACGACCCCTAAATTTTGGAGTAATAACCAAAGCTTTATCAAAAGTTCGCGAATGATGTTTGCCAGAAGGCAGTTATCTTCTATGACGCGTATAAATTAAAAGTTCATTGATAACTATGGAGCAAACAATGACCTTTCCGTAAAAGCAGTTGCAGCCAGTTCCTGTGTATTGTAGAGGAGTATTTTTCAAACCTAATTAACATCTAATCATTTTCTTGAATAATTATGATTGTTATTATCAATAACAGGATTATGTTTGTTTATTGAACCGGGTATTTAATGATTATAAACGAATGCTAGTCACGTATGTAAATAACTAGAAATTAAATAAATATTTACCTTTTTATCAATGCACTTGATCTGAAGGGCTAAGGTTATCTCTGTTGATGCTCGAATCGCGGAGAATGACCGTCACACCAATTGTCACTATGCCACTGTTGTTCGCATATAAGTTTGTTATTCACGATTATAGGATTATGCATGAGAGCGTAGAACATTGCCACAAACTAATATCGTCCAGTCATCTATCACTTGTACGTTGTGAATGAGTGTGGAGCGCTGCGCTAATTCTTATATAGCGTAGTGGCACGCGCCGATAGCGGCTGATGTAACTAGGGGCAAACTTGCGGCGCGCGCGCCGACAGACCGGGCTTGATGAGTGCGGCGTCGGCATTCTCCACTAATATCATTAATTAAAACTCATATCGTCATATTATCAGATATCAACTACTACGGTCACTATTTCGTTAAATTTTAAACTTGTTTATTTTTTATTTTTTAGCGTTTCTTTATTAGTTATTGGTGCTAAATTAGATTGCTGCAGGTAGCTATAATATTAGTTTAGGAATGTTAGAAACACTTATCTGACTTCTTAATCTAACTGAATTAGCACTAAATTGGCTCTCGTGTCATCGTTTGCATCGCTTTCTCTAATAATCTACCAGTTGTTATTTTTTATTTACTTATGAATTTCATTTAGATAATAATTCAAATTTGAATTTACGTTGGTGGGTTGCTAGAGCTTTTTCAATATTTCTGGTACCACCAGTATAGACTTAGGATTGAGTACTATTCTTATGACGTACTTAGGTAGGTGTTTTTGTTAAAGTTTTATATTAATTGTTAAAAAATAATACCTACGTAAATATCTTCTAAGAAGTCGTCAACATTTAATCTTTGGTATTTTGATTAAATTTACGATGAGGATATTCATGTTGGTGACGTACGAGGGCGGTGAACCTCCGTCACATCTTACGATGTCACAAACAAACTTAATTTGCGTAATCACTAATTACTCTCAATTTATGTTATTTGTTGCGAATATTATTATTATATATGGACACGCCCCAATTCACATCGAAGAAAATAGCTTGCTTGATTAGAATTATATCGTGTATTTTATGAATACAGTGTTCACTTGAACATATTTTCTGTCTTTTCTTGCCGCATGATTTTATTTATAAATTTTATCTTTGGCCAAAAGAGCTAAAATATAACGTTTCTGAGTTAAGTATTTTCATTCGTTTTTTCCTTAAATCTACACACTTTCCTGGTTTCCTTTTAAGGCAAAATAAATAAGCAGTAGGTACCTTTGTAACTAGGTACTATCTTTCTACATGTTATATAAGTCTTTTTCTGTTTTGTATCTACATACATAAAAAAAACTATTCATAAAGGTAGTGTTTCTTCAACTCTAACGCAGTCAACATTGGGGATAGTATCTACCGTTATATAGGGTTATAAATTTTATTTTGATGGAACTTGGAAACTAATCAAAATCAACAAATTATACTTAATATACTTAGGTATATTAAGTATAATTTGTTGATTGGGCACCGTTTTTTTCGTATATATAAATGTACCTTCTAGCTTCCTTCGCGCGGTTTTACCCGCGTTACTCCCGTCTTCGGGGTAACTTCATAATTAAATATAACCCATAGCCATCCGCGATACATGTTTCGTTCCTCTTTTTTATTTTGGTCGGAACCTAGTTAGCCACTGTGCTTTTGCTACTTCACCAGGGCATATAGGCTTGCTGGGCTGAAGTCTCATTTTATGTCAAACAGTCTATTCAATCTTCATACTGTAGGTACAGCTATTTGTTTGATCCTAGGATAATTGATTTGAGCCGGGGGGGGGGGGGGTTCTGTCCGTGAACTTGAGTTTATTGAAAACAGTTCTAAATTAAAACCTGCAAACTGCACAATTTAGCTTAAATTTATTTTCCACCTCAACGGTTGAATATAGAGTTAATGCTGAATCTACTAAGAATATATCGATAGAATATTAGCTGCTTTCACACTTAGTACTGCTATAAGGCTATGTTATATTGGCAAAGACTCCTTAATGCACACATAACGTAGGTACGCTACGCTCTTAAGATTAGAAATTTTAGGTAGGTACCTAACAATATAAAAAAAAAACTAAATTTGTGAGATGATGAGACCAAATTTCAATAACCTGTTGAAAAAATATCACAATTCATGGCCACGGTCTATGAGCTATTTGATTCTATTTATAACTTGTTTTGATTGAATAAATTAAATGTTAATTTGCAAATTTGGCTGATGAAAATCTATTACCAGATTGCGATCAGTTATGTCAATGTAAAAACACTTGTACATTAATAATTTAGTTGGTTAAAAACAATGATGCAACATTCTAATGGCTTGCTTGTTATGTTACCGTTATGGGCGCGATTAGTCTAATAAGCAATATGTCACGCTGTGAATGAATGCAGTACAATGCACTTTCCGGATTTTATAGTTTTTTACCTGATTTCTAGGAAGCAAAGACCTGGAATTTATTTAATGTTTTACGCATATTCGAGTAAAAAACTATAAAAATAAAAACTTTTGTAAGTTGCTACTTAAAAGGTTTTTGATGTTCTCGTAAAATAGGCACAAAATATAGATTTGTGAATCCATTCATCAGTATTCTTGAATGTGTGGACCGTTATACTGTGGTCATTAATTAGAGTGCCTACAAAATGACAAGTTGTGTACTATGATATTGACCTACCTACTAACTTTATTAATACCAATGTTTGTGATTCGATAGGTGGAAATATGGATATATGGGCCATTATTTTATTTAAGGTGCATTTATCGGTCCACTTGGAAGAAAGCCAATTTTAGTAGTAAAATACGTCCTTAAAAAATAAAACAGCTATAGGTAGCTATCGAATAAGAAACCAGTCATATAAAAACACATGTATTAACATGTAAAATACCATATTTATTTGCAAATTACGGTAACTCAGTCGTTTTTCCCAGTAACGCAGTCGTTTTTCCTACTAGAATTGGCTGTCCTTCTAAGCGAGTCCCTTGACATAATCTTAAATTCCTTTAAAAACTTACACGACATCAATATATTTTAATATTCTTAGAAATACCTCATTGTTTGAACTTTAATCGAATCATAATAAGTATATTTTAACCCTAAAAATTTACGAATAAAAAATATTTCTCGCGGTGTCCTCGTTGCCAAACCAAAATACGCATACCCAGTGTTACCATAGGAAAGTGAACCTTAATTAAAGCTTTTTACACATTTTTACGTCTAAAATCGGTTGATTGCCTATGAATTTGTAATGGAGTGCAGCGTAGGGAAACTGATTGAGTCAGTCGCGCCAGAGCTACCGTGAGAGGTGCGTGTGTTTATTGTGAGTCCACTGAGTTACCGGCGCCGTGCGGTGAGTTTTCCAGATATTGATTATTTAAATTTACGCAAAGTCTGTAATAATTAGTGACATTGTTATGGTATCATATTTTCTTTAGAATGTGGAATCATTTGAGTACCATGTTCAAAAACAAACAATTTGTACAACTGCGTTACCACTACACTGCGTTACTACCAAAAGTAACGCAGTTGTAGCTTTAGTAACACAGTGGTTTTTCTTATACTTTTCTAACATTAATAACGAATCTTGTTTCACAAATATAACATTTGAGTATTATTTCGTTGCAGTATAACACTCACAACACCATGGCTCTAACACCTGCTGAAAAACAACGGCGTTACAGGCAAAAATTAAAAGAGAATCCGATAAAGAATGCCGAAGCCAAAAGAAAACATCTTGCACGCTACCACGCCAAAAAAAAACTTGTAAATGATATGACAGAGAGGGAACATAGATCTGCTAAACGCAAATGGAAGATTGCAAACAAGAAACGTCGAGAGCTCCGAAAAGCAGCACAGGCCATTTTGTTTGATACCCCGGTCTCCACACCACGGTCAGGAACTCCCGTTTCTCCGAGGTCTAGGGGAAGAAGATAAATAAGACGAGACCGGTCTGCATTATACAGAAAAAATACAAAATTGCAGGAAGAAATTGAAATGCTAAGAAAGAAGTGTAATAAGTACAAAAAAAGATACCAAAGATGTAAGAATACCGAAAAAGCAAGCAACACTGAGTCAGGAGACAAAAAGTTTAAAACTTTATCGAATGCAATCAAAGACAGATATTCGAGAATGATGACTGTAAAAGAGAGGAGGGTTATCCGACAAATTTTCCAGGGAGATTCTATGTATACAAAGTTCAAGAATGAAAGCTGCCATTCTGCAAGAAACTCAGGGCGTTAACAAAATTAAAACAAGTCAGACTGCACCAAAGCAGGCCATCCTGGCTAAGAAGATTAAGATATTTTATAATCGTGATGATGTATCGAGAGCTACTGCTGGAAAACGAGAAACAGTGACTTATAAAAAGAATAAAATGCAGAAAAGATACCTGCTTGATTCGATGAAAAATCTTTACATTTCATTCAAAAGAGAAAATCCTAACGAGGGGTGCTCCTACTCTTACTTTACCAAACAGAGGCCATTTTACGTGAAGCTACCAACTGTTGATGGCAGGGATACCTGTCTGTGTAAGATACACGCAAATTCACAATACATGCTGAATGTTCTTTACAGACACAAAATTATATCCGAGTCAAACATGACTCAAGCCATTGAGAATACCGTGTGTGCTACCGATAACAGATCTTGCATGACCGATAATTGCGACAACTGCAGAACAAAAGAAATACTGTTTAACATACAGAATCCACCCCAATTACTTAAATGGCAACAATGGGTTAGAAAGTCCGAGATTATTGATAAATCGGGCAAGCAAGTAAGAGTAACAAAAAATGTTAAAGAAATTGCCGAAGGTACCGTCACAGACTTGACTGAAAATTTTAAAGAGGCACTGGTCACGCTGAAGACACATGTGCATAACATTAAAATACAATACAGGAGTTACCGGACTGCAATAGATGACCTGAAAAATGACGAAGCTGTACATGTAGATTTCAGCGAAAATTACAGCGGTAAGAATTTTGAGGAAATCCAGTCTCATCATTTTGGTGGTTCGCGCAAGCAAGTAACTTTGCATACTGGAGTCCTCTATATAAAACCAGAGGATGAACACAAGCCACGTGTCAGTTCATTTTGCAGCATATCAGGTAATAATGCTCACCACCCTGCGTCTATTTGGGCACATCTTCGCCCAGTAATCAGCAGTCTGAAAACTAACCATCCTCATGTAAAAACGATTCATATCTTCTCCGACGGACCTGCAACTCAGTACCGGCAGAAGCTGAACTTCCATTTCATATGCTCAAAAATATTCGAGGATTATAGTTTTGATCGAATTACATGGAACTTCTTCGAAGCAGGCCACGGGAAAGGCGCGGCTGATGGAGTCGGCGGCTACCTCAAACGTACAGGTGACAAAAAAGTGGCTACTGGCTCAGACATTCCCGATGCAGAGACTTTTTTTCAGACGCTGAATGACTCCAGCAAAATCCAGCTATATTTTGTGACTGATGCTGATATTGAAAAGGTAGAAAAGGTAAGTAAAGGTAAAAAAAGGTAGACTGTTCCCAAAAATGTACTCCCTCTCCGTGGCACTATGCAAGTTCATCAAGTTTTTTCGGATACCCCTGGCCGCGAACTTAGTTGTTTTTGTCAAAGAGGTTTTTGCGCTTGTTTGTCACCAAAAACATATCAGCCAATTCCTATTTCCAACAGCACAATAAGCCAACATCTAGAAATTAATGACTTGGAGGACACATTAATTCAACCTCCAGAAAATTATGGTCCAAAGGATATCCATAAATCTCCAAATGGGAATGGTTCAGAGGCTGTGAACGGAAAGGAAGTATTAGCCAATATATCGAACATCGTGGGTCATCGCAAGAGGACGTACTACGAAACTGTTTATTCTCCTTCAAGCACAGATGATGACGAGCCTCTTTCGAAACTTAAACCCGAAAAAGAGCAAGAAGCCTCCGTTTCCAATAGACATGAAAAGGACCTTATTGAAAAAGAAAATATACATCCATCAAAAATATCCTTTGGAGTGTATGTCATAGTGAATGTCCGCTCTGAAAAAGGTAGATCTTACTCTTACTTGGGTGTCACTCAAAGTGAAGTTGATGAGGAAGGAGAGATAAAGATTATGTTTTTGAAATCAGTCGATGACTCTGGGAAAAGGTTCAAAATTACCGAGAAAGATATATCTAATGAATCTTATGACAATATTTTGGAGATAGTTCCAAAGCCTAAAATAATTAAGAAGGGTTAACGTGTTATGTACGAATTCAATGTGCCATTAAACATTTTTGAAAAATGAGACTGATCTTGTGTTAAAAATATATCTAGTTTTAAAAAAGTTGATTTTTAGAGGTTTTTTATGTTTGTTATTTATCGAAGAGTACTTGTTTTATTTGATTTTGACGCTATTATTGTTTTCTGATGTTTGTATTAGTTTAACTTGAAGAAAGTACAAAATACTGTGATCAAGATACCACTATGTTACGACTTTTACCACTGCGTTACTTTTTGTCCCTAGTTTCTCGATAACGCTTAGAGTCATACAGCTAATTAATATTGAAAAAGAACCTTAAATTTCACAATCGTATCCATTATTCCCTTCTTTGAAGCTGTTCCTAAAACCTTGAGTACACACTGTTATTATAAGGTCCCATTTTCGAAAAAATAAAACTAAATGTTCCTAACAATAAAACTTAATTTTGTACGAAAGTAACGCAGTTGTTGTTTTTTCTTACCATCCTTTGAATAAATGTCAACAAATATATGAAATAGCATCAGCAACATCGCTGCAAATGGCATTTATATATACTATGGATAGTAGTGAATATAAAAGAAACAAAAAATTTTAAGAAAATCTACATTTATTTTGTCAACAAAAAATTGCAATGAATTTCTAAATAGGCCCTTAAATAAAATAATGGCCCATATATGTTACGTACATCCAGATTTGGATGAAAAATTTAACATGTAACAGTGAGACGTCGGCTAGCTTTGGCAATGAGACACATAAAATGCTTTTAATTTAAAATCACATATTAACATCCACAAAATTATTTAGTTTCCGAAAAACCTCGTCACTTGTTAACTGGTTCCTATGATGACATAGGATTCTACTTGTCGTAAAGCGAGTTTGAACGCCACTGACCTCATTGGGCTAGCACACTTTATAAACACGATTTAACATAGACCCTTTATAACCTGGATTAACAGATAGGCCCTAAAAACATTAAGCTACATCCGCAGTATAAAAGTATTAAGATAAAACGCTCATTAGTTTTTGTTTTGTGCGAAACATACAGTACCTAAACCAATAATGTTTTTTGCGACATCTCGCTGATTTGCCCATGTTGGTAGAAAATATTCAAGTTATAATAAATACATCTGTGACGTCAAGCTGAAGAATCATAATATCGACGATAAATAAGAATAATATTATTATGTAAATTACAATGAAATTGCAATCATCATAACATTTTACATATGTGTAGATACTTATATACGGTCTAACATTACATTGTTTACTACGTCACTACCTACTTGAATAGTACTGTCTGTAGTGAATAATATTTTGATGCCGTCTATTCTATGTGTAATAATATGTATTGCGTTATTATGATGCGTATGAGTTTAAAACCAAATATACTGACTAGATTAAAACTATCGAAGGCGAAATTTAAATTTGCCCGACGTCACCACTGCTCTGTTTTGCTAAATGACTAGTTTTATAATTTTATTACTTTATAGTTTTAAGAAAATTTTAGAAGGACTTTGAGAGTCGTTTTAAAAATAATAATCTGAATTAAAATATCGTTAGTTAGAAATCGGTATTTCTAACTTAATTCCAAATTCTATTAGGTAGGTATGGGTCGTCCCACCAAACGACATCATCATCATCACAGATACAGATGTCGACTTTTATTATTAATACTTAAATTGATTTCTGAGAGTAAAATTCAAATTGTATCAATTGGGACTTCTTTAGAGAGCGGCTACTCTACATTAAACAAGTAGCGTTAATGTTCATTTAAAATTGCAATTGCAATTTAAATAAAGAAATTGAAAACAACGAAAATATAGTTTGTAGTAGTTGAATATTCAAGAAAATAAAGAAATTATCTAATGTTCAGAACAGAATGATAATAGAACATAGTTTATAAGTGCGGAGACTTAGACATTGTCATTAGGAACTTTTTTCCTGGTGAGATGCATTAGGTAGCCCCACCGCCGCAGCGGCAAGTTATGTAGAATGCCCATAACAGTGATATGCTAATCTTAGGACGAGGAAGGTTTACCCCCTCAAATCCCACACAAACCCCCCAATTGCTCCTCCGAACGCTGCTAGTTGGGGCGTCGGGAGCTGTAGCAGCATGACATCCATTGCAAGATATCGACGGGTGAAAGGCTATTTGTTTGAAGCGACATTTTGGACGATATGGAGTTATATACATATTCGGATTCAGCGAATTTTTCTGCGTCGTCTGAGCCGGGTTTCGTACAATTCTGAGCACTTTTATGGCGCTTAAAACAATGCCATTTTAGTGCATAATTCTCAAACATGATGTATGATCCGACTTCAAATTTGCCATATTTTTTTAGTATATCATTTAAGCTGTATACAAAAACAGAGAATCGGATCATAAGCCGTTATTCCCTTCCTAAAATTTTAGTTCGATGGCAGATAAATCGTTTTTCGATGTAGCTATCTTTAGATGAAAAGTCCCTTCAAACATTTTGCTTACGACTACTTACTCTGTGCAATGTCGCTTTAACCAATTTGCCGTCAGCCAAATTCATTAAGACATGTCGTCGGTTCAACCCTTTTCGCTACAACTGTTTTTCACTCTGTTTAGAACAACCAAGTTATATAACTCCTTTCAAAATCTGAGATATCAAACAAATCTTTAAGAATGTTCATCGTTGCTTAAGCCAACTTTCCTGTATCGTTAACAAAACCCAAAACCCAAACCCAAATTGGTAGTTAAACAAAATAGCCTATTCCTATTATTATTGAGTAACGTCGATTCAATCATTTTGCTTTCTCCTGCATAAGTACTGTAGTCACTTAAACCATTTTGCCTGCTGCTGATTAGTGACAATGTTGGAAGTTGAATCATTTTTCTTTACTCTAAAAATAAGGCGATACAGATCATTTTGTATTAAGCGACAATTTATCTTATACTTACTCATAACTGTTTTTTAATTGAAAATTATACCAAAACATTCAGGGATTTTTTTTCAATAAAAATTTGCGATCCCCATTATAGAAAGAGCACTAGTTTTTTCATAACGATTTTTTTTCCAAATTTTGAATCTTTAAATGGCTCTCCTGTAAAGTTCGTAAAATGTCGCTTCAAACAAATAGCCTTTCACCCCTCGATATAATCATTCCATTGCAGGAAAACAACCTTTGAAATTTCACGGTGTAAATAAAATACTGAAGTTGTAAATATGTAGAAGTCTTTTGGCGCCTAAAACAGCATATTACATCGTAATATGCATACATAGTAATATATCACGTAAGTTTTTGGTCACTTTTATTGCCCAGACGTTGAACTTTGTCTCTCGTAATCAAGATCAAGGCTAATAAGTCAAAGAAAATACAACATATTTTTATGTAATCCGTAAAGCTGAGGAATAAACCCGGGTCGACCCGGGTTATCATGAATACTTTTATAACAAAAAATTCTAGAAACTTCTTAGTAATTCTTGGTAGGTAAGTAAAAAGCTGATAAATTCAATTAAAGCCAAAAAAAGGTAAAACCAAAAAGTTATTCTTCTTAAAAACAGGTTTGTACGGAACCCTCGGTGCACCAGGCCGACTTGCACTTGGCCAGGTTTTTTTATTGTACTTGCTTTACTTACTATTATCACTGCCTATGAAACGCACAAAGTATGCGGCTTTCAAAATCGGTTCAGTCGATCCAGGATAACCCCCTACAACCTCACAAACTGTAGGTACCCTTTTCTGACCGATTTTTTTGTTGTGTTGTATCACAACAATTGACAAGGATTAAAAATAAGAAATTAGTTTTAGAAATATAGGTACGGGGTAAGTTTGGGCGAGCGACGTTGAGCATGAACAGTTAGTTTTGAATAGAAGTGACGTATTGCTTGACAAGCAAATTGCCCTTTTAATACTTAGTTAGACATTCAACAACAAATAGTTAATCATTCAACTACAACAAGATATTTTGCAGTTTTTAACTTTGCTAGCAGCAAGCTCAAGCAGCTCATTGCGAGAGTGAACTGTATCCTTTATCCTTTATTACTATTATTAAATGAGTTCTTTAACCTCGGAGATATGTAGGTATAGCTAATCACTAAACGATATGAGGTTTATTCCACTTTGAACACCCAGGTGATATCACCTAGGTGTTCAAAGTGGAATGAAACAGTGTCCTCTGATCACCTACGAATCAAATCACCCAGCTAGTATCACCCAGGTGATTCCAGGAGACTAAATTGGTGTCCTCTGATCACCTAGGAAACAAATCACCTAGGTGATCAGAGGAGACCGTTTCTATTATGTAATGAACCTAGATCACCCACATAAATCCTGTTACAAACTTTCAAATAAAATGTTGCAAAATTAAAACTAATATGACAGAATTAAAAAGAACATCTATATCGAATATAATTTAAATATTTCTTTCCATGTTGTTAGTACCACTAGAGAGACTATTAAAAACATAATTGTGGTGCAAAAATTTACAATTTTTCCTTAATTAATAAAGGATGGGAAATAGTACTCAGATATAATGGGTACGAATACGTAAAAAAAAGTATATAGATCTGGAGCCATTTGGTGGAGTTGCTATCACCGTATAAAAAATAGATGCACAGGATCAATTACAATAAAAGTACTATTTTATATACTTAAATATCACAAATTTGATTGGTTGCATTAGCAATCAATCATCATAATATAACGTGTTTCGTTTAATAGAAAATTTAAATAATGACCGTGGCGAATGTTCTTTTTCGCCCAAACAAACTCCAGCCATAATTAGTATAACCTGCGCCAATAAAGAAACGAATCTAAAATGGCAGCGGCGATCATGCGCTCTCACTCTAAACTGTTGATATCTTAGTCACACACGGCGCGTACTGCATGCAAAAAGAAATCCGTAAAGAAAGCTAACGGAAAAAAACGACTTACTTGCGAGCGGTTAAGGTAAAAAATGCTAAAGAAAAGTAAGCAAATAAACAGTTCTAATTTTTATGAAAGATTATGTATCTTTTTGTATACGTTACACATTTCAACACATAAAACTAACAATTGTATTTTACCTACATATACAATAAACAAACTTTCTTTCTATCTTTCTTTTTATTTGCTGACCCTATCATCTGTCAGTGACATTCAGGGACGCCATTTTAGATTCGTTTCTTTATTGGCGCGGCTTATAATAATATCATAGAAAAATGTCAGATGGCACTGCTCGAAGGGAATATTTCTGTTGGTCATTTCCTTGAAAAATTATGGCAAGTCTTAGAAAAATAAATGGGTACGAATATAAAAGCGGAAAGTCTAGTTTTCGATTTTTTATTCTCATATTCGTTCTAATGTGTGTTCAATTTTACTTAATAAACGAGGATGTGTGAAATAGTCTGTCTTTGTTACATAAAGCACGAAGAAGTGCAATTTTAGTTTAATTACATTAGGGTTTTATCATTTTTGTTGTGTTTCATTTATATTATATTATATGTAAATGAGATACGAATACATTTTTATATAAATACCTACTTGTGCAAAAAAAATGTTACCTAAAGGACCGCTAGAAGCAGTAAGTGGTAAGCGTAGTCTAAGAAAACTTGCAAGTTGACTCTAATCAAATTATTTTAGAACGATGTTTATTTCGGAAATTATTTGTAATAAAAAATCTAAATGCTTTTATTTAAAAGGTTGCATAAATAAATTATTCAAGAATATAATATAATATAAGAATATAAACACATCAATTTGTTCGAAAAAATAATAGGTCAATACGGCATCCTCCGTTATATTTGTTTGTGGTAGGATTTATGTGGGTGATCAAGGTTCAGAACATAATAGAAACGGTCTCCTCTGATCACCTAGGTAATTTGTTTCCCAGGTGATCAGAGGACACCAATTTAGTCTCCTAGAATCACCTGTGTGATACTAGCTGGGTGATTTGATTCGTAGGTGATCAGAGGACACTGTTTCATTCCACTTTGAACACCTAGGTGATATCACCTGGGTGTTCAAAGTGGAATAAACCCGATATGACTATGAGTTCGATAAAAATGTCTGCATTACTGTTGTTACTATATTATTTAGCTATTATGCTGTGTGGTTTGCGACTCTGAATAGACCACCCCATGCTTCCTATGCACTTCTTAGAAAGTGACTGATGGAGGAGCAGCAGCACCTATCAGCTCAAGGCTATTTACCACCATACCCAATCACTGATCGATCACCTAGCGTGGTGGTTATGGCACTATCCCTCAACGATCATGGTTTGCCAAGGTCTGTTAAGAGGAGGCCCATGTTTAGCAGTGGACGTAAACGGGCTGTTCAAGTCAAGAACCTACAGTAAACTAATGAATTGACAAATTGTATTTAAAATATTTTTTGCATGCATAGTAATATCGTAACGTGATTAGCCTCTCAGAGTACAAACTCCGACATATGTTTATAAGAGTATGTTTTCACGAAATCACTGTCGCAGTCACCGTACCAGGGCCTAGACAAAATACCACTACAATCGCTGATCGCTAGCAGAAAATCGCTAACGCAAATGTAAGGATACTTGACATTTGACATATGATAAAGCGGGCGCGGGAAAAATGACAGACAGTCCTTTTTTGTTTTTTTTTTTTTCATATGTAGTTAGCCACGAGGCATTTGCTACTTCACCGGGCATAAAGGCGATTGGTTGATTCTTCTTTGAAACAAGCTATTCGAATGTTTGGATTTCGGTTGCATACACGTTGTATATAGCATGGCGCTTTTAATCAGATGTTGAAGTTTTTGTAAAAAGTAAATTTGATGAAAAAAACAGTGACAGTTAAATAGACGAAATATTATCATTTTAAAACATGTTTACTATTTAAATATATATCTACAAATATAGTTAAGCTTCTAAAAAAAAGGGAAGTGTGTGGGCTGAATTCCTGTTTAATAAAACACTAGTTAATGTTAAAATTTATTAAATGGAAAATCAACAAACAATATTTTCAGTTTGAGTGAAAGACGAATAACAATAATAAACAATCTTACCGATTTTCAGCTTGGTGGGAATTTATGTAGCTTCACTCTTATTTTTTGGTCTAATTTGACCGGATTATAAATAAATGACAAGACATTTCAAATAAAATTTTGCATAAAGAAAAAAAATTATATTTAAAAAAATATTATTATTATATTATAAAAAAGTCTAAAAAAGCAAACCGTTTTCATCCATTTATCTTCAGATGCATACATAATAATAGTACCTATTTGTGGGAATTTGAAGTAAACATGTTGCTCACGTGGTTTTCCTGCAATGCATATATCGAGTGCGATCCGGACAAAATTGGAGCGAAGTATCAAGGTCATGAGTCAGATCAGTCATCAAGCGACACCGTGACTTATGAGATATCGATATTTTTACGTCTTACAATTCTACATTATCATAATGATTACTTACAAATCTAATTGTAGCGATGTATCCTATACACCGTGGTATTTTAGTTGTTCCTAATACTCAGCGAAATGACTTAGCTTTAGTAGTAAAATTGATTTATAGGCAGATTAAAATTTCTACTTCTAACCTATGCTAGGAGCGCCCATTCGTACAACCTAGATTATATTATTAGGCATGCATATCACTAGAACTAATTTTTCCACGTAGGTATTGCCGCCTCTTTCCCGCCGCCTAACGCCCTAGGCTCGGCTTCGGGGAGTGGGACACATGGGCCCCGCTCCCTTCGAGGCTGACCCATGAGGAGTAGGGACGCCTCTACACTCCAGGCGTCCCTATAATTGGGCAAATGAGCCACTGCAAGTGTGGCCCCGGAGATCCCGCGGTGCCATACTGGCCGCGGGTGCCGTCGGGGGGGCCGGATTGCTTATGCCTACCCGGCCCCTGCCAACGGCGGATCGAAGGAGTGTCCGAGGGGTTTTAGTGGTGTAGGGTCCTCTCCTCGTGGTATGAGTTTAGCATACCACGCTATGGAGAGGGCGAGCCCCACATATCCCACCGCCAGCGCGCGAATACGCTGCAGCGGCGGTGGGAATGCGTAAATGCATTTCCCCCCGGATAGCAAAAAAAAGGTATTGCCTACTTGAGGAAATCTATTTTAGTAAAAAACTTTTTAAATCTGTCTTAACATTCATTCATTTTGTGTAACTTTAATGCAATTTGATATTTGGAAGTTAGATAATCTAATAAAGCTAATACCTACTTATCTACTAGACCATTGTTTTTATTAGATAGGTATACATATGTAATTAACCGTGAGGCTTCTCTCTCGGTCTTTTAAAAAAACGAAAGGTCATAATTCGTCTATCCCTCGCCGGCAACCGCCCTGTGCCATGTCCATGTCCCACAGCATGTCTTTTCATGTAGTTTATTAACAACTTAATAAAATAGGAGCACTGCTCGCCTTTATGACTGGTGAAGTAACAAAAGCTTTGTGGCTAACTACATAATATGTCGGTCAGAAAAAAGAATAGGTACAACTAAAAAACCATGAGGTCTATGCTACTTAACAAAATCATTGTTTACTACTGATGTTACACACACAAGGTAAAGGTATATACTATGTACTCCTATTTACGGCATTGACTTGAAAGTATTTAGTTTATGCAACGCCAACTCCTCCTATTGCATTTGTATCTAAACAGATACAAATACAATGTCAGAAGTTGGCATTGGCCTGATATTTGTTTCCCATTTAGTTATCTTCATAATGTCTTAGATCTGTTCTTAGAACATGTCTTCCTCGTCCTCCGTTTCCTTCCTAGGTATCTAATTACATAGGTACTTTTTAAAGTACGCATAGCTTCAATTAATAATGAGGTTTGCTCTTAAAACAATATCTCATTTATTTTAACAATATTTTCTTATTGATAAACTACCAGTAGGTACCAATTATAACCAATGATATGATTATGAAATCCTCTCAACTTCAAATTTGCAAACTTTAGGTACCTGTTTATAATATAGATACTACGCCCTTAAAGTGTTTACGAATGGAAACATTGAGCATTTTAATAAAGATTATAGTAAAGTTTATATATTGGAAACATAAACAATTTCTAAATTATCCTCTAGAATTGGATATATACCTAATCTAGTCTGTTTCAGTTGAAAACAACTATACTGCCTATCAGTGACCCCGCGCACCTCACGATTTACCAGTTTTCTCTAACTGTCAATAATATTAATCGCAGCCACTCCGTAGATAACATAGGTTGAGAACCTCGCAAACCACACGATTTAAATATTAATATATGTACATGTATCATTTTCTTACTTGACTATCATAATTTGGGCAATGTGTTTCGTTTATTGTTTAAATTAATTGAATCTAATATCCGTTTGATAAACTTATTTTGTTGGCTCTTGGTCGTACAAAATTGCGTCTTCAATGAAAAATTCTCATTGGAACATTGTCGCTATAATCAGATTTTTTTAAATGAACTGTTTACATAAAAGGGCAATTTAAAAAGAAAACTGCATTACACAGTATCAGTAAAAGATTTTAATCAATTTATGAAGTTTTGTATTTATCAAGTATGGCATCATGGCAAGCTTCAAACAACAATTTCAGAAGTTATTTTCAGAAAAATATAATAATATAATTACCTGTATTTTTTTTTGTCCTGGGGGAAAGCATTTAGGCATTCCCACCGCCGCTGCAGCGTATTCGCGCGCTGGCGGTGGGATATGCGGGACTCGCCCTCTTCATATCGCGGTATGCTAAACTCCTACCACGAGGAGAGGACCCTATACCACTTAAACCTCCCGGAAACTCCTTCGATCCGCCGTTGGCGGGGGCTGGGTACGCATGAGTAATCCGGCCCCCCGACGGCACCCGCGGCCAATTTGGGCCACTTACAGTGGCCCATTTGCCCAATTATAGGGACGCCCTGAGTGTCCCTACTCCTCATGGGTCAGCCTCGAAGGGAGCGGGGCCCATGTGCCCTACTCCCCGAGGCAGAGCCTAGGGCGGTAGGCGGCGGGTTTCGGCCCGCCGCCAACGGCCAACGCGCCGTCTGCGAAGCGGGTGTGCGGAGGGATCTACTTCCCTCTCCCGCTCCGCGGCCTCCTTCTGTGACATTACTTGTCTACTCGCGCTTTGGACCATCTTCGAAATGATGGTCGACAGGGAGAGGTCGTTTCCCACCACACCAACAAGCTCCTCCCGCTCGTTGGCCCACGCCGGACACTCCACCGCCGTGTGCTGTGCCGTATCGTCGGAACAGTCACAGTGGTGACAGCGAGTGTCCTGCTCTCTGTGCGCCACGTTGCACAGGTAGTGGTCGAAGCAGCCATAGCCTGTTACTACCTCTGCAATATGGTAGGTGAAGTCGCCGTGACGGCGACCGGCTCACTTTTTTAGATGGGGCCGAAGCGCATCGTCCGTACGCAATCCGCTCCGCGGCGCGGCCTCTAGCCACTCCTGCCATTTCCGGAGGGTTTGGTGAGGGACCTCAGGCCGCCACCGTGCAACACCCTCCGGGAAGGGATCGCGGCCTGGTCGCGCCCCCTCACAGCTCCGCCAGTACGGCCAAAACCTCCGCCTCCAGGTCCCACGGAGGGGACCCCGCAAGGAGGCAGGCCGCGTCAAAAACGACCGTGCGGTAGGCGCGGGACGCTCTGATGGCTATGACCCGCTGCGGACGTCGCAGCAGGGCCAGCTTTCGCCGCTTCAGGGCGACGACCCAAATTGGGGCGCCGTAGAGTGCCATGGAGCGGATCACTCCGGTGTACTCCGGTCCACTCCGACGTACAGCTTGCGGCAGGTTCTCCCGGGTCTGCCGAGATTCGGCAAAAGCCGGCCAAGAGCACCCGCCGCCGCCACCAGCTTTGGGGCCAGTAACTATACTTACCTAGATAGTTACCTACTCTGATAAAGTTATCAGAGTAGGTAACTTATCTAGGCATTATCTATTAGTTAGATACAAAGTTCAGAATATTCACAACTTATGTATAAAATAGAACCAGATATAATAAGAGAATTATAGATATATTATTTCCACGAATTAACTAAATGAGCATGACATTATCACAATTTTAATACTATATCTACAAATGATAAGCGCAACGTAGTCATAGGTCGCGTGCCACAACTATCATTCTCTATAGTCTGTTTTCGTTTGCTTGTCTGTCCAATATAAAGATTCAATGTCACAGCATCGCGTAAGATAACATTCTAATACTTACAAATTAAAAAAATATCTGTCGCGAGCTCTTGATAAACATACTATTAAGGGATACTGCAACTCTGGATAGATGATATACGACGACTTGGATATTGGGACTAGATGCGCGAGTCTCAAGTTTCCTAAGGTTGATAAAAGAGGAAAGAGGTCAAAATCCATGGATTGAACTGCATCAACAGAAGCCCTCTATAATTATAACTACACCAAAACATGAGAAACTAGAACAAAACTTTTTGGTTAATATCCATAATAATCTTATCCGTAACCCCAACACAGTTGATGCGTCGCTTTAAAGGTCTCCAAACACCCATACTTCAACAAATGCCAGTATCTATGAATCGCACAAATCGATGCCCTATTTGTACATATAACCCCAAAACATTAAGACCAAACCGCTATGCCCCCAGCAGTCAATGTCTATCAGCTGTTGCATAAGCCGGAAATGTAGGTACACAATGTGGTTGGGTGATGCAAGTCTGTATCGTGTTGGTAGCACGCGGCCACGCGGTGCGGTGGTGCCGCGCGCCTTATGTGCTAAAGTAAGCAGAATTTTACCTGTGATATTCATAGATTAATACAGGTACAATTAAAATTTGTTTGAGTTAATGCTATGGTAGCAAATATCTCGGAAAAGGTATAAATAAATGTTTGATTTTGTGTGCTAATTGATATAATTAAGTATTAACATATTAGAGAGACACTTTTTACGTAGCGTAGATTTTTTACTGATAGAAATTAATTAGGTACACTAGTTAAAAATGTTATCAAATTAAAAACTAGTTTATCGTTGTGATATTAATTGCAATCGAGGTACATATATTTAGGTAAATATTCAAATAATTATTTTCTTAACCTTATCTAGAAGAAACTATTGTTTTAATATAAATCTGAGACCAACCCAATTTACTTTAGGGACAAGCCCTATGTACCTATCTATCTTTTTGTATGTGTAATAAATAATACTGTCTGATTGATTCTAAATAATATTGTCTCCAAGTAATGAAAGAGTTGAAGTGAAATGTGGCATTATCACAGCTTAACAAAGTAATGCTGATAATATTTATCCTTGTATCTTGAATATAATTTACGCGCTATTGCCCAAGACCTCTTCCTCTTAATTTTGACATATTTATACAGCCGGTGCCGGGGGCCACGAGTGCGGAGGGCACACCCTAGCCATTGGGCTACGGCCGTTTAATCCTATTAGGGATGGATTTAAAAAAAATAATCCTTTCTTGCCGGTTATCTCTGCCATACACTGAGTACATACACGTTTTAGGTGTCTACGATAAAAGGTTTGGCCTGTGCATTGATCCGTCACTGGGTCAGATAGATTTATCTTTATATAAAGGTTAAACGCGGCTAATATTTATTACATAATATTAACCGCTTGCTGGACCTAACTTAATATAGGTCAATTATTTGTTTTTGAGATTTTGAGATGAAAGATATTTACTAACTCTTAAGTAATTATTTTCCTTAAACTAATGATAAACCTATAATTGGCTTAAAGGCATGTACAAAATATTATATTCTTTTGTACTTTGAGGCCCGACGGAATGACCTTGATTCCCTGGGGTCGGGGTAGGCCGCTGGTGTGGGACGCTACTTGTGTAGACACTCTGCCGGCTTGCCACCTTCCCTCAACATCTCGAGTGGTCTGCCACTGCCGCGAGTGCCGCGGAGGACCTTAAGCGGAGGAATTATGCTTCCTGTGTCGGATACATATTTCTTCGGTTTGGTGTCGAAACTATGGGTCCATGGGGCCCAGACGCCCGGTATTTTTTGCAGGAGCTATTCAGACGCCTGGTGGAGGAGTCGGGTGACCATAGGACCGGCTCATCCCTCGGCCAACGAAGCTTTAACGTTTTTTATTTAATAAACTAGCTTCCCGCGCGCGGTTTCACCCGCGTAACTCTCGTTCCCGTAAAAACTTTATAATAAAATATAGCTTATAGCCTTCCTCGATAAATGGGCTATCTAACACTGAAATATTTTTTTCAAATCGGACCAGTAGTTGCTGAGATTAGCGCGTTCAAGCAAACAAACTCTTCAGCTTTATCTATTAAGGCAAATAACTCATTATCAGGTACCAATTCTTTCCTTTTTTATACTCGTGATAATTTCTCAACGAAATGTCCGATTGGAATAAAACAAAAAGTATTTTACTTCTACATAAATACCTTAATTTGGATAAGGATTAATATTACGATACACATTTAACGTAGTTTCTTTTTTCAGACGATTTAATATTTTTCATGAACATAAAAGCGGTTATTGTGACTAAACTATGATAGTTAGATATATGCTCTCGCGGACTCTTTTGTAGATCTTAATAAGACCTACAAACCCGTACTACATCATTTTGTTCTATTGTCAATAGTTTTTGCAGCGCACGCATAAATAGGTTTTCGATTTTACACCTTGGGTTACAAAATCACAATTTTCTTACGGATCCCTAAATTCCCTAATTTTGAAAATAGTATACCTATAGCCTATAACCTTCCTCGATAAATGGACTATCCGACACTGAAAGAATTTTTGAAATCGGACCAGTAGATCCTAAGATTAGCGCGTTCAAACAAACAAACATACAAACAAACAAACAAATATACAAACAAACAAACAAACTCTGCAGCTTTATTTTTCAACGTACCTACTTGATTATTTATTGATAATAAAATAAATACTTTGTTCATTCATTAAATAGTTAACAAAGTCACAGTATTGCCAAGTAGCAATTAAGTAAAAATTTAATTCTTGCATTAGTGTATAGGATTTGAAGAAGGTAAGGCAAAAAAAGGATTTCGTATACACGTGGATTCGATTCCCAGATCGGACCAAAAAGTATGCTACTGTGAATTTTCTCTCGACATAATGCTAAGTAGGTACCAACCCTGGAAGTCTGGAAGTTGGTCGTATTTCACTCGTGCCTCAAAGAGCACATTGAGTTGTCGATCCAGAATCAGATCTCTTAACGGTCTAATCTACTGGTATTCGCACCTGTACACTATTATTTCTCTTACTTGCACAGATAGCTTACCTATCGTTTTATAGTTTGACTACCGTAACCAAAAGCGGTCAGGCGGACAAATAAAATAAATAATAACTAATCTATATCTATACTAATATTATAAAGAGGTAAAGTTTGTTATATTTTCGTATGTTTCGAATAAACCCAAAAACTACTGAACGGATTTCGATAGCTATGTTACATTATTCCTGAGTAACATAGGCTATAAAAGTCCATCCGTGCGACGCCGGGGCGGGCCGCTAGTTTTGAATAATACAACATAAAATAATGAGAATTAATGGTGATAGATCCATGTGATTTTATTGGTCAAAAGAGTTTTAACATACTCTTATGTTCACGTGACAATTATGTGCTGTTATATAAACTGTAAGCGGAAATATATCCGATACCAACGTGTGAAGGCTGATGCAAGTTTGTATCGCTATGGAAGCATGCGTCCATGTCATTATGAACGCATGCGGTTATAAAGTACGTTTGTAGCGTTACCGAGTGTATCATTTATAACTGCTTTGATATTGTTTTGGAATGCATTCGAAAAAAAAGGTAGTCAATATTGGCTTTGTCTACGGAAAGGCATATTGGGCGCCAAAAAAGAAAAACTTTATGTACCTGCTTAAAGTTTTTTTTCAAATCACATACGTAGTTATCCAAAAGCTTTTGCTACTTCACCGGGCATAAAGGTGAGCAGAGCTCCAGCGTTAGCCGCTGGTGATGAGATTGAGTGATTATGACTTTTAGTTTTTTAGGGGAGTTTGGAAACTAAGGGTGAGGAGGACGGCTGGAGATCCCGCGGTACCATATTGGCCGCGGGTGCCGTCGGGGGGCCGGATTGCTCATGCGTACCCGACCCCCGCCAACGGCGGATCGAAGGAGTGTCCAGGAGGTTTTAGTGGTGTAGGGTCCTCTCCTCGTGGTATGACCTTAGCATACCACGCTATGGAGAGGGCGAGTCCCACATATCCCACCGCCAGCGCGCGAATACGCTGCAGCGGTGGTGGGAATGCGTCAATGCATTTCCTCCCGGACAACAAAAAAAAAAAAAAAAAAAAAAAAAAAAGGGTGAGGAGGACGAGCCTTCTTAATGTTAGTCAGAATAAATGAATATGAAACTTGTAATAAAATGTTTCGTATAATTTCACTCATCCCAAATTATTGCCAATATTTTTAGAAGAAATGTAAAGAACTCATAACTCCCTCTCCCAACAAAATAATGTCTAAAATAGTCATTTTAATAATCGAGGTAATTAGATAGCTTCTTCAATTGTCGAGTACATTTTTAAATTTGTTACAATAATAATTATAGTTACTTTACTAAAACATTGGCTACTGTGTTTTATTCTTGCATCCAGATTAGCAACATATTAAATTAGTGGTCTAGACGAGATAAATACTATTTGGTATCGGTTCCTTCTTCGGCTTAAAAGCTATTTAAGAGAGATCACACGACTTCACTCGACTTCTTAAGATTTTGTTCTGTGATCTTAAGAATTAAATATTTGTTTGTTGAGCGTTAAAAAAAACGCCTGTTTTAATCTAAAAAATATGTTTTCTTTTAATCACAGATCACTTGCATAATTGGACACAATTATGCGAACCAGAATCAGTACATAATTTCAGTCAGCTTGAGTTAAATGCACTGTATGGTTCAAAAACATGTAAATAATATATTACATAGTAGATGATATATGACATAACAGTAAAAAATATATTTGAAACTTTCTTTGATAGACACACACAGCTTTTTATGAAAACATTAATTATATCATAACTATAATCGTGTTGGTTGGTTCTGTATCACATAATTGCGTCCAATTTAGCTACCTATCTACTTGCCAGACAGATGAGACGCGTCTCGCGGTGTGGAAATTTAGCTAATCAAAACAAATGATAGACGCTATAAAAAAGTTGCATCAGATTATTTTTGGCCTCACAGCGTTTGCGTAGTAATATATGCTTATAACCGTAGGTACGTCAGAAGTACGTTAAAAATCTGCGTAGTAATGAAGAAAAAATATAATCATATCAGCTAATCTGAATACCTTGTAAGTAGGTATTTACAATGTATGATGACGATTTATTTTGAACACATTTGTTAATGTAATGAACGAGTATATTTATGTTTTTAGGTAGGTATATTATGGTTAACAAATTAAGATTTAACAAAAACCATAAGGATTTTTCGTGTAATAATCACTTTAAGGTAAACACAGCATGCATATAAAACTGATTAATTAATTAAGTAAATTATAAAATTTAAGACTATATTTGATATATTAATACACAAAGTTAAAACCGTCTGGGTCTCTATTACATAAACTAAATCAGGAGCAGTCGAAGGTATTTTTAATTTTTTTATTAAGTAATTGAGGCGCAGTTATTCTGTGAATCTTTGGTACCTATCTACTAAGATATCAGTTGATGTAAATGTCTGATGAAGATACTAATTTAGGTCAGAAAGAAGATGAAGACACTAATTTAGGTTAGAAAGAAGATACGTTTATTTTGTTTCATTTGATAAAAATGATAACCCATCGTAAACTTTAGGAAAGATAACATATTCCGCAACTAATACTTTAAATTTTTAGAACCTTTGCCACCGGGAACACGGTGGAGTATATCTACTCTTATCTCTTTCTTCTATTGCTCTTTTCGGTTTCGGTTCGGTTCGCCATGAGGCTTTTGCTACTTCACGGGGCATAAAGGCGAGCAGAGCTCCAGCCTTAATAAATGATTTAAAAACTACAAACTACGGCGCCCCCTGTGGGGCTTGAAAGTCGGCTCAGGGCGGTCGCTGGCGATGAGATTTAGGGGTTATGACTTTTAGTATTTAAGGGTCAGGAGGACGACGGGCGACGCGTCGTCTTTGTGGGCAAAGGCCTATAGTCGGATACTGCAACAACCAACGGGTTTGGGTGTTGCGCCGCGGATTCGAAGAAGCGTTCCGATGCCTCTTTTATCCCCTGCTTGATGGAAGGCAGTTGGAGATCAGAATGTAAATTGCGATTACGAATGAAAACCGTTGAGCTTTTAACATGATCACGTCTGTGTCTCATCGATGAGTCTTAATCCGGAGGGTAATTAGTATGCCTACTTGCTGGACCTAACAGATACGTGAATAAAGACCTTAAACAATAGGTATTAGGTATTATGGACGATACACACGGCTAATAGCCAAGTTAATCCAATATGGTCTTAATAAAAAAAAATCTAAGCATAATATTGTTCTCAAACCATTGATATTTTTTATAAAATTCGGACCGGATTATTAGGTTATTTTGCCTATTGAAGTCTTGTAGCTGGTCGTCTTTATATCGTTGGTCTTACGTAGGTAATCGAAAGTAAAGCATAGATTTATTGTCTCATAATTTAATGATTCAAATATACAGAGCTTAATTATATTGAAACATTGTGTAAAAGTAAAATCTCGTAGCTACCCCACGCAGCTTTATCTATTTCCCCGGGTAAGACTGACATATTTTAAACATCCTATACGAGATATTATACATATCATACAAAATATTTTTCATTATTGTGTACAGAGTAGATAAAGTTAAATTTATTAACATATTCAGTGAACCTTAGGAAAGATTATGACTGACGTGAGTGAAGCGGTGTGACCATTTTTATAAACAAAGGTTTAGTTAATGTGTTTTCTTCTCTTCAACTAAAAATTGAAGCTGGACTAATACCATTAGATGTATATACCAGGTATCTGGATTGCAGTGGCGGATTTAGCAGCAGGCTAAGTAGGCTGGAGCTAAGTTTTACATTATCTACTTTGTACCCATATGCCTATAATCAGCGTCTATAATCATTAAAACACATTTCTTCTTTATAGTGCTGATTGTACGTGGTATATAACTTACCTAATTGTTTTTCTCAAGGATGTCTTTTTCAATTATTATTGCTCTTAGTTGAAAATTGTTCGTCATTTACTTGCAAAATGCAAACATTCGAGTCAACGAGGAATTCAAGTGTTTTAACATTGGAATATTAATCGAAATTTAATTAAAGCAAATAAACAGTTGTCATCATTATCTGCCTGTTCTACTAGTCCACTGCTGAACATAGGCCTCCCGCATCGATTTCCAGCGGGAAACTGATCCCTGCAACCTTTATGAGGTCGTCGGTCCATCGTGCAAACAGTGCACGATGGACCGACGACCTCATAAAGGTTCTAAAATCTTAAATAAACAGTGATTTAACCTAATGTCTTCTGTAATTATATGCAAATAAAATCATGCTAGATAGACAAGACAAAAAATAAAACAATTAAATTCACCCAAAAATATTCAATAAAAAATCAATTGACATAATATCAGTTAAATTGTTTTTGAATGACACTTAAATACGTATAAAATGCTCTTTCACGTTCAAGGTTTGTAAGTGGTATGAAAAGTAAAAAATACTCGAATATTCGAGAGTGCTAAATCATTATTCGGAAATTGAAATTGATCGAATTATCGATGTGCAAGCGCTAGAATTAGCAATAGCGGTTCTATAGTGACTATTGTTGTTATGTATAAATTGTTATCAAAAAGATACTTAGGTACTATCGCTTTGTTGTTGTTAATTTTACATCTTTAACCGCTTTCGTATTTTTCGTGTGATGATGTCACTGAATGAGATAAGTACAGACAATCGCTTTAAACTGTAGGTAATTAAGTTGAGTTTTCTATTTAGTACGAATGTTGTAATCATTATTTTGTTGGTAAGTGCTTAAATGATAGTCGCGCAAGCATGCATGCAATATTACAATTAATTTTCGCTCGTCAGGCTCATTGGGTCATCCGACCCGACGTAGAAGAGTGTGCTATCGCAACATGTCCCACAACTGCTCTCGTAGACCTTTATCCCCGGTGAAGTAGCAAAAGCCTCTTGGTTAACTACGTATATGTCCTTCCGACAAAAATGGATCGTACCATCGAAGAAAAGACCCGTCGAGGAAGAGATCCTTCGAGGTATTGACCTTTCGAGGTAACGACCCATCGGTGAAGTGTACCGTCGAGCTAGAGACATCGAGGTAATGACCATCGAGGTAACGTCATTCGAACTAGAGTATCAAACTCTAATTTAATGTAGGGTTTCCCATTTGTGTGTCTAGCAGCTCGGGTTAAGATAAGGTACTTAACTATGAAGATAATAAAATCATAAATCACTCTTATTCAATTAATTATTCGGAGAATTAGGAGGATTCTGAAGAACTGTCGCCATCGTGAATAACGAAGTGATCAACTATATTCAACTATCAATTATTCCATAAATTTTAAGCATCTTTTGCTTTTCTTTTACACATTATCAATGCACTTTTGTCAAGCCTCTACTGTTATAATTTTAATTGCATCGGCTAGTAAAATTTGAACTTCACTTAACTGAAAGCTTTTGTTATTCTCAGCAATAAATCCTTTAACTTGGGCCCATATTAACTCAATAGGATTTAATTCACTATGTCCTTTTAGAACCTGTTTACAGTGGCTTGCGATATTCCCATAATTTCAGTGGTTTAATTGATACCTATGTACGGATACGAATCCTTTGACCACGTTTCTTCTATGAGTTTGAATACATTAATAACAGCCACCTTTTCCGTTGAATGCGTTGGAGTTTTCTTTGATCACTTTTTCTTTGGCGAAGACCAAGTGCAAGCGTTGCTTGGTCCAGGTAAGCTCGAAAACTCGAAAGCTCGAAAACGTAAATATAACAAAAACAAAACAACCAACAAATAACTTTAAACTTCATAAAATATATAAATTCAACGAAAATAATCTATAATAATAAATAAGCATAACTCTCGTCTCTCGTATCAACAAGTTGATCTATAGTAAAAATGGCGGATATAATCCGACCGATAACCAAACGTTACATTTTTATGTAAAATGTGCGGGAGTACCTGTGGTCTATAATTTAGTCGTATTAAAATGCATTTTTGGGAATCAAATCTTTTTTGGGTGTTTTTACATGTAAACGATTTAATAAATCATTATACTTAATAAAAGATGACATTCCTAGGGTTGTTAAGATTTAAACAAATGTCGATAGCAATTATCGACTTTTCTTACTAGTATTGACGATAATGTAACAAATAATTGGGATTAATTTAATTACAAACGTTACTAAATTAAACAAATATTTTAATATACTTAAGATACATTTATACTCTCTGAAATCCAAAGTTTATTTTTAGAAATTGGATTTTATTTACTAACTATTATTTTAGATCATGTGCGCGTACATATGCAAATTATATTATGATACTAAAATATATCATAAAATTTAATTATTTATTTATTTTAAATTAAGTTTTATATAAAAATATCGATAGTTTATAGTCGATGGCCACGATGATTCATTGCCCATCACTTATTAGGTCGCCATGCCCATAAAATATAACATTGGCAGGTACTGTCTGACAGTACTACTAAATTCAAAATTTCATAAGCGTGATTGTACTGACAGCTGTAATAAAATATATTCACTTCATCGATCGTGACCCTTAAAGTACTCTTTTTATGGTTTGTTTACATTTAATCTCACGCCTCGATGAATACGGTATAGTATAAGTTATTGCAAAGAAACAACTGAAATTGCTTAATACTTTTAAAGTTTAAAATAATAACATGTAAAACTAAGCTTTAAATATAATCTTAATCTATATATATAAAAGAAAGTCGTGTTTGTTACAACACTTATAACTCGAGAACGGCTGGACCGATTGCCATGGTTTTTGATTTGTTGGATTTGTTTCCGTCCCGAATAGCAGAATACATTTTAAAAACAAAAGAAAGTCGTGTTAGTTCCGATTTGGCTGAAAATTGGTAGGGAGGTAGCTAAGAACTGGGAGAAGGACATAGGATACTTTTGGGTAGGGGTAGGGTAGGGTAGGGTAGGGTAGGGGTAGGGTAGGGGTATGGTAGGGGTAGGGTAGGGGCAGGATAGGGGTAGGGTAGGGTAGGTGTAGGGTAGGGGTAGGGTAGGGGTACCTAGGGGTAGGGTAGGGGTAGGGTAGGAGTAGGGTAGGGTTAGGGTAGGGGTAGGGTAGGGCAGGGGTAGGGTATAAAAGTCCACCCGTGCGAAGCCGGGGCGGGCCGCTAGTATTATATAAATTAGGCAACCTGAGGCAACCACTAGAGGGGTGTCTGTGATCTGTGGGGCTTAGGACTTCGGATCAGGGAGGTTGCTAGCGGAGGGATTGAGAATATGAAGTTATTGCTGGTAGTCATTACGGGTTTTTAACTAATGACTTATTTAGACAAGTATTTAAATACCTAACTTTTACTCTAAATATTCAAGAACATTACTTAAATGCAGAGCAACACTCATTGAAGGCCACATATTACGTCATTAGTGTATCTGACATAATATATTAGTGTATTTACTTCGATTGGCGAGTTATCTCAGTAATTTATTGATTTCAATAGATTTATGTCGAGTTAATTACACTATAATGAGTTTTGCAAATAGTTGCTTAGCTTTATGCATCAGGCGCTTGAACTAAAATATATGGAATAGTTGTTTTTTTTAAATAAACAAAAATTGTATTTTTACCGAAGAAAAACGAATGGTGGACAAAAAAAAATTAAGGATTATGATGAAATTCAGGTATCTAAGTAATAAATAGGTCATACCTAACCATGGAGAGTGATTAACGTATCATAAATTCTCAATCTAAGTATATTATTAACATTTTATTACTAAAACAACTTGGCATTCGTAATTATTAAGTATATTTAACGATATTATAGTCCTTAAAGTACCTACTAATTATTATTCGTAAACAATTCATGACCTATTGCTCCTTAAAACCTTTACACACATCATCATCATTCGTCTGCTGAAAGCACACTGCTAAAGTGGGAGCCGTATTTTCGAAGGAGGTTTTGGCATAGTTGCATACACTATGTTGTAAACACTGTTACCCGTTCCTGGTATGGATTGTCATAAAACTATATGATGTTCGATAATTAGACCAATATTTTAAAATTTCTAGCGTTACTCGGAGGGTTCAGTAGCTTTCCAGCTACAAAGGCTCGAAGTGATTTCTGAGGTATGGAAGATAGGCCTTAAATCAATCGGTCTTGAGGCTAATTACGCTACTCAACGTTAACTATGCATGCAAAAATTATTTAAAATATGTAAATTTATTAAGTGAATGTAGCTTTAATAATACAATAACATGGCAAATGCATTACAATTACCCTTTTAATAAAGACATTTTTATCAAAGCCATAGTCATATTGTAATGTGATTAGACTTCTGGTCAGCAGGAATCTATGGTGCACACTAACAAAGATAAATCTGTCTGACAAAGGATTACACTTAATTACAATCTCGTACAAGTTGTCGACAAAGGAAGTGGTATAAGTTGTTGGATGTACCTACTGATTAATCAACAAAGAGAAGACCGAGAAGTCTCTATAAGTCGACTAGAAAATTACTTAAAACAACATTACCTAAGTATATTGTATCATTATACTAATTGAAACTTCTATAAAAAACAAGTCTTTGACATTTATTTTATTGGCGAGCGTATTAAAATAGTTTTACTATCTATCGTATAATAATGCCAAAGCCCGAATAAATCAATAGAATAATACTCATAAATTAAATGAATTGAGTAATGTGATTCATGTTCATTATTTCTTTTTGAGTAGTTTTCCTTGTTTTTCTATGTTTTCGATTTTTAAAGATTACTGTCATGTAGACGATATTTATAGATGATCTTCCTTTCGTTTATCGTTGTTTTTGAGCTTATATTATGGCCGACATTACACGCGCAATCTGGATCGAGATCCGTGATCGCGGTAGATTGATATAAACTGATTTGGATTGTTGTCACATTACACAGTCAATCCAGATCACGTCAGTCCACTGTTCGCAATGATCACATGAAGACGTGTGCTCAGGGGATTCTGATTGCCAATAAATAAAAAAATATGAAGCGTAGCGGTATTTGACTCACTTTAAATCTAGGAGGTCGTGGATTCGATTCCCACGCCGGGCAGTAAATCTTTTTGTAAATTCTAAGATATCCTTCCGGGTCTGGTTGATTGAGGGACTACCCTCCCTGCCTCGGAAAGCAAGTTAAGCCGTTGGCCGATTGTTATAAAATCATCTATAATAATCGTATATCAAGGAACGGGCAGCAGCCTTTCCTTGTGTGGTACAACATAATACTGCGGTCATCAACCCGCCTGCCAAGCGTGGTGACTATGGCGAATACCCTCCCCGGGAGGAGGCCCATGTTCAGCAGTGGACGTTATACGGGCTGATGATGACGAATTGCAAAATGGATCTTAACAAAAAAAGCATGTGTAGTAATTAATCTTAATATATTTCTTTTTATTCTCTTATTACTTCTAGTAATTTTAATAGTATCTTTCGAATTACATGTTGCAGATGCTCAATCTGGATTGCGATAAACGGATCGAGATCATGGATTTCAAAATATTTGATAATTTGCGATCCGATGTCGCGATCCGTCAATCACACACATTAAACAGTCAATCTGGATTGAAATCATTGATCTCGATCACGGATCTCGATCCAGATTGAGCGTGTAATGTCGGCCTATGATTGCGGTTTTAGGGTCAATTATAGGGCAATGTGTTATCAATAAACTAAGCTAGACTGGATCGACAGTTTGACTAGACGCTTGAACATATGATAAAACACTTCAAGTATAGTTTTTCTAACTAGTTTCGATCAGGGCAGCCAAAGGATATTGGCCACTTACACGTGACATAAAAAGTGGTGGCACCAACCCAGGTGCACTCTTTATTCATTTACTTAAAAAATTACCGGCATTACCGGTGTGAGATCAGGCGCAACAACGACAGTTATGTAACTTGCTGACTACGAAGAGGGTTGTTTTCGTGACATATTTTTTAATAAGTAATACATTTTTACTTCGGTCTATTAATATTATCGGTACCAACAAGGCAGCCATAAATACTTAACAGATAGTTTGAAAAATATTTAGAAAACATGCTACGAAATGCTTACTGGAGCTACGAAATTTACTCTATCACAACTAGTGTCGCTTTTAGTCGCCAACATCACCTAATCTATTCTTCTATCACCAACGGTTGGCCCCAATTCAATTAATATCGATAACATTTATTACGTAGACATGAAATGTTTATATTGATGCAGGAAATCGTATATCATTTTAAATGAAACAGTACTATGACGCTATCTATAATAATATTAAAATCATCGACATAATGTGGACGAGCAGGCGAGCTAGCCTGGTTGGTAAGCAGAAACCTTTTAGATACTTAACTTCCTGGAAATTAGAAGAATATTATCATTGAGAAGAAGTAGTATAGGAATATATCTACTATTCATAGTTCAAACCAGAATTCACGTAATGATATTCTATGATTTTAATAAAAATGTTTTCGCTACTTACTAGCGTTTACTACATAGTTAAAAATAGTTTAATTTATTAAGTTAGTGTAGCTTCTATACAGTAACAAAATGATTGAAAATACGTTACAATAATACATATTTATCGAAGTCATAGTCATTACGACACGTTACGTGATTAGCCTTCTGCCTGCATCACATCCCTAGTAGGTTTAGGGTAGGGTTTGGTGACATTAGGGGGATAGTCCGCAAAATCATGGGAGTTTTTGGCTTCATTCATATGAGAATTTCAAAACAGTTGTTACATATTTGTTTTTGTTTCCATTTATAAAATATAAGATTTTATTTTAAATTCCAAACACAATTGACCACCCTTTAAGAATATATGGGAAAAATATTTTTTTAAACAGATTAAACCACTTTTGGTTAAGTATGTAGTAAAATAAATATTTCATATCACATGTGTGCTCAAAAGTGAAAACGATACCTGTGAACATAAATAATGCATAGTAAATTTATATAATACGGTTTTATAAGAACTAACGGCTTTTAGATATGCAAGCGATGTCGGACGTATTATTCTTAACAAAACGAGTTAGGAAAACATAAACAAGGAAAATTATTATAATGATTAAGTGTGGGTATTACCCCAGTGGGTGTACTTGGAAATATTGTGAGTGTCGAATACGCATCATCACATCACATCACATTCAATAAAGACAGATTTTATTAGTCCATATTTATGGATAGGTAATTAATATTTAACTAGTTAAACCCGTGGTTTTGTTTGCGCAGTTCAATTTTTCGTAAGATTGAAACAAATATTTCTTACTATATGTTACTCCTTTGCAGGGTCATAGCTACCGATTATTAGCCGTATCAATGATATAGGGCCCCAGGCCATAACGGTCCCGGCCTTTATTAGTGTGAAAGAAGTAGTTTCCGGGCCCGATTATACAGCTTAAGTGTGTAAATCTAGGTGTTCTTTTGAGAAAAATTGTCGAACATAGAGTAGACCCGTGGTCTCCTCTTTATCATGAGTTGAAAGCTACATCCAAACGAATAACACTCATATAGTTGGTACAGAGGTAACGACGTCTATCTTTCTTCACACTCTTATACCTGACGATAACCCGAACTCTGATAGTAGTTATCATAGTATTGCGCGTCTGAGCCCCCAAACACTCCTTTGTCCACGTTTGTAACTTCGGAAGAGTTCTTGAACGTTGTTAGATACTTACTGCAGATAAAAGCATTTGGCAAGGACAAAATTACCAATAAAGAGGCCTGTAAAAAATCTAGTGACTCGATGCTTTTTGTTTTTAATCGTTGTATTGCAGTAGGTACATTATCAAACTAATACCTAAAACAGGTGACAACCCTCCCAATAAACCCAAATCCGATCCGATATCGACCGATGACTCTGTTGTCGTCATTAGGTAAACTGTTGTTCCTAGGCTCCGCTCGGGAGGTCCAACGTTTCATAATAATCCATTCGGTTTCACACTCGGAAAATCTACCACAGACGCAGCTATCTCGGTTCGTAAAACAATTACATTATCAGCGTGTAAATACGTGTTAGCTATCTTTTTAGACATATCGGGTGCCTTCTTTAATGCCTGGTAACTGGTTTACTGCTAACTGGTTTACTGCTAAAATTTAAAAAAGCGTGGTTATACAATAACTTCTACTCACTTATATTCTCGTACTTCATAAGTGGTACAACCGTACAACCAAACTTAAACTTGATGATCATGCGGAATCCAAGGCTTTGTCGATGAGCTGTCCACAGGGCTCAATGATAGCTCTATACCTATGGAATCTAGGTTTTGATTATTTTTTATCAACCCCTTTACCAGTCAAAGATTTTCAAATTAGTACCATCACCGTTATGTCCATGCTCAACCTCCAACAGTAATTATGAACAATCCATGTAGTCTTTGGCAAAGGGAGCCGAAAATTTTGCTAGATAGCCTGAGGGTTTCCTCGAGGGTTGTTTACTATATGGATCTAGTGGCGTCCAAACTACTTAAACATAAATAATGCCATTCGACTTCGACAAATGACCATATTATCGCTTGAACGCTACTACGGGCGACATCTGTTAGCATCCATGGTCCCTAAAATCGAGTTACGTTTTTTTGTTCCGCTTTGTCAGTCTATATATTATATAGTCTCTGCTATTACTAACCTAACCGACACGGTGGCGGTAACGCAATGTACATAATAATGACCGTGCAATGTGATAAATAATGAAGTTAAGATAGAGCTAGACATTATTCATAATGCTCGTACATTATGTATAATGCCCGCATTAATCACCAGGTCCATAAAATATATAAAAAGTTGGTATAAAAAGTTATATCAACTTATATCAGTTATATAAATGAGAGTCTAATGTCTAAACTAAGAAAAAAAATGTTTATTTTTTTTTCAATTTTTTTGCCGGGGGCAATATATTACGACGGCGGGGAATTAAGCACTAGCCCTCTCCAGGACCAGGACTGGGCCTACCTTAGTGGGTAGGCCACTAGGTAGGAAACTCCCGGGTACTCCTCCGAGTCGCCGATTAAGTGAAGGAGAACATTACTCTCCTGGCCAATGGCTCATTTTATAACATCTATACGGGCGCCCAGATTACTGAGGCATTCCACCTCCAACCGTCACCCGAAAATAGTTAGTTTAATTTATGTATTGTGTATACTAAAATTCTAGATAACATTTTAAAACCGTTAGTTTATATTGAGGTTGCTCAGGAGCTCTATAAATACTTAACAGATAGTTTGAAAAATATTTAGAAAACATGCTACTAAATGCTTACTGGAGCTACGAAATTTACTCTATCACAACTAGTGTCGCTTTTAGTCGCCAACATCACCTAATCTATTCTTCTATCACCAACGGTTGGCCCCAATTCAATTAATATCGATAACATTTATTACGTAGACATGAAATGTTTATATTGATGCAGGAAATCGTATATCATTTTAAATGAAACAGTACTATGACGCTATCTATAATAATATTAAAATCATCGACATAATGTGGACGAGCAGGCGAGCTAGCCTGGTTGGTAAGCAGAAACCTTTTAGATACTTAACTTCCTGGAAATTAGAAGAATATTATCATTGAGAAGAAGTAGTATAGGAATATATCTACTATTCATAGTTCAAACCAGAATTCACGTAATGATATTCTATGATTTTAATAAAAATGTTTTCGCTACTTACTAGCGTTTACTACATAGTTAAAAATAGTTTAATTTATTAAGTTAGTGTAGCTTCTATACAGTAACAAAATGATTGAAAATACGTTACAATAATACATATTTATCGAAGTCATAGTCATTACGACACGTTACGTGATTAGCCTCCTGCCTGCATCACATCCCTAGTAGGTTTAGGGTAGGGTTTGGTGACATTAGGGAGATAGTCCGCAAAATCATGGGAGTTTTTGGCTTCATTCATATGAGAATTTCAAAACAGTTGTTACATATTTGTTTTTGTTTCCATTTATAAAATATAAGTTTTTATTTTAAATTCCAAACACAATTGACCACCCTTTAAGAATATATGGGAGAAATATTTTTTTAAACAGATTAAACCACTTTTGCTTAAGTATGTAGTAAAATAACTATTTCATATCACATGTGTGCTCAAAAGTGAAAACGATACCTGTGAACATAAATAATGCATAGTAAATTTATATAATACGGTTTTATAAGAACTAACGGCTTTTAGATATGCAAGCGATGTCGGACGTATTATTCTTAACAAAACGAGTTAGGAAAACATAAACAAGGAAAATTATTATAATGATTAAGTGTGGGTATTACCCCAGTGGTTGTACTTGGAAATATTGTGAGTGTCGAATACGCATCATCACATCACATCACATTCAATAAAGACAGATTTTATTAGTCCATATTTATGGATAGGTAATTAATATTTAACTAGTTAAACCCGTGGTTTTGTTTGCGCAGTTCAATTTTTCGTAAGATTGAAACAAATATTTCTTACTATATGTTACTCCTTTGCAGGGTCATAGCTACCGATTATTAGCCGTATCAATGATATAGGACCCCAGGCCATAACGGTCCCGCCCTTTATAAGTGTGAAAGAAGTAGTTTCCGGGCCCGATTATAGAGCTTAAGTGTGTAAATCTAGGTGTTCTTTTGAGAAAAATTGTCGAACATAGAGTAGACCCGTGGTCTCCTCTTTATCATGAGTTGAAAGCTACATCCAAACGAATAACACTCATATAGTTGGTACAGAGGTAACGACGTCTATCTTTCTTCACACTCTTATACCTGACGATAACCCGAACTCTGATAGTAGTTATCATAGTATTGCGCGTCTGAGCCCCCAAACACTCCTTTGTCCACGTTTGTAACTTCGGAAGAGTTCTTGAACGTTGTTAGATAGTTACTGCAGATAAAAGCATTTGGCAAGGACAAAATTACCAATAAAGAGGCCTGTAAAAAATCTAGTGACTCGATGCTTTTTGTTTTTAATCGTTGTATTGCAGTAGGTACATTATCAAACTAATACCTAAAACAGGTGACAACCCTCCCAATAAACCCAAATCCGATCCGATATCGACCGATGACTCTGTTGTCGTCATTAGGTAAACTGTTGTTCCTAGGCTCCGCTCGGGAGGTCCAACGTTTCATAATAATCAATGCGGTTTCACACTCGGAAAATCTACCACAGACGCAGCTATCTCGGTTCGTAAAACAATTACATTATCAGCGTGTAAATACGTGTTAGCTATCTTTTTAGACATATCGGGTGCCTTCTTTAATGCCTGGTGGCCCATTTTACTGCTAAAATTTAAAAAAGCGTGGTTATTACAATAACTTCTACTCACTTATATTCTCGTACTTCATAAGTGGTACAACCAAACTTAAACTTGATGATCATGCGGAATCCAAGGCTTTGTCGATGAGCTGTCCACAGGGCTCAATGATAGCTCTATACCTATGGAATCTAGGTTTTGATTATTTTTTATCAACCCCTTTACCAGTCAAAGATTTTCAAATTAGTACCATCACCGTTATGTCCATGCTCAACCTCCAACAGTAATTATGAACAATCCATGTAGTCTTTGGCAAAGGGAGCCGAAAATTTTGCTAGATAGCCTGAGGGTTTCCTCGAGGGTTGTTTACTATATGGATCTAGTGGCGTCCAAACTACTTAAACATAAATAATGCCATTCGACTTCGACAAATGACCATATTATCGCTTGAACGCTACTACGGGCGACATCTGTTAGCATCCATGGTCCCTAAAATCGAGTTACGTTTTTTTGTTCCGCTTTGTCAGTCTATATATTATATAGTCTCTGCTATTACTAACCTAACCGACACGGTGGCGGTAACGCAATGTACATAATAATGACCGTGCAATGTGATAAATAATGAAGTTAAGATAGAGCTAGACATTATTCATAATGCTCGTACATTATGTATAATGCCCGCATTAATCACCAGGTCCATAAAATATATAAAAAGTTGGTATAAAAAGTTATATCAACTTATATCAGTTATATAAATGAGAGTCTAATGTCTAAACTAAGAAAAAAAATGTTTATTTTTTTTTCAATTTTTTTGCCGGGGGCAATATATTACGACGGCGGGGAATTAAGCACTAGCCCTCTCCAGGACCAGGACTGGGCCTACCTTAGTGGGTAGGCCACTAGGCTCCTCAATCCAAACACACATAACTAAAATTATCATTAAATAATTGACGAATGTAAATTGCATTAAAATATTATATATTAAATATTTTTCTATATTTATATTTTGTGTGCAATTATTTAATTACACATTCCATATTAAGTCGAGGGTTAATTATTCAATCCCAAAAATGTTCACATTAAATATTGTTCACCCGAAGCTTTAACTAAGAGGATAATTGTAACATTTTCCTGTTATATGCGGGTTTTCCTAAAAGTTGTTATGCGTCGCGTTTGTGTAGTACCGAGCCCGAGAAGTATAAATAATGATAACTGATACAGTGGCTACATCAGTTAACTCCTGTGTCTTGAGTTCTTCACATCAAAAAGAAATAAAAACTTATTAAAAATGGCATCAGCTCGTGTGATTCTCTTCCTGGCTTGTTTGGCGTGTTTGGATCTGCTGTCGTTGCAGCAAAACGCGGTGATGGTAGCCGCTGACGTCCACATTGGCAGCTGCGTGTGGGGGGCTGTCAACTACACCTCGAACTGCAATAAGGAGTGCAAACGCAGAGGATACAAGGGAGGACATTGCGGGAGCTTCGCCAATGTTAACTGTTGGTGTGAGAAGAAATAACAATGAACTCCAAGGAGTAAGTTTTGTAAATATTTGTTTTTTTTGTGAATAAATAGTTTTTGATACATTTAGGCTTATATTTTATTTAACATTTTCTTTATGTTGACGTTAGTGTGAATGGTAAGATAAGTAGGTACATTCATTTTGTTTTGTCGGAACATTACTTCTTGATTTTGTTGGTGTAGTAATAAATTCAAATTCAAATTTATTTATTTGTAAAATTGTGGTTTGTACATTGGTTTGTACATGTATGATACATAATAAAATTAAGTATCACACATTTGTCATATGTAAATATGACAAATGTGTGAAACTGACATACAAAGTTGCTTAAATACTAAGTATACTTGTTAGAGAAAAGAGTTTTTTATGTGCAATTGTTGACAGACTGGCTGGTATGAATCTGGATGAATGTTTGAATATGAGTGATTCTATTGTCGTAAAAATATCTGGTTGTCAGCGGAGGCTGAACTGTATTGTTTATTATATTTTACTGTTTTTAAATATATACATTATATTGGAGTCTTGTGTTATTACTTGTGTAAATAACCACCTAGAGGAGAGAAAAACCTCAACAATACTTAGTATTTAATAAAAATAGAAGAGAATAAATAGTTTTACCGACTTAGATCATAGAATAAAGAGGTGGCTCTGAGGCTATTGCCACAGAGCTACCTCTTTTATCTATTTCTTAATCAGTTTAATTTAAACCTCTTTAATCATATTCTTTAATCTAGCTATTGTTAAGAAACTCTTTAATATATTATTTTGTCTATTATTTCCCTATTATTTAATTATTTCGATTAATCCAATTTTATTTTAATCAAACTTGTTTGTAAGTTTAAGTTTAAGTTAAGTAAAGCGGCCGTAGCTAGGGCGTCGGACTTGTGATCTTGAGGTCGCAGGTTCGAACGCCACCCATTGCACTACTGACGTGGACCTACTCGTAACGCAAGCATTTTAGCTTAGCACGAGGGGTTAACAAGAATATTAGTAGACTGCAAAATTCTGCTAGTAATCTTTAAAAAAAAAAAAGTTTCATTTTCCAAAAATTGAGGGGGCGACTGTGACTAAACCTAAAGAACTCCAGAGCCCTCTGAGCTGGCGCACGTGGCAGCAAGAGTGGTTTGTAACAATATATATTTAATATTAACAGTTTTATTCTTCTCTTGAATCAAATTTTATATCATTGACCTAAAGTATATATACCAATACTTAAAGTAAATGGGTATAATTTGTTAAATGTCAGAAAATAAATATTATACATTTTCCATAATAGTCTAGTATAATGTCATTTAATATGTAGAGTCGACTCTACACATGTACTTATTTCCAAAAATCAAATTTATCGTTTTTAACTTTGTGTGACATAATTTTAAATTTTCAAAATAGTGATTGCATAAACATTATTTTTGCATGAATTCCTTTTTATGACAATTCTAAACTCGAGTTTCAATTCATATTAGGTAAAAGTATTCACTGTCATCCACACTGTAGCAGTAACCGATTCGAGTGTTTGCTCGGTTTTTCTTCACAGGCACTCGGAGCAATATAAATGAAACAATAAATGATTTATCTAGATAACAATATATTTTTGTCATCAACGACAAACTTAACAACATACTACAACATAGATCTTCTCAACGAAACACCTGCGCGAAGTTTGAACATCACCTAAATACCTGTGAAATGTTTACCAACACATTGAGACTAGCTAACATTATATTATGATAGATACAAAATCACGTGGACCTCACAGCTACAGAGAATCAACTAAATGCAAAATAAATGGACGGCTTACAAATATAATTAGGATACCACGTCGATCACGTAAGGCATTATGGGACTAATTTAACGTAGGCAGTCGTGTTACATTCCTACTGGCAAGCTGTTGGTAAACAAATCTATCAACAAAACGGCAGGTTCGCAAATTCATACCAATACATCAAAATAAGGTAACCTAACATACTTTGTTGCTAAAATAATCTCCTATTCCCTACATTAAATTGCTTTTGGTTTGACGTATTTCAACGTACGTAAATGATTTGAATTGACTCGAATGGAGGGCGGCGCGGCCCTCCTATACATACATGTTCACTTATGTGTAATCATAAAAACTTATTGGATACATTAAATACAATTAGGTATAAGTTAAAATTAACTATAATTATTCGTACAAAATATATTTGTTTCAGTGCACATTCAGTTTTCAATGAATAAAACAGTAGTCATTTCAGGAAAGGCGGATGTTTTGTGTGACACAATTTTGAACTATTCACAAGAATATTTTCCAATATATTTTATATATAACTGAGATATTAAAATGTCATCAACGTGTGTACAACGTGAAAATATAAAACTTTAGTAGGTAGTTACGTACCGATTATTTAAGTAAGAAGTTAAGTTCGCTTTTTTGTTAAATATTATGATCAAAATATAATATCTATCATGATGAAATCCTAATATTAAAAGCATATTGAGTGAGATAGCGATCGACAAACTGCGTTAAAATGAGTCTACTGTGAACAGGCCTCGTCCCTTTACTGTATTCGGAGAACAAATCACAATTTAAATACAGTAAAGAGGTGCACCAGTTTATAGAAGACGATCTATACAAGTGATGGATGTCAGCAGAGAGTAAACTCACCGATGGCTCCGCAATATATTGTACACGCCTATTCGGGAATCTTAAAATGCTTTTGGCACTAACTTCAATAAATATTTATAATTATATTTTTATATTACAATACATTCAAATTTGATATTTACAGCTTAGTACGTACAGATATTTACAACGGTTGCTTGTTAATAATATGTTAATGAGGTTTATAATAGCATGGTACATTTTATACAAATATATAGGTATGTGTGGGAACGTGTACAATATCTACAGCTGTAGGATATATAAAGCTCTAGCAACACACATTTCTTACAACGGTACAAGGGATAGGACATCACGCATCCCACTACTCTCTACGTTCGTTACCACTACGAAACGAATACAGATGTCGTATTTTTTTTACCAATTAATAATTTTTTTTGCTTCACCTTCATAACAATTTTGTAGTTTAGAAATGTATATAGGTACATCTATATTTTTGGTATTGTAACGTCTACTGATTAAACAAAAATACATCGGTCATATCTATTTAAAAAAAAATGTAGTTTGATACTACTTCTATTAATTATATTAATATCAGGTTGTTGTTAGTATTTACACAAGAGGCAGAAAGTAATGTATTTTTAATTTTTTTATTAGTGTCGCGAGGCGTAGTCGAGGCGCGATGTCCTTTAACATCAATGTTAAAGACTGTTAACTGATTCTAACGTCTAACATTTGATTATATTGCACACATTCATTTATTATCTACAGTAAATAAAAGAGTGGGCTAAAATCCCTCTCCGCCATAATTTCCTTAACTCACCGCTTATCTACCTGATGGAATGACATGTTTGACGCACCTTCTATACATTCGCTAAGCAAACTAAGTAAGGCGATACCTACTCGGTTGAAATATTTTCAAAGTTGGAATGAAAAACATGATTATTAAAATGTAACTCTAAGTAAATCTACTTGAAATTAAATAGACTACGAGGTGAAATATTTTAAAAAGACTCGTGAGTAGATTAAAATTGTTAAGTTTGTGGAATGTAATGCGAACGTAAAACGTAAATATAAGCAATGGAGGGTAGCGTAGTAGTCAGCTTGCTTAGCGCCGCTGTGCTGTGTGTGCGCTGCCGAGCGATGCGCTCTAGTGTACCTACACATACATACAATCAACTGCAAAAATATGTATATGTGTCACTGATATGATACATTCGTTCTGATGATATTCTATTCAGGCATAAGACTAGGTCTACACGTGCTCACTTTAAAATTTACGATGGTATGTAACATTGTACGATGAATAAGAAGCAATTGTGTTTCAGAAACTGTATACATATTAGTGTAGTTGAGTGTTGGTGTGTGTATGTATGTCTGAGCGCAGCGCTCGTGTCGATGCGACGCCGACCGGAAGCACTCTATCGAACACTAGTGACAACTACTGATGTGGACATGACTCGAAGACGATACTTTACTTGATACATGACAATAATCTTCTCTTAGCACCGTTACCGATCGATCCCGCGTAAGATGGACCTACCTGTCGCGGACACTCCTCGCCTCCCGCTTCATCTTCATACATTTTTACAATCTTCGGAATCGATCGAACTCTCTACTTTATTAGATTGCAATCTTTGTACGCGTGAATTTCGAGATGAACTTATTTAAGTAACGGTAAAAGGAGTTATCTCTTTATAAAATTCAGTCACCGCCTACCTGTAAAATCGGATTAATAACTATTCTTTTACAAAACGTTTTACAAAATCGTTGCCCCCCCGAAACGTCGCAAACGGACGCACAACAAAGTGTACACTTTTAAACGCGTATCATATTCACAATTATATGTAAATATCGGGTGTTAACGCGACCACATACAGTATAATTTTCTTCGGAGGTTTTGACCAGTTGCATACATAATAATCACGTGACGCGTCAATACCCGATAACGACACATATCGTTCCGTACATCGTCGGGCGGCGCATCGTAAGTACTATGGCTCGTCACAACACAACAGACAACTCGTCAGCGCGTTAAGATAAGGTCGCCTCCCATATGCCATTTAGTTGGCACGCCAACAGCCGCGCATGCTTTCGAACAGCATTCAGCAGGTCGAAACAGCTGCGAATGCTATTAGAAGAGCACGCGTCAGCCCCCAGCAGCTGCGAATGCTCTTAGAAGAGCATGTGACAGCGCAGGTTGGAGTTGGCTATGCCGGTGTGTGCGCGGTGAGGTCGGCCCGCGGCGTCGCGCTGCCCTGCGCGGCCGGCGGGTCGCTGGCGGGGAGGGACAGTAGATGTTAGGCCTCCAAAAAAATGAGAGCGGTTGGTTTTGGTTCCAGGTTGGACTTCTTCGCCTCTATCACTAGGAACTCGATCTCCTGGAATTGGTTCGTTGCTCAATACTTCATTGCATTTGTTATGGTGTTATTGGATCGATTAAAAATCCTAATCTAGTCCTTAATTAATAAAATGGTGCAGAAAGTAACTACGATTAAAATTAAGGGTTTTATATATTTACAAAGTTTTAGTAGTAGTAATCGTAATATAATATTTAAGATTGAACAAATTCATTTAGCAGTAGACAAAGTTTATAGTAGGAGATAAATAGCCGTTATCAAAAAAATGGATCTCATATTAACCTTTTTATTTTATTTTTTAACGTCGTATATTATGAGTAGATTAGATGTCTCTCATAAACATTAATGAAATAGTAGCAATTAAAGATGGGGTTTATCAAACGTACCGGCTTGTCCCTCTGCGCAAAAGACTCGGCTATAAGTCTGGCAACGTCCTGATGCTGCAGCCCCTCCACGCGGTGGCCGTCCACCGCTAGGATGAGCTGCCCCACCTCCAGACCGCCTGCTTCGTATGCCGCGCCGTGCTCCTGAAACAGTAATGTATTTCATTTTTAACACCGTATTTAAGAGATAATATAAAAAAAAAATTTCTTCCTGGTGTATTTTATTTGAGGAATAAAATAAATCATTAAGACACAAATATATTTAAATTTTTTGAATAGAATGGATAGCTCAACCCCATACCGAAATATGCTGTTTCTCAACGTGTTCTTAAAGGCAACAAAACTTCAATTTGTTAATAGGGTATCATAATTAATTCAGTTCGTTAAGTTGATTTAATACACGTGTACTCACATGGATGTTAATTATTCTCGGCAAGGGGTGCTTTGTGTTAGCACCGCCTTCGATGGCAATACCGAGTATGGGCTTCGTTTTCTTGACGGTGATGTGCAAGTTGCCGTGGTGGTCGGGCACGACGCGCGCTCGGTCCGCGTCCAGTGTCGCGTCGTGACCCAGTCGCTGCATCGACTGATGACGTCGCATACCACCACGCTCCTCTAACAACGCACCACTATCCTCTTTCATGTCGAAACTTCGAGACAAATTGTGAGCTAATTCCTATAAAACATAATTTCAATATGTTTGATTCGGTAAATTTTTCTACTGATCGAGATATTTCACAAGACGATAAATTACATATTTACACTAGAATTAAGTATGAATCCAAAATACTGAATAATACCAATAGAATCCTAAAATCCTAATGTCTAACTATTCACATCCACGCTAAAATTAGTTACTCTACGATGCTAATAAATAGCAAATTGAAGTCAGCCTCTAAGTACAAGTTAGTGCTCTAAGAATATTGAGTAGTCGTGTAGCTGGGCGGCAGAGGGCAGTAACTCAATGGAGCGCGCGCGATGCGTCGCGTCGGCTGCCGCTACGACACATTGCTAGATACAACTACAGTTGATTTACAACCTTATGCCTCTCAGTTACGATAATGTACAGTGAGTATTACACGTCGAATGTATTGAGAAGCTGTAGTGAGATGTGTGCTAGAGGCTTGGATTCATGCGTTTCGATCACTCGGTGGCGTGGTTCATAGTGGGTTGAATTTACAAGTGTTTAGATGTATTCATGGAAAGAGTTTTTATCCCGTAACCTTCCTGAGTAGGTCATTTATGACGAGTTAGTTATACAGCAGATACGAAGTAGTAAAATACAACAAATAACGTAAAATAAAGAAACAGAACAAAAGACTTCAACGCATTCATTTCCACTTAATAATTTGTATAATTTTTGTACGCCACCATGCTCTAGTCATACTAAAATACCTATGACCAAAACCAAAATTGATGTCAATAAAAAAAATCTATGCTGGGACGAAGGTTCGACAAGTTCAGGATTTATGATATGATAACCAGTTTATACTAAATTTTCATGCAGCACATTAGCTCGATTCATTCCAGACGATAGAAGTATCTCTACAGGCTAATGATGTAAACCGGTATGATAAATAAAAATCTCTGAGATGTGCTTACTACTATCAAAGAAATTATGAATAAAATTAAATGTTAAACTAAGTAATAAAATTAACACCGAAATGAAGTGCAACGATAAAAGAAGTGAAAACATACAAGAACTGTTCAAGTTTCTATAGAACATCAAGCAATCGTTTCGATTTCGAAGCAAGAACTTCCAATAAAATGAAGGATTTTTTCAATTTCGTGCAAATGTAAGAATCATCATGTGCTAGGACAGTTGGCTGGTCGTTCCGGCGGCGAGAGGCCGGGCCACTTACTAGAGGTCGTCCCCAGTACCATGATTTAACTTTCTGCGTCCAGCCACCGAGTGATGAGCGCAGCCCCTCGAGATAGCCGCACTGAAACATCACACTCACTCAGGACCAGATCGTTTTCCATCCGACACTCGGTCTACCTCGCCCCGCGCCCTGCACCCCCCCGCGCCACTCCTAACACTCGAGTTTTGCCATACAGCAAGCCGCTTGTGTTTTTGTCATGTTCAATGTTAAAGTGACTTAAGCATCTAGCATAAATCTAGCTGTAAACAGGTAGGTAAAACTATAGGATATCACTTATCCTACTTAAAGAATTCATTCAAACCGATGCACGAATTCTACATAGTACCTATGGAGGTAAATAATTTATATAAAATCGAATCTGCATACTTAGTGTAAAATGTAATATTACAAAATCTATATTTAGATAATAATTGTTAAATCGTATGTTAATAGACACTAGAAAATGAGCAAATATTAACTAAATAATACTATTGTTAGCTAAAACTAGCTATCTACAGGTTGTTTCGAAAAGTGGGATTGTTACTAACTTTAAATTATGGACATTATCTAGTTACTAACCCCCACACTTCTCTACTTTTGATTGTAACAGGTTCTTTTACACTGCACACTGTTCAATAAATTGATTATAAAATGTAACTGTAAATGATGTTAGTACTCATAAAATACGTACCTGGTCCTATACGTAGATAGATAGCATGAAACAAAAACGGAACTATGAGTAAGTATTACATTATGATCTAAGAATGAACGTGTAACTTTCAAGTCATACAGCAATTTCTGTCCTATTGTGTATTTCTGCGTCGCGTTAACTTTCCATCAATTGTGTTGTCTGCTTCGGGACTGTCGACCAATTCGGTGTTTGTTTATGGAAAACGTCGCATTATGCTGAAAGTTATCATTCTTTTGTTTGTTTTTCTTTGTCGGACCAAAATTTTGTCACGTAACGTAATCTCATTGTTTGAGCATAATGATTATGGTTGGCGTGTTGTGGTGACTGCGTGATTTACAAAATGTTCTATGTCATAACGAGAATATTTCTCACAATTGTAGCATTTATGATGTATGTAGAGTGTGTATCTGGTTGGCTGCTGCACGGTGCGTCTCGTTAGCGTCTTCTATAAATAATGAGATAAGATCGGGATGTCGCGGGACACGCGCCCGGTCGCGATGCGATGTACGACACTGTCTGCCAATACAAGCAGCTGAACTCAGTGCTATCTATATCGTGCTATCGACAGTCAGACATCCTATTCCAAATACTTAAACGATTTTCTAACTTTAAAAGGACTATATAATACTTATTTAGATATCTAGAGCCCAGAAGCAGAAGATCGGATGTACCATTATACGTCAGAAACAACGTCGTATGTGCCTTTATCGTAAACTGCCACTTACGACCAAATGCTTCTGAAGTACATAGTATATCCGACCTTATTATTATTTATAAATGAAGTTTTACTATAAGTACCTCTGATAAAATACGATTTTTTTTTGTTCAAGGATGTCTCGTAAGTCTATCAAATAAGGCTCTTTAACGTAAATCTAAATAAAAAAACCTTTTCAAGATTTTATGACGTAAGAGTAAAATTTATAATTTATGTTTATGAGTACCTTTATCGCAAAGGTTTCTATTTGTTTGGCGTTGTTGACCTTTTACATATTTATGTTTTTATTGCGATATGCAACTCACGATTACAAACTCTTTGTTAATAGTCGTATGCGACCTATTCCGTAGTATAAAGCCCGTTACAATGTAGGCTCCACTCATGTTATGAGTTGAAAGTTTTTAGGACGTGACGTTTACGGCTCTTTCGGTGCTATTAAGTAAATATCCGAGTACCTTCCTATTTTAAAGATGACCTTTACGTGTAAATAATGATTCAACATAAAATAGTCGTGTATGACTCACTGTTCGTAATAATGACAAAAAATAAACATAATACTACATTAAAGTCGAAATACATAAAACAGAATTGAGCTTCAACTTAGAGAACCGTTAGCTTATAAATTCAAAAGATAAACTTGGTTATCGTCGCTGCCGTCGAACAACGAAGCGAAGTCATATTTAGCTGTAACTACGAGTTTAAATGAAAGGCCTTTATTATCTTTATTCCACGACGTTCCGTTAGAACATTTCTTGATTTTAGGGAAAATTTGACGTTCATATATTATGAAATAGTACAGGTAGATACAAGGTAAATACAGACACAATACAAGCGGTAAAATTGTTTGCTTTATCCCAAATTATACTTAAGCATTTCTAGATGTTTCGAAAGCTATTAACAATAATTATATTTAATAGATGATGATTCTTTGTGAGACAATCGTTGTACCGACGTATTGAAGAGGATTTAATGTTAAAGACACTATTATTACATAACTTTTAAGAATAGTGAAATGTGAAAGCTTCTGGAGACAAAGACACACCCTATTAGTGAAACCCGTTTCAATATTGAATCGCACAAAACCAAGCCGATTAATGTCGATTAATTTCACTTTTACCAACCACCGCACCGTATGGCTCACTAATCGTTATAAAAACCACGATTGATTGAATTACAGACTTTCTGTCCGTGAAATTTGATACCCCTACTAGCGTTTCGTACCAAGTAAGTGTATGTGTAGTATGTAGGTCTGTGCTGTAAATTATGTTTTATGGTTAGCACTAAATATGCATGTATATTTGCGTGTCAAATGATTTATTATTTAGAATCATTATCGTAAAGGTGAACGATGTTGATACCCAACGATAAAATATTTCCTTAGGAATCTTCAAAAGATTTAGATTGATTATTTTTTCAGACGGACATATGTAGCTAGCCGAGGCGAGGCGAGTAGAGCTCCAATAAAAAAAACAAACTAAACAACCTACGCAAGAGAGCGCCTGAGGGATTTGGTCCTCGGCTCAGGGCAGTCAATTATGACATAAGTTTTTTAGGCGAATTTTGATATGGTATCCAGATAGTGGATGAAGGGGAATCGGCGACAATACTTTGCTACGTAATTGAAGACGTTTGATATTAGTTGCAACAGTGACAAATAATAAATATCACACGTTAGAGAGTAGATGAGTATATTAGGTAGGTACTCATAATTGTAAGAGATCCTAGAGCTATACATCTTTAATTCAAAGTAAATGAGTGCACATGAATTGATATTAAGATTTTTTTTTTTTTGGACGCATCGTAACACATTTTGTTTTGAAGACATTTTTATTGAAGTCATAGTAATATGGTTACTTGGTTAGCCTCCAGTTAGGTATATAATTTGTCAAGGTTTTGTGTGAATTAAGCTTGCTACCCATGCGAAATCGGGTGGGTCGCTAGTTCCTAGGTAATAAAATGATATTAAGTAAGTAATATAACACGATATAATATATAGGATTTTATTGTAACAATAGCCTTTGTTGAGCACTGGTATATTAATATGCGGATACGATTCGGAACTCTGCTATTTATTTTTAAAAACAATTTTAGTTTCATTTCTGTCAGCTTGAAAATTTAATCTAGTTGTTTTGTCTAAACCACCGGATAACTGTAATACAATTATTACCTACTATCGCATAAATAGACATGTGCAGTAAGCCCTGGTTCTAGAACAGGTGCTTTGACAGGTAAGCTATAAACAAACTACACTTATAGATAAATTATACGAGTGGAATTGCCTTTGTACTCATAGCCTCTTCCGTAGAATGTGTGAATTTAGTTTTAGTAATACCTGAGGAAATACAAAACGAAATATGCGTTGGAGTTTTGTTATAATATATTTATCTTGGTACTTATTTTCTAAGGCACGCGCCCTGACGCGGAATTAATTTGAATTTCAATAATATTTTTTAATAATAATAATAATAATCATTTATTTGCAGGAATATACAAGTTTTAAAATACATTTGCAGATGGTTTAGCATACATAGTGACATATATTCCGCCTGCTAGACAAGGCATGCAAATTTAGGAAGACTAGAAGTAAAATATTAAGTTATATTGTCCTTTCCCCAACAAAAATACTCTTTGAGTGTGTAAAATGTTTTTTCCAATAGCCATTTCTTTAATTGTTTTTGAAACTTAAAGTACGGTAATGATTTAATATTCTTGGGCAAAGCATTATAAATCTTTTTTTAAATAATTATGTATTCGGTATTTTAATAATGTATTCGGAAATTTTGATAAAACAATTCTGTCTGGATTTCTAGTATTACGACAATTTACATCAGCTCCTTTGTGAAACAAACTATTATGCTGTTTTACAAATTTACATGTTTCAAAAATATACATACATGTCAAAGTTAGAACATTAAGCCTTTTAAATAATGGCTTGCATGATATCCATGGGGCAACACCACACATCGCTCTAATACAATTGTTTTGTGCAATAAATGCTTTATTCATGTTGGTTGAGTTTCCCCATAAAACTAACCCATAACGTAGAATGGATGTTTGAAATATGTTTCATGAGATATCATGTTTTTATCACACTAGCTCCCGTTCCCATGGAAACTTCATAATTAAATATATCCTATGTTATTCCTGGATAATATAGCATTCTAATGATTAAATTTATCCAGTAGTTTTTGAGTGCATTCGTAACAAACATACATACAAAAATACTAAACTTTCCTCTTTATAATATGAGTATAGATATATTATTTTATGTGTTGTAATAATCCTAATAAATACAAAATTCATAGAGACCGCCAAAGTAGCCAGTTGAACCGCTATATTAAACTAAAACTAGCGGACTCCGCTACTTTTTACAATTAATAACGCCATAACTACTGCTCAGTTCTATTGTACAAAGCAACGAAATATGATTAACAAAGTCTATAATTAAGTACCAAAACCACAGAAGCGGCGGTGCTATTGATGTTAAAAAATAAATATGATAGTGTTCACGAGACATGGGAATCGCAGGTGGTTAACTTGATTCTTGATTATTTCCGGTTTGTCCAGTTTTGGACTGATGTCCGCGTGGGAAATAACGGTGAGAGATTTTAAGAAGATTTGTTTATTGACCATTGTATTTGTAGTTATAGCTCTTTGTGATATTGATGAACACTCCGAATATAAAATACAGATTATATACGAACGAAAAGTAAAATATATTCCAAATTCAAATTAAGTAGACATACCCATTTAATTTGAATTTTGATGTTTTTTTTTTAATTATGAACAGTTTTGTCGGACAATTTAATCATTTAATTTTTCAATAAAAAAGAAGTTATAGTACCTATAATAGCGAATTTTGTGGCAGTGAGACAAAAAAAAATAAAGAAGGGTTAAGCACAGATAAAGACTAACAAGATGTGACGAAAAATAGACATTCTTCTTCACATCTGTTATTATAATAACTGAAAAGGTTAACACATATCAACTAGCTATTATAAAGTTTAATAATGAGAAATTTTCCTTGAGCATTGTAAGTGAAAATATCAGTTCTAGATCAAGCCTTTTGTCAGCACGCTATTTACGTAACAATAGCTTTCACACTCGAATGCAATATTTTGTGTAACGAAAGTTGACAACGCTGGGAATAAATACTTATTTATTCGTATACTAATATAGTATGCATTTAAGTACATGCTATAGTAAAACTGGCTATATGAATAGTCGGGATGACGTTCGTTCAATTTATTACTAACCAATAGAGCTCGAATTATAATTTAGTTTCGTATTATGTCGACTTGTGGTAAAGGTAGGTAACATGTACAGTAAGTTTCATACGTTACGCAAATAAATGTCTCGCAGTATTGATCAATAGGCTAAGTAGGAAAAATAATATAGCCTTTCAACAAGTTTTTTACTCACGAATACATTTATTTATTTTTATGAAGGTTTGGTTAGCGCAATAAACAATTAAGTACCTATTGCCATTAAAATTAGAAGACTCAGAAGATTGCTCCCTGGTATATTATTTATCAGCACGGGGATGTTATTGACTACAAATCGACAATAGAGTGCGTGGGTGGCCGCAGACATTGCCTGTGGCGTAAAACCCATTCTACCTTAAAGCAGCAGTAGTCTACAGATTTAATAACGGAAGATCTCTTATATAAACACATAAAAAGAACTTGTAACTGAGTTAAATAACTTTGCTACTCTAAAATATGGATATGCGACCAAAATAAGCACCTTTTTTATTGATGCTCTTTTCTCGTCAGAATATGTGACATGTTCCATTTTAAATCGTGTCTGTCACATTATCCTCTTTTATCCGGATGGACATAGTTAGCCAACCCGGTGAAGTAGCAAAAGCTCCTTCATGGGCTGGGTATAAAGCCGAGCAGTGCTCCAGATGTAGTAAATGGTTTAAAAACTAAGCAACTTGAGCAAAAGGGGGACTGTGGAACTTGGACTTCGCCTTAGGGCGGCCACTGGCGGGGCGATTGAGGAATGATAACTCAAAAGCCCTCTGACTCCTGAGTACCTCATTCGTCGAAATCAATTTTTTAGGCGAATCTGTGCTATTTTCCCTCTGCTTTCTGTTTTCTGGGCCTCCGGATTTCGTGTCTTCAAAGGCATTTAACTTTAACGTTTCTTTGTAAAACTCAGGGCCGGGAGGGACAATTTCACCTGTTATAGTTTAAAAAATAACCGTGGTACTTCATCGGTGAATTGTACTTCATCTGGTAGAGTAAGTATCAAGTGAACTCGATTCGCACACCGGCTGACGGGTTGGAGCAGGCGTTCGCTTTGCGCCGCGGTCAGTTTTACTTCAAGCGCCGACGCATATACACGTTCATTTATTAACTAACTCTTAACTTGTTTACAAATAAAAGTTAGTGCATTCGTGTTGTCTTCAGGATAACCGTGACTGGTAAGTTGAATATGAAATAGAGGTTAGTGTGTCAAAAACAGTGTTTATACCTTAAACGGAATTATAGCTCTCAGTATTATGTATTTGAAGGGTACAAAACAAAACAATGAAACCGTGGTCAGCTTTTGTTTTCGGCTATAAAGTAGACACTCATATTTTATGATGCTCGCTTGTAGCCAGTTGTATAAATATTTTATAGTTATTCCATTTATGTCATGAGAAACCTATACCGATAATTACCGGTGCAAATTAATGCTAAACCGGTGCTAAACTGTGATTTTGATATCAACATAATGTTCTTTAGTTTTTTATAAGGAACTTATTGCTCCTTAT